>LR991099.1:25571031-26830297 GCA_905163515.2 Lymantria monacha
TTCGCCGCAGCGGCCCTTTTGGGCGGCCTTATCGTCGGCTGTGGCGCAGGCGGCAGGCAGTGGTCCACTTGGGCCCGCAGGTCGGCCATATCCTTGGCCAACAAGCGGTTCACCCGCCGCACCGCCTCCAGCTCGGACCCCAACTGGCGGTTCAGGTCCCGCAGGCCTGAAACCTCGCCACTAAGGCGGGCATTTTCAGCCTGCAGGTCCAGGGGGCCGTCGCTCACAGCAGGCGCCGCCTCACGCCGAGGGGTCGCCGACCTTCCTC
The DNA here is from genome assembly GCA_905163515.2 of Lymantria monacha. Lineage (NCBI taxonomy): Eukaryota > Metazoa > Arthropoda > Insecta > Lepidoptera > Erebidae > Lymantria > Lymantria monacha. The sequence goes on from LR991099.1 coordinate 25,571,300, forward strand.
CTGTTACTGCGGCCCCTCGCCCCCTGCGAGAAGCCGGCACCTTCGGTGGAGGCATAATGGTCCCGCTCCCCTCGGAGTCGGCGCCCGCGCTGCCTCCCTTGCTCAGGGTGCGCTTTCGCACCTGCGAGGGGAGGGCCTCCTCCCTGGTCTTCGCAGCCGCCGCCGCAGGACGCGGCGATGGCTTAGCGGAGTCTTTAGCTTCTGATCCGCTATCTCCTCTGGACGGCCCTGCGGATACACCGCCCTCGTCCATCTTAGTGGCAGGTCTGCTGCCCTCGTCTCCGGACGGCTCTGCGACGTCACTGTCGCCCTCGTCCGTAGACGGCTCTGCAGCAATTCTGCCACCGTCCTCCTTTTCAGCGGCGGCAGCCTCTCTGCGCGCTCGCCGCTCCTCCATCCGCCTTTTGTGGCTCAGGCCGTTGCCCCGAGTCTTTCGAGGCGACTTCCTCTTCTTCTTTTAGGCCTCTACGATTTGTGCCGGGCCCTCGGCGGACGCCTCAAGTACAGGGGACGAGGCGTCGTTGTCAGTTTTTCTTTGGCTTGACAAGGCCGTGGTGTGAGAATCACAAGGATTCCCGTCAGAGTTTAAAGTTTTTAAATTTTGCATATCCATTGTGAATCCCACGAGAATGGGAGATACATTACGTCGACCCGGGCAGAGATCCCTTTACTCGGACAAGCCTACATTTACCAACCAGGGGGGCAACCGGTACCCTGGCTGGAGCGTGCTAAGAACAGAATACCCCATCTGCCATGCATCTTCTCGCCGCACACCAGAACTTAAGATTCTGGGTAATTCTTTATAGAGGTTGTCTTCCTCGCGGTCCGGGCGGTTAAGCCAAGACCCTCGCTCCTGAAACTAAGATAAGCAAAGAATCAGATTTACGATATGTGGGCGGTGGCATATGCCTGCCCAGCCCTCAAATGAATGAGTGACTGAGCCCGTCCCAGTATTTCGCGTCCTATAACTTCTACTACTATTGTAGTAGAGTAAGGAGCGAAATCGCGCAGATATTCGCTACGGGCGGCAATTCGACGCCCGCACCCAAGGTACACCGCGTGGAGGTTTCTGGGATCGTACCCCAAGTCAACCAGCACCATGCGCATGCTCTTGTACATATCTCAATATTTCACCTACAGTTAGCGCGAACATGGCGTCTGTTGTCCCACAACCCAACATAAACCGGCATTGATTCTGCATGATCTGATTGTCATAATTTGGGTTATGATATTTATTCCACAATAACGCTAACGTGTTTGATCTATGCTGAAAATTATATGGTGGCAAGAGGATAATCATTACCTTTTATCCTTATAGGAAAAATTCTAATTACATATATTTACGTTGCCGATATAACTTTAAAATATTAAGTTAATAATTTTAAACAAAATCTAATGACTTATTGTAGATCGTCATTAGGACCGGTGTGGACTTGTAACAGTGAAGTTTTCGTGGTAGAAAGAAAATGGCGGTCAATTTAATTTGTTTTTTGACAATAGTTTGCTGTATATTACAACAAGGTATGTGATCTTACTAAATTTGTTTTGATTTTTTTTTAAGACTAAATTAAGACAAGCCTCCGCTAAGGAAATATAATTAACAGACACAAATTATATCCAGATTCAGAACAACAATATATGAATTGCACAATGTATATTTCACTTATTGGCATAGTAAGCCGGTATCTTTACCTATACGCTATCTGTGCAGTAATTTAAATTAATTATCCCAAGTAATGTAGTATTACTAGCTTACTTTAAATGTAGCTCAGTCAATATTTTATATACCGGGCCGATAATTATTAAATTAAAAGCCTTAAATATTTCCCAGAGGTTTTCAAGCTAATTATCAAGCTGAAAAGAATATATTCAGTGTATAAATTACATTGCATTAACGTTTTTTTTTAAACTTAATATACTATAATAACTAATAGTTGACAGAAAAATAAATAATATCGAATAAAAAAGTAAAATTGCTTAAAATGTAGGTATTATATATTTATACATTAATTTTATTCATATTAATGATAAAAATAATGTATTTTATTTATATTAATAATTAATGATTAAAAATAAGAACACACCCTGACTAGAAATTTTTTCGTATTCCTTAGCAGGACCGGACCGGGCATGCCCGATCTGGACCAGATAAGGTATGTAATGCAGAAGATATATCTGGACCCGATCAGGAAAACCTTATCGGGTCCAGATCAGGCATTCCTGATCAAGTCCGGATGAAATTTTACTGATCGGAACCAAATCAATCATCTGCGTTATATATCTTGCCTGATCCAAAACGAGTATGCCCAGTCCAGTCCTTTTAAAAAACATGAGTATCAAAAGAACATGTTTAATTGATAAAAATATAAATTATAGTTCATAAAATATAGGTTGATCTCTGTGACAGTTGTCACTAGTTCTGTACGCATACGATGTAGTCCGTATTTTTGTCGATATAATTCCTTGAAAAACAATCTATGAAAATCTAATGTAAAACAATCTATGAAAATCTTATTGAATTTAAATCAATGGATTTCATTTAATTTAAACTAATGCTGTTAATTAATTCTTTTTATTATTCGAAAGGAGTACATCCAAGTTCATCGTCACTGTTACCATCATAGCTGGAGCATTCCTGTAGGTTGATGATGAGTTCTTGGTCACAGATTATTTCATGAATAATCATGTTTATTTTATAAAAGAAATTATCTTTTTAATATAAAAGAAATGGTGTTATTAATATTATAACTGATGTCTGAATACTAAATTAACACAATTTACTTATTTTATAGAGTAACCATGTGGTTTATAAAGATAATGTATTGGTTTTACTCGTTTTTAAATAATTATTAAGAATGTTATCAATTTACGTTTATCGATTGTCCCATCTCTATCTTAATCTCAGTCTAGCATGACCTTGTACTTGCGTAAGCATCATATTTTTCTAAAATAGTTACTAAGTATTATTAGGTTTTTTATGGTATTATGGTTACTAAGTACATATGAGGTACAAGTTTTGGTGTAATATTCTTATTTTATATTCATAATTCAGTTGAGGTGTAACTGGCACGTAAAAAATGAAAATATAGGCGATACTAAATAAAATTGTGAACATGACGCGTATTCAAAACTACTTCATCGGTTTTGTAGCTATCTGTCAGAGAGATAAAGCTATATTTTAAGAACTATAATATATGATGTAGGCAGCGAATGCAGTGCTATATTCTTATCATAGAGAGTTGCAGTGAGCCGTTCCAATTAGGGCGCAACCACCAGATGCTAACGACTTCAACTGTCGCCTGAATTTCTCATTCATGACCTGATCGACCTGTTTTGATCTGATTCGATAACAACTAATTTAATATTAGGCGATGTCATTACGCTTCGGAGAATCTTAACACCGCGATTCAGATAATGACGTCATTTTATTAACGCCATCAATTTATTATTACCTACCCAAAACATTAAATGTTAGAATGGTTGTTACAATATTATTATATTTATTTCTATCTACTCGTATGTTTTCAAATGTACCTATTATTTATTTTTGTTTTTACTTTAAATATAAATTTATATTATTAATTAAACACTATTATTATTATTAAATACATATATATGATTAATTAAAGATTTCAGATTAATCTCCTCTGATGCAAATACAATTTACACCATGCCATAAATATGACAATCATGATATGATACATTTTTGAATTTTGATTGATATTTTTTTTGTGTTAAAACTGTTTCTGGTCCTGACATGCCTTACCATATACTTGATTATATTTCACATCAGACTGTCCTTATTTGGTATAGACCTGATCCTGATCCGGAATGCCTTACCATACTTGATGATATTTCACATCAGGCTAGCCTTATTTGGTCCTGATCTGGTCCTGATCCGGTATGCCCTACCATACTTAATGATATTTCACATCAGGCTATCCTTATTTGGTCCTGATCTGGTCCTGATCCGGTATGCCTTACCATACTTGATGTTATTTCACATCAGGCTATCCTGATCAGGACCGGACCTAGTCCTGATAGGGTTTGCCGGATCCGGCATGCCTCATTCTATCCTGATCGGGTCCAGATACATGATCTGGTTGAACCATACTTTTTTTCTAGTCGGGACTTTGATATTTTAAATACCTATTGCAGTAGTTATTCAATTTCTTAATTAATTTTACAGAAATTAATAGATTGAATATATATTCAGCTTTATTTATTGTAATTCATTATCAACATCATCACAGTCCAAATATGTCCCACTGTTGGGCTCGGGCTTCTTCCGTAATGGGAAGAAAATTAACCTACTATACCACCCTGGTCAGACATGTTGGTATAGCGACCTTGTTGGTATAGAGCAGGGGTTGGCAACCTTTTGAGTCGGAAGAGCCAAAAATTAGAATTTATAAAGGTTTAAAGTTTTTAAAGAGCCACAATTTTTTTTTTGCCAACAATAATTTGTGCCTAATCCTCATTAATCAATTCAGAACCATTTTTTAATCTTTTCTTTATAATTTTTTTTTTTTTGCGTATAGAACTAAAGAGCAACTTCACATCTAAAGAGCCGCATTTTGCCGACCCCTGGTATAGGGGGTTGGTATAGGGAGACCTCTTTCTCGAAATAAGATCTACCTAATTGGACTGTTTGTCCCAGGTAAACATAGTGATCGACAACTTCGAGAAGCGCATTCCCAACCAGGACCGGTACAGAAATGACATGGGCGTTAGACATGATTTTCGACTTGTCCATGTTCATTTGCAGCCCTACTAGTTGGGAGACCTTACTGAGATCATTGAGCAAGGTGCCGAGATCCTTCAGAGATTCTGCCATGACTACGATATCATCTGGGAATCGAAGGTGAGTGATGTATTCGCCGTTGATGTTGATGCCGAATCCGATCCAGTTTAAGAGCTTGAAGATATCTTCCAGCGCAGTGGTGAACAGTTTCGGAGAGATAACGTCTCCCTGTCTCACGCTTTTCTGCAACTGGATCGGTTTCGTACTCTTATCCCGGATGCGTACCGACAAGGTAGCGTTTTTATACAAACATTTTAGCACTTTAGTTAATTTGGCACCTCTGAAGGGTCTGCAGCACTGCCCAAATTTCTTTCTTCTTTCTTATGACAAAGCCTTTAATCCAGAGTCTACAAACACTAGACACAGAGGCCTATTATACTCCTCGGTCTTCTCTATAATCTGGCGTAGCGTGTGGATGTGGTCTATGGTACTATAACCTTTTCGGAAACCGACTTGTTCGGACGGCTGGAAGTCGTTTAGCTTGCGCGCGAGTTATTCATAATGACTCTTGAAAACAGATTGTACACGTAGCTCAGGAGCGAGATGGATCTGTAATTCTTTAAGAGCGTTTTATCGCCCTTGTTGAAGAACAACACCACCACACTCCTGATCTACGATTTTGGAACGTCGCCCTCGAGAATGACAGAATTAAACAGCTTCTGTAGGGCTTTTAAAACCGGCTTTGCCGCCTGTCCTCAGGAGGTCTGTGGTAATTACGTCATCTCCCGGTGCCTTTCCGTTCTTTAATTGTTTTAGAGCCTTTCTGATCTCGTACAAGCAATGACAAAATAATACGAGCCACAAATTGAATGTTATACGACAACCCACACTTGTATAAATGATAGGACGATTGAAGCGGGTCTCTTATAGGCGTGGGTTCGAATCCCATGTGTGACATTGATTTTTTGCTCTTAATCAAGTTTTTACAAATAACCTAGCAAGTTAAATGTTAAATTTCAGTAATTTATAGGCCCGTGTTAATAAAATCAATTAAATATATATTTTAAACGGTCGTATCGAGCAAATAATATCAGAAAATAATAAGGAAAGTGTAAAATAATAAGGAAAATGTAAAATAATGAAATAATATAAATGATATATAATGATATATATAAATGTGAAATAATAACATTTTCAAATGTAAAGTTAATTATAACCTGTTTTTCTGAATATCATATTTGGAAAAAATATAATGAAGTTTCTAATAAATTTAAATAAAAATTAATTTTAAGTTTCTAATAAATTTAGGTTATCGAAATAAAAAAAATGCGGTAATAGTTTAGTAACTAAGTATATAACTAGATACGAGTAAGATGAATTTGGCTACGATCATTATTGTGTATATTTATGTCAACCAGATTATACATAGGTATCTATATATATAAAATAAAGTTGTGTTAATTACAACACTTATAACTCGAGAACGGCTGGACCAATTATTATGATTTTTATGTTTTTGAGTTTGTCGTCGTCGGGAATAAGATATAGGATATTAAAATACCATATTAATATACAAAAAAAATATTAAAAAAACGTAAGTTCTAGACGAGCATTTGTTGATGATGTAACAAAACGCAACTGAGAGCTCACGTCACTACGTGGTCTAAAGGTAAGTTTGGAAAATACCGCGATAAGTTGAAATTAAATTTGACCGGCCAGTGTTTGTTTTGTGCGAGTGTTACGAATATTGTTAAAATAAATAAAACGAATGTATAATACAAGGTATTTCTTCGTCTTGCTGGCACGTTATTAAAATACTTGATTTTTTTAATTTATATATTATTCATATTTATTATCATAATAAAAACAATAAATCAATAATTTTGTATTAAACGAAATCTGCTCATTAATTAACTGTTAGGCGGAACGAAGTGTGCCGGGTCGGTTAGTTTGAAATAAAAAAAAATACGTATTCAGTGCAGTATTTTATTTTTTTCGAGTAAGCTATGGTCCGCACACACGCCGCCCGTTCCGTCCGGGGCGACGGAAGGTCAGCGCGTGGCCCCATAACCCACCATCAGTGCAGTACGCTGGGACTGACATTATTCCTTATTTATATCAATGAGCTTTCTATGATAGCCACCCCGACATCATCATCTCATCTCAGCTCATATATGTCCTACTGTTGGGCACAAGCCTCCTCCAAAATGGAAGGGAAATTGATCTACTATACCGCGCTGGTCAGGCGTGTTGGTATAGGGTTTTGTTTCGAGTTTTCCTTCTCTCGCATAGATGTTATATGCGTTTTATATCCCTTAGTCGTCTCGTACGATCACCCACGGATAAGATATGGGGTGGTGAATTGTATTCTTACTCCGTCACTACACGGCAAGCAACAATGGCTAAAAGTAGACTTATTTTACAAATATACCGAGCACTGTGCGAATTGCCACCCGTACTTTATTATAAAGTATTGTACGTTATATCAGATAAATGTACTCTACAGGGTGGAAGTGGACCGCTTCCGAAAACAAGGACAGGAGACCCAACTAGTCCTACTTGTAATGATAGGCTAGAAAAAAAATCAGACAAGCAGCAGTTAATTTTGACTAAAAGCAGGCAACGTGACCGAGTGGTCTAAGGCGCTGGTTTTGGCTGACACCGTAGGCGTGGGTTCGAATCCCACCGCCGTCGAACTCTTTTTGCTATTTATTTTTGCAAAATTTATTTATAATAATTTAATAATATTATAAATAAAACAGTTTAAAAACGTGTACTTATAAATGTTTTAATAAATTAGTACATACATACATACATATCATCACGCCATATCCCTTGCAGGGTAGGCAGAGAGAACAGAGTGCCAGAGAACTCTATCTCTGCATACTTCACTCGCTTCCTCAACATTCATAATTCTCTTCATACACGCTCGCCGGTTTCGGAGACTCTTGACTCCACCTTCCTTCAGTACCTGACCGATCTGGTCTAGGTAGGTTAGTCTCGGTCTCCCTCGGTACCTACATCCTTCCACTTTCGCATTGTATATCTTCTTAACCAGACGTTCGTTCGGCATTCTTTCCACATGTCCGAACCATCGGAGCATTCCCTTTCGCATCTTTACACCAATACTCTCTTTCATACCTACTCGCTCTTTTACGTCGTCGTTACGAATGCGGTCGGTCAGCCTAACTCCACAGATTTTCCGAAGAGATCGCATTTCGACCGCATTAATTTTACTTTCATACTCTTTTCTGCATACCCAACTCTCGCTTCCATACAGTAATGTTGGGACAAGCACTGCGTTATGTATTGCTACACGTGCCTTCTGGCTGAGGTGGTGGCTGCCGAGAAGTTGCCCCAACGCTCCGTTCACTCTATTTCCCGCATTCACTCTTCGCTCTATATCAGTGGTGTACCGTCCATCTCGGCTAAATCCACATCCAAGATATACAAATTCATCCACTTGCTCTAGTACATCATTACCTATTGTTACTCTTACATCTGTTCTGGTTTCATCTCTTTCAAAGACCATTATTTTGGTTTTGCTCACATTCACGCGTAGACCCCTTTTCATACAATCTTCAATAAATTAGTAGTTTTAATAAATAGGTGTAACTTGATATATCAAAGAAAAAGAAAAACTTGAATTCATCATCATCATTCTCCGACTTTTATCCTAATTACTTGGGGTCGATACAATATATACTCTTCTTTCATAGTACATAATGTAAAAGTTATTGGCTTCGTTTTATGACCGGCCGCCTGCCAGATGTCAACCCTCCTTGCGAATGTATAGTCCGGTCCAATTAGACCAAAAAATAAGAGTAAAGCTACATAAATTGCCAACAAGCTGAAAATCAGTAAGATTGTTCAAAATATGATTAAAAATAAAATTTGAAAGTTCCCCATCTCTCGGCTGTATGGAAAAAAATAATTCAAGGTCAAAGGTAAAAAAAATGAGTTTTTCGCGTTTTTCAGCAAAACGGTAAGTTTTATCAGAAAATACCTCAGAGAAAAATTGTAGATCATAAAATTATCTACAAAAAATGTATCAATACTTTTTCCTACGAGCCACAATTTTTGAGATATAACGATTCAAAAAGATGTAATCGTCATAATATGCATGAGTACTATAGTATCATCCATCCATCCATCAGCCCGTAAACGTCCACTGTTGGACATCGGCCTCCCCACGAGAATGCCATTCAACACGGTCCCGTGCCACCTGCATCCAGCGGTTTCCTGCGACCTTGATAAAGTCGTCAGTCCACCTAGTGGGGGTTCGGCCTGCGCGGCGCCGTCCGATTCGTGGTCTCCACTCGAGAACCTTTCTTCCCCAACGGTTGTCGGTTTGTCGAGCGATGTGGCCTGCCCATTGCCACGTTCAACGTGTATGTCAGTTACACCTGTTCTTCTACGGATTTCCGTATTCCGGATTCTATCACGTAGAGAAATACTGAGCATAGCCCATTCCACAGCACGCTGAGCAACTTTGAGCCTTTTGATGAGGCCAACATTTAGAGACCACGTTTCAGTTCCGTAACACACACTGGTTATAAACCTTTGTTTTCAGACACTGCGGAATATTAGAAGAGAAGATCCTCCTAAGTTTCCCGGACGCTGCCCAGCCGAGTTGGATTCGTCGGCTCACCTCTTTCTCGAAATTGGATGTACCTAATTGAACTGTTTGTCCTAGGTAAACATAGTGATCGACAACTTCGAGAATCGCATTCCCAACCAGGACCGGTACAGAAATGACATGGACATTAGACATGACTTTCGTCTTGTCCATGTTCATTTGCAGCTCTACTAGTTGGGAGGCCTTGCTGAGGTCATTGAGCACTATAGTATAACTTATGTTTATTTTATATTATAGGTGTAAGTTACAGTGACCGATAGAAACATAATTTAACATATATTACAACTGTAGAGATGTACTCGTATGTACATCGTCGTCACAATATGAGAGTACGGTGGCGTACTCTCATATTGTGACGATTACAATTTTTTGAATCGTTATATCTCAAAAATGGTGCTTGCAGGAAAAAAAGTATTGATACATTTTTGTAGATAATTTTATGATCTACAATTTTTGTTTGAAGTATTTTATGATAAAATTTACCGTTTTGCTGAAAATCGTGAAAAACTATTTTTTTGACTTTTGACCTTGAATATTATTTTTTCCATACAGGGGAAAGGAGAAGATCAAATTTTATTTTTAATCATATTTTAAACAATCTTACTGATTTTCAGCTTGTTGGGAATTTATGTAGCTTCGAATGTCTAAATTGACCGGACTAGTAATTGTTAACCAAACGGCATCAGATGGAATTGGCCCAGGTCGTTAAAAGCTCTTAGTCGTCTTTTACAACATCCACGAGCAAAGTAAGGGTTGGTAGTATTCGTAATCGCTACCACACAGCACAAAAAAAAAAATATGAATTAATATAAAAAAAAAAATACTGCATAAATATTTTTTTAGTTTTACGGAACCCTTCGTGCGCGAGTTTAACTCGCACTCGGCCGATTTTTTCTTACCCATAATAACCAATATACTTTATTTGCAAAAAAAAAATTTGGCAATCCTACGCACAACGCATGGTGCTTAATTACTATTATACCTACCGTGCAGTCATCCTACATCTTCTGTGTATGATATAGCAGGCGTGTTATGAGAAAAATGTTTGTGCACGAAATGTCACGTAGGTATCATAAAATAACTGTTCCGTACCTTTGTATCTCACATAAGCATGTGGAACGATGTACTTTTTTTTTTTTTTTTGCGGTGGGCCATGGACGTCGCACCCCGCCAAGTCGGTCCGGGGTGACGGAAGAGGCGGCGCGCAACCCCATTGACCCACCCTGCAAGCACCTCTTCTTCGCCGTGTGAGCGGGACACCGGTACCCGATTTTTGTCTTCGGTGGCCCGCTCGGCGGATGTGGAACGATGTCCTGCACCTTGTGTTAAATCGACATTTGCTCAAAGACATTATAACTTCTTAGCTCCCCATACTTATAATAAATGCAACAAAATTTAAAAAACTCGTAAATTGAATAATCTAATATTACATAATATACATAACATAATATAATCTTAATATATATATATATATAAATTATGTGTCACGTTGTTTGTCCGCGATGGACTCATAAAGTACTTAACCGATTTTAACCAAATTTGCACAGCAAGTGTAGTTTGATCCAACTTAAAAGATAGGATCGCTTAAATCTCAATTTATAGTAATATTATTTTATTGCAAATTATATGTCTAATATTTGACAGTCAAAATCATATGTTATATCAAAAGGATTTTAAAATATGGCGGCATCTGTTGACTGGATTCAGTAAGTATTTAATAGATGGCGCTATGTTAAATGTACAAACGCTTTATATAAGCTAAAATTTGTTAGAATAAACAAAAAGTGTTACTGAGGCTAACCTAAGCCGCAGCAACGTGTGGCCTGGTCTGCTAGTATTATATAAATCTCAGAACAGAAGGAATTATTCCTAAAACAATCCGCCTTGGCTTCATTTCTTTTAAAACAGAGGCTTAGTTTCCAATAGTGTGACCACGCTGTTGACAGTTCTCTGTGTACAGCCGCGGACCGGTCCGTCCAAGGTAGTACCACACTCGCAAAAGATAGACGTCTGAGTAATGGCTGTTTGCTATTGCGCTTCGTTCAGTGAGCGAGAGAGCCGGCAGCCCAACTGGGGTGGGTTTGGGGTTTATATCAGTAGCAGCCTAGCTATCGCAAAGGTCCACGGACGGCAGTGACACTTACCACCGGCTGTGCTGTCTGCTCGTTTGCCACCATAACCAATAAATAAAAAAAACACTAAAAATCATTACAATTTTTTTTTATTATCTTCTTACAGGTGTAGCAATCAAATGCTATGTTTGCGACAGCATATTGAATGAGAAATGCCGTGATAATCTGAACTTACTTGTTCCTATCACGTTTTCGTCTTCTGATAGAGTATGTACTAAATTTACCGAGAATAAAGGGAATGAACTTTATATTGCAAGAAACAGCATACCGTTGACCAACTACAATAAGGACGATTTGGTGCGTATAAAACATTCCGGGTACATTTTTAATATTGTAATTAGTACTAGAATATAATTAGTAAATGCCAACGAGGACAGTTGAAGAATGCATGACGTGCACGAGTGATTATTGTCTCTTTACACTTTTTTCTGTGTAGACTAGCAAGAAAGGGTGTGGTAAATTGTATTCCTATTCTGTCACCATACAGAAAGAAGATGTGAATTATATGGTGATATCTCACTACCTCAAAAGCATTTGCGTAATGCTTTCACGCGTGAAAAGTTACAGCACGAGTAAATATATATTTTTGAAGGGAAAAGTACATGTTTAAACTAGATAACTAAATAACACATTTATAAGAAAAGCAAGTCTAATTCTAAATATTGTTCGTTAATGATTTCGAAATCTTTGGATATTTTTGAATTTAAAATATGATGTGACACAAAAGTAACAGGTTGAAGTTGGCCGCAAATAAGATGCGCGTGCATCACTGTAACACAAAAGTAAAACAGGTTGAAGTTTTTTAGAAGAAAACCGCTCATTTAGTCTCGAAAAAAAGCTACCAACAAAATAGAAATAAAACCACTTTCTAGTTTCTACATACACAACACGTGTTTTAGTTTCATACAAGTGTGAAATATATATTTGCTAATAAATTATATTCAGTAGTGATTTAAATTGAATGTTTTGATTAATATTATTTACTATTCGTAAATATTAGTGAAAAAAATATCCTATCACTTTCCAGTCATTTTATTATTTTATTGTAATTAATTATTTGCAATTAAATACTATTTTAATGATGCCAAAAAGTATAACTTCTGACGCGCGTAGATAAGTATAGTGCCACAAACTTATCTGACCCGGTGGCAAATTGATGAACTAATGACGCCATTTTGGAATGTCATCAAACGTCAATCATCCTCCCAATATGCTGATATTTCAGTTGGACATTTGACGGGAATTTGAAAACGTCATGTGGTGCTCTTGTATTATATTCGATATCTTAGTGTTTTAACGTGTTATATTAGATAATTTTGATGGCATTTTATGTAATGTGATGTGCGGAAATACTGGGATGTAGTGAATATCATATAAAAGTGCTTTACAACGTTTTCGTTTTCCATCAAAATTCCCACAAGATACCATTAACAGTGTGGCCATTGCACTGTTAATGGTGACAATTTGACTTAGACAACGACTGACTTGAAAGACTAAAGACGTGAAAATATTTATAACTTGACACTGGCACCAATAGCTCGTATATGTAGCTGATTGCCAATATATAAGAAGAAGAAGAAGATATTTCAGTTTTTGGTTGTTTACTCTGTGTTTATTTTGTGGGTTTCAAATGCGAAAAGCGATGTAGGTATATATATTACATTATATTACAAGTTTTAAGTTATATGAAGGAAGGAAAACAGGCATCATTAATACCTTTTGAAAAATTGTATCAGCACCCACAGGTTAGTGTTGTTAGTTTTAGAAAGTAAAAGAATACTATTAATAAACATTAAATATAGTTTGTTATTGTTAAATATAATGAATTGATTTGTTCTTAGAGTGTAATTATATTTTGAATATAATTATTATATATTTATACAAATAATACAATAATATCCCATTTATGTAAATTTAATTCTAATGAATGTGCTTCATTGTTATTAACCGCAACATACTTTTCTTGTTAGTACATAGTGAGTATATATATATATGTATCTCTATCTATTTGTTAATGTTCAGAAAATAAATATTGTGTTTAATGTAAAAAAAAATATTTTCATATGGGCTGTAGAAGGATTTATAATAAAACTTGTAAACGGTAAAGAGCAGCTCGATGAGAGTCAAGTAAACATTTGTACACCAGGAAAAATACGGAAGAGGATGAAACGTAAAATTTAAAGTCGATGATTTTAATCTCGGTGTCATTAGACGATAAATACATCAATTTTAGAGTGTGCGAAAAGAAATTCCCACATCATCATTCACCTACTCCTATCCCAATTACTTGGGGTCGATCTGGGGGGGCACACTTAAAACATTACTTATTTTTACTGACCGTCGCGCCACCTACAGATTGGTTGTACAAACTTAGCTGCTGCCATTTTGTCCTATCTGTCAAACGTTTGACAACTGAGAATTGTTACTTTTTGTTCCTAGCGTAGGTACGTATTGTCATCGAACTATTTTCGATTATTGATGTACTTTCTGAAAATCATCTCAATTTTCATTGTTAAGCTTATATTATTATTGTTTTTTGTTATCAGCTGATATGTTTTTTTTAATATTTCAGGGTAGATCTCATAGTATACGATAAATCAATATAATTACACATACAGATGTAGATGTGTATATATATCACTACAACTTTAGTTCACCGCCTAAACACTGGGTAGCAGCACTTTCCATACATGCATATTTTATCATCGAGTTGCCACTCTTTTTCAGTTAAAATAACTTTACTCTTTGGGGTCGATACAATATGTACTCTGATGAAGTGACTGACGAGCCCAATACCTGTAATACATACATACATACATACATACATACATATCATCACGCCATATCCCTTGCAGGGTAGGCAGAGAGAACAGAGTGCCAGAGAACTCTATCTTTGCATACTTCACTCGCTTCCTCAACATTCATAATTCTCTTCATACACGCTCGCCGGTTTCGGAGACTCTTGACTCCACCTTCCTTCAGTACATGACCGATCTGGTCTAGGTAGGTTAGTCTCGGTCTCCCTCGGTACCTACATCCTTCCACTTTCGCATTGTATATCTTCTTAACCAGGCGTTCGTTCGGCATTCTTTCCACATGTCCGAACCATCGGAGCATTCCCTTTCGCATCTTTACACCAATACTCTCTTTCATACCTACTCGCTCTCTTACGTCGTCGTTACGAATGCGGTCGGTCAGTCCTGTAATACAGTGTGACACAATAGTGTTAGTCCTGTAATACATCCATTATAAAAAATGCCCTACACCTGTAGATCATAATTATTGTGTTAAAATATAAGTATTTATAAAAACTACATTTTTGTTTATTCTCTATTAAGAATAATAAAATGTGTTCATAAGCATTGATGCTTGTATCACACTTACCTACTTCCCATCCGTTAACCTACGGGAGAAAATGCAATAATTCCATTTTTTATGACTTCCACAGGAAATTGTGTAAAGGAGTGTTGTTTTCTAAACCCATTACCACATTGGGAAGTATTTACCGATTTTATTGCAAATAGAATTTACTGGCAACACTAGATGCGATAACAGCGACGCTTGGAGTTTTGGCGCGAATGTGGAAATGTCATGTCACGCTCTTGTATTATATTCATTTCTTTAGTGTTTTGTGGTGTTATATTGAATGATTTTGCTGGTATTTTATGCAATATGGTACAGTTAAAGTGCTGAAGTGTAGTGAATTGGTATAATAGTGGTTTACGTGTATTTTCATATTTGCCCAAAATTCCCAAAAAAAATCATGATTAGGTTATCAGCGCCCGATTAATGGTAACGACTTGACTTACTGACAGACAATGACTATTAAGGCTACATAATATGAAGAAATGATGAACAATATATGAAAAATAATTAAATAAGACTTGGCTGTATGGGCTTTGATCCCTTTGCCTGTCCGAATGGACGAACAGAACCAAAAAAAAATAATAACAGCGACGCTGTCACCGGGTCAGATAAGTTTGTGGCACTATACACGTACCCACTTCTTTTTGAAGTGAAAGTTCCTTATCGGCGTTGGAAAAAATGTACCGTCACATTTTTTCGTTACGCGCCATCTTGTTTTGAAGGGAAACTTTTTTGCGCGCATGAGGGTAGATTTTTTACAGATGAAATCTACACGAGGAAAGCTTCACGCCTGAGAGAGAGAGAGAGAGAGAGAGAGAGAGAGAGAGAGAGAGAGAGAGAGAGATTTTTTATATATACACCCTACTTTAGGAAATAGTCCTTGTGTTGCGCTTGTCACTACGCCATCTGTGCTGTCAATACAGTGTGACGGAAGTTATGGCCGGCGTAGTCTGCCTCTGAAAGTATTTGAATATTAATGTATTATTCTTTTTTACTAGTAACATCTGAATTCTAGGTATCACCTAAATGGTACATAACATTGATGTTATTTTCGTAGATTTCTAAGTTAGAGAATATGCCGAAATTGCCGAAAGACCAAGACCAAGACGAGACTTGGACTGATATTGGTCATGCGGCAATTCGATCTTGCTTCTTGCGCACTAAGTCGATATAAATGACTTTATTTCATTGCCTCAGGTATCACTTAAAATATAGGTATCTTTGGTGATAGAGAGCACTGATTTTGTTGTTATATATACTCGTAAATCCGCCGTCCAAACTTCTAAGTATGCTGGCATTCGATATACCTACATACAAAAATTATTTCTTCTTTTAGAAAATAAAATATATCTCTGGACTCGTAGACTATAAATAAATACTGTAATTGTTAGCGTTTACTTGTATAAACTTTCGCTATTTTGTTTTTTTTTTTTCAGAACGGTTGCCATGAGACGACGCTTTCAGGTATTAAAGGGGAACTTTGTACCTGTACAAAAGACTTATGCAACTCGGCTTCAAGACGTTTCACAGGCATTGCTTTCGTAATTATTCATTTCGCGCTCTTAATATTGTAGATACAGCAAACTGTTCTGTAATATCAGAGATGGACGTTTGTTTCAAAGATGAAGATTTTTTGTTTGAATATTATAAATAAATAAATTATATATAGCTATAAATTCACTTTTATGCCTCGTAATAATTGCTTCATCGTCTCAGCTCATATATGTCCCACTATTGGCCTCGAGCCTTCTCCATTATGGGAGGGAAATTGACTGACTATACCACGTTAGTCAGACGTGTATTGTATATAGTATGTATGTAGTATATATATATATTATATATATATATATATATATATATATATATATATATATATATATATATATATATATATATATATATATGTATATATATATATATATATGTATATAGTAGTATGTATATAGGGTATTTACGGAGGAGGGCCGAGCCCAACAGTGGCACATATGGGTGCAGTGATGATGATGATGATATATTAAAATAGATTAATAACAACATAATATTTTTAGTATTTAAATTTTATTCACTAGACAGAGAGGGCAACAAACAAAGTGACGTCATCGTTCTAATCACCGTACTAATCTGTGTCTGTCCTAAACAAAGGTCTTTACCAGAAAAAGATAAGAAACATATTAACTTCAAAAGCTTATAATTTCTTCATTATGTATATTTTTCTATAATTATGTCACATACTTTCTTATTTATAATATTATTATTGTTGAGACTTCCCCTTGAGGATAACACTTCGCCTTAATCACTAGTGCTGCCATCTACGTCCATTGTAATTGAGCGTGAGATTTTGAATAGAAGAGAAAAAAACGTATTCTCACTTTTTACTCCGACTACGTTGTTAATATTACACGGACGTTCACACATTATTAATATTACGCATTGAATGTAATTGTAATTCTAATTAAATAATAATCATTATTTAAATCAAAGTCTCCACAATCATTTATACTTCCCTCACAAGAACTATCAACAATTATAATTATTATTATAATAATATTATAAATAAGTAATTATTATGATTATTTATATGAATATTAAAAAATAGTATTAATTTAATATTTTGTTAGTATTTAAATACGCAATTAAAATTTGTTAACTGTTATGATGGATATTTTTCAATGTCGTTATACGAAGAACGCAAGGCTTACCGACATTATATGTACCTACTATGTACATAATTTGCATAATCAATTCATATTATCTCTGTATATCAATCAATTCTAAAATGAGTTTTTGTTTTTAAGAAATATCTCACATAAAATTGTATCAACATTAATATTTGATATACTCATTTCTTTAATATTATTTGGCTTAATAATTGTTAAACTCTTTTCTTTATTATTATTTTCCTTAATAATTAGGAAAGATAATAATTAATCAAAGTAAATGTTTTAATAACAAAAATTTAACTGTAAAACTTATATTTCAACACGCTAACTGTTGTTAATTTCTAATTAGTTTGTTAATATTAAGTAAAAAATAACAGTCAGATAAATAAATATTGCCATCTGTTGATAAATCCTAATAAACTTTATGATTTCTGTATAAACATTTTTATTATAATCATTGTCAAGCATGCCTATTATACTAAATTTGATCAAGATCGGTTATAAAATTTGACTGTCCTTGAATTATAAAAGGACGTTTTTTTGGGAGTGTGGGTTACGGTCGGCGCACTCCTCACACCACTCCGTCCGGGGCAACAGAGGGGCGTAAGCACGCACACCTGTAACACACCTGTGTCACGTCGCCTCAGTCGTTGGACCGACCACCGGATTAGGGTGGGTGATTTGACGTCAGTGGTCGGCCCGACGGAATACCCCCTAAGGAGTACCCTCTCCTCAACCGACGTCGCCCCCTCGAGGATGACGTCGGTCTTTCCTCAAGTGGTCAGCCTCTCGGCGGGTGACGAACTAATTTCCCGATCCAGTCACCCGCGGCCTCGGCTAGGGCGGCATCAGGCGCAGGTAATCGCGCCTGCGAAAACGACGTATATAGAGCAGTCCTATGGTGTGTGGTAGCGGCTAAGAATACTACCAACCATTACCTCGCTCGTCGTAAGAGACGATTAAGACGTTTATATCGACCTGGGCCAACTCCACCAGACGCTGTTCAGTCAACAACTAGATTCCTAGCGAGGGTAACTGGCGTCAGTCAGGCAGGCCACCTATTTAAAATCTATTGACACTTATACTTTTTAGGGTTCCGTACCCAAAAGGTAATAACGGAACCCTAGTACTGAGACTTCGCTGTCCGTCCGTCTGTCACCAGGCTGTATCTCAAGAACGGTGATAGCTAGACAGTTGAAATTTTTACAGATGATGTATTTCTATTGCCGCTATAACAACAAATACTAAAAATAAAATAAAATAAATATTTAAGGGGCTCCTATACAACAAACTGTTTTTTTTTTAGTTTTACGGAACCCTTCGTGTGCGAGTACAACTCGCATTTGTAATATGTACGATGGAAACAAAGTATACATTGTGTCCACCCCAATTAATTGGGAGATTGATGAATGATGAGAGAGCCTAAAAATATTTATTACATAGTAAAGTTTAAATCAACAATGCCAGTTTTCACCATTAACCCAAATTTTTTCGCAACACCTAACGCAGTATAAATGGCAACATTGCGTAAATGTTGCATGTCATTTCTATCGCCTTAGGCGTTCTTAAAATTTTAGTTTAATATAATATAAAAAAACTTCAAAAAAAATTAATACGAATGCTGTGTATTATTCCTATTGCCTTAGATAATGCCTATGCTGTGTGGCTATGAATACTACCAACCCTTACTTTGCTCGTGGATGTCGTAAAAGACTACAGAGCCTTATAATGACCTGGGCCAACTCCATCTAATGCCGTTTGCTCAATGATTACATTCCCAAGGAGCGTTGACGTCTAGTACATATTGTAAAAGTTATTGGCAATAGTTTTATGACCGGCCGCCTGTCAGACATACTACCACACAGCAGGTAGATTAACTACGTGTATTGTTTAAAATAAAACTATTCTAACAGATTCTATCGCGTTTGTATTTGATTAATTATTAATCCCCCGACGTTTCGAACATTATACAGAGTTTATGGTAACGGGGCGACTAAGGTGTTTCCCGTGTATTGCAGAGATTTATATTTACCCGCTACAGTATTAGTTATTAAATTTTGATTCACATTTTTAATACAAATTCATTGTCAATACAAAAAGAAAATGATACTATATAAGAGTATAAAATTTAGTATTGTTTATGATCAGTTATTATTCAAAATTTTTAGTGGCAATTTATTAGATTAAGAAATTTACTAGTTTAAAAAGCTAAAAAAACAGGTAGGCTATCACCGGATCGGCACACAGCTACACTGAGAAAGATCCGGCAAGAAAACTCAGACGGCATCCCGACTAGAAATTTTTTCGTCTTTCTTAGCAGGACCGGACCGGGCATGCCCGATCTGGACCAGTTAAGGTATGTAACGCAGAAGATATATCTGGACCCGATCAGGAAAACCTTATCTGGTCCAGATCAGGCATTCCTGATCGGGTCCAGATCAGGCGTTCCTGATCGGGTCCAGATCAGGCGTTCCTGATCGGGTCCGGATGAAATTTTACTGATCGGAACCAAATCAATCATCTGCGTTATATATCTTGCCTGATCCAAAACGAGTATGCCCAGTCCAGTTCTTTTAAAAAACATGAATACCTTAAATAACATGTTTAATAGGTAAAAATATAAATTAATATATGACGTAGGCACCGAATGCAGCGCTATATTATTATCATAGAGAGTCCCAGTGAGCCGTTCCGATTATTGCGCAACCACCAGATGCTAACGACTGCAACTGTCGCCTGATCGATCTGTTTTATTCTGATTCGATAACAACTATTATAATATTAGGCCATGTCATTACGCTTCGGAGAATCTTAACACCGCGATTCAAATAATGACGTCATTTTACTGACGCCATCTATTTATTATGACCCAAAACATTAAATGTTAGAATGGTTGTTACAATATAATATTTCTATCTATCTATGTTTTCAAATGTTAGGTACATTTATATATATATATTATTTATTTTTGTTTTTTTACTTTAAATATAAATTATTTTTATATTATTAATTAAACATTATTATTATTATTAAATACATATGATTAATTAAAGATTTCAGATTAATCTCCTCTGATGCAAATACAATTTCGCCGTGGCATAAATATGACAATCATGTCACTTTTTTGAATTTTGATTGATATTTTTTTTGTGTTACGAAAACTGTTTCTGGTTCTGATATACTACAAGCCTTACTATATACTTGATGATATTTCACATCAGGCTATCCTTATTTGATCCTGATCTGGTCCTGATCCGGTATGCCTTACCATACTTGATGTTATTTCACATCAGGCTATCCTGATCAGGACCAGACCTGGTCCTGATAAGGTTTGCCGGATCCGGCATGCCTCATTCTATCCTGATCGGGTCCTGATCCGGTATGCCTTACCATACTTGATGATATTACACATCAGGCTATCCTTATTTGGTCCTGACCTGGTCCTGATCCGGTATGCCTTACCATACTTAATGATATTTCACATCAGGCTATCCTTATTTGGTCCTGATCTGGTCCTGATCCGGTATGCTAAGGCATACCGTAGTATGGTAAGCCATACTTGATGTTATTTCACATCAGGCTATCCTGATCAGGACCAGACCTGGTCCTGATAGGGTTTGCCGCATCCGGCATACCTCATTTTGTCCTGATCGGGTCCTGATCCGGTATGCCTTACCATACTTAATGATATTTCACATCAGGCTATCCTTATTTGGTCCTGATCTGGTCCTGATCGGGTTTGCCGGATCCGGCATGCCTCATTCTATCCTGATCGGGTCCAGATACATGATCTGGTTGAACCATACTTTTATTCTAGTCGGCATAGTACCAATAATTGACTTTTGAGAGGTCGCTTATTTTATCTTAATAAAGTTGAGTGAAATAATATTTAGGTGTTCTGTCTTTCAAGTCAACCAGCACCATGCGCATGCTCTTGTACATATCTCAATATTTCACCTACAGTTAGCGCGAACATGGCGTCTGTTGTCCCACAACCCAACATAAACCGGAATTAATTCTGCGTGATCTGACTGTCATAATTTGGGTCATGATATTTATTTCACAATAACGCTAACGTGTTTGATCTATGTTGAAAATAATAATGATGGCAAGAGGATAATCATTACCTTTTTATCCTTATAGGAAAAAATCTAATTACATATATTTATGTTGCCGATATAATTTTAAAATATTAAGTTAATAATTTTAAACAATATCTAATGACTTATTGTAGATCGTCATTAGGACCGGTGCGGACTTGTAACAGTAAAGTTTTCGTGGTAGAAAGAAAATGGCGGTCAATTTAATTTGTTTTTTGACAATAATTTGCTGTATATTACAACAAGGTAAGTGATCTTACTAAAATTTTTTTTTAAGACTAAATTAGCATTAGCCTGCAGTAAGGAAATAATTCTTATATTGTGGGGACTTTACAAACATATAATTAACAGACACAAATTATATCCAGACTCAGAACAACAATATGAGGATTGCACAATGTATTTTTTACGCATTGGCATAGTAAGCCGGTATCTTTACAAATACGCTATCTGTGCATTAATTTAAATTAATTATCCGAAGTAATGTAGTATTACTAGCTTACTTTAAATGTAGCTCACTCAATATTTTATTTATCGGGCCGGTAATTATTAAATTAAAAGCCTTAAATATTTCTCAGAGGTTTTCAAGCTAATTATCAAGCTGAAAAGAAAATATTCAGTGTATAAATTACATTGCATTAACGTTTTTTTTTAAACTTAATATACTATAATAACTAATAGTTGACAGAAAAATAAATAATATCGATTTTCGATATTATTTACTTAATTATATATATATATTTACTTAAAAAAGTAAAATTTCTTAAAATGTAGGTATTATATATTTATACATTAATTTTATTTATATTAATAATTAATGATTAAAAATAAGAACACACTTTGATATTTTAAATACCTATTGCAGTAGTTATTCAATTTCTTAATTAATTTTACAGAAATTAATAGATTTAATATATATTCAGCTTTATTTATTGTAATTCATCACCATCATCATCACAGCCCAAATATATCCCACTGTTGGGCTCGGGCTTCTTCCGTAATGGGAAGAAAATTAACCTACTATTATACCACCCTGGTCAGACATGTTGGTATAGCGACCTTGTTTGTATAGAGCAGGGGTTGGCAACCTTTTGAGTCGGAAGAGCCAAAAATTAGAATTTATAAAGGTTTAAAGTTTTTAAAGAGCCACAATTTTTTTTTGCCAACAATAATTTGTGCCTAATCCGCATTAATCAATTCAGAAACATTTTTTAATGTTTTCTTTATAAAATATTTTTTTTTGCGTATAGAACTAAAGAGCCGCAACTTCACATCCAAAGAGCTGCATTTTGCCGACCCCTGGTATAGGGGTTTGGTATAGGGAGACCTCTTTCTCGAAATTCGATCTACCTAATTGGACTGTTTTTCCCAGGTAAACATAGTGACTTAACCGCCCGGACCGCGAGGAAGACAACCTCTATAAAGAGTCCGAAGTAACATTCGGACTCGGAAATCACCCAGAATCTTAAGTTCTGGCGTGCGGCGAGAAGATGCATGGCAGATGGGTTGTTCTGTTCTTAGCACGCTCCAGCCAGGGTACCGGCTGCCCCCCTGGTTGGTAAATGTAGGCTTGCCCGGGTAAAGGGATCTCTGCCCGGGTCGACGTATTGTATCTCCCATAATCGTGGGATCAATAATGGATACGCAAAAATTAAAAATAAATAACGACGGGGATCGTAGCGATCTTCACCCCAAGGCCCGGTTAAGCCGATCAAAAACTGACCTAAACGACGCCTCGTCCTCAGGACTTGAGGCGTCCGCCGAGGGCCCGGCACAAATCGTGGAGGCCCAAAAAGTGAAGCGGAAGTCGCCCAGGAAGAGCCGGGGGCAGGCTTCCAGCTACAAGAGGAGGATGGAGGAGCGGCGTGCGCGGAGAGAGGCTGCCGCCACTGAAAAGGAGGATGGTGGCAGAAATGCTGCAGAGCCGTCTACGGACGAGGGCGACAGTGACGTCGCAGAGCCGTCCGTGGATGAGGGCAGCAGATCTGCCGCTAAGATGGACGAGGGCGGTGTATCCGCAGGGCCGTCCAGAGGAGAAAGCGGGTCGGACGCTAAAGCCCCCGCTAAGTCGTCGCCGCGTCCTGTGGCGACGGCTGAGAAGACCAGGGAGGAGGCCCTCCCCTCGCAGGTGCGAAAGCGCCCCCTAAGCAAGGGAGGCAGCTCGGGCGCCGACTCCGAGGGGAGCGGGACCATCATGCCTCCACCGAAGGTGCCGGCTTCTCGCAGGGGGCGAGGGGCCGCAGTAGCAGGAAGAAGGTCGGCCACCCCTCGGCGTGAGGTGGCGCCTGCTGCGAGCGACGGCCCCCTGGACTTGCAGGCTGAAAATGCCCGCCTTAGTGGCGAGGTCTCAGGCCTGCGGGACCTGAACCGCCAGTTGGAGTCCGAGCTGGAGTCGGTGCGTCGGGTAAACCGCATGTTGGCCAAAGACATGGCCGACCTGCGGGCCCAGATGGCGCAGTTCCTACCGCCTGCGCCAAAGCCGTCGGCCAAGGCGCGCAAAACAGCTGCCGCGGTGAAACCTGTCCCTGCGGCGAGGAGGACGCCCCCCGCTGCGGAGGGCACGCCACCGGCTGAAGCCGTCACGGCCACCGAGCCGACACCTGTCCCGGTAGCGAGGAGGACGACTCGCGCCACGGCGACGAAGTCGCCAAGCGTCTCGGAGCGGGCCCCGGTGGAGGCTCAACTGGAGGCGCCGACCCCGCTGCCGACCCCGATGCCAAACCCTGCGGTGGGAGGATTGCCGGATGAGTCCCTGCGCGCGATAATCGACGCAGTGGGCAAAATTGTCGATGCGCGCTTCGCCGTTCTGGAGGCAAGGCTGCCTCCAGAACCACGTGTCCGGCCGCCGCTTGCCGCAGATAAGCGGCCACATACGGCACCAGCCCCCGCCCCGCTGCCTTGTCAGGGTGGCCGCGTGGGGAGCTACGCCGCGGCCGCGGCCGGGCCTAAGCCCAAAGGCCCCGGCCCCGCTCCGAAGGGACCTGCCCTGAGGAGGAAGACGGCGCCGGCTCCTGCCGGACCGCTGAAGCCGCCCGCAACGAAACCGCCGGCGACGACCAGTGAGGCTGCGACGAGGCCTTCCGCGTCTGGCACGACTGCCGTACCCGAAGAGGGTTGGCAGGTGGCCGAGCGCGATAGAAGAAGTCGCGGCCAAAGAAGGAGAGCGGAGGCCAAGCGCGCCGCTGAGGTCTCCGCTCCCAAGGCAGGAGCTGGCGACAAGAAGAAGAGGTCGCGCAAGGGGCTCAAGCCGCCAAAGACAGCCGCAGTGGTGATCACTGTGCTGCCTGAGGCAGCCGAGAAGGGCCTCAACTACGAGGCCGTCTTGAGGAAGGCCCGGCGGGAGCTAGACGTCTCCGATATTGGAGGCGTCGAAGCCAGGACCCGCAAGGCCCGGACGGGGGCTCGAATCCTCGAGTTCCCAGGGGCCGAGGGCGCCAAGACGGCTGACAGCGTAGCTGAGAAGCTGCGAGGTCTGTTCGCCGAGGAGGGTGGCATCAGGATCGCCAGGCCTGTCAAGTGCGCCGAAATGCGCATTTCGGGTCTGGACGACTCCGTGACGGTGGAAGACATCCGGGAGGCTATTGCCTCGAAAACCGGGTGTCCCATAGACACCGTCCGGGTCGGTGCTATTCGTCCCGGTCCGGGTGGCGTAGGTGCTGCCTGGGCGCAGTGCCCGGTGGAGTCGGTCAGGCAACTGGCCGGCTCAGGCAGGCTCCTTGTGGGCTGGAGCTCGGCGCGGGTAACCGTGCTTGAGCACCGGCCTGCGAGGTGCTATAAGTGCATGGCGGTCGGACACACTCGACCGACATGCACCAATTGCTTCGACTGCGGCGGATTGTGTTTCCGCTGCGGTCAGACCGGGCACGTGGCGGCATCTTGCGCCGCCCCACCCCACTGCCCCGCGTGTGCGGCGGGCAATAAGCCCGCCAAGCACCGCATGGGTTCTGGGGCGTGCAGACCTCCTGCTTCGGCCCCAAAGGGTCGGGGCGGCCTTTCGACCACGGCCGCTCCCGCTCCTAGCGCGGCCCGATCGCCCACTGGCGAGGTGGAGGTGATGGATACGGCCCACTAATGGCTGCAGAATCCATTCACCTCCTGCAGGCCAACACCAACCACTCCGCCGGAGCGCAGGATCTCCTCCTGCAATCCATGGCGGAGTGGTCGATTGGTGCAGCCGTAGTCGCGGAACCGTACGTCGTGCCTGATCGCCCCAATTGGGTGGTCAGCCGAAACGGAACTGCGGCAATCGTCGTCTCAACGCAGCGGCACTTCCCGTCCTTATCCCTTTTGGATAGGGGCGAGGAATTTGTCGCTGCGGAATGGGGAGGGGTCACACTCTACAGCGTTTACCTCTCCCCTAACAGGAGAATGGACGATTTCAGGGCCTCCCTCACCACCTTGGAGGCTTCGATACGGCGACTGGCACCGGGCCTCGTCCTGGTCCTGGGGGACTTCAACGCCAAATCCACGGCGTGGGGGTCCCCTATGACGGACGACCGCGGGCGGGCGGTCGTTGAGTGGGCGGCTTCACTGGGCCTCTGTGTTGTTAACAGGGGCTCAGTGAACACGTGTGTGCGGCAGCAGGGCGGGTCGATAGTGGACTTGTCGTTCGCTAGCCCCGCTGTCGCGCCACGGGTGAGGAACTGGAGTGTCCTGGAGGAGGCGGAGACCCTGTCGGACCACCGGTACATCCGGATGGAGGTCTCCCCCCGGGAACCCGGTAGGGGTCACAGGGCGGACGGAGCTCCCGCGTTTCCGCGGTGGGCTGTGGGTCGTCTTGATAGGGACCTACTGGCGGAGGCGGCCATCGTTCACACGTGGCTGTCCTCACCGCCCCCAGCGGACGGAGTGGACGCTGAGGCTGTCCGCATCCGCAGTGCGTTAACGCAGATCTGCGATGCGGCCATGCCCAGGGTGCGGCGTCTACCTCCGAGGCAGGGGGTCTACTGGTGGTCCCCAAGACTGGCGGACCTTCGCGCGGCGTGTATCAGTGCCCGAAGGTCCTACACCCGCAGCCGGCGGCGTCACCGCGACGCTGAGCGGGAGGGCCAGCTGTACGAGGCTTACCGCAGTGCGCGGACTGCCTTTCGGCTGGCCATCCGAGCCGCCAAGGATGCGAGTTGGCAGGAGATGTTGGACGGTCTCGACCGTGACCCCTGGGGTCGCCCGTATCGCGCGTCGCTGAACAAGCTTCGCGCGCAGGGCCCCCCCCTCACCGAGACCCTCCAGCCCGACTTCCTCTGTAGGGTGATCGAGGAGCTATTTCCACGGCAGTCGGGACACACGCCCCCGGTCATGGCTTCGCCAGATCAAGACCGGGAGGCCGACGACGAGAGTGTTCCACCCGTGACCGAGTCGGAAGTGGGGGCGGCAGTGGCGCGGATTCGCTCCGCCACCACGGCCCCCGGCCCGGACGGAATACCAGTCCGGGTCTTGACGTCGCTCCTCGAGCACTTCGAGCCTCGCCTCAGGCAACTGTTCAACGCCTGTCTGACGTCTGGACGGTTCCCTGAGTGCTGGAAGGAGGGGAGGTTGGTTCTCCTGCCAAAGCCGGGACGGCCCCCGGATTTGCCGTCGGCCTACAGGCCCATCGTGCTTCTCGACGATGTGGGTAAGCTGCTGGAGCGTGTCCTCGCTGCCCGCATCGTCCGACACTTGGAGGAGGTGGGGCCCGATCTGTCGGACGCTCAATATGGGTTTAGGAGGGGGCGTTCGACCATCGGGGCCCTGCTACGCCTGAGGCAAACGGCCGCGGAGGCTGTCGCCGGCAAGGGAGTGCTGTTGGCGGTGTCGTTGGACATCGCCAACGCATTCAATAGTCTGCCATTCAGCTGCATCAGGGAGGCGCTCCGGTTCCATGGAGTGCCCCTGTACCTCAGGCGGCTGGTGGCAGACTATTTGGAGGGGCGCAGTATCCTCTGCGCGGGTCCCGCAGGGGACATTGTGCGGACGCCCATGTCGTGCGGTGTTCCACAGGGGTCGGTTCTGGGGCCGACTCTGTGGGACATCGGGTACGACTGGGCGTTGAGAGGGAGTCTCCCCCCCGGGCTGAGCTTGGTGTGCTATGCTGACGACACGCTCGTCACAGCCCGGGGCAGGACACTCGAAGAGGCGGCGAGCCTGGCCACTCTCGGCACCGAGGAGATGGTCAGGCGAATCGAGGCGCTGGGGCTCAGGGTGGCCTTAAATAAGACGGAGGCCCTATTATTCCATGGGCCACGCGTAAGGCTGCCAACCGGCGCCTCGTTAGTCGTCAACTCCATCCAGATCAACATCCAGGCCCATATGAAGTACTTGGGTCTGGTGCTCGACGGGCGATGGTGGTTCCGGGAGCATTTCCGACAGATTGCTCCCCGGCTGGTCGGCGCGGCGTCCGCCCTTTCTCGGCTCATGCCGAATGTGGGCGGACCCAGTTTCGAGGGCCGACGGCTGTATGCGGGGGTCATCCGCTCGATGGCCATGTACGGCGCACCCGTGTGGGCGAGGGCTCTGAACGCCCAGCTCAGAGCGGTTCTGTGGAGGCCACAGAGAGCCATGGCGGTCAGAGCCATTCGCGGGTACCGCACGGTGTCGACAGAGGCGGCGTGCCTATTGGCCGGGACGCCCCCGTGGGACCTAGAGGCGGAGATGCTCTCCGACCTCTACCGGCGGGTTACCTCAGTGCGCGAGGAGGGTGGCTCCCCATCGTTGAGCGAGATAGCCACCTGGCGCGAGGACGCCCGCCGAGACGTCATCGCCCGTTGGGTTACGCGGCTGGAGAGGCCTAGACACGGTATCGTGACCGTCGAGGCCTTTCGGCCCGTATTGATGAAATGGATGGAGCGGCGGCACGGGGTCCTCACCTTCCGACTGGTGCAGGTGTTGACGGGGCACGGGTGCTTCGGGAAATACCTGCACACGGTCGTGTACAGAGAGTGGACTCCGGGCTGCCATCATTGCAGTAGTGGCGAGGACACGGCGCAACATACGCTCGAGGAATGCTCGGGCTGGGACGGGCAGCGCCGTGACCTCGTCGCTATTATCGGTGCCGACCTGGCGCTGCCGGCTGTCGCGAGGGCGATGGTCGACAGCGTCAGGAATTGGGACGCGGTCGCCGCCTTCTGCGAGGCTGTCATCTCGCGGAAGGAGGCGGCGGAACGAGTCAGGGAGGACTCTCGCGACCCGGGCCGCCGCCAGCGGCCGGGGCGGCGCAGGCGCGAATACCTGCGCCTGATGCCGCCCTAACCCAGGCCTCGGGTGATTGGACCGGGGAATTGTCCGGTCACCCGACGCGAGGCCACCGCGTGAGGGCGACGCCCCGACGGCGAAATCTGTCGGGGCGCCGACGAGAGGAACCCGCGAGGGTAAACCGCCGAGCGGACCACCGAAGACAAAGATCGGGTACCGGTGGTCCGCTCGCACGGCGAGGAGAGAGGATTTTACGGTGGGTCTATGGGGTCGCGCGCCGCCTTCTCCGTCACCCCGGACCGATTCGGCGGGGCGAGACGCACCCATAGCCTACCAATAAAAAAAAAAAAAAAAAAAAAAAAAAAAAAAAAGGTAAACATAGTGATCGACAACTTCGAGAAGCGCATTCCCAACCAGTACCGGTACAGAAATGACATGGGCGTTAGACATGATTTTCGTCTTGTTCATGTTCATTTGCAGCCCTACTAGTTGGGAGACCTTGCTGAGGTCATTGAGCATGGTGCCAAGATCCTCCAGAGATTCTGCCATGACTACGATATCATCTGGGAATCGAAGGTGAGTGATGTATTCGCCGTTGATGTTAATGCCGAATCCGATCCAGTTTAAAAGCTTGAAGATATCTTCCAGCGCAGTGGTGAACAGTTTCGGAGAGATAACGTCTCCCTGTCTCACGCTTTTCTGCAACTGGATCGGTTTCGTACTCTTATCCCGGATGCGTACCGACAAGGTAGCGTTTTTATACAAACATTTTAGCACTTTAGTCAATTTGGCACCTCTGAAGGGTCTGCAGCACTGCCCAAATTTCTTTCTTCTTTCTTATGACAAAGCAAATCCAGAGTCTACAAACGCTAGACACAGAGGCCTATTATACTCCTCGGTCTTCTGTATAATCTGGCGTAGCGTGTGGATGTGGTCTATGGTACTATAACCTTTTCGGAAACCGACTTGTTCGGGCGGCTGGAAGTCGTCTAGCTTGCGCGCGAGTTATTCATAATGACTCTTGAAAACAAATTGTACACGTGGCTCAGGAGTGAGATGGGTCTGTAATTCTTTAAGAGCGTTTTATCGCCCTTCTTGAAGAACAACACCACCACACTCCTGGTCTACGATTTTGGAACGTCGCCCTCGAGAATGACAGAATTAAACAGCTTCTGTAGGGCTTTTAAAACCGGCTTGCTGTCTGCCCTCAGGAGCTTTGTGGTAATTACGTCATCTCCCGGTGCCTTTCCGTTCTTGAATTGTTTTAGAGCCTTTCTGATCTCGTACAAGCAACGACAAAATAATACGAGCCACAAATTGAATGTTTTACGATAGCCCACACTTGTATAAATGATAGGACGATTGAAGCTGGTCTTTTATAGGCGTGGGTTCGAATCCCATGTGTGACATTCATTTTTTGCTCTTAATCAAGTTTTTACAAATAATCTAGCAAGTTAAATGTTAAATTTCAGTAATTTACACACACAGGCCTACTGTGTTAATAAAATCAATTAAATATGTATTTTAAATGGTCGTATCGAGCAAATAATATCAGAAAATAATAAGGAAAATGTGAAATAATAACATTTTCAAATGTAAAGTTAATTATAACCTGTTTTCCTGAATATCATATTTGGAAAAAATATAATGAAGTTTCTAATAAATTTAAATAAAAATAAATTTTAAGTTTCTAATAAAATTAGGTTATCGAAATAAAAAAAATGCGGTAATAGTTTAGTAACTAAGTATATAACTAGATACGAGTATTTAAAATACTTGATTTTTTTAAATTTATATATTATTCATATTTATTATCATAATAAAAACAATAAATCAATAATTTTGTAATAAACGAAATCTGCTCATTAATTAACTGTTAGGCGGAACGAAGTGTGCCGGGTCGGTTAGTTTGAAATTAAAAAAAAATACGTATTCAGTGCAGTATTTTATTTTTTTCGGGTAGGCTATGGTCCGCACACACGCCGCCCGTTCCGTCCGGGGCGACGGAAGGGCAGCGCGTGTCCCCATAACCCACCGTTATTGCAGTACGCTGGGACTGACATCATTCCTTATTTATATCAATGAGCTTTCTATGATAGCCACCCCGACATCATCATCTCATCTCAGCTCATATATGTCCTACTGTTGGGCACAAGCCTCCTCCAAAATGGAAGGGAAATTGATCTACTATACCGCGCTGGTCAGGCGTGTTGGTATAGGGTTTTCTTTCGAGTTTTCCTGCTCTTGCATAGATGTCATATATATATTATATCCCTTAGTTGTCTCTTACGATCACCCACGGGTAGGATAGAGTGTGGTGAATTTATTCTTACTCCGTCACCACACGGATATACCTTGATCTATACATATATGTTTGCCGATGATACAGTGCTTATCTTTCATGGTTAAACATTATATTTAAACTAGCTTCCGCCCGCGACTTCGTCCGCGTGGAATGGTTACTTTGAGCTAACGTTAACTTCAACTCGCGAATTCGTTTACGTAAAAGGTGGAAATATTTTTAAATAATACATACGTTAAAGCTGTTTTAGGTACCTACATGACCCTTTTATTAGTAAGAGTAGAACATTAAACCTTAAGTAAAAGTATTGGGTCTTATCTATACTTTCTATAGATATATACAATGTATGTATATTATACATACATACATACATACACTTACGCCTATTTACAATTACACATACTTTTGATGTGTATGACACCGCTGTGTGGTAGCGGCTACAAATACTACCAATCCTCACTTTGCTTGTGGATGTCGTAAAAGACGACTATAAGCCTTATAACGACTTGGGCCAACTCCATCTGATGCCGTTTGGTCAACAATTACATTCCCAATGAGGGTTGACGTCTGGTAGGCAGCCGGTCATAAAACTATTGCCAATAACTTTTATAATATGTACTATGAATGAAGAGTACTTATTGTATCGACCCCAAGTAATTGGGATAAGAGTAGGAGAATGATGATGATGATGACCTCTCGTGAACAAATCTCCAATTTGGTCCAGAAAATTATGACGTGGTCTTCCCCTTGTATTCGTCCCATTCACGATTGCTTTATATGTTTGCTTCGTCAACCTCTGCCCACTCATTATTTCTTCCACTTCGTGTCCAACCCACCTCAGCATACCAGCGCTCTTTTATAACATTATACTTAATTTTATCTTTCATACTTACATCACACACGTTACGAAGAGCTGTCAGCTCTACAGCATTTATTCTATTTTCATGTCTTCGCCGCCAAATCTAACTTTCACTGCCATACATGAGGGCAGGCACTAATACTTCCTATACTCATTATTATTATTTAGGATGTGTAAAGCCGACGGAAGGTCATGAGAAGAAAACAAAACTAAAAATGTAGTGTGTGCAGAAGTACTTTGAAATAACATTAGTATGAGTTTTTTTTTAATATAAGATTATAAGACCCAGTATTTTAATCGTAAATGCGCGCCCAGTACTTGATCATTATTTTGCTGCAATGTTATTTTTAAACTGCGATATTTCCTAAGATATTCATTGAAATCAAATAATGTAAAGAGCAATTTTGTTTTAAATTAAATACTTGTGATGAATAACTCATTTATTTGGATAAGGATTAATATTATGTTTATAAAAACACCTTCGAAAATATCACATTATTTTAAAACAAATTTGATTAGCATAAAAAAGGTTATAGTGAGCCAATCTTAAAAGATAGGCATATGCTGTCGCGGACTTTTATTTAGAAATTTGAAAGGGGAACAATTATATAGTACATATTTTTTGCGCAACTTTAACCGTTTACGCAGCGGAAGCTCTCAAAAGGAAACAAAAACCCGATTTTTACACATTCATCATTGTTGCTCTGCTCCTATTGGTCGCAGCGTAATGTTGTATAGCCTAAAGCCTTCCTCTATAAATGGACTATCTAACAAAAAAAGAATTTTTCAAATCGGAACAGTAGTTCCTGAGATTAGCGCGTTTAAACAAACAAACAAACAAACAAACTCTTCCGCTTTATAATATTAGTATAGATTGGCAGAAACCGGTTTAGCCAAAGTGATGTCTTGGCTAGAGAACAATCTTTTATCTTTAAATACCAATCAAACAAAATATATCTTCAGTAAAATGTCATTAGGAAAACTTATTGCACCGCTTAGTGTCAAAATATACACTTTTCCGTGGAATAGAAATACAAGGACTTTTGACGGGAATTTGAAAACATGTGGTGCATGACGGGAATTTGAAAACATGTGGTCTTGTATTATATTCGATATATTAGTGTTTTAACGTGTTATATTAGATAATTTTGATGGCATTTTATGTAATGTGATGCGAGGAACTACTGGGATGTCGTGAATATAATATAAAAGTGTTTTACCACGTTTTCATTTTCCATCAAAATTCCAACAAGATACCATCAACAGTGTGGCCATGGCACTGTTGATGGCGACAATTTGACTTAGACTATGACTAACCTGAAAGACTGAAGATATTTATAACTAGTTATTGGCGAAATCTTGTAAACGCCATTAAAATCATAAAAAAAAAAATAGAAATACAATCGAAGGTAATTGTAAATGTGCAACACTTACCTAAGTGGATTGTGTCAAGTATTTGGGTGTACTGCTAAACTTACCTGGAGAATGTACATAACGTCTAAAATTGCCAGAGTCCGAAAACTTGTTTATGTATTTAAACAACCTACGTACAATGGCCAATCATCATCATCATCACAGCCCATAAATGTCCCACTGTTGGGCTCGGGCCTCCTCCGTAATGGGAGGGAAATTAACTTACTATACCACGATGTTATGTGACTTTTCCGTGTAGTGACGGAGTAAGAATACTATTCACCACCCCATATCTTACCTGTAGGTGATCGTACGAGACGACTAAGCGATATAAAACGCATATAACATCTATGCGAGAGAAGGAAAACTCGAAACAAAACCCTATACCAACACGTCTGACCAGCGCGGTATAGTAGGTTAATTTCCCTCCCATTACGGAGGAGGCCCGAACCCAACAGTGGGATATTTATGGGATGTAATGAATGAATGAATACCACGAAGGTCAGACGTGTTGGTATAGGGTTTTGTTTCGAGTTTTCCTTCTCTCGCATAGATGTTATATGCATTTTATATTACTTAGTCGTCTCGTACGATCACCCACGGATAAGATATGGGGTGGTGAATAGTATTCTTACTCCGTCACCACACGGAAAGCAACAATGGCTAATAATAGACTTATTTTACAAACATACCGAGCACTGTGCGAATTGCCACCCGTACTTTATTATAAAGTATTGTACGTTATATCAGATAAATGTACTCTACAGGATGGAAGTGGACCGCTCCCGAAAACAAAGACAGGTGACCCAACTAGTCCTACTAGTAATGATAGGCTAGAAAAAAAATCAGACAAGCAGTAGTTAATTTTGACTAAAAACAGGCAGCGTGACCGAGTGGTCTAAGGCGCTGGTTTTAGACACCGTAGGCGTGGGTTCGAATCCCACCGCCGTCGAACTCTTTTTGCTATTTATTTTTGCAAAATTTATTTATAATAATTTAATAATATTATAAATAAAACAGTTTAAAAACGTGTACTTATAAACGTCTTAATAAATTAGTAGTTTTAATAAATAGGTGTAACTTGATATATCAAAGAAAAAAAAAACTTGAATTCATCATCATCATTCTCCGACTTTTATCCTAATTACTTGGGGTCGATACAATATATACTCTTCTTTCATAGTACATAATGTAAAAGTTATTGGCTTAGTTTTATGACCGGGCGCCTGCCAGATGTCAACCCTCCTTGAGAATGTAATTGTTAACCAAACGGCATCAGATGGAGTTGGCCCAGGTCGTTAAAAGCTCTTAGTCGTCTTTTACAACATCCACGAGCAAAGTAAGGGTTGGTAGTATTTGTAGTCGCTACCACACAGCACAAAAAAAAACTTGAATAAATATAAAAAAAAATACTGCATAAATATTTTTTTAGTTTTACGGAACCCTTCGTGCGCGAGTTCAACTCGCACTTGGCCGATTTTTTTCTTACCCATAATAATCAATATACTTTATTTGCAAAAAAAAGGTGGCAATCCTACGCACAAGTGCTTAAGGTACTATTATACCTACCGTGCAGTCATCCTACGTCTTCTGTGTATGATATAGCAGGCGTGTTATACATACATACATATCATCACGCCATATCCCTTGCAGGGTAGGCAGAGAGAACAGAGTGCCAGAGAACTCTATCTTTGCATACTTCACTCGCTTCCTCAACATTCATAATTCTCTTCATACACGCTCGCCGGTTTCGGAGACTCTTGACTCCACCTTCCTTCAGTACATGACCGATCCGGTCTAGGTAGGTTAGTCTCGGTCTCCCCCGGTACCTACATCCTTCCACTTTCGCATTGTAGGTATATCTTGTGATATTTATGAGAAAAATCTTTGTGCACGAAATGTTACGTAGGTACCATAAAATAACTGTTCCGTACCTTTGTATCTCATATAAGCATGTGGAACGATGTCCTGTACCTTGTGTTAAATCGACATTTGCTCAAAGACATTATAACTTCTTAACTCCCCATACATATAATCAATGCAACAAAATTTTAAAAACCCGTAAATTGAATACTCTAATATTACATAATATACATAACATAATATAATCTTAATATATATAGATTATGTGTCACGTTGTTTGTCCGCGATGGACTCATAAACTACTTAACCGATTTTAACCAAATTTGCACAGCAAGTGTAGTTTGATCCAACTTAAAAGATAGGATAGCTTAAATCTCAATTTATAGTAATATTATTTTATTGCAAATTATATGTCTAATATTTGACAGTCAAAATCATATGTTATATCAAAAGGATTTTAAAATATGGCGGCATCTGTTGACTGGATTCAGTAAGTATTTAATAGATGGCGCTATGTTAAATGTACAAACGCTTTATATAAGCTAAAATTTGTTAGAATAAACAAAAAGTGTTACTGAGTCTAACCTAAGCCGCAGCAACGTGTGGCCTGGTCTGCTAGTATTATATAAATCTCAGAACAGAAGGAATTATTCCTAAAACAATCCGCCTTGGCTTCAATTCTTTTAAAACAGAGGCTTAGTTTCAAATAGTGTGACCACGCTGTTGACAGTTCTCTGTGTACAGCCGCGGACCGGTCCGTCCAAGGTAGTACCACACTCGCAAAAGATAGACGTCTGAGTAATGGCTGTTTGCTATTGCGCTTCGTTCAGTGAGCGAGAGAGCCGGAAGCCCAACTGGGGTGGGTTTGGGGTTTATATCAGTAGCAGCCTAGCTATCGCAAAGGTCCACGGACGGCAGTGACACTTACCACCGGCTGTGCTGTCTGCTCGTTTGCCACCATAACCAATAAATAAAAAAAACACTAAAAATCATTACAATTTTTTTTTATTATCTTCTTACAGGTGTAGCAATCAAATGCTATGTTTGCGACAGCATATTGGATGAGAAATGCCGTGATAATCTGAACTTACTTGTTCCTATCACGTTTTCGTCTTCTAGAGTATGTGCTAAATTTACCAAGAATAAAGGGAATGAACTTTATATTGCAAGAAACAGCATACCGTTGACCAACTACATGAACGATTTGGTGCGTATAAAACATTCCGGGTACATTTTTAATATTGTAATTAATACTAGAATATAATTAGTAAATGCCAAAGAGGACAGTTGAAGAATCCAATTCGGTTCGGTAGTATTTGAAAAACTAACGAAGGTATTCTTATCTAATATGACGTTATGTCTTGAGACAAACATTTGTAACCAGTTAACGATGATCTGCGGCGTACAATTGTTATCCAATGTGTGATCCTTTACATACAATTTGTAGGTATATAAAATTGAATTTTTCATTTTTATTTTAGTCTAACTCGGACGTTCGTTGTAGTGACGTGTACGAGTGATTATTGTCTCTTTACATTTTTTTCTGTGTAGACTAGCAAGAAAGGGTGTGGTAAATTGTATTCCTATTCTGTCACCATACGGAAAGAAGATGTGAATTATATGGTGATATCTCACTCCCTCAAAAGCATTTGCGTAATGCTTTCACGCGTGAAAAGTTACAGCACGAGTGAATATATATTTTTGAAGGGAAAAGTACATGTTTAAACTAGATAACTAAATAACATATTTATAAGAAAAGCAAGTCTAATTCTAAATATTGTTCGTTAATGATTTCGAAATCTTTGGATATTTTTGAATTTAAAATATGATGTGACACAAAAGTAACAGGTTGAAGTTTTTTAGAAGAAAACCGCTCATTAAGTCTCGATAAAAAGCTACCAACAGAATAGAAATAAAACCACTTTCTAGTTTCTACATACACAACACGTGTTTTAGTTTCATACAAGTGTGAAATATATATTTGCTAATAAATTATATTCAGTAGTGATATAAATTTAATATTTTGATTAATATTATTTACTATTCGTAAATATTAGTAAAAAAATATCCTATCACTTTCCAGTCATTTTATTATTTTATTGTAATTAATTATTTGCAATTAAATACTATCTTAATGATGCCAAAAAGTATAACTTCTGACGCGCGTACATAAGTATAGTGCCACAAACTTATCTGACCCGGTGGCAAATTGATGAACTAATGACGCCATTTTGGAATGTCATCAAACGTATCAATCGTCCTTCCAATATGCTGATATTTCAGTTTTTGGTTGTTTACTCTGTGTTTATTTTGTGGGTTTCAAATGCGAAAAGCGATGCAATATACATTACATTATATTACAAGTTTTAAGTTATATGAAGGAAGAAAAACAGGCATCATTAATACCTTTTGAAAAATTGTATCAGCACCCACAGGTTAGTGTTGTCAGTTTTTGAAAGTAAAAGAATACTATTAATAAACATTAAATATAGTTTGTTATTGTTAAATATAATGAATTGATTTGTTCTTAGAGTGTAATTATATTTTCAATATAATTATTATATATTTATACAAATAATACAATAATATTCCATTTATGTAAATTTAATTCTAATGAATGTGCTTAATTGTTATTAACCGCAACATACTTTTCTTGTTAGTACATAGTGAGTATATATATGTATCTCTATCTATTTGTTGATGATCAGAAAATAAATATTGTATTTAATTTTAAAAAAATATTTTTATATGGGTTGGAGAAGGATTTACAATAAAACTTGTAGACGATAAAGAGCAGCTCGATGAGAGTGGAGTAAACATTTGTACACCAGGAAAAATACGGAAGAGGATGAAACGTAAAATTTAAAGTCGATGATTTTAATCTCGGTGTCATTAGATGATAAATACATCAATTTTAGAGTGTGCGAAAAGAAATTGCCACATCATCATTCTCGTACTTCCCCAATCGTATCGACCCCAATTACTTGGGGTCGATACAATATGTACTCTGATGAAGTGACTAACGAGCCCAATACCTGTAATACATCCATTATAAAAAATGCCCTACACCTGTAGATCATAATTATTGTGTTAAAATATAAGTATTTATTAAAACTACATTTTTGTTTATTCTCTATTAAGAATAATAAAATGTGTTCATAAGCATTGATGCTTGTATCACACTTACTTACGGGAAGTAATCCGTTAACCCACGGGAGAAAATGCAATAATTCCATTTTTTATGACTTCCACAGGAAAGTGTGTAAAGGAGTGTTGTTTTCTAAACACATTACCACATTGGGAAGTATTTACTGATTTTATTGCAAATAGAATTTACTGGCAACATTGCGCTGTCACCGGGTCAGATAAGTTTGTGGCACTATACACGTACTCACTTCTTTTTGAAGTGAAAGTTCTTTATCGGCGTTGGAAAAATATGTACCGTCACATTTTTTCGTTACGCGCCATCTTGTTTTGAAGGGAAACTTTTTTGCGCGCATGAGGGTAGATTTTTTACAGATGAAATCTACACGAGGAAAGCTCCACGCCTGAGAGAGAGAGAGAGAGAGATTTTTTATATATACACCCTACTTTAGGAAATAGTCCTTGTGTTGCGCTTGTCACTACGCCATCTATGCTGTCAATACAGTGTGACGGAAGTTATGGCCGGCGTAGTCTGCCTCTGAAAGTATTTGAATATTAATGTATTATTCTTTTTTACTAGTAACATCTGAATTCTATGTATCACCTAAATGGTACATAACATTGATGTTATTTTCGTAGATTTCTAAGTTAGAGAATATGCCGAAATTGCCGAAAGACCAAGACCAAGACGAGACTTGGACTGATATTGGTCATGCGGCATTTCGATCTTGCTTCTTGCGCACTAAGTCGATATAAATGACTTTATTTCATTGCCTCAGGTATCACCTAAAATATAGGTATCTTTGGTGATAGAGAGCACTGATTTTGTTGTTATATATACTCGTAAATCCGCCGTCCAAACTTCTAAGTATGCTGGCATTCGATATACCTACATACAAAAAATATTTCTTCTTTTAGAAAATAAAATATATCTCTGGACTCGTAGACTATAAATAAATACTGTAATTGTTAGCGTTTACTTGTATAAACTTTCGCTATTTTGTTTTTTTTTTTTTCAGAACGGTTGCCATGAGACGACGCTTTTAGGTATTAAAGGGGAACTTTGTACCTGTACAAAAGACTTATGCAACTCGGCTTCAAGACGTTTCGCAGGCATTGCTTTCGTAATTATTAATTTCGCGCTCTTAATATTGTAGATACAGCAAACTATTCTGTAATATCAGAGATGGACGTTTGTTTCAAAGATGAAGATTTTTTGTTTGAATATTATAAATAAATAAATTATATATAGCTATAAATTCACTTTTATGCCTCGTAATAATTGCTTCATCGTCTCAGCTCATATATGTCCCACTATTGGCCTCGAGCCTTCTCCATTATGGGAGGGAAATTGACTGACTATACCACGTTAGTCAGACGTGTATTGTATATAGTATGTATGTAGTATATATATATATATGTATATAGTAGTATGTATATAGGGTATTTACGGAGGAGGGCCGAGCCCAACAGTGGCACATATGGGTGCAGTGATGATGATGATGATGATATATTAAAATAGATTAATAACAACATAATATTTTTAGTATTTAAATTTTATTCACTAGACAGAGAGGGCAACAAACAAAGTGACGTCATCGTTCTAATCACCGTACTAATCTGTGTCTGTCCTAAACAAAGGTCTTTACCAGAAAAAGATAAGAAACATATTAACTTCAAAAGCTTATAATTTCTTCATTATGTATATTTTTCTATAATTATGTCACATACTTTCTTATTTATAATATTATTATTGTTGAGACTTCCCCTTGAGGATAACACTTCGCCTTAATCACTAGTGCTGCCATCTACGTCCATTGTAATTGAGCGTGAGATTTTGAATAGAAGAGAAAAAAACGTATTCTCACTTTTTACTCCGACTACGTTGTTAATATTACACGGACGTTCACACATTATTAATATTACGCATTGAATGTAATTGTAATTCTAATTAAATAATAATCATTATTTAAATCAAAGTCTCCACAATCATTTATACTTCCCTCACAAGAACTATCAACAATTATAATTATTATTATAATAATATTATAAATAAGTAATTATTATGATTATTTATATGAATATTAAAAAATAGTATTAATTTAATATTTTGTTAGTATTTAAATACGCAATTAAAATTTGTTAACTGTTATGATGGATATTTTTCAATGTCGTTATACGAAGAACGCAAGGCTTACCGACATTATATGTACCTACTATGTACATAATTTGCATAATCAATTCATATTATCTCTGTATATCAATCAATTCTAAAATGAGTTTTTGTTTTTAAGAAATATCTCACATAAAATTGTATCAACATTAATATTTGATATACTCATTTCTTTAATATTATTTGCCTTAATAATTGTTAAACTCTTTTCTTTATTATTATTTTCCTTAATAATTAGGAAAGATAATAATTAATCAAAGTAAATGTTTTAATAACAAAAATTTAACTGTAAAACTTATATTTCAACACGCTAACTGTTGTTAATTTCTAATTAGTTTGTTAATATTAAGTAAAAAATAACAGTCAGATAAATAAATATTGCCATCTGTTGATAAATCCTAATAAACTTTATGATTTCTGTATAAACATTTTTATTATAATCATTGTCAAGCATGCCTATTATACTAAATTTGATCAAGATCGGTTATAAAATTTGACTGTCCTTGAATTATAAAAGGACGTTTTTTTGGGAGTGTGGGTTACGGTCGGCGCACTCCTCACACCACTCCGTCCGGGGCAACAGAGGGGCGTAAGCACGCACACCTGTAACCCACCTGTGTCACGTCGCCTCAGTCGTTGGACCGACCACGGATAAGGGTGGGTGATTTGACGTCAGTGGTCGGCCCGACGGAATACCCCCTGAGGAGTACCCTCTCCTCAACCGACGTCGCCCCCTCGAGGATGACGTCGGTCTTTCCTCAAGTGGTCAGCCTCTCGGCGGGTGACGAACTAATTTCCCGATCCAGTCACCCACGGCCTCGGCTAGGGCGGCATCAGGCGCAGGTAATCGCGCCTGCGAAAACGACGTATATAGAGCAGTCCTATGGTGTGTGGTAGCGGCTAAGAATACTACCAACCATTACCTCGCTCGTCGTAAGAGACGATTAAGACGTTTATATCGACCTGGGCCAACTCCACCAGACGCTGTTCAGTCAACAACTAGATTCCTAGCGAGGGTAACTGGCGTCAGTCAGGCAGGCCACCTATTTAAAATCTATTGACACTTATACTTTTTAGGGTTCCGTACCCAAAAGGTAATAACGGAACCCTATTACTGAGACTTCGCTGTCCGTCCGTCTGTCACCAGGCTGTATCTCAAGAACGGTGATAGCTAGACAGTTGAAATTTTTACAGATGATGTATTTCTATTGCCGCTATAACAACAAATACTAAAAATAAAATAAAATAAATATTTAAGGGGGCTCCTATACAACAAACTGATTTTTTTTAGTTTTACGGACCCCTTCGTGTGCGAGTACAACTCGCATTTGTAATATGTACGATGGAAACAAAGTATACATTGTGTTCACCCCAATTAATTGGGAGATTGATGAATGATGAGAGAGCCTAAAAATATTTATTACATAGTAAAGTTTAAATCAACAATGCCAGTTTTCACCATTAACCCAAATTTTTTCGCAACACCTAACGCAGTATAAATGGCAACATTGCGTAAATGTTGCATGTCATTTCTATCGCCCTAGGCGTTCTTAAAATTTTAGTTCAATATAATATCAAAAAACTTAAAAAAAAATTAATACGAATGCTGTGTATTATTCCTATTGCCTTAGATAATGCCTATGCTGTGTGGCTATGAATACTACCAACCCTTACTTTGCTCGTGGATGTCGTAAAAGACTACAGAGCCTTATAATGACCTG
Organism: Lymantria monacha; assembly: GCA_905163515.2. Taxonomy (NCBI): domain Eukaryota; kingdom Metazoa; phylum Arthropoda; class Insecta; order Lepidoptera; family Erebidae; genus Lymantria; species Lymantria monacha. Next base: position 25,613,583 of record LR991099.1, read on the forward strand.
GGCCAACTCCATCTAATGCCGTTTGCTCAATGATTACATTCCCAAGGAGCGTTGACGTCTAGTACATATTGTAAAAGTTATTGGCAATAGTTTTATGACCGGCCGCCTGTCAGACATACTACCACACAGCAGATAGATTAACTACGTGTATTGTTTAAAATAAAACTATTCTAACAGATTCTATCGCGTTTGTATTTGATTAATTATTAATCTCCCGACGTTTCGAACATTTTACAGAGTTTATGGTAAAGGGGGGACTAAGGTGGTTCACGTCCAATAAGTTATCGTTATTACAGAGATATATATCTACCCGCTACAGTATTAGTTATTAAATTTTGATCCACATTTTTAATACAAATTCATTGTCAGTACAAAAAAAAAATGATTCTATTTAAAAGTATAAAATTTATTGTTGTTTGTGATCAATTTCTATTAAACATCTGTTAGTGGCAATTTACTAATTTAAAAAACTAACAAAACTGTTAGGCTATCACCGGATCGGCACGCAGCTACACTAAGAAAGATCCGGCAAGAAAACTCAGAACACAAAGTGCTAATTATTGACTTTTAAGACCCTGCTTATATTATCTTACTAAAGTTGAGTGAAATAATATTAAGGTGTTCTGTCTTAGCTGTTTTCAAGTCAACCAGCATTATGCGCATGCTCTTGTACATATCTCAATATTCCCCCCACAATTAACGCTGTACGAACATGGCGTCTGTTGTTCTACAACCCGACATAAACCAGAATTGATTCTGCATGATTTGATTCTCATACTTTGGGACATGATATTTATTTCTCACTAGCTTCTGACCGCGACTTCGCACTCGTAAAAGGTTACTTTCTTAAAGATTTTCATCCCCTATTTTTATTTTATTCCTTAAGGGTAAATGTTTTACAAAATTTTATAAATGCCATATTTATTTATATCTAATTAATAGCCTAAAAATAAGTTTCAAGCTTCTGGCTTTAAAAATGACGATACTTCCTTACAATTTTTCATCCCCCTTTACAACCCTTTTTTTTCATTAAAAAGTAGCCCATGTCTTTTATCAAGCGCTAGACTACCTGTGTACCAAATTTCATTTAGTTCGTTCAGTAGTTTTGGCGTGAAAGAGCGACAGACAGACAGAGTTACTTTCGCATTTATAATATTAGTAAGGGTTACCGCTAATTTGTGCTCGTCTATAATTAGATGATCATAGTACATATGGCGGCAAGAGGATAATCATCAGATTTTTCCTTAAGCGAAACATTCAAAATACCGATATTGGTTACTTTAAAAATATCTAGTTTATAATGTAGCTTTAAATACATATATACATACATATATACATACATATATACCATCACGATATGTCCTTTGCAGGGTAGGCAGAGAGAACAGAGTGCCAGAGAACTCTATCCTTGCATACTTCACTCGCTTCCTCAACATTCATAATTCTCTTCGTACACGCTCGCCGGTTTTGGAGACTCTTGACTCCACCTTCCTTCAGTAGATGACCGATCTGGTCTAGGTAGGTTAGTCTCGGTCTCCCCCGGTAGCTACATCCTTCCACATTCGCATTGTATATCTTCTTAACCAGACGTTCGTTCGGCATTCTTTTCACATGTCCTAACCATCGGAGCATTCCCGTGCGCATTTTTACACCAATACTCTCTTTCATAAAGGTAAGATGCGAAAGGGAATGCTCCGATGGTTCGGACATGTGCAAAGAATGCCGAACGAACGTCTGGTTAAGAAGATATACAATGCGAAAGTGGAAGGATGTAAATACCGAGGGAGACCGAGACTAACCTACCTATACCAGATCGGTCATGTACTGAAGGAAGGTGGAGTCAAGAGTCTCCGAAACCGGCGAGCGTGTATGAAGAGAATTATGAATGTTGAGGAAGCGAGTGTAGTATGCAGAGATAGAGTTCTCTGGCACTCTGTTCTCTCTGCCTACCCTGCAGGGGATATGGCGTGATGATATGTATGTATGTATGTACTCTCTTTCATACCTACTCGCTCTCTTACGTCGTCGTTACGAATGTGATCAATCAGCCTAACTTTAAATACATATTGATGTAATAATTGCTAATGGCTTATTATATACCGTCATACTTTATCCTTAAATGAACAATTCCAATTACATATATTGTTTAATTTAATAATTATAAACAATACCTAATGACTTATTCTAGATCGTCATTAGGACCGGTGTGGACTTGTAACAGTAAAGTTTTCGTGATAGAAAGAAAATGGCGGTCAATTTAATTTGTTTTTTGACAATAATTTGCAGTATATTACAACAAGGTAAGTGATCTTACTAAATCTGTTTTGATTTTTTTTAAGACTAAATTAGGACAAGCCTGCAATAAGGAAATAATCCTTATATTGTAGGGGACTTTACAAACATATAATTAATAGACACAAATTACATCCAGACTCAGAACAACAAATGTGGATTGCACAAAGTAATTTTATACATTGGCATAGTGGGACGGCGGTATCTTTACCCACATGCCATCTGTGCTGTCATTAAAATTATCCGAAGTAATGTAGTATTACTCGCTTATTTTAATTGTAGCTCAGTCAATATTCTATTTATCAGCCCGGTAATTAAGAAGTTAAAAGCTTTAAATATTACCCAGTGGTTTCCGCATGCTCTTTATCAAATTGAAAAGTAAATATTGCAGTATAAAAATGACATTACAATTTTTTTTAATAGCTTAATACTTACAAGTTTCTATTTTAACCTAATATAACTGAGAGTTGATAATAAATAAATAATATCGAAAGTAGGAAAGAAAAACTATATACACATACATACATACATACATACATATCATCACGCCATATCCCTTGCAGGGTAGGCAGAGAGAACAGAGTGCCAGAGAACTCTATCTCTGCATACTTCACTCGCTTCCTCAACATTCATAATTCTCTTCATACACGCTCGCCGGTTTCGGAGACTCTTGACTCCACCTTCCTTCAGTACATGACCGATCTGGTCTAGGTAGGTAAGTCTCGGTCTCCCTCGGTACCTACATCCTTCCACTTTCGCATTGTATATCTTCTTAACCAGGCGTTCGTTCGGCATTCTTTCCACATGTCCGAACCATCGGAGCATTCCCTTTCGCATCTTTACACCAATACTCTCTTTCATACCTACTCGCTCTCTTACGTCGTCGTTACGAATGCGGTCGGTCAGCCTAACTCCACAGATTTTCCGCAGAGATCGCATTTCGACCGCATTAATTTTACTTTCATACTCTTTTCTGCATACCCAACTCTCGCTTCCATACAGTAATGTTGGGACAAGCACTGCGTTATGTATTGCTACACGTGCCTTCTGGCTGAGGTGGTGGCTGCCGAGAAGTTGCTCCAACGCTCCGTTCACTCTATTTCCCGCATTCACTCTTCGCTCTATATCAGTGGTGTACCTTCCATCTCGGCTAAATCCACATCCAAGATATACAAATTCATCCACTTGCTCTAGTACATCATTACCTATTGTTACTCTTACATCTGTTCTGGTTTTATCTCTTTCAAAGACCATTATTTTGGTTTTGCTCACATTCACGCGTAGACCCCTTTTCTTACAATCTTCTGTCATTGTGTCGACTAGGGTCTGCAGGTCAATCGCTGACTGTGCCAGCAGGACTGCATCATCTGCATAAAGCAGAGCAGTGACCACTGAGTCGCCCATCTGGACTCCCACATTCATATCGTTCAACCTTTGGAGACATTTATCCAGATATATGATAAACAGCCTGGCTGACAGAACGCACCCCTGCTTAACGCCGATATTGACGTCAAACCAAGGCGACATTCCATCATCCAGCCGCACACAGGCTCTACAGCCCATGTAACTGGACTGCACAGCCTGTAGCAGTTTACCGTTAATACCATACTCCGGTAAAATGTCCCAAAGTTCCTTTCGTACAACCGTGTCAAATGCTCTCTCCAGATCCACAAAACTGCAGAAAACCCTCTGACCTAGAGCCAGATGCTTCTCCACAATGTTGCGCAGAGAGAACACTTGATCCATGCATCCCCTTCCACTCCTGAAACCTCCTTGTGTCTCACACAGTAAACCATCGGACACCATCCTCATTCTCCTTTCAATAATTTTTCCATACACTTTTGCTGCCAAACTGGTCAAGCTTATGGCTCTGTAATTTGCGCAGTCATAACGTGAACCCTTGTTTTTAAACAAAGGCACGATGACTGCGCTATTCCAGTCCCTGGGAACCATTCCCGAGCTCCAACATAAATTGAGGAGCAACAGGAACGCCTCCCAGACACAAGAGCCACCGAGCTTGATCATCTCGGCAGACACCATATCAATGCCCGCTGCCTTACCATTTTTCAAACTTCTTATCGCCCATTCAACTTCATCCATACTGATGCCATCGGAGGACGCCGTTGTCGAATGCTGATCCACTAAACCACATCCAACACCGGCGCCAACCGTAGCATCCGCATACATATCGCCAAAATATTCACTCCATCGGCTTAACACGTCTTGTGTTTGTGTAAGAATGTCTCCACCTTTAGACCTTATTTTATTCATTCTGAAGGCTGACCAACCACCCCGAGACTTCTTCACCTCCCTCCAAAAGAGTTTGGTGTTACCCTCGAAGTTTTTAGTCAGCCTATCTTCTGCACTCATACTTGCTCTATCACGTTTCTCTTTCACTAAGGCCTTGGTGTCATTCTTACATTGCCGATATATTTCTTTCTTCTGTTCAGTCATACTGTCATTCAGATTCAAAGAAGAGACATAGTCCAGCCACGCTTTCTTCTTTTGCTCTACGGAAGCTGCCACTTCCGCATCCCACCATGCATCACCATTTGTTTTTCTATGCTTCTTTGAACTTCCACATACTTCTTTCGCTGTATCTACCATACTCTCTTTCAATACTCTCCAGCATTCTTCAATGTCCGATTGCGGCTGGCTTGCCATCGTCAGCCGTTCTCGGACACACTCTGCATACTTTTCTCTTACACACTCTTCTTGCAACCTTTCAACCTTTATTCTTTCAAGCCCTCCGAAGTGGACACGCTCTCGCCAGTGCCTCCACTTTCTGAACAGACCACTAAATCTCGCAATAACGAGATAGTGGTCCGTGTCGACTGTGGGGCCCCTGTAGGCTCTTGCGTCCAATATTTTGCTTCGGAGGCGACTGTCTACCAAAATTAAATCTATTATGCTTTTCTGTTCATTCCTTCTCCATGTATACATATGGATGTCCTTATGTTGGAAAAATGTGTTTGACACAATAAGGTTTCTCTCCATGCATACATCCGCTATGAGCCTACCTGCGTCGTTCACTCTCTTATCACCAAATGGACCAAGTACGTCCTCATAGTCGGGACGCTTGGTCCCCACCCATCCGTTCAAATCTCCGCATACAATCACGCGTTCACTGGTTTCTGCCATATCCAGAACTTCCCTAACATTGTCCCAAAACTTCTCTAGGTCTGATGCCACCGAGGATCCTACGGGAGCATATGCTACAACCATGAATACCTTGGTGACACCTAGTTTTATACGGACCCAGAGAAGTCTGGGATCATACATTCCGTAATCCTTCACACCTGAGGCCAAGCGAGAGGACAACAGCACTCCTACCCCCATGCTGGCTCGATCGCTCTGTGGTACACCAGACCACAGAGCCATCCCGCCACCAGGAAGATCGCAGGCGTCGCTGCCCCTTCGCTTGGTCTCTGTTACACAGAGCACGTCTAGCTGTTTGTCCGCCATGACGGATATCAGCTCGTGCAACTTACCTTCCACACAACCTCTTACATTCCACGTGCCCACCCGGCACTCCGTTCTCCTCGACTCGCCTAACTGGGCAAGGCGTGATGGGTGGCGGCCCCCATCGCCGCAACTGCCGATGTTCGTACCGACGGGGGCGGGTCGGTACGCGTCGCCTCCGGGGGACGCCCTAACCCGCATTGCGGTACGCATTTCGAGCCGGATTAGCAGTCTAATTAGACTGGCAGGGGACGCGAACGAGCACGCTCCGGACTATGCCCCCCTATATAAAATATATTATGAAGGACAATCAGTAAAAGTGTCCCAGCCACAGCGCAAAACCAACTTATCTTAGATTTTGATACATATTAAAAATGTAATAGGGTCTTTTAGCGGGAATCTGAAAACGTCATGTGGTGCTCTTGTATTATATTCAACATCTTAGTGTTTTAACGTGTTATATTAGATAATTTTGATGTCATTTTATGTAATGTTATATAACGGAACTGCTGGTATGTAGTGAATGTGATATAAAAGTGCTTTGTATATATATATATATATATATATATATATACATATATATATATATATATATATATATATATATATATATATATCAATCAATCAAAGATCTCCCGAACAGAAGGACTTATCCCTAAAACATTCTATCTTGACTTCAATTCTTTTAAGAAAAACAGAAATTAATACTAAATTTGTTTAATTTTACAATCATCTTACAGGTGAAGCAATTAAATGCTTTGAATGCGACAGCAGTTTGAATGAGAACTGCCATAATGAGCCGAATTTTTCTGATTCTATCACATGTTCGTTGCCTGAAGGCCTGTGTAGAAAAATTACCATACCGGCACATCATTTTATAAAGAAATTAGCAGACGTACAAAATATATCCCCTTATGTCAAAAGAGAGTGTATATCGGTGTACGAGAATGTTATGAAGGTGCGTATAAAATCACCCGGGTACATTTTCAACAATATGATACGAAACATTAAAATATAATTAGAATATAATTAGTAAATTCTAAAGAGGACGATCGATGAATCCAACTCAGTTGCGTAGCGTTCGAAAAACTAACAAAGCATAAGTACACGTACCCATTTCTTTTTTTTTATATACATACCCTGAACTAAGGAAATAGTCCTTGTGTTGCGCTTGTCACTACGCCATCTGTGCTGTCAATACAGTGTGACGGAAGTTATGGCCGGCGTAGTCTGACTCTGATAGTATTTAAATATTAATGTATTATTCTTTTTCACTAGTAACATCTGAATTCTAGGTATCACCTAAATGGTACATAACATTGATGTTATTTTCTTTTCGTAGATTTCTAAGTTAGAGAATATGCCGAAATGGTCGAAAGACCAAGACTAGACTTGGACTGATCTTGGTCATGCGCCAACTCGATATTGCTTCTTGCGCACTAAGTCGATATAAATGCCTTTTTTAAATTACCCTAGGTATCACTTAAAATATAGGTATCTTTTTAAAATATAGGTTTCCCTAGGTATCTTTGGTGATAGAGAGCACTAATTCTGTTGTTATATATACTCATAAATACACCGTCCAAACTTCTAGGTATGCTGGCATTCGATATACCTACATACAAAAATGTTTTTTTTTTTTTTTTTGAAAATAAAATATCTCTGGACTATAAATAAATATTGTAATTGTTAGCGTTTACTTGTATAAACTCTCGCTATTTTGTTTTTTCTTTTCAGATTGGTTGCCATAAGGCGACGATTTTAGGTATTGAAGCAGAAGTATGTACCTGTACAAAAGACTTGTGCAACTCGGCTTCAAGACGTTTCGCAGGCATTGCTTTCGTAATTATTACTTTCGCGCTCTTAATATTGTAGATATAGCAAACTATTCTGTAAAATCTTAATCCTTGAAACAAACGTCCATCTCTGGTATTATATAGCTATAAATTCACTTTTATGCCTAATAATAATTGCTTCATCATCATCTCAGCTCTATATGTCCCACTATCAGCCTCGAACCTCCTCCCTAATGGGAGGGAAATTGACCGACTATACCACGCTGGTCAGACGTGTTGGTATAGTGTTTTGTTTCGAGTTTTCCTTCTCTTGCATAGATGTTATATGCATTTTATATCCCTTAGTCGTCACTTACGATTACCCACGGGTAAGATAGGGGGTGGTGAATTGTATTCTTACTCCGTCACCACACGGAACATATACAGGGTGGAGATGACTATATGAGAATAATTTTAATTTAGTGTATATGATAACTCGCCCAGCCTGTATACAAACTTTGTATATAATATGTCGTATAGTTTAGCCACAGCACATTACTTTGTATTATTAACATTATCCACACTCTGTATAAAAAAATAAAATTATTAGGCTATCACTAAGAGATCAAAGACCTCCCGCGCCGCATCGCTATAAACTAATATGAAGGTAGATACCTACATATCGCCAGTTTACCATTTCAAGTCTTCGCCATACGTAATACAAACTAATGCATATTATACTTTATTCCTGAGTCATAAGATCCATATAAATTGCATCATCAGACTTAGATAAGAAAATTAAAAGTACCTAATGCGTGCGGCGTAATAAAAGGATACCTACTCGGCCGGACCACAGGTCAGTGAACTAATATTTATAAACGGTGTTCTATTCTGTTTCCATATTTATGTTAAAAAGTTTGTTTGAAAATATTTTTTTTTAAATTTGCATGTGAGGACTTTTTATATAGTTTCAAAATACTCATAAACTAGTGTATAGGAGTATTGTGAAACACAGGCAATACTAGTGTATTGCTGGTCATTTATTGTCGCATTGTCATCTCCACCTTGTAGACATATAATTGCTTGCAATAGAAGTATGGTTTGATTTGTTCGTTTCGTATTTCAAGATTAGATAAGATACGAAATTATTAGGAGAAGTCTGTAATTGGCTAGTGATAGAGAAGATTAGGAGCGCGAGATTGTCTTGGTATGGACATGTGATGAAGCTTGAAGAAGAAAGAAAGCTTGGTCATCCAGATATTATATTATATAGCTAATAACTATATGAAATAAATGTATTTTTACAGTAGGTATAGATTTTATCGCATTTTAAACGCGTGCGCCATTTTTAAATTTAAAATGTGATGAAATTTGTATTAATATAACGTATTACAAATACATAGAAGGGTCCTTGCATGCCAGCATAGTAATTATAAATAATAATAATAGTGAATTTTTTGTAACTTATGTAAATTATTAAATATTATAATGAAGAATATTGAGAAAGTATAACAATAATTCACAAATTAAACTAAGAATATATGAAATAACATTAAGTAATAATAATTAAGAATTAAAACGAAAAATATATTATCAATACATATTAAGAATAAAAAAATATAGGTAACAATAATAATACAATAAAGAATCAATTATAATAATGAGAATATTTAATGTAATGTGATATATTTAATAGAGAATATTTAATTTAAAATGTAATGCAAGAAATAAAAGGCTTTTTTACTTTTTTTTCATTTTTTTTTTTATTTTATTTTTTATTATTACAAATACATGCCTCTAGTTATAATAAAAAATATCAACATAATTTGGATCTTGAATATTTTATTATGACATATATATTAAAATGTTTCCGTGTGGTGACGGAGTAAGAATACAATTCACCACCCCTTATCTTACCCGTGGGTGATCGTACGAGACGATTAAGGGATATAAAATGCATATAACATCTATGCAAGAGAAGGGAAACACGAAACAAAGCCCTATACCAACACGCTTCACCAGTGTGGTATGGTAGGTCAATTTCACTCCTTTTATGAAGGAGGCTCGAGCCCAATGGTGGGACATATATGGGCTATATATATTAAAATAGATTAAAGACAACATAATATTTAAGTATTTAAATTTTATTTATTAGACAGAGAAGGCGATACAAACAATGTGACGTCAACGTTCTAATTGCCGTACTAATCTGTGTCTGTCCTAAACAAAGGTACATACATACACATACATATCATCACGCCATATCACGTAGGCAGAGAGAACAGAGTGCCAGAGAACTTTATCTCTGCATACTTCACTCGCTTCCTCAACATTCATAATTCTCTTCATACACGCTCGCCGGTTTCGGAGACTCTTGACTTCACCTTCCTTTAGTACATGACCGATCTGGTCTAGGTAGGTTAGTCTCGGTCTCCCTCGGTACCTACATCCTTCTTTTTTTTTTTTTTTGTGTGTCTTAGTTGTTAGCCTCAGATGGCTATGACAACTTTACCCGGACTGTGGGTGAGCGCTGAGGGCTCTCAACCCGAACCTACATCCTTCCACTTTCGCATTGTATATCTTCTTAACAAAGGTCTTTACAAGAAAGGGATAAGAAACACATAATATTAACTTCAAAAGCTTGTAATTCTTCAATTGTGTATATTTTCCTATAATTATGTCACATACTTTCTTATTTATAATATTATTATTGTTGAGACTTCCTCTTAAGGATAACACTTCACCTGGGGGGGCACACTTAAAACATTACTTATTTTTACTGACCGTCGCGCCACCTACAGATTGGTTGTACAAACTTAGCTGCTGCCATTTTGTCCTGTCTGTCAAACGTTTGACAACTGAGAATTGTTACTTTTTGTTCCTAGCGTAGGTACTTATTGTCATCGAACTATTTTCGATTATTGATGTACTTTCTGAAAATCATCTCAATTTTCATTGTTAAGCTTATATTATTATTGTTTTTTGTTATCAGCTGATATGTTTTTTTTAATATTTCAGAGTAGATCTCATAGTATATGATAAATCAATATAATTACACATACAGATGTAGATGTGTATATATATATCACTACAACTTTAGTTCACCGCCTAAACACTGGGTAGCAGCACTTTCCATACATGCATATTTTACCATCGAGTTGCCACTCTTTTTCAGTTAAAATAACTTTACTCTTTGCACTTCACCTTAATCACCAGTGCTGCTATCTACGTCCATTGTAATTGAGCGTGAGATTTTGAATATAAGAGAAAAAACGTATTCTCACTTTTTACTCCGACTACGTTGCGATCGCACATTTTTTATATTACGCATTGAAAATAATTGTAATTCTAATTAAATAATAATCATTATTTAAATCAGAGTCTCCACAATCATTTATACCTCCCTCACAAGAACTTTTATCAAAAATTATAATTATTATTATAATTGGTCACGTACTGAAGGAAGGTGGAGTCAAGAGTCTCCGAAACCGGCGAGCGTGTATGAAGAGAATTATGAATGTTGAGGAAGCGAGTGCAATATGCAAGGATAGAGTTCTCTGGCACTCTGTTCTCTCTGCCTACCCTGCAAAGGATATGGCGTGAAGATATGTATGTATTATTATAATAATATTATAAATAAGTAATTATTATAATTATTTATATGAATATTAAAAAAATATATAAAATATTGTTAGTAGGTAGTTACTTAAATACGCAATTAAAATTTACTAACCGTTGTGATGGATATTTGTCAATGTTGTAATATGAAGAACACAAGGCTTACCGACATTATATATGTACCTACTATGTACATAATTTGCATACCTAATCAATTCATACTATCTCTGTATATCAATCAATTCTAAAATGTGTTTTTGTTTTTAAGAAATTTGTCCCATAAAATTGTGTCAATATTGATATTTGATATACTCTTTTCTTTAATAACTAGGAAAATAATAATTTATCAAAACGAATGTTTTAATAACAAAAATTTCACTGTAAACCTTATATTTCAATACGCTAACTGTTGTTAACTTCTAATTGGTTAATGTCGCTAATATTAAGTAAAAAGTAACAGTTAGAAAAATAAATATTGCCATCTGTTGATAAATCCTAATAAACTTTATGATTTCTGTATAAACAATTTCTTTTTTATAAAGTTGTCAAGCATGCCTATTATACTAAATTTGATCAAGATCGGTTATCAATTTTCACTGTCCTTGAATTATAAAAGGACAGTGGACAGAGCAACCTATGCTGTGCGGTAGTGGCTAAGAATACTACCAACCATTACCTTGCTCATGGATATCATAAGAGATGACTAAGACCTTTGGGCCAACTCCATCAGACGCTGTTTGGTCAACAATTAGATTCCTAACGGGGGTGACTGACGTCAGTCAGGCAGGCCACCGATTTAAAATCTATTGACACTTATACTTTTTAGAGTTCCGTACCCAAAGGGTAAAAATGGGACCATATTACTGAGACTTCACTATCCGTCCATCTGTCACCAGGCTGTATCTCAAGAACGGTGATAGCTGGACAGTTTAAATTTTCACAGATGATGTCTTTCTATTGCCGCTATAACAACAAATACTAAAAATGAAATAAAATAAATATTAAAGGGGGCTCCCATACTACAAACTGATTTTTTTAGTTTTACGGAACCCTTCGTGCGCGAGTACAACTCGAATTTGACCTATTTTTGTAATGTACGATGGAAACAAAGTATATATTGTGTCCACCCCAAGTAATTGGGAGATTGATGAATGATGAGAGAGACAAAAAATATTTATTATATAGTAAAGTTTTAATCAACGATGCCAGTTTTCACAATCAAACCTAAAATTTTTGGCAACACCTACACAATATAAATGGCAACATTGCGAAAATGTTGCATGTCATTTCTATCGCCCTAGGCGTTCTTAAAATTTTAGTTTAATTTAATATAAAAAATCTTCAAAAAAAATTAATACGAATGCTGTGTATTATTTCTATTCCGTTAAATATTGCTTAAGCAGTGTGGTAGCGGCTATGAATACTACCAACCCTTACTTTGTTCGTGGATATCGTAAAAGACGACTAAGAGCCTTATAATAACTTGGGCCAACTCCATCTGATGCCGTTTGGTCAACAATTACATTCTCAAGGAGGGTTGACGTCTGGCAGGCGGCCGGTCATAAAACTATTGCCAATAACTTTTACAATATGTACTATGAAAGAAGAGTACATATTGTATCGGCCCCAAGTAATTGGGATAAGAGTAGGAGAATGATGTTTACCTAAAGTCAAGGAGTCGTTCATGAATTCGAATTATATTCCAATTTATGCTATATATATAATATTATTATATTACATATTATTAATATCCAACATACCTCAGTGTCTGAAAACACAGGTCTACGACCAGTGTGTGTTACCAGTGATGACTTACGGCTCGGAAACGTGGTCCCTAAATGTAGGCCTCATAACCAAGCTCAAAGTCGCTCAGCGTGCTATGGAGCGAGCTGTGCTCGGGATTTCTCTGCGTGATAGAATCCATAATACGTAAATCCGCAGAAGAACGGGTGTAACCGACATAGCACGAAGAATTAGCACGCTGAAGTGGCAATGGGCAGGCCACATCGCTCGAAGAACCGACAACCACTGGGTATAAAAGGTTCTAGAGTGGCGACCACGTACCGGACGACGCAGTGTGGGACACCCCCCACTAGGTGGACAGACCAGTGAAAGTTGCTGGGCGTCGATGGATGCAGACGGCACAGGACCGCACTCTGTGGCGTACCATGAGGGAGGCCTACGTCCAGCAGTGAACGGCGATGGGCTGAAATGATGATGATGATTATGTTAATAGGTTAGCAAAGAAACATAGCGTTTCTAATTACAATAGTACCAACTTTACCTAGTTCTTTTGCTTCTACCTAGTTTTTTTGCTGGATCTTTTTCAGTAAAGTTTTCTCATTCGGTGATATTTATTGATTAAAATTGTTAATGAAATATCAATAACTATTTATAAAAACCATATTACGAGCGAAAAATGATTGTCACATTTGGGATTCGAACCCCCACCTACAATAGTTCACAGTGGTGTAAGTGGCAGCACGATTGGAACGGCTTTCCAATAGGTGTGGGTTCGAATCCCATTTGTGACAATCATATTTCGCTCGTAATCGGGTTTTTATAAATAATCAAGCATATTAAATGCTAAATTTCAGTACTTTGAAATATCAATGATTTTAGATAATCATTTATTATCACTATCATATACCTGTATCGTTATCCGTGTGGTGACGGAGTAAGAATACAATTCACCACCCCATATCTTACCCGTGGGTGATCGTAAGAAACGACAAGGGATATAAAACGCATTAATATCTATGTGAGAGAAGGAAAACTCGAAACAAAACCCTATATCAACACGTCTGATCAGCGTGGTGTAGTTGGTCAATTACTCTCCCATTATGGAGGAGGCTCGAGCACAACAGTGGGACATATATGAGCTGAGATGATGAGATGAGTTGATACCTATATCATTCTATTTACGTACTGTTGCTTCCCAAGAAGAAGATCCCTATAAATAGTCCTGATCATCTGCATGAGACAGTTTCCTGGAACTTTTACTACGAGCTCATCTTCGATCTACCCCGGAAAGGTTGTTCTATATGGCGTCTTTCAGTTCTGCCTGCACAGGTGGTGTAGTGCTCCCTACTGTGTATGTACTTCTATCAACGTTACAGGTTCCATCTCCACGCATTTTATTTCTTTGTGCTATCCCCAAATAACTGTTCTAGGTTGACTGCACAGATGGCATAGTGGTTCAGATACAGACCTTCCGTGCCAGTTTCGTAGGTTCTATTCCCACGTAGGAGTGCGTTAGTTATATGTTTGTAAAGTCCCCCGCATTACAAGGATTACTTCCTTAGTGCAAAGTTAAAAAAAAAACTTAGTTAACCTGGCTCTTAGTATGTTTGTAATCCTCTGCGACACAAATATTTAGTCTTTAGCCGGGTATTCTATTATCTTTGTAAAAGAAGGCTTTAGTTCGTGACTTAGTCCGCCTGTAAATCATGTGTAAAGTTCCTGTTAAATATGCAATATTTCTGTTAAATATACAAAACTCACCCTCTAATTTACGCTTTTAGGGTCCTCCCTAAAAGCGTAAATTAGGGGTGAATATTCCTATATATCCTCTTGAGATAGATTTTTAAAATATTCGTCTTCAAGTTACAGCCAATAATAGTTGTTATAATTTTATCAGAAAATGACTTCATGCTGATTTTTATATTAATATCTGAGCCATTGCCATAATTTGCGCTGCACATATGGCTTAGTGGTTAAAATACCGATCTTCCGTACCAGTTCCGTGGGTTCGATTCCCATGCAAGACAATACTTTGTGCGATCCACAAAGTGTTCTTCTGAGTCTGGATGTAATTTGTCTGCGTTAATTATATGTCTGTAAAGTCTCACGGCAATACAAGGATTATTTCCTTAGTGCAGGGTGGTGTTTTTAAAAAAATGGAAATTTTATTCTTAATCTGTCACCGCATAGTCCGTTATCATAAAAACCGTTGTCATAACGGTGTATATTCATGTAAATATAAATTCTGCTAGCTAATCTTCAAGGTTTCATTGCGCAAGAAGTACTCAACGTCGTAAACTTGTAGATATTTTTAGCTTTTATGATTTAAAACTATTTCACGTTAACGCACACGTATGCATACTTTATATGACGTAATTGGTAATTACGTTGTACAGTTTAAAATCCTCAGGATTTTATATTCTTGTCTTTCCGTGTGGTGACGGAGTAAGAATACTATTCACCACCCCTTATCTTACCCGTGGGTGATCGTAAGAGACGACTAAGGGATATAAAACGCATATAACATCAATGTAACAGACGGTAAACTCGAAACAAAACCCTATACCAACTAGGAAAATCTAGGAGGATTTAAAAGGATCTTCTCGTCCAATATTCCGCAGTATCTGAAAATAAAGGTTTATAACCAATGAGGCACTGAAACGTGGTCTCTAAATGTCGGACTCATATAAAGACACAAAATCGCTCAGCGTGCTATGGAGAAGTATTTCTCTATGTGATAATATCCGGAATACGGAAATCCGTAGAAGAACACGTGTAACCGTTATAACCCAAAATTAGTTAGTTGAAGCGAAGCAAGCCTCCCGTTGGATGACTTCTTGAAAATCGCACAAAAACCGGTGGATGCAAATGATACAGGACGTTTCAGAGTAACATTCTCGTGGTGAGGCCTATGTCCAACTTCTACGTGCTGATGGATGGATGGTGACGGAGTAAGAACGTAAGTCAACGCTTCCTATCTTGCTCATGTGTATCGTAAAAGGAGACTAACACATGTGATATGCCTATAACATTTGTGCAATAGAAGGAAAACTAGAAATAAAATGCTATACATACCCAACCATCTGACCAGTATGTTATATCATATCTATTAACCTCGTATAAGTATACCTAATCATTCTCCTCCTCTTGCCCCACTTACTTGGGGTTGACGCAATATGTACTCCTCTGTCTATATATTGCAAAAGATATTAGCAATAATTTTATGACCGTCCGCCTGCCTGACGTCAACCCTCCTTGGAAATGTAATTGTTGACCAAACGGCATCAGATGGAGGTGGCCCAGGCTCTTAGTCGTCTTTCACGACATCCACGAGCAAATTAAGGGTTGGTAGTATTCGTAGCCGCTACCACACAGCAAAGCTCATATATTTACCTTTTAGGTTTAAAATATCCTACCGTGCCATTAACGTGAGTATGATTCCCATCCGTGGGTACATTCCCATTTCCGTGTGGTGACGGTGTAAGAATACAATTCACCACCCCCTATCTTACCCGTGGGTGAACGTAAGAGACGACTAAAGGATATAAAACGCATATAACATCTATACGAGAGAAGGAAAACACGAAACAAAACCCTATACCAACACGTTTGATAAGCATGGTATAGTAGATCAATTACCCTCCCATTATGGAGGAGGCTCGAGCCCAACAGTGGGACATATAGGAGCTGAGATGAGGATGATGATAATGATTATCATACAGAACAAGCTGTGTGGTAGCCACTACAAATACTACCATCCCTTACTTTACTCGTGGATGTCGTAAAAGACGACTAAGAGCCTTATAACGACCTGGGCCAACTCCATCAGATGCCATGTGGTCAACAATTGCATTCCCAAGCAGGGTTAACGTCTGACAGGCGGCTGGTCATAAAACTATTGCCAATAACTTTTACAATATGTACTATGAAAGAAGAGTACATATTGTATCGACCCCAAGCAATTGGGATAAGAGTAGGAGAATGATGATTATTCCCTTACAGAACAATACTTTGTGTCATACACAAATTGTTGTTTTGAGTGTGGGTGTGATTTGTGTCCGTTAATTGCGCAATATGAGTATTATTTCCTTAACGCAGGGTTTAAAAAAAAAAAGAATTTCGAAGCCCTCCAATAAGAACTTCACCGTTGGCATTTGAGTATTTCTTCTCTTGCAATGTAGCATCATACTGTCTGCTTTGATCTCCCAATCGCAAAGTATGATGTGGTAAATTATACTCTTATTCCATAAAGAAAAGAAACGACTGTACAATAAATTTATAGACCAATTGAATAAGCGGGCATTGAGATGTTATATTTCTGACGTATAGTGCGAATAGTGAAGCCAGTAAGTTCCCGGTTGTAATCGGGTGTGGTGCGGTGTGCTGTGAACCAGCAAAATCCCGATATAAATAAAATGGCGGCCATTCTGTTATGCTTTTTGGCGGTAATATGCAGTTTGCTACAACAAGGTGTGTATATTAACTAAACGCAACATGAGTTATAGATTTTTTTTTGTATATGCATGCTATACTTTTTTGTGTTTTGTATAAATGAAATAATATTATCCTTGGTGCAGGTTTTTTTTTTAAATCCTTGCGGAGGACTTTTCAAAAATACAATAAATTGGAAAAATAAAATTTGGCCATTCGATTCTGTAGTAAAGTTTGTTCATTTCACTGTGAAACTTTACATCCGGCTGTTTTTAGTGATAGTTTCTCGTACATACAATATCTGGAATGAACTGCCTACTTCTGTGTCTTCTGAGAGCTTTGACATGTCTTTTTTAAATAAGGTTAAAGAAGAGATTCATGGTAGGCAGCGGCTTAACTGTAACCCAGTCCTTGCAAAATTGAGCGGCAGTATCACTTACCATCAGGTGTGTTGCTTGCTCGTCATAGACAACAAAAATAATGTGAATTGCATAAAGAACTGTCCTGCATGGAAATCGAACTAGAGCACTTGGCATGGGAAACGATTTACAATTACCCCATCTTGTGCAATCAAATTGGATTTTTTTTTAAATTATTAATAGAAATATTTCTCTATTTTTACCTTTGTTTATATTTTCTGGTGCTTATATATAGCGGTGGCATAGATAGCGTATTAGTTAAGATACCGACCTACCACGCCAGTGTTGTGCGTTTGATTCCTACTCAGTACAACTTGTGCAATTCCCAAATTACTACTACTACTTTGTGCAATTCACAAATTGTTATTAAGAGCCTGTTTTTTTTTGGGATTTATTCCACCATACATTACCACGACTGTAACTCTTGTAAGACAGGATCCACAATGGTCTCCGTAAAAGACTCTGAGGTTTGACTCTTTTTTTTTTTTTGGTGGGCTATGGATGCGTCTCGCCCCGCCAAATCGGTCCGTGGTGACGGAAAGGCGGCGCGTGACCCCATAGACCAACCGTAAAACTCCTCTCTTCGCCGTGCGAGCGGGCCACCGGTACCCGATCTTTGACTTCGGTGGCCCACCCGGCACAATGAGGTTTGACCCTCAGGCAATCCCGGGCAATGCTTTTAATTGTCTTAGGACCCGCAACAAATTTAATTAGAAAATATAAAACAGTAGGAGTTGAAGAAATTCCATTGTCAAGAATCTGGGTGTAATTTGTGTTCGTTAATCCGGCCATAAGTACGGTACATATCTCAAAAAGGGCAATATAACCTTATTACTTTTTATTTTTAAATTAAATTCTAAATAAAATTAATTATTTATTAAAACAAAACTAAACCAATAGTTTTACTATTTCCTACTATTTGTAAATATTTTTTTTCATTTTTCCTGTATTATTATATACCTAACACCAAATACGTTTATTCACCTTAAATAGAGTACAATAAGATGTTTCAATCATTTTTAATATAGATTTATCTATTTAACATTTGTTTGTCATGTGAAGTACAGAGTCTTCTTCTTCTTCTTATGTATTGGCAATCAGCTACATATACGAGCTATTGGTGCCAGTGTCAAGTTTTAAATATTTTCACGTTTTTAGTCTTTCAAGTCAGTCGTTGTCTAAGTCAAATTGTCACCATTAACAGTGCAATGGCTACACTGTTAATGGTATCTTGTGGGAATTTTGATGGAAAACGAAAACGTTGTAAAGCACTTTTATATGATATTCACTACATCCCAGTATTTCCGCACATCACATTACATAAAATGCCATCAAAATTATCTAATATAACACGTTAAAACACTAATATATCGAATATAATACAAGAGCACTACATGACGTTTTCAAATTCCCGTCAAAAGTCTCAAGTACAGAGTCATTTTAATTTATATACTTATGACAAGCAAAGTATAATAAGATCTTAAAAAAAATTTGCTCATAATTGCCTTGTCAATAACACGAAGGGTTTTTTGTCGGGAATATAGAAATGTCATGGCGCGCTGTTGATTTTTTTTCTATAACAATTTTAAATATAATTTGGAAAATCCAAAAGTCCACGCCTCATAATTTTTATATTATTTATCATTTACTATTAGTCAATGCCATAAATGAAAATATAGGAAAAAAATACTTTTAAAATTTCGTGCCATTCTCGACGTAGGGCTAAACATAGCTGTATGGCTGTATGGGACTTTTTTTCCTTTGCCTGTCCGAATAGATAAACAAAATAATGTGAACGAACTCAATTTTCATATGGACTAGACTAGACTAGACTCATTAAAGACTAAGCAGTTTTTTATTAATTGCGATGAAACGACAAAGAATTACCAACCCATTTTCAAAAGGAACAGCGCGTTGCGATTATGAAGCTTTTAATAAAAGAAAAACTTCGATACATTATATTTTACGGTCGTGATAGTGCCAGATCCTTACGAAAACATCCGGAAGTCCTCGAATATTTTTTTTAACAATTTTTTTCTTACTTTAAACGAAATTATTGCTTTTAAAAATATCAAATACGTCTATACGAGTGATTTTCTTGATATATGTATGTTAATATTATCTTATTAGTACAGTGTGAGAAATATACAGTCATTTTTAGTTTTGAAAAGTCCTTGATTTTCATATATCGAGAGTAGAGCATCACCTCAACGCTTCGCTTATGAGGCGTGCAATAACGATAATTATGATTATATAAAATAGCAAAAACTATATACTTAATTTAATATTTAAAAAAGTTCCATCATCATCATCTTTTATTAGTTCCAACATCATTATCATTTAGATCTCCTGCGAAATGTAATACACCTAAATTACGATCGTCAACCCAACTGCGAAGCGTATGGCAGTCACAGCACTATCATCTAATTTGTGGAAGAGGCTCACGTCCAGCAGTGGACGGCGAAACGCTGGGTGATGATGATGACTTTTGACTGCCAAGTAAAAGCGTCATGTAATGGCTTTAACATGATATAATAAATATTTTTTCATTTTACGTAATGTAATGGGGAGGAACTGCTAAGGTATAGTGAATATGATATAAAAGTGCTTTACAAATGTATTCTATCAAAATATCCAGAAGATACCATTAATGTTTAGTTACGATTTGACATACTGATGAAGAATGGCGAATATGAAGAATCATGTGAAGAAACTGAATAAATTTTGATGAAAATTGTAATGTGCCCGTATCAGTAGATTGCCAATACAAAAAAAAAAGTAGGGGAAGGTGGGGCAGCTTCATACAGTTTTTCTATTACCTCTTATAGAATTTCCTCTGGTATTCATATCTGTTTAAATTCATTAAAAACCAGTATTCTAACTATCTGACTTTGTATCAAAAGCATGTAATTTATGTAAATATACATGTGAAGCTTTTTATAAAAGTTTAAAAAAAAAATTTGAAATGTATGAATGTACCCCACATGCGGGGCACTCTCATACAGGCTATGGGGCAGATTCATACAAGTGAGAAAATACACAAATTAAGCAAGAAATGTTTAATTATTTATCAAAATAAAAGTATCAAAACACAAAGTTCTCGGAATCAAAAGCAATTACTCTCTATGAGCAGCTAATACTAATTAATAATCAAGTAATACTAAGTAAAAAAGAGAAGAACATAAATGTAGGTAGTTTTTCTTTTTATGGCACTGAAAGAACTTAGTTATATAGTACCGGCAGTAAAATTATATTTGCGGTATCTATTCTGCACGTTCTGGACGAAATCATTCACTGCCGTTTTATTAAAACCGAATGACATGGCACTGCTGGTATTTTCAGGTTTACGTAAACTTAAATTCTTATGGCGTTTTCGGCAACTTGCTAACCAATCTGCTCCCACCATCTTGTTATTATCCCAACTTGCTGGATATTCAATTTTATTGGCCTTAGCAAATTTATATGCAAGTTTTTTAACTTGGATACATAATATCAATCCATAGTTCATCTTAGAACACTAAGATATATTTACTCAAAAGCTCCTCTTCTGTTTTTGTAAAAACTTGGTTTGATGCAAATTTAGATAAGGCACACGATTTTTGCTATCAAGATCTTGTGTTTTGCTTGATTTTATTGATATGGTTTTATAGTAATTGTGCATTAACTCTATATTTGGCTACTGAATCTCTTAAAGAGTTTGTTTTGTAAAACTTCATCGATAGCTTTTAACGTTACCTGTTCGTCCACCTCTCCACTCCTTGATCCCTTTTTCTCGTAATATGTAACCATATTTTTTCTGTAAAACATAATTTGATATCATTTCAATTTTAAAAACTAAAACAAAAACGTGAGACACATTCGTATAGTATGAATGTACCCCGCTTACTGCTGTATGAACCTACCCCATCAAATGTAAATGAAATAAAAATATTCCTATAAAAAAACCAACAATATATATGATTATTCACGTATCAATTCACAAACTTGATCCTATTATCTTTGAAATAAAATAGTACTGAATAATCTAGATAAAAGATTTTATTAAAATAAAGATTTTAAAGCGAGGTTATAAAATTACTTACGCTTGGCTAAATGACTTTTCGTGTCACCTCGTCGCAAGTTTTACACCGACTGCTGTCAATCTCCGTGAGCCAACACACACATAATTAAGTCATGCGTACACGCAAAAATCGTTCAGTTAATGCGCGCCTAACAAAAGATTTCTTTAGTGTATGACGGTGCCCCTTGTATGAATCTACGCCACTTCCCCCTACATATTTTCATTTTTTTATTTCTCATGTTTTGCAGGCTCAGGAATAACGTGCTACCAATGCAACGGCTACAATGATTCCAGATGCTTTTCGAACGAATTGCCTGACTCTTTCCGTGTACAGTGTGCACCTGAACACAATCTCTGCAGGAAAATTACTCAGGATCTTGAAAATCGAATGCAGGGTATGCCAACTAACATCAGTCGGGTTGTCAGAGAATGTGGAAGTGATAACAGCAAGTTCTTAGTAAGTTTACAACCTATCAATCTAGATCTCTTCTATTGGCTTACTGACTGTTTTTTTAAATCCTTCTTGCAAACTGCTGCCTTCATCCAAATCACATTCCTCAATTGTATCTTTTGAGTAATCATTTATCCCATGTAAGTACAGTATCTTGAATGAACTATCTGCTGCGATGTATCCCAAACGCTGTAACATGTATTTTTTAAAAGATGTTTAAGCTATTTTCATTTCATAAAAGTATACCCATTCCGTGTGGTGACGGAGTAAGAATACTAATCACCACACCCCATATCTTACCCGTGGGTGATCGTACGAGACGACTATGGGATATAAAACGCATATAACATCTATGCGAGAGAAGGAAAATTCGAAACAAAACCTTATACCAACACGTCTGACCAGCGCGGTATAGTAGGTTAATTTTCCTCCTATTACGTAGGAGGCCCGAGCCCAACAGTGAGGCATTTATGGGCTGTGATGATGATGATGATGAAGTAATAGCTTAGTTGCACACCTGTGTTGCTAAGATCTATGTAATTGTTGACCAGATAATAGTTTTGAAAATCTGCAAATTAATGCACAAATCACAAAATCTCATTGGTTTATTTTGGTTCACTTTGATGTTTAACTAAACAAGTTTTTTATTTTACTTATTTTTAGTAATCAATCATCATCGTCACAGCCTATAAATGTCCCACTATTGGGTTCGGGCCTCCTCCGTAATGGGAGGGAAATTAACCTACTATACCACTTTGCTCAGACGTGTTGGTATAGGATTTTGTTTTGAGTTTTCCATCTCGTACATAGATGTTACATGCGTTTTATATATCCCTTAGTCGTTTACGATCACCCACGAGTAAGATAGAGGGTTGTGAATTGTATTCTTACTCCGTCATCACACGGATAATCAATCAAGAGAAGAAAATATCGAAATGAAACTCTATGGCAACCCGTTTGACCAGCGTGGCCAGTGGTGTAGTAGGTTTATTTTCTGCTCATCTTAGAAGAAAGTTGACCCCAACAGTGGCATTTATATGAGCTGAGATGATGCTAATTTTTAGTTTTTTTTTTGAAGTTTACTCCTTAAGAATCGTTTTTCATATAAGGCGCCCGGTATGAGAAGAATTTGAGGAGTAAAATCTAGTGATCGAATGACCTCGTTACGTTTTTGGTGCGCAACCTATTCTGCGCACCTTTCACTTTCTGACGTGAGATAATACTTCAGTGAACAGTTTTAATAAATGTAAATAAAAATATATATATTATTTTTAGTCAAATGAGCTTTTTTGCGCCTGTTTTGATAATCGTACTTAAGGAGTAAACTCCAGTCGTACGTCGGAGCTGACACACACACTTTTTTTCATTTATTTTTTTGGTTTATGTAATTGTTTTTCTTTTCTAGTCTCATGCCAACTGTGCCATCTTGATGTTCAAATTGAATATATTTCAATCATGTTTATTATAAACAGTTTCTATAATCGATATTTTATCTATATCTATAAAAGGGGATGTTTGTATATATAACATCGCTAAACTCAGAAACTATTGGACCGATCATTATGAAAATTGATATGTATATGATTTTTTTTACACGGGGAAGGTTTATATGCTATTGTCATTGATGTAACTCGCCACCAGGTGGCGCTGCGATATATCGATTTGTACAAACAAACCAGCGAGCTGGGGTTGCTAGTATTTATATATATAATAGATAATATTTCCAAATAAAGTAATATTTTCTCTTCGCAGGACCATTGCTACCGTCCTTCGGGTTACGGTAGTAGACAAGAAGTATGTTCCTGTTTAAAAGACTTTTGTAACTTCGCCCCCACGAGTATCGCTAGCACGGGACTCCTTATACTAACCCTCGCTCTCACAGCACTCTAGATTTTATAATAATACATTCATATAAATAATGCCTTATTAATAAAATTTATGGAAAAAGAGAAGCAGGTAATGAAAAAAAAATATAATCAATGTGTTAATATGTAAAAAAATCATTTAGGCAATATCAATAATATGAAATGCAACTATATTTTTGAAGTAAAACTTCTTTACGCCCGCTTGACTTAGGGAGTAAGCTGGTGAATGTGTGATGAGAGCGTTACAAAAAGGGTGATCGGGCGAGGCGAACGGACGTTGAGAAGGCGATATATGCTAGTGAATATAGAAAGAGAGACTTAAGTTTCGTATATTACTGTAGGGGCAAGAGAGTGAGATGCGAACACACACTTTCTTTCTCTCTTTCTCCCATAGCCAGTTACGTTTAATAATATTTTTTTAATCAATATTATTTTATTAATTTATTTTTAATTAATATAATACTAGTTTTCTTTTTTCTTGTTTTAATTTTTTTATTTTGGTCGTAGGTAGGTACTTTAAAAATGCTCCCGTTGTCAACGAGAGCCGAGTTTACTCGACGAGCATTAATTACATAGCCAAGTGTTATTCTATATCCACAAATTAAAATGCACAATGCGCCTAAAGAAGTTTTCATTTCATAAAAGAAAAAGTAAATCAGAATATTACTATAATTATTATAATATAAATGCTATCGATATTGAACGAACTTCGACATTTCAACTTATTTACAATTTTTTTTATTTACTTATATTTTATTATTTATTTATTTACAATAAGAAAATCGACTTTATAACTGTACTTATATGTATTGCTTTAGTTATAAATCTAATGGTATGTTATATTATTATTACAGAGAAAAAAAACTTGAAATAAAATCCTATGTCAAGTCTCTACAGAGTGGAGATGACCATGCGACAATAATTTTAATTTAGTTTATCTGATGACTTGCCCAGCCTGTATACAAACTTTGAATATAATATGTCGTATAGTTTAGGCACAGCACATTACTTTGTATTATTAACATTTTCTACACTCTGTATTAAAAATTAAAATTATTCAGCTATCACTAAGAGATCAAAGACCTCCCGCGCCGCATCGTTTTAAACTAATATGAAGGTAGGTACCTACATATCGCCAGTTTACCACTTCAAATCTTCGCCAAACGCAATACAAATTAATGCATATTATACCTTATTCCTGAGCGATAATATCCATTTAAACTGTGTCATCAGACTTAGATATGAAAATTAAAAGTACCTAATGCATGTGGCGTACTAAAAGGATATCTGCTCGGTCGGACCACAAGTTAATGAACTAATATTTACAAACGGTGTTCACTTTTTGTTTCCATATTTATAATAAAAAGATTGTGTTAGAAAGATATTTTTAAAATTTCCATGTGAGGACTTCTTCGATAGTAGCAAAATACTCCTATACACTAGTATTGCCGGTGTTTTCATTTATTGTCGCATTGTCATCTCCTCTTTGTATATCAAAATAATATTCCTTAATTTCCCTATTAAGGAGGGATCTCATGCCATCCACCCACAAACTAATAAATACAATATGCGGAAGTATTCTCCTCTCTTTTCTTTCTTTCGTTCTCTACTTTTCCATATTTCAATAAAATTCGGCATGCAACTATAATTTTGAAGAATACAAAATAATGGCCACATATTTGCAGATAACGACAAAAGTGTTTTTTTATTCTGAAAAATCTAGTAAAACTACCATTGTAAAGGAACTGCTTAATATGTTAAAATACTTATAAGTAAATACAAGATTTTTTTAACTTATTGTGCATACAAATACTTGTATTATATTTGTAGCTTCAGTCTCAATAAATCAATGTAAATAAAATATAATTAATAATTAGTACTTAACACTTAATATCGCAGCATGCTTTTCTTTTAAAATTTTTAATTTCTAATATTTAAGTTTAAAATCTATATTTTAAGAAAATATATTATATTTGTACTTAGATGTTGTTGATAATTTTATTGTCAGTATTCAATTTACTTGGCGTCCATATGTAATTTTCAAATATATTTAATAATTATTATTACGATGTTTCATTGTATGTATATATTTTGATATTTAATTATTAAAATCATTATTATTTAAAATATACGTTTTATAAACTATATGTTATAAAATGTACTGTTTTAATAGTGGTAGGACCACGCTGTTGGCAGTTCTCTGTCTACAGCCGCGGGCCGGTCTGTCTGGGGTAGTACCACACTCTCGCAGAAGATCGACGTCTTAGCAGTGGCAATGTGCTGCTGTGCTTCATTCAGTGAGCGAGAGAGCCGAAAGTCCACATTTCTGGGTGGGTTTGAGGTTTTATTTAGTGGCAGTGGCCTAGCTATACCCTGGTATGGCAAAGGTCCATGGGCGGCAGTAACACTTGTGAGTGCTGCTTGCTCGTTTACCGCCAAAAGAAATACAAAAAAAAAAATATTACTTCCCACACTGAACATAAACCTTTTTTTTATGCGGTGGGCTATGGAGTTGCCACGCCCCGCCAAATCGATTCCATAGATCCACCCTGCAAGCACCTCTCTTTGCCGTGCGAGCGGTACCCGATCTTTGTCTTCGGTGGCCCGCCCGGCACGCTGAACATAGTCCTACCATATAATTAACGGCAAATTTGTATTCCTTATATTCTACCCAATACGAGATTTTCTTCCCTTGCGGTGATATTATTTATACCGTTGAATCATCTCTTAAGAAAAAACACGGACAAGAAAATAACAACATTTTTTATTATTCCGTCACCACTAAAACAAATATATGAATTAAAAGAACATCCTCCTTTTATTATTATCATCTCAGCCCATATATGCCACACTGTTGGGCTCGGGCCTCCTCCATAATGGAAGGGTAATTGACCTACTATACCACGCTGGTCAGACGTGTTGGTATAGGGTTTTGTTTAGAGTTTTCCTTCTCTCGCATAGATGTTATATGCGTTATATATCCCTTAGTCGTCTCGTACGATCACCCACGGGTAAGATAGGGAGTGGTGAATTGTATTCTTACTCCGTCACCACACGGAAAATTATTATTATATAAATTAAAATCTATTACTAACCCACCATTTAAAAAGTATAAAAGTTCACAACAGCTATTGAATTCGTCTAATAAGATCTAATAGGACCACGTAACGAATTCAATTGTCATTTTCCGGTGGTAGGTTTAATGGAGTATATCCTGATACAAATCTGAAGCGGGTTGCACTGGATACAACCTTGTCTTGTTACTACTCTGTATCAACTTCAGAACTTGTGCCTCGTTTGTGGAAAGCTGTGCTGACCACCAGACTGTGACATGGAGTCTCTATTATTTGGATTTATAACTCTCTGCGGACTAATTCGATACGGTTAGTTTCAATTTGTTAGATCCTTATATTTTATTATTGTTGTCTGTTATTGATGTTTTTGAACGAAAACGATGAAAGCAATTTAAAAATAATATGTAGGTAATTCAACGTTTTATTATCTGTTTCATATAGTGTTTGTTTTATAATGAAATATCTATATAAAGCTATAGTTTTTTAGAGCGTAAATAAAATGTTAATAGTTTTCTTGTTCCTTTGTCCTTGAACTCTGTAAGTTTATGGTCAAGTGCAAATTGACCGTGAATATTTTAGCGCCATTTTTGTTTGTAAACAGCTGTGTTTAGCTACGTTCACAAACATAGTTCTTTGTACAAAAATTTCTCTTTCACACGTGTTTTAATAGTTACGCTAGTGAAAATATTTTTAAATTATTTTTATTTATAAAAGTGTGCATAAATTACATAATTTATTTTCGGTCTAAAGATTATATTAATTAGAACTACGTAAATTATAAACTAGGATAGTTCTGTATACATTATTTTCACATATCTGTGGTTCTAGTTTAATTCGTCAATATGTGGCTGATGGCCAAAGTGTCCCTGTTTTAGATTGACAGGAATTTAGTCTAGTAGTCTAGTTTAGTTAAAGCTTGAACCTGTCCGGATTCCGATGGATATTATTTGTCTGAACTTATGGTTAGGTACTTAGGATTCTAACGAAACTTAGATTACCTACTTTTAAAAAATAAACATCATCATCATTCTCATCCCGCTCTCATCCCAATTACTTGATGTCGACGATATATGTTATCTTTTTCCATCCAACCCTATTAGACGTCATCTCTGTAGTCACTGCCTGTCTATCCATGTCATGTCTCACGTAGTCCATCCATCTTTTCTTTGGTCTTCCATTACCCCTAAAGACTTCAATATACTTAAAACTTTCCTCACAATATTACTTTCATCCCTCCTCATCATATGTCCATATCATGTCAGCCTTTGAATCCTTAACTTTTCCGCCACTGGTGCAACTTTCAAACTTCCTCTAATATGTTTTAAAAAATAAAAATATATTTATAAATAAAATAGTTAACACTAAATCATTTGAAATCTGTTTATTGTACAGCTCTGAGATCTGTTATTTCATTAGGTTAGGAGATCTGTTATTTCGTTAGGTCTCGAGCGTGGCTGTTTTATTTTCGTTCTAGTAAACATTTGCTTCTTGTATCTAGGCCATCGGCTGGAAATCCAATTACGAACTATTTCTCTACTATAAAGTGTTTGTTAAAGTATAATACGGCATAAGATAAAAGATTTAGGGCAAAGATTAATGTAAATAGATACAAATCTTAAATTGCTTTTATTTTTTATTCAATAACAATTATTAAAATATTTTTTTGACTACATTTTATTGAATTTATATTTTTAATTTTTCTAATTTTCAGCTTTCATTGTCACGGTCACATTTTTTTCTACTGGCAATGAATATGTATTAAATGTGTGGAGGGATAATTTAATAACTAATAATGTAAGGAGTAAATATGTTTTTAAATTACTTCTTGTCTTGCCTTCGTTCTCCACTTCTCTATATTTTAGTAAAATTCAACAAACAATCATAAATATCAGCGAAAGACTTATGCCAAAAAATCTAATAAAATAATAGTTCTAAAGTAACTGTTTTATCTGTTAAAATACTTATTAGTAAATACTAGATACTTATTAGTAAATAGATTTTTGTAATTTATTATGCATATTTTTTTTTTGTAATAACGATTGGACTTGAAAGATTTTAGTCCTCCCGTGACCATGAACGCTGAAAAATGTTCGAAACGTCGGACAAGTAAAAAATTAAGTATAAATGCGATTAAATCCGTAAAAATAGTTTTGTTTCATATATGTAATACACGTTAACAAATATTTTTGTGATTTCTGAATAAAATCAAAAATCATAATATTTTTTTTGTTTTTTAATACATAACTGTGTTTTTGTAAAACATCCTTTCATATTTCTAGGGTCATCGATAATGTGTTACGAATGTAATAGTGCAACGAACACCTTATGTCTTCAAGCACACCTTCCTGAAAATCTGAAGCGGAACTGCTCCGACCACGACCGAGGAGTGACACATACTCTCTGCAGGAAGATCATACAGCATGTAGACTATGGTGTCAACGGTAGACTGCCAGAGAGTAGAGTCATCAGGAGTTGCGGATGGGATGAAACCAAATTCAAAGTAATTCATTATTAATTTACCATATTTGTAATCTTATGGATACCTGTGTGGTAGCGGCTACGAATACTACCAACCCTTACTTTGCTCGTGGATGTCGTAAAAGACGACTAAGAGCCTTATAACGACCTGGGCCAACTCCATCTGTTGCCGTTTGGTCAACAATTACATTCCCAAGGAATGTTGACGTCAGTCAGGCGGCCGGTCATAAAACTATTGCCAATAACTTTTACAAGATGTACTATGAAAGAAGAGTGTATATTGTATCGACCCCAAGTAATTGGGATAAGAGAGAGAGAGAATGATAATCTTATGGAAATATCTGTTGGGACAGCGGAATTGGTGGCTTTTTATTGTTTATGTTGGCAAACGAGCAAGCTGCACACCTGATGATAAGCGTTACTGCCGCCCTTGCCCCTGCAGCTTTGCAATACCAGGAGCAAAGCCAGATTGCTGCCTACCAATAAAAGCCCCATATCCACCCAGAAAATTGAGTTACCACTATTAATCTAGTTATAAATCTAATCAGAATATGAAAGTGGAAAAGCATTTCGGAGCAAAATAGTTTAGTAGTATTAGATTATTAGTAGATTTAGTAATAGATTATTAGTTTATTTAAATAATAGCACGTACATGTTGTTCCTCCCGGTTATGATAGAAGACCAGCGGCTTTGATTGTTCAAATAAATATAATTTAGCGCCCAATTTAATTAAATTAGTTTTTAATCTTCCACAGGGTCAATGCTATCATCGCGCCGGTTACGGAGGCAGACAGGAAGTCTGCTCATGCACAAAAGACCTATGTAATGAAGGAGAAAGAGAGACAATAACAGCCACTCTTCTTGTAGGCACCGCCGTTCTCATCGCCAGCAGAGTCATCTGTGAATGATAGAAAATATTTATTTTATAGTTCTTGCTTAGCGTATTGTCTGCAATTGATATTGTGTTTTTTTTTTTACTAGCTCTGTGATGAGATATAGACTTAAAATATTTAGCACAGCTCAGGCTCAATGCTAAAATAAGATGCTAAGAAAATATCATGGTTGTATAGATAACTAAAAACCCGGTAAAATGCGTATTCGGTGACAAAAATTTGATTGCTATAATAAAAAAATTGCACACGCTCTTTTTCTTTTGTTTCTTCATTATTACATACATACATATATATCATCACGCCATATCCCTTGCAGGGTAGACAGAGAGAACAGAGTGCCAGAGAACTCTATCTTTGCATACTTCACTCGCTTCCTCAACATTCATAATTCTCTTCATACACGCTCGCCGGTTTCAGAGACTCTTGACTCCACCACCTTCCTTCAGTACATGACCGATCTGGTCTAGGTAGGTTAGTCTCGGTCTCCCCCGGTACCTACATCCTTCCACTTTCGCATTGTATATCTTCTTAACCAGACGTTCGTTCAGCATTCTTTCCACATGTCCGAACCATCGGAGCATTCCCTTTCGCATCTTTACACCAATACTCTCTTTCATACTTACTCGCTCTCTTACGTCGTCGTTATGAATGCGGTCGGAAAAAAAAATTAAATTCATTATTCTAAAACCTAATGTATACTTTTTTTATCAATTTTATCTTCAAACGAGGCTTAAAATGAGCTCTTCGACGAACGACTTGGCAGTAAACTTGGTATTGCTCAATGCCTTTGGTGGCAGATCACATTATTTATCGTCAACGGTTTTCCGTGCTCGTTTGCCATCAAAAGGCAATAAAGAAAATTGCACACGCACTCTTTCTCTTGTTACTTCATCATTCTAAAACGTAGTATATTATTTTTTATTAATAATTATTTGTATTTATTTTTTGTAATCTTATATTTGGGAAATCTTCAAGTTGTAAAAGCGCGATTAAAATAAAACAAATAAAAAATTGCTTTTTAAATATAGTGTTTTTTTCTGCTAATGGACAGAGAGTGGAAATATGGATGGGTTATAATGCCCATACCGATATACCATAGCTTCGTATGGTTGGGTGAGACAAAGCTGGACTATAGCCGGCCAATTAACTGGTATACACCAGAAGCGATGTGATAATGTAAGGGTTTGCCATCAATAATATGATTATATTTTATTTTGCATTGATGGTTACACAGAATAGAATATATTTTTGCTATTTGCTGTACTTTCTATTTTATTTTCTACTAGCAAATACGCGTATAAAATATAGTCTGTTATTCGTTAATAATATAGCTTTAAACTGGTGATTTTTTTTAGAAAATCTATTTAGTGTTTTAGGCGTAAAAACATAGCCAAACAAACTCATATTCGCATTGATGATAGTAGTTAGGATTTTGGAAATTACGCAAGATAGCTGATGGATAATATAATATATTGTATATATATATATATATATATATATATATATATATATATATATATATATATATATATATATATTGTATATATATAATATATATTCCCCTGCGAGGGAGAAATAAACTATTTTTCTTTCTTTCGGATCGTGAGTACCATATTTAAAAAGTATATTTTTAATATATTTAATTTAATTTGGATAATTCAAAAATGCATTAATTTTACTAATTTTAAATAGTATTAACAGAAAAAGCTCTCGCAAAACGTGATTATGTTTATGGTAAACGATTCGGTGACTTCATAATATCATTTGTGAACACTAGATTCAAGTCATAAGTCAAAATATCATTATAATCATCATACGAGCACTTGGCAAAAATATTCATTATCATACACAAGAGCACTTACAGAAAAAGAAACCTTCTTTTACTCTTTTAAAGAGAATAGAACAGTTTTGTATCTTATCATGCAAACACTGATGAAGAAGTTGCCAGCTATTGTTGACCCAATGGTCGGTAGCGGCAAGATTTGGATTGGAGCCTCAAATTTGTTACAAGCTATACATAAGAGTCGGAGGAGCCGACCTATGCAAGTACTTGATTCCAATTAATTGTTTTTTTAATGACTTTCATAAAAAAGTAACCATAGTGATATATAACAGTATTTTTGTAAAGCAACAACCAAGATATAACATATAAAAGTTACAATACTTTTATCACCTAAAATTCGAGTTTTTGATTAATAAAAACTGCACAGAGTTTGCAAATCATAAATTAGGTCATAATTCTGAAAAGCAAAAATAGAAAACGTCAAGAAACAAATGAACAAAATCATATGGTTGGCTTCAATTATTTGGCAAGACACATTATCCAAGTTACATCGAAGGTAGCAGAAAAACTATATAATGATTGTATACTTTACTCTATAAAATCTAGGCAATAAGTATTTATAAAATCCCAGAATCATTCGTATTGTATAAAATTATATTGGATAAAACGTAAGAATAAAAAAAAACAATTTTGAAAACCATAGATTCCTCATATTTGATAATAATTTTAATCAGTATTAATATTTTAATATGTATTGAGATCATCAGAGACCTGGAAAGGACTTGGGTGCTTTACAATCGGTAAGTAATTTGGAAATATTTTTGACATATCCTTTCTAATTCTATCTGTTATTTTCTAGATTAATTCTAAATCAGTCCAATATCTGTTTAAAATGCTACATATATAATATTGGAGGCAAAAATAAAGAAAATTTTGATAAAATAAGTAATTAAAATATAAGTACGGACACCATCTAGATTCAAACTCAAATTATATGTCATTGAATGTCGTATTTTTTACATTCAGCTTTCATCTCATATTCCGAATAAAGCTAATATTTTGTGTCGTAATAGATCAATGCAGCTAACATTAGTATCATATTTGTGAAGTGCGTTCTATGTATATGTATATTATAAATAATTTGTTATATTTTGTCCATCATCATCATCATTTCTCATCCCAATTACTCGGGATCGACGTAATATGTTTTCCATCTTTTCTACCGTACATATTGTAAAAGTTATTGGCAATAGTTTTATAGCCGTGACGTCAACCCTCCTTGAGAATCTAATTGTTGACCAAACGGCATCAGGTGGAGTCGGCCCAGGTCGATATAAAGATTTTAGTCGTCTTTTACGACATTCAACAGCAAATTAAGGTTTGGTTAGTATTCTTAGCCGTTACCACACAGCTGTTGTTATTATGTCCATCATCATTCATCATTCTCCTACTCTTATCCCAATTATTTGGGGTCGATACAGTACGTACTCTTCTATAGTACATATTGTAAAAGTTACTGGCAATAGTTTTATGACCGGCCGCCTGCTAGACGTCAACCCTCCTTGGGAATGTAATTGTTGACCAAACGGCATCAGGTGGTGTTGGCTCAGATCGTTGTTGTTATTATGTCTATTAATTCATATTACGTCCAAAAATAAAAACGCAAATTACATGGCTAATAATATATTACCACTGTTGCCATTATATACAATGTGAATGTGGAAGGATGTAGGTACCGGGGGAGACCGAGACTAACCTACCTAGACCAGATCGGTCACGTACTGAAGAAGGTGGAGTCAAGAGTCTCCGAAACCGGCGAGCGTGTATGAAGAGAATTATAAATGTTGAGGAAGCGAGTGAAGTATGCAAGGATAGAGTTCTCTGGCACTCTGTTCTCTCTGCCTACCCTGCAAGGGATATGGTGTGATGTATGTATGTATGTTGCCATTATTATCTTAATAGGCGAAATCATCTCTAAGATTTAACTGTATATTCCGTCTAATTTGTTCCGTTTTATAATTTTAGTAATTTACGAGCCCAATGCAAGAATATGGTGGTGTATCAAGCAAATCTGGAGAGTACCGTGATGGAGGACCCGATGCAGTTCGGGAAAGGGGTATGCTGCATAAAACAGATGCAAGCTACTCGCCGCAACATCAGTACTCCGTAATATCACAGAAGAATTATGGTTAGTTGAAGAATTTTATTAACTTTGGTACTTTCTTATAAAATGCACACATACATACATACATATCATCACGCCATATCCCTTGGAGGGTAGGCAGAGAGAACAGAGTGCCAGAGAACTCTATCCTTGCATACTTCACTCGCTTCCTCAACATTAATAATTCTCTTCATATACGCTCGCCGGTTTCGGAGACTCTTGACTCCACCTTCCTTCAGTACATGACCAATCTGGTCTAGATAGGTTAGTCTCGGTCTCCCCCGGTACCTACATCCTTCCACTTTCGCATTGTATATCTTCTTAACCAGACGTTCGTTCGGCATTCTTTCCACATGTCCGAACCATCGGAGCATTCCCTTTCGCATCTTTACACCAATACTCTCTTTCATACCTACTCGCTCTCTTACGTCGTCGTTACGAATACTGATTAAAAATTTTCTTATTAAATGTCTTAATATTTTCTATACTGATTCCCTGTTCATTTCTATTGATAACTTTTCAAGCGTTTATGTATGGACTTCGTTATTATTTATACTATCTATTCATTTTAGGATATTCTTTTATGTTGATATGACAACATTCTAAGATTACTATACTTTATATGTATACGTTGTTAATCATATCTTGTAGAAAAAAATTATCTCATCAACATCTCAACTCATATATGCCCAACCCTCATCTACAATGGGAGGGAAATTCACCTACGCTGATAAGATAGTAGGCTTTATATTTCGAAATTTTCTTCTCTTGCATAAATATTAGATGCATCTGAAACCCCTTGGATTTCTTTTATGATACCCATATGTAATATAGAGTCTTGAATTGTATTCTTACTCCATACACATCATACGCCACTAGTAAGAAAATAAAATTAATAAATCTTATCTTCTATTTAGGAGGCTGCAACAAGGACTTGGTGGATCCACATATGGCAACATATTGCCGCGTTGCATCAGGTATCTTTGAAGCGACAGCGTCTGCTCAGCAATATCAAAATACGAGGTATTAAAGTCCAGTATATGTTGTTTTCTTTACATAAATAAAAAATATTGAGTATCGCTCATATTTTCAGTTATAATAATTCATCGGCTCCCACATTTAGTTCGCCGCCCAACTCTCCTCTTGTTGGCTTAGTTTTTGATCCTTCTTCGCCCAACTACAGCGGCCCTGGAATGATAGGAGATCGAAATATCAGTGCGGATAGACGGTCGCAGAGCTCTTGGTCTATTTCGAATCAAGAACCAATCGGCACAGGCGCCAAGAAGAAAATTGTCAAAAATCAAGATAAACGAAACTCTTATAGCGTGGAACCAGACAGCGCTGAGTCTGATCGCCAGAAAAAAGATAAACATTTAAATTCAGAATCTACTTCTAGTTTGGATTTTTTTGTTGAAGGTGAAAGAATGGTATCAGAACTTTGCAATATATCGGACTCGCGAATTGATTCCAATAATAAAAAGCAAAATCAAAAAGCAAGTAACCAGGAGGATGACAAAAATAAGCAGTCGATGTCATCAGAAGTTCTGTTAAGCGTTCTAGATAAAATTATTATACATGATCAAATACCTAATCAAATTGTACAATTGGCTGTAGAAGCTTGCACTGATGCTGAAAATATAGCGATTGCACATCACAATAGACCCTGTTTTAAGAATATTCACTCAATTTGTGCAAAAACTAGATCAAATGTTCAAAAACCAGATAGCGCTGTTGCCAATCTACATTCTCAAGGCATACCTTGGGTTATCAAAAACTTTATTTTCTCTTTCGTAAGAATTTTGGATGGTTGGAAAGGTGTTAAGGAATTACTTAGT
The DNA here is from genome assembly GCA_905163515.2 of Lymantria monacha. Taxonomy (NCBI): domain Eukaryota; kingdom Metazoa; phylum Arthropoda; class Insecta; order Lepidoptera; family Erebidae; genus Lymantria; species Lymantria monacha. The sequence continues at coordinate 25,649,926 of LR991099.1, forward strand.
GAAAAACATGATACGTTTTCCAGAATTGAAAATAAATATTACAGTCCTAACATAAGGGAATGCTTTGTGCAATGGCAAGCTGTTACCAAAGAAATGTTGACACACATTTACAAAACATTCAAATGCCTTGACCATGGGTTCACCTTAGAACAAAAAAGTTTCACACATAATTATTATGCTACAAGCTCGACATCATCACGAAATCAGAATCAAAATAAATTTCAGTCAATTAAGCCACATGTTTCAACGCTCAGACCTGTGAATGCCTCTCCACAGTCGTTTAATACTGTTCAACCTCCTTGGGTACAGAATCAAACACAAGCTTCTCAAAGTTTTAGTGAGGGTCCATGGCCTGCTCGATCTGGAGCTGCTTATAAAAAGTATCCGGTAATGACTTCTCCTAATGCACACAATTTTTATCCACTAAATGAGCAAAGTGATATGGAATATCAGAAAGTATCATATAAATGTGATCCATGCAGTGTTCGCGAAGCAAAACCACGACAATCTTGGACTATTACAAATGTGCCAGACTTTCGAGCCCTGGAAGGTATGTGTCATGCGGATCAACGTGAATTATACACTCAACTGAAACATAAAATGGATATTGAAATAGGTAAGACGCCCGCACAGCCACTTCTGGGTAATATGCCATGTGTTCTATTACAAAGAAGAGATATGGAGCTGAAAGCTAAAATGATACCGTTAAGTCACGTAGAGAAAACCTTAATACCAAGCATGGCAACATCGAATGAATTGCGAGGATGCTACGTACAGAAAAATAACAGCTGTGGCGATACAAAGGAAGAGACTGATTTTTTTGCGGCATGGGGTCAGATGATACAAAAAGAACCTAACGAATTTACAACTCATCACACTCACAATATTCCAATTCCATCAAATGTTGTGACGATTACTAATAATATTTCTGGCCCCGTACAATTTATTGATCCTGAAAATGATGAGTTTCACGAAATGTCAAAAGTTTATATGAAACCTGGTAGCTACAAAGTGCCTACAAAACCTGCCGATCCAATATCTCCATTTATTCAAACCACTCCACAAGATGTTTCATTTGATAATACTGAGGGAGATGACATTACTCCTAAAGTTAAAGTCCCGTTTCCGTCTGTTACATTGGCACCGCAACCGAAATATAACCTTGACTCATGGCCATGCTTAATATCTAAGCGTACAGATGATATCATCAGCAATGAACAAAAAATTCTACTACGGCATGGCGTGCCCTATTTGGATGTTAGAACAGCAGAGTCTCTAGATCTACTCAGTTCCTTGACGTCAGACCGCGCTTGGGAAGCTGCCAAACAGTCCGCTCCAAAATTAATGGATTTTATTCATGAAGGATCGAAATCTGATACAGCGCGATTGTATGATGCGTTAGGTTTGAGTGTATCTGACGAATTTCAAAATGAATCGAAACAAAATTTATGTTTAGATCAACATGAGGCTTGGTCTACCGGACCAACAAATGATTTTTTATCGAAGGATCTTCATCACGTATGGAACCAGACCTCTAACAAAAATGATTATTTAATTAATATGAATCAAGATACAACAACATTAATAGAAGATACTGCAAAATTACTTGATTCCGATAGTAAATCATTTGACATAAATGAAACTTTGCAGACTTTTGAAAAAAGACGTGAAGATGAGAAAAAGAACCGCATCTGCCGTCCAAACTTTGATCAGTCGGGAAATTATATACGTGATGATAATCAGAAAAAGTCCAGCAGTAAAATTAAAGTGCCTGTTTCTGGGATGTGGTATCATCCTAAAAAGAAAAAGCCTTTACCAATTAATACGGTTAAAAAGTTTGAAATAATTTTATCTAATATGTCACAAATAAATGAAGCTGCTTTTATTCAGCACGATATGGATATAAAAATGGTAATTATATTGTTTTAAAATATTTATCTATATAATGAAATTATTACGTATAACGCATATATTAATTTGTTTATAATTTTTAGGCGCCTAGATTTTACGAGGTTGTCAAATATCCAATGTGCCTTCATGACATATCAACCAAACTGAAGAATTCCTCTTATACCGAGTACGATCAGGTTGTGCAGGATTTTAGACGCATTTTCAATAATGTACGCCTATATCTAAAGGTAATCACTTACCCCTATATTTATGTACTTAACAAGATTTTGAGGATCCTTAAAACTTATTTAAATTGTAGAGTTACCCTGATCCCGTAATGAAGAAAAACTTAAATAAAATCTCAAATGAATTTGAAAAAATGTTAAACGAAGTGTTCGAGAGCAAATGTGAGGTTAAAGCAAAATCTCAGGAAACTACCGATTGTCAAATTATATCGAACAAAAAAGCTGATAAAAACACTGAAATAAATAAATCTGAAATCAAGAATGAAGACAATAGGAAGAGTAATGCAAAGGCGAATGGAGACGATAAAAAGTGAATGCTATACTGATAATTATATACAGTTTGCCTTTGAGGCGAGAAGACGAGTAAAATTTTTGAGTATTTTGTTTAAATATTTTTTATTCATATTTGCTTGATAATGCAATAACACCGTCATTTAAGGTGTCGTAAAATCTGCGATCATCGTAGAACCATTCTTGAACTAGTCAAGACTATAAATAAATTTAAAAATAAGCAACCTCTAGTCAAATAGAAAATTATTTTTTAAAACAAATGTCAGTGGTGTTATCAGAACTTAAAATAAGATTATTGATTTAATGTGTAAGCGCTCTTGCCAGTTTTTCGGAAGGATTTTGTATCCAAATGATGGAGCTAAACGCTTGTCCCTTCTTTCTAATATTTCTTTATCCTGAAACTATTAGATTGTAATTAGCTTTTCTTATGTACTTTGGTTCCTTGTTTCAATTTTTAATTATATAGTATTACTATATCCAACTTAATTTCATGTCTAGAAAAACAAATTTATTTTTGATGTGACGTCAAAGTTTAGTTTCTACCCGCTCATACTCAAAGTAGTAATACAGTGATGTCAATTTTAACAGATAACCCTTTGAATAAATGCTTATGTTAATTCTTTTTTTATAATCTCTATCTGTGATCTATATTTAGGTAAAAGTTAATAATTTGAATCGTGTTTCACGCTTAATTATTAGTTAGAACGATTCTTTTGAAAGATGTAAATATACATATGTGATGAAATTGACTTAAAAAGTTTAGATTAATTTGGATACCCTATGCCATGTCATCGTTTAATAATTTATATAATATTTTTATCACTCACGAAAATTTTTACGAAGTTGTTGTTTCAAGTTGTAGGAAATTTGTATTTCAATCAACTTGTTCTTGACTTCGTTAGCCATCGTCAAGGTTCTTAAAACACGTTAATAGGTATAAAACTTAGTATTCTTTATACTATATCTATGTGTACTATCATTCTGCATCTATCATTTTTATCTAATTTGTTCATTTGGTTTTCCACGTTGGTATTTCATTATTTTTTTAAATGTTTTTAGAGTACATTTTACCTGCCATAGAAATAAGTGAATTACTTAAGACGTCTATTTTGGATATCACAATTCGGCAAGCGATTGCATCTATCTATATTTGATTAAATTGAAAACTTTAAAATTTTATGACGTTCGAATTAATTTTAAGTATTCATTAAGTTGTGATGTTATTATTTAACTTATTTATCTAAAATTATGGCAAGGAATTCCTATGATAATAAAATGAGTTATTTTTGTATTTTATTATTTCGTTAACCTCATTTTAACCTAAGACATCTTGCTGCGGATTATAATTATTCTTTTGATCAGTAGATGTTTGACTTTTTTTCTCATCGGGGGTATTACACTAGTGTAGTGAAAATTTATATTATTAATATTGAATCTCTTACTTTAGTAATTGCCGATAAATCTATTTAACAGCTGTCGTAGTATTTAGGAATTGTTTCTCTGAACTCTGGAGTACTGAAACTACATTGGCACATAGAACATTTCCTGGATAATCACATAGGATAGTTTTTATCCTGGTGAAGTGTTCCCTTGAAATAATACGAGTTCTGAACGTTATAAATATATGGCATTACATTAATCATACAACGCTATAGTGCGATCCCGGTAATGCGTTTCCGTAGAATGATAGTTAAATTTTAAAATTTTAATTAGGCTTTTATTTAGCAAAATCATTGTTTTAGTGATTCACTAATAGATGGCGTTGGCGATAAGTTGGACCGCGATATGATTTTGTCACTGTGACTTGTCATAAAATTTTCTAACAGCAAATGTTTTAAGCGACCGAAGCCGCGGATTAAAACTAGTTATGAGTGAAATTCATAACTACAAAATTTAATATTTTGTAAATTTAATTTAATATTCTTTGTATTTAATAAAAAAAAATCTAAAAATGGTATCAAAATTGATTTTTTTGAGCACTGTTTATTGCCAATTAAAAATTACCAAATGGCAAGCTGGGTTTCTCTGAATTTCGGTCGCGTTTGATGGCCAGCGCTTAGGATATCCACTGTACGTTCTGGTAGATGAGGGTAACAGCAAGCCAGATCAGATATTGTCAACGAGTGCTACTCTGAAGGAAGTTTTACAAAGCTTGTATTCTCTGTCTATCTGTTTATATTTTTAACATAGTCTACAATTGTTTATGAGCATTATTTGAATAAGGTACGATAATGATATGCCTAATTTACAAATAGTAAATAAAATAATTTAAATTATCCGTGTGGTGATGGAGTAAGAATACAATTCAGCACCCCCTATCTTACCCGTGGGTGATCGTACGAGACGACTAAGGGATATAAAACGCATATAACATCTATGCAAGAGAAGGAAATCTCGAAACAAAACCCTATACCAACACGTGTGACCAGCGCGGTATAGTAGGTTAATTATCTCCCATTACGGAGGAGGCCCGAGCCCAACAGTGGGGCATATATGAACTGTGATGATGATGATGAAATAAAATAATTTACAAATAAAAAAATCTGTGGGTAAGTATAGTTCACTACCACTTCACTTGCCCGTGGGTTTCGTAAAAGACGACTAAGAGATATGCAGATAACATCACTGCAAGAGAAGGAAAACTCGAAATAAAACCCTCTATACCAACCTTACTGACAAGCGTGGTGTTGTAGGTCAATCAAAGAGGCTTGAAATCAGAAGTGGGATGTGTGTGAACTGTAATTATGATGATGATATTAAAAGAATATCTACCTATTAATTGCCCGACAAAGAATTACGTTGGTGTACTTAGAACTTAGGTGATTTATAGTTTCAAATTACTGAAATTTGGCATTTAATGCTTGATTATTAATGCTTGATTATTTATAAAAACCCGATTACGAGCGAAAAATGATTGTCACAAGTGGGATTCGAACCTATACCTATTGGAAAGCCGTTCCAATCGTGCTGCCGCTTACACCACCGTGAATATTGTAGAACATTAAATTCTCGCCGCCACCGCCAACGGAGGGCCCACCGAAGACAAAAATCGGGTACCGGTGGCCCGCTCGCACGGCGAAGAGAGGTGTTTGCATGGTAGTTCTATGGGGTTGCGCGCCGCTTCTTCCGTCGCCCCAGATCGATTTGGCGAGGCGCGACCACCACACATAGCCCACCGAAAAAAAAAGAACATTCAATTCTCGCATCGTATTATATTTTCGTCTATTAAGGAGATGTGTGCCATCTACCCGACATTGTTTACACATTGTACAGGCTTAACACTCAAACTTTGTAGTTAGAATTGTATTAAACGATGACACAACCCTGTTATTCAAATAACTGAAATTTAGCATATAATATGTTTGATTATTTATAAAAACCCGATTTATATGTTTGATTTGTAGGTTTTCTATTGAGGAGTTGAGTCAACGTAGCGTGTTTTCCTTTGTTCCGAATTTACACGGAACTAATCAAAAGCATTGACCGGAATATAAAATAATTCTATGCGTATCACATGTCAAAGACGTCAGCCGACGAATCCAACTCGGTTGGGCAGCGTTCGGAAAACTTAAGAGGATCTTCTCATCCAACATACCTCAGTGTTTGTAAACACAGGTCTATGACCAGTGTGTGTTACCAGTGATGACTTACGGCACGGAAACGTGGTCCCTAAATGTAGGCCTCATAACCAGGCTCAAAGTCGCTCAGCGTGCTATAGAGCGGGCTATGCTCGGGATTTCTCTGCGAGATAGAATCCGAAATACGGAAATCCGCAGACGAACGGGTGTAACCGACACAGCACGAAGAATTAGCACGCTGAAGTGGCAATGGGCAGGCCACATCGCTCGAAGAACCGACAACCGCTGGGGAAGAAAGGTTCTAGAGTGGCGAACGCGTACCGGACGACGCACTGTGGGACGAAACTAGGTGGCCAGACGACCTAGTGAAGTTCGCTGTGCGACGTTGGATACAGGCGGCACAGGACCGCACTCTGTGGCGTAAAAAGAGGGAGGCCTACGTTCAGCAGTGGACGGCAATAGGCTGAAATGATGATGATGATGTATCACATGTAGGTACCTACTCGTTTCACCGTTTGCTTATTAGTCATATGTACGCATTTCTTATAATAATTATGTGCTTAAATCATACCTTGCTTAATCACTAGTGGTTAAATAAGTTGTGTTCTTTCTTCTATAGTAGACACAAATTCGCTTTATACTACTTATAAAGTATACTAGCTTCTTAAAGACATCTCAATGAGATTTTTCAATGGAAAATCTTTTAAATTCTCGAGATTTTTCTTAAATAATATATATGTATTATACATATAAATCTTCCTTTTGAATCACTGTATTTATTGACGAAATTTGTTGACGAGTTTAAAAGATATAATCGTACAATGCCTAACGTACCTTTCCGTGCGATGACGGAGTAAGAATACAATTCACCACCCCCTATCTTACACGTGGATGATAGAAACAGACGACTAAGGGATATAAAACGGATATAACATCTATGCAAGAGAAGGAAAACTCGAAACACAACCCTATACCAACACGTCTGACCAGCGTGGTGTAATAGGTCAATTTGTCTCCCATTATGGATGAGGCTCGAATCCAACAGTGGGACATATTTAAGCTGAAATGATGATAAGATGAGATATATAAATTTAAGAAAAAAAATTGTTTTAATAAATTGATAAAAACTATCGAATCGAATACCATATGACATGTAAATTTTAACTGCTTTGTAGTTTTCTAACGGTGGCTTTGCGGAATATTAAGTAGGTACACGTTTATTTGTAGACAAGATCGACTATTAGTTATATTTTAACCAGATACTTGAATATTTGGAACTAAATGTGTGCGAGCACACTTTTTTTTATTTTTTTTTTATTGCTTATGGTGGCAAACGAGCAGACAGCACACCTGATTGTAAGTGTCGCTGCTGACCATGGACCTTTGCAATACCAAGGGTATAACTAGACCTCTGCCTACCAATATAAACCGCAAACCCACCCCAGACAGGGAACTGTCAACAGCGTTGTCCAACCACTATCTTACGCTAATAGCGCTAGATGTTACACTATAGTTACTCTTCATTGGAACTCGAGATTTTGACAGATTAGAAATATCTAATCTGTCAAAGGAATGATTTAGGCTACTTCTATTTCAAACTAAGAAATACGGTTAAAAACGTCTGTGAAACGTGGTGGTTAAGGCGTTATCTTCCACTCAAGAAACCTATGGCTACAAATAGTCGTCGATAGAATTATGAATCGATGAAGATACTAGTGATGTAATAGAGTTCTGGTTCAATTTCTGCTGCTGCTAAACTTCCGCATGCTTTCACATCCGTTTGTTTCCCTATTTTATGATACTTTCGTTGCATCATTAAGTAGTTCTGTGGTATCAACCTAATTTATTAGGTTTGTCGTGTCAATCGCTAGTGATTCATACGGGCTAGACGGGGCGACAAACTTTTATCACAGAATAACCACAACGGTCAAATTACTCATAATAATTTGAATGTCTACATGCAGTTTTGTTTATGTGTATTTCCTATCGTGTCCATATTTACCACAGATGTTAATTTCGCGCCAACTCGTCCTACGGATACGCCATTTTAGGAGAAAGTAAAAGCAAATAAATCTATTTGATTCGAAAGAGCGTTAAAATTGTCGTTATTTTACTGCGGTTAAACGCGGTCGGTTGTAGCTGTTGCATTAATATAGTTTAAATTTAATAATTTAATTTAGAAAATACTGTTACGTAAGAATAATTTTAATAATAATATCTTCGTAATTTCTTCGAATTTCTTTGGAATCGGTTTCTAAGTGTGATTTTATTATCTTAAAGATAATGTGAAGTTAACAATTATTATTTTTGTGTGTGATATTTTAAATAATCAAATTATGAAATATTAAATGGGATTTAGCAAAGGTAAGTCATGATATTTTTAGGTCATGAGACTTTATTTTATTGAACAAATAATTTATTAATATTTGAAAGATGTGTGTTTAAATTCAAGGTACACCTGAATAGTGAAAAATATTTTGTTCCTTTTAATGTTTATGTTGAACTTTATACGAGAACGTGTAAATGTCATGTGGCCTTCTTAAACTATTGTTAATATTTTTGTGTTTTATGATGTCATAATAATTTTGTTTACATTTTATGAAATATAATGCAGAGAAAGGAGTGAATTGTATATATTTTCGAGGTAGGAGTAAATTGTATTTATTAGTGTTTCACATGTGTTTTCATATACTGCCAAAATTGTTAGATGGCCTTAAATATCTACTGCCATCTGCCTATCTGGGCAACGCATGTTTAAAGCCGATGACAGTAACCTTGAGCAAGCTAGGAATAAAAAGGAACACAAATACTATTTTATATTTTATAAAGTGTAATTAAATTGTATTAGACTTGGCTGTATAAGTTTTGCACCCTTTGCTTATTTGGAAGGACGATCCAAATAAAAGAAAAGAATTTGTGAATGTTTTTTTATTAATAAGGTCTCAGTCATTTTGTAATTTAGGTAGGTAGGGTTCATATATCACTTCCACTAGCTGTATTCTTATTTCACTACCAGATTGATATAGCCTCTGGTGATTAAGCAAGAATATTGTCATCACCATCCCTTTCGTACCTATCAGTATCATAATAATCGACTTAAGAGTTATAAGTAAATTGAGTAAAAAGACGTATGGCAACCCGTGTGGTAAGCGTGGGATATTAACTTCCTTCCTCTGAATCAGTTTAGTAGTCAATAGTTGGGTCTAATATAAATTGAAAAGAAAAATAATTGTTTTTTTTTCATTCCTTATATTATATTAATTTTCATGTCTTTTTAGTAATAAAATATCTGTGTGGTAGCGGCTATGAATACTACCAACCCTTACTTTGCTCGTGGATGTCGTAAAAGACGACTAAGCAGCCTTATAACGACCTGGGCCAACTCCATTTGATGCCGTTTGGTTAATAATTACAATTTCAAGGAGGGTTAACGTCTGGCAGGCGGCCGGTCGTAAACTATTGCCAATAACTTTTACAATATGTACCTACTATGAAAGAAGAGTAGACATTGATACTGCTAAGATTCATTGGCAACAGTAACACTTATCACCAGTTATGCTGCTAGCTCGTTTGCTGCCAAGAGCAATAAAAGAACATAGATTTTTTTTTTAATATCCAAATATTTATCAACGGAATCACCTAGGTTAACCTTAATCAGTTGGAAATGTATTATAAATTATCTAGGCATAAATATTTAAAGTATTTATTGCTTTAATTAACACAAATGACGTTGATCTAAAATCCAATTGTAAATGGAAATGATTAGATAATTAAAAACTAACCCACAAGTGGCGAAAGTACAATAACCTTATTGATATTTATTATTTCGATCCGTTTTGGGGTCGAAATGGTTTGGTTATAAGCTTCGTAAGTGGGTCCAGTCGTAGTTTTGATAAATAGATTATGACGAGGCTAATTGATACTTCACGTGATCCGAAGACTAGTCTATGTTTTGCACAAATGATTAGTATTTTTATTGAAGTTATAATTCTTTTGGCGCGTTAGGGAAAAATGATGAGAGTAAATTTTTACGATGCGCGCGCACACCGTCATGAAAAACCGACACCCTGAAGTTAGCTATAGTCAACATTTTAGTTTTTTTAACTAGATAATGCGTTATAATAAAACTTTCAATGTATTGAACACCTTTTTTCTATTGTTAGTGTCGTTTTTTCTACAAACGTAGAATAAGGTGAAAGATAATTTTTTTTTTTCAAAAATGTATAACTTCTAACGCGTGTATATAAGTACACATACACTTTCTTTTTTAATTGATTATACTGCCAGCCTTTTAGGCACATTAGCGGTGGACAGGGGGATTTTTTTTGATGCCTGATACTCCCTATTTATTTCCTATTTTATGGTTATTTTAATTTATTCTAATGTTTATAAAGTGCAAATTAATTTTACATATGGATTTATTGGATGGTGGATTATGCAAATCCACAATTAATTGTGCATTTTCCGAGTGATTCATCATCATCATCATCTCAACTCATATATGTCCCACTGCTGGACTCGAGCCTCCCCCACATTAGGAGGGAAATTGAACTACTACACTACGCTGGTCAAACGTGATGGCATAGGATTTTATTTCGAGTTTTCCTTCTCTTACATAAATGTTATATTCGTATTATATCTCTTAGTCGTCTTTTACGATCACCCACGGGTAAAATAGAGGGTGGTGAGTTGTATTCTTACTCCGTCGCCACATGGAAATTTCCGTGTAATTATGGAGTCAGAATACAATTCGCCATTACCTTTCTTGCCCGTGGGTGATCGTAAAATACGATTAATGAATATCATAGGCAGATTATATTTGTATATGCAAGAAAAGGAAAATACGAAATAAACCATATACTAATTGAAAGAAAAGATGAATGGACTGCGTGAGGTATGACATGGATAGACAGGGAGTGACTGCAGAGATGACGTCTGATAGGACTGTATGGAGGAAGATGACATATTGCGTCGACCCCAAGTAATTGGGATAAGAGCAAGATGATGATGATGACTAACTGACTAGAGTAAGTCAATTGCCGTAACAAAACCCGCTACTAATCCATCTAATCAGTGGGATATAGTAAGACCCTCTGACTATGAAGAAGCTTCGAGCCTGTGGGACATAATATTATCTGAGGGATGAAATAAGATGAGCTAAGAATCCATGATAAATAAATTTTAATTATTATATAAAATGTTGAATTGCGAATATTAATTTTGTCTCTAAACAAAAGAAATGCTTCTCCAACTTCCCTGTGGAGACATAGTTCACAGTTCACAGTACAACCTCATTCCTTACTTTAGTATAGAAAACGTAAAATCCATTTGAATCAGGAGATTGGATAGTAATACTCACTTGGAAAACTTATAGACAAGCTCGCCTAGCTTTATAATTTTTTTTTTAAAGAAAACCCCTGTGCTATCTATTATCTGCTCGTATCGCCCCGTGGAAGGACCTATGACATTACCTATCTCCTTCTATAACCAAGTGTGGATTGTAAGTTCATCATCATCGTCCTGTTCTTATCTCTGGGAAGAGAATAATGGTAGTGATAGTAACGTGACAAAAGTACGAAAAAAACGGAACAAAAACAGAATAATCGATACGTATTTTAACATATAACAAATAGGTCATTTAATTTATATAATAATAGATATTGAAAACGGTTTTTCGTTGTAAGATATCTTCAAAAAGCAATATAATACTTTCACTCCAATCAACCAAATTAATAATGGCCATTTTTTTTCGCTTTTTATTATTAGAAGCCAATCTTAATGCGTAATTTCGTTAGGTCTGTTTTTTTTTAACGATCATTCAAGTTGCTTTTTTTTTAAATGACAAAAGACACTTTCGGCCTCAATCGATAAATCGATATATTTTTTTTTGTAATTTTTAATTTAATATCTTATCTGATTTAATATATAATATAATTGTTATAATCAAAAGATTATCTGATATTTTTAACAATCGACAACTTTTACTTGATAATAAAGAAATATATTTTTTTATTTCTATTTCTTTTCCTTTTTAGCCCATATAATTATGATTGCGGGACATAATAATAAATGTATAATAGAAGATAGTAAAATATAGATCTAAAGTTATTTTTTTTTTTTGACAGTTTATGGTTCGTTGCCATCTCGTCCGAAGTAGAAGTGATGTTATGTAGCCCCATTAAATTGCCGTATTGCCACTATTGCTATTTGGACTATCAGTGCCAAGTCTTTATTTTTGACGATAGCTTTTTTTTGCGGTGGGCGATAGATGTGGTCACGCCTCGCCAAATCGGTTCGAACCAACTGAAGAGGCGGCGCGCGACCCCGTAGACCCACCCTGCAAAGCGCCTCTCTTCGCCGTGCGAGTGGTCCACCAGTACTGGATCATTGTCTTCGATGGTCTTGATGATTACTTACGCCACATTGGAAGGCAATTTGGACAAATATATGAAGCTGTACAGAGAGGCGGTAGCGTGGTAAAGGGTTGAGACTATAATGGGTCATTCACACCCCTCACCTACTTTTGGTAATAGTAAATACGCCTCCATAATTACTAGGAAAATAGCCTGCTCCCTTGGGAAATTAATAGCACCACCTCTGATCGCCAATCTTTTACCAAGCGCGACTTTTATGACATCTACCCCGTAGTAGAGAAGCTTATGTACAACAGTCGACTTCGATAAACCAGTGAATGGAAGCCATTATTTATATAATATTACAATTCTTACATAAATATTACGAAATTTCCTCTATATGGCCATGACATAAGAATACAGTTATCATCCCCACTTGACCATACACATACATATCAGACTGACCATGGTAGTGGTAAAATTCGCCTAAAGAATATTTAGGTGAATGGGCAGCAGCACTAATCTAGGAAAAGAATTGCATTCAAGGAGAACGTACCCCTCAGGGGGTATTCCGTCGGGCCGGCCACTGACAACAAGTTCACGCTGCTCCGGTGGCCGGTCCAACGACGAAGGCGAGGTTCACGGGTGGGTTAGGGTTATGCGTGCTTACGCCCCTCTGTCGCCCCGGACGGAGTGGTGCGAGAAGTGCACCGACCGTAGCCCACCCCAAGAAAAAAAAAAGGAAAAGAATTGCATGTCATGTTGTTGCGGTCATGTGGCGATTATGGTTATAACTCCTCAAACGAATGACTGCGATATGTGGCGTTCTTTGGGGTAAGTCTACCTCCTCAACGAAGGAAGGCTGAATAAGGGTTATTGCGGTTATGAAGTTTGGGATCTGGATGTGGATATTAGAATATTAATATATCGGTTTTGTATACGGTTAACCATCATCATCATCATCATCATTCTCCTGCTCTTATCCCAATTTCTTGTGGTTGTCCCGATATGTACACATACATATTGCAAAAGTTATTGGCAACAGTTGGTCACGAGTACGTGAGAAGGAAGGTGGAGTCAAGAGTCTCCGAAACCGACGAGCGTGTATGAAGAGAATTATGAATGTTGAGGAAGCGAGTGAAGTATGCAGAGATAGAGTTCTCTGGCATTCTGTTCTCTCTGCCTAGCAAGGGATATGGCGTGATGATATGTATGTATTGACAACAGTTCTATGACCGGTCGCCTGGCTGACGTCAACCCTCCTTGGGAATGTAATTGTTGGCAAAACGATATCAGTTGGAATTGGCCCAAGTCAATAGAGATTTTTTTTTTTTGGACATCTCCCTACACTAAGGAAATAATCCTTGTCGTGCCGAGGACTTTCCAAACATGCAATTAACGCAGACAAATTACATCCTGACTCAGAACAACACTTTGTGGATCGGACAAAGTATTGTCCTATGTGGGAATCGAACCTACGGCACTGGCACGGACGGTCGATATCATAACCACTACGCCGCCTGTGCAGTCAAGTCAAGTCTTAGTCGTCTTTTACGACATCCACGAGCAAAGTAAAGGGTGGTAGTATTCGTAGCCGCTACCACACAGCATAAAGTTAAATTATGGATATATTGCATTATTCGACGGTTTCAGATTATTTCGGTTGAGGATATCAGATTTTAGGGAAATATAAAGTTAAGTTTGGTGATTTCGTATTATTCCCGTTTAGAATTTTAGTTCGGCTGGTTGAAATAAAACCTATCGTGATATGTCTCACTCAGATACCGACCCTATCCGAAATTATTCGAAACATTATATCGGATTTGATTACACTTTGGGATATCATTTCGAATATCAAATATTTTCGGTTTCGATTATGGATCTGCATGAGATCTCTAGGCTGAATGATAATTCGGGTGATCGGACCGGGGAATTGTCCGGTCACCTGACGTGAGGCCACCGCGTGAGGGCGAAAGCTGTCGGGGCGTCGACACGAGAGGAACCCGCAGGGGTATACCGCCGGGCCGGCCACCGAAGACAAAGATCGGGTACCGCTGGCCCGCTCGCACGGCGAAGAGAGGTGTTTGCAGGGTGGGTCCATGGGGTTGCGCGCCGCCTCTTCTGTCGCCGAGGCCTGGCCGATTTGCCGGGGTGCGACCACAACCAAGGTCCACCCTGCAGGAATAAAAAAAAAAGGGCTGAATGATAATTGCTAATTCCAAAACCTGCCACCAAAAAAAAAAAAGGCTGGCTGATGATGACATTTTTAGATCTCTATGATCTCTATTTTGAGGTGGCATTGTGGGACAGCTTGTATTTTTTTTATTCTATTTCACTTGACATGGGCTAGAGCCTCCTTCGTAATGGGAGAGAAATTGACCTACTATACCACCCCGGTCAGACGTGTTGGTATAGGGTTTTGTATCAAAGTTTCTTTTTTGCATAGATGTTATATGCGTTTTATATCCCTTAGTCGTCTCTTACGATCACCCACGGGTAAGATAGAGGGTGGTGAATTGTATTCTTACTCCATCACCACACGGATGATTATTCCATTTCATTACTTTCGATTAATCTCAAAACATTCTTCTTCTTTTAAAACTCTATTTGAATCTTCCAATCAACATACAGAAATAATACACCAGCATTCTGATTATTTATTCATCATCATCATCATTTCAGCATATTGCTGTCCACTGCTAGACGTAGGCCTCCTTCATGTCATCACACCACAGAGTGCGGTCCTGTGCCGCTTGCATCCAATGACGCCCAGCAACCTTCACCAGGTCGTCTATCAGGCCCACTACCAAGATGAGCCCGTAGGATAGCGCAGCTGCCGTGACTGGGGGCTGTTTTTTTATTTGTGTTGCTCATAAGGCGTTAGAGCCGTAATCACCACGCTTGGCGCCTGCCAACCCGCTTGCTTGAACCCGCCTGGGTTGGCGATCGCATTGTGGTTTTATACGTTTCCCAGGAAAGAGCTGCTGCCCTCTCTCCTGGTGAGCCCTTATCCGATTTTTACGACGCCCACGGGCAAGCAAGGGGTGGCAACACTCAGGGGCGGCTCTAGCACATGTAGCGCCCGGGTGCAATCAATAACCTGATGCCCTCTTGTATCAAAATGCGTGAACAAAATGGAACAGGTTCATAGTTACAACAAGTTTGACTAAACTCCAAATCTCGCTGGAATGCGTTGTTCTATGCTTAGTCTCGTTATTTTGACACGAAACCAGGTAAACACGATCGGATTATGAAGTTACAATGAGCATGGTGACAAAGCAACCTACCCAGGGGCGGCTCTAGCAAATGTAGCGCCCGGGTGCAAGCAATCACCTGGCGCCCTCTTGTATCCAAATGCGTGAACAAAATGGAATGGGTTATGTGTCCCGAGTGGCTCTCGGCGCCCCCTAACACCCGGCGCCCAGGTGCACCGCACCCTCTGCACTATAGGTAAAGCCGGCCCTGAACCTACCCAAACCTGTTAAATAACGCACCCACTACGTTTATAACTGATTAAGGCATTCGCTAGGTGCGGTACGCGCAGTCCATGCAGAACGTCACAGTGGAGGCTCTATGCGTCCCGAGTAGCTCTCGGCGCCCTCTAATATTCGGCACCCGGGTGCACCGCACCCTCTGCACTATAGGTAAAGCCGCCCCTGGCGACACTTGTATTCTATTCCGTCGCCACACGGGGGATTATTTATTGAAATGCATAATTTGTTATTTATCTATTTTGATAGATATCAACAACTTCTAACGGCACCCATTCATTATTCGTTTCAGGATGGACACATATCTATATATTAATAACTACACAGTCATAAGTATATGATAATGTCACAATAAAATGTGATAAGCGTTCATTGTCATGTTTACAAGCAATAAAACTTACTTATACCTAATCTATGTTTGTAAAAAATAATCCATTATGATTTGTCGCGCAAATCCATGGTCTTTGTAATGATTTAATTTTTTTTTTCATTTTTTTTCATTCAATTAGAACAGGTAAAAGGTAATTCATATATATTATAGCATTAATGTAATACAGGTGACTGGACTAGGGAATAGTCCGTCACTCGCAGAGAGGCTGACTGTGTGAGGGTGACGGGGATTGGTACCCGAAAGGGTGACCCACCCGGCTGGCCACTGACGTCAAGGATTTAATATCAGTGGCCGGCCCAATGGCGATGGACGGAGAATACGGTGGGTTATGGGACCACGCGCCGCCCTTCTGTCGCCCCCCTGAACGGAATGGACGGGCCTGTGTTCAAACAATAGCCTGCCAAAAAAAACATTCAGGCAATGCCGTTGAAGGTAGTTCGTTTCAAAACCCACATATAATCTACATAGGAAAAGTAATAACAGAAAAAAAATTAAATGATTAATTATGAGAATGAATTGTATGCGGTCCAAAAAAGACCTACAAAAATAGAAACTTACACTAGGCATAAAAGAATAACACATGATGTAAGTGGTAAAAGGAAAAAGATTTGGCTATCGCACGAGGTGATTCCTCAAAGCACTATCGACACTGACTGGATAGAAACACAAACAAATTCAAAAGTTATTTTCTCTTTGATGGGATTAAAGTTAGTCGAGGTAATATTTAGGCACTTGTGGATAGAGAAGTGAACACTAAACTAGTTACTCCACGTATAAAACAAGGCATATTTTTGGAGTGAAAAACGTATGGCTTTATTCTGAAATCCCACCGTCTTGAGGCACCTTCTTGGTGTGATAAACCGCATTGCTCTATTCTGGAACCCTAAAGTTTTGAGGCACTTTCAAGGTGTAAAAAATAGCTTAACTCAATTTTGGAACCCTCATCGTTTTGCTACATAGCAAATGGGTTCTTTACAGAGAACACGCAGTCTTGTGTCTTTGTGAGATTTAATGAAAGTCTTATACCCTTCTAAGACTTCAAAGTGAGTATTTGACTGCAAATTTGGAATTATTTATTCTGTAACATACACACTGTACGTCATTGATGCTATTAGCAGCAGATCTGTGCATATTTGCCATAAAAATTAGTTCCTTGATAGGCAACTTATGGTCCTGCTAAACTGAAAAATAGTCTTCATTGCCGTAAACATTCAAATACAGTATTATTCTTTTTCTATATCTAGTTACGTTCGTTGCTATGAAACCAGCAGATTACGTAATAGCAGAATTAATTTATGTATAGATTAAGATTCATATACAGTTTCTCGCGTACCTACCCCATAAGTTGGTATCTGTAATATCTATGCTTGACCTAGAGCTTTCTAATTAGTTATATAATATCATACCACGTCCATTCAATCTGCGATTAATAAACACACATAAAAGTCTTGTAGTTGTAACTACAAATACTCCCCAATCCTCATATTGCTTGTGGGTATCGTAAAAGACAACTAAAAACGTAACATCGATTTGGGTCAGCTGTATCTGATACCGCCTGGTCAATAATTATATTCCCGAGAAGGGTTGAAGTCAGGCAGGCGGGTGGTCATAAACCTATTACCAAGATGTATGTAACCTCAACTAATTAGGATAAGAGTAGGGTAATAGTGACAATAAGACATCTGACCAGGATCGTATAAGGTTCATGAAAATATCACTAACTGGTTTCAATTAACTTGTCAACGGCTTATTGCATCATTTTTATCTATTGTGATCTCTTTCAGTGATAGTATGAGTATGTTATACTATCTATGGACCAAGTTGAAGCTTTATGGCAACAAAATGGTGAAATTCTATAGTAAAAAGATTTTACGGCTCACATTTGAAGGAATTCTCCTCCGAAACAGAAGCGAATACGGAATACAATCAAAGGAGGACCGGTAGTTACAGCCAAACTGTTATGCAGGTCTTTCAGAGACGAAAAACGTTTCCAGTATTATAAGTTCTGCGGAATATTACAAGATGAACTTCTTTATTTTCTCTTCGACATTGAAATTATCCCGTATCCTCTTTTTTTCTAAGATATGAGGTATACTGGATAAACCATGGCAAACGGTTGATTCTCTGCTTATTTTTAAAATAATAATGGATTACTACTAAGTGTCACCAAATTCAATCAATTCATTATTATCATCCTGCAATTCCTTGGTGTCTACGCAGAATGGTCACATATATGGCAAACAGTTTTGGCTATAATTTTATGACCTGCCACTTGCCTGACGTCAACCCTTCTTAGGAATGTAATTCTTGACAAGATGGCATTAGATGGAGTTGATCGAAGTTGGTCTACACCTCTTAATCATCTTTTACGACATCTATGAGCAGTGTAGAAGGTTTCCTGGTATGTGTAGCCACAACCGCAGAGCAATAAAAAATATTATTATAATATATTATATTATTTCCGCAAGAGTAATTTTAATAGTACCTACGAGTAGTAGATCAATTTCTGCTATTGTTGTGGAGCAAATTTGAACCTAGCACTGAGCTGTGATGACGTATATTTATAAACTGGTATATATATATATACATATATATATATATATATATATATATATATATATATATATATATATATATATATATATATATATATATATATATATATATGTGTGTATATATAATATATATATAGACGACAGTCTATAAACGTTGACATTTTCATGTCATTTAGATTAAAACAATGACGCCATGAAAAATAATGAAATGACTTGAATCATTCAATTGCACCACATAAAATTGTTAAAACAATAAACATGGTATAATATTGTGTAAAACAATAAATATCCGTGATAACATAGTGATTGGACCGAGAAATGAAATTATATTTGTCAAGTTCGATTCACAGACAAGTGGGTTCGAATTATAGCCCCCCACATATTGAAATTTCTTTAGCTTTATAATCACCTTACCTGACCTTAAATGGCGATTACCGCTCTTAGAGTTGAGCAATCGCAGACGCACAGATAAGTCACTCTCTACTAAGAGAAAAGACTTCTTGTACGACGACTTTGATGCTAAGTACTATTCAGAAAACAGCCATTCGGATATTCTATAGAATTGTAGTTTCGACGGAACGGCCCTGTGCCAAACCCTACTACAGAATGCCTTAGCGATATTTAGGCTGAAACCTCATGTAAAATTGATAATTTGGAGGCAAACCTATCACTCATATTATATTTTTTTAGTCATGTTTACTACAAAAGAGGGGGTGGTGAACAGATAATAAGTGAATTTATTTCCTCCTACATCTTTCTACTGTGAAGCTATGTTGGTACAGGTTACAGGGATACAAGTTTACCTGTATTACAAGCTGCTAACTTAGAATCAAAAAATCGTAATCACAGATGGTTTTTCCTCCCAATGCATATCTTGGAAATAATAGTTAATTGTAGTTTAATTCTTATCGCTAGTGAAAGTAAGCATACTATAGAAATGCCTTAACAATATTCCATTATTACTTATTTTCCAAATTAAAGATTTTTTTGTTGGAATTCAAAGTTAAGGGCAACTAAGTATGCTACATTTATTAAAGTCGTAACTGATCCTAAATATTGGCAAGTAATAGACTAGGGTAATTTTGGGTCACAAGCCCTATCGTATGCCATCAGGAGTTCAATAATTAGCTCAAAAGCGGTAATTGTCTCTGTGATTCTTTTGAGCTAATATAAAAAAAAACTCCTCGCTTGTTTGATTTGATTCTGAAGTCCAGGGACTTTACATTTTTTTATAATAAAATCAAATCTTAATACAATCAAAGATAGTTGCGAATATTTATCAAAATCTAATAACGATTTTGGAATAAACGATAGAACATAAAGGATTAGTAATGGATTAGAGTTTCAGAAGAAGGCCGAACTATATAATGTTTACAACGTCAATACAACTTCAAAGTGCCGTTATATATATAATTATAGCTATTTGTATATGCGCACTCAAACTTACTATCGATACGAGATAAGATTTTCAGTTGATGACTATTCTTTACATATAAATATTAGCAGGAAATTGCGGGACGTGTCAGTTGCCTAAAGAATTTTTAAATTTTTGCTCGGACCGATATTTTGCGATATTTGCTTAAAGTGAGTCATATTTTATTAATTATTATTTTATTTAATTTATTGTTACAATTATGTTTGTTATTTGTTTTAAGATTATTATTTTTTAATACAAGTTTGAGCTACTGCCAATCATAATCCTGAGTTAAGTCAAGAAATGTTATTGGGTTATTTGTCAGGCAATGCTCTAGAAATAGAGAAGTTATACATTGTATAAACTATATGTTGAAAAATTATATTTAAATGCTGAGTTGAGAATTTTTTCTCAAATATGCAATTTGAGAAAAAACAATTCTCAACTCTGCAACCAAATATAATTTCTTTCATCTTATGTTTATATTTTCGAAAGTTCTTGTAAATAGCCAATATTTAACTGAAGTTGGTTATGATATGGTATTTGTAATAGAATTAGCTGACGATTCCTTTATAAAGGCGAGCCACTGACCATCTGAAGGGCACAGTCGTAGCGAGGACAGTGCTAGGGACGACAAATTAAACGCAAGGACCCACAATCAACTCAAATATTTTAATGATAGGCCCACACTGTTGACAGTTTTCTGTGTACACAGCGGACTGGTCCGTCTAGCATAGTTGCAGAAAATCGACATCTGAACAATGGCACTTCGTTCGGTGAGCGAGGGAGCCGGAACCTCAAGTTTATGAGTGGGTTTTGGTTAGGTTAGGTTAGTCTAACTGTATTCTTGGTATTGCATAGGTCAGGTGTGCTGCTTGCTCGTTTGCCACCATAACCAAAAAAACCCAGCATAAAATATTACAGTTTGTAATTTGTGTACATTAAAACAAGTAATAATGGCAATCTATGTACTTGTGAACTGCCGCAGGAATAAAATAATTTCGTTAATCATTTGTGAACTAAACAGTCTAACATAAGTACAATATTCACATTAAACCCAAGATTTAGCCGGGCGGGCCACCGAAGACAAGGACTGGGTTCCGGTGGCCTGCTCGCTCGGCGAAGAGAGATACATGTAGGGCGAGTCTATGGGATCACGTGCTGCTTCTTCTGGCGCCCTGTACTGATTTAGCGGGGTGTAGTGGTCACACCCCCATATAGACCGCTGCCAAAAAAAAACCCATGATCTAGGCCTTTAGCTGGTTTAACATTTTACCTTTTGACAACATTTGATTTGATAATGTAGTCCTAATTTCTTTTTCTTGCATATGGTGACAAACGAGCAAACAGCACACCTGATGGTAAGTGTCACTGCTACCCATGAACCTTTGCAATACCAAGGGTACAGCTAGATCCGCTGCTTACCAATACAAAGGCCAAACTCACCCAGTTGGGCTTCCAGCTCTCTCGCTCACCGAACGAAGCGCAATAACACATTGCCATTACTCATACGTCGATCTTATGCGAGAGTGTGGTACTACCCCGGACGGACCGGCCCGCGGCTGTATACAGAGAACTGTCAACAGCGTGATCCTATCACTATGGTCTATGGTCCTACGTAATATAAAGACTTGAGTTTCGGATATATTGGGTCAAGAATTCAATACGACGTCATGACTTATAAATTATAATTGCGGGGTTAGAAAATGGTGATTATATATTCTATTCTTAGTTTATAAACGCAGTGCTGGTATATGATACAATTTCTTTCACAGATGTATTGGCGTACGCTTATAATTCTGTCATGCGCTGTGATCTACGTTCAGGGACATGGGCGTCTATCAGATCCACCAAATAGGGCGTCTTTATGGCGTTTTGGATATAACTCACCAGCTAATTACGATGATGATGGTTTGAACTGCGGTGGTTTCTACACACAATGGTCGCTTAACGGTGGCAAGTAAGTACACAGTTTTGGTCTTTATTTATAGCATTTCCACCTGTACTTGGACAATCCCTGAAATAGCATTTTGAATCAATTCTTCTTATATGATATTGTACATTAGTTAGTTTAGATTTCCAAAAGTGCTAAAAGAGTCTATAAGTAATAAAAGTTAAACATAATGTACCGGAATGTTGCTAAGGATTTACATGAGGCTAAAGGTAGTCCGCTGAAATCCGATAAACTCACTGTGTCAAAGGTTCGCTCAAAAGCTGAAGTAGTAAAAATTTGCGTAGCAGATTTTGTGGTCCTATATGGCCCAGTTAACAGAAAAACAACATATTGATAAAATCGAAATAGTTCTGACTATACAATCTGAATAAATTCATGGATTCCAAATTTTTATATTTTTTTGAAATCATCATTTTGAAAGTAATCATTTTATTGCTAATACTATGTATAGATGCGGAATTTGCGGGGACGCCTACAATCTTGCCCAACCTAGACCACACGAGTTAGGAGGAACATACGGCTTAGGTTACATCAGCGCGAACTACGAAGCCGGTGAAGTAATTACAATAAACATTTACCTCAGCGCAGCACATCTTGGTTACTGGGAGCTACGCATATGCCCTGAACCAAATAATCAAGAACAAGAATGTTTCGATAATGGTTATCTCCTGGAACTTGCAGATGGTGGAACTAAATACTATCCAGATTCCACTGGCACATATATACTTAAGTACCGTCTGCCATCAGATTTGACCTGTAACCATTGTGTTCTGCAATGGCAGTACACTTGTGGCAATAACTGGGGAGTCTGCGATAATGGAACACAAGGTCTCGGTTGTGGCCAACAAGAGCAATTCTACTCATGTTCTGATATATCTATTGGAGAAGGCTCTGTTTCGAACGATGTCGAGGATAATAATGTAGTGACTGAAGCCCCTCAAGAAGTAACTCCGCCGATTATTGATGACTTGACCCACGACTTTGTCTACCTTAACCAAATTGGTTAGTATATGCAAAAATGACTTAACGGTATTAAGTAATACTTTGATGTAAGTGCTATTATTTATAAATTTAGTATTAGAACGAAGCTTTTGATTGTTGCTTGTTAAAAAGCTGAATGTCCATTTATTCTTTTTAAAATTAGCACTCACAGCAGAATTTACTTTTGTAATTAGTATTGGAAGATTAACGATTAGAATAAGAAATTAGGACTATAAACTAGTCATATTTATAATAACAAAATTCAAAATTATTGGGCAATTATGTTTTTAATCAAATAAATAATGTTTTGTATTTTTTTAACATGTGTACAGCTTTTTATTTAACAAACAATAGTATTATCTAAGTTAGTGCGTTGTTTATTTAAAACGAATGTATATACTTACCTATAGCTCCCATCTAAAGACTAGATATTAGTTTTATTTCAATTTGATTTATGAGGTCATTTTGATGCTACAAAATATGTTCATCTTCTCCATTTAATGAACTCCAATTTCAATTATGACTCTACTTTCAAAATGTATTCCCTATTCATTGAAATATTCCACAAAGTTCTTAATTATTTACAATTTACAAGGATGGATTTAGCTATATCAGATATTTTTTCTAATCCAAGACAAACTCATAACTATTTCTATCCGCCGCCAGACCAAAAAGTTAATACCGTAAAACGATTTACGGTTTACTAACTAAAACTTCGTGGTGTTTATCACATTAATTTAACTTCCTAAGTCTCTTCTTAAGTCTTAACCAACCTTTCTAATCAACCTTTGGCCTACCTTCATTCTAAAAGAGAACAATAAGACTATACTTTTGTGCGGCAGTGCTTCTAACGTAAAGAAACTTCGACACCCTGCAAAATTCAACCCGCCGCCCAATGTCTTCTTCTTCTTCTTCTTTTTATGTATTGGCAATCAGCTATTTATACGAGCCATTTTTGCCAGTGTCGAGTTATAATTATCTTCACGTTCTTAATCTCTTCAGGTTAGTCATTGTCTGTCAGTCAGTCGAATTGTCGCCATCAACAGTGCTATGGTGACACTGTTAATGGTATGTTGTAGGAATTTTGATGGAAAACGAAAACGTTGTAAAGCACTTTTATATGATATTCACTACATCCCAGCTGTTCTGTCACATCATATTACATAAAATACCATAAAAAATATCTAATATAACACGTTAAAACACTAAGATATCGAATATAATACAAGAGCACAACATGACGTTTTAGATTCCCGCCAAAAGTCCTAATGTCTTCGTATATAGGCGCTGTCATCCCATCCACTTTCGTTCCTAAACGAAACGCGGAAGATATTTCTAACGTTGGCGACTGTTGCCACGATGCTAAGTTTACTCTAAATCTTAACTGTTCATATTTGTCCTTTTGAGTTGCGAAGATCAAATGGGATGACTTAGATAGGACATGTTTACTGAGTTAAGTGCTTACTTATATAGTAAGGCAAGCACTTACGTACTGATCTTACTAATACTGCTTTAAACAAATACTGCTTTTAACACCTATTGTTGGATTTAGTGACGCCGAGCTGACTAACACAGAGGCGGTATGCTTTCATAATTCTAAAAACCTTGCCATTTTGCGATCCTTCGAAAGTAGGAGGATATAGTACGTTATTTCTTCCTGATGCTCTACCTGTTCTGCAGTAGGGTAAGGTGGGCTTCCATTTCGTGATGGCTAATACTTATTCCGCACGACCGTTAGGTACAGATAATTGTCAAAAACAGCACTCATCTTTTCGTCTACCTATGTATATCTATTGTCAGTAGTAGACTAAACAGGGAGAGGTGGTCCAGGGTCTAGAGGGATAAGGATCCCTAGGGATTGCGAATTTTGACATGCAAGATGCGATTTAGGGAAATCGCATCTTGCACGTCAAAATTCGCAAAGCTTTAAGATCTAAACTAACAGTTTCAACAAAATCGAAATATATTCTAGTTATTTAGAGTTTGGAATTGTAAGGCCTAGTTTGCACTGGTATTGTATCATGTTAATGAGAGCTACAAAAATGGGGTGATGGTTTTATGATGATATCAATGTCATATTATCATCATCATGTCATTTACAATGGCACTTTACACATCGTTACTATCATCTTAGTTCATATATATATATAGTGGGATATCCCACTGCTGGGCTCGAGGCCTCAGAATACGAAAAATATTTACCTACTATACCGCACCGGTCGCACGGGTTGCTATACGGTGTAATTTCAAGTTTTCCTTCTCTTGCATAATTGTTATTTGCATATTATATATCCTAGTCGCGTTTTACGACTACCAAAGACATCAGGGTCGGCTCTAGCACATGTAGCGCCCGGGTGCAATCAATCTCCTGGCGCCCTCTTGTATCAAAATGCGTGAACAAAATGGAATAGGTTGATAGTTACAACACGTTCGAAGCGCCCCCTAACACTCGGCGCCCGGGTGCACCGCACCCTCTGCACTATAGGTAAAGCCGGCCTTGAAAGACATAATAAGGTTTGGTACTCCATCACCACACGGATTGTATACATCATTTTCTCCCTTTCATAAATACCTGAAACTTGCGACCCAACCCTCACTACCTTCACCTGATCCTACTACCCATCGGCTATGCCAGTTAATCACCAAAAGCTAAAGGACCTAATTATAATGCTTATTAAATAGCTGCCCCATTCCTTCATTGTTTTCTCTATAAGATCTCAGTTAAACACAGCTTAAACAGAGCTAAATTTTAACAGTCGCTAATGCCCGTTTATTCCTTGTGGTGACGAAGTAAGAATACAATTCACCAACTCTTATCTTACTCGTGGGTGATCGTAAGACTTTTTTTTGCGATGGGCTATGGTGTGGTCACGCTCAGTCAAATCGGTCCGGGGCGACGGAAGAGGCGGTGCGCGACCCCATAAACCCACCTGCAATGCGCCGCTCTTCGCCGTGGGAGTGGGCCACCGGCACCCGATTTTTGTCTTCGGTGAGATCGTACGAGACGACTAAGGTATATAAAACGCGTATTACATCTATGCAAGTGATGGAAAACACGAAACGAAACTCTATACCAACATGCCTGACCAACGCGGTAGTAGGCTAATATCCCTCTTGTTTGGAAGAGGCTTGAGCCCAATAGTGGGGGGCTTTAATGAACCGAGATGATGAATACCCCTATGGGTTAAATTTATGTATTAAGTAAATTGTTAGTACCTATATATATTTCCTTTTTCATTAACTATAATCGATAATTAGTTACATATCTAACTAATTATGTAGTAAAGCGACTTTAAGAAACCTTAAATTATATAACATCAATAATTATATTGTGTCTTTTTTATGTTTTTTATTTTAATTATTAAATTAAAATAAAAAAAACAAAAACGGCACGGACAAAAGTCTGTGGACCACAACGTTATTATAAAAAAAAAAAAATATTAGTAGGAATATGTACTTACTAAAATTAATCTATTTATTCTCTCTAGAAATGGAGTTGCTCAAGCGGAAAGTGGAGTTATTAGGATATCGGATAGTCACTGACAGAATCCCAGCATCACGATACACTTCAAAGCCAAAGAAATACAGCAACAAACATAGACGAAAGAAAACTAAGAAATCAAAAACGAAACGACCTAAAAAGGTAATTAGATAGATTTTTACTGTTCATATACTTTGCAATTTATCCATCAACCAGCCTATCAACGTTCACTGTCCAGCAGTGCAGTGCAGCATAAGCCTTCCCACAGAGTAGGGATTGGCGATCACAGTTGTGGCAAGACAATGTGCAGATACTTGCCGAAGTAACTGTGCCCCATCAAGATCTACACCAGACGAAAAAAGAGGACCGCCAAAACCCTAACTGAACTAAAGATACGAGCTGGGGGGGCACACTTAAAACATTACTTTTTTTTTCTGACCGTCGCGCCACCTACAGACTGGTTGTACAAACTTAGCTGCTGCCATTTTGTCCTATCTGTCAAACGTTTGACAACTGAGAATTGTTATTTTTTGTTCATAGTGTAGGTAGTTATTGTCATCGATCTATTTTCGATTATTGATGTACTTTCTGAAAATTATAACAATTTTCATTGTTAAACTTATATTATTATTGTTTCGATATCAGCTGATATGGTTTTTTTTTATATTTCAAGGTAGATCTCATAGTAAAAGAATATTCTGTATAATTACACATACACATATGTATATATATCACTTCAACTTTAGTTCACCGCTTAAACTCTGGGTAGCAGCACTTTCCATACATGCATATTTTATCATCGAGTTGCCACTCTTTTTCAGTTTAATAACTTTACTCTTTGGATACGAGTAATATAATAAAATATATTAACTATAGTTATTTCAACATTGCAATCTTTTACCCTCCACTATAAGCATCCCTTTAATTAGAGTCATCTTTCTTCTACTCTTATCCCAATAGCTTGGGGTCGCTACAATATTTACTTTTTTTTTCATAGTATGTATTGTAAAAGTTATTGACAATAGCTTTATAACCGGCCGCCCGCCAGACATCAACCCTCCTTGGGTATGTTATTGTTAACCAAATGGCATCAGATATCAGATAGAGGCATCAGATAGAGTTGGGCCAGGTCGTTATAATGCTTTTAGTAGTCTTTTTGCGACATCCACGAGCAAAGTAAGGGTTGGTAGTATTCGTAACTGCTACTGCAGAGCTTTCCTTTGATTACCATGGCATCCCTTTAATTAGGGTATAGTGACGTTATCGCCACGCTTGGTAATCGTAGTGAGGCATTTTAATTTCTCTAGGAGAGAACTCTGCTGGCCATTCTAATAAAACCTTTTGCTGATTTCTCTCACTCCAACAGGGAAGTAAGTGGTAGTATTAATTGACAAGATTGCACAAATAGCGTAGTGGTTAAGACGTCCTACGAGCTGTGTGGTAGCGGCTAAGAATACTACCAACCCTTACTTTGCTCGTGGATGTCGTAAAATCCGACTAAGAGCCATATAACGACCTGGGTCAACTCCATCTGATGCCATTTCACAATTACATTCCCAAGGAGGGTTGACGTCTGGCAGGCGGCCGGTCACAAAATTATTGCCAATAACTTTTACAATATGTGCTATGAAAGAACAGTAGGTACATATTGTATCGACCCCAAGCAATTGGGATAAGAGTAGGAGAATGATGATGGTTAATACGTCCTACCATGCCATTCCACATGGTGGGATACTTTGTGCGATCCACAAATCGTTGTTCAGAGTCTGGATATAATTTGTCTGCGTTAATTATATGTTTGTAAAGTCCCCCACAATACAAGGATTACATTCTTAGTGCAGGGGCAAGTCCATTAATTAAAAATACTGTTCTTCCTCTGTTCCAAGGAGGGAAATATCATCATTAAATTCACCGTGATTAATGGCTTCGTCATCTTCCAATTCCGGTAAATATAAAATACTCACCAATTGTTTTTATGTTTTATTTTTCAGATTATCATCTGGCGATAAAAACAAGGAGAATAAATAAATCACAGAGTAGGGTAATGAATCTCAATCGCGCGGTATTGTGAAGTTTTTTCGGTACTCTATGGAATAAGCCAATTTTTTTTATGTCTACCTACATTAATGTTTGTGTTATTTATGTATAATTAATAAGAATTGTTTGTAAATATGTTTATCGATTCATGTGTCACCAAAGATAGGTAATGATTCAGTCTGATGAATCTATAGGTCTTCTGATTTTATTTATGTTGACGTGTTTCTTCACTACTAATTAGAAATAGATGTCTCATTATTAAAAAAACGTGAGTAAACAAGTTCAAAATATATATATGAATTTGATTTCAATATCACCTGCGATCCATCAAGTCTTGATTTCGAGAACTGAGACACGAAATTTGTACGGGTAAGGATATTAATCTAAGGGAAACAGTATGGGCGGTCGGCTCCTTAACTTCAGTCTAGGTGCCCCTCCCAAACTGTAATAACCTTTGAAACCTAAACCATCTGTAAACTTTTCCAACGCAATGTATATTAAAAATATATGTGCTAATTTAGCCTCACTACCATCTCGATCCTGATCTGCAGTTCTATTTGGATATTATATTATACATCTAATACCTAACCCAAAGAAGTCCCATCCTATTTAAACAAGAGCTAAAAATTTTATTTTCAGTATTCCATACTTTAGTCTTCTTTACTTAGGGGACGTCCATTAATCACGTGAGGTTTGAAATGGAGGGGGAGGGGTTTGACAAAAATCACGAAGTCCTAAACCTTCATAGTCTCAAACCTCACCACGTATCACCAAGGGGGTGGGGGGGTTAAAAAATGCTAAAAAAAAATAACGTGATTAATGGACGTCTCCTTAGCTGCGGGTAAATAGGTAAAATGTATTGTTATTCTAGATCACATTCACAGATAGAACAAAAAGCTGACCTGAACACATTTAAATTAATAAGATACGAAGGAGGGATGTTGCTTGCTGTGTGGTAGCGGCTAAGAATACTACCAACCCTTACTTTGATCGTGGATGTCGTAAAAGACGATTAAGAGCCTTATAACGACCTGGGCCAACTACATCTGATCAACAATTACATTCCCAAGGATGGTTGACATCTGGCAGGCGGCCGGTCATAAAACTATTGCCAATAACTTTTACAATATGTAGGTACTATGAAATAAAGAGAACATACTGTATCGACCCCAAGTAATTGGGATAAGAATAGGAGAATGATAATGACGAAGGAGGGATTAATAATATGTATCAAATAAGTATATCAGGTCGTGCAACTTACCTTCCACACAACCTCTTACATTCCACGTGCCCACCCGGCACTCTGCTCTACTCGACTCGCCTGACTGAGCAAGGCGTGATGGGTGGCGGCCCAAGAGTAATAATGAATAAGAGAATTATGAATGTTGAGGAAGCGAGTGAAGTATGCAAGGATAGAGTTCTCTGGCACTCTGTTCTCTCTGCCTACCCTATAAGGGATATGGCGTGATGATATGTATGTATGTAAATAAATATATAAAATAAAACAAACTCTCTAATTCATTTCTTTTATTTACACAATATGCTGGAAAAAAAAACACTTCTTTTGCAATCAAATATAACAATAGCTGTTTAGAATTTAAAAAAAGCTAAAAGTTATATTAATGTCATAACACATGTGTATCACAAATCGCCAAATTCGGCCATTTCATTAACTGGCGAACATTTTCATTATACAATAGGTAATCGGCAATAAATATTGCAAATCGTTTCTTGGAAAGAGACAATCGGTTATATTCGGGTTTGTAGAGCGTTATCTCTGTAGCACATTACCCGTGTGACGTCTATCAGTCGCAGTACAAATGCGAGTGAATGTAGTTGTGTCTAGACAAGTATATATGTATATATATATATATATATATATATATATATTGAGGCTAGAAAGTATAAACGTAGTAAACCCACAGTATTTTATACTAGACTGGGAAAACCCTTTATTTTTTTATTAGAAATGTATTACTTTCCTATTTGTGAATAAGAGTTGTCGTTTTTTTTTTAAATATTATCCAATAACGACAACTAGATTCATAATTTATTTAATTTAATTGTTTTGCTTTCACATTTTTTTATTATGCCGGTTACTATGTTTATGTTTTCTAGCGTCGATATATAGAACAGTTAAAACCGTAAGAATACAGAACATAACGTTGTAGAATATGTATAATTTATTTAGTAACAAAAATTCAAATTGTTTTAACAACTCTTAATTGATACCAAACTGGCATTGCTTCATTCAATATCACAAAGGGTAATGTGTGACAGGGACACCGCTCTACGAAGGCAAAATTAGTCGATTATCTTTTTTCAAAATTCGATGTGCAATATTTTTTTTACACGAATAGTTTTAGAAATAAAAAATTTAAACACCTTTATTTATAAAAACTTGTTTTACAAACGAAAAATTATTAATGATGAACTTTATTAATCTGTGGGTTCAAGTTCCACTTTTGGCGAACATTTTTACAATATATATACTGGCAATCTTTTCCAAGATCATTAGATTCCGGTAGATGTGGATTCAAACCCCAGGTATACTAATCATTTTTCGATCGCAAAACTAGTTTTTTATAAATAACTCAGCATAATAAACGCTAAATCTTTAACTTTTTAAACACCTTGTTCATCAGACAATTTTATTGTCGCCAACAGTTAAGTCAATTTAAAAAAAAAACTATAATTTTTCAATCTAACGGTCAAACCGCTCTAAAGTGCAGTAGACGTTACACACATAATATAAAAATTAACAAAATTTAATAATACATAGAAATTTATTATAAATTTTGATAACGCAACCAAAATACTTAAATTCATAGTTAAAATATCATTGCTAGAGCCTTTTTGTGCATTAGAAAATAATAAAATGTGATTTTACAATGCTCACAAGCAGTCCATTAAAATAGTGCAATTGTTTTAAATGTTATTTCGGACGTAGGACTTTAGTCATCGCCACGCTTTGAAGACGGTATGGCGATCGCAGTGAGATATCTCACATTTACAAGAGAGAGATCTGCTGCCCACTTGCCTAGTGAAAAAGTTTTACAATTATTTCTACACCCATGGACAAATAAGTACTCGTAAATCAACAAATGTATTCTTATCCCCTCGATCTCGAATTGTTTTAATTCATACAAATATAAATTTCATTTTTATAATTATGTATCTCATTCATTGATGTTTTTTTATTGACATTGATGGGTAATAAAATGTGTAGACATGCCTATACGAGTCGTAAAAATAACGTTTAATTGGAAAGATCAACATTGATCGCCTATCCCCTGTCAAGCATGGCGATACGCCTATATCCGACAATAATATATAAGGTGATGAATTGAACTGAAATTTAATCATTCTTTGACGAATTCCACTTAATTTTAAATTTTTATATCTCTTTTTCACAATCTTAATATTTGTATAAATTGTAAAATCACATTTTATCTACAGTTTAATATTATTTATATTAAGCATTATCGATATCGACAAACGAGCAACTTTAGACAACTAATCAACAATTTATCGACACAGCCTGAGCGTAAACCTAATAGTGTCTGCCCACTACACAGTTTCATACTATCGTGACACGGAAAAATACAAGGCATAGACTATGCCCATTAGAACGGAGCAACATTTACACGCCACATTGTTGACGATCCGTCCGACCGTTAAAATTTAAGTAACACCTAAGCTAAATCGCCTTATAAGTAACATTAATATCGACACAGCATTATTATGTGTGTTATCCGTGTGGTGGCGGAGTAAGAATACAATTCATCACCCCCTATCTTACCCGTGGGTGATCGTAAGAGACGATTACGGGATATCAAACGCATATAACATCTATGCAAGAGAAGGAAAACTCGGAACAAAATCCTATACCAAAAAGTCTGACCAGCGTGGTATAGTAGGTTAATTTCCCTCCCATTACAGAGGAGGCCCAAGCCCAACAGTGGGACATATATGGTCTGTGATGATGATGATTATTATTATATGTCATTTATACTGATTTATGTATTACATAAAATTTTTAATTTATTCAACAACAATTAACATCAAAATAGAAATAATTATATATAATCTTGTGTCATTTACATTACCTTAGGTGTTACCTAAAATTTAGGTGACGTTAATGAAAATGAACAATAGTATCACACCAATACAAAGCATATTTTTAATCTATATTTCTAGCATGGTCGCTGAATCAAACAGCGTAGTGGACAAACACCTTTATGCAATATAAAACTACATATAACTATAAAAAGCCCAATGAAATGCACACATTACATTCAAATACACACAAACAGACAGACAACAATAGATGTAGCGATGGTTTGTATAACGATAATTGACAAAACTGTGCTTAGACCACATTTTTTTTCCACCAGGCCACTTATGACAAGGATTCGACACCAGTGGTCCCCCTAAATGGCAAGAGAGATACAATTTTTCAGGTTATGTGGTTTCACGCCATCCCTACCGCTGCTCCGGGCGGTTTAGTTGGGTATGACATATGCCTGCCTTCTTGTCATCAAAAAAGGATCTTAGTTTTACAATTTCGCGATTATGTAGAGGATTGCTTTATTTATAAAAATATGTGGATATGAGCATAGTATGTATTACAACGATTAATTATTGTTTAGAAAATTTATTTGTTTAAATATTGTAAATAAATATAAAATATTAATTCTTCCATGTGGTGACGAAGTAAGAATACAATTCACCGCCCCCTATCTTACCCGTGGGTGATAATAAAGACGACTAAGAGATATGCAAATGAAGAAAATTTCGAAACTAAACCCTAACCAACTCTTCTGACCAGCGTTGTATAGTAGGTCAATTTCTCTCCCATTATGGAGGAGCCACGAGCCCAACAGTGGGATGTATATGAACTGAGATGATAATGAAGAAATATGGTGACGGAGAAAGAATATAGTGAGTATAGAAGAAAGAAAACACAAGCAGATAATATTAGTGCAACAGAAGAAAAATTCAAGAAGTATAAAAATCTATACTGTTGGATCATCGTGATACGATAGACCAATATTCCTCCCATTTTGAAGAAGGGTCGAGGCCTACAATAGACTTATAAATATATATGTGTACTGAGCTAAATTAATAAAGTATTCCGCAACCAAATTTACTCTTTTCATTCTAGTGTCAATAGCTATACTCAAATAACAATCATATACAAACATCAATTTTGTCCACAGCCTCAAGTATCTTTTTTTTTAATAGTCACCACACTGTACCAAGTACCTAATCCTTGTATTGTGGGGGAGTTTACAAAAATATAATTAACGCAGACAAATTACATCCAGACTCAGTAGGAATCAAAACCGCGGCGCTGGCGCGGAAGGTCGCTATCTTAACCACTACGCCACCTGTGCAATCAATCTTCTGTATTTTCTTCTATTTGCCATCATTCTGGGTCTTCTATTAACTATTACTGAGGTCAATTGGAGTTACAGTTTTTTTTATTTTATTAAAATTTAATGTACAAGATGAACGAACCGCCCTCATTAAAAACAGCATACCTACGGGGCCACAACTCCTCTGTATTTGTTATAGAAATACTAGTTCTCTCTCATACTAGTTTTCATACATCCACTGCCAAAAATTGTTGTACCTAGGAAAGAAAAATAATACTGTAATTTCTCTGATAAATAAATAAAAAGTTAAGATTAAAATATTGTAATAAATAAAATAAAAACAAAATATCTTCGTTTCATAATCAAAAAAATACTGCAAACTCATTTATTTAATACTCTATGATTTTACTTTGCATAACGCTGTTACGCGGTGTTTCCCGTGTGGTTAAAATTTGGTCCAGTTCTGACATGGCATCTATTAGAATACCATATAAGTTTTAAATGCAATGAAGACGGTATTTTTTGTTGATTTTTTATAACGATATAAATATAATATTATCTCTAATAATATAATCTAAATTTTCCGTGTGGTGACGGAGTAAGAATACAAATCTTACCTATATGGGTATAAGTAAGAGACGACTAAGGGACATAAAATAAAACGCATATAACATCTATGCGAAAGAAAGAAAACTCGAAATAAAACCTTATACCAACACGTCTGACCAGTGTTGTATAGTAAATCAATTTCCCTTCCATTATGGAGGAGGGTCGAGCCCAACGGTGTGACGTATATAAGCTGAGATGATGATGAAATGTAATATATTTATTATACGCAATGCCCAACACTACATCTATCGATATCGATGTAAGCAGATAAACTAATCTACATTTCAACAATAATTAAATCTAGTTGCACCAATGCCTAATAATATCGAGACACATTTATAGCCCGTATTCACCAACGACACTTAAAATTTAGGTGACACTTAAGAAAAATAATATAACTTTTGTTCGCCTTAGGTATTACATAAAATACAAATTTTATTCAACATAAATTAACATAAAAAAGGAATTTACATTTTCTTAGGTCTTACCTAAAATTTAGAAGTCATTGAAAATGGGCAATACATTACGAATCACCGTTTTAAATTAAACGTTTTATTTGAACCTACATACATAATTATATTATCAATATTCTAGAAACAACAACGACTTAAAAGTAGAGGCAAAGTAGAGACGAAGGAGTTGGATAACATTATATATAGGCAAAAAGTAATAAACGTGACATTAGATAAACGTAGAATTTATAAACTATTCTATACTATAAACTAGTCTATTATCAGATATTATAAACTAGTCCATTATCAAGCTAATAAATGTAGATGTAGACTAAATGAGTCTAAACCTACATTTATTAGCTTGATAATAGACTAGTTCTTTAAAATTGAAAATATGACTCAATTTTATTTTCTAATATCGATCACGATACTACTGAAACTATATATAATTTGTTATTTTAATTCATTATTTCGCATAAAATCACACAGTTTGTCGACGGCGGCAAAACAGCACAGTTCAGCAAATTGCTAGAAGCTCAAATCTCCTAGACATACTTTGATTTTCTTAAACATGACAAGTGGGGTTTCGAGTAATTTTGTTATGTAAATTTAATGTCAGCATAGCTGCAAAGTTGGTTTTTCAGCCGATTTAAAGGTACCTCTAAATGGGGCATCTAATCAACTTTGTAGGAATATCAGCTTTCTATATGCATGTGAACACTATTCGAAGTCCCACGTCGTCGTTCAGAAACTGACTGGTAGCTTGAGGCTCATGGTCTAAAATTACAGTACTTGCCAAAATTAATTGTGAAATCGAACATAAATGGAAAACAATAAAACTAAAAATACTAAAATATTTCATTCAATCATGTTCCACCGCAAACACAGCTGTTGACCTATTTGTTTTATCAATCGTATTTATTACATCATCCTATCACCGCAGATCGAAAATACATACCATTACATTCTAGAACAATGTAAGGGATTATAAAACTTTTGTATTTAAAAAATATTAATTTAATTGCATAAGTTATCTTTAAACTATTAAATGCATATAAATAGCAAAATTTTCATTTTATTACATACGAAACCCAATTTAACTTTTTTGTTACGTACGCCGAAAAAATTAGGTAATTTATAATTCCATTCCCTATAAATACCATTAATACCTCACATAATCCCTCAATAACATAAATAAGAAGATATTTTGTCATAAAAATTAGCCTGTAAAATAGAGAGTAATAAACTAGTCCATTCCGAGCTTCCTTATATACTAGTATATATTAAGTCTAAAGAACAATAAGACAACCATTGCAGGCTGTTAATCACTTTTGTAATAAATATTTTTATTTAGTTAAATATGTATTTATTATAATTTATTTTTTATTATTTTCGTATTGTATTATTATTTCTATCATATATGTATTTAGGACAAAAAAAAACCTACTTAGTCATATAATAAGACATATAATAAGACTGAAGCTGTTATTTCAGTAGTATATCATGTCTTATTATATGACTTAGTCATATAATAAGACATGATATACTACTGAAATAACAGCTTCCGTAAATTCAACATCACTGTGCAAAGCAATTGAAAAGAGCCATTCGCAATCCCGTTTTTAGATGACCCCTTATAATTTAAGTAACTAATTTTCCACCCATAGTTTGCGTTTTGCTTATTTCTATAGTTTGACTCACCGATAGCGATTATAATAGCCAAAAAACGATTTTCATTTGCTCTTCAGAATCATTCATTACTTATTGCGAAGATCAATAAAATTTACCTGTTTAAACGTTGACCACGCATTCAATTGCTTCACACAGAAGACGCAATCGCCTATAAAGGTTTCAGCAGAAAATGTTACAATTACATGTCTCATGTGATGATATGCAAAAACTAGCCTAAAAGTTATACAGATGAGATGAGTTTCACTACATCAAACAATCCTAAAATAGTATATTCTAGAATCTTTCTTAGAAATATTCAAGACATTAAAAATACTGAACACGTATTAGTTAACTAGCTTATAGATCAATTAAGAACTATTTGAACGGCCACTTTGGATTCTATCCCCTAGAAATAGAGTTCAAATTTATATATGCACTTAATGTGCATATTTTGTTAATAGCCTGTGAGTTAATATTAGAATAGTTCTAGGCAGAGCAAGTATGCGCGAAAAAAGAGCTCGTTTAAAGAAGAACATGTCATAGTGCTCGAGTGACCGATGACCGAGCAGGTGGTTCCATCATCATTTCAGCCCATCGCCGTCCACTGCTGGACGTAGGCCTCCCTCATGGTACGCCACAGAGTGCGGTCAAGGGGTTTAGAGCCATAATCGCCACGCTTGGCAGGCGGATTGGCGATCGCAGTATGGTGTTATACGTATCCCAGGAGAGAGCTGCTGCCCACTCTCCTGGTGAACCTTCAGCCGATTTTTACGACTCCCACGGGCAAGGGGTGGCGACACATGTATTCTATCCCGTCGCCACACGGGATGGTGGTTTGTTTCATTTCAATTATTTGATGGTGGTTTATTTCATTTTCATTTGAGCAGGTGGTTTATTTCATTTCAATTACATACTCAAGGATATCTTACTAAAGTTTGTTTTATCGACAATTCTATTGTTATACATGGATTAGCTGTTAACTTTGTAAATATAATATAGGTATTCATATACGTTGCTTGTGATAATTCTTTGTACATTATGTTTAATGACAAAATTAAAATATATTTTAATCCAAAGCCAACTTATCCAATAAATAGTGCTTATTTTTTTCCCTATAAATTATGTATATATAAGTTA
Organism: Lymantria monacha; assembly: GCA_905163515.2. Classification (NCBI taxonomy): domain Eukaryota; kingdom Metazoa; phylum Arthropoda; class Insecta; order Lepidoptera; family Erebidae; genus Lymantria; species Lymantria monacha. The sequence continues at coordinate 25,687,837 of LR991099.1, forward strand.
ATAATTTAATCAATGGTAACATCGTTAATATTGTTAAATTTAGACTGTGTATCTTTAAGATGAACATTAAGATTTAAAAATAAAAACTAGTACTATATATTTATACATAGGATAGACTATTTTGTAGTGTTTTTTAGCTGTAAGCCACAAATGGTTTCACAGCTTAACCCAGACTATGGGTGAGCGCTGAAGGCTTTCAACACGGAAAACCTTTAAATGACGTCGCCCAATAGCATTTTAAGTTTTAAGCGACACGCTCCTGTGGGGATCAGACTTCGGCTTGGGGCGTCGCTGATGGGGGGCTATTTGCCCTTCCAATATGCTTTTAGTCTTAAAATATAAATTACTATAATAGTGCAGATCCTGAGTACGCCCCTTTTGAAATAAGAATTAGTAATAGCGATTACCGGTAGATGGTATTGATTGATCGCCATATATTCGTTACTATCATAGAATGAAATTTATTTACCAAGTCATAGATGGCACTGATTGTTGTCTCTTTACGTTTTCCTGAGATTCCTAATAAATGACAATGTATATTTATACACATTTTATAGTATTTAAATTGATACATTCGGCAACATATTTATATAACACCATTTTACGACTAAAATCAATCGAAGTATTGTCACTGGCTTAGGTAAATTAGATTTATACTAAACACACAATAACAATAGGTCTTAGAGACAATAGGCTTGTAATTAGATCAATTTTATCAGTGTTTGAAATAAAATCTATATATCAGGTACTATAGTTGTCACAAAATAAAAGGCCCGTTTTGACATTTGTCTTATTGATGGATATAGTGATATAACCATACGACTCGGTACTCGATACTCACGATATATCGATTCAAGTTTGCGTGAGTATTTAATCGATTTGAATATGTATTGTAAAGTGCATTGGATTAAAGTTCTGATTTGAAAATTTAAGTTAAAATTTTGATATTATGGGTATTTTGAAATGACACAATGTTATGAAAGGTCAATTTTCTATCATTATATGTATATTTGTGTTACAATAACATTCACTCAATCACAAAATAAAATATCGAGAAAAAGTGAATCTTCAATTTCTTCATTTTCTTCAAATGATGAGCCAAAATTGTCGGTTGAGCTATCGTCACCCGCATCTATAATTATTTCATTTTCAATTATATTGGCAATATTGATGTCTCTATCATAGTCTTCCTTAATTATTTTTCGAGTTTTCTACCACTTTTGTCCAGTCTTCTTTAGTAATTTTGGCACAAGCTTCATTTAACAATGTCATAATTTTCTTGGTGGAGAATGGCGGCTTTGTATTGTGGCGTGCTGCGTATCCTTTCATTTGAGCCCAGATCAAAGTATTGTACTGACAATGGTATGGTGGCGCTCTTATTATTTTGTGTCCATGTTGAACCACTCTGTAAATTTATTTGCGTCCTTTTCTTCGTGATATTTTTTTGTACTTTTAGACTCCATTGCAAGCAAGGCATCATTAAAAAAAACTTCCCCCAGCTGATTCAGCGTGGCAGATTATTAAGCGTCCACCTTTTCCCATTGGCACTTTTGAGCAAGATGCCTTGGTATCGTCCGTCCACGACTGTGGCACGGTATGATTCGAGTTCAGCCAAATCTCTTCGACAAATATGACATTGTCCCAATTTGTGACTTTGTTAGCTCCAAACTCATAACTTTCAATAAAGATCAATACACAGCTGGTGAAATTCAGTTATTCTAAACACTAGTATTAAAATTAATAAAACGGAACAACTGCGAGTCCACCTTAAAAGAAAATATTTTGATCGATTTATTTTTTCTTTAACCGATTATTAATAGTCTGTGGAGAATATGAAAAAATCGTTATGCACGGCACTTAGCCGAGTGGGCGGTACCCATCAATGAAAAATGTAATTACCTTAGAACATTTCGATCGGTAAAAAATAGAGAACTTCTTGGGTGTGAACTGTCAAAACGGGCCTTTTATTTTGTGATTAGTATAATATATTGCCAAGCATGAGAGAGAAAAGTATTTCTGGTTTTTATAATCTGTGATAAAAATATATAATATGCCTTTTTATATTCTCCTGTTAATATAGTGAATTAATTCACCCAATTATGAAGGACTCAAGCCAAATGGTGAAAAATTTACGAACTGAAAGTAATATATAAGTAAGGGAACCATGAAAAATCGAAACAAAACGTTATACCAACACAGTATAGTAGGTTAATTTCCCTCCCATTACGGAGGAAGCCCGAGCCCAACAGTGGGACATTTATGGGCTGTGATGATGATGAAGGCAACCAACAATTCAATGTGCATTATTAATTAATGAAATTCTTTGAAATTCCTGTTTTTAATGCGGGTAAATGGCATCTATGCCATGTGGACTGACAGAATCGTAAAGCAAAGGACTGTTGGATACAAGTGGCATAGGATCGTTATGAGTGGCATGCATGGGGAGGCAACCCCAGTCTGTTGATGTTCAACAGTGGATGTCTCCAGATTGAAGGATGGCAACTGTATCTAGTGATCCATTTTATAGTTAACTCTATTTGGCATTAGAATTGGATCAATTGTCAGGGTGTTAGTACTTCAAATAGCTGCTAGATGGAGCTAATTTAAATTTAACACAATAATTTTTAAAATATAAATAAATTTATTTAATAAATTCATTATCAGTAATTAAATACTATATAGGCAAACTATTATATTTTTCATCACTTTTCTATGCAAATATACTAAAAAAAAACTATGCCCGTTTAAAGAAAAAACGTTAACGCAATTAAAATATACATAGGACAACAAAAAAAAAATAAACTAGCAATACATACTAAACTAATTAAAAGTGAATAAATTTTAAATAACCTTGAAATGTTTTTATAAAATACTAGGTGTGCACGCGATGGGGTGTTCGGTAACTTTTAAAGTGACAAGTTCTTCAAGCATGGTGGGCACTTTTAGGCAAACCTCTAAATTCCCATGACCCTCAGATACATTTATAAGAATGTTGTATACATATAAATTCGTTTGTAAAAATAATTCTTAACAATACAAAATTATTTACAAATTTTGTTAAACTGAAGTTTTCAGTTCGACAAGCAGCACGAATAGCAGCTTTTTGTAATAAGCTTATCATAATAGTTATTGCAAAATTCGAGAACAAATTAATAGACATACAGACAAAATCATTAAAGTTTTCTATCAACAATTAGGACATCTATGATAGCTGTTAGTATGGTGTATTTTTCTCAAATATCTTCTATACAGGGTGGAAGTGGACCGCTCCCGAAAACAAAGACAGGTGACTCTACTAGTCCTACTTGTAATGATAGGCTAGAAAAAAAATCGATTCGGATGAAAAACATTTTTTTGTTCACAACGAATTTTAAGGTTTTTATTTACATTCCATCGTATTAGGACAGTGCCATGTAACGATAATTCCATAAAAAAATACGTAACTTTACTCAGATGAGAAAAGACGCAATCTATTCAAAACTCACGATCATATGTTCAAGAGTTCAACGACCTCGCATGGTGAAAAAAAATTTTCATCCGAATCGTTTTTTTTCTAGCCTATCATTACAAGTAGGACTAGTAAGATTACCTGTCTTTGTTTTTGGGAGCGGTTCCCTTCCACCCTGTATATAGATGTTGTCCCTTCACCAGGTGGATTGAAGACAAAAAAGTCCCAAGGAGCCATTAGATGGAAGTGATTAAGGACCATTCTGTGAGATATTCTTCTGGATAGGACTATGTAATAGTGGAGTCTACGATAGATGGATGGATAGATTTTATCTCACTACTTTTCAATTTTCATAATTATTATATAACATTATGTTGTATATTCTTAAATCGATAATTAGGACCTACCTTTTCAAACACATTGTCTGCAAGACCTTTGTTATTTACTAGCTAGTCCAGTTCTATTTTCATAGGAAGTGCGAAACTGCCGCATTGGATCTTGGACTCCTTTAACTTAGCCAACGACACCCGTAGGTCTTCCATTGTGATTGGACGCACAGCATCCACATATTCGTCTTCAGAATCGGTAGACGTTGAAGGTTTGTGAGCTGTTAAACTCTGAAATTTAAATAAAAATAATAATTAGCATTATGTTTCGTGTGGTGTCAGAGTAAGAATACTAAAATAATAATAATATTAAATAATAATTGACCTTCTCCTATCTTATCCGTGGGTAATCGTAAGAGACGACTAGGGGATACAAAACGCAAATAAAATCTATGCAAGAGAAGGAAAACTCGAAACAAACCCCTTTTTTTTCTTTTTTTTTTTTATTGGTGGGCTATGGGTGCGTCTCGCGTCGCCAAATCGGTCCGGGGTGACGGAGAAGGCGGCGCGTGACCCCATAGACCCACCGTAAAATCCTCTCTCTTCGCCGTGCGAGCGGACCACCGGTACCCGATCTTTGTCTTCGGTGGTCCGCTCGGCGGTTTACCCTCGCGGGTTCCTCTCGTCGACGCCCCGACAGATTTCGCCGTCGGGGCGTCGCCCTCACGCGGTGGCCTCGCGTCGGGTGACCGGCCAATTCCCCGGTCCGATCACCCGAGGCCTGGGCTAGGGCGGCATCAGGCGCAGGTATTCGCGCCTGCGCCGCCCCGGCCGCTGGCGGCGGCCCGGGTCGCGGGAGTCCTCCCTGACTCGTTCCACCGCCTCCTTCCGCGAGATGACAGCCTCGCAGAAGGCGGCGACCGCGTCCCAATTCCTGACACTGTCGACCATCGCCCTCGCGGCTCCATCCATTTCACCAATACGGGCCGGAAGGCCTCGACGGTCACGATACCGTGTCTAGGCCTCTCCAGCCGCGTAACCCAACGGGCGATGACGTCTCGGCGGGCGTCTTCGCGCCAGGTGGCTATCTCGCTCAACGATGGGGAGCCACCCTCCTCGCGCACTGAGGTAACCCGCCGGTAGAGGTCGGAGAGCATCTCCGCCTCTAGGTCCCACGGGGGTGTCCCGGCCAATAGGCACGCCGCCTCTGTCGACACCGTGCGGTACCCGCGAATGGCTCTGACCGCCATGGCTGTCTGTGGCCTCCACAGAACCGCCCTGAGCTGGGCGTTCAGAGCCCTCGCCCACACGAGTGCGCCGTACATGGCCATCGAGCGGATGACCCCCGCATACAGCCGTCGGCCCTCGAAACTGGGTCCGCCCGCATTCGGCATGAGCCGAGAAAGGGCGGACGCCGCGCCGACCAGCCGGGGAGCAATCTGTCGGAAATGCTCCCGGAACCACCATCGCCCGTCGAGCACCAGAGCCAAGTACTTCATATGGGCCTGGATGTTGATCTGGATGGAGTTGACGACTAACGAGGCGCCGGTTGGCAGCCTTACGCGTGGCCCATGGAATAATAGGGCCTCCGTCTTATTTAAGGCCACCCTGAGCCCCAGCGCCTCGATTCGCCTGACCATCTCCTCGGTGCCGAGAGTGGCCAGGCTCGCCGCCTCTTCAAGTGTCCTGCCCCGGGCTGTGACGAGCGTGTCGTCAGCATAGCACACCAAGCTCAGCCCGGGGGGGAGACTCCCTCTCAACGCCCAGTCGTACCCGATGTCCCACAGAGTCGGCCCCAGAACCGACCCCTGTGGAACACCGCACGACATGGGCGTCCGCACAATGTCCCCTGCGGGACCCGCGCAGAGGATACTGCGCCCCTCCAAATAGTCTGCCACCAGCCGCCTGAGGTACAGGGGCACTCCATGGAACCGGAGCGCCTCCTTGATGCAGCTGAATGGCAGACTATTGAATGCGTTGGCGATGTCCAGCGACACCGCCAACAACACTCCCTTGCCGGCGACAGCCTCCGCGGCCGTCTGCCTCAGGCGTAGCAGGGCCCCGATGGTCGAACGCCCCCTCCTAAACCCATATTGAGCGTCCGACAGATCGGGCCCCACCTCCTCCAAGTGTCGGACGATGCGGGCAGCGAGGACACGCTCCAGCAGCTTACCCACATCGTCGAGAAGCACGATGGGCCTGTAGGCCGATGGCAAATCCGGGGGCCGTCCCGGCTTTGGCAGGAGAACCAACCTCCCCTCCTTCCAGCACTCAGGGAACCGTCCAGACGTCAGACAGGCGTTGAACAGTTGCCTGAGGCGAGGCTCGAAGTGCTCGAGGAGCGACGTCAACACCCGGACTGGTATTCCGTCCGGGCCGGGGGCCGTGCTGGCGGAGCGAATCCACGCCACTGCCGCCCCCACTTCCGACTCCGTCACGGGTGGAACACTCTCGTCGTCGGCCTCCCGATCTTGATCTGGCGAAGCCATGACCGGGGGCGTGTGTCCCGACTGCCGTGGAAATAGCTCCTCGATCACCCTACAGAGGAAGTCGGGCTGGAGGGTCTCGGTGAGGGGAGGGCCCTGCGCGCGAAGCTTGTTCAGCGACGCGCGATACGGGCGACCCCAGGGGTCACGGTCGAGACCGTCCAACATCTCCTGCCAACTCGCATCCTTGGCGGCTCGGATGGCCAGCCGAAAGGCAGTCCATGCACTGCAGTACGCCTCGTACAGCTGGCCCTCCCGCTCAGCGTCGCGGTGACGCCGCCGACTGCGGGTGTAGGACCTTTGGGCACTGATACACGCCGCGCGAAGGTCCGCCAGTCTTGGGGACCACCAGTAGACCCCCTGCCTCGGAGGTAGACGCCGCACCCTGGGCATGGCCGCATCGCAGATCTGCGTTAACGCACTGCAGATGCGGACAGCCTCAGCGTCCACTCCGTCCGCTGGGGGCGGTGAGGACAGCCACGTATGAACGATGGCCGCCTCCGCCAGTAGGTCCCTATCAAGACGACCCACAGCCCACCGCGGAAACGCGGGAGCTCCGTCCGCCCTGTGACCCCTACCGGGTTCCCGGGGGGAGACCTCCATCCGGATGTACCGGTGGTCCGACAGGGTCTCCGCCTCCTCCAGGACACTCCAGTTCCTCACCCGTGGCGCGACAGCGGGGCTAGCGAACGACAAGTCCACTATCGACCCGCCCTGCTGCCGCACACACGTGTTCACTGAGCCCCTGTTAACAACACAGAGGCCCAGTGAAGCCGCCCACTCAACGACCGCCCGCCCGCGGTCGTCCGTCATAGGGGACCCCCACGCCGTGCATTTGACGTTGAAGTCCCCCAGGACCAGAACGAGGCCCGGTGCCAGTCGCCGTATCGAAGCCTCCAAGGTGGTGAGGGAGGCCCTGAAATTGTCCATTCTCCTGTTAGGGGAAAGGTAGACGCTGTAGAGTGTGACCCCTCCCCATTCCGCAGCGACAAATTCTTCGCCCCTATCCAAAAGGGATAAGGACGGGAAGTGCCGCTGCGTTGAGACGACGATTGCCGCAGTTCCATTTCGGCTGACCACCCAATTGGGGCGATCAGGCACGACGTACGGTGCCGCGACTACGGCTGCACCAATCGACCACTCCGCCATGGATTGCAGGAGGAGATCCTGCGCTCCGGCGGAGTGGTTGGTGTTGGCTTGCAGGAGGTGAATGGATTCTGCAGCCATTAGTGGGCCGTATCCATCACCTCCGCCTCGCCAGTGGACGATCGGGCCGCGCTAGGAGCGGGAGCGGTCGTGGTCGAAAGGCCGCCCCGCCCCTTCGGGGCCGAAGCAGGAGGTCTGCAGGCCCCAGAACCCATGCGGTGCTTGGCGGGCTTATTGCCCGCCGCACACGCGGGGTAGTGGGGCGGGGCGGCGCAAGATGCCGCCACGTGCCCGGTCTGACCGCAGCGGAAACACAATCCGCCGCAGTCGAAGCAATTGGTGCACGTCGGTCGAGTGTGTCCGACCGCCATGCACTTATAGCACCTCGCAGGCCGGTGCTCAAGCACGGTTACCCGCGCCGAGCTCCAGCCCACGAGGAGCCTGCCTGAGCCGGCCAGTTGCCTGACCGACTCCACCGGGCACTGCGCCCAGGCAGCACCTACGCCACCCGGACCGGGACGAATGGCACCGACCCGGACGGTGTCTATAAACAAACCCCTATAGCAATACATTTACCAGCGTGGTATAGTAGGTCAAATTTCCTCCCATTATGGAGGAGGCTCGAGCCCAACAGTGGGACGTATATAAGCTGAGATGATGATGAATAATTAGCAAATAAGGAGAAAGGCCGATGCTAGACCGCAATAAATGGAAGATACCTGACCCTATTGCTGATGAAACAAAAAATACTACTTAAATTTAGTTTAGAAATACAGTTTTATTTTCCACTCTATATATATTTAAAGATAGATAGAAGAAGATTGTAAGAAAAGGGGTCTACGTGTGAATGTGAGCAAAACCAAAATAATGGTCTTTGAAAGAGATGAAGCCAGAACAGATGTAAGAGTAACAATAGGTAATGATGTACTGGAGTAAGTGGATGAATTTGTATATCTTGGATGGGGATTTAGCAGAGATGGAAGGTACACCACTGATATAAAGCGAAGAGTGAATGCGGGAAATAGAGTGAACGGAGCGTTGGGGCAACTTCTCGATAGCCACCACCTCAGCCAGAGGGCACGTGTAGCAATACATAATGCAGTGCTTGTCCCAACATTACTGTATGGAAGCGAGAGTTGGGTATGCAGAAAAGAGTATGAAAGTAAAATTAATGCGGTCGAAATGCGATCTCTACGAAAAATCTGTGGAGTTATATTTAAAAAAAAAAAATTATATATTTAAAAAAAAAAAAAAAAATATGTATAAAAAAGGTCAAAAGCTATTTTTTTTTATTCATTTTATTTAATAATTAGTATAAATTATCATTAAAACGTAATAAAAATTAAAATTTTGTTTCAACAATTGAATTTTAGTTGTATCGTTAATAACTAAGACTGTGGTGGATTGTATACCAAATATAACATTTTAAACATAAAATGTTAAGAGAGTAAAGCTTGTTAGCTTTATTTTCTCAACCATACATTTTTTTAGTGGTAGAATCACACTGTTGACAGTATTCTGTCTACAGTTGCGGGCTGGTCCGTCCGGGTAAGTACCACATTCTCGCAGAAAATCGACGTCTGAGGAATAGCAATCTGCTATTGCGCTTCGTTCGATGAGCGAGAGAGCCGGAAGCCTAACTGTTGCGATGTAGTATTCGCCACAATTGCGGGGGTGCGGTCTACGCGGGGAGAACGCGCGCGGGCGCAGTATCGGCGCAGCGACGACCGGCACTCGCACTAAACTTTCACCGTAAACGGACCTATATCAACTATTATTTTGTCATAATTCTTAATTCTGCAACTATTGTAATTACAAATTAGCGAGAATAAACCAGCCTTAAGAAATACAGTCCACGTCTTATTTAAACGTCCACAGGACCCTAACACTAACTGGGTGGGTTTGTATTGGTAGGCCGCGACTGGTCTATACCCTTGGTATTGCAAAGGTCCATGGGCAGCAGTGACACTTACCATCAAATGTGCTGCCTGCTCGTTTGCCACCATAAGTAATAAAAAAAAATAACAAAAGCGATAAAATGCAAACAAACATCATAAATTATTAGGTAATCTAGATTAGGTTTTAAATACTGTATACCGTACGTGACCTTTTCAAAGAGGAGGTGGTCTTCAAAAATATCATGCTCGAACAAAATTGGGTCATTTCGTATACTATGAGTGGTCATCACCATAAGCATGATCCTACCAGTAGCAGATACGAAAAATGTCTTCTAAATACATGTAATCCTCATTCCCTCAGCCTCAGGCATAGAACAGAGTTCCAATATGCCCCGTACTCATAGGTCAGCAAAGATTTGCATGGCTTCGGAGGCACAGACACTTTAAGCAAGGTATAAAACATTTCTTATTATGTATCGTCATTATCTCAGGTCAAATTTCCTATCGCTGGGCTCGCACCTCCTTTACATTGAGAAAGAAATTGACATGTCTTTATCATGCTAGTGAGAGCGGTTGGCTTAGGTGTTTACTTTGACTTACCCTTCTTTTCCTTCCTAAGATATACTAACTTTATCATCTTCATTCAACTTTTATGCATCTCATTGGCAGAACTAAACCTCCTTTACAATAAGAGGCAAATTGGCGTGTCATACCACATTAATCTGGTTGGTATAGGATTATATTTCAATTTTCCTTCTTGAAAATATGTTATCTCGATGGAAAGATGAAAAGTTTAGAATTATAAAAATTGAAAGCACAAAATACCTGATTCATCTCTCTGGCGATTTCCTCCCGGGCAAGATCGCGCACTCTGTACACAGCTGCCTGCCGACACAGCTCATGAAGATCAGATCCTGAGAAACCCTCGGTGGCGGTGGCTAGGCGCTTGTAATCAATCTAAATACAAACAATAAGATAATTGATAAACAAATTAAAAATTAAAAGTGCCTAAGAGATTACTAAATGAATAGACAGCAGCCTACATGCAACCCACATGGGGTTTGCAATTATGGAATCATTCACCCTTCACAGGATAGCCTATATATGCCCAACAGTTTTATTTTTTTGGTTTTTTTTTACAGACAATATCCTGAATTAAACTTCCCGAGGGTCAAACCTCAGTATCTTATATGGAGACCAATGTGGATCCTGGGTTACAGGAGTTATAGTAATGGGAATATGTGGTGGGATTAGTCCCAATAAAATATCCTAAACTAAAGAACCAATCCTTGTATTATAAAGGATTTTAAAAACATACAACTAACGGATTCAAATTACACATAAACTTGAAACAATTTATGGATTGTACTAAGTATTGTCCTGCATGGTAATTAAACCCATGACACTAGGCATAATAGGTCATCTTAACCATCTGTATAGTGAACGTCTATAGGCTGTGTTGCTGTTTACTGTAAAAAGGGAAAGTTAAGCGTAATAGAATGAGAACACAATGAGGTTCCCATACATCTCTCACTCACCGCAGAAAGCATAGTAGCAAATTACTACTGCTTAGATATTGAATTTCTACCAGAATGCAACACTACCAAATCATTATCTCATCTCAGCCCACAAATGTCCCACTGTTGGGATCAGGCCTCCTCCATAATGGTAGGGAAATTGACCTACTATACTGCGCTAGTCAGATGTGTTGGTATCTGTGAATTGTATTCTTACTCCGTCACCACACGGAAACACAACCGTCTTCACTCTACTCCGTCGCAACATTACCAGAGAAAACAACTAATTTATGGTTGCAGACCGAGAATTGTCACTAGTATGGGCTTACTGGTGCAGCTGCTAGTCTTTCCAAAATAAAAACTCACATCAGGTGTAATCGGCTCGGACTTGAGTATTAGTTGAAGAATGCGTTCACGCTGCATTTCATTAGGCATCGGTACATGGAACGTGGCTGGCATTCGTCGCTGGATAGCCTTGTCCAGGTCCTGGGGACGATTTGTTGCACCTGTAATATTAGAAAAAAAAAACAATATGTTAACAATCAACGTAATTATTAGACCGGGGAGGCTTCTTTCATGTATCCATTATCCCTTCTACGTCCACTTTTCGAAGAATGGATAACACAAAGCTATAACCACCATATTTGATAGGCAGGTTATCGATTGCAGTTGATGATTTCCCATGAGCGTGATAGTGACGACACAAAAATAATATTAACAGACACAAATCACGCCCAGACTCAAGGAAAGCATTCATGAACCGCACATAAAATTGCGAGGGAATCGAACCGAAGGCATTCAATACGGGCGGTTGCTACTTAAACATGTGTGGTTATTCTTTTTTTTTTTTTTTTTTTTTTTTTTTAATAACTGACTACTGTAGCGGGTAGATATAAATTTCTGTAATAACAAGGACTTTTGGACGTAAGACACCTTAGTCCTCCCGTGACCATGATCACTGTAAAGTGTTCGAAACGTCGGGCTATTAAAAATCAAATACAAACGCGGTTGAATCTATAAAAGTAGTTTTATTTCAAATGTGTACTGTACGCGTAAACATTAGAAGCCATTATATTCTTTTTTTTTATAAAGGCAGGCATTGAAATAATTCTTGTTTTGCAGTGGACTGTACAATAATTCGTGAAAAGTATTGTTTTTTGCATGGGAATACAACCCACGACACTGGCACGGTAGGTCAGTGTCTTAACAACTACGTCACTTGTGCAGTCAAGTGTAATATGTAGATTATTATATCCATGTGATGACAATGCTACAATACAATAAAAAATAATAAAAAAATAATTCATTCAAATAATTCACCACCCCTGTATATCGATAACTTTTTTTTTTTTCTTTGCAGGGTGGACCATGGATGTGGTCGCGCCCCGACAAATCGATCCGGGGTGACAAAAGAGGCGGCGCGCAACCCCATGGACCCACCCTGCAAGCACCTCTCCTCGCCGTATGAGCGGGCCACCGGTACCCGATCTTTGTCTTCGGTGGCCCGCCCGGCGGTATACCCTTGCGGGTTCCTCGGTCGACGCCCCGACAGCTTTCGCCGTCGGGGCGTCGCCCTCACGCGGTATATCGATACCCTCTGGGTACCGTAAAATGTGATATGCCGATAGCATTTATACAAAAAGGAGAACTCCCAATATAACCCTATACCAGGGGTCGGCCACCTTTTGAGTCGGAAGAGCCAAAAATTAGAATTTACAATTTTAAAATTTTTAAAGGGCCACAATTTATTTTTGCCATTAATTTGTGCCTAATCCTTGTTAATCAATTCAGAACCATTTTTAAATGTTTTCTTTATAAAATATTTTGTTTGCGTATAGAATTAAAGAGCCGCAAGTTCACATCCAAAGAGCCGCATGTGGCTCGCGAGCTGCAAGTTGCCGATCCGTGGCCTATACCAATCTGTTACACCAGAGTGATACAATAGATTAATTAACCCTCCTATTGTGGAGAAAGTTCAAACCCAGATAAATTAACGTGAGAAACAAAATTAGGTTTTTCAATTACTCACCCATAATAATAACTGTGCATGTAGGGTCCGTGATGAGACCATCCCAGAGCGACATGAACTGTGTTTTCATCATAGCGGTAGCCTCGTGGTCGTGTTGTGTGCGTGTGCGCAGGAAGGACTCTATCTCATCTAAAAAACATATATACCAGTTGTATAATATTTAGAGTCACTTAAGAAATTATAGTTAGTTTAGTATCAAAGTGGATGAATTTGTATATCTTGGATGTAGTTTTAGCCGAGATGGAAGGTACACCACTGATATAGAGCGAAGAGTGAATGCTCGAAATAGAGTGAACGGAGCGTTGGGACAACTTCTCGGTAGCCACCACCTCAGCCAGAAGGCACGTGTAGCAATACATAATGCTGTGCTTGTCCCAACATTACTGTATGGAAGCGAGAGTTGGGTATGCAGAAAAGAGCATGAAAGCAAAATTAATGCGGTCGCAATGCGATCTCTACAGAAAATATGTGGAGTTAGGCTGACCGACCGCATTCGCAACGACGACGTAAGAGAGCGAGTAGGTATGAAAGAGAGTATTGGTGTAAAGATGCGAAAGGGAATGCTCCGATGGTTCGGACATGTGGAAAGAATGCGGAACGAACGTCTGGTTAAGATATACAATGCGAAAGTGGAAGGATGTAGGTACCGGGGGTGACCGAGACTCACCTACCTAGACCAGATTGGTCACATGCTGAAAGAAGGTGGAGTCAAGAGTCTCCGAAACCGGCGAGCGTGTGTGAAGAGAATTATGAATGTTGAAGAAGCAAGTGAAGTATGCAAGGATAGAGTTCTCTGGCACTCTGTTCTCTCTGCCTACCCTGCAAGGGATATGGTGTGATGATATGTATGTATGTTAGTATCAAATCCTGGCAACCTTCAGTTATTTATGAATGGATTTAATTCAAAGTTCAAATTGGCAGAATTGATTCTATACAAATCATATAACAATTATTATAAAGCCCAATTTGATATGAACCTGTGTCGAGATGTGATAAAAGTAATGTTGTTAGAAAAGTTTTAAATACAAATGCTGGCTTAAGAAGTAAGTGAAGACCAAAGAAAATATGATTGCCTGTAGCAAGCCATAAATAGAAAGGGAGTGAATGCAGAGATGATTTCTGGTAGAATTGCGTTGGAGAAAGAGGGCATATTGCATCAAGGCCTCTACCCACTATGTATAAATGAATTTATAATACAATTTTGCTATAAAAAATATATTAGTTAAAATATACTTGCCTATGAAGACAATGCAGGGTTGCAATTTGACAGCTAAACTGAACACCGCAGCGGCTAACTTCTGTGTTTCACCATACCATTTGTCAGTTAATAATGATACGTCCAAATTAATGAAACTCATATTCGCCTCCTTGGCTGTAGCCTTAGCGATGAGGGTCTTACCACAACCTGAAATATACAAAAATATTTTATACTTCTTTTCTGCAATTTTTTTGATGGGGTTGGTCACGAATTCTCTACTTAGTAGTGAATTGTATATTTACAATACACCACCCTATCTTATATTAGTAAAAGTGAACCCCTTATGATATAATATGCATATAACATCTATTCAAAAGAAGCAAAACTCGAAATAAAACCTTAAACCAACCTGTCTGGTCAGCATAGTTAGGGCAAATTTTCTCTTTTCTGGAAGCTCGAGCCCAACAGTGGGAGTATATGACTCGAGATCTTATACAAGAGAAATAAGAACTTCATGCTATCAATCATAAATTCGTTAACTTTGATACACATCACATTTCTTCTTCCAAGTAAATTAGTAGTGCTTTGCATAACTCACCTGGTGGTCCATGCAACAACACACCCTTAGGAGGCTGTGTGAGACGGCTGTCAGCAAATAAATCCCGCTTCTGAATTGGCAGAATGACAGTCTCTCTTAACTCTTGAATTAGATTGTCCAAACCCGCTATGTCCTTCCAATTCACCTGGAAAAGTTATAAAAAAAAATAGTAAATGGCTAAGGATGCAAGAAGATACAATAAAAAGAAAAAGTCGAAACAGAGATCTCTGGGCATCTCTCTAATATGTAAGATAGCAGGCCATTTTCAATCCTATCTTGAAGGACCTTATGCCCAATATATTTGACGGATTAAGTAATATATCCTACTACACAAGGTCTCAGGATTGAACTGCATGGTGCATACCCCAGGATTTGAATTATTTTGTTTATTAAATCATAAAATGTCATTTTATTTAATGGACCTCTAAACCAAAAGTCAGTTATTTAAAAAGTAGGAGAAAAGTAGTGCTTGTCTGGTTTAGAGGCACCAAATAGTGTTTTCAGTATATCTGCATCAATGTGAAATTTGAAAATGTTAAATTGTATTGTTAAACAAAGTCCTAGCCCTATATTTAGTTACAATAGATATGTTAGATGCTTACATTAATCTCATCGGGCACAACCAATTGCGATGCAATCATCATCTCATGGTCCGTGAGCTTCTCCAGAGCAACGGAGTGTTTGCCGCCGAGCCCCGCTCTGCAAGATATCCTTAACACATGCATGGTCTATACAGTGGCTGTTTTTATACTTCAATTAGAGAATATAATTCAATACGCGTGTAATAAGCAAACTTGTAATTCAATTGTGGAAGATATTGAAGAATTAGAGTAATTTACAAAGAATTCAGATTAATTAGAAGGTAGAATCAAATAAATAGTTTTGGTAAATGATATTAATGATAAAAAAAATATAATTATAAAAAAAACTTTGCCATTGCCCAAAGAATAAATTTTAAAGAATTTCAGTTAGTATTAATAGAAAACAAAAACAGCCACATATAGTACATGCTTAAAAGAACAAATCATGGCATGAAATTATTACAATGATCATGTTATGATTCTATTTACAATTTCTATAACTCATTGCCATGTTGTTTTTCAAATCTATTTGTGTACTTACACATGTATGTGCTATTTTTAAACAATTACATATGTATATGTCGGAACACTACATAAATATTCAGCCACAGCATATGCAATCCTAATGTACAGACAATCTCTGCCATATTTTGTAACATAAACAGATAGCAATTTGACACAGTACTATGAATTTTATTATATTGAATAATAAAGTTCAGGGTACAGAGCCCATATTAGTCAACATTTTTAATGTTAATTAAAATACAATACACATTATATGTGCTGTGGGTGATCATAAGACACGACTAAGGGATACAAAACGCATATAACATTTATGCAAGAGAAGGACAACTCGAAACAAAACATGTCTGACCAGCGTGGTATAACAGGTCAACTTCCCTCCCACTATGGATGAGGTTGAAGCCCAACAGTGGGACATATTATGAGCTGAGATGAATCAAAATTAAAATTAAAAAATGAGATCATGTTTAGTGAAATGGATTTCGATTATATGTAGACTAATTACTTGTGCGTTTCATACAATTTGTATTGTTTTAATAATACTGTGAACTCTATAACAATTTATATTGTAAAATTAAGTTACTTTGAACTATAATAGGTTTTCTATCTAACCCCAGCAATTCGAAAGCCAACATTCAAAGAGTATAATAGGGTATGACATTTCTAGAATTTCAATATGATTTATGATTGAATAAAGTTCCACTCCACAGTAAACGACATGATTATTTTGATCTTCAAGGTTTACAATAGAGAAAGGAGTTTAAATGGAGAACTCTAATAAGAGATAACTTGAAAAAAATAAGAATTGCCTCCAAGATCCCACAAGCAAAGTACAATCCCAAGTTTATATGCTACCTCCACCATATAAAAAAATATACTCGGTCTCTAAACTTTTATTTTTAATACATATTATCATTTATAAACACATAAATATTTTTGATATAACTTATAATTTTTAGCATAGTAACATTATTTTTATTTAATTTATGTCTAATTATTCATCTCATTTCCTTTATAAAATTTAATGAATAGATAAATTTACACATTTATAACCAAATTAATGTTAAAATAAATAGGTACATAAATATATTATAATTTCAGTTTTATAGTTAATGGGAGTACTAATGATTATTTTTAAATATGGATTACTGGTATGCAAATAAAAAAAATGTTTTCTAAATGAATTGACAAACTATACATCTAGTTAAATGCTGTCTAAATAAATGAACATTATAAACAAATTTTTGATTAAAACAACAGTAAAAGTGCTATGAATAATGTCATACTGAATTCACTAGCTGTAATTTTGATAAAGCTAAAATAAGCATGAATATATTTTCTTATGGATAAGTGAGCCGGTTTAATAAAAACCTTAATGTTAAATGGGGGGCATAGTCCGGAGCGTGCTCGTTCGCGTCCCCTGCCAGTCTAATTAGACTGCTAATCCGGCTCGAAATGCGTACCGCAATGCGGGTTAGGGCGTCCCCCGGAGGCGACGCGTACCGACCCGCCCCCGTCGGTACGAACTTCGGCAGTTGCGGCGATGGGGGCCGCCACCCATCACGCCTTGCCCAGTCAGGCGAGTCGAGGAGAGCAGAGTGCCGGGTGGGCACGTGGAATGTAAGAGGTTGTGTGGAAGGTAAGTTGCACGAGCTGATATCCGTCATGGCGGACAAACAGCTAGACGTGCTCTGTGTAACAGAGACCAAGCGAAGGGGCAGCGACGCCTGCGATCTTCCTGGTGGCGGGATGGCTCTGTGGTCTGGTGTACCACAGAGCGATCGAGCCAGCATGGGGGTAGGAGTACTGCTGTCGTCTCGCTTGGCCTCAGGTGTGAAGGATTACGGAATGTATGATCCCAGACTTCTCTGGGTCCGTATAAAACTTGGTGTCACCAAGGTATTCATGGTTGTAGCATATGCTCCCGTAGGATCCTCGGTGGCATCAGACCTAGAGAAGTTTTGGGATAATGTTAGGGAAGTTCTGGATATGGCAGAAACCAGTGAACGCGTGATTGTATGCGGAGATTTGAACGGATGGGTGGGGACCAAGCGTCCTGACTATGAGGACGTACTTGGTCCATTTGGTGATAAGAGAGTGAACGACGCAGGTAGGCTCATAGCCGATGTATGCATGGAGAGAAACCTTATTGTGTCAAACACATTTTTCCAACATAAGGACATCCATATGTATACATGGAGAAGGAATGAACAGAAAAGTATAATAGATTTAATTTTGGTAGACAGTCGCCTCCGAAGCAAAATATTGGACGCAAGAGCCTACAGGGGCCCCACAGTCGATACGGACCACTATCTCGTTATTGCGAGATTTAGTGGTCTGTTCAGAAAGTGGAGGCACTGGCGAGAGCGTGTCCACTTCGGAGGGCTTGAAAGAATAAAGGTTGAAAGGTTGCAAGAAGAGTGTGTAAGAGAAAAGTATGCAGAGGGTGTCCGAGAACGGCTGACGATGGCAAGCCAGCCGCAATCGGACATTGAAGAATGCTGGAGAGTATTGAAAGAGAGTATGGTAGATACAGCGAAAGAAGTATGTGGAAGTTCAAAGAAGCATAGAAAAACAAATGGTGATGCATGGTGGGATGCGGAAGTGGCAGCTTCCGTAGAGCAAAAGAAGAAAGCGTGGCTGGACTATGTCTCTTCTTTGAATCTGAATGACAGTATGACTGAACAGAAGAAAGAAATATATCGGCAATGTAAGAATGACACCAAGGCCTTAGTGAAAGAGAAACGTGATAGAGCAAGTATGAGTGCAGAAGATAGGCTGACTAAAAACTTCGAGGGTAACACCAAACTCTTTTGGAGGGAGGTGAAGAAGTCTCGGGGTGGTTGGTCAGCCTTCAGAATGAATAAAATAAGGTCTAAAGGTGGAGACATTCTTACACAAACACAAGACGTGTTAAGCCGATGGAGTGAATATTTTGGCGATATGTATGCGGATGCTACGGTTGGCGCCGGTGTTGGATGTGGTTTACTAGATCAACATTCGACAACGGCGTCCTCCGATGGCATCAGTATGGATGAAGTTGAATGGGCGATAAGAAGTTTGAAAAATGGTAAGGCAGCGGGCATTGATATGGTGTCTGCCGAGATGATCAAGCTTGGTGGCTCTTGTGTCTGGGAGGCGTTCCTGTTGCTCCTCAATTTATGTTGGAGCTCGGGAATGGTTCCCAGGGACTGGAATAGCGCAGTCATCGTGCCTTTGTTTAAAAACAAGGGTTCACGTTATGACTGCGCAAATTACAGAGCCATAAGCTTGACCAGTTTGGCAGCAAAAGTGTATGGTAAAATTATTGAAAGGAGAATGAGGATGGTGTCCGATGGTTTATTGTGTGAGACACAAGGAGGTTTCAGGAGTGGAAGGGGATGCATGGATCAAGTGTTCTCTCTGCGCAACATTGTGGAGAAGCATCTGGCTCTAGGTCAGAGGGTTTTCTGCAGTTTTGTGGATCTGGAGAGAGCATTTGACACGGTTGTACGAAAGGAACTTTGGGACATTTTACCGGAGTATGGTATTAACGGTAAACTGCTACAGGCTGTGCAGTCCAGTTACATGGGCTGTAGAGCCTGTGTGCGGCTGGATGATGGAATGTCGCCTTGGTTTGACGTCAATATCGGCGTTAAGCAGGGGTGCGTTCTGTCAGCCAGGCTGTTTATCATATATCTGGATAAATGTCTCCAAAGGTTGAACGATATGAATGTGGGAGTCCAGATGGGCGACTCAGTGGTCACTGCTCTGCTTTATGCAGATGATGCAGTCCTGCTGGCACAGTCAGCGACTGACCTGCAGACCCTAGTCGACACAATGACAGAAGATTGTAAGAAAAGGGGTCTACGTGTGAATGTGAGCAAAACCAAAATAATGGTCTTTGAAAGAGATAAAACCAGAACAGATGTAAGAGTAACAATAGGTAATGATGTACTAGAGCAAGTGGATGAATTTGTATATCTTGGATGTGGATTTAGCCGAGATGGAAGGTACACCACTGATATAGAGCGAAGAGTGAATGCGGGAAATAGAGTGAACGGAGCGTTGGGGCAACTTCTCGGCAGCCACCACCTCAGCCAGAAGGCACGTGTAGCAATACATAACGCAGTGCTTGTCCCAACATTACTGTATGGAAGCGAGAGTTGGGTATGCAGAAAAGAGTATGATAGTAAAATTAATGCGGTGGAAATGCGATCTCTGCGGAAAATCTGTGGAGTTAGGCTGACCGACCGCATTCGTAACGACGACGTAAGAGAGCGAGTAGGTATGAAAGAGAGTATTGGTGTAAAGATGCGAAAGGGAATGCTCCGATGGTTCGGACATGTGGAAAGAATGCCGAACGAACGCCTGGTTAAGAAGATATACAATGCGAAAGTGGAAGGATGTAGGTACCGAGGGAGACCGAGACTAACCTACCTAGACCAGATCGGTCATGTACTGAAGGAAGGTGGAGTCAAGAGTCTCCGAAACCGGCGAGCGTGTATGAAGAGAATTATGAATGTTGAGGAAGCGAGTGAAGTATGCAGAGATAGAGTTCTCTGGCACTCTGTTCTCTCTGCCTACCCTGCAAGGGACATGGCGTGATGATATGTATGTATGTATGTATGTTAATGTTAACATATTTCAATTACAGTAAATTACCCCTAATGAGGTCAAGTATTCAAACAGTTACAGTATAAGCAAAATAATAGCAAACTTAGCCACATTTCCTGATAAAAGTTCAGTGGTATGACGTAAAACTATGCAATCGATACTTACTTGCGTAACTGTTCGCGTGCTCGTTCTTCAGCTTTTTTACGACTTTTAGAAGTTGGATCTATTTGGTTCACAAGCCATTTTATAGAGAAATACGTTACCGCGGACACAAATGCTACGCGTATAGCCATTTGGAACATTTCGTTCCGCGTAAATGCTGAACCTTCTACCATCATGCCGTCTGCAATATTTTAACGTTATTAGGCAAATTGCTACGTAGTCGATATTGTTAGCAGTCTACTCTTCAAACTAATGAATATTTTATGAATTTCTTCGCAAACAGATAATCCTCGTCATGCTTTTGTGAATTTCCAACCATCGACAATTTTGGCAGTCGAATATAAGCAGTGTTGCCGACATAAAGTTCAATAAAAATTACCGATTTGCTTTCAGCAAAATCCTGTAAACGCCATTAAATTAAAATAGATGACGGATTTGTGCTGCGTGTGTATCATTCACTATGAGCTAGGGATATATTTCAAGACTAGCAAAGTTTAGGTGAACGCTGAGAGCTCTCAATCTAATGAAAATTATATACATATCCAAATAACAATATAGGTAAATTGATTTTACAATTCTAAACTGGCAGCCCTTTCCATTTATGTCAAAATTTCTAATCGATATCTTTCAGGGAGTACCCTTAATTATAACGTATGATGGTAGGGGATTCACGAACAATGTCTTGACAAACAGATATTCGGCTTTCTATTGTTAATTAAATTTAATTAGCTTGCTCTTCTCTTTTTCAAGGTAATAACATTATCTTTTTCAAGTTCCGTACTCTACAAATGAGTATAAATAAAAAAGTGAAAATATCGTCAGACAAGGAACCAAGTACCAACGTAAGAGTAAAAATGAAAAAAAAAAACAGATGGTTGTCTGTAAAGTCGATTTACGGACGATAATTTTACGTGATAACTTTATAGGGACTTACTCTTATATCTACTCTCACACTTTTATGAATTGAACAAACATAAACAATAATAACAATAACTTTATAAATAAAGTTGTATTTATATGATTCTTTGTTAAAACAAAGAATCATATAAATACAATTATATTTAACAAAAATATAAATTACACAAAAGAGATCTGTAGGTAACAAAGTGTAACAATGGAAACCAAATTAACTTTTCACTTCACTTTATAAACAGCTCACGTCAAGTTCTTAAAATGCAAGATCGCTTATACCAATCGTACCTCTCTACTCTATCGCTTGTTCAGCGCCAAAGAGTAAAGTTATTAAACTGAAAAAGAGTGGCAACTCCATGATAAAATATGCATGTATGGAAGGTGCTGCTACCCAGAGTTTATGCGGTGAACTAAAGTTGAAGTGATATATATACATATCTACATGTGTATGTGTAATTACATAGAATTTTCTTTTACTATGAAAGCTACCCTGAAATATAAAAAAAACATATCAGCTGATAACGAAGCAATAATAATATCAGCTTAACAATGAAAATTGAGATAATTTTCAGAAAGTACATCAATAACCGTAAATAGATTGATGACAATAAGTACCTACGCTAGGAACAAAAAATAATAATTCTCAGTTGTCAAACATTTGACATACAGGACAAAATGGCAGCCGTTAAGTTTGTACAAACAACCTGTAGGCGGCGCGACGGTCAGTAAAAATAAGTAATGTTTTAAGTGTGCCCCCCAGTTCAGCGCTCTCGCTTGCACGTTCGGCTCATGCGGAACGTGTTACGTGACACTTTCGTGCGTGGAACTGGCGTGCATCGATTTATAAGACGTTATCACGTTAATATTCATTACATAAAAGGTCAAATTGAAAAGTGTTCAGTTAAAAACTGACAAGAACTTAAAAACCACCAAAGTAGGTATAAGAAGTATGATGATGTAAAGAGTATAGGAAGCAGCAGGGGCGGCATCAAAATTCGTGAACAAAATGAAATAGGTTGATAGTTTAGTTTCGTTGCTTTGACACGAAACCAGGTAAATGCGATCGGATTATAAAGTTACAGTGAGCATGACGCCAAAGCAACCTATCCAAACCTGTCAAATAACGCACCCACTACGTTATTATTAAATCAATTTATTCATACATCGTCACACACACACATAGTGACACTTTTATACTAGTCATGTTTTTAATAATTTCTTTAAAATGTACCAGGTGTTGGCAGAATATCAGCGCTATTTTATAAAATAAAATAGCCAAAGTTGAGCCAATAGCCTTTTTTGTTTCTCGTTAATGTCATTTTATACCTCCAGTTTAGTTCTGTTTATTTTCATTAGTTTTTAACGGGAACAAAATAAATGATTTTCTTTCTTTATTTCTTAATATAATAAACACTAGTAATAAATGGTTAGGCATTCGCTGCGTACGGTGCACCCGTTCCGTGCGAGGCGTTACAGTGGAGTTTTCCGAGTGGTTCTCAGCGCCTCCTTACATCCGGCGCCCGGGTGCACCGCACGCTCTGCACTATAGGCACATGAGTAAATAACGTACAGAGACCAAGCTTCTAAGGAGCGATTAAAATTGTTACCTATTCTGATAGGGTTGGCAGTTGGCACCTGAGGATGAAAATAAATACACAAAATTTTTGTCAGCTTTTTCATGTATAGATATTTTTTTACAATTTGCTTACTCTAAATAGGTTTGTTTTTAATTTTTGATTTTAAATAATTTGTTATATCTCTTAATCGAATGATAAATTCTAAATCTAATATAAAGTTTTATTAAATAATCAATGGGAAAGCACTTGCATGACATATCAAATTTACAATCTTGTATACGTTTTAGTATATATCACTACCAATATTAACAACATTTATTTCTAGATCGAAATATCTTCGAAATTTCGTCTCAAGCAATTCAACAAATGCGATGAAGTTGTCAGGAGGTATTGTTAAAAAAAACAATTGTATACTGCTTTCGTTAAAGTCTTTGTAATGGCTAAAAACAGAGTCTTTTCCCATATTTATAGGTTGTTTCAGATCTATTAACATACAATGTCATTTTCAAAAAAAGATATGTTTTTATTTTTTCGATTGCTGTTCATGCACATAGTACAATAAACCATATTTACACTCTTTCTAATTAATTTAAATTTCAAATTTAAACAAACACGCACGTGAGCACTAGCCGAACCAGCCTAAACAGGTTTCGTTCCGTACGTGACGAGCCGCCAATGCTCACGCACACACGCACATCATACTTGTAGTAATATACCTACAGTGGCGCGGTTGTTTGAAGGTTTGTCTCTGTACGTTTATTTACTCATGTGCTATAGTTAAAGCCGTCCCTGACAAGCAGCTTATCGGGTTGAGAGCCCTCATCGCTCGCCCACAGTCCGGTTAAGCTGTCACAGCCCTCTCGGCTAACAGCAATCGCAGTGGATACGTTTTAGTGGGTAACCTAGCCCTAGGCTAGGAGTCCTACACTCCTCGTTCCGGGGGGTAGTGCGTAACGCATTTCGGACCACTGCGTAATCAAAAAAAAAACAATAATAATGCATATAAATGCATCAATATCGCAAAATTATGGGCGTTGTATACCTAAATGCAAGTTCCTTGAAAAAGTATTGGCTCAATAATTTATAAACATAACCACATTATCAGGGCTCACTTCAATAGTGCAATATTTACATTTGAACATTTTTATTAAATTTGAATTAGCAGTAAGAGCCAAGCTCAATTTAATAATCTTAAATAATACTACTAAAATATGCCGTAAATAAATTGCGAGATTAAGTGCGAGATACTTAATTCAAGCAAAGTAGTACCTATATATTTAAAGTACTCTATGAAAG
Source organism: Lymantria monacha (assembly GCA_905163515.2). NCBI lineage: Eukaryota > Metazoa > Arthropoda > Insecta > Lepidoptera > Erebidae > Lymantria > Lymantria monacha. The sequence continues at coordinate 25,712,129 of LR991099.1, forward strand.
TAGGTAAGCATCTGTCAAACACCACTTTTTCGAATGTCGAACAGTGTACGGCTGTGTTCAACAGTGTCGTTGATGGAAAGCGCTTTATCGAACACTGCGTTACACTGGGTCACTTTTTGTATTAAATGGAAAGCACACATTATAAAGCTGAAGAGTTTGTTTCTTTGTTTGAACGCGCTAATCTCAGGAACTAGTGGTTCGATTTGAAAAATTCTTTCAGTATTGGATAGTCCATCACAGCAAAATAATGATCAAGTACGGCGTGCGTATTTGTGACTAGATGCTGTTTGCGACTTCGTCCGCGTGGAATAGTAACTTTGGGCTGACGCTAACTTTAACTCACGACTATTGCACGCGGACAAAGCTTTCTGAGTATTTTGTTTCTGTGGGATGAAGTCACAGGCAGAAGTCATTCTATAAGTTATAAAAAAGAATATTGTACAAGAATTACGAATTTCAAATTTAATTAAAATTGACGAATGACGACTCCGTTGCCAAATTTCAACAAAAAAAATGACATGTAACATGTAAACATAACCTAAAAATTATAGATTTGCGTTTTGATGTTTAAACTATTAAATTTGTATTGAAAAATGAAGAAATCTAAGCCGTCCATGCGTCCAAGATTCGAAAATACTCGAAAAGCATTACGTAAACAAAAGCGGCAACAGAAGAAGGTACACCGACAAGAACATTACTTGAAAAAGAATATTCAAAAAGAGCCTGTGCAATCTGAGTATAATCCTGGTCGTTTTGTTAAGATGCCTACTGATTCTCTAGAAGCTAGTTTACAGAAAAAGGTATTTTCTTATATTTATCATACATATAGTATAATATTAAAAGAAGTACAAATAAAAATAACCTCGGGCTAGCCCTATATCAATGCAAGCCATCTGAATATAGTTTCATCATCTCAGCCCATATATGTCCCACTGCTGGGTTCGGGCCTCCTCGACAATGGAAGGATAACTGACCTACTATACCATGCTGGTCAGACGTCTTGGTATAGGATTTTGTTTCGAATTTTCCCTCTCTCGCACAAATGTTATACGCGTTTTATATCCCTTAGTCGTCTCGCATGATCAGCCATGGGTAAGATAGGGTGTGGTGAATTATATTCTTACTACGGAGTAGTGGTGACGGCACCACACGGAAAATGAATATAGCTTATGGTGTTTGTCATCATTATTGTATTTATTTTAATTTAATTATAGAAGGAGAAATCTAAAGTTGAAACCCCACTAGATATTCTTAGTAAACAGAGATTAAAAGAAACTAAAGCTGCTGAAAAACTGAAAAACCAAATAGAAGAACAACGAAGGAAAATGTTATTGAAAGCAAACGAAGATGAAGATAAAATTATAAAAAAATTAGAGAAACAATTGGGTTTAAACAAAACTAAAAATAAGACTAAAAATTTTGCAGATGATGGACTTGACTGTATCCTTTTCTATTAACCCATCCGCACGGCGTCGAGAGGTACGTTATAGGGCGTGTCTATTGGTTCGTGCGCCACTTCTGTCGCCCTGGATGGATTAGCGGGATGTGACGTACTGTAGTCCGCAGCCAAAAAAGAACAGAAAAAAAAATCCTTTTCTATTAGTAGATTATATATACGAATTTTATGTATGTTCCCACACCAAGTAGAAGTGTTGATCTATGGTTTTATTTTGAATATTTATATTCCTTATTCATCGCATATTACTTCCATTTATAAACAGGATATAGTATAGACACACTGCCTGAACCACCCAGGGCGATGGGAGCGTGGCCAGCGGCTCCATAATCTGGTGCATTAGCTCTCCATCACCATTTAGACTAACCACCTGTTCTTTGACATTGGTGATCATTAAACATACACTTAAAAGAAATTGAATTTTAAATAGTTAAGATTGATGGATGTATCAGTGTGATACACCCATCAGCCTATCCACTTCTACTGTTAGATATAAGCCACCCATTCGAGGTAGCCGTCACAGCTGGTGTTATAACTTTTTCTGGAGAGTTCTGTCCAATCACCCAGCTTTTACAACTACTAAATGACAATAAGGAGTGGGGAGAATGTAGCACAACTGCTATAGTAAGATTATTATCCTGCTCTTACTCCAATTGATTGGGGTTGACTGAAATATGTCAAATATGTACTCTTTTTTCTATTGTATGTATTGCAAAAGTTTTCGCCAAATGGTTTTTTTTATTGCTTATGGTGGCAAACGAGCTAACAGCACACCTGATGGTAAGTGTCACTGCCGCCCATGGACCTTTGCAATACCAGGGGTATAGCTTAGGCCACTGCCAACCAATAAAATCCCTGAACCCAACCAGTCGGGCTTCCGGCTCTCTCACTCACCGAACAAAGCGCAATAGCATATTGCCATTACTCAGACGTCGATCTTCTGCAAGAGTGTGGTATTACACCGGACGGACCGGCCCGCGGCTGTGAACAGACAACTGTCAAAAGCGTGGTCCTACCACAGTAAAAATGGTATTGGATGAACTTGTCCCAGCTTAAATTAAATCTTTTAGTCATATTTTATAACACCCTCGAAGGTTGATAGAATTCATAGCCTCCAACACACGGTACTGCATTACCATAATATCTTTAATTTATTAATCTCAGATTTATTAGAAATATGTGACAAATCGACTACAGAACAAATAGTGGCCGCTGAGAAGCATCTAGCTGAAGTAGAAGGTGATTCTGACTTTGAAGAAGATCTGGATGTGGTCACTGGCAAAAATGTTAAACATACAAGGGATAAAAAGGATCGAAATAGTACAGAGAAAAATCATAGTGAACTTACTGAACTTAATGAATTTAGCGGTGAAGAATCAGAGGCTTCAAGTAATGAAGATTTAATAAATGAAGAAGAGGAACTTAGTCATAGCGATGATGATGATGACAGCATGGATGATAATAGTAACAATGATGAGAATGAAGATAGTAATAATGAATCAGATGATTCACCTGAAGGTAAAAATGTAATTTTATAATTCACATACCATCACGCCATGTCCTTTGCAGGGTAAGCAGAGAGAACAGAGTGCCAGAGAACTCTATCCTTGCATACTTCACTCGCTTCCTCAACATTCATAATTCTTATTCTTCATACACGCTCGCCGGTTTCGGAGACTCTTGACTCCTTCCTTCAGTACATGACCAATCTGGTCTAGGTAGGTTAGTCTCGGTCTCCCCCGGTACCTAGATCCTTCCACTTTCGCATTGTATATCTTCTTAACCAGACGTTCGTTCAGCATTCTTTCCACATGTCTGAACCATCGGAGCATTCCCTTTCACATCTTTATACTAATACTCTCTTTCATACCTACTCGCTCTCTTACGTCGTCGTTGCGAATGCGATCGAACAGCCTTTTTCTTTTTTTATAATTTAAAATATAAAAAAGCTATATAAACTCTTAGGAATTTGTGTCATATTTTTATTTGTTTTTGTTATTGCTTATGGTAGCAAATGAGCAAGTAGCACACCCGATGCAAAGTGTTATATATAATTTATTTCTGTGATAAATTTTCATCCAGATCTATTCTGTCATTCAGGTTAGTATAATTCAGGTTAGTATAATTCAGGTCCCTGGAGGGACTGAGCCTCCTCAACTATGGGAAGTTTGTGACCATGTGTTTGGTCAGAAGCTCGGTAAATGGTTTTATTTCGGGTTTCTCTTCCCTTATAGTGACGTGTTTTGATTCCTTTCATTTTATATCTCTTTGTTGTCCTTTGCAACACCCATATACAAGTGAGTTGTGCTCATATTCCATCACCATGGGAAGCCATTTAAATGTAAATAATGCTAGAATAATGATGTTATTATTAATTTCAGAGAAACCTACAAAAAAGAGCACAAGAAAGGAAGCAACAGTCCGAAATAATATGGATAAAAGCAAAGGCGAAAAAAAAGTTACAAAAGTGATATCTGAAGATGATTTGAGCAAAGTGTTCAGTGATGATGAAGTATCACATTTATCAGGCGATGATGATGTTGATATGCTAAGTGATGATGGTGATAATAATGTTGAAGGAAAACAAGAGAAACCAGATGTGTGGGAGGATATTTATGGAAGAAAACGAGATAAGGAAGGAAATATTATAAAGGTGGGGAAAATGTGATTTAATATCACCATGTGGTGATGGAGTAAGAATATAATTCACTACCCCCCTTTTTTGCCCGTGTGTGTCATGACATATTAGTAGGGGTGGTGAATTCTTCTGTCCTTAGTCCATCAACACAAGGAAAATTAAGGTAGACCTTATGCTTTTCCTCTGTGGTGTCAATCATTATGTAAGAATGCAATGTACAATACCTTTTCCTGCCCAAGAGTATCATAAAAGACTAAGGAATACAGTACAGATATAACATCTATTCAAGAGAAGGAAACCTCGAAATAAAATCCTATAACAACCTGTGATCGGCTTGGTATAGTAGGCCAATTTCCCTACTATTTGGGAGGAGCTATAAGGCTCGAGCCCAGGAATTATGACCTAAGATGATGAATATGTTTTTAAGCAACATTAACTTTGAAACATTTACTTTTTATTTTGGTCATTAGATGAGAAAATGATCTTCAAAATGACACATCAATTATTAAAAAAATACATTTGAATTACTGAAATTTAGCATTTAATATGCTTAATCATTTATAAAACCCGATTACGAAGTGAAAAATGATATCACAAGCGGGATTCGAACCCGCGCCTATTGGGATTCCGGCCCAATCGTGCTGCCACTACACCACCGTGACTAGTTGTAGGACATGCAAATTTCACTTCGTATCATATTTACGTCTTAAGGTGACGGTATGCTATCTACCCGACAATGTTTACACATTGTTATAGGCTTAATACTTAAAACTTTACAGTTAGAATTGTATTAAACGATAACACAACCTTGTTATTTAAATTACTGAAATTTAGCATTTAATATGCTTAATTATTTATAATATGTAATCAGGTTTTATAAAAAATACTTTTGAAAAATAATATGTATCTTCTTTTAACTCATATAATATATGCAATAATTTGCAGGAAGAAAAAAGTGTTTACATTCCTCCTCATCTCAGAAACAAAGATTCAAGCTCAGATAAACAGCTCATCCAGTTGAAGAGGCAAATTAAAAGTATGTAATTTTTAAAATTAGTTCACACAAGCTTTATATGTCTTAACTAATATTGTAAATACGAATGTGAGTTAGTTTGTTTGTTAGGCTTTCATGTCTAAACCACTGACTCAATAATCATGATTTTTTATTGTTTATGGTGGCGAATGAGCAAGCAGCACACCTGATGGTAAGTGTTACTGCCACCCATAGACCTTTGCTATACCGAGGGTATCACTAGGCCGCTGCCTACCAGTACAAACCCACCCAGTTAGGCATTGGGTTCTCTCGCTCACCGAACGAAGCGCAATAGCAGATTGCCATTACTCAGACATCGATATTCTGCGAGAGTGTGGTACTACCCCGGACGGACCGGCCCGCGGCTGTAGACAGAGAACTGTCAACAGCGTTGTCCTACCACTAATAATTCTTTCAACAATGGAAAGCTACATCAGCATGTAACGTAAACTATATTTTATCCCTGTGACGGGCATTACGCGCATGAAACGTAGAGGTTGGCGGTTATAAATGATTTTGAATTTCTCTCTTCCAGGTGTTCTTAACAAATTAGCTGGTACAAATCTGCATTGGGCGTGCACATCTATAGAGACCTTATACTCGAGCAATAGTCGACACTCAGTGAATAGTACCCTGATGCAGCTGTGGATGGACGCGTGTGTCGGCACCAGTCACACACCTGACAGGATGGTTGCAGAACATGCCGCTATGCTGTCTGTCCTACATGCTAACGTTGGCTCCGAGATAGGTAAGGATTAACACTGATATCACCATCATGCCTCAGCTCAAATACCTTCCATTGTTGAACTCGAGTATCCTCCATAATAGTAGGGATATAGACTTATTCACCTCAACTCATATATGGTCCACTGTTGGGCTCGAGCTTCTTCTGTAATGTGAGGGAAATTGACCTACTATACCACGCTAGTCAGACGTGGTGATATAGGATTTTGGTTCGAGATTTCCATCTCTTTCATAGATGTTATGATGTCCGACGAGACTACCGTCCAATTGTACGTCTGATGAATAAATTATATTTTAATTAATGTGATGTTATTTTATTACAGGTGCTCACTTCTTACAGGAGCTGTCGAAAAGATTTGACGAATTTATGCAAGAGCAGCGGCCGTTAGAAGACAAACGGCTTGACAATCTCGTATCGTCTCTTGCTTATTTATATAGTTTCAAGGTATAGTTATGCCTACATATAAAAGGCACGCTCATGCACGCACTCATGTACGTAATCCCGCACGGATGGTTGCACGCACCCGCACACACTCATCCACTCACTCATTCGCTCATTCACTCACACGCACACAAATTCAAACCCACACGTTTGGATCAATTGGAAGTGGTTGAGGGATCCAAAAGTGGTAAAAGTTAGAGGTCAAAGGAACATGGTCCAGGCACCCTTTTGGATGGCGGCAAAATATATTTCCTATCTAGGTTGACCCCGGGCATTTTTGGGGGATTTGTTTGCCATTACACGCAGATTTTTGTTCTGGGTTCGGGACTGTGAGTCTATTGTTCTCGAGGCATTGATTTTCTGCGAGAATGTGGCATTATCCTGCACGAGCCAATCTATTTACAGTTGCAGGCAGAAATTTGTCGGTAACCCAACCTATAACTAAAAAGTAGTTATATATTTTCAGATTTACCACGCGTCTCTTCTCTACGACATTCTCACGAAACTGCTAGAGAATCTATCTGAGAAGAACATAGACTGCGTGTTAATAGCTCTACGCAGTGTGGGTGGAGTACTTCGCAAGGAAGAACCACTTGCGCTGAAGAACTTCATACATGATACGCAGACCAGAGTCGCTAAGTTGAATGAAGCTTCAGCTGATGGGTGAGGCTCATTATTAACTTCTTTGGAAATTGCAGTCTCAATGCTACTTTTTTTCTTTAGGGCAATATCTGAGGGTAGGTTGCCGAAAGGTACAACAACGGGGAGCCATTAAAGTTAAATCCATGGTGTCAGTGGTCTGGGTTATAAAATCTCATTGGTGGGATTGGTTTTCAGTTATAGATCATCCCTAAGTGGTTAAATTGCAGCTAATAATCGAAAGCTTTAAATTAAAGGAAGCTAGGCGTATTTACAAAAAAAGTCATGGAACCCATTAAGTTTTGCATATTTATATTTGAAATTTTAACACTGACACGGAGTAAGGAAGCAGTTCATCATTCTTTATCTTATCCATGGATCACATAAAATATGACTATATACAAATTACTTAAATTTAACATGCTTGATTATTTATTTAAAACTTGATTACGAGCGAAAAATTAATATACCATGTGTGACATTCATTTTTCGCTTGTAATCAAGTTTTTATAAATATGTATTTATAAGATCTATGGAAAAGGAGGAAAACTATAGAACCTGTACATCGTGGTATATTAGGTCTGTTGTGGAGGAGGCTTGCGCCCGGCAGTAGTACCTATGTCATCATCATCATTCTCCTACTTTTATCCCAATTGCTTAGGGTCGATACAATATATGGGGCATTTCACGTCAAGCGGACAACCAAAAAAAAGTGAGGTCGTGAATTTTGTTTATACTCTGGTCAGTTATACTTCTAGTAGACATGGATCTGTATCCACAATTTTTTTTTCGTGTGATGATTTATTGCTAAGTTATGAGCTTTTAAAAATTGACTAAAACTGAAGTCATGAATTTTTGGATGCTTATTATTTGTGTTAATTATTATAATTTGTAAAAAAAAAACTATAAAGTATTGTTTCTTATTGTTAAAAAATTAAAGTTTTTAATTTTTTTGTCGCATTCAATATTTGATTTTTTTTTACGTATAGTAAACTGGAAGTGAAAATTTCAAATAACAAAAAAAAACAAAAAAACTCAAATCGATATTTGAGTAACTTCGACACTTTTTTTTAATATTGTAATCTATACATATAAGGACATGTGGAAAGAATGCCGAACGAACGTCTGGTTAAGAAGATATACAATGCGAAAGTGGAAGGATGTAGGTACCGAGGGAGACCGAGACTAACCTACCTAGACCAGATCGGTCATGTACTGAAGGAAGGTGGAGTCAAGAGTCTCCGAAACCGGCGAGCGTATATGAAGAGAATTATGAATGTTGAGGAAGCGAGTGAAGTATGCAGAGATAGAGTTCTCTGGCACTCTGTTCTCTCTGCCTACCCTGCAAGGGATATGGCGTGATGATATGTATGTATACATATAATATAAATGTAACGGATCGCTGTCTGTACATGGAAGATATATGAGAAAAAATATTGCTGGGACCTTTATCAACACTAACAGAACCCAAAACAATGATTTTTAAAATTTTTGTCTGTTTATCTGTTTGTCTGTGTGTTTGTGCACGCTAATCTCAAAAACGGCTTATCCGATTTAGACGCGGTTTTCACTAATATATTGTGGTAAGCTTCACTTAATATTTATTATTTTATGTAAATTGATTTATAAATAAAAAAGTTATGTCAATTTAAAAAATGTTCGGAAAAAAAATCTTTATCGATTCTTTTCAAAATACGTATAAATTATCTTAAGTAAAAATAAATAAACACGTATTTCAGCATTTGTTGATTTTCACCCTCTGGGGGTGTAAATTAGGCCTGCAAAGCGGGTTGGACGACTAATTAAATCATTAGCGCCAAGCTGATATTATTGAAGCTCGCAACTTGAAATGTTGACAGTGGTTTCTTTATATGACGTAGAGAAATTATACCCCTAAGGGGGCGGAGCAGAGTGGCAAAGTTTGTATGGAGAGAAAAAAATCTTTATTGATTCTTTTCAAATTAAGAGTCGAATCAATTATTCTAGGGTAATATCCGGCATTTGTCAATTTTCACCCTCTGGTTGTGTAAATTAGGCCTGTGAAACGGGTTGATTGACTCATTACCGCCAAGCCGAAACTATTAAAGCTAGAAACATTAAATTTTGAAGCACGTTTTTCTTTATGACATAGAGATTCAATATGAAAGGATTTTATGAATTCCGCCCCTAAGGGGGTGTGACAAAGCGGCAAAGTGTGTATGGGGAGAAAATTTCTTTATCGATTCTTTTCAAATTACGTACAAATATTCCTCGGTAAAAATAAATAAACACGTGTTTCTCTCTCCCTCTCCATCAACACCGCACCAGTGCCGTTGTGGCGGCCAGTGCCGACGTGACAGCTCACACGATACACATAGTAGACGGCAATAGGTTCTTGCCTAATGGTTTAAGATGCAGGTTAAGTTTAACTTCAAAAATGTTCACTCTATAACTCAAATAATAAATCATATCTAACGAGGTCGCAACTATGCTGGTGAAACAAAACGGTCAATTAAAGGGTGGCGATAATTATATTTTTATCCCATGGTCATACCTTAAATAGTATATTAATGGCAATATAATTTCTAGAATGAATAGAACTTTGAACCACCTTTTTCTTTAGTGACCGGCTATGGTATAATATATAGACACACGCGCACCGTAAACGTACATCTACGTTGTGCGGGCGAGCCACCGCAACCGGGTATCGTCTCGAGTCGAAGCCCTCATGCAGTGAACCTCAATACTTAGGTTCTTACTCTTGCACCGCCCAAAGCACCGACGGTAGAGTGTGTCAACCTAGAATATTTTCTCTTGGAGCCACCCTATTGCCTAATTCCGTTAGACAACTAACTCGCAGAAGGCGCCGACTGCATCCCAGTTTCTGACGCTGTTGATTATCGTCCTAGCAACAACCTTTAACACCTTTTTTTTTTGTTCACGCTGTGGAAATGCATTTACGCACTAGCCCTCGCCGGTGACAGACGAGGGGGTGTGTGGTACTCGCCGGTCAGCTGGTTCGACCGAAATACCCACTAAAACCACAGCGGTCCCTTCCGCGCTTTTACGGGATGCCGGAGAGATCGTCTATTGACATTCTATCCCCGACACCCCAAAACCTTTAACACCTTGCATTGCCTTTTCTATTTAACTCTGTCAGAGATGACTTCTGCGTGGACGAAGTCGCGGGCAAAAGCTAGTCTTCAAATAAAGCTTTAAGTGTACCAATTCTTCACAAGAAAAATTAAAACGCGATCTCCAACAGTTTAAGACTTAGAGCATATAGAGTACATACACATAGCTATGATCACTTTCTAAGCAATCGGTTTTATGCGCCAATATGCTAAAATACTACGCTATTAATATTTTATTCTTTCATACTTACATGCAAAAATATAAAAATAAACGATTTGTTATAATAATAACAAGTTCTATAAAAAGTGATGATCCTTTGGATGGTCTCTTTGGGGAAACCTTAAACGTTTTTCAACCCGTGCAAGTTTGCAGCCTACGAATAAGGCTATCACTACACCTACAAGATTACATATTAACATCATATTATTATGTGGACTGAATCCACATAATATGTCCCATTGTTTGGGCTTGGACCTACTGCACGTAGCAGGGCAATTGACCCACTGGTCAAACGTTAATGGCATAGGGTTTTATGTTGAGTTTTCCTTCTTCTTGCATTGATATTATCAGCATATCTCTCACGAGCAAGAGAAGGTGTGCTAATTTGTATTCTTACTACGTCAGCTTCAAAAATTAATCCAATTATATTTTTTTTATTTGAATTTTTGAAAATCAGTTTTTATTTTTTAAATCCATTTTATATTTTGAAATCTATTTACAGTACACGTATAAAGTTCCTTTTGGAAGTACTGATGGCTGTCAAAAATAATAATCTAACAAAAATACCCAACTATGACCCGTCGTATTCGGAACATCTCAAGAAGATGACAAAGAGCATCATCAGAAAGGGGAATTATATCACTCCGTTGAATATACGATTAGAAGATTTATTAAAAGGTAATATTTTCTCATATATTAATTTCTAGACTATGGTGTGATCACACGCTTCCCAAATCCCCTAGGTTGGAGGAACGTTCGGCGAATAATCTTATAACTCGCCGTACTTCCTTTCCTATCTATCCATTCGGGTGGGCCACAGGTGCTGAATCCTTGTCTTCAGTGATACTTTTATTATAAACGTAAAATTAGGACTAAGAATATCATCGGATTAAAAATACAATGTGGACTGAGAATACAATACGGACTAAAATATAGTGTGAATCACTAATACAATACGGACTAAAAATACAATGGGAATCAAGAATTTAATTTAACGTGAAATTGAATATGTGGATTAAAATTACTATGTAGACTGAGAATACAATACGGACTAAAAATACAGTGTGATTCAAGAATATAATACTAACTAAAAACACAACATGGGCCGTCGCCGCACTTTATCATGTTCTTAACTATTCATGCGTCTATTCTACACGGTCTAAATATGTTTTTGGTTTAATATTTCAGCCGATGAGCGTGGCAAATGGTGGGTGGTTGGTTCTGCTTGGGAAGGTACCATGACGCGACCAGAAGAGAAATCAAGCGTGAAGCTTCTACCCACTAGTGACAACAAACTTTTGGAATTGGCGAGGAAACAGAGAATGAACACGGATGTCAGGAGAAGCATATTCTGTGTCATTATGTCTGCCCAGGTAATGAGAAACTTATTATATCTGAACTTCCCATCCATCAATAACCCTTTACGGGTCCACTGTCAGACATATGCCTCATCAAAGGATACCTTATCGCCATGTTTGGTAGGTGGATTAGCGATAGTAGTTGCAGTTATAACTTTCTTAAGAAAGTGCTGCCCTCTTGTGGTGATTTCTTAAGAGACTTCTTCTTTTACAACTATCGCGTAAAAGTATAAAGGAGTGCTAAAACCTCACCATATATAATTAGCATTATACTTTATTATGACCTGACAGCGGTGAATCCTAAACGAGGATTATGTGTTTGATTTGAATGTATATTAGTTTCAATGTACGCTCGTAACTATTCAACCGATTTTGCTAAATGATACGTCATTAGATTTGTATTTTTATCTGCTTTTTTCGTCTTTTTTATTTGTGGCTGACTTTTTTTCAATTCTCAATGTGATTTTTCAATTTTTCAATGTGATTTTTCAATTTTTCAATGTGATTTTTCAATTTTCAATTCTTCCGTGTGGTGTCGGAGTAAGAATATAATTCACCACCTCCTCCTCCTAACTAAATTACCCGTGGGCGATCGTAAGAGGCGGCTAAGGGATATAAAACGCATATAATATCTATGCAAGGGAAGGAAAAGCAAAACCCTATACCAACATGTCTGACCAGCGTGGTGTAGTAGGATTAATTTCCCTTTTAGTGTGGAGAAGGCTCGAGCCCAACAGTGGGACATATATGGGTTGAGATGATAGTGGAGGGGGGTTAATATTATAAGTTCTCCCTATAAACTCTTCGTCGCCATTCTTAAGGAAATTATGCAGACGTTCATGTTTTTTCGAGTTGTATCGCTTCTCTTGTGGGACAGCGATGTATTCTTCTTTCATTCTTTTTCTTCTAATTCGAATTCGAATTGTAAAAAATGGGCACATCATTTGGGTACATTCTCTTATTATATTTTTTTTCAAAGGACTATATGGATGCATTCGAGAAACTCCAGCACTTAGGACTGAAGGGACAACAAGAGAGGGAGATTGTTCACGTGTTATTGGCGTGTTGTCTGCAAGAGAAGACATATAATCCCTACTACGCCGTGCTAGGACAGAAGCTGTGCGATTATGATCGCAAATACCAGGTAATAACGATGTTCTCTACCCGTTCCATTATCATCGATCAGTAAGGTTTCAAGATTTTCGTATGATGATGGATTAAGAATACAATTCACCATCCTCTATTTTACCCGTGGGTGTCGTAAATGACGACTAAGGGATATAATACGTTATTGTCCGTCCAAGTCCTTCAACAGTGCTATGGCCACATCACTATTGATGGTATCTTCTGGAAATTTTGGTGAAAAACGAAAATGCTTGTAAAGCACTTTTGTATCATATTCACTACACCTTAGCAGTTCCTCCGCATCACATATTATTAAATGCCATCAAATTTATTTAAACACGTTAAAACACTAAGATATTAGAATGTAATACAAGAACACCGCATGACGCTTTCACGTGCCCATCACAACACAAGCCCTAAAAATATGGATCATATATTATAGGGGCATTATAAATATAAGATATCGGTTCTCGATACCGATGCGGATATTATAATAATGTGATACCGGTTTCGGATGTATAATTATTTCAGAATATCCGATAGTTTTGGATGCTAAGTATAGTGATTATCTTGTTATCCTTTTTTTTTCTTTAGAAACTTATGTTTATGCTTTTAGTTTGGCTGATTGATCGAAACCTATCGTAACCTGTCTCATACAAATACTGATTCTATCCAAAACTGTTGTAACAGATTCGATTACCGTTTCTGTTTTGTTTTTATTGCTTAATCTGGCAAACGAGCAAGCAGCACACCTGATAGTAAGTGTTACTACCACCCATGGACCTTTGCAATACCAGGGGTATAGGTAGGCTGCTACCTGCCAATACAAACGCCAAACCCACCAACAAGTTGGCCTACCGGCTCTCGTATATTTTAATTTCGGATATCCAATAGTTTCTTTTACGCTTAATAATATACCTAATATAAATAATTGTCCTACATGAGAATCGAACCACGATATATGTGACAAAGTTTCATTAATTTATTTTACAGTTATCCATCCAGTATTCAGTTTGGGATAAGATTAAAGAATTGGCGACTATGTCAAAACAGTGCCTCACGAATTTGGCACAATTCCTCGTACATCTGATCATGGAGAAGGGCTTGGCCTTGTCTGTTCTAAAAGTGAGTATTTTTTTTATATTGTTATTGATTTTTTATATATAACTAGCTTCTGCCCGCGACTTCGCTCATATAAAAAGTAAGCTACACAAATTTGAATAATTATCCCAAGGGAACACACTACTGTGATAAAAAGTATGCTACGTGTTAGGAAGCATCCAGGCAATGGTCTAACTATCTGCCAATTTTCATCCAAATCTGTTCAACGGTAAACGCATGATTGACTAACAAACATCCAAATATCTTCACAAGCTTTAACATTTAAAATATTAGTAGTATTATATATATTTTCAGTAAGTACTAGCCGACCCGGCAAACTTCGTTCTCCCTAATAGTCAATAAATGAGCAGATTTAAATTAATTTAAAATTTTCAGTACCTATTTTCAAAATAAAGCATAGATAACATTACGTGAGCTGTCAGTTGCGTTTTGTTATACCATGAAGAAATGAACGTTTAGACATTTTTTTAGTGAAAACTCTCTCTCGCTCAAATAACTAATTATGCAAGCACATCAGCGGCAAGCTAGTCAATTAATATTATTTATTTTTGTAGACGTAACCCCCAGTTCTTCACCCAAAATATGTTAGTAATGTTTTACTTCTTTTTTATTGCTTATTATTTTATTATATATTTATTATATATATATATATTTATATTTATTTGCCACCAAACGAGCAAGCTGCACACCTGATGGTAAGTGTCACTGCTGCCCATGGAGCTTTGTAATGCCAGGGGTATAGCTGAGCCGCTGCCTATCAATACAAACCCCAAACCCATCCAGTTTGGCTTCCAGCGCTCTTGCTTACCGAACGAAGCGCAACAGCACATTACTACTGCTCAGACATCGATCTTCTGCTCAGTGTGGTACCCCGGACGTACCGGCCCGCGGCTGTAGACAGAAAACTGTCTACAGCGTGGTCCTACCACCAATATGCCTGCACAGATGGCGGAATGATTAAGATACTGACTTATCGTATGTTTTGTCGAGGGTTCGATTCCCATGCAGGACTATATTTTATACGAATACCAAAATTATTTTTCTGAATCTGAGTGTAATTTCGTTAATTATATGTCTGTAAAGTCCCCCGCAGTACAAGGATATTTTATTTAGTATAGTGTACTTTTAATAAAATATTAATGTTGTATTCCAGGTAATCCAATTCTCAGATCTAAACAAACATTCAGTACGCTTCATGCGTCAAATAGTCCTAGCGATAATTATGAACGAGGATCTTCAGTCATCATTACAAGTGTTCCACAGGATATCAAAATCACCTAAACTGCACATGTTTAGAGAAAGCATAAGATTGTTTATACAACATTTCTTGATTAAAAATGCTGATAAAAAGAGTAAAGTTATGTCTGATGATGAGCTGATAACCTTGAAGCAGAGAGCTTCAGAAGTAGAGAAGGTATTGACTATGCACGAATCAAAAATGAAATTTTAATAAAAATTATTTGCTAAATATGTAGTTTTCTTTATTAAGCAGCCCGCAAACAACACACTGGAGTACTGACCTCCGTGAATTAGCGTTTGCTAAGTTTTCCAGAGATATTTTCGGTGTGGTGATGAAGTAAGAATACAATTCACCACCCCCTTACACATGAGTGACCGCCGCCGGCCGCCTGTCTAACGTCGTCTCTCCTTAGGAATGTAATTGTTGACCAAATGGCTTCAGGTGGAGTTGGTTCAGCTCGATATAAAACTCTTAGTCGTCTTTTACGTCATCCAGGAGCATAGTAAGGGTTGATAGTATTCGTAGCCGCTGCCTCACAGCGATTTATTTTGTAAATATTCATTGCTCATAATTTGAAATATATAGGCTTCCACATAAAAGGTAGGTAGGTATATGCTTGCACAGCGAAGATAAGCACATAAAGGGCGGGTCTATGGGGTCGCGCACTCGTGCGACGTTCTTGCCGTCGCCCCGGACGGACTTAACGGGGTGTGACCACACCCATAGGCAAAAAAAGGAGGTATTATCATATTCCCGATCGATGAAGACAAATTCAAAAACAGAAAAATCATAAAAATTGGTTCACTCGTTCTTGAGTTATAAGTGGTGTAAATAATACGACCTTGTTTTATATATATATATATAGATAATTAATAAAAGATTACCACATGACGCTTTCATGTGCCCGCCAATAAAGAAATCTATAGTATTTCTTTATTGCCATTTGGGCAGACCACCAGTATCGAGCCCCCTTATCTGTCGTAAAATAATCATGTCGATACATGAGTAGGTTTGTTCGCAGAGAGATACTTTAAATGCGTGATGCGTACGCTTGCAAATCGTCCTTACCGGGTTGAAAGCCCTCGGCGCTCACCCATAGTCTGGTTAAGCTGTCAAAGCCCTCTCGGCTAACAGCAATCGCAGTGGATACGTTTTAGTGGGTAATCTAGCCCCGAGGCTAGGAGTCCCACACTCCCCGTTCCGGAGGGTGGTGCGTAACGCATTTCGGACCACTGCATTATTAAAAAAAAAAAAAAGTTTTCAAATCGTTCGGCGCTATTAAAAGTCTACGGGCAAATGACATAATTAAAATTTGATTTTTATAGTCCTTCTATCATCATCTCAGCTCATATATGTCCCACTGTTGTGCGCGAGCCTCCTCCATAACGGGAGGGAAACTGACCTATTATACTACGCTGGTCAGACGTTGGTTGGTTGGTAAAGTTTAGTTCCGAGTTTTCCTTCTCTTGCATAGATGTTATATGCATTTTATATCCCTTAGTCGTCTCTTACGATCACCCACAGGTAAGATAGGGGTTTGTGAATTGTATTCTTACTCCGTCACCACACAGATAATGATCCTTCTAACAATACCAAAATTAGTTACGAGATATTTAACTCCTAAATTTAAGTAACAACTAAGGCAACATAAATGATAAATAACGTTGAGGTTAATTAATTTATTTCGTTTTAATTGATGTTAAATAAAATTTAAATTTTAAGTAAAGCCTAATAATAGTGGTAGAACCACGCTGTGGACAGTTCTCTGTGTATAGCCGCGGGCCGGTCCGTCCGAGGTAGTACCACACACTGTCGCTGAAGATCGACGTCTGAGTAATGGCTAAGTGCTATTGCGCTTCGTTCGGTGAGCGAGAGAGCCGGCAGCTCAACTGGGGTGGGTTTGGGGATTGTATTGGTAGGCAGCGGCTTAGCTATTGCAAAGGTCCATAGGCGGTAGTGACACTTACCCATCAGGTGTGCTGTCTGTAGGGCCATCGAAGTCAAAAATCGGGTACCGGTGGCCCGCTCGCACGGCGAAGAGAAAGGATTTTACGGTGGGTCTATGGGGTCATGCGCCGCCTTTCCGTCACCCCGGACCGATTCGGCGGGGCGAGACGCATCCATAGCCCACTAATAAAAAAATAAAAAAAGGTGTGCTGTCTGTACGTTTGCCACAATAAGCAATAAAAAAATAAAAGACAATATAAATTAAACATATTAACTTAAGGTGGTATTTATATTACGTTAGGAGCTCAATTTTAAGGGCAGTCGGTGAAAACGGCGTATAATATGTTGTATATTTAAAATAATTCCTCCTGGTCAGCTCAGTTTATACAAGTCCCCTGGCTGATTCCTTCTATAATGGAAGTGAAATTGATTTACTATAAACGCTGGTCACACGGGCTGGTATAAAGATCGGGTACCAGTGGCCCGCTTGCAGGGCGAAGAGAAGTGCTTGCAGGGTGGGTGGTGTGCACATCTATAGCCCAACGCAAGAAAAAAAAAGGCGGGCAGGTATAAGGTTTTATTTCAAGTTATCTTCTCTAATAGCGATGTTGTCAGCTTGCGTTTTTTAATCGTTTGCTTAATCATCTAAGGAAAAGAAAAAGGGGTTGTATTTTCTTTTGAAAATACAAACCTCTGAAGTACGGTACCTACTAATCCTTGTATTGCGGAGAAATTTACAAACATATAATTAACTGATACGAACTATATATAATATGTATGTCATTCTGATAAGCGATTAACCGTTTGTTGACGGAGTAAGAATACAAATCACCACTATCTTACCCGTGGGTGATCGTAAAAGACAATTCAATGTTTTTTTTTTTTGTTTATATGTGACTTAATTGTTAGCTTCAGATGGCTATAATAACTTTACCTGGACGGATATATACATATGACAGTTATATAAGAGAAGTTAATAGAGTCAACCCCCCACTCGGGGACTGATGACATTATCAGAAAACCGTTGGATGCAGGTGGCACAGGACCGTTGCAAATAGCATTCTTGTGGGAAGACCTATGTCCACCAGTGGACGTTTACAGGCTGATGGATGGAATAGAGTCAAAATAAATCCTAGATATAGGAGCGCGGTATATGTCACATTTCTTCCTACTATATATGAGTTTTGGACGTAACAGTGGGACGTATGTGAGCTGTAATGATAATGAGGCGATACTGATAATAGATCTGTGTGAGAACGCAATACAATCATATAAATACATATTTATTTAGACAAACTATAACAGCAGCTTCGTCTGCGTGGAATACTTATTTAATACCATTATTTTGATTGACAATCTACGTCTCACGATGACATTAATAATGTTCATAAATACATCAACTATAATTTTTGTTATCTCAACAGTTTTCATGAAAATGGTACGACGCAAAAATTTCTTTGATAAACACACAACAGGCTATATGATACCATAAAATAGAAACCAACTGGTAATTCTTAAGGTTTCTCAGTATAGTGGAGGAATAAGAATACGAATGTCACCCGTTACTCTTAGGAGTTTTAAATTTAGCCGAATTTAGACGATTTATAACGACCTAGGCCAACTACATCTGATGCCGTTTGGTCAACAATTACATTCCCAAGGAGGGTTGACATCTGGCAGGCGGCCGGTCATAAAACTATTGTCAATAACTTTTACAATATGTACTATGAAAGAAGAGTACATATTGTATCGACCCCAAATAATTGGGAGAATGATATATATATTTATATCTATCTATACATAGGTATAATAAAAATGTAACGGATCGCTGTCTGTACATGGAAGATATATGAGAAAAAAAATTACTGGGACCTTTATCAACACTAATGGAACCCAAAACAATGATTTTTAAACTTTTTGTCTGTTTATCTGTTTGTCTGTTTATGTGTTTGTCTGTGTGTTTGTGCACGCTAATCTCAGAAACGGCTTATCCGATTTAGACGCGGTTTTCACTAATATATTGTGGTAAGCTTCACTTAACATTTAGACTATTTTATGTCAATTGGTTTATAAATAAAAAAGTTATGTCAATTTAAAAAATGTTCGGAGAAAAACATCTTCGATGCTTTTCAAATCGATGCTTTTCAAATTACGAACAAATATTCTCCAGTAAAAATAAAAAAAAAACGTGTTTCAGCATTTGTTGATTTTCACCCTCTGGGGGTGTAAATTAGGCCTGCAAAGCGGGTTGGACGACTCATTAAATCATTAGCGCCAAGCCGATATTATTGAAGCTGACAATTTTAAATGTTGACAGTGGTTTCTTTATATGACGTAGAGATTTACTAAGAAAGGATTTTATGAAATTATGCCCCTAAGGGGGTCGAGCAGAGCGGCAAAGTTTGTATGGGGAGAAAAAAATCTTTATTGATTCTTTTCAAATTATGAGTCGAATCAAATATTCTAGGGTAATATCCGGCATTTGTCAATTTTCACCCCCTAATTTACACAACCAGATTGTGTAAATTAGGCCTGTGAAACGGGCTGATCGACTCATTACCGCCAAGCCGAAACTATTAAAGCACGTTTTTATTTATGACATAGAGATTCAATATGAAAGGATTTTATTAATGCCGCCCCTAAGGGGGTGTAACAAAGCAGTAAAGTGTGTATGGGGAGAAAATTTCCTTATCGATTCTTTTCAAATTACGTACAAATATTCTTCGGTAAAAATAAATAAACACGTGTTTCTCTCCCCTCTCCATCAACCCCGCACCAGTGCCTTTGTGGCGACCAGTGCCGACGTGAGAGCTCACACGATACACATAGTGGGCGGCAATAGATTCTTGCCTAATGGTTTAAGATACAGGTTAAGTTTAGCTTTAAAAATGTTCACTCTATAACTCAAATAATAAATCATATCTAACGAGGACGCAGCTCTGCTGGTGAAACAAAACAGTCAAATAAATGGTGGCGATAATTATATTTTTATCCCATGGTCATGCCGTAAATAGTATATTAATGGCAATATAATTTGTAGAATGAATAGAACATTGAACCACCTTTTTCTTTAGTGACCGGCTATGGTATATAGACACACGCGCGCCGTACACGTACATCTACGTTGTGCGGGCGGGCCACCGCAACCAGGTATCATCTCGAGTCGAAGCCCTCATGCAGTGAACCTCAATACAGATACTTACGCTTGCGCCGCCCAAAGCACCGACGATAGAGCGTGTCAAGTCGAGTATTTTCTCTCGAACCCACCCTATTGCCTAATTCCGTTAGGCAATTAACTCGCAGAAGGCGGCGACCGCATCCCAGTTTCTGACGCTGTTGATTATCGTCCTAGCGACAAACCTTCAACACCTTGCATTGCTTTTTCTATTTAACTCTGTTAGAGATGACTTCTGCGTGGACGAAGTCGCGGGGTTACAGCTAGTATATATATATATATATATATATTAACGAGTGCATATATTTATCTTATAGAGACAGCAAAAAAAGTGTTATCTTACACGTGGTTCTGTCGTTTATCAGTGTAAATTTTTTTATATATGTATATATTTTGTTGCAGAAATTTAAATAACTGTTAATATATTTATTTGTGATATCAATTTTATGCTTGCTTATTTGAATATTTTATAACTGTTTCTTTGCTTTATCTAGTTGGTATACATCCCATTTGTCAGTTCAGGCCTCGCTCATAACAGGAGGCAAATAATTGTAGGTACTAGATATAGCACTGGTGATTAGACGCTTCATCTCAGCTCATATATGTCCCACTATTATTGGGCTCGAGCCTCCTCCATATTGGAAGGAAAATTAACCTACTATACCAAGCTGGTCAAACGTATTGGTATAGGGTTTTGTTTTGAGTTTTTCTTCTCATGCATATATGTTACATGCGTTTTATATCCCCTAGTCATCTCATCCTCTGTCTAGGGGGTGGTGAATTATATTCTTACTCCGTCACCACACGGAAAGAACTAGACGCTTAGCTTAATTTAATCGTACTGAGAGCCCTCAGCGCTCACCTATAGTCCGCGTAAAGCTGTCAAAACCAACTGCGGTTAGCAGCTAAACACACACTAAAAAAAACCCCCTATAATTAGACGTTTCGGGGCGTTTAATTTCGAATTTTCCTTTCCCTGTATAGATTTTATGAATTTTATATTCCTTAATGATTTACGACATTCATATGTAAGATAGGAAGTGTTGAATTGTATTCTTACTCCGTCAATTACCTGTATAGGGTTAATAATACTGTATGTGTTTGATTTCTAGCTTCAATAAAAAAGCATATAGTAATGTTGGGGCAAGCACTGCGTTATGTATTGCTACACGTGCCTTCTGGCTGAGGTGGTGGCTACAGAGAAATTGTGTGTTGTTGTGTGTTGAGGAAGCGAGTGAAGTATGCAAGGATAGTGTTCTCTGGCACTCTGTTCTCTCTGCCTACCCTGCAAGGGATATGGCGTGATGATATGTATGTATGTATAAAAAATAATTTATTAGTGGAGATAAATCTCTCTATGAAGATTGAAAAATGTTATAAACAGATTTATTTGGCGATGGTATTTGGTTATATAAGTTTCTGCAAGCCATATTTATGTTGTTAGCCATTATTGTTATTAGCCAATTTCTACCAGGTACTCAACATTGAGATGGAAAGGTGTGGGTACAGAAGAATAATAGTTCCACCATGATCATCATCTCAGCTCATATATGTCCCACTGTTCGGTTCGAGCCTCCTCCACAATGCGAGGGAAATTGACCTACTATACGCTACACGCTGGTCAGACGTGTTAGTATAGGGTTTTGTTTCGAGTTTTTCATCGCTCGCATAGATGTTTTATGCGTTTTATATACCTAAGTCGTCTCTTACGATCACCCACGGGTAAGATAGGGAGTGGTGAATTGTCTTCTTACTCCGTCAACACACGGGAAAATATGTATTATTGAACATAATTCAAATAGTATTGGTAAGATATTGATTAATTTTATATGGGAAGATCAGCTTTTGAATCAAAATCATGAAAATCGAATTCACCAAAAAAAGTTTTTAGGTAACGCATATAAAAAAAAATACAGATAAATTGAGAACCTTCCGCCTTGTTTTTGAAGTCTTAAAAATTGGCTGTTATATAAAATGATTTACAATTTCAATGTTAAATATAAAGCTCATGGCAGCTAAATAAATCACAAATTTAATACAGTACAGATAAAGGATTACATCTGCTAAGGGGACGTCCATTAATCACGTGATGTTTTTTTTAGCATTTTTTAAAACCACCTTACCGGTGGTTTTAAAAAATCCTTTGTCAAATCACCGGTATATTAATTGATTTTCATCCCCATTTTATACTAGTGGCTCTGTAAGCTGCAGACTTAGTGAAGCCTAAAATTGAATAAATATTCATTTTGACATTTATTCAATTACCGCATTACATACAAGTTCCATCCTAATAATAATCCTAACTTGATTGCACAGATGGCCTAATCGCTAAGATACCGACCTGCCTTGCCAGTACTGTATGTTTGATTCCCACGCAGAACAACACTGTGCGAACCACAAAGTGTTGTTCTGAGTCTTGGTGTAATTTGTCTGCGTTGATTTTATGTTCGTAAAGTCCTCCGCAATACAAAGATTATTTTCTTAGTGCTGGGTGGGTGTCGTTAAAAATAATAATAATAATAAATAATATTTATATACATATATTATTTATATATATATATATATTAGGGTGATTTTTTTTTTTTACTTTTTTTTTTTTTTCGGTCCCATCGTGAATTCTTGTTGGAAATACCCAAAAAAAATTTCCCTGAAAGTTTCAGCCCTTAATATTAATTAACGTCCTCGACCAAGGCGTGTGAAGATTTCCCATTGAAAATACACAAAAACTCTGATTTTTAATTTTTGAATTTCTAAAGCTCAGCGGCATTTCATGGGATCACTTTGATCGAAAATGGTTTTTTCTCAGAATTGAACGCTCTACAAAAGTGCCCATTGCCGCAAAGTCGTAACTCACACTGGCGAGGCAGTACGGGCCACTAAACCAGATTTTTTCATAAAATTCGCGTTTTTTCGCATTTATCTCGTAAATATCAAGAGCTACGGAAAAAATGTGAATGACAAACTTGTAGAAAATTCAATTTTCAACAAAAAAGTCCTATGGACCAAATCGCTAAGATCAATATTAAGCGAGATATTAAGCCTTGAATATATTTTTTCGTGAAATTTTGGCCTGGTTCAGTGGCCCGTACTGCCTCGCCAGTGTGAGTTACGACTTTGCGGCAATGGGCACTTTTGTAGAGCGTTCAATTCTGAGAAAAAACCATTTTCGATCAAAGTGATCCCATGAAATGCCGCTGAGCTTTAGAAATTCAAAAATTAAAAATCAGAGTTTTTGTGTATTTTCAATGGGAAATCTTCACACGCCTTGGTCGAGGACGTTAATTAATATTAAGGGCTCAAACTTTCAGGGAATTTTTTTTTGGGTATTTCCAACAAGAATTCACGATGGGACCGAAAAAAAAAAAAGTAAAAAAAAAAAATCACCCTAATATATATATAAATAATAATATTGAATATGTATTTTAAAAAGTCCTTTATAATCTTATCGAATCTTCTCATAAAATTTCACTACATTCGGTTGAAAAATACGAAGTATTTTTACACAAGCTGCAACGGAGATGCTTTACGCTCACTCAGTAAACATAGTAAACATTTTATCAAAATTTACATAAAACAAAATATAGTCTTAAAAACTTAAAATAATTAACACTGCTATAGAAATAGAAATAAATTATACTGCTTTAACTATTATCTACTATTCTGTCTATTCTATCACTATTCTCTTTATACTGCACGACATAAGCAAATTCGTGGTAACCCAAAGCCCTGATCACCGACGACAAAGACCAGGATCCGGTGGCCCACTCGCATGGCGTCGAGAGATACAATTCGGGGCGGGTGTGTGACCAGAACATAGCCCACCCCAAAATGCCCTAGAAGCCATTAGAAGAAGCTGGTTGCGATGCGATATTATTATTAAAGATTTACAAAAATTACTCGTCGCCCGCTCATTAGATAGATAATTATTATATATATTTAGATTTTTTTATTTGTTAATCATGCCATGGTATTAGATAGATAATTATTATATATATTTAGATTTTTTTATTTGTTAATCATCATCATCTCAGCCCGTATATGTCCACTGTCGTAATGGGAGGGAAATTGACCTACTATACCACGCTGGTCAGACGTCTTGGTATTGGGTTTTATTTCGAGGATTCCTTCTCTTGCCTATGCATATGTTATATTTGTTTTATATCCCTTAGTCGTCTTTTACGATCACCCACGGATAAGATAGGGCGTGGTGAAATGCATTCTTACTCCGTCACCACACTTATCTGTCAAATAATCTATAAAAATGAATATTTGATAAAATAATAGTATTAGTTAAATCAATATAAGTAGGTATATGTATTCATTATGTTATCCCTATATTTATATTTTACACGTATTGGTAAAAATAATGTCACAATATGACAACATAGTTCTTCTTTTTCTTATGTATTGGCAATCAGCTACTTATACGAGCTATTGGTGCCAGTGTTGAGTTATGAATATCTTCACGTTTTTAGTCTTTCAGGTTAGTCATTGTCTAAGTCAAATTGTAACCATCAACAGTGCTATGGCCACACTGTTAATGGTATCCTGTGGGAATTTTGATGGAAAACGAAAACGTGGTAAAGCACTTTTATACGATATTCACTACTTCCCAGTAGTTCCGCCGTATCACATTACATAAAATTCCATCAAAATTATCTAATATAACACATTAAAACACTAAGATATCGAATATAATACAAGAGCACCACATGACGTTTTCAAATTCCCGTCAAAAGTCCGACATAGTACCAACATAGTTAAGGCAAATTTGTTTCAACTTAATAATGAAACGTCAATCTATCCACAGTGATAATCCATAATGAAGGTCATAGCTTACACGGTAAGCTCTCAGTATGCCATCTTTTATTAAAAACAAGAATTCTGTACCTGTTCTTCTGTACTTGTGAAAAAAGCAGTAAAGCTGATTATAGTGTTTCACATTGTCCCTTTCTGCGCCTCGGAAAGGTATGACCCAACTTCATTCTCCTCTTATCCCAATTATCTGTGATCGACGCAATATATACTCCCCTTCCTACATATTGCAAAAGATATTTGCAATTTAAATTACTGAAATTTAGCATTTAATATGCTTAATTATTTATAAAACCCGATTACGAAGCGAAAAATGATGTCACAAGCGGGATTCGAACCCGCGCCTATTGGGATTCCGGCCCAAACGTGCTGCCACTACACCACCTTGACTTATTGTAGGACATGCAAATTTCGCTTCGTATCATATTTACGTCTTAAGGTGACGGTATGCTATCTACCCGACAATGTTTATTTGCAATTGTTTTGTCCGCCCGCCTGTCTGACTTTAACTTTCTTTGGGAATGTAATTGTTGACCAAACGGTATCAAATGGTATTGGCATAAGGCTCTTAGTCGTCTTTTACGACATCCACGACTAAAGTAAGGGTTGGTAGTATTCGTAGCCGATACCACACAACTAACTATAGTTACTAATGAACGATCCTATCGTCAATGAAATGCTATGTCAATTTGAAATATAACTACTTTTACGTATTCTATCGCGTTTGTATTTGATTTTTAATTTCCCGACGTTTCGAACACTTTATAGTAAGCCTGCTCACTGTAAAGTACAAACGCGATGGAATCCGTAAAAGTAGTTTTATTTCAAATGTGTAATACTCGCGTAAACACATCAGAACCAATTATACTATATCAATTTAAAATCGTAAATCTTATGACAGTTATGACTGAGGAACATATTATATACGTTTAAAGAGATTCATATTCGAAATTTTCCATCCGAATTATCAATGATAATAATAAAATCATAATAAACAAATCATTACAATGCCTCCCAGTCAGTCATATATATATATTGTTCACAATATATATAGTTATGCATCAGAGCGAAATATTCACGTAGATAAATGCCACGTGTAAGATAAGTTTTTTGTCGTTAGGACAATTATCGTGCAACCGTACTAAATGTCTGTTTGTTAATATTGAATTCATATTTTATGTATACCGTATTTAAATACACATGTGCAATATTTTTTTGCCTGGTATTCTCTACATCATTTCAGCTCATATATGTCCCACTGTTGGGCCCGAATCTACTTCGTAATCAGCGTTGCCAGATGGGGCTATTTAGTGTCAATGGGGCTATCTCCCTTACCGAGCGGCGATAATATTTTATCCACTGGCTACAGGTAGCCAATTCAACTATATTTTTTTTTCAGAAATATATAATTAACAAATCATTTTTATGCAAAAAAAAAAGGACTTTTACAGCAACAATCAGTTTTAATAGTTTTTATGTATATGTTATACTCCTATAGCAATCTGTCTGATCAATCAGTGAATTCGCTTGCCATTATGGTGGACGTATGCTCAATATTGACAAAGAATAAGGTTAGTGATGATGACAGAACGGCGAGTAACTTGTAACAGTTGACGTATGGCTGGACATGAGTTGTTCGGAGATCCTTTCTCACATATGAATTTGAACAACAACTGCTAGTAAATCGAAATTAATAGGTCATAATTCTATTCTTAATTCATGATTTAAATAATGTAAATAATTATATGGAAAGCTTATACTTTTTGATACGTAAAATAAGTTATTAATGTCAGCACCCATTCGCTATAAGTTAATAAAGTTACGCCCTAAGCAACAACGTAAGAAGATATTAAGAGATAAGTGATAAAAGTTATTTGAGGTACTAAATATTCTATTATAAATAAAACTGATATGCAATCTTCATACTATAAATTAATTATATAAATTCATGAATAAATATAATTTAAAATTATTGTAGATTAATTCCAACTTGATACAAAAGCAAGCAACTACAATTAATGATGTTTCTTAATTAATTTCTGCTTTGAAGCGGTACATGAAAGACTATATATTATACTAGCTTTTGCCCGCGACTTCGTCCACGCAGAAGTCATCTCTGACAGAGTTAAATAGAAAAAGCAATGCAAGGTGTTGAAGGTTTGTCGCTAGGACGATAATCAACAGCGTCAGATACTGGGATGCGGTCACCGCCTTGTGCGAGTTAGATGTCTAACGGAATTAGGCAATAGGGTGGGTTTAGAGAGAAAATACTCTAGGTTGACACGCTCTATCGTCGGTGCTTTGGGCGGCGCAAGCGTAAGTATCTGTATTGAGGTTCACTGCATGAGGGCTTCGACTCGAGATGATCCCCGGTTGCGGTGGCCCGCACGCACAACGTAGACGTACGTGTACGGCGCGCGTGTGTTTATATACCATAGCCGGTCACTAAAGAAAAAGGTGGTTCAAAAATCTATTCATTCTACAAATTATATTGCCATTAATATACTATTTACGGTATGACCATGGGATAAAAATATAATTATCGCCACCATTTATTTGACTGTTTTGTTTCACCAGCAGAGTTGCGACCTCGTTAGATATGATTTATTATTTGAGTTATAGAGTGAATATTTTTGAAGCTAAACTTAACCTGTATCTTAAACCATTAGGCAAGAACCTATTGCCGCCCACTATGTGTATCGTGTGAGCTCTCACGCCGGCACTGGTCGCCACAAAGGCACTGGTGCGGGGTTGATGGAGAGGGAGAGAGAAACACGTGTTTATTTATTTTTACCGAAGAATATTTGTACGTAATTTGAAAAGAATCGATAAGGAAATTTTCTCCCCATACACACTTTACTGCTTTGTTACACCCCTTAGGGGCGGAATTAATAAAATCCTTTCATATTGAATCTCTATGTCATAAATAAAAACGTGCTTCAAAATTGAATGTTTCTAGCTTTATTAGTTTCGGCTTGGCGGTAATGAGTCGATTAACCCGTTTCACAGGCCTAATTTACACAACCAGAGGGTGGAAATTGACAAATGCTGAAACTTGTGTTTATTTATTTTTACTGAAGAATATTTGTACGTAATTTGAAAAGAATCTATAAAGATTTTTTTCTCCGAACATTTTTTAAATTGACATAACTTTTTTATTTATAAACCAATTGACATAAAATAAAGCCTAAATGTTAAGTGAAGCTTACGACAATATATTAGTGAAAACCGCGTCTAAATCGGATAAGCCGTTTCTGAGATTAGCGTGCACAACCGCACAGACAAACAGATAAACAGACATAAAAAATAAAAATCATTGTTTTGAGTTCTATTAGTGTTGATAAAGGTCCCAGTAATATTTTTTCTCATATATCTTCCATGTACAGACAGCGATCCGTTACATTTTTATTATATGTATAGATAGACAGATAATTTATTATATGGAATAAATTAAGATATTTCCGTGTCATTATGGAGTTAGAATACATCTTAACATACACTATCTTACCTCTGGATAATCGTAAGAGACAACTAAGGGATATTTAACTATTATTCTTAGTAGTACCACGCTGTTGAAAGTCACTGTCTACAGCCGCGGGACGGTCCGTCCGGTGTGGTACCACACTCTCGCAGAAAATCGACGCCTGAGTAATGGCAACGTGCTATTGCGCTTCATTCGGTGAGCGAGAGAGCCGGCAGCCCAACTGGGTGGGTTTGGAGTTTGTATTGGTAGGCAGCGCCCTAGCTATACTCCTAGTATAGCAAAGGTCCATGGGTGGCAGTGACACTTACCATCAGATGTGCTGCAATAAAAAACGCATATAACATATGCGTAGGCAAGAGAAGGAAAGCTAGAAACAAAACCCTATACTAACACACTGACCAGCGTGGTATAATCGGTCAATTTCCCTCCCATTACGGAGGAGGCTTAAGCCTTGATATGTGATAAACAATGACAGTGATGTAATATGCATAGTTTTTGTCTAAGTGAAAAGAAAGTCTTCATAAACCTTACCAAATCGTTTGACCATAATGATATATTGGATATATTTGCCTGCTATTGTGGACGAAGCTCAAGCGCAGCTGTGGGAGGTATATAAGTTGAGATGATGATGAAGTTAAGTGATATTGACGGGGATTCACAGCAGCAGCCGTAAGCCAAACTGGGGTGGGTTTAGGGTTTGTATTGGTAGGCAGCGTCCTAGCTATACCCTTGGTATATCAATCGTCCATGGGCGGCGGTAACACTTACCATCAGGTGTGCTGTCAGCTCGTTTGCCACTAAAGCAAAAAAAAAAATGTAGCACTGACGATCCCGACATTTTTCATCCTCACGCAGGTTAGCTCTTTACATTTACTTATTTTTACTATATAATTGTTCTGGATCTGTGGTGTCCTTTGCGTCGTCATTTTGTAAATTTCTTGGACATAGATTAGTTATTTTTTTAAAAGACACCACCATTTTTTTTTATAGTCTATGGTGTGGACACACTCCTCCCATACCGTCCAGGGCGACGGAAGGTAACCTCTGCTATTACGGACGTCCGTGAGTAACAGTTACCACTTACGGTCAATTGAGCTGCTCAAAATAAAAAATAAACAATAAAAATCGGTTTGGGGCCGCACGCAAGTCTGTTGACGTCCTGGACCGATTGGCCAGTATATAATTATAGTTGGACCATAACCCCACAAAAAAGGAAATAATAAGGATTTAAAAAAGTGAAGGTTGTTTATCTTTAGTAACGGAAATGATGAATAGATTGGTTCTTGGACATTTGGCGGGAATATAAAAGGGTCAGGGGTGAACTTGTATTATATTTAATATCTTAATGTTTTAACGTATTATATTAAATTTTATATAATGTGATGCGAAGAAACTTCTAACGAATATGGTACAAAAGGTAATTAATAGTCTTCTTATTCTTGCTTTAATAGCTACAGCAGTTTCGATAAGCCAACATTCTGCTAATGTTTGTTGGTTAGAGAATATGCTCAGTGCTTCAACAGATGTGACTGTCTTGACTTGATTTTCTTGTATTAGGTGGTTTGTGTAGTTTCACTTTATACAATTCAATGTCCGATTCACATTAGTATCATAAACATGTGATAGAGAAAGCGCTTAAAAATTTGATCAGTAATTTGTAAGAAACGTCAGCTGTGATGATTTGATGATTAGGTAATCTAAGGACAAAAATACACTATTCTAAATACCAAAAGGGGCAAAAGGTAATGAATTAATCTTTAAATAACTGACAATAGTAATAATATTTACTTAACAGTCTATGGACGTATTTTCAATTACTCTGTATTTTTTAAACTTCCGCTGTTAATCCTTTAAAATTAGCTGAATTAATATCGTAAAAGTACTGTAAGAATTTTAACATTCTACAGATATGTGGCGGCAACTTTGATGTTATAATTAAAAACTAGAAAGATATATTTCAAGTTTACTGAATGCTTTTAACGCTTATATTAAACACTATTTTTATTGTTATAATTTTATTTTCACATATATTAGAAAGCATATTGAGTATTAATTTGATAATTAAATACTCCTTAATTTGATAATTAAGTAATTTGATAATTCATCGCACATTTTATTGTCGAATTAAAAAAAAACAAAAGAAATAAGCTTCATTACAGTTAACCTACATGACATAAAACATTTTGAGATAAAACTATTTTTACGGATTCTATCGCGTATGTATTTTGTTTTTATTTTGCCCGCCATTTTGAACACTACTAAAATCTAAATTAATAATCTAAATAAAATTAAATCAAATACAAACGCGATAGGATCCGTAGAAGTAGTTTTATTTCAAATGTATAATACTCTAGTTGAGCAGTGGCAGCATAGGATGCAAAAAAAAAACCAATGTACGATAATATAATTTAATATTATCTTAAAATTACAAAATTAAGATAATTATTACTATAACTTATTACTAAGGTGTGATTATGTCGGCGATCGACTATATAGTGACGAGCGTTCACATAAGAATTCATCAATTCAGTTCACACAAGAAATCCTCATTTTGTTTTCGGCAGGTGTGCCTGTGTCAACATTCTCTGTATCCACCTGTGTTGAGTGTTGCAATTGGTATTTCTGATCAGGGCCGGCTTTACCTATAGTGCAGAGGGTGCGGTGCACCCGGGCGCCGGGTGTTAGGGGGCGCCACATCGGGTGCCTAACCATCTATAGTCGTAGTGGGTGCGTTATTTGACAGGTTTGGGTAGGTTGCTTTGTCGCCATGCTCACTGTTACTTCATAATGCGATCGCGTTTACCTGATTTTGTGTCAAAAACTTTCAACCTATTCCATTTTTTTCACGGATTTTGATACAAGAGGGCGCCAGGTAATTGATTGCACCTGGGCGCTGCATGTGCTAGAGCCGCTCCTGTTTCTGATATTGAGGCAACGTGATTAACTAGCGACGTTCCTGACTACGCCTGCGTAACACTCGCGTAAACATCAGAAATAAGACATTATTACGAATTTCATATATATATACTGTTATACTCTTGACAGGTTAATTTGTAGGTCTATATGACCCGGCTCATCCGGGTTAGTATATACACTTTGAGAAAATCGACGTCTGAGTTGTAAATTGTCTCTCCGTTTCGTTTTCCGGTGAGTTAAGACTGCTGAGAGCTGGAGACTTTAACTGCCTCTTATCTCTCTCATTCCAATGCTACCACGATAGACAGTGAATCAATTACCATCAGATTAGCTTATTGCTGGTTATATTATTTAGGTTGAGCCACAAGAAGTCAGAGTAAAACTCTGAATTAGCTGTTAGAACCGAATGCAGAGTAGAGTTCTGCGTCAGCTTTTTTATTTTTTTTAACTACCCACAAGCCATATACAAACATCATCTTCGTCATCTCAACTTCGGCATCCTGCTGCTGGGTTGCCTCCACAATAGGATGGATTAATTGACCTACTTATATATTCTGAAGAAGGGTTGACGTCAAGCAGGTGGTCGGTCATAAAACTATTGTCAATAATTTTTGTAATATTTACCAGTACATACTGCGTCAAACCAAGAAACTGTGATTAGAGTAGGAGAATAATAATAATTAACCTACTTATACAAAACTGATCAAACGGTTTAGTCATCATCATCACAGCCCATATACAGGTGGAAGGGGACGGCTCCCGAAAACAAAGACAGGTAACCCTACTAGTCCTACTTGTAATGATAGGCTAGAAAAAAAAACCGTATTAGGACAGTGCCACGTAACGATAATTCCATAAAAAATACGTAACTATACTCAGATGAGAAAAGACGCAATCTATTCAAAACCCACGATCATCGAGTTCAAGAGTTCGAACGACCTCGCGGGGTGAAAAAAAAAATTTTTTTCATCCGAATCGATTTTTTTCTAGCCTATCATTACAAGTAGGACTAGTAGAGTTACCTGTCTTTGTTTTCGGGAGCGGTCCCCTTCCACCCTGTATATATTGTTAATATTCGTGAATGCTACTACGATGTATTTCGAGAACAATAAAACTATTAAGAATATTTTTTATTACAAATTAATTTAAATATATTTTCCCAGTGCATTGCGTAGGTAATAACACATTATCTTATCTTGTCTGTCTGCCTAAGGACTGGCAGTTATCGTTCGATGGTACATTGTACAGCTTGTGATAACGTGTGATATGCAAGCGGCTGCAGACCTGGTGTCTGTTCATATATATGTTGGTTTAGTTGACTGATAGGTGATTACTTATTACAAACATGACTTGATAATATCACAAGAGTATAACTGCCAATGTGACGTTATGAATTTGAATCCTAGCTATCTTAATTATTTTTGGTCCCTTTTACTATGAACGTTAAAGTGCGGGCAATGTCGTTATCATTTAGTTGGACGTAAGCCTATTCATTATTCTCCTACTCTTATCCCAATTACTTGGGGTCGATACAATATATACTCTTCTTTCATAGTATATATTGTAAAAGGCATTAGTTTTATGACCGGCCGGCTGCCAGACGTCAACCCTCCTTTGGGAATTCAATTGACCAAACGGCATCAGATATGGACGTAAGCCTATTCTACTAATGATATTACGATAATCGTTAAGTTTGACAAGCGGGTTGGCGGTGTCAGTGAGATGTCGTACTTTCCTCCGTAGGCATAAGGTATGACGGCAATATTATTCATCATCATCTCCGGTCATATATGTCCCACTGTTGGTCTCGAGCCTCCTCCATAATGAGAGGGTAATTGACCTACTATACCACCCTGGTTAGACGTGTTGGTATAGGGTTTTGTTTCGAGGTTTCCTTCTCTCGCATAGATGACTAAGGAATGTAAAACGCATACAGCGTTTTATATCCCTTATGGCCGGTTTCTGAGGTACTTTTAACTGGAGTTTAAACGTTCGATAGCGCTATCGGATCAATAACTCGCCGAATTGCGTTTCTGAACACACCATCATACGACAAACTTCAGTTAAGCTTGGTTTAACTTAACTGACCAAAAAGGAGCGTTTATCGATTCGATAAGTATTGTTTGACGTTAGAACTAACCTAAAAAGTAATCGTCTCGTACTATTACCAACGGGTTAGATAGGGGTTGGTGAATTGTATTCCCACTCCGTCACCACACGGAAGCGCTTATTATCTTGTCAAAATACGGTCATTGTGAAATGTCGGACTTGTTAAAATAGAATTAAAATGCGATTAAATAATTACAATTCTTCTATTTCATATTTACACCTCTTATTGATGGATAGCTGTGTGTTACATTCCTCGTGGGTCTCGTAAGAGACGACTAAGAGCTTAACATCGGTGTGGGCCAACTCCATTTAATGCCGTTTGGTCAACAATTATATTCACAAGCAGGGTTGACGTTAGGCAAATGATCATGAAACTGTTGTCAAAATTTTTGTCATATGTATGATGGAATAAGAGTATATATATTGAGTCCCCCTTAGTAATTGGGATAAAAGCAGGATGCTGATGATGATTTAATATTGATATGAAGTGTCAGTAATAATTTCCTTTTCAGTCTTTGGTTTGTAAAGTTTTTTTTTTATCTTTAGTTTATTCATACCTCTAGTTATGAATAACCACTCTTTTTTGTAACTAATATATATATATATATATATATATATATACATATATATATATATATATATACATATATATATATATATATATACATTCTCCTTTTTTTCTTCTTCTACTCAGCTTATATGTATACGTCTCGCTCAAACTATCAAACCCAGCCCGTTGGTTTGTTTGTAGAAGTCGATATAACGCAGCGCCGCCTGGTGGTGAGTTACAGCAATGTGGATATAAACCTTTACCATGAAAAAATACATATATATACCAATTTTCATGATGATCGGTCAAATAGTTTCCGAGTTTAGCGGTGTCATATATACAAACATCTTTTTTTTTATAGATATAGATTTTCCTTCGCTTGTATTAATATTATCTGTATATTATATCTCTAAGTGGTCTTTTACCACAGTCATAGGTAAGAAAATGGATTGCGAATAGGGAATATGCACGTGACTCCAAAATGAACAAAGTATTTTTTTTTTGTAATCTTTATTGCTTAAATAACATACCTATACAATTATTTTTGAAATTCATCATTATTTAATAGTGAAATTGAATTATCAAAAATCGGCTTTTTTGAAATTCGCTCGCAAATTTCTAAAACGCAACGCGATTGGTTGTTCTTGAACAACCAATCGCGTTGCGTTTTAGAAATTTGTCGTCTTGACGTGACGTCATCGTACACTCGAGTCTTCTGGTATCAAGGCGTTTCTATAGTGATTATTTTCTATCATTACCCAGTTATTTCATGAGTTATTAGTTTTCTGTGTTCAAGTATTAATCCTTGTGAATGAGAGACTTAACAAACGTCACTTTTTGTCCCTGTTCTAATGCCATTATTTTGTATTGCATATAATTCTCTGTATCTGAAACCCAATAGAAAAATGAATAATAAATAATTTCAAACTTTTCTCTTACTATAATAAGTTACATGTTTTCATTCATAGGTATCATAGATGACTAAACATATATCTATTACTTTTAGACCCATGTATGTACCTATTACAATCTTTAAGAACTTTACGTAAACTAGGTAGTGTACGTCGAAGTTTGTTAACAAAACAAGTATGTGCATGTAATTAAAGAAAAATGATTATTTTATGTACTTCATCACTTCTCTAATGTGTTTACTTACGTTAAAATGATCTTCACAACAGTATAAACTGCTCAAACACAACACATTGTCTTTTCTCATCGCCTTGCATCATTTTTTTCTTATTTATTACATTTCTCGGCATAAGGAAATATACTTTGTTAGGTACAGTTTGATAATATTTTGGTACATTATTGACACTGCTTGCAGTAATGTTATCTTCCTGTTATACCTATATATCTCTTGTGACACCCGTGGGAAATGAAGGAGACTTAATTACTTGGTTATAAATCAAAACGACCGCGGCAAAGAGAAGCGTATAAACTACATTATTACTTTTACAGTTTGTCATTTTCTACTATTAAAGTGAGATTCTGTAAGCTTATTTTTCCTAAAATTCCAATGTAAGTGTGATCAGTTAAATGATTAAAAGTATTTTTTTAATGGAAGGGATTTGAAATTATGAACCGAAACTTTTTGTATGAGGGAAAGTGTTTGAAGGCAATATTGTGTTGGGCAGAGCGGGAGTAGTGTTTCGCTTGCCATTGTGTATCGGAGAAGAGTAAGACACACGCTCTTCTTCTTCCTCTTCATGTGGTGTGTCTTTACGAAATAACCTTTTTTTGGGCAAGCTACATGATCCATCCACCCGCGACCACAACTAAGGCGACATCAGGTTCAGGTACTCGTGCCTGCGCCGCCCGACGCGCCTGCCAGCATTTCAGTGTGGAGAATCTCCTCTCTGATACGTCCCGCCGTCTCCTTCTGCAAGACGTTTCCCTCACAGAAGGCGGCGACTACGTCCTAGCTCCTGACGCTGTCGAAAATCATCTTAGCGATGGTCGGATCCGCCGACAGCATCAAGTCGCCACTGATGATTACCTACCACGAGTTCACGATGTTGCCCTACCCAGGCCACGCAGACCTAGAGCATGTTAATGCAGCAATTACCGTGGTCGCGGGACGGTGTCCTCTCGCGACTTATGAAATACCCTGTCTAGTTTTTCAGTTTAGTTGTTGTCAACTGTTACAAATTAAAAAAAAAATATTGACTTAATAGTCTACCTAAGTACTTTATTATGTATTCTGTAACAATATTTACTACTCGTATGTAAGGTTCTGAAATATTTATCTAACATTAGGTTAATAACCGTATCACGGCCTACAACAAAATTTTATTATCTAATCTTTACAATCTTGTTGCTAAGCCAACATTTTACATCAACGTAACGTTGTTATACTTTTTTTTAAGTTTATTAGTCTTAATTTGTGTGTGCTTAGGCTGAATGTGTTTTCTTTTTTATGATAGACTGGCTGCTGTCCGACACTACGCTTGCTTGAATTAAAAAAAATATATATTTCAGTTCGCGGTATTTGCGAAAAGTTTGTATTATTGAAGTAAAACTTCTAATGCGACTTCCAACAAGGTTGCGTTTAATGTTTAACGCAATGGCAACTCGAACGCATGCGCGTAGTGTACCTGTTACAGACCAGCGCGGGCGTTAGCAACGAGTAGCGTCCAATATTCCAACGCCAGAGGGAGAGAGAAAGAAAGATACACAAAGGCAGAAAGTAAGAGAGAGAAAGAGAGTGAGTTGGTAGATCCCAAGCACATGTGCGTGCTATTCTTGCTATGCAGCGAAGTAAACAGTGTGAGCGTCGTGAAATTAGTCAAATTAGCTGAGATACATACTTGTTCTAATTTAATTTATAATATTCATTATTTTCATAGGTTTAAGTTTTCGCTTCTGTCGCCAGTCCTCATGACTGCCTTGTGTTTTTTTATTTGTAATATCTGGATGACCGAGCCTTGCTCGGTATTTTTTGTTGGTGTGTATTGGAAGATATATTTAAATATAATAAAAATAATGAAAACATAAATTAAAAAGTCAAAAGTAAAAATAGAAACTAAAAAAATACATACATACATACATATCATCACGCCATATCCCTTGCAGGGTAGGCAGAGGGAACAGAGTGCCAGAGAACTCTATCTTTGCATACTTCACTCGCTTCCTCAAGGGAGGAAAGAAAAAAAACTAAAAAATATATCGAGCAAATAGGAACCAGAGTCGCGTTTGTTGAATAAGAGCACCCCCTTAAATATTTATTTTATTTTGTTTAGTATTTGTCGGTTTAGCGGCAACAGAAATACATCATTTGCGAAAATTTCTGTCTGACTGTTTAAGTATCATGGTTCATGAGATACATCCTGGTGATAGACAGATGGACGGACGGATGAACAGTGAAGTCTTAGTTATAAGGTCCCGTTTTACGCTTTGGGTACGGAACCCTGAAAATGCTGAACTCACATAAAACTTGGTACAATAGAAATACTCTTTCAAATTAGAGTGTTTCTCAATACAATACAACAATACTGTATTAATGCGGCATTTGAAAGTTTCTAAGTTATAAAGAGGTCACTTTTAGACACGGCGTCATAGGAACGTTGAGTTTGAAATTTTAAATTCTTGGACAGCAATTTTCTAAGCCGAATAATGTAATTGAGAGCCATGATAACACATTGCACCGAATAACTGAAATCCATCGCTCATAAGATATATTACCTGTTTTTATTATACTTTGGAGAGAGTATTTTTACCGCATAATGATTAGGAAAGAGAGATAGTCATTTGCTATGTTTTGGTTCGCTGTTTGGCCAGCGTTTAATCAACATATTTGTAAAAATCTAGATGGAAAAGCCGAGTTATATTAGGAACAATCAGTAAGATACAATAGGGAAACAGGATGTTAATGCTGATCAGATTGGTCCCGAGACGCGAGAAGGTCATGGGACCTACCTATGTGTGCTACTACGGTCGTTTCGATTTCTTTATACCAATTACTTGAAAATACTTTAAATCATTTGAAGGGGTCGAATATCAAAATAAATCCTTCGTATAAGTGATAAACCCCGAGTCCAACAACCGGTTGAGTGCCTGAATACTCTGCAGGCTCCCGGTCTCCCAACTCACATCTTAAAATAAAAGAGTTGGCGCGCCACCAGTTTGTAAGAATAAACATTGCATTGTAATGTAATCGAGTCAACTATACTGACCGGTGGTACTCGAGCAGAGTCTGTATTTATTCCTAGGATTCTTCAAATACCATCAAATTACTACTTCGAATTTCAGAGAGTGCAGTTTGTCATCAAAGTCTGCTTCACAATGACCATAAACAAAGCTCGTGGTCAAATTCTGAAGGTAGCGGGAGTAGACTTGAGAGAAAGCTGCTTCTCCTATAGGCAGTTGTATTTGACATGCTTCAGAGTAAGCTCACAGAGTAGCCTGGTAATTCTAGCATCCGAAAGAAAAACAAAAGATATTGTTTACAAAGAAATACTGTAATAGGTGTAGTATCGCGGGTGGATGTCAAAGAAGTGGTACCAGTGGTCGGCCTAAATTCGATAGAAAAGACGGTGAGTTATGCGGCTGCATACTGCACTTCAGTCGCTTCGGTCGTAATGGGCGCAGAATGTTCAAAACATAGCCTGCTAAGAAAAAAGCCACCCATCCATAATATATAACAAAATTTCATGTTATTTTCATGTTTATTAAACCTTCCCTACACTATAACAAAGATTGTTAGCATCATCATCATCACAGCCCATATACGTCTCACTGTTGGGCTCAGGTCTCCTCCATAATGGGAGGGAAGTTAACCTACTATACCGCGCTGGTTAGACGTGTTGGTATATATATTTGTATATAGTATATATATCTTTGTTTCGAGTTTTCCTTCTCTTGCATAGATGTTATATGCATATAAAATCTCTTAGTCATCTCTTACGATCACCCACGGGTAAGATAGGGGGTGGTGAATTGTATTTTTACTCCGTCACCACATGGATAAGATTATTGTGCTATATAAGTACCTATAGGTACAAACATTTATACATAATAATTTAAATTATAATACAATTAATAACATAAAAAACAAACAAAAATCCTATTAGAACCATTTTCGACTTCTACGCAGACAAAGATGCGGGCAAATGATAATTTAATAATTAATAAAATAATAAAAAAAAGGCCAAAAAGTAAATAAGAGAAGGTAAGGATCCGAACCGAGCTCAATTTTCCAACTGAGCTAAATGTCAATTCTTAATGACAGCGTCAAAATTTGAAAACCTTCATATTCTAATAGTTTCAATACAACGAAAAATTATATTTTTTTTTGCCGAAAAAACCACGGAGCAAATACAAAGAGGAGACGGCCTAAGTAACTGTGCACTGTGATTCTCAAGTAGGCCCTGACGTCATTCACGTTAACACCAATAGTAGGCGTGGCCTATTAGTCTTCTGTCGTCGCTGCCGGTGTTCGCACGGTGCATAAAATTATATTTTTGGTGTATTTTTATGTTATTACGAAGAAAACCATGAAGTGTTGTGTTTTATCATGTAAAAACTACTCCGATAAACGAACAGATGCTATGGAAAGAATCACATTTCATTTGTAAGTATATATATTTATTCATAATTTATCAAAATAATTTCTAGAAAGTTCTTTTGACGGTATCATATTCAAAAATAATTTTACTCAACGTTAGATGGCACCACTTTGCGTAATAGGACCTAGAACAATAAAAGCACATACAGTTCAAACTATTAAGATTATTGTAATAACTAATAACCATGAGTATTAAAATTTATACCCAAAGCCTTTTACCTCGACAAAAATATGAGTTTTATATGTAGTTAGTAATTATTTTGTAAGCAATACGCCAGCTGTCGTTAACTATGAAGAACTATAAAAGTGTCAAAATCCAGGGTCGTAATTAGAATATAATTATAACATTCGGATTTTTCATCAAAGAAAAATATTTTTTACACTACTTTAAATGAACCTATTATAATTAAACTGTAAATTTTGTATGTTTTAGAATACCGTCCAATGACGATGTTAAGAAGCAATGGATTTCAAAAATTAATAGAAAAAACTGGACTCCTACGAAATATACAAAGATTTGTTCTTCTCATTTTAACAATGAAGATTTCGTAGTAACAAGCAAAGGCTTAAGAAAACTAAAGAAGGGAACAGTACCTTTTTTAAATCTAGATTCATGTGTTAGTTCCTTTGCAGTTTGTATTATCAGTTACTGTTATGTGTATAGGCTGCTAACTTATTATTGAATATATTATAGAGTTAGTCCGTCACTCTCCGAGAGGCCGACCGCACGAGGAAAGACCGACGTCCTCCCCGAGGTGGGGGACGTCGGTTAAGGGGAGGGTGCTCCTCAGGGGGTATTCCGTCAGGCCGACCACTGACGTCGAGACATTCTGCTCCGGTGGTCGGCCCAACGACGAAAGCGACATACCAGGAGTGGGTTACGGGTGTGCGTGCTTACAGACAAAACAGAGAGGCTCTGTCGCCCCGGACAGAGTGGTGCGAGGAGTGCGCCGACCATGACCTACCCGCCAAAAAAGAAAGAGGCTGCTAATTTCATATTTTTTTATTATTTATGTTGTAGCTTAGAAAGAAGTTACCGGAGCCTAGCCTAGCCTTCCCTAAAACAATCCATACGATTGGCAGTGAAGAATTTTGTCATTGAAAGAGTGCGTGCTTCTACAACTGGCCTCCACGTTTAAAGGACTGTATTGCAGCCAATGGAAACCACTTCGAACAAGCTTTTTATATTTTAAATTGTTTTATATTTATGTATTAAACTAACACTGTAAAAGTAATAAATATTTTTTGCAATAGAAAAAGGTTTTTCTTTGTTACAGTATTTAGGGCAAGACTAGGCTCAAGAAATATATGATACAAAAGAGTATTTCATTTTTATTATTAGAACCAATGTCACCCTTTCTCCTTTATTTATTAATAATGTAATTGCACTCGATGCAATTTCTTGATAAGATTAACGAGGTTGAGCACGTCACAAAAATATTCAAAATGGTGGTGGCGTCGAAGACCGGGTCTTCAAGTTACCTTTGGCATGGCTAAGTTTTAGATGGACCGTGCGTCAATGAAACGGCTGCTACCAGGGGGGGCTGGTCTGCTCGCTTGAAATACTCTTTTACATATCTTGGTCATTGACACTATTGTTGCATTATCAATTGTATAAAGCCTTATTTTAATAGAGTGGTTTGATTCTTTTTTATATGGAAAAGACAAAAAGGAAGGAAATAATACCGTGTAACTAACATATTTACTAAAAGTACAACTACTTTCATTCGACAATTTGTTAGAAACCCAAACAAATAATTGTATTATTTGGTCGTATGAAAAGGACACAAATATGAAGAAAAAAAAAGGTTTCTAAACTTCTGAGTTTATCAGAATGACAGTAAAGAAAAGATGGATTTTTCATAAAATATTAACATTATGAACAATGCTGACAAGCCTTATAAAGAAATTTGCGGTTAAAAACAGTAGTCATTCACCTATTCGCTATGCAGAATTATTTGATTATAAACATTTGTATTTGAATAGAGCAAACAGCTACTAAGATTTGTTTGTATCTTTGAAATAAAAAAAAATTAGCACTCCTTGATATAGGTAAATTCTGAGTACGTCCCTGTTACACCATACACTTACTGACATCTAATGCAAGATAGCTCAACTGCATACAATATACGAAATTAGTAGTTGTGCTAATAGCCGGTAGATGGACATAAAGGAGGGAGTGAGACAAGTACTACTACTTGTCTCACTTTCTCCCTTAGCAGCGTCCCCCTCACCCCCTGTAAATGACACGCATTGTTTCATAGAAAATATTCATTACAACAGCTCCTCTTTGTATTTGCT
This sequence comes from Lymantria monacha, assembly GCA_905163515.2. NCBI lineage: Eukaryota > Metazoa > Arthropoda > Insecta > Lepidoptera > Erebidae > Lymantria > Lymantria monacha. The sequence continues at coordinate 25,754,119 of LR991099.1, forward strand.
CCGTGGAAAAAACTGACAAAACAATATTTTCTATAAATGAAACCTAGCTAGATCAATTAATGGCCCCCAGAACCCTTTGTATGCTAAATTTGAAGAAAATCGTTGGAGCCGTTTCCGAGATTCAGATTACATATATATATATATATATACAAGAATTGCTCGTTTAAAGATATAGTGAGATTTCTCTTCTTCTTCTTCTTCTTCTTATGTATTGGCAATCAGCTACATATATGAGCTATTGGTGCCAGTGTCAAGTTATAAATATTTTCACGTTTTTAGTCTTTCAAGTCAGTTGTTGTCTAAGTCAAATTGTCACCATTAACAGTGCAATGGCCACACTGTTAATGATATCTTGTGGGAATTTTGATGGAAAACGAAAATATTGTAAAGCACTTTTATATGATATTCACTACATCCCAGTATTTCCGCACATCACATTACATAAAATGCCATCAAAATTATCTAATATAACACGTTAAAACAGTAAGATATCGAATATAATACAAGAGCACCACATGACGTTTTCGAATTCCCGTCAAAAGTCCGTGAGATTTCTCGTTGATAGTAGAAATGACAAAATGTAACTTTTTAATGTTAAAAAATACTTTCGCATTAAGCGATAGAATGAGGAAAGGAAAATCGGAATTATCTAGTTATTCTTTTGCTAGAATGCAAGCCTATGTTACTTTTTGTAATATTAGAAATCTTTGAAATGAAAGAGACCCTTAATTTCCCCTCTTTTTATGTTTATTTTCAGTATGTGCACAAGAAATAAAAAAAAAATAAAAAAATCAAAAATATTATGTTTTCGTGAATTCTGTTAAGTAGGTACCTATATGAATATTTTTTTAATGTCACGCGGACGAAGGCGCTTGCAACAGTTAGTTTATACACGTAATAATAATTAGAAACTGTACCTATATCATTATCATTCTCCTACTCTTATCCCCTATCTTATACCTGTGGGTAATCGTAAGAGACGACTAATGGATATAAAACGTATATAACATTTATGCAAGAGAAGGAAAACTCGAAACAAAACCCTATACCAATACGTCTGACAAACGTGGTATAGTAGGTCAATTTCCCTCCTTCTGTGGAGGAGGCCCGAGCCCAACAGTGGGACATGTATGAGCTGAAATGAAATGGTCTTTTTATAAGAATATATCCCCCGGGAATTTTACTTAAGAATTAAATCAATTTCATTATCATAATATAATATGTTACATTGTAAACTATAATGGGTAAAGCGATTGATGAATTATTCCACTCCGTTATTTACAAGGTCGCCGCTAATTACTTAGACATATGAATCATCTGTCACAGGCAATATGTAGCTATCTGTACTTATACCTACAACACGATATCAGTAAGGGGACATCCATTAATCACGTGATATTTTGTTAGCATTTTTTTAACCCCCCCTCCCCCTTGGTGATACTTAGTGAGGTTTAAGACTATGAACCTCCCTGCCCCACCAACATCACGTGAGTTTTAGTACCTACAAAGAAGTAGCCCACAGCTCATTATATTCTCGGTTTTTTGCTTTTTTATACTTCGCAAAAAGGTCTTTATACAGATCACCTACTTTAAACGACTTCGTTCGTTGCCTGGCAACGGTAATTCAGTCACACTACACGCCGCTTTTCAGTTTAGAAATCGCAGCGTTTGACGAAAAATAAATACACGTGATATTTTACTACACACCCCTGCCCCTTGTGATGTTTCGTGATTTTTGTCAAACCCCTCCCCCCTTTCAAATCTCACGTGATTAATGGACAGCCCATAAGGAGTGCCCATGGTCTAGGGCTGTCTAATTTTAATAAATGTTTTTAGAAATAAATTAGTTAGCTATATAGATAGTCTAAAAATATTAGATATAGGTAATAATTGCTGTGTGGTAGCGGCTACGAATACTACCAACCCTTAATTTGCTCGTAGATGTTTAAAAGGCGACTAAGAGTTTTGTACCGATCTGGAACTACTCCACCAGATGCTGTTTGATCAACAATTACATTCCCAAGGAAAGTTGATGTTAGACAGGCAGCCGGTCATAAAACTATTAATGCCAAGCCAATAACTTTTGCAATAAGTACGGTGTAAGGTGAGTACATATTGCGACTTTAATTAATTGGGATCAAAGCAGGAGAATGATACTAATGGTGTTATTATAATAACCTACAACCAGATAAGAGTGTGGCCACAGGCTTGAGAAGATCAGGCTAGATACTTAGAAGCCTTTTCATTTTTAAGGTATTTATTTAAATTACTATTGTTTACAACAGCTGATGCCATTCAAACCAGTAATTACTTTTTTTTAAATATAACACAAAAAAAATACATCTAGAACAGATATTATAAGTGGCAGCCATCACTCCCCTTAATAGAAGAGATATTATAAGTGGCAGCCATCACTCCCCTTAATAATAATGGAGGTACAAGAAGAACTCACTCCATGGAGCTACCGTAGGCAAAGACCTTTTTAGTGAGCCTTTGAATTATATAAAGAAAATATTGAAGATAGGATAACAATAATTCACAGAAGACTTAGTGAGAATCAAGGTTCCAAGTGTTGCGTTTGATGCCCAAATTAATTCTCCGTGCGATCGTCGAATACTTTTGGATCTGCTTGAAGGAATTCTATATTTGAAAGATCTGATATTTGAAAGAAAACTATTTTTTACTTTATGATATGGTCACGGTAGAAGAGGAATGATGACCACAAATGCGGAAAGTAGGCGAAACTTCTGTTATATAAAAGTGGCATAAAAAGGTAATAAAAGTCGTAAAAATATGTTTATTTCATAAAATTATTGTATGCAATGACAAGGATTTGGGTTTTTATTGTGGTATTGTTATGCAGAGTTTGACATGCTCAGTCCTAAACCATCGTGACGGTCTCTCTCTTTTTTAATCAGTTTATCCTTTTTGCAAAGGGTTTCTGAAAACTCAGTCTTGAAGTAATCCAAGTCAATAAAGGTTTCGTTTGTCTTCCTAACTTCTGTCTATTCTAGATCTAATTTTTTAAAGCTATTAACATTTTTAGTTGGATATGTTGCATGCATATTGCTGAGTGGAGTGCTAACAGTTTGGACTAGACCGCTTATACTTGTTCTTCTACAGATGCCTGTACGCTAGTTCTTATCTCGCAGAGTTTTTAGTCTTATTTTTTTCAAACATGTTGCGATTTTGGGTTTCTCTATGGGATCAATATTTTAGATATGTGTGTCGTTTACGATATCTACGAACAATTTAAAGATTGATAATGTTTGTAGCCACCACATAGGTCGTTGAACTCTTGAACATATGATCGTGAGTTTTGAATAGATTGTGTCTTTTCTCATCTGAGTAAAGTTACGTATTTTTTATGGAATTATCGTTATATGGCCAGTGTCATAGGACAGTTTCTAATACGATGGAATGTAAAAGAACTTAAAATTAGTTGTGAAAAAAAATTTTTTTTTCATCCGATACGATTTTTTTTCTAACCTATCGTTACAGGTAGAACTAGTAGGGTCACCTGTCTTTGTTTTCGGGAGCTGTCCACTTCCATCCTGTATATAACTTTAATAATAATATATTCTACGACAATTTACTTAAGAATTACATCAATTTCATCATATGTTACATTGTAAACTGTAATGGGTAAAGCGATTGATGAATTATTCCACTCCGTTATTTACAAGGTCGCCGCTAATTACTTAGACATATGAATCATCTGTCACAGGCAATACCTATGTAGCTATCTGTACTTGTACCTACAACGCGTTATCGGTAAGGAGTGCCCATCGTTTAGGGCTGTCTAATTTTTGACGGATTAAGAATACAATTAGTAAAAACCGGCCGAAGGATCCTTAGTGGCGTTCATTGGGTAGCTTATTACACTAAATATCGTCTACTAAGGATATTCTTTATGGCACAATCTGCTTTAAGTAGGCTCTATATTGAACTGTGAAAGTTGACGGGCTAAGAAATGAATAAAGGGCACGTTCCTTTACATAGTCTTATAACCATAATGATTTCTGATTCCTTCATGAGTACACACAATTACACGTTTAAAATATAATTATAAAATTCATAAAAATACATACAACGAAACATAGAACATCCTCATTTTTGAAGGCGGTTAAAAATATAATTTTATTGTTTTTGTTTTTTAATTGGCCGCCATTTCGAATGCTTTTCAGCGGTTATGGTGACGGGAGGACTAATATATCGCACATCCAATAAATCATTGTTATTACAGCGATTTTTATCTACCCGCTACAGTATTAGTTATGGAATTTAAAAATGTGGCACACATTTATCGCATTTTTAATGCAGATTAGGGGGCGTTCAAGTATTACGTAACGCAATTTTTGAAAATTTTTGATACTCCCTCCCCCCCATGTAACGCGCCGTAACGTTTCTCTATACCCCCTTCCCCTCCCTGATCGTTACGTAACACCCAAGTGACCGTTTTTAAACATATTTACGCGATACATGTATATATTGTTTATTCATCATCTAAAAAATAAAATTTGATTGGCAACTTGGGAATTTTTTATCTCCTAGTTTTTTATTTAATAAAATAACAATATTACGTAACGCGTTGTTTGAACCCCCCTCCCGGCTATGTAACGCATTGTAACATTTTATAAGACCCCCCTCCCCCCAAATTGCGTTACGTAATACTTGAACGCCCCCTTAATTGATCGTACAAAAAGAAAATGAGTTTATCTAAAACAGTGTATTATTATTAAACATAAAATTTATGATAATTATTAGATAATAACAATTTATTAATATAAAACGAACAAATCTAGTAAGCTACCATCGGATCGAACGCGCCCACGTTGAGAAAGATTCGGTATGAAAACTCAGAGGGCATTCTAATTATTGACTTTTAGTTTTATTCAAATTCAAATTGGTTCAAATTGATTGGTTGGTGGCTTGGTTTTATCTTTAATTCGGTTAATAACAGGATCTCAGCTTGATGGTACCCAGCCATGTTTTCTATTGAAATTTTGGTATTTCTTAATATCAACACACAAACCATTCTAGATATCGGTGTTCTTGGTGAGGATTCCTTTTCTGGAGGCTGGTAGATAAACATCGATGTAATTAATACTGATGACTTGTTGAAACAGCTTAGCCATCTCATAACGGCAATTCGAGCAATTAAAATTAAAAACGAACACGATAAAGTGCGTAAAAATAGTTTTATACCAAATAAAAAAAAAAACATATTAAAGACATCTACAGGAACTCAAGCAAGCTAATGAATATTAGCATCCTATGAATCGTATTATTGACCTCATGTCAATACACCTATCGAATAATATATAATAGAAATGGCGACTAGAAGGTTAAACACTTTGCTTGGTTCGAGAAAATAAGGAATGATGACGTTAATTTATTAATTAGGATTTAATTTAGGTCCTCGACTGCCATTGTTCTTTTGCTTTGACCTCGCAAATGCGTTTATTATCCTGCATTACTAGATATATTAAGGATTAAATATTAATTATAAGCAGATCTTTAAAAGGGCCGGTACCTAAGTACATCGATAACGTTTCAGTTTAGTGATCTTATAAAAAAGATTTGGAAAAAATATACTTAACCTTATTAAAGTTTGTGTGTGCTTTGTCCATTACTCCTACATGTCTAAGGCTCTACAATAGTTGCTTTTTACTACAAAAAGTTATTGCAACATCACACCTGATGAAAACTGCCATAAAAGTCAATGAATACAAGTTAGAAAACAGCCAAATTGAAATTGGATGGTAACACTGACACTACAGGGCGGGCCACGAGTTTTGGCGCGAATGGGGAAATGTCATGTCACGCTCTTGTATTATATTAATTTCTTTAGTGTTTTGTGGTGTTATATTGAATAATTTTGCTGGTATTTTATGCAATATGGTACATTTAAAGTGCTGAATTGTAGTGAATATGGTATAATAGTGGTTTACGTGTGTTTTCATATTTGCCCAAAATTCCCAAAGAAAATCATTGAGTAGGTTATCAGCGCCCGATTAATGGTAACGACTTGACTTACTGACAGACAATGACTATTAAGGCTACATAATATGAAGAAATGATGAACAATATATGAAAAATAATTAAATAAGACTTGGCTGCATGGGCTTTGATCCCTTTGCCTGTCCGAATGGACGAACAGAACCAAAAAAAAAGGGCGGGCCACCGAGGACAAAGACCGGGTTCCGGTGGCCCACTCGTTTGGTGTGGAGAGGTACATGTAGGGCGGGTATAGACCCGCCCTACATGTACCGACAGAAGAAGCGGCGCACAAACCCATAGGGGTTTGTGCGCCGCTTCTTCTGTCGCCCCGGATGGATTTAGTGGGGCGAGACCATTTCATAGCCCGCCGCCAAAAATAAAAAACACTGACGTCAACAAATTATACCATTATGCAATTGTTGCATAATGGTATAATTTGTTGGCGTCAGTGTTACCATTGATGTATTAAGAAATAAAGCTTTTCATTGCAATTGAATAGCGAATTTGGTACTTATTTTAATTGCTTAAGTTACATTTCAAGAATTACAGTTAGTCATATCGAAATTGTTAATTATATTTTCAATTTTGTTTTTTTTTTTTACAATTGAACAAAGGGATTTGGCAGGGAAGCCATGCAAATAGAGTAAATGTTGTATTGATGAGCTCTTCGCAGTGTGGGTAGTGTAGGAGTGTAGTAGAAGTCTTAAAGATAAAATTAGTACTAATTTTCCTTCCATTACAAGGGAGACTCAAGCCTAGCAGTGAAACGTATATGAGCTGAGATGTTGCAGCTTATAATATGATCATTAGGTATATTGTAAAGATTCATTATCATCATCATCTCAACTCATATATGTACCGTTTACCTATACGCTGGTCACACGTGTTGGTATAAGGTTTTGTATAGAGTTTTCCTTCTCTTGCATAGATGTTATATACGTTTCATATCTCTAAGTCGTCTCTTACGATCACCCACGGGTAAGAGGTGGTGAATTGTATTCTTATTCCGTCACCACACAGATTGAGGATTACATACATACATACATATCATCACGCCATATCCCTTGCAGGGTAGGCAGAGAGCACAGAGTGCCAGAGAACTCTATCTTTGCGTACTTCACTCGCTTCCTCAACATTCATAATTCTCTTCATACACGCTCGCCGGTTTCGGAGACTCTTGACTCCACCTTCCTTCAGTACATGACCGATCTGGTCTAGGTAGGTTAGTCTCGGTCCCCCTCGGTACCTACATCCTTCCACTTTCGCATTGTATATCTTCTTAACCAGGCGTTCGTTCGGCATTCTTTCCACATGTCCGAACCATCGGAGCATTCCCTTTCGCATCTTTACACCAATACTCTCTTTCATACCTACTCGCTCTCTTACGTCGTCGTTACGAATGCGGTCGGTCAGCCTAACTCCACAGCTTTTCCAAACAGATCGGATTACATTATTTAAATCAAAGAATTGTTCTTAACTTGTCTATAAAATATAATACTTAGCAAGGCTTCTCATTTACATATAGCTAGCTATTTTAAAAACAAAAACGAGCCCTGTAAAGTGTTCGAAACTTCGGGCAATTAAAAATCAAATGCGATATAATCCGTAGAAAATAGTTTTATTTTAAATGTGTGATACTCGCGTAAACATCAGAAATCATTATAAAATAGGAGGTAAAGTAAAAAGAGGAAAGTTTTGTAGTTACTTTATTAAAGTTATACTGGATAAGATCGCGGTCGATTAATAAAAAATGAACATAAAAACTATGAAACTGCTACTTATAAATTTTTATTTCTAAATGCATAATCATCATTGTCAGTTCTGAGAATTTCTCAACCACTAACAATGGATAGGGTTGTAGCATTCATAATATTAATATTTTTAAGTAATTGTTTTTATTAATTTATTTAATTATACAGATGAATTGGTGTCTGTTTAGCGATCGGCTAAAAATGCTTAATTATTTCCCGAGAACGTTGTCCCTATTTCAATGAAATAAAATAAAGTAGTAAGTAAACACAAAGTAGAAAGAAAACTAAGTAATATCATATTTAAGCTGAAAAATTTGACTAAAGTAGTCGTAAATTAAGTGTGTAAATATTCAACAGATGGCGTGGTACGGCATTTCAAGTAAAGCCGAGAAATTACTAGACAAATTCCCCATATTAGTGATTCTACACTATTTAGCCACATTTTGCCATCTTTATAGGATAGTATATCTGTGGAGTTAGGCTGACTGATCGCATTCGTAACGACGACGTAAAAGAGCGAGTAGGTATGAAAGAGAGTATTGGTGTAAAGATGCGAAAGGGAATGCTCCGATGGTTCGGACATGTGGAAAGAATGCCGAACTAACGTCTGGTTAAGAAGATATACAATGCAAAAGTGGAAGGATGTAGGTACCGGGGGAGACCGAGACTCACCTACCTAGACCAGATTGGTCGCGTACTGAAGGAAGGTGGAGTCAAGAGTCTCCGAAACCGGCGAGCGTGTATGAAGAGAATTATGAACGATGAGGAAGCGAGTGAAGTATGCAAGGATAGAGTTCTCTGGCACTCTGTTCTCTCTGCCTACCCTGCAAGGGAAATGGCGTGGTGATATGTATATATGTTATAGCACATTTAAATTGCTTATTGCTAATATTAATTTATTAATTATTGTGATCTCTTATCACATCTATTGCATTTATTTTATAATATAAAATACAGAATTAACATAAAGCCAAAATAGCAAACGCATAGAAATTCTTTAGCATTTTTTGTTGACATGACAAAGCTGTTGAGAATCTCTTTAGTCGAATAATACGTCTGTCACTAGTTGTGCTGACTCATATTTATGATCCTGATCATAGATATGGGTTTCTTAAGATGTCTTTGTACCTCTTTTTATTCTGCCCTAACCTGCCAATCAATCAAGGTGGTAAATGATTGGCATTAGCCTACACATCACACCGTACAACGAATTCTGATTTTGAGTGGAATACTAACACCCTGAGTAACTAATCAATGCATTATACACAACTACACGGTTGGCCTTAATGTGGGTGGCAGAATGTTACAGTCCGTCTACCCGCTACCAAGCGCTTTATTTAAGCCTGTAACCAATATAAGGCAGGCTAACCTACTTTGAGTTTGTCGCTTATAGAAGAAAGACTAATGTAATGCTAACCGATACACCCGGTTTTGACACTTTTATAATTTTTATTTATTAACTTCGGGTTGCTTGTTTGATGAAATATACTTACTGCGATTCAGTGATAACTACTGTGCATACCTACTTATCTATCAACTGATAGACCATATAGCCTTTATTATTTATATGTTGTATTTAAAAATGAATAAAGCGTCACCAAATTGTTTAACTTGAGAAAAGATTAAGTTATTATTTAAATATTATGTATATTAATATAATATCTATTATATATGTATTATATATGTGTGTATGTTATGTGTATTATATATGTGTGTATGTTATCTATTATATATGTTATATCTAATATCTATTGTATATGTATAATATCTATTATGATGTAATAAAATTTTACAATACGGCTAGCGCTGTGTGTCGTATGCGTCAGAGAAAAGGAAGCCAGACAGACTGGCACCGTAACGCCTTATGTAACGAAGCGGTTTACCCTCCTATAAGAATTTATCACTTCAAAAATACATTTAAACATACATACAAACAGTTTTATATATATTAATATAAATATGAAAATCGATAACATTATGAATGCAACTCATATCGTAAATAATAGTTGACAATAATTTATCTTGTATCCATATATGTATGACAATATATTAATGTACGTGCCAGCCCTAAGTGTAATCGTCGATCGTCGTGCGCGCAGTTCGGTTGGCAACAGGCAGTCTACTCGCCACCAATTATCTATGCCACTATAATAGATACTGTAAATTCATATACAATGTATATATATTATGCGGTTGTAGGTAATTCAACAATAAATATTTGAAATTGGGTAATGCGTCAATGCTCTTACATGTTTACGAACTTATTTACTTTTTTAATATATATATCAGTTTGAGTGTTTTCCGTTTAGTGTTGGACTATTGAATAAGAATTGTTGACAGGATTTTGTTTTATGGTGGTGGCCAGGCGCGGCTCAAGCACATGTAGCGCCCGGATGCAATCAATAATCTGGCGCCCTCTTGTACCAAAGTGGGTGAACAAAATGGAATAGGTTGATGGTTACAAGCGGCTCTCGGCGCCCCCTAACACCCGGCGCCCGGGTGCACCGCACCCTCTGCACTATAGGTAAAGCCGGCCCGGGTGGTGGCTATGAATACTACCAACCCTTAATTACGAATACCAATGAATATCAACCCTTACGTAATTAGCGTCCGAAATTGAATGTTTGTTAAACCCCGCAATACAAGGATCGATATCGATAACGAAAAAATCGATACTAAGGCAATAAATTATAAAGAATCGATACTAAGGAAATAAATTCCTTATTATCGAGTGTTGTCTTTATTTAAAAAAAAGAGAGCTTTACATCGATGTAGGCCAATTAACATCAGGCAGGCGGTCGGTCATACCTAATACTAATTCCAATATTGTATTAACTTTTTTGCAATATATACGACGTAAAATGAGTAATTGGAATAAGAGCAGGATAATGATGATGAGTCGGGGGAATCGTAGGAGTTGAATAAGTCCGTAAATATAAAAAAAATCACTGCAAGAGAGGACGCATGTTTTGTTCAATTTAAATACCCACTCCAGCAGGTCTTGCACGTAAAATTAGAGCGATTTATTTCTTCGCTAAATCCTTTCTCGCTATCTAGTTTTCCGGAGGAAAAATTTAAATCTCTTAGATAGGTAAGAAGATATATCTACTAAGTTGTATGACGCCGAACACGAATAGTCGAAGATTGATAGCCTCTTTCATGCTTTACATGCTACGGTAGCGTGTCAAAAATGTTTCGTATTATTCTTTTACTCAAACCTTGCCGGTTTTATTTCGCATAACATGCGTCCTTTGCCGATCTTTTCAGAACTGTCTAACGTGTTAGAATATAGCACTAATTGACACGCGATTAACTAGCGGGATAATAACCGCCAGTAATGTAAAAATAAATGCCAGAATCTACAAAATGTCACGGAACTTCGTCTTAAAAGAGCCCACGACTCTATCTATAGCTGCTATAAATTCAAATTTCTAATTCAAACTCATGCACAATGTGTCAACCCTTTTGTTTTAGGACAAATTTTTTTCCGGGTTATGGACATAGCGTCCGTTCCATCCGAGGTGATGGAAGGTCCCCACGAGGCGCCATTACCCACCTTATTCTCTCTCCATCGCCATTGGGCAAGGAGGAGAGGCTATGGCATGGTTTAGTAAGTGTTAATTTCAGTATGGTACCATTCAAACCAGAATATAATATTTCCAAAAATATAATGCAAAAAAAAAACTTATGACTGGACCACGACCACGAGTTTCAAGAGATGTATAAATAAAATCGGCTGTACTTGCTATTGTTAATCCATTTTATTTTGAAATATTTATTTTTACTGAACTCTTAGTTACCCACGCGGTGTGATGGAGTGATGATCAGACTTTTTAGAAAGATCAAAATTATAGCATCATAGTGCATTAATTATTTCTTATAAAGGTAAGTAATAATTGTCTATAATATATAGTACATATTTAAAATTTATGTAACTGAAATGTAAGCAATATATGTATCTGTCATTGTTATTTTTATAAAACTACTATTGCATTTCAATTTCAAATTAAAATGAAGCAGCATTTTTAAAGTTACCGCTCAATCTGAAAATGCGTTTACAATGTAGTCTATGGCTTACTCATATAACGCCATCTCTGATTCTTGTTATTATTTGCTCACAAAAAGGCTGTAATAATATAATGTTTAGAATATGTATATATATGTTACTTATAATAATTATCACTATTTAATAATTTAAAAATATATTATTTTCTTAATAACTAATATGCAAACAAAACTAAATTTTTATTCATTTTACGACGACTACGCCACCTTGCAGTACAAAAAGATAACTACAACGAACAAAGAGCTAGCCACTACTAGACTAGAAATTTATGGTTATATCTTTTTCTAACCAGTGCAGTATGCGATGGTATGACAGAGACGTACGATAGACTTTCGGCCATCATAACCATCTTTCTTTCTTGTGCAACTGTTTCTCCTCGGCCGTGTACTGGTGCAAACGCAGGATGGACGCCATTCACGGCAGATAAATTTTTTATCGCTCGTAAAGCGAAATTTAAACGTGTTCGGTACCGGGCGTGGAGCTATGCTATAGTGTATTTAGTGTACTGTGTTTTCGGCCTGGCGGTGCGGTGTGGAAGTGGCCGGTGCTGGTCGCAGCTCAGGCTCTGCTGCAGCGAGGCAGGTCTGGCAGACACAAGCTGAGCGCCGGTGGCGGCCTCGTTCTGGCCGCTCGCGCTCCGCCGCCAGCCCAATGAGCGGAGCACGTTCTGCGCGGCGAAGATTATTTTATGGGTATTTGTGTGAGCTGCCGGCGCCGCGAGCGGAAGATCCCAGAAAAGCGGTCGGTGCCGGGAGCAGGCGGACCCGCTAAGGGTGCTGCTGCGGCAGAGCTGCTGCCGCGGCGGGTGAATCGGCTGACAGCCATGGCCAATTCCATGTCCAACCTAAAGATGGCAAACCCTATAAAGAACATTGTCAGCAGGCGCCGGAAACGCTACATCAAGGATGGATTCAACTTGGACTTAGCCTGTATCCTTTTATGTGTGATAACTAGGTTTTATTGTTGCTGTAACTGTGTTGTACATCCATGAGATCAATGTTGTATTATCGGTGAGTCCTTTTATATATTTGACTTGATCGCTACCTATAACCATAAGCCTTAGTTACATTGTACACAATGGACCCTTTACTATAGCTTTTCTCGATATATTATATCGGAATTAGCGTGTTAAATCTGGCGTGATCATCCTTTTAGTTTTGTCAAGGGCACTCAATTTATAACCTATAAGCTATTACGTTCATTTAGCTGCGTTATTAAAAAATGTGGTCGAATCAAGTTGTAAGCTTATTATTTGTGTAAGGATGAAATATAATGAATATACAATGAATTTTAGTGGCATAAACATTTAAAAGTTATGTGACAAGTCTTGCTATGATTACAAGGTCTCGAACATGTAGGTACACTCAAAAGCCTAGATTCGCGATTTATTTAGACATAAAATTAAAATAAAATCACTTTAATACGTCCTAAACGTGTTCAAACACGCTAGTGCGACTTAATTTTTGAGTGCTACATCAAAATCGTCTATCCAGAGAGCAATGAAATCTCGCATGGCAACAAGATACATAACCTATAACTTTGTATATATATGCATGTAGTACATGCCTATATATTTATGCACGTAGTACATATATCTATATTTACGTATATGAGTTAGAATATATCTGATAACCACTGAAGTGGAATTCTGTGTTGAAAACTATAGTATCTATCAGGCATAATCTAACAAAGTTGCTGGGTAACAGGATAAAAGTTTTTGCTATTCTTAGGCATATATAGTAATTAATGATTTTAAAGTGTGGAGTAAAAATTATATTTCATTATGTTTACCTAAAAGTCAAAACTATTTGCTGTTACACTTATCTAACCAGACCAATAAAGTTATTTGCTATATAGTTATAACAATGAAAGTTATTTGGAAGTGTTTTGAAGTACATAAAAAGAATTTTCTAGCAGATAACATTCTTAAATGGTTTATTTTCAAAATTATATCAATACAATTATAGGTAGACACTTCAATTTATTACCAATATCTATCTCTCTAATTATATTTATGTTAAGTTTATAAATTTTATCTTTATTAGAGTTTGAATATATAGAAAATGCTAAAACATTCAGTTTTAAATGCAGGTCATTAATACCAGACTCGAGGTTGTAGATCATTTTGATAGATAAGTTTAATTACTTTAAAAATATAGTGATTTAATAAAAAGAGAACATGGAAGTTATATAATTGGGTAGCCACTGTAAAATTCAAGTACTCACTGTTTATATCAAGGATAAAAAAGTTACCGAATACATAATCCTTTAATTATAAAGTAACATTAAAACTTTTTCAGTTGTTACTGAGAGCTAGGAGTTTCCAGTAAAAACATTGTAGTTAAACTTAAAATTTATTTAAGTTTATTATTTGTTATTCTAATTTATTCATTATTTTTATAATCTCTTGATTGTTGTGAAGACAATCGCAACTTCCATAGAAAATTAAGGGGTAGCGAGAGTGTATTTATAATGTTTCATTACAAGAATTGAAAATTTTTAAGCCTACTTTTGTTTTTTAGTTTAAATTCCTTTGTTAGTCAGCTATATTTTACTATGCATTATAGTAGGCTCAATTAATGCTGCATTTTGTATTCATTAACTCTAGTATCTGACTCGGGTTTTATAATTAAAACCCACTATCTGTAGTTACATGCTTGTGTTATTTAATGGATTATTAAAGCATTTTTACTTAGACATACATAGTCCTAATATTGCATCTTTTTTATTGTCACTGCAAGCAAAAGAAGCCAATGCAATTTTAGTAGTAATCACCATCCTCTTAAATAAAAATTCAACGACTATACTTTAAACAATTGGAGTAAGGGAAAGTTCTTTTGTAACTTTGTTTTGTGAATTTTGTTTGAATTTATATTTCTATCCCATCTTTAAGTTTCAATGAAGGCTTTTTTGCTATGTAGTTTATCTATGAACGACTTGTATGGATCTTAAAAGTCAATTAAGATTTCTAGACTGATTTGTGGTAATTTCATATAATGATGGGTGGCTAAAAGGAAGATTTTTATTAGGGTGATCGATTTTAAAATTGAACAAACACCTCTTACAACATGTATTGTTATGGCTTAACGGCATAAGGATGATGATATACTTTTTAAGAGCTTCTAATTCTATTCAAAATCTCCCTTATTCTCTCAGCTGGTATACATCCTTCTTTTGTACATGACACTCTTTCACAATAGATGGAATATTAAACTACTTTACTAAGTAGGTCAGACGGGTTTATTTTATTTTAAGTTTCCTTCTCTTGCAGTGATGTTTTCTGCTTATATTCATTACGTCATTTCATTACATCTTTTTATATTAGCAAGTAGTTCTGCATGGGCGAGGAAGTTGTAAATATAATTTCTCCTCTATCACCATATAATATATTGCTTCTTCTTTCCTGTATTATTTCTCTTGATTGACTATAGTGCATTTGGTGTGGAATGGGATTGATATATATTTAATTTTATTTGAATATGAACACGATCAATTCTTACTAAGATTTACACCAAGGTCATTTCTAATACTAGCATACCCAACTTTTTTTTTAAAAATATACATTCAATTTATGTTGAAGTTATTACTCATTTTTTAAGAAGTTTTCTCATGGTGTACTAAGCAGCAAGTACTAAATTTGACATTTTCTTTTTTGGACTAGGGATGTTCGCATCAGATGGCTGTTATATCCTTACGGGGACTAGTCTAAATTTAACATCACCCTAGCTTATTTATGTCTCACAGTTGGGCTCATGCCTGCTCCATAATAGGAGGTAAATTGACCTACTTTATCACACTGGTCCGGTGGGTTGGTGTACAGTTGAATTTTGAGTTTTTCTTCTCTTACATAGATGTTATATCCGTATTATATGCCTTAATTGTCTTTTATGATGCCAAGGGGCAAGACAGTTGGTGGGGAATTGTGTTCTTACCTCATCACCACAGGATTGTCTTAATAATTATGCCTGTGTAACTGCAATAAACTGGTTCTCCTGACACTAAATACTGTGATGATATGTATGGTATGGTGTAAACACACCCGTACCTATTATTACCTCTTCGAATAAAAGTGCATGACTATAAAATTTAAGGTGACTTTGAATTAATTCCCTTCAATTAAAGCACTGCTAAGTGAAACTACACAGTTTATATATTACTAGCAAACTCAGCACTTTGTTTTGTTTGTAGAAGACAATATATCATAGTGCCACCTGGTGGCTAGTTACATCAATGCGGATAGCATATACACCTTCACTGTGGAAAAATACATTTACATACCAATTTTTATAATGATTGGTCAAATAGTTTCTGAGTTTAGCAATGTCATATATACAAACATCATCATTTATAGGTATAGATTATAACAATCACAACTAAAAATCATAGAGAATTATAAACATTACATACACGTTCTGATCGCTGCTCATCATATAGGGTGTTAGCAGTGCTATAGGGTTGCAAAAAATCATGCGACCTAATTTCACCCCTTGGACCAGTGACGTCGATTCAGTGCTTACAAATTGACACGGAATGATATGTGAATTTGTAAAATGATCAACCAAACGTTGGCGAGTCCGGCCGTGACCGACTCATCCTTACAATGTTATTATCGCGAGCGCCCGAGGTCGGAAGAGTATACCACATAGCAATCTCCTGATTAATGTTAACGAACTTTTATATCACTTAAAATCATACCATATGTATTTTTTTTATTGCCTTTGATGGCAGTCGAACAAGCAGTCTAACTGATGGTAGCCTAACTGCTGTTTGTGGACATAGAAAGTCAGGGGTTTTTGCCTATAATTGGTTCATGATTAGAGGAATAAGGACAGAAAGGATGAGGTAGGGTTTCTAGTTCTCTCACATATCACTTCAGTAGATAACATTGGTTTCTTTATAGTAGCAATGGTACAGTGGAACAACCAATACTATGCCAAGCCGGTCTCAGATTCAGACTAATTTTGTGAGCAGATACTTTTTCATTGGTATGTGTATAAATGACAAAGTGATAAGGCCAAACACTTGACAGTTTTCTGTATACCACCATTCCGTTCGGGGTAGTATAACACTCTCGCAGAATATCGACATCTGTACAGTTGCAATTTAGGTTTGCGGTTTTCAATGGTAAGCAGCGGCCTAGCTGTACCCTTGGTATTGCAAAGGTCAATGGGTGGCAGTAATATTACCATCAGGTGTGTTGCTTGGTTGTTTGCCACCATAAGCAATAAAAAATACTTGCTTTTTTAACACTGAAGAACTTGGAGGCAAACCTTTGAAATCCAATGTTTGGTTTGGTGGTATTCAAAGATTAAAAACAAACAATGGCTCATATTTTATTTGGTTTTTATTTATTTAGTCTATTTATAAAAGGTGCGGTGATGGAGTAATAATACAATTCACCACCTCTTACCCGTGGATGATCGTAAGAGATGACTAAGGGATATAAAATGTATATAACATCTATGCAAGAGAAGGACAACTCGAATCAACAAACCCTATACTAACACGCTTGACCAGCATGGTGTAATAGGTTAATTTCCCTTCTATTATGGAGGAGGCTCAAGCCCAGAAAAAGATATGCATATAGTCAAAATTATATAGGTATACAAAAATCATTTTATCTAACACAGACTTTTTAGTATTATGGGCAACTTTAAATAAATTTGCATGATATTAATTAAGACTAAGGATGCATCAGACTTTTTATAGGCTTCACTATATGTATGAGCAAATATGTGCATTATTTAGCCTAACAGTTGATTCAGCATGTTTTGC
The DNA here is from genome assembly GCA_905163515.2 of Lymantria monacha. Taxonomy (NCBI): domain Eukaryota; kingdom Metazoa; phylum Arthropoda; class Insecta; order Lepidoptera; family Erebidae; genus Lymantria; species Lymantria monacha. The sequence continues at coordinate 25,771,714 of LR991099.1, forward strand.
ATTTCCATTAATATGGGTAGTCCTCATCTTTGTCATCATCTCAGCTCATATATGTCCCACTGTTGGGCTCGAGTCATCTCCATAATGGGAGGGAAATTGACCTACTATACCACGCTGGTCAGACATGTTGGTACAGGGCTTTGATTCGAGTTTTCTTTCTCTTTGCATAGATGTTGTATGCTTTTTATATCCCTTAGTCATCTCTTACGATCACCCACGGGTAAGATAGGGGGTGGTGAAATCTATTCTTACTCTGTCACCACACGGAAGATATAGATAGTACTTTATTATTAAGATTCTGAGCTATTATGTGCCACCAATAAAACTTAAGCAATTGTCTTTAATAAGGAAAATACCTCTATAGAAATTCATTATTAAAACAATATGTTTTAAATCTTTACCTCTGAATTTGAGATGATATCAAATTTTTGAACATACTCGTAATATAATATTATTATAAACAATTTTTAATTAGCAGTTTATATAAAAAATATACAACAAATTGAATTCAATAATTCTTTAAATGGGTTTATTTATGTACAATGGAATCTTGATTGCTGAAAAATTTACATATTTTTTTACTTTATTCTATAGAACAATAGATTGACATTAGGAATAAGCAGAATGCTAATTTAATTTAAGAAATCTTGTTACTTTTTTTATTTGATCTAATGATATATTCAATCGCTAAGTTTTATTGTGTATAATTGTTTCTGTTTGTGGATTTAATAATCATGATATTTAAAAAAGTACATTGTCTGTATATAATTATGCATTCTGTTTGAAATTATTGAATACAATAAACATATATGGCAACCTTACCCTTAGTGGTAGACCACACTGCTGATAATTTCTAAACGTTTTAGGATGAGAGTTCTCTGCGCTCACCACTAGTCAGCGTAAGGATCTGACAGCCATCTGAGGCTAACATTCCTAGTTCAAAAAAAGCTGACAATTTCCTGCCTGTCTTAATGCGTTGGTTCATCCGAAGTAGATATACTCTTGCATAAAATAGATGTCTGAGTAGTTATTTGCTACTGTGATTAATTTGATTATTGAGAGAGCAAGAGAAATTTTCTACCGGTCTCTCCTCTAATCCTGGCCTTGTTATCACTATATGATTTTATTTAGTTTTTGATTTGCCCATACTTTTAAATTGTTATTTTGAAATATATGTCCAATAATACTGTTATATGCATTAATATTAATGTTTGATATGGCATTTTTAAGATTATTTTATCCTCTACTGACAAAAAATACGTTGGTATTTAAAATTAATATTTTCTTCAATATAAAAGTCGTTCAATCGCGTTTAATAATCAAGTCTTAAAGATTTGAGAGAAATTTATCAAGGGTAGCAACCAGCCATATTTGTAACAAATCATGATGCATGCGGTTAATACCAATAAAATGTCTGTTCTTGTCTAAAATCATAATCACACTATACATAATTAATAGTGGTAGGACCACGCTGTTGACAGTTTTCTGTCTACAGCCGCGGGCCGGTCCGTCCGGGGTAGTGACAATCTCCTATTGCGCTTCGTTTGGTGAGTGAGAGAGCTGGAAGCCCAACTGGGTGGGTTTTGGATTTTATTGGTAGGTAGCGGCTTAAGCTATACCCTTGGTATTGCAAAGGTCCATGGGCGGAATTGACATTTAACATCAGGTGTGCTGCTTCCTCGTTTGCCCACCATAAGCAATAAAAAAAAAATCATGATGTTTCCTGGCTTCTGTCACTAAATAAATATTTTCTTCTAGTTCTTTGTTCATTAGTTTTTTCAAGTAAGGGGTTAATTAAAATTATTAATTTTATAGCTAAAACATTTGAAGGTTTATCTTCTTTGTTTTGTGCAATGGCTATACGACTAGTTTACGCAATTCGACCAATTTCTGTCGTGGTAATGTCGTAAACAAAGTAGAGTATGGCAACATTTGAATGTAATTGTTTTAAAAGTTCAAATAGAGTCATTAAAAATAAACTGCCAGTTAAGTTGATAAACATGATATTTTACATGTCATAAAACACATTTTTTTTTCGTTTGTTTTGTAGTTATTTTTGACGTAACTACTTAATAAGGTTTTATTAAGAAAATGATGTACACTGCATCTTTGTCTAGCAGTCATCTGGCATCGAACTTTATTTTGTCCAGTACATTAGGATAAAAAATATAAATACGTTGTGATTTCTAATGTTTACACGAGTGTTATACATTTGAAATAAAACTACGTTACAGATTCTATCGCACGGTTGGTAGTGTGTACGGGAGGACAGTCCTCCCTTGACCATGATCACTGTAAAGTGTTCGAAACGTAGGGAAATTAAAAATCATATACAAACACGATAGAATCCGTAAAAGTAGTTTTATTTCAAATATAAATACGTTTTTTTATATTACATGTTATGTTCCAGTGTAGGTTTTAAGTCTCATTTCTTTTTAAATACCACCATATTTCTAAACCATAATTCACCATAATTCTAATACCATATTTCTAAATGGTGGATACCAAATGTTACGTTATCAAAAGGATGGATAAAAATAGTGAAAGTTATTTCTCCTTATAATATCAGTAATATGCAAATAATTGTGACATTGGTTTAGTGTAAATGTGTAAACGGAATGATAAATTATTAAAGAAAAATATATATAAATATTATATTTGTATGCATAGATGGGTAGGGATTAAAATGGCGACTTACTCCGTCAAGTGTCGCGAGTTTGAATCCCACGCAAGACAATACTTGTGTGATTTGCAAATTATATTGTATTAAGTCGAATTTTGTAAATTAGGACCATGTTGTATGAGTGCATTACCTTATCTGTCTATATGTTTACTTTTTAAGTACATACAGATCATAGCCTGTCAAAAAAAGCCACTAGAGTTTAATAAATAAATAAAAAATATATTCTGAATACCTAACTACTTGTATAATAAATATAATAATATACATTTTTTAAAGACGATGAATACCTCTTACTCATCATCATCTTGCTGTTATCGCAATTACTTGTGGTCGACGCCATATGTACTCATCTTCCATCGTACATATTGCAAAAAAACTTTAGTAATAGTTTTATGACCGCCTGCCTGACTTCAACCCTCTTTGGGAATGTAGTTGTTGACCAGACGGCATAAGATGAAGTTGGCCCAGGTCGTTATAAGGCTCTTAGTCGTCTTTTACAACAACCACGAGCAGTTTAAGGGTTCGTAGTTATCGTAGCCGCTACCAAAGAGCTTGTCACCGTATGCTTTGTACTATGAAATAAATATTTGCGTCACGAAGGAGGAATATTCATGCAATATGTACGGATACATTTATTCTCCTACTCTTATCCCAATTACTTGCCATCGATACAGTATGTACTCTTATTTCATAGTACATATTGTAAAAGTTATTGGCAATAGTTTTATGATCGGCCGCCTGCCAGACGTCAACACTACTTGGGAATGTAATTGTTAACCAAATGCCATGAGATAGAGTTGGCCCTGGTCGTTGTAAGGTTCTTAGTCGCCTTTTACGACGAAGTAAGGGTTGGTAGTATTCTTAGCCGCTACCACACAGCGCTATATGCACGGATACAAATAATCGAATTCGATACAATCAGTTGTGAGCCAAAAATTGGCCTGCATGAGAATCGAACTTATTACACTGAACACAATGCTCGATAATTAGATACAACAATCGTATGTAGTATATAAATTCAATGCGAGCGACGCAACGGCAAATAGGTGGTATACAATTTTAACGATTCGAGCCGCAAGAGTTAGAGACTTGAACGACCTTCGGCCGCCACTCCGGTTGGCAACGGCATAATACTCAATTGATTCCAAAAGGTATCATTAAACCGTTCTTAATTTAGAAGTTACCTTGTGCGCTGGTGCTTTATAAAAAAAAAACTTGAATACTCTTTGGTTCTGTATAAAAAGTTATCTGTATAAATTTTATATACAATAAATATTACTGTATGTTAGTTTATATTTGTGTTTGTCTCGTCTGTATAGTGATGTTTGATTGCTGACTGTGCCGTCTCGCGTTCGAATCCTCGGCTCGGAGAGAGCGGTTCTAAAGAACTAAGTCATTATTCGGCTATGTGCTTACTTCTTATTAATAGATATGTTTTTAGTATCACATTCTCATCGTCGCTGGGGACTTTTTAGTTATCCTAAATTGTAAGATAATCGGTGTAATTTAATAAGATAATAATAATAAGTGAAGTATGCAAGGATATAGTTCTCTGGCACTCTGTTCTTTCTGCCTACCTTGCAAGGGATATGGCGTGATGATATGTAATCGTATTTGGCTACGTGATTTCCACTTAAATAGGCTCCTGTTATCACAAAATCTCAAGTTTCTTTGCTCCGCCCGACCTGTATACCAAAGACCTCACGATAGGAAATCGTATGCATTTATCGCTGGTTTTAACGTGCTCATCATCATTGTCTTAGCCCATATATGTTATACAGCTGAGCTCGACCCTATTCCAAAGAGAGAGGGGAATTGATCTACTATTCCGCTTTGGTCTGATGGTTGGTATATGGGTTTAGTTTCATATGCTACTGCTCCTGTACCTAGTGATGTCATCTGCTAGCGTTCTTTAGTATACTTTTTATGATCACCCATAGGATGAGTTGGTGATATTTTGTATTCTTACTCTGTTACTACGCAGAACAGTTCAACATTTTTGTTTTTTTTTTTCAACATACATGTATATTTTTCGTGTGGTGATGGAGTAAGAATACAATTCACCACACCCTTTCTTACCCGCGGGTTATCTTAAGAGACGACTAAGGAATATAAGATGCATATAACATATATATGCAAGAGAAGGTAAACTAAACCCTATATTAACCCGACTGACCAGCGTGGTATAGTTGATCAAATTTCCCTTCCATTATGAAGGAGATTCAAGCTCAACATGATGACATGTATATTTCTCTGCCTACCTCACATAATAAAGGCGTGATATATATAAAAAGAAAAAGTATACTGAATGCGTACAAGTAGTTCCGTTTCTAATTGTATTGATTGTATTATAATTTTTATTGCTTCCTAACACGAATGCGTTTAATCTATACATTATTTTAATAGCATTTATAATTATAGGATATGTTAGTTGAAAAATTAAAAATAATTATCGTATAATAATTATCTATTATAATTATCTCCCTAATGTAAAACGGCAGATGTAGAAAAAGGAATTCTAAAAACTGTAGTGAAACCCAAGGCTGAAAATATAATTATGTATAATTAAAAAACATATTACCACTGCATTAACTTAAGCTAGTGTTTATTTTGTGTACCATATTAGAACTAAATGTTTCTAAAGATTTTATGACTGCGTTCTTAAATGGCATACGTGCCATTTTGAACGTATGTAGTTTCGCTTTCTAAAAACGCATTTTTATTATCGAAACTGGGAAATTCTACGCGAGTCTGTGGTGATGGATTAAAAATGCCGTTTATTATAAGACAATCAGTAACATATATTTAAAAAAAAAAGACGGTTGAGAGAGGAGTGAGGGAGCTACTTAGATGCTTATGTCAAGATGGATGTGTGAGGCAATAAGATTAAATAAAATAAAGAAGCAATATATTGGAAAGCTGAAAGTGGCACCAGTAATTAAAAAGGCACGTGATCTTCGTTTGGATAAACGATGAGGAGGGATGAAAGGGATATAATAGGAAGAGTTATGAAAATGTAAATAAGAATTGTGAACGAGTTGTGTCATCGTTTAATACAATTCTAACTGTAAAGTTTGAGTATTAAGTCTGAACTGAGTGTAAACAATGTCGGGTAGATGGCACACGTCTCCTTAAAGACGAAAATATAATACGATGCGAGAATTGAATATCCTACAATAATTCACGGACAGTAAGTGACAGCAAAATTGGAACGGATTTCCAATAGGTGTGGGTTCGAATCCCACTTGTGACAATCATTTTTTGCTCGTAATGGGGTTTTTTATAAATTATGAGCGATTTAAAAAGAACTAGATGGTTGAATGAAGATATTGGTATAAAGGGAGTGAGTTCAGATATGACGGCAGACGAGAGTCTGTTTAGTTCACCTTGATCGTGTTCTATAGAACACAATAATTTATAAATCCAAATTCATAGCTGAAAGCGATTTCAACACTAAATTTACATGTTATTATATTTTAAATAATCACTAAGAAATAATCATTGTGTAGAAAATAATTTGCATACAATTACCGCACGTAAATTATGTTCAGACTTGGAATAAATCAATCAAATCATTGCGCGAGAAACCGACTCAGGAATTGCGGTAGGGCAGAGATAGGAACTTACTTAGGCCACTACGTCGTCTGTTGGATACTAATACATATTGTATTTAAAAAATGGATTGGATTTTATTCATTAATACTTTTGTTGTCCACTCCTATACATAGGCCTCCCTTATAAACACCACAATGTCAGTTTTGTGCCGCACGTATTCATCTAATCCCAGCAACTTTCACCCAGTCGAATCGTCGTAGTTGTTGATTTAATAAAGTATTCAATTAATTTTATATAACTGTCTAGATAAGTGCATGGCATCTTTATTTATTTCAAGGGACTTTATAAACATACAATTATGGACATAAGTTATCATCATCATCACCTTACTCTTATCCCAACAACATGTACCCCTTTTCCACGCAATCCTATCAGATATTATTAGCACTGCGTCCACTACCTTTCTATTCATGTTACTTCCCGCAATTCAACCATTTTATCTTCGATCTTCCCTGGCCCCTAAAGTCTGATACATTAATACTTTTAATTTTACAAATTTTGTCGTTTAATTTAAGGGGAGTTGGTATTCGCATATTGTACCTGAACTTGCCGTTATTTAGTGGCCAATTAACTGACACAAATAACTCTCGTTTGTGAATCACACCAATAACTACTCTGCGTGGGAATTGAATCTCCGAACACTCGGCATGCGAGATCGTTGCATAGACCACTAGACTATCTGTGCTATGAATAAGCTTATATTACTAATACTTGCTTAGTGAAATATTGACTCATTGGTAAGTAAGACCTTGACCGCAAAGTTTGAGGAGCCGAGTTCAAATCCCATGGTAACCGATTGATTGTGGCAGTCGCAGTAGATTACGCTTAGACTTAAGCCGATTTTTTTTTAATATTTCTTTGTTTGTCCCGTACTTTTTACTGTCTTCATCCGATTAGCTCGCCTAATAATAGATCTTATATTTATTATTTATTTTTATTTAATAAAAAATATAACACTATGCACTAAGGAAATAATTCTCGTATTAGATTTACAAACGTAATAATAATATGGACACAAATTAGACCAAGACTCAGAACAATGATTAGAGGATCGAACATGCGACACTTGGTATTGTAGGTCGGTATGTTAACCACTACATCATCTATGCAGCCGAATATTTGAACTTCATTATTCTACTCTTATCCCAATTACTTGGGGTCGATACAACATGTACTCTTGACTTCTTTCATAGTACATATTGTAGAAGTTATTGGCAATAGTTTTATGACCGGCCGCCTGCCAGACGTCAACCTTGTGAATGTAATTCTTAATCAAACAGTATCAGATGGAGTTGGCCCAGGTCGTTATAAGGCTCGTAGTGGAATATTTGACTTAAGAAAGAATAATCCCATAACAATTACACTTGATAGGAGTTTTGGCGTTCGTAATTATCAACTACGACTTATTTTCCTAGGACATCGTTGCTGCACTACCTTGGCTCTAATCTAATCGCCTGCGTTTATTCCTCATCATCTCAGCTCATAATATATCCCACTATTGGGCTTGAATCTACTCCATAATACAAGTGAAATTGACCCACTATACCACGTTGGTATATATATGGTTTTGTTTCGAGTTTTCCATCTCTTGCATAGATGTTATATGCCTTTTATCCCTTAGTCGTCTCTTACGATCACCCACGGGTAATATAGTGGGTGGTGATTTGTATTCTTACTCCGTCACCACACGAAAAGCTTATTGCTAACGGGAAAGTAATGGGTGGCGACGCAGTTCATTCTCAATCTGTTATCATACGATGACCATTTTTAGTCATCTAGAAACATCATGTGACATATATTAAAATGTATGTTACATTGTATATATTATATCAATACAATGTATCTATTTAATAGTAGGTATGTATATAATGCCCTATATATTTTATCAAATGGCAACCTATCTTTTATCGCAATGTATTATCATAATATGATGTGTGTGTGTTTAAAAATAGTTTTGGTTATATTTGCTACTGGTTTTATCTATCAATATATATTTGTATAATATTGTAAACAAATGTTGAATTTGATTTGTGATTATTTGATCTGACAAATTTAGTGGTAGGACCACGCTGTTGATAGTTCCCTGTCTACCGCCGCGGTCCGGTCCGTCCGGGGCGACGGAAGGACAGCGCGTGGCCCCATAAGTTAGTCTTCCGTTACCCCTAAAGTCTTGTTTAAAATTGCTCACAAAATTACTTTCATCCCGTCTCATCACTTGTCCATACATATCAAGTGTTCATTTCTTAATTTACCATTCACTGGCGCAACTTTCTAGTCAACTCTTATCTCCTTATTCTATCTATTCCTGTCACACCATCCATCTTCAATATTTGAATTTCCGCTACAAGCAATCGCCTCTCTTTCGTCGCTTTTGCTAAAGTACAGGTCAGCGTTTTTTAAAAGATTATGAATCAAATTTAAATTAAAGCGTTTATTTCATATTTAAAGTACCTACCACAAAGATATTCGTTTTATTTGTTGAAATTTTAAAATAGCTTTACTTGGTCACACTATGTTCTATAATTATCCCACTTCTGATACTGCATTCCTCTCATACTCTTCTCTTATTAGCGTTGCTAATTTAGTGTGACGAAAACTTGCGTACCGTACGCATGTACGTAGGCTCTCTCAATGTGCCCTTGGTAACTTTAAAGACATGGTCCTTTTAGTCTACGCGATTTGATTAAAAATAAATCACAGAATAAAAATATCCAAACTATATGTGTGGTATTCTTTCTTAAATAAGTTTTTTTCCTATGTGTCATGCGTTGTATGCGATTGCTCAGGGTTTGGATAGATCATTACGTGGTGTCTATATCAAAAAAATATTTGATCCTGAAATGGAAAATAAAAAAAAAAATGTGAATATTACTATATCTCCCTATAAAAGATGACTGTATGTACTACCAACTCTTTGCTCGTGGATGTCGTAATAGACGACTAAGAGCCTTATAACGACCTATGCCAACTGCATCTGATGCCGTTTGCTCAACAATTACGTTCCCAATGAGGGTTGACGTCTGGCAGGCCAGGACAGGCCGGTCATAAAACTATTGCCAATAACTTCTACAATATGTACTATGAAAAGAAGAGTACATATTAAATCGACCCCAAGTAATTGGGATAAGAGTAGGAGAATGATGATGATCTTATAAAAGATATGAATATGTAAGAACGATAGAATAATTGAAATATCTCTTTTGCATTTATCTCAACACATAACTGACAAACACACACCTAAACTCAATTTGTGATATATAAAAAAATACAAAAAATTGTCCTGCGTAAAAATTGAATCTATGGCGCTTGATACGATATGTATTTTAACCACTGTGCTGTATGTGCAGTCACACTATACGGGTTTTGTAGCATCTCGAGAGAATTGTAGATTAAGCGCTTATGTCATTTCTGTCTATCGGCTCCACTATTTGGTATAGGTCCTCCCCAAAGTAGATTAATGGCTGTGATGCCATAGTAGCCACGTTTATCAAATCTTAAACGTGGGAGAACCCACTTTGCCAGCGCCCCCCCGAGCCGAGGTCCGTACCCCACAGGGGGTGCCCTCGTGAACGGTCGCTTAACATTTACGGGTTGAGAGCCCTCAGCGCTCACCCACAGTCCGGGTAAAGTTGTCATAGCCATCTGAGGCTAACAACTAAGACAGATGAAAAAAAAAAAAAAAAAAAAGTAGCCACGTTTGGCGATCGCAAGTGCTGTAACCTTACTTGAAGAGGTTTGTTGCCCATGTGCCTAGTAATCTCTCAGTCGGTTTTTCACTACTTCACCGGCAAGACTTCAGCTAAACTCTGTCTTTAATGCTATGTTTATCGCAATCGTATATTATCTATAATGGCTGATGAGTAGGTTTTAGTTGCCTGTCTTCTGCATATAGGAGTGGAGTCAATCCTTTCAGCTCCTGTTTATTTTTCTAATTTGATTGATTGTGGAACCCAAGAAAATCGTATTTGCCTGGACTTCCTGAGGTCACGCTTTCTGGATAAACTTCGATGTGTTCTACGAAAATCATTGTTATTGTGAACTTCTATTATCTCTTCTTATTATTATCCGTGTGGTGACGGAGTAAGAATACAATTCACCTATCTTACCCGTGTGTGATCGTAAGAGACGATTAAGGAATATAAAACGCACATAACATCTGTGCAAGAGAAGGAATACTCGAAACAAAACCCTATACCAACACGTCAGACCAGCGTATAGTAGGTTAAATTCCCTCCCGAGGACGGAGGAGGCCCGAGTCCAACAGTGGCACATATATGGGCTGTGATGATGATGAACTTGTATGGTCTGGCTTACAATAATGGAAATATGTGGTAGGATTAGTCTTCATGCGTTGAACGCTTCTAAACACACATTTACATATGTGTACGCCTACACACTAGCTCACACATAAACTTGGCGTCATAATGTTAGCGCGTTACTGGTAATTACAAAAATGCGCGAACAGCTGGGGTCATTGACTTATGATATGCAATTGTAAAAAAAAAATCAATGTATTAACCTAATCCGAAGCGTTGGCATACAACAAAGGTCTGAATTATTAACAATGGTTGTTAACAATAAAAAAAAGGTCTTTAACCGTTCGATTGTTTCAACAGCGGTTCGTACTTGACATTATAAGTAATAGCACGTCGTAAAAACATTATTGCACGTGATTGGATGCACTAAGATTGGCCAGTCGTACCAATAATGTTCCAAATTCAAATATTTTATTTAAAAGCAAGTAAAACGTATCTTGAGAAATATTTTATTTATCTGTGGATAAATTAATTTGTTCAGGTTTTGGCGGTAATGGGAAAATGTCATATGACGTTCTTAAATTTTATTCAATATTTTAGTGTTTTATATATTGAATAAAATTTAGTGGTTCTTTTATTTAATATTACATTAAATAAAACAACGAAGAAAATGATAAAGAGTAATGAATATGATGTAACAGTGGTTTATGTAAATTTTCTTGTTGTGCCAAAATTTCCAGAAGTATCGATAATTTAGGTGCCAATGTTTGAATAAAACAATAAATGTCTTATGCAAGGATTGGTTCTACGATGGTCATCCAAAGCAAATTCAATAATTTTAAAAAGACTGACTTTCGCGTGCACAGATGGAGTAGTGGTTAAGATACCGACGAACGTCCTAGCCAGCGTAAGAGGTTCGATTCCTATATATCCGCAAATTGTTCAGGGTTGAGTATAATTTGTGCTCTTTAAATTGAATGTTTGTAAAGTTCTCCACATTACATAGCTTATTTCCTTTGCGCCGGGTGTTATTTTTTTTTTAAATAAAGAAGTAATACATTTTATCTTTCAAAATAATTATCTGTACTTACATAACATGCAAGAATTGTTCTATTCGAGGTCGTTTCCATATTTATTTCGTTGTTTATTTTAACAATATAAAAAAAAACTTATAAATATTTAATATATAGATATATATATACCTATCATCACAGCCCATAAATATCCCACTATTGGAGGGAAATTAACCTACTATACCGCGCTGGTCAGACGTGTTGGTAAAGGGATTTGTTTCGAGGTTTCCTTGTCTTGCATAGATGTTATATGCGTTTTTATATCACTTAGTCGCCTCGTACGATCACCCACGGATAAGATATGGGGTGGTGAATAGTATTCTTACTCCGTCACCACACGGAAATATGCCTATAATAGGTAATATAATAACACATAAGTTTTGCATAAGTAGTTTCAAGCCATTTTTTTTATTAAAGGCACTCCTCACAACTGAGGCTCGTATTAATAAACCGATCTCAATCTTGTGTATGATCTTAAGTACGCTAAATGCTACGCTATTTGTTCACTTAAGATCATACTTAAGATTGAAACCGGTTAATAAATCTTTGTATCGTTGGACTTCACAATCATAATAGACACCGGACGCAAATTATAAGCATATATGTCCTGTGTGAGATTCAAACTCGTGATAAGTATTCGGCGCGTGAAATCGATTGGCACTAAAAAATTTGAAAACGAAATTTTATCTACATAATTAATAATATCTGGATGACCGTGCTTTCCCTCGGTATTTTATTTTTAGTGTGTTTTGGAAGATATATTTCAATATAATAAAAATAATTAATAAAATATTGGAAAAATAAAAAGGCAAAAATAACAAAAAGTAAAACTATGGATCCAAACCAGTCTCGATTAGACTGCTCGATTTTCTAATTGAGCTATGTCTATTGTTAATGAGAGCGTCAAAATTTGCCTTCATATTTTAATATATATATGTTTTCAGCCAATGAAAACTATATTTTTGTAGCCTAAAAATACTAAAAAAGCAATATTTTCTGTAAACGAAACCTAGCTAGATCGATTAATCGCCTCCGAAACCCCTGCATGCCAAATTTCATGAAAATTGTTTTTGCCGTTTCTGTGATTCAGAAAATATATATGTATACAAGAATTGCTCGTTTAAAGATACCTAATTAGATATATATAGTGGAGGTTTGAACCCAATAGTGGGACATATATGAGCTGTGACGATGATGATGATTAATACTTAACATTTTCTCAAATTTGAAATTGATGTGAATTCATATTGGGGTTATTTATTTTAATTATATAGTCACAATTTTTTACATTTTATTTGCTGCCGAGCTGTCGTCTGACCATAGGTCTTCTCGGCGTCGAGGGTAATGGTAGTGCAACATGGGATGGCCCATGTTATAGTGGATGTGGTATTAGACAGCCAAGGCGAGTTGGCACCGACAGTTCTTTGAAGCTTTAAATCATCTATTACCATCGCGAACCATCTTGCATTGCGTGGCAATTATGACATTATTCCTCTTTGTGTCAACAGTTCCTTTGTTCAACAGTGGACATCTGATGAATGGTTTGATATATCGGCATCGTGGGGACTCGATTGGATCGCCCAACATGACACTATTCCCTGTGCCATAATAATTTATCTCTTGTCACCATTTTATAGTGTATATTTATAATAATAAGTAGATACTCAAATTATCTTAAATCGATAAAATAGCAATACTGACCAATCACAGAGTTGCTATCAGATGGCTGGATTAGTCTGTAGAGAAAATTAACAGTGCTAATGTTGGTGCATTGGATGGAGTCGGTTTTTATATAAAATGTTTCCAGCCAAGTAATGATATATATATACTAGAACTTTATAATTACAGTCCACGAGTTTAGCTGTGATCACCACGAAACGTTGATAACGCCAGTTTGTTTACTATCAAAACAAAAAAAAAATGGTAATACAAGATACGGAAGTTAAATCATAAAGTCAATTAAAATAATAACGTAAAAAACAAATGAACAAAAATATATTTTTAAAATATATTCACATTTTTTTTTTTTGCGCATGGTGGCAAACGAGCAAGAATCGCACTTGATAGATGTTAATTGCTATTTATAGATTGTACAGCACCTCTGTAAACCCGCCCCGCAAATTTCCTCTCCGCGCCGTGCGAGTGGGCCACTGGAAACCGGTAGATTTTACAGCACCAGGGATACAATCTCGTTCTATCAGACAGGCTGTTTATCATATATCTGGATAAATGTCTCCAAAGGTTGAACGATATGAATGTGGGAGTCCAGATGGGTGACTCAGTGGTCTCTGCTCTGCTTTATGCAGATGATGCAGTCCTGCTGGCACAGTCAGCGACTGACCTGCAGACCCTAGTCGACACAATGACAGAAGATTGTAAGAAAAGGGGTCTACGCGTGAATGTGAGCAAAACCAAAATAATGGTCTTTGAAAGAGATGAAGCCAGAACAGATGTAAGAGTAACAATAGGTAATGATGTACTAGAGCAAGTGGATGAATTTGTATATCTTGGATGTGGATTTAGCCGAGATGGACGGTACACCACTGATATAGAGCGAAGAGTGAATGCGGGAAATAGAGTGAACGGAGCGTTGGGGCAACTTCTCGGCATCCACCACCTCAGCCAGAAGGCACGTGTAGCAATACATAACGCAGTGCTTGTCCCAACATTACTGTATGGAAGCGAGAGTTGGGTATGCAGAAAAGAGTATGAAAGTAAAATTAATGCGGTCGAAATGCGATCTCTTCGGAAAATCTGTGGAGTTAGGCTGACCGACCGCATTCGTAACGATGACGTAAGAGAGCGAGTAGGTATGAAAGAGAGTATTGGTGTAAAGATGCGAAAGGGAATGCTCCGATGGTTCGGACATGTGGAAAGAATGCCGAACGAACGTCTGGTTAAGAAGATATACAATGCGAAAGTGGAAGGATGTAGATACCGAGGGAGACCGAGACTAACCTACCTAGACCAGATCGGTCATGTACTGAAGGAAGGTGGAGTCAAGAGTCTCCGAAACCGGCGAGCGTGTATGAAGAGAATTATGAATGTTGAGGAAGCGAGTGAAGTATGCAGAGATAGAGTTCTCTGGCACTCTGTTCTCTCTGCCTACCCTGAAAGGGATATGGCGTGATGATATGTATGTGTAGGGATACAATCAAACTGTTGTCATGTTTAAGCAAGTTCATATTTTAGCGTTCGGGGTATACCCCGAACGCTAAACTTGCTTGCTACTTGCAACGCTAAACTTGCTTGCCAACTTGCTACGGTATACCGTAGCAAGGAAACTGACCACCTGTTCACTTCAGACCTTTACAGGCAAGCATGTGATGAGTTTGTCAGAACTGTGATTACTATCGTGAATTCCATAATTGCCACCATAACAAATTGCCTTCTTTCGTTGCAATTTGCAGTTTAAAAACTTATCAGTACAGTACTTATTTATTTAAAAATATGTAAGTACAGTGTTACAAAACTAATTAGTAATGCATAAGAAACAATGCTTCAACTTGGCAGCCATTTATAAATATAAAATTTTTCTCGGTTTAATTTTGATTTAAAATTAAAATGTGGCTCGTATCTATGATCTTTATATAAAGAATTCTTTGCTTAAATTATGAGCTTTCATTTCAAAACTTCAAATTCAATTTTGTATCATTCCGCGAAGCAATTAATAAAATAAATAACGGTTCATAGATATATTCTCAACTTTACATAAAACCTTGTCCTATATTCTAGGAAATTAATAAATAAAATGTGTCGGCTCCTTTTTATATAAAAGTATAATAATTTAACTTGTTAAAGCTCCAAGGTCGTTTATCAAAGATGTGGCAGTGAAATTTTATTACGAGTTAAACGTGCATAGCAACAATGATTCATTTACATAACTCCGCTCTTGAACCTCATTTAATTAACTTTTAGGCTGTAGACAACGCTGGTCTTAGCTATTTACTTTTTATCCAACTGTGATTTCAAAAATGGAATTATATTTAAAATGTACATCGTAGTTGATTGCGCGCCAATTATTATAGTTTTTTTTTACCTTCTCTATGCCTCACGTATCTCGTTTACTTGTCAGATAATTCCCTTAACTTTTTTTTTTAAAAGAGATAAGTACGTCACGCATGAAGTTCCCATGACCTCCAAATAGTGCTGTAAAGATATAATCTATAGGTAACGATGGTAATTCCAACCATTGTAACGTCACTCTTTGCTGAGCTCATAGATAATTTTATTACTTTAAAAAATTGGCGATTACTTGAATTTGAACGAGTTTGTACCGCTGTTTACATAATTAAGTACATAATACATACCTATTTAAGTGGCTGACTAAGAGATACGTCACATATGTCATCAAAATAAATCGTTAGCGGAATAAATTTGATTAAGTTAACCGTATAATTAGTCGGGGTACATTGCTGGTGTATAACTGAGTTTTATATACTCCGAGTTATATAATGTTTTTTAAAGCCTTGCTAAAATAATACCCGACAATAGATGTACCCTACTTGTTATTATAGTTCGGTTGTCTTGTTTCGATGAATATTTATGATACAGGGGAACAGGTACAGGGGAAAAAAAACTAAGCCATTTTGAATCGGCTACTACATATATTATTATTGCTACTAATACAATATTGTGTCCTTGTTGGTTTTTTTTTTTTGATATTAAACAGTGGGACCGTTGCGCCCGAGCCTCCTCCGAAGTAGGAGAGAAATTGACCTTATATAACACACTGAACGGATGTATTGGTATAGGGTTTTATTTTGAGTTTTCATTCTCTTACATAGATGTTATATATACCTACGTTTTATATCGTAGCGGCTACGAATACTACCAACCCTTACTTTTGCTCGTGGATGTCGTAAAAGACGAATAAGAGCCTTATAGCGACCTGGGCCAAATCCATCTGATGCCGTTTGGTCAACAATTACATTCCCAAGAGGGTTGACGTCTGACAGGCGGCCGGTCATAAAACTATTGCCAATAACGTTTACAATATGTACTATGAAAGAATAGTACATATTGTATCGACTCCCAAGTAATTGGGATAAGTGTATGGGAATGATGAGTCGTCTCTTACGATCACCCAAAGGTATGTATTCTTACGGTGAATTGTATTCTTAATCCGTCACCGTTAATCATCATGTTCGTACTATAAACCTCCTGCTTATTTGAAGGTATATAGTACATTTGTATACCTACTCCTATCAACACACGAATAGAATAAAAAAATCTTGGTGTAACCAATTCATAACTTTACAATACACGAAATGCTAATACGGCTTAGCAACAAGACACTGATTAAATAACTATCCGCCTACTTAAATCTTTGAGCTTCCTCGACGCTTACATAAAAAAAAAACTTGCTTCGCAACAAGTAAATAAATATACACGCCTCGAAGTTGTACTAAATTGGTATTCTTGTTTAACTTTTGAAAGAAAGTAGTGCTAATAATTACTTACTTTCATATTCGTATTACTGTAATTAAGTTGTGTCTGTTTGTATGCATGAGCTAATCTCGCGAACTGGAAATTTGATTTGAAACATTTGTTTTCTTATTTCTTTTTATTGTTTATGGTGACAAACTAGGTAGCAGCACACCTGATGGTAAGTGTTAACTGCCGCCCATGGACAAAGGTTTAGCAGCCTAGGCTGCTATACTCGCCACCGATGACAAAGATCGGGTACCGGTGGCCCGCTCGCACGGCGAAGAGAGGTGTTTGCAGGGTGGGTCTATGGGGTTGCGCGCCGCCTCTTCCGTCGCCCCGGACCGATTTGGCGGGGCGCGACCACGTCCATAGTCCACCGCAAAAAAAAAGGCTGCTATACTCCAGGTATTGCAAAGGCAATACCAGGAGTATAGCAGCCTAGGCTGCTGCCTATCAATAAAAACACCGTAAATTCAGCTAAAAAGTTAGCCAGTCTCTCTCTCATCGAACCAAGCGTAAAAGGACACCGCCACTGCTCAGACGTCGATTTTCTACAAGAATGTTGTACTACTCCGGACGGATCGGCTCGCGGTTATAGACCAAATTGTCAACATTGTGGCTCTACCACTATTTTGTTCTTAATATGTGCTGGCGGTTACGAATATTACCAAATCTTACATTGCTCGTGGCTGTCGTAAAAGATTATTAAGAGTGTTGTTAATTAGAAGCTAACGAACTTCTGGTTAAGAAGATATACAATGTGAAAGTGAAAAGATGTAGATGACCGAGACTCACCTACCTAGACCAGATTGGTCACGTATTGAAAGAAGGTGGAGTCAAGAGTCTCCGAAACCGTCGAGCGTGTATGAAGAGAATTATGAATGTTGAGGAAGCGAGTGAAGTATGCAAGGATAGAGTTCTCTGGCACTCTGTTCTCTCTGCCTACCCTGCAAGGGATATGGCGTGATGATATGTATCTATATAGATTAGTGTCATCTTCATCTGATGCCGTCTGGTCAACAATTACATATCCTATTATTAATGTCAGGCAGGCGACCGGTCATTAAACTTTTGCCATGTGTATTTTACATATTGCGTCGACCCCCAAGTAATTGGCATAAGAGCGGTAGAATGGTGATGATTTTATTTATCGAGTACAGTGTTATACAGTGTAAGACATGAGAGTCAAGATGTGACTATAAACGTTAGCAAATCGGGGATAAAAGTAACAATAAAACATAATTACATGTTGCTAGGTTTATATTGTCGTGGGCCACCGAAGACAAAGATCGGGTACCGGTGGCCCGCTCGCATGGTGAAGAGAGGAGTTTGCATGGTGGGTCTATGGGGACACGCGCCGCCTCCTCCGTCACCCCGGACCGATTTGGCGGGGCGTGACCACGTCCATAGTCCACCGCAAAAAAAAGGTTTATATTGTCGTCACAACAAATCCATATTAAATTGTCATTCAATCATATAAATATAATATTAAAATAATCTCATGTTCAGAATTATAATAATTATGTAGGTAACTCTAGAGTAGTGGAATCAGCTGGTATAAAATTAAATTTCAATGTACGTTATCGCGTTTAGTCGGTCGCGAGAGGACAGCCAGAACGTCAGAAATCATTGATCTTTCTTAATAAATCGTCATTCTCCTAATCTTATCCCAATTACTTGGGGTCGATACCATATATACTCTTCTATCATAGTACATATTGTAAATGTTATTGGGAATAGTTTTATGACCGGTCGCCGGCCAGACGTCAATCCTCCTTGGAAATGTAATTGTTAACCAAACGGCATCAGATGGAGTTGGCCCAGGTCGTTATTTGGCTCTTAGTCGTCTGTTACGACATCCACGAGCAAAGTAAGGGTTGGTAGTATTCGTAACGGCTACCACACAGCTACTAGAAATTAATTTAAAAATCTTAAGGGCATAGGCAGACTCAGGCGTATCCCCAACACTTCTAGCGAGCATAGTGCGACTGTATCCAGTTCCCTTTTTTCTGACGTTACCAGGGCCCGAATAGGCTAGGCCGTAGGCTGAACCTAATATGGCCTAAATATTTGTATTTAAATTAATATTATCTATAAATGAAAATGTTCCGTATGTTTCTTTATAATAAATCGTTCAAAAATCCTCGATGTTGGACTTTAATTTTTCCTTCAATTGTACTCGAACCGGTTATAATTCAATTTGTTCACTAAAGGAATGTGCAATATCATATATTTTGCACTATTGCTTACTGGCATTCGATTTCGAGAACGATTATCCATCGTTGTGGTATCGAATTAGCATGATCAATTAAATTTATTGTATAGAAATGTAGGCCAGTCATTAGCATTCATTATGAAACTTGAACCTCTTGTAACAGTTTGTTGGAGCCAGCTTAAATCATCAAAGCTACGTCAGATTTGACTGGCAAACTCTTGAGAAAATATTTGGCCACTTAAAACTCGATATAGACGCTTTATTTAACTTTTCGATTCATAATTTTAAAGTTTTTACAATTTCCATGGATTCGCCATGACTTAATAACCTAATTAAACCCAAATCTTATTGGGCGTTTCATTTTCATGTCTCACCATGAGATTTGCCGTCACGGTTTTACGACGGGGTTATGGCCCGATTTCTCCTATTGCTCCCCGAGGACGAGACTCGTGTTACGAGCAAGTAATGACGGAAAACGAAACTGATTATTGCTGAGCGTTTCGATTTGAAATAACCCGTTAGGGAATGAAGATTTAGGCAGTTACTCTAAGAAAATAAAATAGGATTATAATTCGTCATTGTCAATATTATTTACATCTTAAAATATGTATTATTATTACAGGTGGCGCGGGACCGTATTGAATGGCATTGTCGTGGAGAGGCCTATGTGCAAAGTGGACGTTTACGGGCTGATGGATGGAAGAAAATATTATCATAATTTGATTGTTTTCAAAAAAAATCTTATGCAGTTTATGGAATCCTAAAATCGTTTTTTGGAATTAAATACCCTTTGAAAATATATCTCCATCATCTATTGCAATTAGTTGGGGTCGATGAAATATGTATTCGTCTATATTACACAAGTTATTGGCAATAGTTTTATGACGTCAATCTTACTTGGGAATGTACTTGTTCAGTATTGTCAGGCGAAGTTGGTCCAGGTCGTTACAAAGTTCTTAGTAGTCTTCTACGACATCCACGAGTAAAGTAAATGTTGGTAGTATTCGTAGCCGCTACCACACTGCACACCTTTTAAAAATTAAATAAAAGACATAGGTTTTTCGATAGACAAAGTTGCAATCAAACGAGCGATTCAAATTTCCTTATACGTGTACTAAGTAACGTTTTTCATTTATATTATTTAAACACTTATTGAACTGTCCTATATCTAGGTCACCTGAGTTGATTCATATGCTCGCTATGGTTACTTGCATGCATAATTCAACGTTGCACTGTATGGTTGATAATCTATTTCTTTTTTTTTTCACATATGTCAACGCTCGACTCCTTTGTGTAATTGGATTTCTTTAGGTTGTTGCTCCGTTAGCTGGCTGAATATTAGAAGCTTTAAAAGGGTGATTTATTGAATAATACAATACTGACATATTCTAAGATCAAATATTTTATATACAAATGATAAGTTATATTCGCAGTCGTAACGACGACGTAAGAGAGCGAGTAGGTATGAAAGAGAGTATTGGTGTAAAGATGCGAAAGGGAATGCTCCGATGGTTCGGACATGTGGAAAGAACGTCGAACGAACGTCTGGTTAAGAAGATATACAATGTGAAAGTGAAAGGATGTAGGTACCGGGGGAGACCGAGACTAACCTACCTAGACCAGATCGGTCATGTACTGAAGGAAGGTGGAGTCAAGAGTCTCCGAAACCGGCGAGCGTGTATGAAGAGAATTATGAATGTTGAGGAAGCGAGCGAAGTATGCAAGGATAGAGTTCTCTGGCACTCTGTTCTCTCTGCCTACCCTACAAGGGACATGGCGTGATGGTATGTATGTATAACCTGGGTCAACTACATCTGAAGCCGTTTGATCATCACATTGATTGACTCAAGTAATTGGGATAAGAGTAGGAGAATAATGATGATGATAAGTTAGATTGAATCAATTGTTGTGTAGCAAACAGATGATTTGTCTCAATAGCTGGGTTCGAGCGTTCTCCATAATAGAAGGGAAATTGACCTTCTGTGACACGCTGGTCAAACGGCTTGACTTTCATAAGAATATTTTTACAAGCAGAATTTATTGTTAGACGTGGGACTCGAATCCACCCCTATTGGAAATCCGTTCCAATCGTCTTACCTCTTAAAAATGTGTGAGCTGTGTATTGCTGTATGACAATCAAATTGTTGCTCGTATTACCTTGTTGTCTTTATGGGAGAAGTGTGCCATCTACCGGACAACGATTGCGCATTGTACCGATTAGATACTCTAAATTTTGAGCTAGAATTGTGTTAACTAATGATACTATCCTATAATCCAAATTATTGATATTTTTGCTCGTAAATATATTTTTTAAGTTACCTAACATGTCAAATACCAAATTTCAATAATTTCGATAGGTTTCACGTCGAGTTTTCTTTCTCTTGTATATATACATGTTATTTGCATATAAATATCCCTTAGTATTTCTTTTATGACATTCCCGGCTTAGAAAGGTGGTAAATTATATTTTTACAACACACATATGATAGATTGCCGTGTTAGAATTAATATTTGATTTCAATTGCGCCGTTGTACGCAGCCATAGCAACAAGCAATTACGTAAATGATTCGTTGCTTCTTTTTTTTCATTCACCGACCATATCGCTTCGTTCATTTTCATTCGTTGTGTGTGTGTTTTTCTTTTTTTTATATTCGGCGTATTCCTTTTTTTTTCGTAATGACCATCATCTTCAGTGACTGTAACATTGGATGCAATTATTGCTATCAACGTATGTTGTGTTACGGCAATTTATTCAACTGCAAACTATTTCTATGTAGTTATGTTTGCTGTATATTGATAAAAAAAAAAGTTTGCTAGCTTAACGATGAAATAAAAATAGAAATATTGTCATCCCCTATTTGTTCTTGGGATTCGTGAGTCCATTGAGTGTCCACAGAGTGGAACTTACCCATACTACTTTGATCCATTTTTTACTTCGCTAGGTATTAGACATGCGCGAAACAGTACTTCGCGAAGTGATGTGATATGGCATTACATTTCGTGCCTAGTAATATTACATTTTACCATCACTTCAAACATCACACATGACATTTCATGTCATGTGTGATGCGTAATGCGATAGCGCTCTATATATACGGCGGGCGGCGTCAAGAAATATAAGCCTTAACGTTCTGAAAATAAAGCTCAAAATAAATATTGATTTGCCAGACACCGAACATTGCATAAATGCAGAATAGTACACGGGTGTTCGCGTCATGTTTAATGTGATGTGATGTTTAGTCGCGTAATGTGTAATGGGTCAGTACACGGTCGGGTAATATTACGTGTGATACATCACTCGCATTACTTACACATTAGACATGTGTAAGTAGGACTAGGTATGACTATTTAAATTTGTTTAGTGATAGGGTAAACACAAGTCTCAATTCCTGCCGTTCCTATGAGCGTCTTAAAGCATAACTAAGAGATATTAAAACGTTTTCTTTGGAACCAGCTATAGTATATACTTTCCGTGTGGTAACGGAGTAAGAATACAATTCACCACCCCCCCTATCTTACCTGTGGGTGATCGTAAGAGGCGACTAAGGGATATAAAACGCATATAACATCTATGCAAGAGAAGGAAAACATTAAACTAAACCATATACCAACACGTCTGACCAGGGTGGTATAGTAGGTTAATTTCGCTCCCGTTATGGAGGAGGCACGAGCCCAACAGTGGGACATATTTGAGCTGAGATAAGGATGATGATGATAGTATATACAACAGAGTGTTACCGCGCCACCTATATCATCCGAGGTGGCGGAAGGGACGGCGTCCAATCCAATTTCATAGTCTGCCTTATCGTAGCTCTTTATCACCATATGGACGGACCAACGGTACCGTATCCTTGTCTTCGATCATCAGACATGCAGAAAACTATATAGATAGACGTAGATATTATATCTTTTTTTACCCGACTGCAAAGGAGTGGTATTGTGTTTAACAGTCTATGCATGTATGTATGTTTGTATGTTCCTTTGAAGCAATATATACCAAACGCCTGGGCCGATTTTTATGATTCGCACGTCAATCGATTCCTCTTAATCCGGCAAGTGTCACTAAAGATATGACGTTATTGAAAATTCAATATGGCGACTACTGGACGCCATATTGCGAAAATTAAAAAAATTAAAGTCAACAAACTATATCGAGTGGGGTATCGTTAAATAGGTATTTAAAAATCAATTATTCGACAGCAAATCTAATTTTTCAATGGATCCCGACTGTTCAGTTGTCATGTTCTATTATTAAAATATATTTCATTTTCTGCAATAGTATTTATTCAATAATATATTATGGAATTCTAGACCACCGGACATCTAAGTGCTTGTTTTTTTATTTTCAGTTTTTTATTATGTACGTAGTTTTGATGACTTTGTACGCAGTCGGGTTTTTTGATCTTTTTAATCATTTTTTTTTACCATTAATCTTGAGTTCTGATATTTTTTAAAAACGATACTCGTCTTAAATGTGAGAGGTAAGCACGTTATTTTCACTCAGTTACCATAAGTTATAACAGAAGACGCTTACGATTCATCATTATTCTGTTTTTATCCCAATTATTTGAGGTCGACGCAATATGTACTCCTGTTCTATGTAATATCTATGATCGGCTGCTTGGTCTCACGTCAACCCTCCTCGAGAATGTAATTGTTGACCAAACGGCATCAGATGGTGTTGGTCCAGGCCCTTTCGTAGTTCTTAGTCATCCTTTACGACATCCACGAGTAAAGTATTTTTTTATATAATTAGTAGCCGCTACTATACAGCACAAAACGCTTACGATTACCGCTTTATAATTTTAAGATATCGGATTTTTCTCCGCCATGTAATCTAAACGTGTGTAAATTCAGTAAATTGGATGGGATGTTTATGGCTTTGTAAGAAGTTTGGTGTAACCTCGAACTTAGTTCCTTTGGGGAATCTTATATATAAGTGTTGGTATAGCAACTAAACAAAAGAAACCCACAGCGTGAAACTTGTGTAGTTTTCGACGTGTTTGAAAGCTTACACGGAAGCCTAATCGGCGCAACTCCGTTCTTGATTTGACGTGGTGACGCGTTTGGACGCCGCCGCCACGCCCTCTAAAGAATATATATATTTCAAGAATCGTGACGTAAATTAATAGATATATATATATATATATATATATTTATATAATTCTTTTGCATAAAATTGTTACGAGTTGAGACTTAAAAAAATATTATGTGACTTTGTGAATTACGGTAGCAAATTTCTCTTAGAAAAATTAACGTTAATCGTAATTGAAAATCCGTCTGCTAGGTTTGGCGGTTATAGAATTATCCCCGCCTCTATTATGAGGTTTATGCTCAAAAAATCTATGGCAATAGCTTTATGAATGGATGCATGATATCGGTTCCTATTGAGTTTTAATAACAATTGTAAATCTCATAACAGTCATAAATTCTGTACAATGATGTTAATTGACAGATCGCCAGTTTCTGGGTACGAACCCTGGCATGAAAAAGTGTTGAGGTTAATGGGTTTGGTCACCGAAGACGGGGACTTGGTACGCTTGGCCCGCCTACATGGTAATATAGAGATACGTGTACAGCAGGATTTGGGGACGATTGGCGCTATTCCGTCTGCCAAAAAAGAGGTTTTTTGGACTTAACGACTTAACACGTGAGCCCAAGGAATCTTTATTCACTCCTTCGGGGAGAAATGCGTGAGACAATAAATAGTAAAACCTGATAACTTAGTCTAGACCGACCAAGTACTGAGGATGAATAAAAAACTACTAAACAGATTTTGATCAAATTTAAATAACATCTACATGGTAAGCTGGTGCTCCTGCCGGCGCTGGTGGTGGTGTTTGTCCCCAGCTTTCAAATAAAAAAAAAATCGTTGACTGCACAGATGGCGTATTGGTTAAGATACCGACCTTTCATGCCAGTGGGTTCGATTCCTACGCAAGATAATAGTTTGTGTGATACACTACTATTCTGAGTCTGGGTGTAATTTGTCTGCATTAATTATATATCTGTAAAATGGGCGATACAAGGATTATTTCCTTAGTGCAGGGTGGTATTAAAAAAAATCGTTTCACATATAATAGTTTTAAGGTAACACAATTAAAAAGTTAGTTTATGAAGTTGGTTAAAAAAAATGTTTCGTATTAAAAAAGAAAGGAGAATTAAGTTGTACAAGCGTATAGTTCGTTAGAATTTTTATGTGACTCGAAACGGCTTAACGGCTAAGCACGTAATATTAAATTACAACATAAGTAACGCAAGGCTTAGGTAGTAGTCACTACCAATGTAATTTTAAACGCGCTGTGGGGTACTATTGCAAAATTGTATACGCGTCGAAAATATTAAACTAAATATTTTTCACTTCTAAACTATGTACTATCTATTATATTACTATGCAACGTTAATAAATAACTAACCATATTGTTTTTTTGTTTGTTTGTGAGATTGATTATATGTCGATCTATATAATGTTACATAAGATTCATCATTCTCCTACTCTTATCTCAATTGCTTGGGGTCGATACAATATGTACTCTTAATTCATAGCACATATTGTAAAAGTTATTGGCAATAGTTTTATGACCGGCCGCCTGCCTGACATCAACTCTTCTTGGGAATGAAATTGTTGACCAAACGGCGTCAGATGTAGTTGTCCCAAGTCGTTAGGCTCTTAGTCGACTATTACGATATCCACGAGCAAAGTGTTGGCAGTATTCGTAGTCGCTACCACATAGCTAAAAGTTACATATGATTATGATACCATATCGTTTTTATTGTAGTTATAAAGATAAACTGATCAATATATCTAAGAGGAAAGGAACTAATATTAGGAAATGAATCTATCCTATAAAACAATTAAGAAAATTATATTGCTAATTTTGTGTTTGGCAAATTTTAAATAGCTCTCGTCTAAAGTAATGATTATGGCAGATGTAACTTTATTCTACAGACAGGTTAATTTTTTTTTTATGGCTTTTGGTGGCAAACGAGCAAGCAGCACACCTGATGGTGAGTGTTACGGCCGCCCATGAACCTGGCCTACCAATATAAACTCCAAACCCACCCAGTTGGGCTTCCGTCTCTCGTCTCTCACGCTCACCGAACGAAGCACAACAGCACACTACCAATGTTCAGACGTCGATCTTTTGCGAGAGTGTGGTACTACCCCGGACCGGCCCATGGCTGTAGACAGAAAATTGTCAACGGCGTGGTCCTAATACTATGGGATACAATGTATCGACTGCAGTGATGGCGTAGTGGTTAAGATATCGTAGTTACCGTGCCAACAGTCGCGGGTCCCATTTCTACGTATTACAATACTTTGTGCCATCAACAAACTGTTGTTCCGAGTCTGGGCATCATTTGTAGCCTTTAATTGTATGTTTGAAAAGTTCCTCCACAATACAAAGATTATTTCCTTTGTGCGTGGAATGTTATTTTTATTAAAAAAATTTTTTTTTTTTTTTAATGTTATTCAGCACTAAGAAATGAATATTTGTATTGTGGGACAAATTTTACTTCCAACATAATTTCTGGATTGCACGTAATACTGTTTTGTGTAGGGCTCGAACTCATGTGCAGTGAATAAAATGCATTCCTTTTCTTTGAAATCAGGACTTAAGGGGTTAGGGGTAGTCAGAGACACGAAAAAATGAGAATTTTCATTAATTTTTTTTTGCTATTAAATCATGTTATTTTACAAAAGTAATCATATGGCATTATTATACAATGTTTTGACTTGAAGTCACGAAAATTTGAAAAAAAAAGAATTATAATTTCCAAAGTTATAGCTGTCTGTGTTGACCCAGTTTCAAAAAAAGGTCCTTGCAGTGACTATCATAAGTCCTTGGAGATTCATCTAAAATCAATCGGATAGAAAAAAATAGTGTTATAAATAGATAATCCTGGGCCTGATCGAAGCTTTTTTTATTTTTTCAAAAATTAACAAAATGGCGGCCTCAGGAAATTTTTTTCTAGATTTTCGGGAAAAAATCAACAGTTTCATCAATTGGTCTTAAAAAATCGAAATTTTTGAAAAAGAAAAAATCCTTCGATCAGGCCCGAGTTTATTATGTATTCTAAAGGCTGTATAAATTTCATTAAAATCTACTGAGCGGTTATCGAGTTACAGTTGTCACCAGTTCAAAAAACATAGTTTTGAGAAAAACGCATTTAAAGTTTCACACTACATTTACGTACAGAAATACGAATTATTTAATCACTTACACCGAGTCATCTATTCCTGGGCCATATAATAGTTCTTCAGCCATTGTGGAAGTGGCATTTATAAATTTAGGTACTACTACATACATCAAAGGTTTAGTTCATGGATGACAATAAAACCCAAGAAACTGGCTGCTTGCAGCTGCCGCTAGCTACCTACTCCCGAGCGTTTTGGAGTGCCCGAGCGATCTTTGTTATTTGTCGAATAACTCGAAAAGTAATTATCTGATCAACTTCAAATTTTCAGAGAATATATTTAAGATATTACACTTAACGAAAATGTAAAAAAAAAATTGATTTTTTGAAAACCTGACTACCCCTAACCCCTTAAGAGTTTGAACAGATAAGATGATTGTAAGAGAAGACAAAGAATACTGACCTGTCTGTCTAGCGATGTATACCTAAATAATAAGCAAATGTTCTTTCAAGTATATAGTAAGCCCGTCCCTCAAAGATTGGAACCCTATGGATTGTAAATAATAAAGATATTTTTTTATCATAACCCCGTTATCAAACGGTCAAAGTCGTTACCATAATATTTTACGACATGTTACATTTGATATTAAAGCGAATTTCTATAATCTCAGACATTCTCGGTCAACGTCTAGTCTCATATCTCATTTTAATGATCGTCGAAGTTGAAAGTTGAAACCGCGTGTCACCAAAACTATTAAAATTTAAATTATATTCACGAAAGTTTATATTTATCTATTGCGAAATGTTTATTATTATTTTTTTATTTCAATTTAAATCTTTTAGAATAGCACACAATTTGATTTCGGAACGAGATAAAATATATTATTGGTTTTTTTTTTAATTTAAAGTTTTATAATGGACAGTTTCAGCCATGGTTGCATTAATATAATCTTAAAATTATGCATTCTCATATCGTTAAAAGTTTGATTTAACTCAAATTCAGATATAAGAGACGCATCTCAAATTTCTAATAAGTACTTTTTTCTCACCCAGTCTTGTATTCGAGCTGGCCTCATAATGAGAGGGAAAATGTACTATACCACACTGGGTTGACGAATTATAATAAGTTTTTATTTCGAGATTATATTTGAGTTCTATTAGTCTGTACGCGTATTTATTATTATTTACGTCACGTATAAGGGTGCCTATTAAACTTCATCGTTGCGTAAGTTTTTAGTTTAATTACTATATTATAGCGTTACTGTAATACGCCACGTTTTCTGCATAAAATGGATTACACAGTCATTCGAGGAAATAGATTTCAAATGAATTGACTTTTTTTATTCATGATCATCATCTCAGCTTATATAATTATGTCCCACAGTTCAAGCTCAAGTCTCCTCCGTAATGGGAGGGAAATTAACCTATTATATCGCGCTGGTCAGACGTGTCGGTATATGGTTTTGTTTCAAGTTTTGCTTCTCATGCATAGATGTTATATGCGTTTTCTATCTCTTAGTCGTCTTTTACGATCACCCACGGGTAGGATAGGATAGGTGGTGAATTGTATTCTTACTCCCGTCACCACGCGGATATTTTTAGAGTTCCGTACCCAAAGGGTAAAAACGGGATCCTATTACTGAGACTTCGCTGTCCGTCCGTCCGTCTGTCACCAGGCTGTATCTCAAGAACGGTGATAGCTAGACAGTTGAAATTTTCACAAATGATGTATTTCTATTGTTGCTATAACAACAAATACTTAAAATAAAATAAATATTTAAGGGGGGCTCCTATACAACTTGATTTTTTTTCGTTTTACGGAACCCTTCGTGCGCGAGTACAACTCGCACTTGGCCGTTTATTTTATTACATATATGGTTTTAAGTTTTATTCTTTTGTGCATTACAACAATCGGCATTGATCGGTTGTTTTACATTCTGCCCTTGCATCTCACTTGCTCTGGCTTTGCATTCATGTTGCCGCAGTTCGCAATTAGCGTGCACCCACCTCGTCTGACCTTTGCCTTTAGTCACGATATTCACATTTTCACCTTAAAATTTATTATTGAGCCAGTTAAATGCGCGAAAATTATATTTTGTACAATATTCGAATGTGCCGATTTGTTTCGTTGATTGTCATGAGTAATCTGGCCCTCCGCCTCGATTGTGTAAAATAATAACATATTTAAGATTATTATTTTATTTGAAGATACAATCGTCCAAAAATGTCATGTTAATAGTGGTAGGACTACACTATTGACAGTTCTCGGTCTTCAGTCGCGGCCTGATCAGTCCGGGATAGTAACCACACTCTCGCAGAAGATCGACGTATGAGCAATGGCAATGTGCTATTGCGTTTCGTCCGGTGAGCGAGAGAGCCGGAAGCCCAACTGGGTGGGTTTGGGGATTGTAATGGTAGGCACCGGCCTAGCTATTCTCTTGGTATAGCAAAGGTCCATTGGGCAGTAGTGACACTTACCATTAGGTGTGCTGCTTGCTTGTTTGTCACCATAAGCAATAAAAAAAAAGTGTGTGTCAGCTCCGTCGCACGACTGGAGTTTACTCCTTAAGTACGATTATCAAAACAGGCGCAAAAAAGTTCATTTGACTAAAAATAATATATATATTTTTATTTACATTTATTAAAACTGTTCAGTCAAGTATTATCTCACGTCAGAAAGTGAAAGGTGCGCAGAATAGGTTGCGCACCAAAACGTAACGAGGTCATTCGATCACTAGATTTTACTCCTCAAATTTTTCTCATACCGGGCGCCTTATATGAAAATCGATTCTTAAGGAGTAAACTCCAAAAAAATGTCATTGTGCAACATTAACAAAAATGGCCACAACACATCAAAAGACAATTTTTGCTATCAAATCAGTTGCTGTGACTACAGCGGCTGTGCAGCACGTTTGGTGCTCATTGTTACTATATTTTGTCCGATATGTTAACGTTTGTATACACTGCTCCGCTCCTATTTGTTGTTGCGCTATGTATTTTCAGCAACGGAATCGAAGTTATCCACGTAAGTTTTCTAGGTGAAGAGCGGGTGCCCTTTCGTGCCTCTGCCCATAGGCAACTTCGACTAAGGAACTTAGCATGTAAACACATACATACATATCATCACGCCATATCCCTTGCAGGGTAGGCAGAGAGAACAGAGTGCCAGAGAACTCTATCTCTGCATACTTCACTCGCTTCCTCAACATTCATAATTCTCTTCATACACGCTCGCCGGTTTCGGAGACTCTTGACTCCACCTTTCTTCAGTACATGACCGATCTGGTCTAGGTAGGTTAGTCTCGGTCTCCCTCGGTACCTACATCCTTCCACTTTCGCATTGTATATCTTCTTAACCAGACGTTCGTTCGGCATTCTTTCCACATGTCCGAACCATCGGAGCATTCCCTTTCGCATCTTTACACCAATACTCTCTTTCATACCTACTCGCTCTCTTACGTCGTCGTTACGAATGCGGTCGGTCAGCCTAACTCCACAGATTTTCCGCAGAGATCGCATTTCGACCGCATTAATTTTACTATCATACTCTTTTCTGCATACCCAACTCTCGCTTCCATACAGTAATGTTGGGACAAGCACTGCGTTATGTATTGCTACACGTGCCTTCTGGCTGAGGTGGTGGCTGCCGAGAAGTTGCCCCAACGCTTAGTGTTGCCAACAAGACCAATAAAGAATATGCTAAAATGGTGTTAAAATTATGCCAAAAATATGCCAAGTCCTTCATAAATATGCTAAAAATTGTGCTAAGATTTTCTTTTCCTTTTTCTGCTAACAAAGTTTTAAACGCGTGTGACTGGATCGCGGAATTAGTCCGTAACCACCCGAGAGGCTGACCGCGTGAGGAAAGAGCGACGTCTTCTGAGGAAGAGACGTCGATCAAGGAGACGGTACTCCTCAGGGGTATTCTGTCGGGCCGGCCACTGACGTCAAGTCACTCTGCTCCGGTGGTAGGCCTAACGACGAAGGCGACGTATCACGGGTGGGTTACGGGTGTGCATGCTTACGCCCCTCTGTTGGCCCGGACGTAGTTGTGCGAGGAGTGCGCCAACCGTGGCCCACCCCCCAAAAAAAACAACACAATTCTAAAAACATCGATTTTGGTGAAAAATATCAACCGCCGGATACTGAGCAATCAATGAGTTGAGCAGTGCAATTAACTTGACTGGTAGGTGCATATTGTGCAATACACGTTCGCATCTGTGGGCAGCGAGCAGGCAGTGCGAATGAAGCCATGTATATTGATTCGTTGGTAATAACGAACAGCGAGATAGTGCATTTGAATTTTCGATTATATTATTCAATAATGAGTAATGTATGGATGTAAGCATAAGGCACACATACGTCATAACGGAAGGATATCGAGACCTACCGTACGAAATACAAAGCGAAAAGAATATAAATGGATATAATAACCGTATGGCTTTTTATAAAAAAAACTACAAAATTTACATTGTACGCATTTATGTAATTTTGAATATGCTAAAAATATGCTATATGCTAAACAACAAAAAAGTTTGCTAAACAACATGAAAATATGCCAAATTTAGCATAAAATATGCTAAATTGGCATCACTGCCAACGCTCCGTTCACTCTATTTCCCGCATTCACTCTTCGCTCTATATCAGTGGTGTACCTTCCATCTCGACTAAATCCACATCCAAGATATACAAATTCATCCACTTGCTCTAGTACATCATTACCTATTGTTACTCTTACATCTGTTCTGGTTTTATCTCTTTCAAAGACCATTATTTTGGTTTTGCTCACATTCACGCGTAGACCCATGTCATGTAGCATGTAAAAATATCGTAAAATATAACCCTATGCCCCAACCCGAGTAGTCGGCGTCTTTGTACACATATTGTTCTGGTATTGAATACTCTGTGTCCAAAAAGGCACGTCTAGCTGTGCATAGGGGAGTATTAGTGCTTACCCTCATGTATGGTAGTGAAAGTTGGATTTGGCAGAGAAGACATGAAAGTAGAAT
The DNA here is from genome assembly GCA_905163515.2 of Lymantria monacha. Lineage (NCBI taxonomy): Eukaryota > Metazoa > Arthropoda > Insecta > Lepidoptera > Erebidae > Lymantria > Lymantria monacha. The sequence goes on from LR991099.1 coordinate 25,804,135, forward strand.
AAATGCTGTAGAGATGAGAGCTCTTCGTAATATGTGTGATGTGAGCCTGAAAGATAAAATTAGGAATAGTGTTATAAGAGAGCGCTGTAGTGTGAATGAAGATGTAGTGACAAAGATCAAATAGGGTATGCTGAGGTCGTTTGGACACTTGAAGAAGACTAAGAATGAGTGAGGAGAGGTTGACAAAGAAAATATATAAAGCAAGCGTGAATGGGACGAATACAAGGGGAAGACCTCGTCATAATTTTCTGGATCAAATTGGCGATGTATTGATGAGAGGTCATATTAAGAGTATGCATAATCGTAGAGTATGCATGAAGACTATTATGAGTGTGAATGAAGCGATGGAAGTATGCCAGGATCGTGGTTCGTGGCAATCCGTAGTCTCTGCCTACCCCTCTGGGAAACAGGCGTGAAGCTATGTGTGTATGTATGAATACTCTAGCAGCTGGTCCTGTGGAGGAACGATATTATTACATGTTATAATGATATTCAGAGAATTTATATGAAACCCAATATTTCCATCAATTATTTGAAAAATGAAGTGGGTAGTGAGCGCGTTTATCGGTAAGTATGTAGAAGAAAAACAACATTGTGCCTATCCCGAGTAGGTGTTTCGGGAAAAGCCAACTTATTATTAATATTGATGCTGTAAATAATATCCTTCAGGTATTTTTCCTTTAATAACAAATATAGCCATTAATTCTCTTTTAGTTGGATTAATGAGATAATAAATACGCTTGGGTTGGTGATTCATTCTTCTCAGAACCATAAAGTTTCTCAGAAGAATGCTGCTGAGTATTCTGATGATACCTCAACCGAGTATTACGTCTTGAAAAAGTATGCCTGATACATTTTAGTTCTCTCATCACAGGGCTATAGTATCATCTACTACTTTTTAATAGCTTTTGGTATTTTATAAAAAAGCCGTGAAATTAATTACCACATTATAGCATTTGAGTCCACATTAGTGTTGCCCAAATGCAAGACCAGCAAGAGTCTCGCAAGTCTTGCAACTCTCGCTGTTAATAACACAGAGTCACTTGTTTTGATAGAAATGAAAAATCCAACTAAATTAATGAAATTTCATTCATCAAGCGTCATTAACTGTATAATTATCAATAATTAGGTACATATCACTTAACGGGAGTGGGGCTATAATCATACCTATTTATCATGAGACTGTTTAAAAAACATATTCAAATTATTCCCCCGTGTACTCCTTTGCCAAAGGAGTCGTAAATAGTTGTCTAAGGGAGCAGAATTGGTTTATCTTTAAAAATTTGTATTGTTTTTAGCGATCGACAAATTTAACAAATTATACATTTTAAATGGTTTATATTCCATAACTATGAGAATAGATAGATTTATTATATATTTTTAACAAACATTAAGCTAGTAATGATGTAGGTACCGGGGGAGATCGAGACTAACCCACCTAGACCAGATCGGTCACGTACTGAAGAAAGATGGAGTCAAGAGCCTCCGAAACCGACGAGCGTGTATGAAGAGAATTATGAATTTTGAGGAAGCGAGTGAAGTATGCAAGGATAGAGTTCTCTGGCACTCTGTTCTCTCTGCCTACCCTGAAAGGGATATGGCGTGATGATATGTATGTATGTATTAAACTAGTCTAAATGTCTGTTGGTTGATCTGTAAGAATTAGTATCCAAATTATTGATTAAACTAGAAAGCTTTCAATACGATTGATGTTATAAAGAACTAAGAGAATGATTTCATCAACGCTGTATTTGAAACACTAGCAATATTAGTTGTGTTAATTTATAGGTATATTTGTAAACACAACTCTAACATGCAGTATAACTTAGCTCGATCGTATATAATAGGAAGGAAACTGTACATAATTACGTACACAGTACAAAATGGTTATAATTAATATACAATTTTATTATATTATCGAAAATATCTTTTGTGTTAGTTATGTGTGCGTGACGTCAGTGTTTCATATTTTTGTGTTAGGTCTTATTTGTTAAACTTTTTGGACATAATTTTAATTATTTTAATATATAAGGAAATAGTCTCGTGGGGAACACACGGCATGCACCTGTCTTGGAAAAATTAGCATCACCATCTCAGCTTATATATATCCCACTTCAGCTCGAGCCTCCTCCGTAATGGGAGGGAAATTGACCTACTATACCACGCTGGTCAGACGATTTTTTTAGCGGCTGGCTATAGAGTGGTCACGCCGCGCTAGAAGCGATAGAAGAAGCGGCACACGGCCTCATAGACTCGCCCTACATGTACCTCTCCACGCCGAGCGAGCGGGCCACCGGAACCCGGTCTTTCTCTTCGGTGGCATGCCCGGCGGTTTACCCTCGTGGAGACGTGTTGGTATAGGGTTTTGTTTCGAGTTTTCCTTCTCTTGTATAGATGTTATATGTATTTTATATCCCTTAGTCGTCTCTTACGATTACCCACGGGTAAGATAGGTCGTGATGTGAATTGTATTCATACTTCGTCACTACACGGATTGTTGACGAAGTTATACGAGTACTAAGTTGTAACTAGTTTATTAATGTTTACTTTATGAATTACAACTAGTTATGTGGAAAGAAAAACGTGTTTGAGAAATTCTATGGAAAATATTTTTTTTTTTTAATTGGAGATTTATTATTCTTCATTTGTCATTATTTAGTATTTCAATTATTTATGCTGCCCAGATACAATTCCACATTACACAGTCATTCTTTGATGTGTTTTATCTCTATTGTAATGGTAAGGCCACACTAACAGTCTTCTGTCAACAGCCGCGGGCCGGGGTGGTACTGTACTCTCGTAGAAGATCGACGTCAGAGCAATTGCAATGTTTTGTTGCGTTTCGCTCGGTGAGCAAAGGAGCCGGCAGCGCCAAATTTCTAGGCGGGTTTGATGATTGTTAAGCAGCAGCCTGGCTATACTCCTGGTATTGCAAGGGTCAAATAAGCAACTAGAAACAGTCTTAATCACCATGTTTGTTTTGTGATCGTAGTATCTGCTACACATTCTCCTAGCAATTCCTCAGCCGACATTTAGTACTGCTATGGACAATTGAGGGGTGGCGATAACTGTTATTATCCTGTTTTTTTTAAACAAATAAATCTATAATTAAAATTGTGAAAGCATTTATAGAGGTAAAACATTTTGAAATTCTGTGACACCCGCCATCATAAAACGTCTTCTACGTTAGTGCATTTCTTTTAGAAAATTTTATTAAATCATCATTTAACTTTCGTCAGAATTGACACTGGTCGCTAATGTCAGCTTGATCTTTTCCCTTCAATTGTTGCATGTATTACTATACTATACATTATCCATGTGGTGACGGAGTAAGAATACAATTCACCAGCCCCAATCTTACCCGTAGGCGATCGTAAGAGACGACTAAAGGGATATAAAACGCATATAACATCTATGCGAGAGAAGGAAAACTAAACAAAACCATATACCCACACGTCTGACCAGCGTGGTATAGTAGGTTAACTTCCCTCCCATTTCGGAGTAGGCTCGAGCCCAACAGTGGGACATATATGAGCTGAAATGAATGTTGCATGTATTGCCCGCCATTTGTAATTCGTCTCGAAAACAGTTGGAAATAATTAAGACCGTTAGGATGAGGAGGAAAACTATTGGATATATGGTTATAATTGAATATTGTTCTTCACACTTGAAACTGTTTAGTATTATATTTGACGTAATTACTAGCCTATAGTTGCGGTTTCGATCGAGTTAATATAGATTTTTTCAATCAAATCTACATAATGGATACCGTACCTATATTTTTCTGAAAAAAAAAAAAAATAGTCTTAAGTGGTAGTAGCTCTGTTTAGTCCCTCGCACGGCGTGGAGAGGTACTTGTAGGGCGGGTCTATGGGGTCGTACGCCGCTTCTTCTATCGGATTAGCGGAGCGTGACCACTCCATAGCCCGTAGCCAAAAAAAAAAGCCCTGTTTAGTCTACGCAGTAAGTAATACGTAAGCAACTCCCTTTGTTGAAGGGTAAGTAGGTAAGCTTTGTATACGGATGCAATTTCTAGCAGAATACGTATTTCAAGCGTATCGGTTTCTATTAATTGTCAGGTGCCAGAAATCTTTTAAGCATATTGTTCTGGTGGCCATGCCCCATATACGTAGTACCGAACTCTAACTCTCTCTCTCTCTCTTTGAAAAGTTGTAAGGAAGTACCTTCATTTTACAGCCAGAAGCTTGAAACTTATTTTTAGGTTATTGATTAGATATAAATAAATATGACACTAACTAACATGTAAAAATTTACCCTTGAGGGGTAAATAAAAATAGGGTATGAAAAACTTTAGGAAAGTAACTTTTTACGTGGGCGAAGCCGCGGGCAGAAGCTAGTAATATATAATAATATTAATTATAGAAGTAATATTTGAAAATTTTATTAAAATATCACAAGCTCATTTAATATGTTATATCAGCAGGCTAGGTTTGTAGACATTCGATCCATCCATCAGAACATGATGAGCACTGTTGAGTGTCTATAAGAAAAATGCTATAATCAATAGCCATGATAGACGGGTGGGCGATCACAGTCGGTCAAGTTGCCCAGTAAAAGTACGGTGATCTTATACGAGGTTTTAAAACTGACTATCAAAGTATAGCTAGTAAACCATTTTTTACAATTTTTAAAATGGCCTCCTCTACCACACCAATATATGCAGCCCAGCCGTAATACAGATCAGATTCAACAGACCACGTACTGTGAGTACGTTCCCTTATCAGAAAACATAGATCAAAAGACATTGCATCAATACAAAATAAAAAAAAAAACTTCAGATTTGAACACAGCCTCGAAACTGTTCTGCAATAGTTTTTCAAACGCATTGCAACAGATACCTCTCTAAGATAGTGTTATTATTGCATTAACATAGTACGTTGGCCCTCAGCCTGTTGCCATAGCAACAAACACCGTTAGACGCGGACGATTCGAACTTCGAATATACAGGCATGTGACGTAATCGCTGATAGAATCTTTTTAATTATAATCTATATAAGGAGTATTTACACTGTCGAGTGTTAACGGAGTTACCTGACAGCTTTCTCTTAATAAATTGATTACTTTTACTATGGTTTAATATAAACGATTTTTATTCAAATGAACGGCTACCGACCTAGAATATTCATTTTAGCTTCAATACCCTTTTGATTTGGATGTTAACTCGATATTTTTTTTTATTTTCACAGATAGCTATAGAATGTTGAGACATATATTTAAAAAAAAATGTTCTCCACTTATCTATAGTGACCAACTGGAAATAAAGATTATGGGTGGCCACATAATGAGAAAATATTTATATACAAAAAGATTATGAAATGTAAGGATTATCGGATGCTGTAAGTACGGCATCCATGGCCTTCTGTGTTCATCTTCTTTAAGATTACTGTTTATATACATCTCATTAATGGGTATGAGCTTACTTTACAAAAATGGGTTAGACTTAGAAATGTTTAAAGAAAATTTTACCAGTTCTTATTACACAGCTGTCACTAGATCAGAAGTTAGGTTATCCTACTAATTTTTTAATGCCAATTATTTTCATGTTTTTTTTAAGTTTCGTGAGTTTGTGGCGCATGTTACACAAATGTACGTAACAGTAATACTTATGCGTAAGAATGCACTCGACGCGGCCGTGCACTCGCCCTGATGATGAGCAAGATGATGATGAAACCCGGGTCGACATAATCGATTCGTAACGCGTGAACATTGTTGTTTATATACGTATGTCTATATATAATTATATTTAAAACTAACAAACTCAACCCATTGGTTTGTTTGTAGAAGTCTATATATCGCAGCGCCATCCATCGATCGATGAATGACATCAACGGGGTTAGCCCTTCTGTGTGGAAAAACACGTATGCATACTAATTTTCATAATGATCGGTCAAATAGTTTCTGAGTTTAGTGATGTCATATATACAAACATCATATAAAAAATAAGGAATATTGCATTAATGCAGTGTGGTATTTTTTTTTTAAAAAATCCTCATAGATATAGATTTTTTTTTTGAGGACTTGGTTCACAACAATAGAGTGACCATGTCGTCCTCGTAATACTACCAAATTAATACTACAATTATTAATATTATACAAAATTAATGCTATTAACCTAAATAATATATTATTTATAAATACCCGATAATATATTATTTCCTAGCTCGTATACCAAATTGGACAAGCTTGTATAGTGCTCTAACACCCTCTGTGTTAGGTTCAGCTAAGACGCTGTTGAATTGTCCTATATTACTGCGATTGGAGGACATTCTGTGTAATACATCGACCCTCAGAGCTTCATTCCGCACACACTCCACCAAAATATGGTGTACATCTTCTATCGTTCCACATGAACAGTTTGGAGATGGGATATAGATATAAAGACAGAAAATACTTAACGTCGAGAAAAAACTGAATTGAATACTGAAAATTATTAAAAACTAATGTATACGCGTCATAAATTTTTTACAAGCTTTGTCTGTTAATTTTGTTAATTAATTACGCAAAATCTACTGAACGGATTATAATGTGTATATAATTTAGGCCAAGTTACTACTATAGCGTGAATTTCATTCTAATTGATCGAGTAGGACCCGTTTAAGCATCTGATTTTTAACTTCGCAATCGACTATTATAGATTTGTTAGGAGGATTTTACGACTACCTTTAGAAAATAAGGAGAGACGACATTATATCTGCCCACTAAATAGTTTTATACTGTGACTGCGCTAGGAACGCGCCCGACATAGAAAGAAATATGTTAACTACGCCGTCCAAATATACTCGCCGGTCCGTGTATGATACGCGACGGTATTAGCCGATGACGGAACGGTGTAATAAGCATACTCTCATACATTTTCCTAACCGCGGTCATAATATGAAACTGTCTACGTGAAAGTCGTAACACAAATCAAATAGTCTAATCGTGCGACGTGTACTATTTTGATATAGGTAGTTGTGTTGGTAAATAACTGTTGGGGAGGACTAAAATATTTTATGCACGTCCTCCGAGCTGAGTGCAATGACTGTTGCATATTTGTTACCTAGAATGTAGCATCATGAACGCGAATAGAAAAAGAATGATGATCCGCGATGACGTGACGGGCAAGCGGATTGTTATAAACTTTTTTTATTTTTTTTTATAAAATTTGACGTTATGGATAACCGATCTGTGTGGTGAAAGAGTAAGAATACAATTCACTTCTCCCTTTCTTATCTGTGGGTGACGTAAAAGACGTGCAGGGAGTTTTAGCGGGCAATGAAGTGTCATGTGGTGGTCTTGTGTTATATTCAATATCAGTGTTTTAACGTGTTATATTAAGATATTTTGATGGACATGTTATGTAATGCGCGGGAAGTATTGAGGTGTAGTGAATATGATATAACAGTAACTTACATACGTTTTCCTCTAAAATTCCCAAAAGATCCCTTAACAAGTGTGATCATGGCGCTGTTGAAGGCGACGATTTGACTTACTGACGGACGATAACTTTAAATGAAGTTAATTTATAAACAAAGATTTGGTTTAAAAGTCTTAGTAACCAAGCCATAAACTCAAAAAAAAAAGAACGTCTTAAGGCATATAATATGCATATAACATCTATGTACAAGAAGGATAACTCGAAATAAGACCATATACGAACCTGTATGCTCAGCGTGGTATAATAAGGTTTCAAATTCATACCTATTGCTGAGGTACGAGTCTAACGGTGACCGTGATACAAGTCGAGTCGCTGCGGTACGAGTTTAAGTGACTGCCACAGAGTCTGTGGAACATATACGAGCAGAGATTATGTTTACGATGATGATGTAAGGATAATAGGGCGTATCAATCCATTATTAATCAGCCTATCAACGTTAACTGTCAGATATAATATTTAGTAGTGGTGTAGAGCTACACTGTTGACAGTTTTCTGTCTACAGCCGTGAGCTGGTCCGTCCGAAGTAGTATCACACTCTCGTAGAAAATCAACGTCTGAGCAATGGCAATGTGCTCTTGTGCTTCGTTCGGTGAGCAGGAGAGTTGACAGCCTAATTTTCTAAGTGGGTTTACAAGTAGGCAGCGACCTAGATGTAACCCTAGCAGGTGCCCTGCAAAGATTATTTGCGGCAGTAACACTTACCATAAAGTAAGTACTGCTTGCTCGTCTGCCACCATAAACGATAAAAAAAATTGTCGTTGAATCTTTTTAACTACTTAAAAAGTTCCAATTCTAAAATATTAAGTTACCTTTCGTAACTACATACATACATAGCCCTACGACCACGGGAGGGGGATGTAGTAAGATATCACGTGTATTTCTTTTTCGTCAAACGCTACGATTTCTAAACTGAAAATCGGCGTGTAGTGTGACTCTGACTTGCCGTTGCCAGGCAACGAACGAAGTTTAAAGTAGGTGATCTGTATAAAGACGTTTTTGCGAAATATAAAAAAGCAAAAAAATCAAAAATATAATGAGCTGTGGGCTACTTCTTTGTAGGTACTAAAATTCACGTGATGTTGGTGGGGGAGGGGGCCCCACCCCCTCCATAGGTCATAGTCTTAAACCTCACCACGTATCACCAAGGGGGAGGGGGGTTAATAAATGCTAAAAAAGATCACATGATTAATGGACGTCCCCTAATATGACCTCTCGTCAATACATCGCCAACTTGATCCTGAAAATTATGACGAGGTCTTCCCCTTTCGTAACTACAGGGAAAATTATTCTTCGAAATGGCGTAACAAACATTTATGTTGATGCTATATTATGATATATACTAAAAAAACACATTTGAAGGGTAATATATAGATATTAGCGTTAAGATGAGAGGTACTATTGTACATCATATGTCTATATATTTATACCCACTACACTAAGTGATTTCCTGTCATACGTTTTACTGGAAGTGCTAATTTCATACTTCCTGTTACTGTACACAGGAATAACGTTTGAACCATAATAATATTTGTGCTTAGGTACTAATGTGTACTTTGATTATTTTAAGTGCATACAGATTTTTTTTTTAAAAACTCGACAATCTACACTGAGGAATAAATATGGTGATATATATAATATAATGACTTATAACGACTTGGGCCAACTTCATCTGATTCCGTTTGGTCAGCAATTACATTCCTAAGAAGGTTTAATGTCAGGCAGGCGGCCGGTCATGAAACTATTACCAATAACTTATACGTCTTATACAATATATACTATGAAAGAAGAGTACATATTGTATCGACCCTAAGTAATCGGGATAAGAGTAGGAGAATGGTATAATATAATGAGTCGCCAACCACTTTCTCATGGAAGTGGTAGGAATCGGCTAAGGCAGCAAGCATCAACTCTTACTATCAATTGTTATTATGATACCCTTATCACCAACTTGCATGTCAAACGTTATTGGCCACGGATTTCAAGGAAGCGGTATCAATGATCGGCCTTTGTCTATGGGGAGGGAAGGCCCTCGTCGCCCCGGACGGAACGGACGACTTTTGTCCAGATCACAACCTACCAAAAAAAAAAAAATTTCTAGTGTGTGATCATGTTATTATCCTGCCTTATGGGCCTATGGCTAACTGTGTTCGTCGATAATTTAATGGAAATAGGTATTTTTGTGCTCTTGCGCAACTGTTTTGTGATAATATGTAAATAATTTACGTAACAAAAGCTATGGCCAGAATATAGCATATGATGATGTATGATTTAGTAGTACAATTCATGTTAAAGGGTATAAGCACTTTTTTTTGTGGACTATGAATGCGTCTCGCCCCGCCAAATCGGTCCGGGGTGACGGAAGAGACGGCGCGTGACCCCATAGACCCACCATGCAAACTCCTCTCTTCGCCGTGCGAGCGGGCCACCGGTACCCGATCTTTGTCTTCGTTGGCAAGGGCACTAGAGATAACACTTACTAATCATGCTGTATACAGTGTGCCCACTGCTTCCCTATTTTAATTACTTGTTTATGTTTTTTACTTTGAGATTCATCGTGGTTGTTTTTTTTCTTCTAAATGACATCGTGTTTTGAGTTTAGCAAAATATCGGAATGACTATATTCATTTCTATATTCGTTTTTAATTGATGCGTGTTCAGACCTAAAGATAAGGATGGGCATTTTTTTGAAATATTTTTGCCATTGGCTCCTGTTGCTCTAATAAAGACTATTTTTTTTAAATACCTATAATGTACATGGCAAGGGCTTGTTATGATTTATTATATGTGTAGAAGACGAGCTCGTTAGATGTCTTATCACTTTCTCAGTGGTAGCCTAGTTCCGATCCGTTTGTACATTTCTATTGGGTTAAATTGAGATAAAATACAAAATTCAAAATTTATAAGTGAAAATTTTTTTTCTGTAAAGTTTTTTTTTCATACCCGCGAATATTTTTTGAATTACTTTTAGCGATCAGGTCATTATTTTTATGCCTCGGATGACATTGATCTATCATTTAATTTTTAATATTTTAAAATTTAATAATTTAAAATTTGTGGTACTTTTAAAATACTATTTGGTTATTATTAAAAGCATTGTTGTAAGCTTAATATTATATTTGTTACCACAACAACTATAGCTTATTAGGTTTGCCAGAATTGAAATACGAGTATATATATATATGTGCATGCTGCTAAAACTCTGAAACGAGCCTAAGTGAAGGAAGAATGAAGGAAGGAAACTCAATTGGGTGGGTTTGGGGTTTATATTGGTAGGCTATCAGGTGTGCTGCTAGCTCGTTTACCATCACTAACAATAAAAAAATGTGCGATTAAGGGAGATATATGGTGTGGTAGCTTTCTATACCCTTTGTATGAAGAGGGCTCTCGTTTTTATATGAAATGGATGCTTTTTAAACATATAAGGTTTGAAAGTTTGACCGTCTGACCGGCGTGTTAAATAGTAGATGAATTTCGCTCCTATAGTGACGGATGCTCGAGAGTCCAGCAGTGGGACATATATGAGCTGAGATGATGATGATGAAGAGACTTAATTTTTACTAGTGTGATAAAGTGTGATAATCTTTTCTGTTAATTTGTTTTTTAATTTTTATCATTATTGTAAAGATTTAACACCATTCATTATTCTTCTGCGGGTGCTGACACAGAGAACTCTGGACTTAATAATTTCGAGAACTATGATAATTCTATAATTATTCAGTTTCGCCACAACTAATAAAAAGATATTTCTTTAACAAAATACGGTACAGATATCACTGACAGGCTGATAGCGATGGGCTTCCCAGCAGAGAGGTTAGAAGGTGTCTACAGGAATCACATAGACGAGGTGTACAGGTTTCTAGAGAAGATGCACAAGGAGCATTACAAAATATATAATTTATGCTCGGAGAGATCCTACGATCCGAGCAAGTTCCACAAAAGGGTAAGTCGTATTTTTATTATTTATTATACGATACAGGAGCCTACATTTAAAACATTTAAGACGGTAATGCGAGTCCCAATATGGTTGGAATACTTACCTACTCACACTGGTCTAATTGATTGGGTGGGTTGGCACGGACCAATAGATGTGAGTTCAAAACCCACGTGTGGTAATTATTTTTTGGTTGCCAATAAATATTATATAAAAATTCCAGCTTGTCAAAAAGTAAATCTCAGTAATTTAGATCTTGGAGGCTTCTTATGCTGAAGTCAATACCTACTATTACACATTATCATTAAATTCGTTTTTGTTATATCTTTAACAATAATTCTCACTAGTTGGAGTGAGTACATTTTAGTCGTAGGTAATCGTAGGATACCAGTAGAATGGGAGCACTCGCATTAGCATTCGCGTGAGTCTATGTTGGGAGGACCCCGCATGGACATTTATGTCTGACAGTGGACATTTACGGGCTGATGGAAGGTAAGATAATACGAAATGTTCATTTAAAATTCAATAATATATTTCCTTTTTTATTCTACCTGTTATACCACACTGATGATAAGACGTGGTACAGGGTTTTAGAATCAATTTTACCTTCTCTTGCATACATATTATCTGCATATCCCCAAGTCAACCTTTACGACACTCACGTGTAAAAGAGGGGTGTGGTGAATTGTATTCTTACTTCTTCACCATGTGGGAATCGTAGAATTATTTAATTTATTATCGTAGAATTATACTTAATTTCGATAATTGATTAATGTTGTGACACTCAACATGTAACATTTGTGTTTAAATTACTTTAGGTGTTGCCTAAAATTTACGTGTCGTTGGTGAAAAATGGGCACAAGAGTTTCTAAAGCAGCTCTCCAACAATATACATAGATACAATAGTAGTGCTAATTAAACGTTGATTTCCTAATTCTGAATACTAATCAACTGAAATTACCAAAGTATGTAAGTTCTTTTTAATTATTTTTTTTTAAATATACGTACATCGCTAACGCAACTAAGGAAATAATTCTTGTGTGACAGAGGAATTTATAAATGATTTAATTAATGGGTATGCTATAAAGTACTTGTATCACGGTGGAAAATATCGTAATATGTATTATTTTTGTTGTCGTTCCTTCTGGCTACTTGTCAGGGGGTCGTGGACTTTTAAAGGCAGGTTACGCTGCTGACAATTCCTGCCTGCAACAGTAAATGGGTAGGCCCATCCGATAGTAACACGGTCTCGTAGATAATCAACGTCTTAATAGTAGCAATTTGTTTCTGCGTTTCATTGGGTGAACGAGAGAGTCGGAGGCCCAACCCTCTCGACTTGCATTTCATCCAATTCTGCACTATTAACTGTAAGGGTTACAGTAGGCAGAGACTTGATATTGTTGAAGTCCATGAGTGACTTGGCATTTACCATCAAATGTGTTGCGTGCTCGTCTGCCAATAAGAGCAATGAAATATTGGAACGCATTTTTTTTCTATGCCTGACATGTCTTAAGTCGCCACTTCGGTAAAGAGGGTTTTGCATTCCTGCAAATAGAGGTGCGGGCGGTACTTGTGCTGCTATTTCTAATATGCTCCTAATGGAATACGGATTGCCCTATATCCGTCACCTTCAGGCTCATGGCGACCTAAACATGTTTTCTTTACGCGCCTCCTGCAAAACGGGGTGGCATATGCTTATCACGTACTGCAAGCAAGAATACGTGAAAGGGATATGCAAACATTGACTTCTTGCAAAAGGAGGTATCGGTGTACTTATAGATTGCCGAACGTGATTATCCAGTAACCAAAATGACTGGTCAGATGGCGTAGTAATAAAAGTCTCATATCGAGCGTCGCGGGATTGATTCTCACACCATATGGTTTTTTATGCAATACACAAACGATTGTTCCGAATCTGCATGTAGTTTTTGTATGTTTATTTTTCTGTTTCTGAGCTCCCTCACGATACGAGCGTTTGTTCCTTGATGAAGGGTGTTAATTTTTTTTAATGTTTGTCAGATCGAGTTCATGGTTGGTGACGTCATATTATTAGTATTGTTTGCATGATATATCATTGAACGGGAACCATAATAAGGAAGTATATGTGATATGAATCAAGCTATATATATATATATTTAATATATAGATATATTAGTATCCTTATTAGGTTTGATTGCGTTGATGCTGTGAGTTGACGTTTTTCTTGTCTATTGTGGCAGATGAGCAATGACACCGACCTGAAGATTATTTTTGTAAGCGATGAACTGTAGAGAGAACTGACAAAGATCGGCTTCCGGTGGCCCGCTCGCTCGGTGTAGATAGGTACCTGTTGGGCGGGTCTATGGGGTCGCGTGCCGTTTCTTTTGTTTAACTGGATGTGACCACGCCATAGCTTGCCGCAGAAAAGTGCTTATACATAATAAATGAATTTGAATTTTCCCTAGTGTGTGGTCAAGTATTAAGTCCAACATTAGACGATGGTGGCTGATGATAATACACCAATTAATTTATAAAAACTTATATACAATTCTAACTGCAAAATTAGAGTATTAAACCTGTACAATATGTAAACAATATCGGATAGATGGCACACATCTCCTTTAAAGACAAAAATATAATACAATGCGAAGATTTAATGTCATACAACAGTTCACATTGGTGTAAGTGTTAGCACGATTGGAACGGATTTCCAATAGGTGTGGGTTCGAATCCCATATGTGACAATCATTTTTCACTCGTAATCAAGTTTTTATAAATAATCAAGCATGTTAAATGCTAAATCTCAGCAACTTCAACGAATTGTCGAAATAAATATCTGTGTCAGTTAATAATTAATGTGCATGTAGTTTTTTTTTTTAAACTAACCATGTACTGCAGACATAATCTGTACCTTGTGGAGGACCAATTAAGTCCTCCACAAATTTGTAATTCATCATCATCACAGCCCATAAATGTCCCACTGTTGGGCTCGGGCCTCCTCCGTAATGGGAGGACAATTAACCTATTACACCGCGCTGATCATAGGCGTGTTGGTATAGGGTTTTGTTTCGAGTTTTCCTTCTCTCGCATAGATGTTATATGCGTTTTATATCCCTTAGTCGTTATTATATAGGTACCTATATTAAATTAGAGATTATTTGTAAATATTAATATATAAATAATATTTTGGTGAGTCGTATGTCCAGCAGTGGATGTATACTGGCTTATGTATGGATGAGAATAATAATATTCTGTGTGGTGAAGAAGTAAGAATATATTTTTGAACCCCCTTTCTTGCTCGTGGGTGTCGTAAAATACGACTATGTAGATTACATATGTATATGCAAAAAATCCAAATAAAACGTTACACCAACCCATCTGGTACTAGCGTGGTGTGGGTCAATGTTTTTATTTTTAGGAGACTCAAGTATATGAGCTGAAATAAGAATGACGGGTGTGAATGTCGGGTAGATGGTACACGTCTCCTTAAAGACGAAAATGTAATACGAATCGAGAATTGAATGTCCTACAATAGTTCACGGTGGTGTAAGTGGTAGCACGATTGGAACGGATTTCCAACAGATGTGGGTTCGAATCCCACTTGAACTATCATTTTCCGCTCGTAATCAGGTTTTTATTAGGATGACGAAATTATAATATGAATAATTTTTAAAGAATCCCTAAATATTGATGGTATATAATTATTTATAATTGTATATCATCAAATCTTTTAAGGGCAATTAATGTTTTGTTGCATATACAAAAATAATTTAGCACCGTGACTAATTTCAGATTAAATCTTAAATCGCTAGAACTTAAAATTTTATGGGCAAAAATATACCTAATTTTAAAATTGACTGCACAGATGGCGTAGTGGTTAAGATACCTACCGTGCCAGACCCGTGGGTTTGATTTGTATTCAGGACAATACTTTGTGTAATTGTGTCAGTTAATTATATGTTTGCGAAGTCCCCCGCAATACAAGGATTATTATTCCTTAGCTGGTATCTTAAAAAAAAAAAACAAGAGTGGTAATCATTTTCTACTTGTATTGCGTGGGACTTTAGAGTCATGCAATTAACGCAGACAAATTACACCCAGACTCAGAACAACGCTGGATCGCACAACACTTACCAGTGCCGTGTGTCTTATTATTTGCATATGATAATTCTATGTTTGTAAAGTCCCTGTGTGAAAAGTAAAGTTGCTGTGTGGTAGCGGCTACGAATACTACCAACCCTTACTTTGCTTGTGGATGTCGTAAAAGACGATTGAGAGCCTTATAACGACCTGGGCCAACTCCATCTGATGCCGTTTGGTCAACAGTTACATTCTCAAGGAGGGTTGACGTCTAGCAGGCGGCCGGTCATAAAACTATTGCCAATAACTTTTACATTATGTGCTATGAAAGAAGAGTACATATTGTATCGACCCCAAGTAATTGGGATAAGAGTAGGAGAATGATGATGATCTATTACTTATCAATTAAACAAGTGTGGAGTCCTTATAAATAGCGCAGTATGTCATAGGATCAACAAAATCATCAAATCAATAATAATGATCTGATAATATTATTTTATTATTTTTCAATTCTCTATTGATTTTTTGTATATTAATTTTCCTTAAAACGACTGTCATCTGACCTTTGCCAAATATATAGATAGATAACTATATTTTATGCTTGGATTAGTGTCATACTCTTATCCTGGCTGTGAACGTAGATGATAGAAGTTTCATTCATTTTAAACTTTATGGGGGACGAATTTTTTTAAAGTAAATAACATGAATTTAATTTATTCATTATTTCGATTTGTTCATTTTATTTGAAATAAAACTATTTTTACGGAGTCTATAGCGTTTGTGTTAGATTTTTAATTTCTTTACGCCAACCATGAACGCTGTAAAGTGTTCGAAACGTTGGCAAATTAAACATTCAATACAAACGCTATGGAATCTGTAAAAAAATTGTTGTTTATTTTATATTGAAAACAATTAAAAAAAAAGAAATTAAAAGAACTGACTTTAACTAGTGGATTAAATTGGGGGAAATGGGAAGCACATTTAAAAAAATAAAACCTAACGTACACGCTCCAATGTACATGAAGAGGTTAACATTTTTATATATGTACTGATTTATGATTTGGTGTTGGGCCAAGTTTCAGTTTAACTAAAATTCTTCTCATAGTTCCTAAAACAAGTATACAAGTGAAACGTAGTCAAGTTTGGATACTCTTATCTAGAAAATAGAGATGTCTATAGTCATTATGTCTATACATCCATTTGCCCATCAACATCCACGTTTGGACATATTAGTCGTATAGAATCAAAGCTGGCAATCTGTCTAAAGATTATGATTAGGGTTAATTAGAAATTTAAAATAACTATACTTGCATCTCCTCTTGGATGTCTGTAAAATGGTGGTTCTGTTAAATGAACATTTCAATATCAAAGCTCTATAATCATTTGTTATTTATGGAATTCAAACAAACTTCAGATTACCGGTTCTGATTTTATCATCATCATCATCATCTCAGCTGATATATGTCTCACTGTTAGAGATCGAGCCTCCTCCACCCTGTCAGCGTGTCAGACCCACGCGGGTCAGACGTGTATTTTTTTTAAACAAAACCCTATACTTGGTATAGGGTTTAGTTTCGAGTTTTCCTTCTCTTGCATAGATCTTATATGCGTTTTATATCCCTTAGTCGTCTTTTACGATCACCCACGGGTAAGATAGGATGTGGTGAATTGTATTCTTACACCGTCACCACACGGAAAGATTCTGATTCTATACGACTCATATATCTGTCGGGCTCGAACCTCCTCCGCAGTAGTAGGCCAACTGATCTACATCACGCTGGTCGGGATTGGTGTAGTTTTATTTTGCTTTTTTCTTTTCTTTTACAGCAGTGTTATCAGCTTTGGTCTCTTAGTCGTCTCTTACGATCAATCGCTTTCAAGTTAAGGACATTGTATTGTTACTCATTCATCACACGAGATGGCACTCATTTACTCATAACAGCAAATATATCGCGCCCTCGTTGAGAATACATTAAGGATATTATTTATATACATATGTGTATATACACATACATATCATCACGCCATATCTCTTGCAGGATAGGCATTGTATATCTTCATAACCAGACGTTCGTTCGGCATTCTTTCCACATGTCCGAACCATCGGACCATTCCTTTTCGCATCTTTACACCAATACTCTCTTTCATACCTACTCGCTCTCTATGTGTGTGTGTGTATATATATATATCAGAAATAATTACCACCGAGCCGTCGTTGATAACCTATATAAATCTATATAAAGAATATTACGTTAGCTTGTACGAGATCAAAATGGCTGTCAATTAATAACACAGCAAGCGAAATGATGGTATTGCCACAGAACTTTAAGCAAGCATTATCTGCCCTCAGAAGCTCGAAGGCATATCAAAGATGTTTAAGACGGTGCCATCGATGCTAGAGAAGGGAAACCAGAAATAAAGTGCTATGCCAACACATGTAATCAGCGTAGTAGATCAATTTCCCTCCCTTTGTGGGGCAGCCTGAGTTAATTTTGAAGACTTATAAGGGTCGAGATGAAATAAGTATCATGAATCATAAAAATTAAAAAAAATTATATGAGTTTATTTTTGCGTTGTACAGTATTTTTTTAAATATAAATACTTTACTGTACACAGGGCAGAATGGTCTAACTACCAATCTCCAGTGCAAATTGTCGTGGGCTCGATGCCCACGAAGGATAAATGATTGTTCTGTGTTATGGGTATTATTTCGTCTCCGATAATTGTATTTTTGTAAAGCTCATTGCGACATAAAGATCTATTTCTTAGCTTCTGCGGCATTGCTCGCGTATAAAGTGACGTTCATAATCTACAATTTCATTATTAAAATGTCCCAAGGAACACATGACTGGGATAAAAATGATCTTCCTTACAAATCTGTTCGATGGTTTACGCGTGATTAAATAAAAAACATTCAAGAACCTTCATTAACTTTCACATTTAAAATAAATAAATAGTAGGAAAAGTAGGATTGCGGGTGTTCTTTTGAAAAAGATATAAAGTTCTAATATTTTTCTCGTAAAGTTGTTAATGGCAGATTTTTTTAGGAAAGGTTTTCGTCAACATTACTTTTATTATAAAGAATGTATGTTCGTCCCTACTAAGCTTGACTTGAATCGGCCTGTCCGTGTACGGATAACACACTATTGCGTTTATAATACCAGTAAGGATAAGATATAGTCAAATATGGGGTTTTAAATCGCTCAACTATCTCCGATCGCTGACCGTAAGCAGTTGGAGCGATAATATAAAAATGGGGTGGTCAGACGGCCTCTCACCGACTGCGTTCGCATTCAAACGTTTAACTTGGAGATTACAAAACATGAATATGTTAAATTCGGTTGTTCTATAGGGAACTATGAATTGTATTATAATATCATACGATCGTGGCGTATATAGAGTTTAATTGATTGAGGCTTTTTTAAAGACCAATCTATACATCTATATCTGTACATATAATAAATCAGTAGAAATCCCGTGTCTGTACATTTGATAAATTTATTAAAAAATGAATCTAGGCAGTAAGAAAACACTAACAGAAAACAAAAACATTTTTTGGAATTTATTGTCTGTCTGTGTGTCTGTAATCGCTAATCTCCGAAGTTACTGAACGGATTGTTTCGCAGTTTTGATAAAAAGATTAAGCCGAATTCAGAGCAACATTTAGTCTTTGTTTTATTGAAATCTGATGTCTGTAAAAAAAAAAATTATGGACATTTAAGATTTTAAAATCACCGCTCGCCTTTTATGTCACTAGAAGGTTCAATTCAAAATAATTATTTAATTTATCTTTAGTGTAAGGAAAGTATTTGTATTACTTAATATATAGTAGTTTCATCAATTCAGCTCATATACATCCCACTGCTGGGCTCAAACCTCCTTCAAAGTTGAAGGGAAGTTGACATAATACATAACATTAGTCAGGTAGTCAAAATAACTATTAAAACTATTCGTGATAAAAAAGAATGTTTTAATTCGTTAATAATATATAATTTAGCTATAAATTAATAAAATGCATGATTTATTTAGTTTGTTAAATGAGCAATAGATGGCGCTATAATTTAGTTTAAAACTTTAAATAATTTTTTCGTTGTATTTTCAAAAGCTACTACACTAACTTCTTGAACTTAGTAAAGGTGCTTTAGGTGGAAAGCTCTCAGCACTCACCTAACAGTCCAAGTAAAGTTGTCATAGCTAGCATTGTCATAGCCATCTGCGACTTACAACTAAGTCTAACACGAAAAAGAAGAGTAAAGTCCATATCATAGAGCGTACAAAACGTACATTCTTATTTAAGATGCTACTTTTGGTCGAGTATGCAAAGTGCACCCTTTTTTGTTTTTGTTTGGTAGGCTATGGTCTGGACACGGCCATTCCTTCCGGGGCAACAGAAGGGCGTCGTGTGGCTCCATAACTCATCGTGTTCTCTGCCCAAACCATCAGGCTGGCCTCCGGTACCGTTTACTTGACATCCGTGGCCGGTGACATTGGGCCTTTTGAGTACCATCCCCGATGACGCCCCGGGCCATCGGGCTGCCACCCTCACGTGGTCAGCCTCTCCGCGGGTGAGGGACTATTCCCAGTTCCAGTTACCCGCGGCTTCGGCTAAGGCAAGTAGGCGCAGGCCTGCGCCGTCCCGCTGCCTCTTACAAATGAAGCGGGAATAACACATTGCTGCTGTTCAGACGTTGCTTTTCTGCAAGAGTGGGGTATTAGGTCCGACTGGGGGTCCGGCCCGTGGCTGTAGAAAGAATACTATTAACTGTGGCTTTACCACCATTAGTGTTTTTATTAAGGACTAGCTTCTGCCCGCGGCTTCGCCCGCGTAAAAAAAGGTTACTTTCCTAAAGTTTTTGATCCCCTATTTTTATTTTTGACCGTCGGTAATACAGAGCAACGGTATTACAATACTCAGGGTTGGAACTTCATTACTGGACTGCTAGATGGCGTTGAAGAAGCTAGATTTTGAGATTTTTTGACAAACAATTTTTTTATTTTTCATATAAAAATTTTGATTTTTTTTTAATAAAAAGTATCCTATGTTACTTTTAATACCTCCAAGAATATTTGTACAATGTTTCATGATGATCGGTTGAGTAGTTTTAGCGTGAAAGCGTAACAAACAAACTTACATTCACATTTATATATTAGTAGGGATTGCTGTCTAATCGTTTGCGTTGATTGGACAATGATAAATAAAAAAAAATCGTAGAGGCTGTAAATCGAGCACTACGAGATCGTAATGAAAAGTCAATGGTGCTTTTCTTTAGAGATTTTCGGCAAATCCTTCCTGTTAAAAGTCGAGGAAATAGAACTGATGAGATCAATGCTTCACTGAAGTATTCTTATCTGTGGCCCCAAGTAGGAAAGCTGACCCTAACCATCAACATGCAAGCAAAGCCAAGGTCACCATTCATATTAGTGTTGCCCAAATGCAAAGCCAAGACTTGCTGCAAGAGTTTCGCAGTGCTCTCTTAGACATGATTTTCCGATTTTCTTAGCAAAGAAAGGATTGTCAACATTTTGTATTCTTACGAGTAATACCAGTAGGTACAAGGAAGAATAAATAGCCCCACTTCCGTTTAGTGGTATGTACCTAATTATTGATAGTTGTACATTTACTGCCACTAGATGAATAGAATTTCATTAATTTAGTTGGATTTTTAATGTCTATGGGAATTTTTTATTTCTATCAAAATGAAGAAAGTCACTTTGTTTTATTCTAAAAGCAAAAGTTGCAAGATTTGCGAGCCTCGCAAGAGTCATTTGGGCAACACTAATTCACATGCTTAAGAATTTGCCGATGTTTTAAAGAAAATTGGATAAAGCATCCTCCTGGATAAAAATGGTCAAGTGGCTGCCGGAAATACTTGGTCGAGTTTGAATTTTTAAGTTTCAAATAGGGGTGCGTAGTAAAACTGAATGTCACGCGGATGAAGTCGCGGGCTACTAGTACTAAATAAATCTTTAGTGTTGTTAGGCCTTCAAGTTCATTGAACATTGCGCCAAAGAAGGCAGAGTTTAAAGTTATGGGAGAAAGAAGAGACCAATGGACAGCGTCCAGTATGACATAGATGAACAGGCAGTAGTGACCACAGAGATGACGTCTGATGAAATTGTATGGAAAAATAGTACATATTTCGTATATTCAAGTAATTTGTTTTATAGCAGGCTGATGATGTTTTGGTGGCCTTCATAGACAATTCATCATTTCATTTCCATACATAACTTGCATTATTGGGCGTGAATGTTCTTCACATTGGGAGGGAAAGTGACCTACTATATCACGCTGGTCAGACGGGTTGATATAGGATTTCGTTTCGAATAATATCCAGACTATAATTTTTGGATCGAACCATAGATTTTTATGCGTTGAAATCGAACCAATGACACTTGACATTCAATATTACTACTTAATCTACAACGCGATCTGTATAGTCGATTTCTCTGACCAATCCGTCTCTGCGATTTACAGACGACTGTTTTCGTAGAAATCTGTGTCCGTTAATCGTACATTTTTATCCGTGAGCTGACGGAGTCACAATACAATTCATCACCCCCTTTTCTTGGCCGTGGGTGTGGTGAAAGACGACTAAGAGATATAATATGCGAATAAAATCACTGGTGCGTTCTGTCAGCCAGGCTGTTTATCATATATCTGGATAAATGTCTCCAAAGGTTGAACGATATGAATGTGGGAGTCCAGATGGGCGACTCAGTGGTCACTGGTCTGCTCTATGCAGATGATGCAGTCCTGCTGGCACAGTCAGCGACTGACCTGCAGACCCTAGTCGACACAATGACAGAAGATTGTAAGAAAAGGGGTCTACGCGTGAATGTGAGCAAAACCAAAATAATAGTCTTTGAAAGAGATGAAGCCAGATCAGATGTAAGAGTAAAAATTGGTAATGATGTACTAGAGCAAGTGAATTTGTATATCTTGGATGTGGTTTTAGCCGAGATGGAAGGTACACCACTGATATAGAGCGAAGAGTGAATGCGGGAAATAGAGTGAAAGGAGCGTTGGGACAACTTCTCGGTAGCCACCACCTTAGCCAGAAGGCACGTGTAGCAATACATAACGCTGTGCTTCTCCCAACATTACTATATGGAAGCGAGAGTTGGGTATGCAGAAAAGAGCATGAAAGCAAAATTAATGCGGTCGAAATGCGATCTCTACGGAAAATCTGTGGAGTTAGGCTGACCGACCGTATTCGCAACGACGACGTAAGAGAGCGAGTAGGTATGAAAGAGAGTATTGGTGTAAAGATGCGAAAGGGAATGCTCCGATGGTTCGGACATGTGGAAAGAATGCCGAATGAACGTCTGGTTAAGAAGATATACAATGCCAAAGTGGAAGGATGTAGGTACCGGGGGAGACCGAGACTCACCTACCTAGACCAGATTGGTCACGTGCTGAAAGAAGGTGGAGTCAAGAGCTCCGAAACCGGCGAGCGTGTATGAAGAGAATTATGAATGTTGAAGAGGCGAGTGAAGTACGCAAGGATAGGGTTCTCTGGCACTCTGTTCCCTCTGCCTACCCTGCAAGGGATATGGCGTGATGATATGTATGTATGTATGTAAAATCACAGCTCAACAGAATAAGACCTAGAATTCCACGCCGGTCAGATGGATAGGCATTAGGTTTTATTTAGTTTTTTCCTTCTCTTGCATAGATTATATGCATATTATCCCACAATTCCCTTTTATGGTAGTCATAGCGAGACTCATAGCAAGTAGGTGGTGAATTATATTGTTACTACGTCATCACACGGAAAATTCACATTCTCAATTTGCATAATAATAATACATTATATTTAGTTATACACGCAATGTTAGGGGGCTTGCCGTTTCGAGGTCACAATAATACATTGCAAGGTTAGGGTTGCAGTGTGTTGCATGAATAGCTATCATTTTATTCATAGTTATATTCCACCCTACATTTTAACCCTTACGATTTAATCAGAGAGCCTCTCGGCAAGGGTGTCGTTCAAGGGCACGTTTTTTGTATAAACGCATTCAATTATTATTGATCGATGGCTATGTTTAACCGTGCGATCTCAGGTTCCGTTCTCTTTGATTTAATTAGTATTTCGTGGCAAGCGTGTGTATGGTTGGAGTTAGAATACAATTTACTCCTAATTATTTTCTCTGTGCGTTTCATGGATGACGACCAAGGGATTATAATATGCAGATAATATAGCAAGAGAAGGAATACTCGAAATTCTATATTAACCTGTATGACCAACGCTATATAGTAGTTCACTTTCCGCCACATTGGAGAGGCTCTAGCCCAGCAGTGGGACGTATATGTTAAAGGAATTTTATTTTATCCATCGCATTCCACTGCTGGACATATGTGTATAGATTGCCCACGATTGTGTACGTTGTTAATATCGTGAACATTTAGCAGGTGACTTGGTTCACCTGGTGGTCGCAGTTGTTTCTATGTTTCCTTCGAAAGCGTTGTTACTAGGCAGTTCTTACGGCCTTCAAGGATCGTTGTATAACCTAACCAACATGCGAAGAATACCATATGCCGTAACGTCTATATATTTGTACCATATAGTAATGGCATTGATGTGAACATTAGTTTGGAACGGGTTTCGTGTTTCGTCTATCGCACTTATGACACTGTTCAAACATTTCAAGTTTACATTAAATGTCAGCGTGTAACTTGTAAGTTACATAACGATACTGTCGCTATCTGCACCTAAAGCTGTGACAACAGAACACGGTTGTGGATGAATGCATGACTCACGACACATGTCATACACACACATGTATACGTACACCTAACATATATATATATATATATATATACATATATATACATATACAGGGTGTCCCAAAATTCAACGATAAGCCGGCACCAGCAGGTGGACCTACATATGACTACTCGAGAACAAAAAAGAAAAAAATTCTACCTTGATTTTTTTTTCATTACGACAAAAAAACCGATTTCTTTAAAAATCGACATCTTTTATTATATTATTAAGTGCCATTGCTACAATTTTACAAGTAATTCTGTGTTTTTTTTTGTATTGGTAAGGTAAGTAGCACTACTATCGATCACAACCATTAAAAATTCCAGAATATCTATAGTTTTTACACAAAAATCAACCAAAACTATGTTTTTTTCATAAATTATGTAAGATTTTGACTTTCAGCTCACTTTCACTCATCACAGTGAAAAAAAAAAGTATGGACACTACTGTGGCAAATAGTATTAAAAATTGGCGCAACTAACTACAATTCTAAAATGGTATAACATTCTAGGCAAACTAGCCACAAAAATATACTTAAGTGTACTATTTCAAAATAACAACCATACTTCGAAAATTGTTAGTGTTGATAGTAATCACTTTTACTATGTAGCCCAAATGTTTTTGTTGCAAGTTCTCAGAATTTGAATGAGACATGTGCGTAGTCCATAAGATAACATAAGTTAGACAGAGATAGAGAGATTATACGTTAGAGGGAGATAGATAGATGCTAATTGTTTAGTAACATTAATGCAGGTAGAGAAGTAATTAATGTCCTCAGCAGCACAGCAAGTCAGTACGCTCTACTTCTTTGTTTACTGCACACCGTTCTGTTTTAATTAAAGTGGCTCTGATACTAACGACTTTGGATTGAATTAAGTGACCTGGAAATTGACCTGACTTGGCATTATTTTAGACTGTGATTTTGTGTTTTTTTAAAGAAGTTTTGCCTTATTTTCAAGTGTTTAGCATTCATTATGCCGCTACCATATACAGCGTTAGAATACGCTAATATGCACCTAATTTATGGAGAATGCCGATGCAATGCCAACGCTGCTAGCAGATTATATCGAGCAAGGTACCCTACTCTTCAAAGGTATCCGGATTATCGCGTATTTATTAACGTGCATCAAGCATTTTCGGAGGGTCGTATACCATCTGACAGGAGAAACGCTGGAAGACCTAGATCGGAACACGATGAAGAAGTTCTCAAAGAAATAGAAAGCGATACAACTACCTCTGTACGTGGCATACAAGTAGCAACGGGAATTCCAAAAAGTACTGCACATAGAATTTTAAAACGTCACCAGTTTCATCCATATCATTACAGGCGCGTGCAGGCGTTATTACCGCGGGACTATCCACTGCGGGTCGCATTTTGCCGTGTAATGCTGCAAAAACACAGGGAAGATCCCCAATTCTTAGACAAAGTTTTATGGTCGGATGAAACAACCTGCAAGAAAGATGGCTATTTAAATCTTCACAATCTTCATAGCTGGAACAATGAAAATCCGCACCTGGTGAGAGAAGACAAATCCCAATATCAATTTAAGGTTAACCTATGGACGGGCATAATAAATGGAAAAGTGATAGGGCCCTTTGAGTTACAAGGAAACATAGATGGCAATAGCTATTTGAACTTCTTACAAAATGAGTTACCAGGATTATTAGAAGACGTGCCCTTAAGTGATTTGCAAAACATGTGGTTTCAAAACGATGGTTGCCCAGCTCACTATGCCCGCCCTGTGCGAGAGTACTTAGACCAAGAGTACCCAGGGCGTTGGATCGGGCGACTTGGTCCTATCTTATGGCCACCCCGTTCACCCGATCTAAATCCCCTGGATTTTTTCTATTGGGGTTGTCTAAAGGACAGAGTCTACTCAAAACCCATTGCAACCTTGGACGAGCTTCGCCAAAAAATAATTCAGGCTGTGGATCACATGAACAGAATCAGATATGCAAGAAAAATAAAACGTTCATTTTTAAGGCGATGTCGTGCCTGCATTACTGCCAATGGCAAACAATTCGAACATTTATTGTAATTTTAATAATATAGTAAATTCTAATCTCTCTATATCTATCTCTTTCTAACTTATGTTATCTTATGGACTACGCACATGTCTCATTCAAATTCTGAGAACTTGCAACAAAAACATTTTGGCTACATAGTAGAAGTGATTACTATCAACACTAACAATTTTCGAAGTATGGTTGTTATTTTGAAATAGTACACCTAAGTATATTTTTGTGGCTAGTTTGCCTAGAATGTTATACCATTTTAGAATTGTAGTTAGTTGCGCCAATTTTTAATACTATTTGCCACAGTAGTGTCCATACTTTTTTTTTTCACTGTGATGAGTGAAAGTGAGCTGAAAGTCAAAATCTTACATAATTTATGAAAAAAACATAGTTTTGGTTGATTTTTGTGTAAAAACTATAGATATTCTGGAATTTTTAATGGTTGTGATCGATAGTAGTACTACTTACCTTGCCAATACAAAAAAAATCACAGAATTACTTGTAAAATTGTAGCAATGGCACTTAATAATATAATAAAAGATGACGATTTTTAAAGAAATCGGTTTTTTTGTCGTAATGAAAAAAAAAATCAAGGTAGAATTTTTTTCTTTTTTGTTCTCGAGTAGTCATATGTAGGTCCATCTGCTGGTGCCGGCTTATCGTTGAATTTTGGGACACCCTGTATATACATATATATATATATATATATATATATATATATATATATATACTTAAGTACATACTGCACTTGGTTTTATATGACGGTGATTAATAAAATATAGGTAATATCTTTTTATTGTTTGCGAGATAGGATCCGTAATATATAAATCAGTAGAAGAACGTGTATAACTGACATTGGAATAAGAATTAGGACGCTAAAGTGGCATCGGGCAGGCCACATCGCTCGACGAATCCATAACTGACGCAGAAGAAAGGTTCTCGAATGACGACCATGCATCGGACAACGCAGTGTAGGACGCCTCTCCACCAGTTGGACCGACGATTTTGTGAAAATTGGAAGCCGTTGGATGCGGGCGTCATAGGTCCGAATTTTATAGTGAAGTGCGGTCCACGTCTAGCAGTGGACAAAAGGCTAATTGATGATGATGAGTGTCATGCACCTGAATAGGGAAAATCTACGTTTGAATAGTAGCAATTTACTAATGTCTTAACTCCATTAATCCAGATCCTAATCGATTTTTAGCGCTTCGTTATGTAGAGAGACGCTAGAAGAGGCGGGAAGCTAGTGAAACCCGAATCTTCTCACATTTTTCTGTTTTAATTTCGTTTACATACATACATACATATCATCACGCCATATCCCTTGCAGGGTAGGCAGAGAGAACAGAGTGCCAGAGAACTCTATCTCTGCATACTTCACTCGCTTCCTCAACATTCATAATTCTCTTCATACACGCTCGCCGGTTTCGGAGACTCTTGACTCCACCTTCCTTCAGTACATGACCGATCTGGTCTAGGTAGGTTAGTCTCGGTCTCCCTCGGTACCTACATCCTTCCACTTTCGCATTGTATATCTTCTTAACCAGGCGTTCGTTCGGCATTAATTTCGTTTCGTGGTAAATATTATAAAAAATATAAAGCATATTTATGTAAGTAAATAAATAAGAAAAGAACTGATTATTAGTTATCTATGTGCGCGTAGTTGCTTATCAAATGTACGAGTACGTGTGCAATCCACAGATTGTAGTTCTGAGTCTGGGGTGTAATTTGTGTCAGTTAATTATATACATATTTGAAAAGTCCCCCGCAATACAAGGATTATTTCCTTAATACAGGTGTGGTCTTAAAAAAAAATATTTTAACATGTTTTTAAAATATATCTTCTAAAATATGTATATAAAAGTTCGTTGCACTTATAAGGCAATAAAAATTGATGTGTTAAATTTATTTCTTATTAAGTATATTTATTTATTTATTTCGTAGTCTCTTTTCGAAATAAAGAATTTTTGATTTCAATTTAAACTAGTTTAGAAATAGTAATTATTTAAATTTTATAACAAAATTTGCATTTTATTTCTGATCTTGATGTAGATTAAAAATATATATATACATATATGTCTAAATTATGACGTCGAATTTATGATTGAATGTTAACAAATGCTTGATAAAATTTTATCAACATCGTTAATGTGTATTTCTTAGGCATTGAGAGCTCCTTTAAGCCCGAGGCTCATTCGTATTTCAAGGAATACATTAATTGGTTATAAAAAGAAATAAGCTATGCCTACAACTTTAGTCTCGTATTTTTTTTTCGTATATATTTTGCAGAATTTTTTCGTAGATAAATTATTGTATTTGTTTGGATTTTTCACTTTCTTTACTTCAATCGATCATCGTCTTTAAAATTCGCATACACGTCAGCAACGTATAAGGTTATAATGTAGGATAAGTACTTGTTGTACGTGAAAAGTGTACTATAACGTACATACATATCATCACGACATATCCTTTTCAGGGTAGGCAGAGAGAACAGAGTGCCAGAGAACTCTATCCTTGCATACTTCACTCGCTTCCTCAACATTCATAATTCTCATCATACACGCTCGCCGGTTTCGGAGACTTTTGACTCCACCTTCATTCAGTACGTGACAAATCTGGTCTAGGTAGGTTAGTCTCGGTCCCCCCCGGTACCTACATCCTTCCACTTTCTCACCTTACTATAACGTATTATGTTAATTCTAGCAAAGCTACTCTCTTAGCTAGTGGTTTATAAAGATGAAATTAAAATATCAAATCATTTATTGTGCTTTTTTAAAGTTATACTTCTTTTGGCGCGTTGGATAAAAATGATGAGAGTAAATTTTTACGATGCGCGCGCACACCGTCACGAAAAGCCGACACCCTGAAGTTAGCTATAGTCAACATTTTAGTTTTTTGTGATTTAAATATCACTTATAAACTTTATTTAACTAGATAATTCGTTATAATAGAACTTTCAATATATTAAATACCTTTTTTCTATTGTTAGTGTCGTTTTTTCTACAAACGTAGAATGAGGCGAAAGATAAAATTTTTGAAAACATTTTTATCTTGTTATTTTTTAAATTAATCTACCACAGGATAGGCAAGGGGCCTCAAACTGAGAAGATCCGATAAGAATATCAGCGGGCTTGTAATTTTTAAATTACATATGTTAAACAATCAATGATTGGTTACATGTTTAGATGGGATGGATGTATAAACATCTAAAAAGATTTATATCCTTGTAGTTTTCTAAACATGAATAACAATAATGATACATGGCTTTGTACTTGATATAGGTAACATATGTACGTTATGGCAGGCAAACAAATGTTTATTTAAACAAAACAACAGTTTTGTCATGAAATTATAATTTATTTAACAATTTTAACAGCTGATTTAACATTCGCATATATGGTTAAATACGTACATGTGTTTGTGTCAAGATTTATGTCTTGCCATTCTAGGAACGTATGCTCGCGAATTGTGCGAAATTTAATGCTCTGTACATTTTTAAAGGCATTATCTCACCCTCCATCTTTTATGTGAGATGTATAGAGTAAAGGTACTAAGTATATCCAACCTTTCTTTGCTTATCGTATAAATTGGTTAAGGTATGGACTAAACCCACCACTGTAACTCCTTTAAGCCGGGATCCACAATGGTCTCCGTAAAATATACTCAGGTTTGACCCTCAGGAAGTCCCGGGAAACGCTTTTAATTGTCTTGGAACCTGCAACCAATTTAATTATATTTTATTATAATTAGAAAAGAAAAACAGGAGTTGAAAATCTTCCACTTTCCTCTTATGCAAAGCGGGAGACATGAAACAAAAATTGGATAATAGGCTAATAGATAAGATGATGTACTGACACGTGAAGTGTAGCAGCACAGCACCACGGATATGACAGAGCTTATGGGGCCTATATTGTGGGTGACTGGATCGGGGAATTAGTCCGTCACCCGCCGAGAGACCAACCGCGTGAGGAAAGACCGACGTCCTCCCCGAGGGGGACGTCGGTCGAGAAGAGACTACTCCTCAGGGGGTATTCTGTCGGACAGACCACTGACACCAATTCACCCTGATCCGGTGGTCGGCCTCACGACAAAAGCGACGTGACACGGGTGACTTACAGGTGTGCGTGCTTACGCCCCTCTGTCGCCCCGGACGAAGTGGTGCGAGGAGTGTGCCGACCGTAACCCACCCCAAAAAAAAAAATGGGCCTATATGTGAGCCTTAAGTTTGATTACAGTACTAGGTATATCAGAAAATCATTTTCCTGCAAGAACAACTCGAATTACAACCCGTTTCTTAGTGGGACGTATATGGGTATGAAAATAGGTATCCGCGTTAAGGAGTAACTCCTGGTCTCCAAGGACATTTTACGTACATAACTTTTAGCTCTATTTGCCACAAGCTCGCTAACGAAAAGAAAAAACAACTTAAATAATGAACATGTCTTTTACCTTTTACGCGTTTTCACAAGAAGTTGAGAGGTTAAATAAGACGAATAGATGTTGGGGCAATATTTTCTCTGTAATATGTTGCCGTGTAGTGACTGAGTAAGAATACAATTCATCATCATCACAGCCCATACGTGTCCCACTGTTGGGCTCGGGCCTCCCCCGTAATGGGAAAGAAATTAATCTACTATACCGCGCTGGTCAGACGTGTTGGTATAGGGTTTTGTCTCGAGTTTTCCTTCCCTTGCATAGTTGTTATATGCGTTTTATATCACTTAGTCGTCTCTTACGCTCACCCACGGGTAAGATAAGGGATGGTGAATTGTATTCTTATTATTATTCTATGGGGGAGTCGGTGTTGCATCTGATACTCGACTGCCCTATACACATGAGAGACAGATGCAACACCGAACATACATTGAACACAAAAATCAGCTACCATACTGTCGGAACTATAATGACGGATAAAAATACCAGGTCAATATTTTTAGAATACTGTGTAAAGATAGCCCAAACTGTAAATAATAGGAATAAGACATAAATGTACTTTTGAAACATATATACTAGATTAAATAAATAAATGTTAATAGATTGGATAAAATAATGAATAAATAATGTAATGTAATAAATAATGTAATCGGTATATAAGCTAAGGATTGAAATAATGTAATTATAATGAACGTAGATAATAAAGACAAGCTAATCCCGAGCAGGGAACTGAAAAACTAATTCTCCCATAGTCATTAAACATAGCATAGTAAATCTCTGATTATGTCAGAGGCGTTCACGGGCCGGGTCCAGTACCCGGACAATAAAGAAGAATTGTATTCTTGCTCCGTCACCACACGGATAAGAACAACAATTCACTATTATTAATTTCAATTAAAAGAATAAAATTCACATATGTACATCTATCTTGCCCGTGGGTGTCGTGAAAGACGACTAAGGGATGTGATATGCATTAATAACTGCGTAAGAAATGTCAAACCGTCTGACCAGCGTGGTATAGTTTGTCAATAACCCTTCTGTTATAGAGGAAGCTCGAATCTAGCAGTAAGACATATCCGGGCATACTGGGATAGTGAAGATGATAATATTGCGTGACCCTGTGTGAGATGAGGAAACCTTTGCTATCCATCACATGAAATCTGTTCTTAATCCATTTAATTATCAACCTTCCATTCAGAAATCCCATCGGCCTATAGACGTACACTGTTGCACATAGGCCTCTCCACAATAATGCACTCAGAGTGGCCCTCTGCGATCGATTGAAGATGTCTTATTGAGGTCTCGTACGTACTACGCTGCGTAGTCCAATTCGTGGCAGCCACTCGTGCACACCTTTCTTCCCCAATGGTTTTTTTTATTGCTCATGGTGGCAAATGAACAAGCAGCACACCTGATGTTTGCTCCATAAGCGGCAGTAATATGCAGCCCATGGACTTTTGCAATACGTGGTGGTCTGGTTTGATTTTCAATTTAGTGTTTTAACGTGTTATATTAAATAAGTTTGATGTCATTTGATATGATATAATGCGGAAGAAGTGCTTATGGTGTAGTGAATATAATATAACAGTGCTTAAATATATGCAGTTTTAGTTTGCCACCAAAATTCCCAATAGATAGCTGTAGTCAGTTGCCGTATTTCAGTGTGCCTATGGCACTGTTGAAATCGGCTATTAATATGATACACTCATGATATACCAAATGAAGTGATAATTTATAAATAAAGACTTGGCACAAAGGACTTTGTAATCATGCCATAAAATCCCTTAAAACATATTGTAAGAGTTTAATACATTTCGTCTTTACAGATTGTCGATGGTATTCGCTTGCGTGTTTGTTTTCTCACATCGCAAAGCGCATTGCATATCGCAATGATAATGTACGATTTGCTGGATTGTATTACCATATCTATTACGAAACGTGATGGAATTGATGTTCTTACTACACATACATATACAGTATATGTAGATATAACGCACGCAGTATTTGTTTGATCGGTAAACATAAAAAATAGATATATCTAAGCTTAATAATGGCCGGTAATTGTTCAGAAATTATAATCTAAAAATTTCCAAAGGAATCTCACTAAATTATGCAAACGATTTTATCATAATACTCTATCTACTTGATTTATGACAAATGAGGGAATTAACAGAAAATAGCAAATGGATTAAAAGATTAAAGATTAGTTTTCAGTTCATATACGTCTCACTGCTAAATTCGAGCGGTTATTTGGCGAGAATATGGCAATCTCATGTCATGCTCTTGAATTATATTAATTTCTTTAGTGTTTTGTAGTGTTATACTAAATAATTTTGCTGCTATTTTATGTAATATAAAACAAAGTGCTGAAATTACTATGATATAATAGTGGTTTACGTATATTTTTATGTTCTACCAAAAATTCCAAAGAAATCATTTGAAAGAAAATAATTTGGTTATCAACGCCCAATTTTATAACATTTGGCTGTATGAATAGTTCCTTTTGCCTATCGGAACAGACGAATAGAACCAAAAAAAAATGCTAGGCTCGAGCCTTCTTAACTTTTTATATAGACTACACCCGGCACTAAAAAAGTAAACGTTCTATTGCGGAGTCTTTACAAAAATACAATTTATGGACATAAATTACACCCAGACTTAACCAACAACAATTCTATTACGCACAAAGTATTGTTCTAAATAGGAATCAAACACATGACACTGAAACGTTAGATCGATATCTTAAGCACTACGCCATCCGTGCATAGAAGGGAAATTGACCTACTATATCACAGTGGACTGACAGGCTATGCTATAGGTCATTATTTTAAGTTTTCCTTCTCTTGCACAGATGTTATTTTTTTTTTTTTAATTTCTCATAAATAATTATTAACTACATACCGAAAAGTACATTATTCAAATACTTATATATATATGTTATATGTATATTATATCACTTAGTTGTCTTTTACGACATCCACGATCAAAGTAAGGGTTGGTAGTATTTGTAATAGACATGCGCGAAACAGTACTTCGCGAAGTGATGTGATATGGCATTACATTTCGTGCCGATTAATATTACATTTTACCATCACTTCAAACATCACACATGACATTTCATGTCATGCGTGATGCGTAGTGCGATAGCGCGGCGATACGGCGGGCGGCGTCATGAAATATAAGCCTTAATGTTCTGAAAATAAATCTCAAAATAAATATTGAATTGCCAGACAGCGAACATTGCAGAAATACAGAACACTCAGAACAGTACACGGGTGTTCGCGTCATGTTTAATGTGATGTAATGTTTAGTCACGTAATGTGTAATGAGTCAGTACACGGTCGGGTAATATTACGTGTGATACATCACTCGCATTACTTACACATGTATAATTTGTAACCGCTACCACAGAGCTTAGACTTTACAATCATCTACTATGTAATGAGAATTTAAGTATAACAATGTGTCACGAAACCATTGGATACACCGGTAGTGGGTGTTGGCGATGTAATCACACGTGTCAATTCCACCATCGTACGACCATACCCGACGGTTGGCTATCATCCATACGTTGTAGACATTCCGTCTGTCCGTGCTAATAGTGTTGCGTCATACTTCATAATACGCACACGACGCCGCGCGCCGGTGAAATGTTATAATATTGCCAGCTAATATTATATACAGAATTTAACGGAACCAACTTAAATATCTACCTAGACCAGATTGGTCACGTACTGAAGGAAGGTGGAGTCAAGAGTCTCCGATACCGGCGAGCATGTATGAAGGGAATTATGAATGTTGAGGCAGCGAGTGAAGTAGGCAAGGATAGAGTTCTCTGGCACTCTATTCTACTCCGCCTACCCTGCAAAGGACATGGCGTGATGATATGCATGTATGTAACTTAAATATCAGAACTGTATACTCTATAAGCTGAAGAGTTTTTTTTTTAAACACCACCCAGCACTAAGGAAATAAAGCTGTATTGCTGGGGTCTTTATAAACATGCAATTAACGTAGACAAATTACACCCAGATTATGAACATTTTATGGTTCGCACAAATTATTGTACTGCGTGAGAATGGAACCCACGGCATTGGCATGGAAGATCAGTATCTTAACCAATACGCCATCTGTATAGTCACGTTTGGCTTTATCTGATATCGTCTGTTCAAAGATTACGTTCCCAAGGAAGGTTTGACGTTAATCAGGCGTCCGGTCATAAAATTATTGCCAATAACTTTTGCATTATGTAGGAAGAAACGTACATATTGCGTAGACCCCAAGTAATTGAGATAAGAGCTGGAGAATGATGATGATGACGATGATATTATTATTCTTTTTTTATTTTTCGTCTTGTGTTTTTGAATACATATGAGTGCAGAAAATTGTTTTTTTTTTCTACTGGTTGATATCAGACAGACAGATTGGCGTTTTTAATTTTGACGCAACTTGTTATCAATTTTAGTCGTCTTCTACAACAGTCACCGAAATGATGAGGTCGATGAAACAATGTATTCTCAAATTTGTTAACACTAGCTGGACACGAAATGTAACAAGTTAAAAAATGTACTTTAAAATTTTGTTATATATATATATATTTTGTAATGTCGCCAAACGGTTTTCTTCAGTTCGTGTATTAAACACTGGGGTCGCTATGCACGGGGGATTTGGCAGCGGTACGGGTCAAGTGACGTCATCAACACACGTTTTATGTGTACAGTCTAAAAATGTCAATGTATTAACGTGCACGTATGTTCAACACTTTAGTCCTAACTAATAATTTAACATACTAATAATTCAACGACTGGTTGAGTCGTCGATCGACGTGAAATTTTGCATATAAATTGTCAGGACTATAGAAAAATGCGCCTTATGCCGCCCTAGCTGAGGCCGCGGGTGACTGGACCGGGGAATTAGTCCGTCACCCGCCGAGAGGCTGACCGCGAGGAGGGGATGTCGCTCAAGAAGAAGGTACCCCTCGGGGGGTATTCCGTCGGGCCGGCCACTGACGACAAGTTCACGCTGCCCCGGTGGCCGGTCCAACGACGAAGGCGAGGTTAACGGGTGGGTTATGGGTGTGCGTGCTTACGCCCCTCTGTCACCCCGGACAGAGTGGTGCGAGGAGCGCGACGACCGTAGCCCACCCCAAAAAAAAAAAAGGACTAGAAAAAACATTGGGTTCTTCCACATGTCTTAAAAGACTAAAATGCGTATATCTGTCACGTGCGGTTCAAACCTGTTTGTTAGTGTGACAGACTACGATTAAGTTAAATATGACTTACTCATATTGATAATATAACAATAGTTGTATATACATTTTTACATTCAACAAGAAAAGGCATTCTTCGTAGTTTATCTACCAACAGGATTGTGCCGATTGCCCAAAATCCTTACGCGCGTATTGATACGAGCGTTTCGCAACAGTAAACACTTGGCTGTTGGTTATTTATTTTTACTAAACGTCATTTCCATCTTAGGGTTTCCTCTCGCGAATCGTTCAGTTATCCCTTAGTCACGCTTAAACAAGATTTACATCAAAAATGATGCTATTGGATATGAAAATAATTTTTAGAAGGTCTTTCGCCGTAACCAGGTCTAGTGACGTGAATAAATTATGCATAATACAGAAACAAAAAAAAGAAAATGGCAGTGTAATATTTAGAATGAAAATCTAATCATCATCATCTCAACTCATATATGTCTCACTGTTGGGCTTGAATCTCCTCCGTAATGGAAGTAAAATTAACCTACTCTACGACGCTGGTCAAACGGTATAGGATTTTCTTGCATCACCCAAGGATAAGACAGGAGGCGGCGAACTGTAATTCTTAATCTATCACCACACTCATAAAATCTAACACCCCAAAAATGTTTTTGCGAAAGTCGCGCTTGTAAACTATTTTATTATAGAATAATATGCGATACGAGCTATGTGAGATATTCAGATGCGTCATTTAAAGTTAGTTACGTCAGTTCTCGTTATGGTGTAAATATATTATGTAGTTTAAATCACATAAATTAAAATGGCCGACCTATATATTACATAGACTTCGTAAATTAATTGACTACGCGACGGCTGGAGGTATTTTGTGCGTATGATAATGTAGTGAATGTATATTAGTCATTACCCCCTTCATCATCATCATCGTTCAGCCCGTTATCGTACACTCCTGGACGTAGGCCAATAGTTTATTTTTTAAGACAACACAGCATTAAGGAATTTTTACTTGTGTTTCGAGGGGTCAGGGTACCAATGAAAACACCAAAGCTTCTCTTCTTCATCTTCTTAATGAATGGCCTTTGTTAGTGATTAACCACAACTCCGCCAATGTAAAAGTAAAATAAGTTTAAAAAATTATTAGATTTATATTTTAGTCGTCAGTCATGTCGATCTTCCTACTCGTGTCCTGTCAAAGTCCCAAAGCTTCTCAAAGTTGAGCTGTCAAATAATTTTTGACAGCTTTGACAGATTGCTGCCTTTTGTTTCCATACGACTTGTATGCATGTGCAGTGTTGTACGAAGTCAGTAAACCTCCCATCAGGTCATTTAGGTCACCTAGGCCACCGTACTGCAAACGAAAGTCACTGACTTATAATTTGAAAGTTAATGAGAGCGATGATGAGAAATAATTTGCAATTGCAAACACACGCGTGCAAGTTAATGCACATTTCTTTGGCAGCCATTCGTGGCCATACTTGGATCAAACATCAAACAGGCGAGATTTACGTGCGTGCTAAAATTATATATGTGAAATTGACATACGAAATTCTTTAATATTTTTAACCTCTAGTAATGACAGGCAGATTAAGTCTGCAATACTATTTTCCATGTGGTAACGAAGTAAGAATACAATTCACTATCCTCTTGGCTTATTCATGGGTCGTTATCGGTCGTCGGTATCGTTTAAGACGATATAAATATACATATAACATTTATGCAAGAGAAAAAAAACGCAAAATAAAACCGTATACAACACGTGATCAGCGTGGTGTAGTAGGTCATTTTCCCTCCTAGTGTGGATGTGCCTCGAACCCGACAGTGAGATAAATGAGCTGAGATGATGATGATGACTATGCTAAAAACCCGATTACGAGCTAAAAATGAATGTCACAAGTGCGATTCGAAGTCACACCTATTGGAAATCCGTCCCAATCGTGCTGCCACTTACATCACCGTGAAATATTGTAGGACATTCAATTCTCGCATCGTATTATGTTTACGTCTTTAAGGAGACGTGTGCCATCACCACCCGATAATGTTTACATATTGCATAGGCTTAATATGAAGTATTTAAGCCTTTACGGTGTATATGGTGTATGTGGCAGCACGATTGGGACGGATTTCCTATAGGTGTGGGTTCGAATCCCTCTTGTGACATTCATTTTTCGCTCGTAATCGGGTTTTTATAAATAATCAAGCATATTGAATGCTAAATTTCAATAATTTGAATGACTATGCTAATTCGTCTGTCAGTCGTGATATAGAACGTCAACTATGTCTGCTTTCACCGTCGACCCCTAAAGTTTAAGTAGGTACCTACTAAGGCTAAATAAAATAATACACTGTTAAAAATTTCTGCAATTTTTTTACAAAAAACGAACTTTTTACGCACAACAAGAAAGTAGATAATACTATAATACCGTTTTGTAAATTTACTATACAATACGTGTAAAGTTATTACAAAAAGATCCTAAAATTACAACTCACTAGTAAGTTTCTTTCATTCCTTCACATGTCTTGTTATTTTACTCGAATTGTATGTATTATGTTTTGTATTAGTATACGTTGATTTGGAATTCTGCTCTTATTTGTTTTGTAAAACAATTGTAATTTAACAAAAAAAAATTAACAGTGTACATTATATTTATATTGTCTATTTATATCATCTTTTGTTTGTATTAGCTACTTATATTAGCCATTATTGGCGGTATCTAGTTACAATTAATTAATATAACACGTTAAAACACTAAGATATTGAATATCATACAAGACCACTTTCATGTGCCGGCCAAAATTCATTTATATAGTTAGACTTAAAGATGATTAGATGTTAGACGTTTTTTTTATTATTGATATTTAAAAAAAGTATCATTCTCCTGCTTAGTAAGTAAATAGCATTCTCTTATTCCATTTACTAGGGGTCGACGCAATATGCACTCCTTTTTCATCGTGCATATAGCAAAAGTTATTGGTAATAATTTTATGACTATAATTGTTTACCAAACGGCATCAGGTGAAGTTGGACTGTATCAATATAAAGCTCTTAATCGACTTTCACGACATCCACGAGCAAAAAGGATTTTCGTAGCTGCTACCACACAGCTTAATGATGATCAACACAACACTTCGCTTTAATCTACTTCAACGTGAATGATATGTCATTTATATTAAATTTAGGTATCGTTGATCAAATTGGGCATTGCACCTCCCACCATATCGAAAGATTAACCCAACAATCGTAAAAATTATGGGCCGAGAATTGAATAAACATACGCGAAAAACTACATCCACATTATAATATAAATAGTTATATAGATGAGGAAATTCTTTGCGTTATGATTATAAGCGTTATTTTAATTGAGACCGCAATTAATTTGAAACACAACGCTAATGAGGGGCGACGACCCAGCCGTGCCTGATGATAACGAATGGCTATACCTCCCTCCCCGCCCTTGGGCTTTATTTGATTACTGTAAACACTCGGCATGTTTAAGCCAACTATATTATACTTGCATACACTAATCACATGTGGGTGTCGCAAAAGCAGGCTACAAACTCTGCACCAATAGTATCAATACCAGCCACTTAGTATGGTCCACCATATATTGATGGTGGCATGCCCCATAATCTACCTTATTACTCCTCAATGTGTGCCGATTGTTTTGATTATTACAATCTTATAATTGTAAAGTATCCAGTTAATCACAATAGACTATTTTTTTACTGCTTATGGTGACAAATGAGCAAGCAGCACACCTGATGGTAATTGTTGCTGCCGCCCATGGGATCTTTGCAATACCGGGCCATTGTCTACCAACCAAAAGCCACTCAAGTTGAGCTTGATACTCTCTCACTCACCGAAAGAACGCGCATCAGAACACTGCCACTGCTCATACGTCAATTTTTTGCGAGAGTATAGTACTACTCCGGACGGATCGACCCGCGGCTGTAGACAGGAAATTGTCAACAATGTGGCCTTTCCACTACAAGGCTATTCATCATCATCATCATCAACCTATCGACTTTCATTATTGGGCATAAGCTTCCCAAAGGATCGGAGGGTATTGTGATACACTTGGCAGGCGAATTGGTGAATACAATTGGTGTTATTGGCATCCAAATTTTACGACTCCCTCTGCTAAAGGATGGTGACAAATTTTATTTTTAATCCGTCACCACATTTCTAAGTATGACTTAAATACCTCGATTCTGTATACAGCTCAACGTTATCGATAAACAGTCATGATCTTTTGACCTCTCTGTATTGCTTTGACTTGATTAATATGCTCTTGTTGGCCATTTGCATGATGATATGACACAAGATTGTCAGGTTAATCGTTATTAATCTTCATATATATAAGACTTCCATGCTTTTTTTGTGATGGGCTGTGGTCTGATCACACCCCGCTAAATCCATCCGGGGTGACAGATGAAGAGGCGCGCGACCCTATAAACTCGCCGTGCAATGTATCTCCAAGTCGTGGGAGTGGCCCACCGGGACCCGGGTTTTGTCTTCGGTATATAAGACTACATACTGGATTTAAAATGAGTCTACCCGTTTCTAACAATATTTCTTTCAATCTAATTCAAATTCATTTATTATGCATAAACCCTGCGATGGCTCTTACATATTGTCGGTTTTAACATTTTAAATTAATCATCCTATAAACTATCACCGGATCGGAACGTAACCGCCATTGAGAAGATCCGGCAAGAAACAGCGGTTCTGTCTATTATTGTTGTCTTACTGATTTTTTTATTAAAAAAAATAATACAACATGCTTAGTAAGAAATTTGCTTCAATGTGATGCCTTTCCAATCCAATAGTTCAATTCAATTACAATGTAAAAGACTACGGCTGCCGCTTGTGGGAACAGGTATACTGTTCCCACAAGCGGCAGCATGTCTCTCTTCTATAGGGACACAATGAAAACGAAATCCACCTACCATATAACGCTGTTTAGGTGGTTTGGTATTTTTTTAAACAGTTACTATATGTATATGTACTACCAACTCTTAACTCTTCTACGACTAAGAGCTTTATTTCGACTTAGGTCAACTCCACCTGATACACTTTGGTCAATAATTACATGCCCAAGGAGGGTTGACGTCAGGCCATAAAATTATTGCCAATAATTCTTGGAGTATGTACGAATACATTATGCGTCCACACCAAATAATTGGGATAATAGCAGGTGAATAACGATATTCAGAATTCAATAATTTTGTTAATCGCACAAATATTTTCTAGCATGCGGATCGAATCTGACAGTTGGGACTGTAGGCCTTAGTAGTACCTTAACTATATCTATTCACCCATCTTTTTTTTTTATCGCTGTGGAAACGCATTTGCGCGCTATCACCCGCCGGTGACAGACGAGGGGGAGTGTGGGACTCACCGGCCAGCTGGAACCCGACCGGAATACCCACTTAAACCACAGCGGCCCCTTCCGTGCTTTTACGGGGAGCCGGAGAGATCGTCTACTGACATTCGATCCCCGGCACCCCCACGCTTGGCCTTCTGGCCACGTCCTATCGTCCCTCAAGGCTGTGGGAGGAGGTGCGCATAACGGCGCCTCCTCCTCCCCGGTCACCGGCGGCGAAGCGAGTCAGCTAACGCAAGCGCCTCGCGTTCCCGCTCCGGGGCCTCCTTCTTTTTCATGATGGCCTCACAAAAGGAGGCCATCGACGACCAGCACCTGTCGCTGTCAAGCATCTTCGAGATGATATCTATTCACCCATCTATCTCAATGCGTCAATTTTCATCCAAAACTTTAAACGGTGATTCGAGTAAAAATCAGCTGAGAGGCCAAGAAAGTGGGCAACAGCTTTATCCTGTGCCTTTTATACGTAGCGAATGAGGCACTATCCCTTCATTTGGGAATGATATCAACATCCAATTGAAACAGTCCAGCGGCAAAGAGATGAATGACGATGATTTCTTATATTAAAATTTGTTTTTCTCCTGTCAATCCATTATATCGTAAAGCTTCAGTTGTGTTAAGTTGTTCGTATTGCCGTTGCCAAAAAGGGAGACGAGTGTATAATCATGATTAATGGGCACGCAATTAGTGGCCGCATCTAACGGCGTCTGACGTTTTCCTCGTTTGTATAATGTGTATAAATCAATGACGTCAGATGATATATATGTTATGCTAGTGATAATTGATCTTTTGGCGTGAACACCCAATATATAGGTGATTGATAAAATGACAAAACGATCTTCGTCAATATACTCACCATAATATTTTGTCTTTACATTCTAATATAAGAGTTATGGATTTTATATACCTATATGTCTTTTGTATATATATATATATATATATATCATCATTCGCCTGTTCTTATCCCTAATAACTTGAGGTCGACACAATATGTAGGTACACGTTCATATTGCAAAAGTTATTGGCAATAGTTTTATGACTGGCCGCCTGTCAGACGTCGACACTGCTTGGGAATGTAATTGTTGACCAAACGGCATCAGAATTGGCCTATGTCGATATAATGTTGTAGTCGCCTTTTACGACATCTACGAGCAAAGTAAGGGTTGGTAGTATTCGTAACCGCTACCACACAGGATTGTATATATATATATATATATATATATATATATATATATATATATATGTAGTCTTGAAGATAGAGGATTATCATAAACGAAGTTATCATCATCAACGTTTTGTCGTCAACTATTCAACGTAGGCTTCTTCTATGGCAGGCTACAAGGCGAGGTTATGTGTCCAGCCGCGGTCAATGATTCGCAGCGACTGTCACTGAAATCGTTGCTCCACCTGGTCTCTCCCACACTTCGTAGTCTGATATGTGGTCACCAGTCGATAACCTTTGACTGTACAAATGGCGTATTAATGATGGTTCAATTCCCACACATTAGGTACTATTGTACTTTGTGCGATCCACAAGGTGTTGTTCTGAGTCTGGGTGTATTTTGTCCGCATTAATTGCATGTTTATAAAGTCCCACGCAATACAAGGATTCTTAGTGCAGGGACAGGTCTTTAAAAAAAACCATTCTTCTGGCGGTACGTTGAGCGATATGGCTATATATTATTCGAGGAAGTAATCTCACTTTTAATTCTATTAATTTGTATATCAACATCCATAGCTAGACATGGGCCTTAAAATAGCTTGTTTTGTCATTATCGCTACGCTTAGCAGCGATTTAGCGATCACATTTGGACTTATAATATATTACAGGAGCATATTTTATTATCCGTGTGCTGACCGACTAATAATACAATTCACCACCTCTTATCTTGCCTCTGAGTTTTATAAAAATCGACTAAGAGATATTAATATACAGTTAACATCTATAACAGAAATGGTAAACTTGAAATAAAACCTTATGTCACCCAATCTGACGAGCGTGGTATAATAGGTCAATTTGCCTCTTATTTTGGAGCACGTTCGAGTCCAGGAATGAGACATGTACGATTTTTCTTATCACTTGACAATTTTTTAGACTCCTAAGCTCCTTTATAAGAGGCTAATCTCTCTCCCCCAAGCTCTCTTACAGAGAGTAAGGGGTGATAGCATATTGTATTCATAATATGAAAAAGAACATTAGTACCTATATAACTGTCTGTATTTGGATTTCTGTTATCATTATCTAGTTGACGATAACGTCAATCATTATCAGATAGCGTTCGCGTAGGCAGAATGTGTCTGTTGCGTCTGAATGTCTCGTCTGTAGCTTGGTGTTTGACAATGCGTGTGTCCAACCAGCCAGACTAGATGTCGCCATAATCACCATCGTAACGCTATCACAAACTGATATCACATTATGTATCTAACAGTTTTTTCCACTAAAAACGTTTAGCTTTCAAGGAAATGTTTCTGTTCGTTGTTTTTTCTTTTCTTTATCGTTTCATAAAAGTTATGGGTTATCAGATTGCGTTGTTTGATTTTGTAATTGCTTTGTTGTTTTTTTTAATGGTGTTGCTATACGGTGGATGTTTTGTTGTTGTGGATTCACTGTCCTTCACATCTCCAAGAATCACTGCTGTCAATTTGACCACTGACGGATTCGATATCAGTTTTCGGACCAAAGGGGATGTTTATTGGCCGCGTGCCATACTTTTGTCACCCCAAACGGAACGGACGACGTGTGTGCAGCTGCAGACCATAGCTCTCTCATACCCAGTACAGTTTTTTTTACTTTGTGAGCACATGGAGTGCAACCACTCTGAGGAGAGCCCCGAAAGTCGGTTGTACTATGCATAAAATATATTGCGATGGGGAAGGCACATGCCTTCCTCGTCGCCATTGGACTAACCACTTGCCTTGCTTTGATCTTGGTGATGATGATGTGACCACATTATACCGGCGGTGCTCATCATCATCACCCTGCTCTAATACCAATTACTGAGCAGTCAACGCAATATGCACTCGTCTTCCTATTGTTATGACCGGCCGCCTGCCTAACGTCAACCGTCCTTGATAATGTAATTAACAAAACGGCATCAGATATTGTCGACCCAGATCTATTTAAAGTTTTTAATCGTCTTTTACGACACGTGCAATGTTCACCACCTTTGTAGTATTCGTAGTCTCCATCGCACAGGAAGTATCATCATCAGCATCATCATCAGCATCAGGATGTATCATCATCATAACGCCACAAATTTAATACCAGTTGACACAACCGTCAACGACGTCTGCCCGTATGGATCAAATCGCTTAACCGCTTGCGCGTTCAGATCACTTCAGTCACAAGCGCGACGTGGTATGAATGCGATACAGTATACCTATTTGGCTTGGCACCGACATCAAATCGTGTTAGTGGATTTCTAGCATACATTGTAATTATATTTTATAAAAATTAATACATATTTAGAATTAGATAAGAATGAAATAGATCATCTTATTTTTCGGTTTTTAGTGTTTTAAGTATGGTTTTTGGCTGATCTTATTT
Source organism: Lymantria monacha (assembly GCA_905163515.2). NCBI lineage: Eukaryota > Metazoa > Arthropoda > Insecta > Lepidoptera > Erebidae > Lymantria > Lymantria monacha. The sequence goes on from LR991099.1 coordinate 25,848,933, forward strand.
TGAAGTCGGTTTACATTTCTTTTTAAATAGTTTAATTATCCATGTAGCCTTCTGATAAGGCCATATATGTAATTATATCTGTAGTCACTCCATGTCATACTTCACGCAGTCCATCCATCTTTTCTTTTGTATTCCTAAAGCCTTCAACATTCATACTTAAAACCTTCCTCGCAACATTACAGCAAGCATGTATACCTAATCTTTGCTTTCTTTAAAATGTCTTTTATATATATATATATATATATGTATGTGTATATATATGTATATCTAGATAATTTATAATCTATTGTGTACTATAACAATTGCAATCATATTTTAAAACGATAACAAATCGCGTAAGATCATTGACATTTCCGTCGACACTTTGATAAAACAAAGAATAATTTTAGACTAGACGATGCCGCGGCTGCACGCGCGATTTTTGGTAGGTATTTTCCGTTTGGTGACGAAGTAAGAATACATTTCACCACCCCCTTACCCGTGGGTGATCTTAAGAGATGACTAGGGTATATAAAACGCATATAACATCTATGCAAGAGAAGGAAATCTCGGAACAGAACCCTATACCAACACGTCTGACCAGCGCGGTATATTAGGTTAATTTTCCTCCCATTACGGAGGAGGCCCGAGCCCAACAGTGGGACATATATATGGGCTGAGATGATGATAATGATGATGATTTCACGATTTGGGTTTGTCGCACCCATCTTAGCGAGTTATGCTTTCAAATGCAGTGTCACCTGTTTTTATTTTTTTTGGAACAATCTATAATCTGGACAAATCCTACCCAATACGTTCCAAAATCTACCACAACATGTTTACATCGTCATTAGACTGACCCGTGGTAACTTTAGAGTTACTTTTTTGGATCCTCGTCTCGTGGATGCCCCGGCAAACAATCAACGGTGTTGCCCGCAGAGAGGTCGACCTTTCTGCTGGTAGGAGACTAATCCCCTGTCTCTCCGATCGCGAAACTTCAATCTCACACACAGATTTTTGAAGTGAACAGTTCTTTGGGCACGTTTGGCACTTTTGTGCAAAGCATTGAACATGCATAATCGTCACAGCATACACTACCGTCCAAAAGTTTGGAAGCAGCAAGGTAAAATCGAATAAAACCAAACTAAGTCAAATTACGATGACGATTACGAAACGAAAAATTATGTCACAAGCGGGGTTCGAACCCGCACCTATTGGGAATCCGGCCCAACCGTGCTGCCACTTACACCATCGTGAACTATTTTAGGACATGCAGATTTCGCTTCATATTATATCTTATGTCTTCAAGGTGACGTATGCCATCTATCGGACAATGTTTACACATTGTATAGACTTAATACTTCAAACTTTACAGTTAGAATTGTATTAAACGATGACACAACCTTGTTATTCAAATTACTGAAATTTTTAGCATTTAATATGCTTAATTATTTATAAATAACCGATTACGAAACGAAAAATTATGAGGGTTCGAACCCCGCTTGTGACATAATTTTTCGTTTCGTAATCGGTTATTTATAAATAATTAAGCATATTAAATGCTAAAAATTTCAGTAATTTGAATAACAAGGTTGTGTCATCGTTTAATACAATTCTAACTGTAAAGTTTGAAGTATTAAGGCTATACAATGTGTAAACATTGTCCGATAGATGGCATACGTCACCTTGAAGACATAAGATATAATATGAAGCGAAATCTGCATGTCCTAAAATAGTTCACGATGGTGTAAGTGGCAGCACGGTTGGGCCGGATTCCCAATAGGTGCGGGTTCGAACCCCGCTTGTGACATAATTTTTCGTTTCGTAATCGGTTATTTACAAACTAAGTCATTTAAATTTAAATGTATTGATAAAAAAATAAAGAACAAACAGAAACTAACTTAAACAAAATAAAAAAATAATATACAATGGTAAATTAGATTAAATTTTAGCTTCATCAAAGTGTCCACCTTTCTCCTTTATAATCTTCTCACATATTCTGGGCATTCTATTAATCAATTTTTTAAAATAATCTTTATCTAATTTGTTCCATTCGTTCTCTAATAGCTGCCACAAATGTTCTGAGCTCGTAGGACAACGATTTTTCACCCTCCTGTCAAGTTCATCCCAAACAAGTTCAATGGGAGAAAGATCAGGGGATTGAGATGGCCATTGCATGATGTTTAAAATGTTTTCAGCTTTTTTCTTGTTTAAAAAGTTCTGGCACAATTTAGACGAATGCTTAGGATCATTATCCTGTTGAAAAATGAATCCAGAACCAATGAGACTTAGTCCACTGGGTATGGCAGAATCTTGGAGAATTTTTAAATAGCCTTCCTTGTTTAATTTTCCGGTTATCCTCACAAGATTGCCGGGTTTACTGTTGCCAAAACACCCCCAAACCATGACATTACCACCACCATGTTTGATGGTAGGCACTGTACATGCCTCTGAAGCCCTCTCTTCTTTTGACCGGCGTACAAAGACACGTCTATTGGATCCGAAAATCTGAAATTTTGATTCGTCACTCCAAAGGACATTTTCCCATTGTTCTATAGTCCAGTTTTTATGCGCTTTTGCCCATTCTAGTCTATTTTTCTTATGTCGATTTGTTAGTTTGGGTTTTTTAGCAGCAACACATCCTCTTAATCCCGCAGACAGTAAGCGTCTTTTAACAGTAGTTGTTGAAATGGGTGTTTCTCGCGTATCATTCAGAGCTGCAGTGATCTGTGGTGCAGTTAAGCGTCGATTCCGTTTAGAAAGAACTCTAATGAAGTTGTCCTCTTGATTTGTTGTGGATTTGGGCCTACCAGATCTCTTTCTATCTTCATTTTTCCCCGTTTCTTGTTTTCTAGCAAGGGTATAGTGGACACCTTTACAAGAAATTCTGAGCCTTTCTGCGATTTGACGTTCACTGTATCCTTCCTCGCGTAGAGTGCAAATAGCGCTTCGCTGTTCAAGCGTGATTTGCTTGCGTTTTGCCATTTTCAGAAGAAAAAATACGGTCAAAGTAGTAGCCGATATCTTTCGAATACAGACAATGTTAATATCACAACTTTTACGTGCCAATGCTCAAGTGCGACTGAATAAGGTCTAAAAAAGTTAAAATCAGCAAACATTATCAATAAAACTACACCATTGCATAGGATAAAGTAGCCGACGGATTAAGTCATAAAACACGTGTTTCGTCAATATTAAGGAATTCCATAAAACTTGATGAATGTAGGATAATAATCCTTTTGTGTTTGTGTAGACAGTCGTAAAAGGTTGTAAAACTTAAGATTATTGCTAATTTTTACCGCTATTAGTCGGCATTTATTTGTTTTGTTTGAAAACAGGTGTGCTTCCAAACTTTTGGACGGTAGTGTATATACATATCATCATGCCATGTCCCTTGCAGGGTAGGCAGAGAGAACAGAGTGCCAGAGAACTCTATCCTTGCATACTTCACTCGCTTCCTCAACATTCATAATTCTCTTCATACACGCTCGCTGGTTTCGGAGACTCGTGACTCCACCTTCCTTCAGTACGTGACCAATCTGGTCTAGGTAAGTTTGTCTCGGTCTCCCCCGGTACCTACATCCTTCCACTTTCGCATTGTATATCTTCTTAACCAGACGTGTTGGTATATAATCGTCTCAGCTGTAGATGTATTTGTTAAAGACCACAACAGGCACTAAGCGAGATTGACTCTCTATGATTAAGATTGACAGTCACTCGCGCTGATATATACCACAAAGTCCTGTTATATCTATTTAATCGTTTTGCAGCACTATTGGTAACAATATATGCCAAAATATTACTCAAAAAATAAACCTGGTTCCATTTAATTATATTCCAAACCCGCCTTTCCTTATTATATATTAATTACGTAATATCAATTTTAAATGAGCACTGTCATATAAATTATACGAATGCCACGATCCTAACGTAAGGTAGTAGGAGGCTGTTAATCGGAAGTGACGTTGGATGATTTATTTATACATATATATTTAAGTTGGCAGCTGATTGACATTATATGTCATACGATTATCGAACTAACTTGTTCATCTTTTATAATACACGATTTTATTGTCATCTTCATCATTTCAACTCATATATGTCCCACTATTGGGTTCGAGCCTCCTCCATAATGGGAGGGAAATTAACCTACTATACCACGCTGGTCAGACGTGTTGGTATAGGGTTTTGTTTTGAGTTTTCCTTCTTTTGCATAGATGTTATGTGCGTTTTAATATCCCTTAGTCGTCTCTTACGATCACCCACGGGTAAGATTGGGTGGTGAATTGTATTCTTACTCCGTCATCACCCGGAAGGGATTTTATTGTACGTGTATGTTAATGAGTACCTAAACGACCGGACCGATTTTGATGAAATTTTTTAACCAAACAATCCTTGTAAATTTCAATGAATAAATGGGCATTGATTACGTCCAGATTGAGATATTCCGATGATTCTATAAAGGGTTGTTCTGGCGTGATATTAGCGCCCTGACACCACTTAGAAAATTTGAGTGAGTTTTGAGACACAACTTATCTCCGTCAGTTTACATACATACACATCATCACGCCATATCCCTTGCAGGGTAGGCAGAGAGAACAGAGTGACAGAGAACTTTATCCTTGCATACTTCACTCGCTTCCTCAACATTCGTAATTCTCTTCATACACGCTCGCCGGTTTCAGAGACTCTTGACTCCACCTTCCTTCAGTACGTGACCAATCTGGTCTAGGTAGGTGTGTCTCGGTCTCCCCCGGTACCTAATAAAGCCTTCCACTTTCGCATTGTATATCTTTATTTTCTGTCATTTTAAATAATATAATTTTGTATTATAGTTTTACATTGTTATATTTCATAGACAATTATGTTTAGACATAATAATAACTATAATTATTTAGTTGTTACAAAACTGCAATGTGCTTAAATAATTTCCTGACTTTGATGAAAATGTCATTGTAATTTTTTTTTTGTCAGTTAACGTTGCAAGATATACTTGTATATATGTACCTGTGAATTGCAATTGAGGTTCTTTTTTTATTATTGCAGGATGTTATAAATCAGTTTGACGTTTAGCGTCTGAACGCTCGATGTCTCGTCGAGATATTATGCATATTTTGTTTTTCTAATCTAAATCGTAATCTCTTAATTCTAAATTACATAGGTCAATTGAAAATAACCTCTGTCGTGCCACTAGCATAAATTCAAACTAGAAATAAGGCAATATCGCCTTTGTCTGTAATAAGAGATTCTAATAGTATGAAAAGCAAATGAAAAGAGAAGGAATTAGGAAGGAAGGCAAATTTAATAGTGGTAGGACTACGCTGTAGACAGTTTTCTGTCTACAGCCGTGGGCCAGTCCGTCCGGGGTAGTACCACACTCTCGGAGAAGATCGAAGTCTGAGTAATGGCAATATGCTATAGAGCCCAACTGGGGTGGGTTTGGGGTTTGTATTTGTAGGCAGCGGCTCAGCTATACCCTTGGTATTGCAAAGATCCATGAGCAGCAGCGACACTTACCATCAGGTGTGCTGTTTGCTCGTTTGCCACCACGAATAAAAAAAAAAAGGAATTTATATATTGAACGCTTCCCTCTAAAGCGTAATTGATCTGCGTCAATATGGCAAGAACTACATAGTCATTGCAAAAACTGCATTCGTATACTATAACGCTGTCACTATTAGTTAAAAAAAAGGCTGATGCAGCACACCTGATGTCACGTGTTACTGCCGCCCATTGAACATTTGCAATACTACGAATATAGCTAGGCCCGCTGCCTACCATTGAAAACCACCAATATGAGAACTACCTATACTATATATACAGAGAAGGAAACCTCGAAATAAAACGCTATACCAACACGTCTGACCAGCATGGTATAGTATGTCAATTTCCCTTGCATTGTGGAGTAGACCCGAGCCCAACAGTGGGACATATATGGGCTGACATGATGATGATGATGAATATGAGAACGAAAATCTTTATACGAATATATTATTTATTTCAATATCCAAGTACTGTAAAAGAACAACGATGATGATTTTAGTGGTAGGACCACGCTGTTGACAGTTTTCTGTCTGCAGCCGCGGGCCGGTCCGTCCGGGGTAGTTCCACACTCTCGCGGAAGATCGACGTCTGAATAATGGCGATTTGCTATTGCGCTTCATTCGGTGAACTACAGAGCCGGAAGCCCAACGGGTGGGTTCGGGGTTTGTATTGGTAGGCAGCGGCTATACTTTTGGCATTGCAAAGGTCCATGGGCGGCAGTGACACTTACCATCGGGTGTGCTGCTCGCTCGTTTGTCACCATAAGCAATAAAAAAAGATTAACTAGAATTATTATCTTACAATAAAAAATTGATGAGTGTTTTATTAAACGCGCAAATCTCAAACAATATCAGTTGCAAAGATATATTAATGTGTTATCTATTCTCGTGTTTATCGAAAAAGGTTACCGGGGTATTAAATATTACGTTTCCATCCAATTAGAGAGAAAGTTGTGAGCTCGAATCTGAACATAACTAGCGAAATATCGTATAACAAACAGTAAAATATATGTAAGTATATATATATTTGTTCTTGGTTTTTATGCAGGCTATCCATTTGACCCTATAACAAGTATTTCTCTTACGCCATATAGTCGGGCCAATAGTACCTTGCCCTGGTCTTCGCTGACCCGTCTGGCGATTTATAATTATGTCCTAGGCATCGTTTTTATTCTTTTCGTTTGATTGTTTGTTATTTAGTTATAGCTTGTGACGTCATCAATAAGACTCCACGGATAATCAGCGCAAGTTCCTAATACGTAACATTGATTTGGAGGTTTTGTGACGGGCAGTTTTCAATGTAATAGTTTCTGATGTTTACGCGGCGAGTATTACACATTTAAAATAAAACTACTTTTAGGAATTCTATCGCGTTTATATTTGATTTTTAATTTGCCAACTTTTCGAACACTTTACAGTGATCATGGTCACGTGATGACTAAGGTGTCAAACGTTCAAAAGTCATCGTTATTACAGAAAAAAGTTTCTATGTAATCCAACTTTAACGTCAATATGTTCGTTGCAATAAAGTATTTCATTCTTTCTGCCTTTATTCTCGTAGAATATGAGATGTCCGATGGTCCATCAGACATTCATCTGCAGCTACTAGGATCATACATTCTGTAGATTATAAATTTAACGTTGTCCAACAGCGTTCGCTCAACGTTACTAGGTTTTTTATCAGCCGTAATATTTTTAAGTCGATAGGTATATGCGATAATATCTACAAGTTTAATAATATTTTATATTGGTATAATAAAACAAAAAAAAAACTACAGCACTTTCTTTTAAACTATAGATATTAAACGCTTATATAATAATACAAAGTCATCGTGATTGTACGAAACCAAGAGTTTTATTAATATTGTGATTAGGATTTCGTGGGTAATAATGTTCTCAGATATCACTTTTACCAGTGTAGCGACTGGTTTAAGAATAAAATGTTCAACTGTCCTTCAATTTGACACGGGAACCGTAAAACTTGACTGAGCGATGTCATCTGAAAGACAGGCAATAATATGTATGTGTGATATGTAAACGTAGATGGCACCATCAGTAAAGTACTTGGACGATTTTAAATAATTTATCCCTAATGTAGCTAGTGAATTTTTATAGCGATGCCCGTCTTGCTTGGAGACGTTCGTATAAACCAGAGGTTTTTTTTATTATTTTTTTTTATTAGATAAATTGTTGGTCCACAGACTTTTGTCCGTGCAAATCAAATCAAATCACATCATTTATTTTGCATAAGCCCCATAGGGGCACTTACATATTGTCAATTTTACATTGTTTTTTTATAATTAAATTTAATTAATCTACCACCGGATCGGAAAGCAGCCACATACTGAGAAGATCCGGCAAGAAACTCAGTGGGCTCGTCATTTTTTTTTATTATATTTTGTCACAAAAGAGTTTGGTTACATGTTTAATTTATGTTAGCTCCAGTGATATGCCCTTCGAGTAAAGAATCATTTTTAAAATTTTGTATATAATACAAAATTAAACTAAGAATATTTATAAAACAAAAAAGAAAGAAAAATGGCTGGACCAGATCCCACAAGCGGCACCCGATCACGAGTTAACTATTAGAGCAGCCATCACGCCCCTCAACCACATTGGAGGGAAGGGAGAGACCCGCTCCACGTAGCTACCGCAAGCAGAGACCTTTTCAGTGAGCATGACCACACCATAATCTATAAATTTGAAACAGATAGCTTGGATAATTAAATACATAACTCGTTAGGCAAAACACGCTACACTGTACAATTAAGATAATACAAATAATACAAGAGTAAGTGATAAACATTAAAAGGGCAATTGCTGAGAGAGGAGCTGCTCATAACCATTCCGTATTATCATTTAGATAATCCGAAACGCTGTAATATCCTTTTCTGCACAGTCTGTTTTTGATAGCCTTTTTGAACTTATTCATTGGCATATCTCGGATATCTTTAGGCAGTTTATTGTAAAAGCGTATACATTGCCCCATGAAAGACCTACTAATTTTTTGTAGGCGAGTATGATAGATAACTAGATTATCCTTATTTCTAGTGTTCACACGGTGTATATCACTATATTTATCAAATTCATTAATATTTTTTTTTACATATAGTATGTTTTCGAATATGAATTGTGATACAACGGTTAGAATGTTTATTTCCCTAAATTTTTCTCTCAGTGAAGCTCTTGGCCCTAGATTATAAATCGCGCGGACAGCCCGTTTTTGAAGAACAAAGATGTTTTTCAAATCTGCAGAGCAACCCCAAAGCAGAATGCCATAAGACATAAGACTATGGAAGTAGGCGAAATAAACAATTCTAGCCGTTTCAATATCGGCCAATATCGTGCCTTTTTTATGTTGTATATTTTAGTCGTTATGTTGAAGTTGAAGTTATATAATTAAATTTTTCTTGAAGTGGCTTTGATATTATACATTTATGATGGTTTATATGTAGGTATTTTTAAAGAGATTCTGCGTTATTAATTTATTGTGAACTTGTGATGATGTCTTTGTATACTTCATGTATGAATTGTTGGTCTGGTTGGTCTGGTCCAGACCAGAGAAACCAGAGGTTGGCCACTCTTTGAGTCGGAAGAGCCATAAATTAAAATTTATAAAAGTTTAAAGTTTTTAAAGAGCCACAATTTTTTTTTGCCAGCAATAATTTGTGCCTAATACTCATTGATCAATTCAGAACCATTTTTTAATGTTTTTTTCTTTATAAAATATTTTTTTGCGTATAGAACTAAAGAGTCGCAACTTCACATTCAAAGAGCCGCATGTGGCTCGCGAGCCGCAGGTTGCCGACCTCTGATATAAACGAATCTCAGGGTTACCCTCGTGTCTCATATAGTAGACCGCATATTATCTTTAACAATATTTCTTATAAGTAGTCGTTAACACTTGGGCTACTTTATAAAATTGAATGCGATCAGCATACTGCCTCCCAAGCATGACTTTTATAGAATCACCCCAACTTGACGAGGTCTATTTCCAACAGTAGATGCGGAAAGTTGATGGATGAAATTTTTCCAGCTAAGTGTGTTACATACATACATACATATCATCACGCCATATCCCTTGCAGGGTAGGCAGAGAGAACAGAGTGCCAGAGCACTCTATCTCTGCATACTTCACTCGCTTCCTCAACATTCATAATTCTCTTCATACACGCTCGCCGGTTTCGGAGACTCTTGACTCCACCTTCCTTCAGTACATGACCGATCTGGTCCAGGTAGGTTAGTCTCGGTCTCCTTCGGTACCTACATCCTTCCACTTTTGCATTGTATATCTTCTTAACCAGGCGTTCGTTCGGCATTCTTTCCACATGTCCGAACCATCGAAGCATTCCCTTTCGCATCTTTACACCAATACTCTCTTTCATACCTACTCGCTCTCTTACGTCGTCATTACGAATGCGGTCGGTCAGCCTTAGCTAAGTGTGTTCTACAGTATTATTAGTGTGATTCCTCAGATGTTTTTTACTACTGCTAAACAAAGCCTCCTGAAATACCAATTCCACCTAAACAATTGATCTCAGAAAGTGATTGGTCGGTTTAGGCAATACCCTAAGCAACATATTTGTTACTTTTTGTTTTGGGACTAATCCCACCACACATTCCTACCACTGTAACCCCTGTAAGCCAGGATCCACAACGGTCTTCGTATACACTACCGACACCGAGGTTTGACCCTCGGGAAGTCCCGGGAAACGCTTTTAACTATCTTGGAACCCGCAACAAATTTAATTAGAAAAGAAAAAATCACATATTTGGTACTACTTTCACCTATGTTAGAGGATAATTATATGTTTTACCAACCACAAAAAAATTAGCATATATGAGAATATATCATTGCAGTGATATAGTATAATATCATTGCAATTTAAAATGTATTAAAAAAAATAATCAATATAAAAAGGACTAGAAATTTTATATAATTTATTTATTTTAAATTGTTATCAGATTTGAAATGCATGACTTTTCTATTTTTCTAAATCAAATTTTTTTCTTTTGACGATATAATAAATTCATTGTTTTATGGTTTGCATAGTTAATTTTGAATGTTTTAATTTATTTTTGAATATTAAAATTATTATAATTTTGTATCTTTTACATATAAATCTAGTTATTTTATTTTTTTTCTAATTTTATAGCTTTAAACATTTTATTAATAGTTAAATAAATATTAATGTTTTATTTAAAATTATAATAATATTTTAATTAGATTATGATAGCGATCACCAATTGGTTCCAATTTGTACGTTGTAATTAATGAGAGACTTTTTATATTAAATTTTAATAGCAAAATGTTGGCACTACGGATTATAGGCTTCGTGGTAGTTCGTGGGAGTTTTGCAGTAAAGTGCTACTGCTTATTTTCTAATTATTCTTCAATTGGTTTTATGATTCCTATCTATAACTCGAATTAAGACGTTTTACCAGCCCGTTTGACCAGCATGGTATAGTAGGTGATTTTCCCCTCCTGTTTTAAGAGTACGTCTATTGTATATCTATGGAGTATGGAGATATCCGTACCTATGACAATATACTATTTAAAATACACCATATAAGATATACATATAGCTGTGTGGTAGCGTCTACGAAAACTACCAACCATTACTTTGCTCATGGATATCGTAAAAAACAACTAAGGCCCTTATAACGACCTGGGCCAACTACATCTGATGTCCTTTGATCAACAATTACATTCCCAAGGAGGGTTGACATCTGGCAGCCGGGCGGGCCACCGAAGTCAAAAATCGGGTACCGGTGGCCCGCTCGCACGGCGAAGAGAGAGGATTTTACGGTGGGTCTATGGGATCACGCGCCGCCTTTCCGGCACCCCGGACCGATTCGGCGGGGCGAGACACATCCATAGCCCACCAATAAAATAAAAATAAAAAAAGGTTGACGTCTGGCAGGCGGCCGGTCATAGAACTAATGCCAATAACTTTTACAATATTCATTGTAGCGACCCCAAGTAATTGAGATGAGAGTAGCAGAATGATGATATAACGTATACATAAAATTATGTAATTAATAGTATCTGCGATGTCGCTTTATATCATCAGAATTTCTCTGATAATATACATATATAGCACTGATAAAGGCCATTTTAATTTGGATAATTTTTTATATCTGACTTTCTATGATCACGCGGTTGTTCTCCGACACGGGCTGAGGCGTGTGTACCTACCGTTATAATTTCCAAGTAATAAATAAATGTCAACATTCATCAAACAATATTGACTAATTGAGGGAAAATATCAACGTTTTCCTGTCGTCCTTATCCCAAATTCCGTATTTTATCACGTCATACCCGTAAATAATAATGAAGTATATATTTTTTTATTTTACAAGCTTTTATTTATATCGTATATAATATAATCAAATCTTGCAGATTCAATTCTCAATATTCATTTTAGCTGAGATCTTGGGTAGATTAGATGATCTACACAATACAATGTGCAAAACTTGATAGCAGATTATATGTTTCTTATCAAGACCCTTAATATGTGAATCAAGTGAAAGTGCTTGGTGAGTAGAAAACGATATATTATACTAAATATGGTTTCAGACTAATGGTAACGTGAAGTCTACGTTACTATTTAAAGTCTTAAACGATAATATTATAATATTGATAATAATTGCTAAACTAAAAAGTTGTAAATCTATACATATAAAATGATTTGTTCCAAATGACTGACTGACGGATCAACGCACAGCCTAAACCGTTGATCGTAGAGACCTGAAACTTGTAGGGTTTTTTTTTTTGGGGTGGGTTACGGTCGGCGCACTCCTCGCATCACTCCGTCCGGGGCGACAGAGGGGCGTAAGCACGCACACCCGTAACCCACCCGTGACGTCGCCTTCGTCGTTGGGCCGACCACCGGAGCAGAGCGACTTGACGTCAGTCGCCAGCCCGACGGAATACCCCTGAGGAGTACCCTCTCCTAAACTTGTAGGGTACTGAACACTTTCTATGACGTACACATCCAATAAGAAAGAATTTATCAAAATGGAGATATCTAATGAGATGAAAAGCAATTTGTATGAGACAATGTGATACCATGGTCCAATCTATTTCAAATTTTGCATAAACATTCCTTAACAGCATTGATAGAAGACATATTTCGTAATTATTTGATATTGAACTGCATGAGCAGTTTTTTTAAAGATTTTATTCGACTAAGAGCAACATAAACCCGTAGAACACAATAACATAACGTCACTTTTATAATATCTTACATCTTATATGCGCAGTTGAAGACCAGCAAGGCATCATAGTCGGACATACTTCGTACAAGCACGCCGTATCTGTAATTTAACTTGAAATCTTCATCTTCAGACTCTTATCACATAGCATCGGAATATTTGCTAGATTAAAATAATTTATCTAAAATCAATGTTTTCAAATCTTCGTGTGGTGACGGAGTAAGAATACAATTCACCACCCCTTTATCTTACCCGTGGGTCGTACGAGACGACTAAGCGATATAAAACGCATATAACATCTATGAGAGAGAAGGAAAGCTCGAAACGAAAATCTTATACCATCACGTCTGACCAGCGTGGTATAATCCGTCAATGACCCTTTCATTATGGAGGAGGCCCGAGCCCAACAGTGTGACATGTATAGGCTGAGATGGAGGTGGAGACGGAATGTTTTCAAATACAATCAATTTGCAAAAGATTCATTAAAAATAAAAGGTAACTGCCGCGCGGATGCGTCATATGCATAATGACGAAAACAGAAGGGAAAAATTTATAATCATATTCAATCGTATGATAATTGTAATAATACGTAAATGTAGAGGCACGTGTAACGCGTCAGTTCACGGTGACCCCATTTCCTTCGACACATTTATCAATTGTCAGTAATTCCCACGGAGTAGTGTTTCCATAATGATCTAGACGTACGTTAAAAGGATATATGGTATATCTATATTCCATAGTATAAACTCGAAGTGTTTGTTTTGAATGAATACGATTAATCTTTAGAATCAACCACAGTCCGATTTGAAAATTGTATGTTCTCATCAGCATCATCGTCATCACTATCATCATAGCCCATGTATGTCCCACTGTTGGGCTCAGGTCTCCTCCGTAATGGGAGGGAAATTAACCTACTATACCACGCCGCTCAGATGTGTTGGTATAAGATTTAGTTTTGAGTTTTCCTTCTCTTGCATAGATGTTATATGCGTTTTATATCCCTTAGTCGTCTCGTACGATCACCCACGGTTAAGATGGGGGTGGTGAATTGTATTCTTAGTCCGTCGCCACACGGATATCGTCGATTTTATGCTCTAGCATGTTCATTAAGAAAGCTTATTAATAAACATAAATCTTAATTATAGAATACGAGCAATTAATAAAAATGTAATTATTTTTATTGTTTATGGTGGCAAAGGAGCCAACAGCACCTGAAAGTGATTGCTCGTTTACCCACCAAGAGCAATAAAAAAAAAGTGTCTGTACTGCTTAAGGACCTTTGCAATACTAACGGTACAGCTAGGCTGTTGCCTACCAATCCAAACCCACCCAGAAAGTTGGGCTGCCGGCTCTCGCTTACCGAACGAAGCACACCAGCTCACAGTACAAACGTCGATTTTCTACTAGAGTATGGAACTACCGCGCACGGACAGTTACGGGGTGCAGACAGAAAACTGTCAATAGTGGCCTTGGCACTACTGTTTGCGAAGCCTACAAAATTTGAAATAATAAAATGATATAAAAGTAACGTGGTGGCAAACGAGCAAGCAGCACACTTGATGGTAAATGTTACGGGGGTACAACAAGACCTACCAACCCAAACCCACCCAGAAATATGGGGCTGCCCGGTTCTTTCGCTCACCGAACGAAGCACAGCAGCATATTGCCATTCAGACGTCGATTTTCTGAGAGAGTGTGGTAACAACCAAGACGGAGCGACTCACGGCTGTAGACAGAAAATTGTGAACGATGATCCTACCGCTAGAAGATATTCTTTATAACAAAATACATATACATAGTACATTCAGTAATGGTTACTTATAGCCACACTACGCGCGAGCATCGCATCATGGAAGCCGTATTGATCAGGAAATAATTGCTACTGATATTATTGCCAATGGCGATAAACTCACGTTTAAACGATTTTCATGTTTTCGCTGTTATTGCTTTGTGTATATAAGTTTTGTTTTCAATACCATTTCAAGTATATATTCGACGGTGGCGTAATAATTTTTGTAGTTATCATTCGTGCCAAGTGTAATGCGTTTGATTTTTATACAGGATCATTTTTTGCGATGCACGAATTCTGAATGTGAGTTGTAATCCGTGTTCGTTGATTGTGTGTAAAATAAAAATAACATGATACATTATATGGTAATCTGACTAATGGTTGACCTTCAATAGTAGACGGATACGGACGGGGGACTTTACAAACATGCAATTAACGCAGACAAATTACATCCAGACTCAGAACAACCACACAATCCAACCCACGGCACTGGCACGGAAGGTTGGTCTTTTATCCATTACGCCATCTGTGCAGTGACAATCTTGAGCATCTTCCATAATAAGAGGTTAATTAACCTACTATACCACGCTGGTCAGACGCGTTACTATAAAGTTTTATTTTGAGTTTACCTTCTCTTGAATCGGTGTTGTATGTACATTATATCCCTTGTCATCTTTTATGACATCTAGGTGCAAAAAAGGGGGTGATGTATGGTGGTGGTGAATTATAATCCTACTCCGTCACCATATAGAAGATCATAATATTTGCTATTAGATTATTCCTGCGTTTCCACAGTTTTTCTTTTCCTGTGATGAATGACATATATATTTTGCGGGATAATAAATGGTGTAAAGAGTTCAGGAATAACGTAAATTAATAATAGGGCATAATATTTTTTTCTAAATCGCTTTTGTTTTGTTGCGGATTTGTTTTTTATATATTGGCCCCCCATCGCTTATCATGCGTCCTCTCTCTTCATTTTGAGTGTTCTTTCGCTGCCTTGATTTTGATGATTAAATAATATCATCCTAATCGTGATTCAGTCTTAGTGGCTAATTCTAACTTCGAATATCCGTCGACATAACCATTTCGTATTGTGCCACAGTTTATATGCCTACACACATGCGTAGCCTTAACCCTTGCTCGTTGATGTCGTAAAAGACGACTAAGAGTCTTATAACGACCTGGGCCAACTCCATCTAATGCCGTTTGGTCAACAATTACACATTCCCAAGGAGGGTTGACGTCTGGCAGACGACCGGTCATAAAACTATTGCCAATTACTTTTACAATATGTACTATGAAAGAAGAGTACATATTGTATCAACCCCAAGTAATTGGGATTGTAGGAGAATGATGACACGTGCGTAGTCATTCTCCGGTATGAACACGATTGCTGTACGAACAGTCGTAAAAATTAATATTTTATATATTATCCGAAGCAAAGGTACGATCAGCTGCGATAATATAATAATGAACTATTTATTACTGACCATATTAAAATTAAAATATTTATGAGGCTCAACATTAACACTAAGGAAATAATTCTTATATTGCGCAGGATTTATAAACATATAATTAACGCAGACAAATTACAACTCGACTCGGAATAACAGTTTGTGGATCGCTCAAAATTTTGCCCTGTATGGAACTCGAACCCATGACACGCACAGTTGGTCGGTATCTTAACCATTACGCTATCTGTGCAGTTAGCATATCCGAGTTCTATAAACCCTTACCTTTAACATTAAAAACGATGGACGCGTTTATTTTTATAATAATTCATTTATTACTGTGATATTTTTTTCCACTATTTTGTACATCTTCCACAAGAAGATAATGTCACTGTCTTGGCTGATGAGTTGGTGATCTTGGTTAATGGTATAATTTTTTTTTAAGAAAGTGCTGCTCGTTTCTTGGTATGCATTTAGTTGGTAGAATTGTATCGCGGGGGACTTTACAAACATGCAATTAACGCAGGCAATAGACAAGTTACACCAATCACCACCTAAATGACACATCAACCCATATTAAATACAGTTGCTATTTAAACAATACTTTGTTCAGTACATATGTAAAAAAAAACAATCACTATGTTCCTAAGATTTAATGATTTCTAATGTTTACGCGAGTATTACACATTTGAAATAAAACAATTTTTACGTGATTCATATTTAGCGTTTGTATATGATTTTTAATTTTTTCGACAATTCGAACGCTTTCCAGCGTTCATGGTCACCGGCATAGCTGGGCATTAACTCGTTAATCCGTTAATCGTTAATTAACGAAGTTAACATTTTGATTAACGGATTAACTGTTAAGTTAACTTTTAAAAATGTTAACGAACACGTTAACTTTCGTTAATATGCAGAAGTCCGTTAATCGTTAATCCAATGCCTAATAGTTACCGCACGGCACTGACAAGTGCCGGGTGACGCGTGGCAGCGAGTGAAACAAAAACAAAACTAGATATATTTTGCCGGCGCGTGCGAGTGAGAAAGAAAACTGCGAAAAGATTTGTTTCGTTTGATCATTTCTTAACTTCAACATGTTAATGTTCATGCACCTAATGCCCGACGATTAAAATATACATTTGAATTATACAAGTATTTTGTTTTGTTCCTAACCAACAGGTTTTATAAGTTTACTTACGCAACGATATAAAGATGCAATTTTACACATATTAACGGATTAACGTTAACTTGCGTTAATTCTTCCGAAATGTAACGCTTTAACGTTTAACGAAGCTAACTTTTTTTGTAGCGGATTAACGATTAACGAAGTTAACTATTTGATTAACGGTGCCCAGCTATGGTCACCGGTGGACTTCCTAGTACTTGATCCTAGCACTCTCGAATATAATTGTCGAAATCTGTGACTGACTATAAAAAAAATATTTTCATCAAATTGTTCTTAATTCAAAACTGTAGACTCACAAATAAGAAAGTCGTCATCATCTCAGCTCATTTACGTTCCACTTTGGGCTCGAGCCTCCTTCATAATGGGAGGGAAATTGACCTAATATACCACGCTAGTTAGACGTGTAGGTAAAGGGATTTGTTTCGAGTTTTCCTTCTCTTGCATAGATGTTATATGCGTTTTATATTCCTTTAGTCGTCTCATACGATCATCCACGGGTAAGATAGGGGCTGGTGAATTGTATTATTACTCCGTCAGCACACGGAAGGGTAATGGGAATAAGAAAGTAATAAGTTTTTAATCAAAAAATAAAAAGGTTTTTTTTGGTCTAGTGTACAATTTTAATTTTGTGGAGTAACTACGTATATGACTTTTAGCGTCGATATGAAAATAATAAACGTTTCAAATTTTATGTGTTACCCAGTGGGCGAGAGTAATCACAGTCAATGAAGCATTCGGATTAATATGTGTGTAAATTTTGAAGCAGATCCAAATTTTGCATTCCATCAACACGAATGACTAAATTAATATTTGGAACGCAGCTACTTAACGTTGAACGTCAAGAATTGGGGTGAATATTTACAAACAACATTTTGCTCATATACGACAAAGACTGACTACTGGTAATTCTGTCCATATCTCCATATGGACAGAATTACCAGTACTGAGTACATCTCCATCTCCGTCTCCATAGAGATGTACAGAATATGTCGTTCCAAACGATATGGATGCGATGTATAGCCTTGTCCCAAAAAAAATACACGCTGCTAATAGTTTTCTATATACAGCAGTAGACTACCGTGTCACCTCCCCTTTGATAGTGGGTTGATCGCTGATAGTGATTTCTTGATTCCTGTGATCGATCTGAAAGGGCTTGCTCAAAAAAAAATAATTTTATTTTGATATTTCATTTTTCTATCCGTGTGGTGACGGAGAAAGAATACAATTCACCACCTCTTAGTCTTAGTCTTACCTATGAACACTAAGATAGACGACTAAAGGTTACAAAACACATATAACATCTATACATCTATTCAAGAGAAGGAAAACTCGAAACAAAATCCTATACCAACACGTCCAACCAGCAAGGTATAGGCAGTAGGTCAATTTCCCTCTCATTATGGAAGAGCCTCGAGCCCAACAGTGGGACATATATGAGCTGAGATGATGATGATTTCGTTTTATTTTGTTCATATTTATTTTGCAACTTTTAATCAATTTTTATTATATTTACGAGAAGGGATATAAATGTATTCTTACAGAATAAACACACAAAAGAAGGTCGTCTATTTTAGTTTGACAGATTTAGTTCCTTGCTATCAAAGTGCAATTTTATAAGCTCATAAGGTACAGTTTCATTACCCTTTATGATATTAATGTCCATATATATTACTATGAATACTCTGTTATAAACGTTCATTGCATACATAATACTTCAAGGTTTGGAGCACATCCAAGCATATTTTCATGACAGCCCAAACGGTCTATCAAAACGCCCGAAGCATTTACCAGCTGTGGCGGATTTCGTTCATATTTCTCATTCCTTAAAACGATAAGATGTCGCCAAAATATATTTCAATTATATTATGCCGTGTGGTGACGATGTAAGCATATAATTGACCACTCCTTTTTTTTGTTCGTGGGTGTCGAAGAGACGACTAAGGAATATTATTGCGGAGAACATTGATATAAGAGAAGGAAAACTTAATAGTGATAGGACCACGCTAATGGCAGTTCTCTGTCTACAGCCGCTATACCACACCCTCGCAGAAGATCGACGTCCGAGTAATGGCAATGTGCTATTGCACTTCGTTCGGTGAGCGAGAGAGCCGGAAGCCCAATTGGGGTGGGTTTGTATTGGTAAGCAGCGGCCTAGCTATACCCTTGGTATTGCAAAGGTCCATGTGCGGCAATGACACTTACCATCAGGTGTACTGTCTGCTCGTTTGCCACCATAAGCAATAAAAATTAAAAAAAGAAGACCTAAATATATCTGTCTGACCAGCGTGGTATAGTAGATAATTTTTCCAAGAAAGAATCCCAAGAATCTTGACAAAATTTAAATGGGATCGTCTTTTTAAATAGCAAGTTTGTTTCCAGGTGGCGAGATATGAGTTAGAAGATCACACGCCGCCAAACATGGAGCTGATACAGCCGTTTTGCGAGGACGTGCATACCTGGCTGTCGGCCGACCCCAAGAACGTAGCTGCAGTTCACTGTAAAGCCGGCAAAGGACGGACGGGTAAGTTTCAAATATATCAGAACATAAAATCAATAGCGAATCTAGCCATCTCCATCTATCCATGTAATATAAATTAATTGATAAAGTAACCATGAAAATCGTGTTTGCTCTTGGCAAAGGGAAGAGATTCATGACACCCAAAATATATTTTTTTATTTTACATAAAATTTTTGTATATCGCATAATCTGAAGTTATTTCAAGCTTTTCCCTCTATTAATCCCTCGGTCTATACACTACGACTATTGGATATTAGCCTTCACGCTTGACAAGCGAAGTGGCGATCTCAATTGATATTATGAGTTTCTTGGTAGGAGAGCCCCGTTGATTAATCTCGTTGTGATTCTTTAACCGGTTTTTACAACTCCTGCGTGAAAGTAAGGGTTGGCGACACATTGTATTTTTAAGCTGTTACCACACGTGTAAAGGAGTTATTTAGAGAACACATAAAACTTTCATTGTCCAGGTGGCTGCAGTATATCTAAACAGCATTCAATACCTGCTTTGTGCCGTATTAAATGACATGCGCCATTAAAATCAACCAAAGGAGCAATCACGCCTCTTGTGCGTTCCGTTTCATATACTTTCTTAAATCTCCAACGCGTTTAATGAAATCATTCAAATGTCCCATTTTTATAGACGTTGAAGTACATTAAACTTTTTTAAATTTTCACTGAGTTCTTTGGAATCTTCTCGTACACATAATACAGTGTATTTTATAAAGATTATTATTAGATGGTCCATGGTTCTTAATAGCAAACGGGAATTCTGGAACTATGTCCTGTGGACATCAGAAGGCTTGACAATCAATTCATTTACTACATAGAAGAACGCTTACTACCGACAAATTACGAAGAATTAGTATCATGAAATGTAAACGAGTCACTAAACTTTTTGTTCAATTCTTATTTTTTGAAAGAAGATTGATCTTTGGGCTTGTGGCCGGTTGTAAAATCTACGAAAATTTCTTCCATCTATGTTGAATGAAAACGTCTGCATATTAATTTCGATAACTGAAGGATAGGATTAAATCATATAGAGCAATTTTTAGCGAAAGAGTTCATGTAATTTGCGCTTTGTTTTTTTTATTGCTTATGGTGGCAAACGAGCAAGCAGCATACCTGATGGTAAGTGTCACTACCGCCCATGGCCCTTTGCTATACCAAGGGTATAGCTAGGCCGGTATCTACCAATACAAACCCCAAATCCACCCAGTTAGGCTTCCGGCTCTCTCACTCACCGAACGAAGCAGAACAGCACATTGCCATTACTCAGACGTCGATCTTCTGCGAGAGTGTGGTACTACCCCGGACGGACCGGCCCGCGGCTGTAGATAGAGAACTGTCAACAGTGTGGTCCAACCTCAAAGTTCACTTTATCCTTTTGCTAATTGTATGTCAGTCTGTTTTTATAATAAAGGCGAATGTCTATTATAACAAAAACAATAATTGCAAACACCTATACATTTTTATCTAACTTAAAGTTTCACATAAAACTTGCTGAAATGACTGTATCATTTATTTGAAACAGCTCATTGTTGCTAAAACTTTTCTAAGGCAGAAATCTTATAACGCCAGAATTAAAATCAAATTCTTAAAATACGTTTGCCTATTTTTTAGATTGTCAGCGATCTTCTTCTACTCTGAATAACTCCCACTCTATTTAATGGAAGCTTATTTCATTTAAGAGATGGTAGTCTGTAGAAGCTAGTAGTAGTTCTTTAGCTTTATTAGCATTACTAATATAGTCGCAATAAATCTGAGCTGTGAGTTAACGTTACACCCTTGGTATTCCAAAATAATATCGACACCCGATGAAGAAATTCATTTCTTTGTACCGTCTCTAACTTATACTTTTATAAATTTAGAACTCGTCCTCAACATGCGTAACCTTTTTGCGTGCAATGATTGATTGTATTTTGTATCGCCACATCGCCCATTAAAATATCAAAAGAATAAATTATTACATACTAACATTATTCCAGACAGATAAAGTTAGCATAATAGGTTTCCAGAAGGTTTTCGGTAACAAAGGTTAAGGCAACAAATTACACGTGCCACGTTATTGCCTATAGAAACGGATGGTAGGCGGGCTATTGTGTCGTACGAACAAAAATGATACGAAACTTCAAAGACGTAATTGCGAAATTTCTTTACACACCATAATTGGTCGTATTACCAACGCGGCCGCTTTCACGCATAAGTCGTAAATTAAAAAAAAAGGTCCTTTTCAAACCGACTCGTCTTTTTTTTACTGTGGGCAGGCCCGTAGGGATATAAAAAAGTGTAGGATTGTTGCACGGACACGAAACAAGCGGTGTTCTCGACACCAACGTCATCTGTTACCACCGATACGAATTTTCGATGTTTGAAATAGAACTCTTACGACCGACCGACGGGCTCTTGCTAAGTAACTCATACTTTTAATATAATTATGGCAATGGTATCTATATATTTATTCAGGGCATCACGCTGGATTGGACTTAGCATTCCTACTAAACATGTTGTACTATTTAAAAAAAAACCAGTAAAGAAATAATAATAATAGACAAACCAGCTGAGTTTCTTTCGGGATCTTCTCAGTAGCGGTTACGTTCTGATCCGGGGGTAGTTTATTGTATTAATTTAAAATGTTAAAATTGACAATATATAAGTGCCCTCGCAGAGTTTATACATAATAAATGAATTTGAATTTGGTGGATGGTTGGATTTATATTGGATTTATAACTCTAGCAGCGATAGCTGGTGGTGGTTGATGATGACTGCCAGGCAAAAAATTTTGAGTTAGAATACACGGCTGGCATTACCTACAGATTTTTACGACTTTTTCATATACATAATTGTAAATTTTGATAAGCATTTTAATTGCTGGTCCCTGTTGTTTTGATCTGTCTACGAGTTTATAACTACGAATCTATATATCTATTGACAATAGTAAGCGATGGATATTAGTTAGTATAGGGCCGTTCTCACACGACTCATTGAAAAAGGAAGAAAAGTTTTAATGTTTTTGCCGGCGTATTTTTTTTTTTTTGGTGATGGGTTCAGAATTCAAAGGCGGAAATTTTAAGTTTTTGTACGGTTTCTTTACAGGCACGATGGTTTGTTGTTATCTACTATACAGCGGACAGAAAGCGACCGCGGACGAGGCGCTCAAGTTCTATGGAACGAAGAGAACTCACGACGAAAAAGGTATGTCGGCAATGTACCCCTTTTTTTTTTCTTTGTTCCGCTCCGAGATTGCGCTTTTAAGTGCATCATAAAAATGAATCTATTGAAACCCGTTGTGTTGAGATTTTGTTTTATAGAAGAAATATAGTTTATGATATTTATGAGTTTATTGTTACTTGTGTAAGTTTTCAAGTTCTATTACACAATCATCATCATAATCTCAGTTCAAATTCGTCCCGTTCGTCGTTGGACTCGAATCTCCTCCACAATGATAGCAAAATTATTGACTTATAACATTGACTGTGTACATGGTGTAAGTGGTTAATATACTGATCTACAGTGTCTAGGGTGTTCTATTTCCGCACAGGACAATACTTTTTGCGGTCCACAAATTGATGTCCTGATTATTGAATTTGTGTCCCTTAATTATGTTTGCAATATCGTCTTTATTGATCATCTATTTCTTAATCCATTTAAACGTTGATTTATATTTGAAGTATAATAAAAAGTTCCAGTGCCGGAGTCGTTTAGAAGTATTTTAAACTAAACGTGCTTAGGAACAATAAGTCGATGTGACTATCAACCATAGGCTTAGATACAAAAAAGCCATTATCTTACCCGATCATTGTATACCAATTAGCAATTAACTTCTCATTTTCTGTTGAAACTACTATTCTATAGTTATTACTGCCACTATTATACTTATCATCAGTGATAATATAGTATTTTCCATGTAAATGGCCGTGTGGTTGGCGTAATTCGTATTGATCGACCTCTTATCGATTGTTGGATGTCTGGTGCGTCATTATCACGTACTATTTATAAATGTAGGTGCATTTTTCTTATTAATTATTCATTTCGTTATTAAAAATTACCACAGTAATCCTAATTGTTAAGCCTACATTCTCCAATTTACAGCGCCACTTTTCCAGCATGCTCTGGACTTCAAGTCCATCTTCTCCGACGAGAACAATGTCATCAGCGAATAGCATGCACCAGAGTGCCTCTTCCTCTATCTCCGATGTTAAAGCATCCATTATCAACAGGAAGAGGTAGGGACTTAACGCCGATCCCTGGTGCAGACCCACCTCCACATTGAACCCGTCGGAGTTTCCAGCACCTGATCTTACGTGGTTAAAGTTGTAAATATTAGATGTAACAAATTTCCCAAAAAAAGCTTTCTATACGACTATTTCACGTCAGGAAATAAAAATTGCAAGTTTGGTAGACTTGTCGTAAAATTGTGGTTACATGTATCTATTTGCATCTTCATTACGGTAATTCGTAGAAGAAAGTAAATTGCGGATAAGTGTAGATGAATTCCTGCATATAGCAGATTTAGAAATGTTAAGAAATTGGTAACCGTGATTTGAAATAGAAAAGTTTGTAATGGTGTGGACGTGATTATAGTAATATTGTAATAATCTGAAAAGTTACGGAGGGAATGTACAAAAAAATATATATTGGAAGATGATATGACCAGAAGAGGTATAAATTGATAGAAATGTGTAGATGAGAAAAAGATTGTGTGACTCGAAATTACTGACAATTATCTCATTTGCCATTAGCCAAGAGAGTGATGATGAAAAAATCTTAAATAACATGTCCCAAGATGATTAGTATATAATGCTCAATGGCTGTGCAGTCCAGTTACATGGGCTGTAGAGTCTGTGTGCGGCTGGATGATGGAATGTCGCCTTGGTTTGACGTCAATATCGGCGTTAAACAGGAGTGCGTTCTGTCAGCCAGGCTGTTTATCATATACCTAGATAAATGTCTCCAAAGGTTGAACGATATGAATGTGGGAGTCCAGATGGGCGACTCAGTGATCACTGCTCTGCTCTATGCAGATGATGCAGTACTGCTAGCACAGTCAGCGACTGACCTGCAGACCCTAGTCGACACAATGACAGAAGATTGTAAGAAAAGGGGTCTACGTGTGAATTTGGGCAAAACCAAAATAATGGTCTTTGAAAGAGATGAAGCCAGAACAGATGTAAGAGTAACAATAGTTAATGATGTACTGGAGCAAGTGGATGAATTTGTATATCTTGGATGTGGATTTAGCCGAGATGGAAGGTACACCACTGATATAGAGCGAAGAGTGAATGCGGGAAATAGAGTGAACGGAGCGTTGGGGCAACTTCTCGGTAGCCACCACCTCAGCCAGAAGGCACGTGTAGCAATACATAACGCAGTGCTTGTCCCAACGTTACTGTATGGAAGCGAGAGTTGGGTATGCAGAAAAGAGTATGAAAGTAAAATTAATGCGGTCGAAATGCGATCTCTACGGAAAATCTGTGGAGTTAGGCTGACCGATCGCATTCGTAACGACGACGTAAGAGAGCGAGTAGTTATGAAAGAGAGTATTGGTGTAAAGATGCGAAAGGGAATGCTCCGATGGTTCGGACATGTGGAAAGAATGCCGAACGAACGTCTGCCCGCTAATCTGTCCGGGGCAACGGAAGAAGCGGCGCGCGATCCCGTAGACCTGCCCGACAACGTGCCTATCGATGTCGTGCGAGTGGGTCACTGGGACCCGGTTTTTGTCTTCGGTGGTCCACCCGGTGGTCTACCCTCGCGGGTATCCTCTCGAGTCGACGCCCCGGTAGTTTTTGCCGTCGGAGCGCTGTCCTCACGCGGTGGCCTCACTCCGGGCGACCAATACTCAATCTACTTATGAGATGTCAAGATTTTATCAGGACTTGGACGAACGAAGCGAATATAACAACTAATCGCAGTTTGTAATATGTATAAATGATGAATTTACAGGTGTTACGATACCGTCCCAACGTCGTTACGTTGAGTATTATGCAGCGTTGATTCGTTCTGGTCTACCCTACACCGCTACGAAGGTCCACATACGAGAACTGGTAATGTCACCGCCGCCTATGCTGAACGGAGGACAATGTTCGCCAGAACTTACTGTGTCACAGGCTCATCCGCCTTTCAAGGTAATATTTTCATCGAAGTCATCACGAATGATTAATCATCATTAATAGATTACTTATTGTACTCTTTTCATTTTTTCCCCAATACCCAAATTGCTTGGTTTAGCATTGCCAGTAGCTAGTTCTTATAAATATTTAATTTATTACTATGTACTATACAACCGTTTAGTTGAATATTGAAGATGCATATGTAAAAATTTGAACTTGTTAATGGAAATTGTAGGCCGCATCTTTGATTTATGTAATTGGTATAGTGTAACGTCTTGTTTTTATCGAAATGAGATCAATCTATCCAATGTTCTAATGAGTGTCCTTCAGGGATCATATATAGGACCTTTACTTTCCTATACATATTTGGTGATTCAGAAATGCAATTGGACGTTAAAAATATTAAATATATATCTAAATAGAAATCTATGCAGCTTGATAACTGTTAATTTGTGGATACCTACGATAAGAGCTTTACTTTTATATGACATCTGATCGGGTTATATGTCCGGGTTGGGCAAAGCGTTATAGAGTATTTCTGTCTAGGAATTCTCTATAACAGAATGAAATTCTCACATTATGCCCAATAGATAATGACAAATTATTGCGCTTTCATACTTGTTATTAACACCAATGTCGGGGTTCGATCCTCACACAGTACAATACTTTGTACAATCCACACGTGGTTGTACCGAATCTGGCTGTAATTTATGACCGTTGCAATGCTTATGACAGTACTTTGCGGCTCAAGTACCTATCCCTTAGTGTGGAGTCTTGTTTTTTTTTTGTTTAAAGAAAGACGTTATACAATTGTAAAGTAATATAGTGCGCATGTTTGATGTGACGTGGGCAGTAATAGTGAGTGGGTTTCGTAGCGTAAGAGGGGGGCTCGTGTATTGTGTCAGACGGCGGGCGGTGCCGAGGTGTGCCGGGGTGGTGGTGCGCTACGCGTCTGCCTATCGTCGTGTACACCACTAGTGGGCGATGTACGTGTCGACGTATACAACAAGCACAAGATGAAGATGCGCAAACAGAAACTATTCCACTTCTGGTTCAACACGTTCTTCGTGGCCGCTGAGCTTGGTGCGCAACGGTTACAACCGCTTGCTGACAGTCAGTATACAATAATCCTTACTAATATTATAAATGCGAAAGTAACTCTGTCTGTCTGTCTGACGCTCTTTCACGCCAAAACTAAGCTAGTCTAGAACCTGACAAAGGACATAGGCTACTTTTCAATGCAAAAAAGGGTTTTAAAGGGTTGTAAAGGGGGATGAAAAGTTGTAAGAAAAGTATCGTCATTTTATAAGCCAGAATCTTGAAACTTATTTTTAGTGTGTCGATTAGATACTCGTATAAATAAATGAGACATTAAAATGTTGTAAAAAAAATACCCTTAAGTAAAATAAAAATAGGGGATGAAAGTTTATATAGAAATAGGTTATTTTAGAAGCTAGATTAACGAAAAAAAATGTTTTTTTTTTATTTTGATCAGATAGGAAAGTAAACATTTACGCGGGCGAAGCCCCGGGCAGAAGCTAGAACCTATATATATATTGATTTCTGATGTTTACGGGAATATTGCACATTTGAAATAAAACTATTTTTTAATCCAACTATTTTTATGTCAGTACAAAAAGAAAATAAATCTATTATTTTATATTGTTTATATAGTATACAATTGTATATAGAATAAGGTGGTATATATAAATCTCTGTAATAACGCTGACTTGTTGGACGTGAGACATCCTAGTCCTCACGTGATCATGAACGCTGTATGCTGTGTAATTGTGTGCCGTAAAAATAGTTTTATTTCAAACCTAAACGTATATTATATCGACATAGGCTATTGAATTAAGTTTATCTACAAGAGTGGATGATGTCGTAATCACACTTGACTGTTGGGTAAGAGCACCAGTTAAGTTATAAGATTCAAAATCAACACAGGCATTTTTTATATTGCCAATTTTATCTTAAATTAACAAAATAAATTACCATCTAATTGGTACGTGTTCGCTATTGAAAAGTTATGACAAGAAACTCTGTGGATTGCACATATGGCGTAGTAGTTAAGATACCGATCATCCGTGCCAATGGCGTGGATTCGATTCCTAGCCAGGACAATACTTTGTGCGATCCACAAAGTCTTGTTCTGCCTGTAATTTGTCTGCGTTAATTATATTTTTGTAAAGTACGCAATACAAAGATAGTATATATATTATATATATTCCTTAGTGCAGGGTTAGGGTCTTTAAAAAAAAAACTGTGAGCTAGTTTTTTTTATTTAATTTATTGTTTAATATAATGCAAACGACTGACTAGATCAGATCACACAAACCACACCTGATAGTAATTTAACCGCAAGAGCAGATTTTTCCAAACGTGTGCTATCGCTCGCTCTCATGGTACTCTCTTAGTCGTTTCCACGATCCCGACTGTGAAGCTAAGCGATATATTTTAGAGTAGGTACTTCTATTTGCATTAAGGAGTGTTAGCTATGATCTTGCAGTTTGAAACTGTTTATTGTTAAGTCCAAAAATTCGTCTACCTATTATGTGAGACTACAAGTTACGCGACATATTGTCGATAAAGACTGCCTACCCCTTAGGGGATAAATGTATGAGATAAAAAAAAAACAACAACAACAAAAATATTATTACTGAATATTGATATATATCAATTAATACTGCCATCAAATAAGAAAAATATTTTAGTAGTAGGAATTTTTATACCTCCAAATACTGAATGCAGATATTTATAATATATTGATTAGCGAAAACTTGCATTACAGGTCCATCCTTGGAGGCGTTCAAACTGACGCTAAACAAGTGGCAATTGGACGAGGCACATAAGGACAAGGAACATAAATATTACAGCGAAGATTTTAAGGTAAAATATAATTTATAATCTATTGATAATTCTCCTTGTAGCAGTTGTGAATATTAACTAACAATCCAATTGTGGTCCATAATGTATTGTACAAGGTGATAATATTTATTTAAACTGTACTGATCTAGAAGTATGAACTTCTAATAGAACAATTAGCCCCGAGGTCCGTTTGAGTCCGCTTTCATTGCCGGGTAATTACTATGCCCAAATTGTCTAAAACTTGCAATGTGTTCTGCATTTATTCCATTTTTGCATGGAAGAAGATACGCTATGTGGTGCACTTTACTGCCTGGCCAATGCTATCGGAGTTGCGTTTCGTGTGCCTACCTGTGGTAAGCTGTGAAGTCAAATGTGTGAAATTGTATGGAGCATGTCCGGAATGGGGCCATGTCTGCAAGTCGGTTGTCGTCCCTCACGGACTTTTGGCATAACATCGGTGGATGCACCGCGAGCCGCGTAGCAGTCAACATCCGCGACACTCATCGCCGTAACTGTGTCTGCCTGTGTGTCCCGTTATGGATTACTATAAGGGCATAGATATAATACCGTTTAGACCATGGGGTAAATTCCTATAGCTTGGAAGAACTTTACAATCATGTTTTTAAAAACAGTGCACTAATAGTTAATAAAATATTTCACATCTTTATACACATAATTCTTCTATATGTGACTTAATTCCTCCTAAACGGCTGCACCGATTTTGTTGAAATCTTTACTTGTGTTCAGGTGGATTCAAGATTATTTTAATATCAGTCCTGATAGATGGCGCTGTGTTCAATGTTAAGGAATTCTGTTGTGTGTTCTTTTTTTTTCGAGATTTGTCAGCAGCCTCTGTTGGGTCATCTAGTTTTTTTTTTATAAAAATCTAAACGATAATTGCCACACAATATTGTATTTCAATGTTTTTAACTTTAACACGCAAGCTATAAGTATGTCATAGTCATAGGTACGTCACATGTACCGGAGTGCAAAGTCGCCTCTAACCACACATCATCATTCTCCTACTCTTATCCCAATTACTTGGGTTCGATAAAATATGTACTCTTCTTTCATACATATTGTAAAAGTTATTGGCAATAGTTTTATGACCTGGCCGGCCTGGGACCTTATGGCCGCCTGCCAGAAGTTAATCCTCCTTGGGAATGTAATTGTTGACCAAACCGCATCAGATGGAGTTGGCCCAGGTCGTTATAAGGCTCTTAGTCGTCTTTTACGACATCCATGAGCAAAGTAAGGGTTGGTAGTATTCGTAGCCACTACCATACAGCTAATCCTCTAACCACACGGTAGAGAGAGTATATTGTTCTGTCATTTGAAATGGCAACAGTTGTGTTCCTGCTTTTATTACAAATGCCAGTAACAGTTATCGTGACTTTGGCATATATTAGAAATTAATTTAAACTGTAATTAACTCAGGTTTCAACATGTACATCATTAATCCGCCTCGGCTAAAACCGATACTAAACCTGAATTAATTGTCATTTATATAACTTTCTTAATGCCATGATATTGATATTTAAGTATGATATCTTCTCTTTTTTTAACTTTAGTTACCCTTTGTTGAGCAAGAACTTGCTCCACATTAGAGGCCAATTTGCATAGAGGTGTTATTTTTTTCACTTGTAAGGACATCTTGCTTTACTCAATTGTCTTTTGTGAAATCGAGATTGTAATTTAATATATATTTACCAACTTGTTTATTACGTTGCAGGTGGAGCTGATAATACAGAAGATGCCGGTGTCATCTACGTTCGTTGGTGCCGGAGTGCGGGCCGCTTCGCCTGCCTCCTCGCCCGCCTCGTCCTCGTCGTCCTGCTGCAGCGAGCCGGACACCGAGCCCGATGGCAACTGGGACTCAAGTGAGCACCGACCCCATACACCCAACTCAATCCCAACACTACCCAATCTGCGCGCCTCCTGGCGTGATTTTAGCGGACGATTCGCCTCCGAACGCAGAAAGGACAGGGACCATTAGTTATTTAAATTAACAGGACACTGTTCTGACGCTGAATATTAACAGCTGTTTTCATTGAGGCAGCAAAGGTCCATATTTTTCATATTTTATTTTTTTCATTTAATTCTCAATGAAAGTCCTTTAGCCATGGCAACAGGCATCACTAAAATTCTCAAAGACTTATAATCTTAGGTGGAAAATATTCACCCGGACTAGTCAGCTTATTAAACATCATATTTTGAATGTTGTTATTTCATTATGAAATTGTTATGACCACAAGCATGTTAGAATTGTATTTAATATGGCTGACATTTATATTCAACGATAAGGATGCCTCATCTCATATTATACTTGACCTATAGTCATACGATTATATGTTTTTGTGACAATAGGCAAAAGATATTTGAATTTTTAATGATGGCAGAGGACATTGTATATTTAAATATCATTAAAACTGAATATACCAATGTGCTTACATATAATATAAGTATATAAATTGTCAAATGAATAATTGTTGATAGATTTTCGGTTCTATGATTGTGTGTTTTGTCGTGTTTGCAGCAATTTTTTTTTAATAGATATATTTGTGTTGAATGACGGTTTGATTTACAGTAACAACTGAATTTATTCATTTATTGTCATCATCATCACATCCCATAAATGTCCCACTGTTGGGCTCGGGCCTCCTCCGTGATTGGAGGGCAATTAACCTACCATACCGCGCTGGTCAGACGTGTTGGTATAGGGTTTTATTTCGAGTTTTCCTTCTCTCGCATAGATGTTATATGCGTTTTATATCCCTTAGTCGTCTCGTACGATCACCCACGGGTAAGATATGGGGGTAGTGAATAGTATTCTTACTCCGTCACCACACGGAAAGTTCTCATTTATTGTATTCACAGTGTGAAAATATATTTTGTTAGTGATAGGGTCACTGTAGTATGCAGAGATAGAGTTCTCTGGCACTCTGTTCTCTCTGCCTACCCTGCAAGGGATATGGCGTGATGATATGTATGTATGTATGTATGTATGATAGGACCACACTGTTGACAGTTAGCTGCCTACAGCTGATCCTTTCGGGGTAGTGTCAAGCTCGCAGATAATCGACGTCTGAGCAGTGGCAATGTGCTATTGTGCTTCGTTCGGTGACCGAGAAAGCCCGGCACCCAACATTCTTGGTTGGTTTTAAGGTTTTCTATTGTACGCAACAGCCTAGCTGCGCTGTTGGTTTTGCAAACATCCAGGGCGGCAGTAACACTTACCATTGGGTGTGCTGTTTGCTCGTTTGCCATCATCAGCAATAAAAAAAAATATTATTTTCAAATGAAATTTTTTTTCTTCTTGTAAGGGGAAATCGTCTTTAAAGATCTTCTGATGAAATGATTCTTTGTGTTAATTATTCCAAGCAAGCAAGCAAGCAATCCTTCCAAGGTTGATATATGGATATTTGTGAAGTGTTCAGCACAAAAGTTCGTTCCTCTGTGCAATGTTTAAAAAAATAAAAGAATTTTATGGAATCGGCTGGAAATTTTAATGAATTCTGATTACAATTTCGCAAATTGCATAATTTTGTCTTTGTTGTAGTTTTAGTTATACATAAAAATAAAGGACGATAATTTATTTTTAAAATATCACACGAAAATTCTTTTAGGTTTTTATTTTCAGTTGTTACTGTAAATTCGAATTGTCATTTCAACCATATTTGTTAGTGATTACTGGTTATATAGTTTAATAATCCTTTATTTTAAATGGGAGGCGCGCTGTTTTGCCGATATTTTGATCTCTATTACCGATAACGAATCGTCTTGCGATATATCCGTACATCTCTATTGTAAAAATTAAAAAAATCCGTTTTACTATTTAATAAAATGTGGCTCTGGTATTTATATAAATGCTGCATTTTTAATAATTGATTAGTCTGTGGTTAGCTATTATCTGTGAAATTCATTTTATTTTTTAATTAATGATGGAAGTTAGAGTGCATATTTGATAATTGTCAACTTACAAAAGTGGCCGTTTGTAGGGTATTTTTTTTTTTTGGTATTGGGAGTGACGATCTTATCGCCTCCCAACCGTCAGTTTCTTACAGTTTTTAACCCCCTAAACTATACACAAATTAAACAATTTATGGATCGCATAAAATATTTTACGGCGTGGGAATCTAACCCATCAACACTGGTACTGTAGATCGCTATAAGTATCACACTATTTGTGCAGTCGACACCATTCTTGTGCGACTAACATATTTAATTATTAGATAATTAAAATTATATATGTTTGTACAGAGCAAATAATGGATAATCGCACGCCTTGGTATTAAAATAAATTTTAATGTACCCATTGTAACTGACTTGGGGGTAATGTTTTTCATAAAGTGATGTAACCAAACGGAATTTTTCAATGCATGCTTATAAATGATTGTCTTTTGTGTATTATAGTCATAGATAAGTGATTTATAGAAGCGAACATTATAGTCAAACGTTTTGTGCCTAAATATCAATGACGCCATCTATCCATCAGCTTATCGACGTTCATTGTTTGATATATTCCTATCAATAGGGTAATAATCCGTAACCGATTAGTAAGTGGTTTGGAGAGTGCATTCGTTGATGAGTTTCTCAGAAGACCCTCGTCCTCCATTAGGCGCTTTTAGCGGCCTCTACCAAAACGTAAAGAGTGGCGATATATTGTATTCACGCGAGTTTTTGAATAGGTATCCGTGATTATTAGACTCCTTGAAGGCATTTTTTTTAGTTGAACTGGAATTTTTCTATGCCTTTGAATTTAAAATAAAATAAAGTTATTTTTATGATTTTTTATCACGTGTTGGTGGTGACTAACACATCACCGTAGCTCACCTCCTTAGATGCTGTTGATTATACTAAATAGCGAGATAAAGAACAAAATTAAAACTAATATTAGTAAACGAAGAGTAATGTATTTTGACTTTTATTTCATCATATTTACCAAGTATGAGTTGATAAGAATCTTTTAATTCAAAAACCTTTATGCTATAATTTACCTTGCATCAAAATTCTTTTAACTTAATATATTATATAGCGTTTACATAAGCTGATGTATTTAATTGAAGGCTCTATTACTGTTTTAAGAACTACCAAATACGCAATAGATTTCAATGGGACTTCGCTTCTATAATTTTCTAATCTGTGGCCATGGTGTGAAGTATTTACGTGTAGATGGGGCTGTCTTGTCAGTTACATAGGAGGTTCTCAAACTAACCTCCGTTTAATGGAATAGCTGGGGGGGTATGTTTTAAGATTTCCTCAAGTGGCCGATCCTAATGCTGACCACCATAGTGCCACTGACAATATTCTGATTTTTGCACGTTTCAAACGCCGAACTCCACAGTCGGCCATCGATACTTCAGTAGAACTGGGATAACTGGGTGACATTTTAATAGTCGTATTGGCAGCCCTATATATGAGCATTGGCAGCCCTATAAGGCTAGATACTTACTGATCGTGGCGGTGTGGCGCAGGTGGTGTGTGCGAGCGAGTCGGCCGCTACCGCCCGCTGTCGCCCGAGCAAGCGCCCACCACGTAACTATATATATGTACGACGATGACGCAGCTTGTGACCTTATACTCAACACCGAACTTGACCATGCTGACCTACACCGTCCTATGATATGTGCTAATCGCACACATTACACATACCGTGTCCTTTACATTTATTTACTCCTCAAGGAATTAATCGACTAATTATTTCTAAAAGGAAAAATTAATCAATATTATTGACAGAAATCCTTCAGAAGCGAAATTAAAGCTTTTTATTTTGTATATGTGAGCTGTAATTCGGATTAGAGACTTTAAATTTTTAATATAGCCTATATTTCGCCCAAAAGTTTGCACCTTGGGATCTTAAAGTAGGGGATTAAAGTTGGTATGAAAAAGGTTATGACATTTCTTCTTAATAGTTAAAGAAATAAAAATCACTTATTAGTTAGTACTTTAGAAATTAAAGCATATCTAAGGGGACGAAATGGGGGTTGAAAGTTTGTATGCCATTACATAACGCAATGCTTATAGTCATAAATTATCTTAAATATTCAGAGCAAAAATATTTATAATTTATATATTATTATGGTTACGAAATCAAGTTTAGCAAAAATAGTATTACAATTAGGTTCTATATTAGAAAAAGAAAATACAATTGGGTTATTAATTACATCAAAAATTAATGTATTAAAAAATATTTCATTTATTAGTCGTTACATTTATTAGTGACCCCACCACATCCCGACCGTCTATTCATTTCTCACGTTTCACTGTGTGTTATCATAATCTGCGTCATCGTTATTATTTTGTTCTACAGCACGTTTTGTTACTGACAATGCTCGGCTTGCCACAACTAAAACATGGTTTCACTCGACTATTCGTTTTTGTACGTTATCGTTCATCGCTTACACCTTTGTCACTGGTAGCTAAAATGTTAAGCGGTAAACTAGAACGTGTTTTACTTTAACTTTGAAGGCAGGCGTAATAGTCCTATAGAATTGTAATTTACGAAGTCTGTTCTTCAGTTCATGTATAAAAACATCTGTAACTGGAGAATATAACTCTCAACTCTTCAACTAAAATGTGCATATAGCATACGAAGATGCGCGTATGAGGAACAAAGTTATTTTCAAATTGAATGTATTAAGTATCTAATATTATAAAATTGAGTAATTAATTATATTTCATAGTTTTATGGATATAAAAAACAAGAGCATCACTCTTGGTATAATTTAGAATGATCCAAAAGGGGCGTAAATCGGGTTGAATATGTTCAAGGCATGAATAATAGTTTATTTATTTTACAAATTCGATTCCATCCAAGTCTATTATAAATGATTAGTCAATAGTTTTCATGTTTATTTTTTTGCCTGCCATTAACCCCTTAATTATACAACTCTATATTAACGATACATCTAGTGTAAATACCGAAATTACACATCATTTCTTTTCTTTGAAATAGTGGACACGGATTACGCCGCCATAAGTTTCCTGTAACACAGATTTTACGCGCGTTCTGGAATCGTAAAGAATGACTTTTTTTTTTTAATTTCGATGACATTTTTTTTAGCTACCACATGACAAAGGTCTGTTATTTGTTCCATAAATTTATCACCACACTTTGAATTTGTTATAGATATGCGTTTTGTCAACTATTTTCTAACATATTTTCATTTCTGTGTTTGTCTT
Source organism: Lymantria monacha (assembly GCA_905163515.2). Taxonomy (NCBI): domain Eukaryota; kingdom Metazoa; phylum Arthropoda; class Insecta; order Lepidoptera; family Erebidae; genus Lymantria; species Lymantria monacha. Next base: position 25,884,780 of record LR991099.1, read on the forward strand.
TATAAGAGTTATTTTACACTGGAACATTGATTTTTTTTTCCTTTACGATATGTGATGGGCATACTTTATTTTTTTTTATGCTCTCTATACATCCTTTATACGCTGTTCACGTTCAGACTGCTTCATAATTTTGCTTGGTTACCTTGTGCATGCAACTATATATTTTTGTATCAATGCTGGTATGATTATCATAAAAATAAATACATATTTTCATAAATATATATTATATTAGATTGAATTAATAAGCATACAGCATTATGATACACTTTTTACGATTATACTGGCCTTATATTTATATATATTTTTTTTATTATTACATATATATTTTTGCTCTTTTATAATCTATGGTTATTTTAAACGTTTTTTCTCTATGTGTGGGTTGTGTTATGTGTACATAATTTGAATATTTCATACAGAACCATCCGTGGTACAGAACAGCTATATAATTAAGCATCATTTACCATAAATATTATGAGATAAAAAATATGATATCCAGTGAAAACAAGCGAGACAGATATGTAATTGTGATGCATGTATTATATAGTTTTATTGTACGACGTAACATTTCATTCGCTGTATATAACTCGCTTCGCACAATTTGAACGCATTACACATGCCACATACGGATTGATTTCTAAAGCCTATTTTTTTTTTTCATTTTTAATTCTCAACGAGGCCTTTAGAAAAAAAAGTACTGTAATATCGTTTGTTTGAATTTTTTGGGCTGTCATACTTCATATACAATTTTAAATGGTCATACTAACACTTTTTTTTAAATTATAATCTATTTTTATGGATTTTATAGCGTTTTAATTTTGTTTTTGAGCATTCTGATGTTTTGAATATTTTTGGCATTTTATTTGGCGTTCATGGTAACGAGTGGATACATTATATGACCTACCAATAGTCATTCTTTATGCTAACGTTTTTTAAAAATACTTATTAGTTAACTGCTACCATAGTAGCAGTAATTTATTGTGACAATTATTATAATGAGCAAAATAAAAATAAAAAAATATAATAGTAAAAACCTTATTCCATCCACGACCATAAATGCTAAAAAAAAAACATTTTTAAAATTTAAGCTAATAAAAACACAATTAAATTGCGATGAAATGCGTATGACTAATTTTCTATTAATCGCGTAAATATCTGAAATCACATTGTGATATTAAATATTAGGTCCTTTTTTACGTATATGAATGCTTGCCGCCCGAAACATTCAAACATATATAAAAATCTGTTAGTGGCATATGTGTTATGTTCAAATGGTTATAAGGGTTTGTTACATTTTCAGGTGAATCCACATACTTGTGAGGTTGGCACGTGAGCTCGGTGACATCCACACTTCTATAAATAAAAAAAACCCCGCTTTCACCCCATCCTCAGGCAAGGCTTGACTCTAACACGGTGCCGACAAGACTATATAACCCAGAACAAAAATAGTGACGTTCAATGAAAAAAAAATGTAGTGCTATTTTATGTGTGTTTAAAATGTGTAGATATATATATATATAATAAAAAAAAACTAGCGGGTTGTGCCATTGTCGCGTACCGACGGACAAAACGTACGGTTTGGAAATATATATATGATGAAAAACAAGTTTTTGTGATAAATAATTAGTGTGCTGAAATGGACTGAATACGGAGATTTTTTTTTCCTTTAATTTCACCCGATTTACAAGCCGTCGAAGATTCGACATTAATCGTATGGTCACAAGGTATGTTTCTCGTTATATCTTCTTATGACTGATAAGTACATTTTTCGGTATTTTACATTATTATTTTTTTTTAATAAATAGTAAGCTTCGCCCATTGTCATAGATTGTCATAGAGTTACAGTGGATAGCAAAAAAAAAACATTTTGTACTTTAGCGTCGAATGACTGTGACGTGTTTTATAAAAGTGTTACTCTGCCGAATTCTAAAACAGACTGAAGATAAAATACCGGTAATCAAGAGATCATTAGAAATGTTCTAGATATATATATCAGTCGGTATGGATTTTAATGTGAATCGCTTTGAGTAGTTAAAAAAAATAACAACATAAAATTGTCTATACAAATTGTGTTATTTAGAAAAAAAATCATTGGTCATTGATGTTATTTTTTAAAAATGGTATGTTTATTTTCATCACTATAATGATAAAAACCTACTAAAAGTACCTGCAAATCAAATATGGTTGGTTGTATGTTTTAAAAAAAAATGTAATTCTCAATGTTTATTATTTTTTTTTGTGTTTAAAATAAACGTAACCATTTTTTTTTTAATAATTAGACGTACCTAGTCAATGTCTTTAATAATGACTTGAGAATGTGTAAAAATTAAGGAACCAATATCTAGGTGCTCTTTTTCATTTTAAATAACGATACCATCTTGGTTGACCCGGCGATAACGGTGGTGACCAAAACAATTCGAGGATATCTAATTATTTTTTTTTATTTTGTACTTTGGATAAACGTAAAACCAGCCACACTTATTTATAGTTTTGTTTTTTTTTTCTCTATTGATTAATGAATTATATGCCGCGTGTGTGAGGCAGATTTTCCCACCATTTTCGACTAAGTCCATTGACGGACAGGTTTTTTTTTAATGTTTTTTTTTGTATACTTTCGAAAGATCTCACTAACTGCCGTCATAAATGTAAAAAAAAATAGGCTTTGTGTATCTACTGTGGAGTTTTTGTGGAATAATTTCTTTTATATTTTCAAAGGAAAATTTTCAAAGCAAAGGCTACGATTTGTGTAAGGAAATGTTTTTTTTTGTACAAGTTTTAATTCTAGTAGAAAGACTTGTAACCATAATTTTAACTCAATAGCATAAATTAAATAGTATTCTGAGAAAATTGTAAGCTTTGAGCCTAATAATCTCTCATCTATAAATTGAGTTTACAAATCCCCTAAAAACAAATTCGTCTAACAGTACCCTAATTAAATTAAAATGATAAATTACGTTCCGAATGTTCTAGATTTTACTACCAAAAATACCACAGTATTTACTTTGTTAGTAGAAAAAAAAGTTACTTCCAAAAAAAGCAAGTTTGATACTTGACACAATTTTACGAAGGAAACTGAAGGCCTAGTGTAATCATTAAATTTTTATCTTTGAACCTCTCCCCGTACCCCTAGACTGTCAGTTGAAAAATAAAATATGTTATTTGTTTTATAATATTATATGATAATATATTTAGCTATAAGGTTATTTTAAATTCGTGTATTTTCATTTCTGTTGTGATATGATGCAGCTATATTTTTTTAATGATGATAAATTTACCTGATGCTTGATGGTAACTCACGTACATTGACTGCAGTATTGCCAGGGCTACAGCGAGGTCGCTGCCTATTGTAAAATGAGGTTTGGACTTCCGAGTCTATCGCTCACCGAAATAATTAAAATAAAATGATTTAACTCCCGATGAATATTAGTGCTACTAATGAATGGCACTAATTAAAACGAAACTAATAAGTCCAAAGTTGATGGATTCACTAATAAGGAATCCAGGGATTCATAGGACACAAAATTGCTACTATCGAGCTCCAACATTAGAATAGATATGTACCTGTCTGCAACAGCTAAGAAAAGGAGCTGTTCACCTTGAAATGTCTAAACAAATATTCATTATGAAGAATATATTATAATATCATTAATTCTTAGAATTCGATCACGACAAATTTCAAACAAAAAAAAACTGCATCATATTAGATTCATTCGTTTTGGAGATATGATGCCACAGACAGAGAAACTCTCTTTTTGCGTCCGGGGATAAAAAACTACTACTCACACGTCCAAATTTGCGAGTGTAGTACTAAATGAGACAAGGCGACCCTTTTTCCTCTTTTTTTATAGGCTATTTAACCTCTTTTTTTATAGGCCATGTATTAAACTATGTCGAGCTTTAGGATCCTCTATAATAGGAAAGGAATTGGCCTTCACTCATCCATCAGATTATAGTCTCTTTCATCTACTGGTGATCATAAACATGTCCGAGGGGAGATAATGCTGTATTCGCCACATTAAGCAGGCGGGTTGACGTATATGGGGTTGGTGTCCCAAAGTAATGCTGCTTATTCTCTCTACCACAGCCATTTTTTACGACTCATTTGCAATTAAGGAGTAGCGATAACTGTTCTTATCCTGTCGTTATACGAGAATAGAGGCAACTCAAGCAATAGGTTCTAATGGTCTGCTCAAAAGCCGAAGAGTATTTACATCTGACCTTGAAAAATAGAGCTGCTGTTGACACGGCCGAAAGAGAATACACGACTTTTAAGCGACCTTTATGGGTACTTTTAATCGCATGTTATACACTGACTGACTGACATGGTGAATGACAACGGAATGACAGTGAAAAGAAGATGTATTTGTTTTATTATTGCATTGTTTTATTGTACTGTGGAATTTTTATTGCAAAAGTACAAAGTTGTCTGCGGATTGGCTAGGTCTTCGAAGAGCGCTCCTCCACGTTTGTGCGTTGGAGTCATGGATTTGAATATTTTAAATTGTACTTTCAATACCTGTTTATATCAAAAAATAAAAGTGAATTTTAATTGTTTACATTCAATTTTCAAATTCATACTTTTATCCTTAAAACTGGCGGTAAGATTATGGTAGACTAGGTAGAATATTTAAATGTTGCCCAAACACAAAACAAAGACTTACAGCAAGTCGCGCAGTGCTCCCTTAGAGAGCATTTTGCCTTTCTTTTAGCAAAGGAAATGATGTCAACGCTTTGTATTCTCAATACTCCTGGATATACGAAGAAATAATTTGATGTTACTTTAAACAGTCTCATAATAGATAGGTGTGATTGTAGCCCCTCTCCCGGTAAGTGGTATGTACCTAATTATAGATAGTTGTACAGTTAGCGCTGCTAGATGAATGGAATTTCATTAATTTTATTGTATTTTCGTTTCTATGGTAGGTGCTCAAAACAAACGGCTCTGTAATCGGATTTTATAAACGACTCTGTGTTATTATAACATCGAGAGTTACAAAACTTGCGAGACTCTTGCTGCAAGTCTTGGTCTTGCATTTGGACAACATTAGAATATGTTTTTACTTACTTTCTGGCACGGTGAAGAACGTTATCGATCTGCTAACGAGTCATGATGTATATATTTTAGAAGGTATTTGAATATATTGGGTGATGATACAAGTATTTATATCACCCAAGACATGAGAAACTATTCTACGGCATAAAAATCACTGATATAATATTGTACTATATATAACTGCCGTATATGCAATTTCAAAAATTTATTTTATTTATAAAAATAATCACACGTCTGACCAGCGTGGTATAGTTAGCCAATCTCCCTTCCATTATGGAGGAGGTTCGAGTCCAACAGTGGGACATATATGAGTTGAGATGATTATCGTAAAAATACGGTTATTTTTCTATAACATAAAATAAGGGAATAAAAATATATTAATAATTATCTTTTCTGCCGAAATATAATAGAATAAAAAAGAAGTAATAATTTTTCTATGGCGTTATACGCCGTGCCAGTGGAATTTTTAATCATCATCATCATCGTCATCTCAGCTCATATACGTCCCACTGTTGGGCTCGAGCCATCTCCACAGTGGGAGGGAGACAGACCTACTATATCACACTGGTCAGGGGTTGGTATATTATTTCGAGTTTCTCTTCTCTTGCATAGATGTTTACTGCATATCATTTAATCATCTTTTACAACACCCACGGGTAAAATAATGGGTAGTAAATTGTATTCTTATTACGTCACCACACAGAAATTGTTTTTAAACTATCGGAGTATGTATAGACATTATTTTAAACATACTAGATTTAAATAAAGATCGATAAGATTCATTTAAAAAATAATAGGGTCTAATACATTGTCACTATGTCGAGAGTATTTGTTTTCATACCCCAAGTTATGTTTAATGGTGAAACGAGTCGACCGCTCGTATAGATATAATAATAGACACGAGACCGCTGTTGGACGATCACCTCCACATATGAGAGATAATGCCATAAAACTAAAATTAGCAAACGGGTTGACGATCGCAGTTTTATAGGAAAATACTATTAACTATTGTCGTGATAATCCTCAACAGAGATTTTCAATTACCGCATGAAAGTAAGGGTTATTGACTCATCAAATTTTTAACCGAATAAATATTAAATCAAATAATTAGTTTTGGACAAACGACATATAAATTCCGAACGTTTTATAAATCGGATTAAATAAAAAAGTTTTAATTTTTTAATCATCCATCGCCGTAATTCTAGGCATAAAATATTCTCCGGATGGAGACAATGGAGTGTAACCACACAATAGCTCGCCGCCAAAAAAAAAGGCATAGAATATTCTAAAGAAAATCCTTCTATACCATGACGATGGAGTCACAATAGTTCTATGGAACCATAATGTTTCGTTTTATTTTTGAACTTGCCAATCTTTACGTCTACAGACTCCTATTTATTAAAATTCCTTTAGAATATGGTGAGCCATTGAACGCGTTACCATATACTAAGTACAAAATAAATTAAATTAAGCTATTGATTAAAATAAACAGGTATTGAAAGGTAAGATTTAAAAATATTCAAAACGGTTTGTTGCTTATATGCAATGTATTTATGTTTTTTTTTTTGATATTGAATGATGTTTAGCGAATATATGCGGTTGAATAACTTGAAGAGTTTAACTTTCTATTGTCATACAGATCGGTGTGCTGAGTGTGAGTTTTGTCGTTAACATTACGCGCTCGACGACGTGCGCGTAAGCATGCCATTTGTATGAAGAAATTTAGTTTCAAAAACGCGCCACTAGTGGCGCTGTATATTTCTTCATACAAATGGCATGCTTACGCGCACGTCGTCGAGCGCGTAATGTTAACGACAAAACTCACACTCAGCACACAGATACGCGACTAGTTACAATAAATGGTAAAGAAATATGGTTAAAATAAGCGGTGATGTCATGTTATACATTAGACTTTCACCTCACCTCTTATAATATATTATTAAAAGTTGTAAAAATACTTTAAATATTAAATATATATATTTTAGTAATTTTTGTTATATTATCAAATTCTAGTGCCAAAAATGTCATGGTGGACTATCCTCTATTAAAAGTTATACGAGATAACTGATTCACCGTCTCGGCTTCATCGCTCTATTAACATGGAAAAAAATGTTTTACATTGACCGTTTGTAGAACTTGGTTAAACATAATGTAATAACATTGAGAGCATTAGTAACTTGATTTACTAGATTTTTTTAAACCAAATTCCAAAATTGCAGATAAGAAATCTTGATAATATTCAATATAGTACTCAAAATCGTCGTGTCCTTAGTAAAAACAAATCGATTTTAATTTAAGTTTTAGCCTTGACAAATTAAACGTTAAAAAAATGTGAATCATCCAGTGTTAGTTTTAATCAATTATGATACTTCTTAGGGTTCTTCTCTGTGTAGTTAAAGTTACTGCCACCTATCTGCCGATCTTTATATGTATCATTGATGTATGTATCTGTAATCATTCATGTACTGGGTATAGATCGCTATCTATAAGCCGCTGCTTAATGCGTGAATTCAAAACGATATGACTAGAAAGTTAAACCTTCATTAAAAACAGCAAAGAGATGTTCTATGCGAAATCGTTTTTCTTTTTAATCAATGTAAATATTATAATTGTTACAAGATATTAGTGGTTTATCGAGATCTGTTTTTTTTTTTTAAATAAGTAGGTTTGTTTTACAACCTAACGCTTCGTGTTTTTTTTTTATCATTTGACAATATCGTGAGCATTGTTTATGGCTGGTCCATTTGTAATGGAGGGAAATTAAAAATGTCTAGTTTGTGTGTTACTGTTATTCTGAGACTTCATACAGTTTGGAACCAATTACTAATACGTAAAGGCTAAATAGGATGTGTTTTAGGGCAGCTTAAATTGCTTGCCAAAATGGTATACAAGAATCCATCTTCTATATTAAAAAGAAATAATACATTTTATCTTAATACTAAATATATAAATCAAGCTTTTTTTTTAAGTAGAAAAATGATATATGTTGTTATAAATTAGAGTCAGCACGACACGTATTGTAAGGTCACAGATTTGATTCTTCTACGATTTCAAATTTAATTAGTATCCGTCGCTCAATATATAATTAATTAAATGCGAATTGTTTAAAAAAAAAATCTCATTGAATATGCTTATTTTTACATAATGATAATTGACAATAGGAGGTATGGTGGTACCAGAATAACAGTGATACGATTACTCGTTTAAGTTTCTATGACGTTTAGAGGGGAGTTGACGTTAATTGTGATATAGCTATTGTAGTTGGACGACGGCTCAATATCTTGTAAGCCACGTACTAGGATTTCGATATTGTTAATCATCAGTAACATAAATAATGTTTGCTGCAAAATTATTGAGCCGTTTCGATGTTATGACGACGGTTTTTATCGCGAATGCCACTAGACTAGTAAGTAAATGAGGAATACTGCTACGGTAAACAGTGTAGTGATGGATATGTAATTGATAATGGGTTGAGCGGTGGTGTTGAGTATGGAGTATCTTGCCGAGTAATGGTTGTACGGTGGTAATGATATGTGGTGTGGATTAGGTCGCACGCGTTTACGGAACGTCCGCAGTACGATTCCGTGATATATCACGCGGCGTTCACGACCTATAAGAATTGTTTGTGGGGGGTAAGATTACTTGGATGTTGTAAATCGGTTGGCGTTTGGACGAACTCACAGAATTTTATTGTAGTAAGTAAAAATTTAAAAAAAAAATGTTACTGTAGTTAGGTTAGATCGTGTCTAGATAGGTTAAAATAACGTCATAGAAACAAACCGGGCTACAGATAGTTCGATATGAATGACATAAATGGTTCTTTTTAAGCATTACGAGTTTTAATTTCTTAACGGCTAAGACGGAGTCACATGAAGCTTCCAATTTAAAAAAAAAGTTTTTATTACGTGTCATGAATTTGTTTTTTTTTTTTTTTATTAATTAGTTTGTAATTTTTAAATGTATTGCTTCAGATTTCTAGTTATCGTTTAAGTATATGTATTTGGCTCAGTAATATGTTTTTTTTTCTTTTAAATCCAGTAATTCTATGCGTCATTTTAACTTCCGATCTGTAAATAAGGATGGTGAAATTCTAAATTGCAGTTTTCAATGTATTTTTTTTTTTTTGCTAAATTTTATATAAGCAGCGAATTACAATCTATTTGGCGTCCCGGAGGTTAATATACGCGTATATATCATCAAGTACAAATTTAGGTGTTGTTAGTTTGATTCGTCTTAGACAGACGGACTCGACTAAGTCATTATAAGTAATTCTCCAAAAAAAAAAATATTTTTAATGGAAATATTTGAATAAACAGCCACCTTTTAGTATTAAAATAACCCCATTCCAATAAATAAAACGTGGTAGACGTTCGAATTTCGTTTTCGGAAATGTGTTCGCATGAAAATTCGTTATCGGTTACCGCCCGACCTTCTCCCTCTCCCCCACTCCCTTCATCAAAGGTTTAGCTTTAAAGATTGTTGTTTGCCTTATAAAAAAATGTGATCTTATGAGGATTATACTTAAAGAGTGGCGCTGTACGTTGCGGGCGTAGATGTTGCGTTTAATTGTTACAACTTGGCTGAATACGGTCAATGCCTTTGTCATCTGATATATTACTCTGTACCATACATTTATAATAATCTATATGAGGCATAATTCATATTGCATCGGGTAATTGTTAACACATGTGTAAAGAATGTGAATCATGTCTAATAAAAAAAAAAAAGAATCGCCGCTACGCCCGCAATAAGTTTGAAAGAATAATGCCTTGTTTGTATAATGAATATGGTAACATATAAAAAAAATAATGAATTATCTAATATAAATAAGACTTTGACAATGTTGAATAGCACAGTCAATTGCATACGAACGCGAAAAGGGCTTTATTAGTTTAGACAATTTAATTTTTTTAACGTTAACTACCATGCGTATTGTGACAAATTGAAATATTAACCAAGACGTTCTAGGCTTCATATATAGTAATATATTATTATTACTATTTGTAATATCTGCCGTGAAATGTATGTAAAACATTAGTAACAGAATTCAATTTGTCGCCATTTTGATATATGTTAAAATGTAAAGATAGTATTGATACATTTTATAAACACTGGTTTATTATGAGTTAAAGAATGGACAATTTGTTAGATATATATTATTGAAATAACAAACCCAGCCCGTTGGTTTGTTTGTAGAAGTCGATATGCCCGCAGCGCCACCTGGTGGCGAGTTACATCATTGGAGATATAAACCTTCACAGTGAAAAAAATACATACCAATTTTCATAATGATCGGTCAAATAGTTTCTGAGTTTAGCGATGTTATATATACAAACATTCTCTTTTATATAGATATGAAGACAGAAATGAAGTTATAATTGTTTTTTGACTGAGTAAATAAAATCATGGTAGTGATTTTGATAAATCTAATTGTCTATATCAATAAATTACTAATAAAGCCATTTTCGCATATGAAAACAACAAAAAGGGAATATATATATATTTTTTTTTTTATAAATCTTAAGAAAACTTGTTAGTTTCACAGTAAAGTAATAAATACACTGTAAATTATTTCTTATCTTAGTAAAAAGATCTCATCACCTTATTTTTTTTTTGTTTTGTCTTTTTATAATTATTTTGAAGAAGCAGATTAGTTGATTTAAAGACAATCAATGTAAAATAAAACTTATGGATGTATATAATTTGTTGTGTTTTATTTTGGTACCCTTATTTAGACGAGGCCTTTAAACAGCCGGAAAATCGGAGATGGTAAGTAGTACTTAATAGTTTGTCAGTTTTAAATGAACTTCAGAGTCAAATGTCAAGTTACCTGTGAGATCTGTTTTAATCAGTCAATTGATAATGTTATACAGAAAAATATCATACAATATATATTTATCGCCATTATCTTAGCACCTTAGCTAAACTTGAGTCTCCTCCACAGCAGAAAGTACATTGATCACCATAAGCTGCTGGTCAGATGTGTTGGTATAGGGTTTTATTTAGAGTTTTCCTCTCTCTCTCTCTGTTATGTTATTTGCATATTGTATCCCTTAGGCGTATTTTACGACACCCACGGGTAAGAAATTGATTGAATTATGTTCTTACTTCGCTCGAATAAATATTAATAGTTTGTACCATTTCACAGATTTGAACAATTTCATAGATCATTCCGAAGCCCGTTATCTATTTACATACTTATGGTAAGTGGGTTGGAAAAGGTCGTCATCCGCAATAAGTCATACCACATAGTTGTGGAATCCCGGCAGTTGCTCAGCGGGTAGATACTGCCAAATGACGTAGTGGTTAAGATACCGTGCTAATGTCATGGTTCGATTCCCACGCAGGACAAAACTTTATACGATTCACAAACTGTTATTCTGAGTCTGGGTGTAATTTGTCTGCGTTAATTATATGGTCTTTTAAAAAAACGAGAAAAGGTATTTACCTTTTCTCGTATTTTTGGATTGCCGGATAATTTTATCCGGCGAGTCAATAAAGTTAAACATTCACGGACTTCATACTAATAGCGGACAACAGATGTGCTGCTGCTTGTGGGACATTTAGATATGGTACCTAGGCGACATATCTAACAGCTGGATGACTGTAATCACCCGTTACCTGCAAAATGAAATAGAAACGCATACATTAATTTCTTTAGTTCCACATTACTTATTATAGTACATACATACATACATAGCTTCACGCCTGTTTCCCAGAGGGGTAGGCAGAGACTACGGATTGCCACAAACCACGATCCTTGCATACTTCCATCGCTTCATTCACACTCATAATAGTATTCATGCATGCTCTACGATTACGCATACTCTTAATATGACCTCTCGTCAATACATCGTCAATTTCCAGAAAATTATGACGAGGTCTTCCCCTTGTATTCGTCCCATTCACGCTTGCTTTATATATTTTCTTTGTCAACCTCTCCTCACTCATTCTTTCTAAGTGTCCAAACCACCTCAGCATACCCTTTTTGATCTTTGTCACTACTTCTTCATTCACACCACAGCGCTCTCTTATAACACTATTCCTAATTTTATCTTTCAGGCTCACATCACACATACTACGAAGAGATCTCATCTCTACGGCATTTATTCTACTTTCATGTTTTCTCTGCCAAATCCAACTTTCACTACCATACATGAGAGTAGGCACTAATTACTCCCTTATGCACAGCTAGACGTGCCTTTTTGGACACATTTCTGCTTCTCAGTACCTATACTAAGCCCAGTGCCGGATTAGCCACGTATCAAGAGTAGCAAATGCTGCGGGCCCCGCAAATTGGGGGGCCCCGCACTCCAACCGCGGCTGTCTAACCGTAAAAAAAATTCAATTTAAATAGGAGTGTAAAAATATTTTTATCTCACTTTGATGAATGCATGATTTGCTTAAAAAAGTCAATATTGAAAGTGTTAGCTCTAAATTTGCCCATATTATATTTAGAAAAGTTCATTTGTAACAATTTGTTTTATTTAGGTACTAACCTTTAATTACCTTACCTAAAGTAAATCAAGGGCCCCTTGACAGAATTTGCTACAGGCCCCGCGCTGGGTTAATTCGGCACTGACTAAGCCCATGTTGCACTTGCTATTAAGAATTTATTGACCGCAAAACACTTGTCTGAACCAGGAAATTAGTTATGTCACACAACGAGGAGCAAGGAGATTTGAAACGATTTAAATCCTTCATGGCCACGGAAGGACTCGGTCCTCCATGAACAGTCCATCTTTTTGGATCTATGAAGGACTGCTGTTCTCCTGTGAACATGACGCTGTGAAGTGTTCGTAACGTCGTGAAATTAAAAATCAAATACAAACGCGATAGCATCCGTAAAAAATAGATTTATTCCAATCTGTCGGACCAATGTGATTTCATCATCATTTCAGCTCATATGTCCCAGTTTTAGGATCGAGCCTCCTCTATTACGGGAGGGAAATTGACCTACTATACCACGTTGGTCAGACGTGTCGGTATAGGGTTTCCTTTCGAGTTTGCCTTCTCTTGCATAGATGTTATATGCCTTTATATCCCTTAGTCGTCTCTTACGATCACCCACGGGTAAGATAGGGGGTGGTGAATTATATTCTTACCTTACTCCATCACCACACGGAAATTGATTTAGTAGGTCAATTTTATTTCTATTGTAAAGGAAGCTTGATCCCAATAGTGGGACATATACCAGCTGAAATAATAATCCAGTTATAGGTTAAATATAAAATTCTTAACCTAAGAATTTTGCCATCAAATATTTTTTTAAGGGCACCCTGCACTAAGTAATACTTTATTGTGGGTGACTATATACATATAATTAACACAGACAAATTACACCCAGACTCAGAAAAGCAATATACAGAGTGGAGACGTCAATACGACAATAAATGAAAACACCGTCAATACTAGTGTATAGGAGTATTTTGAAACTATTAAAAAAGTCCTCGCATGCATATTTAAAAAACAATTTTTTCAAACAAACTTTTTATCATAAATATTGAAACAAAATAGAACACCGTTTGTAAATATTAGTTCACTAACCTGTGGTCGGCAAGCGGCGAGTGACCTTGTGGTATCATATGTTACAACTTCGAAACGTAGGTAAATACATACATACACTTAATGTTTGGGCGCTATTCATTCTCACTTGATTATTTTATTAAAATAATCACGATAACTTTAATAATTCACTTGGTCGTTAAACTTTTAAATTTTCGATATGTGCGCCATGGACCCGAACGCACAAATTATATCGTCTTAAAATATTATTTCGAACTCTTGTTAACAGGTCGCCATTGACGGCGATGTATTTTAACTTGTCGAAAGATCGTACAATTCCTTTTTTTAAGTTCTCCATATTATCAACCTCTGTCAAATTTGCGAGAAAAATAATTTAAAATTTGTTCATCTAGGGTGACTCTTACACGCGAAGGAGCACTATCCATATGAGGCAGTAAGGATTGATTATCCCGTAACCTCTGGACAGCTTGCACAATAGTCCGGCCATTGGTAGTACAAACACGTGTGTTTCCATATCTCTTTCGGTACGTACGTATGGTTAAAGCTGCATTTCCGTGATATTCTCCATAAATTAAAATCATATCTGTATACCCGAAGCTGTATAATTATAACGAGGCATTGTAAATGAGAAAGAAATACTATTCTAACACAAAGTAAGCGTCTAATTACGCACATTCACGTCACAGGATCACGATGGCACACTGACCTACAGACCTATTATAATAGTTTTGAACATGAGACCGAGGTCTTCTTTCATTAAGCCGCATTAGGTAGTTTTAAATTTCTCATCTAACACGGTTTATATGTATGGATCTTAAGATTTAGGAATAAGGTATAATATGCATTGATTTGTATTACGTTTGGGGAAGACTTGAACTGGTAAACATGGCGATATGTAGGTACTAGTTTCATATTAGTTTATACCGATGCGGCGCGGGAGCTCATTGATAGGCGAATAATTTTTATACAGAGTGTGGAAATTGTTAATAATACAAAGTAATGTGCTGCGGCTAAACTAAACGACATATTGTATTCAAAGTTTGTATATAGGCTGGGCAAGTCATCAGATACACTAGATTAAAATTATTGTCGTATGGTCGTCTCCACCTTGTATATATATATATATATAATTAAATTAATAAAACAAAATTTCTAATATAATTGTTATTCTTATAGATGGAAAAAATAGAGTTATTTTGGTATTAATGGAAACCATTTCATCCAGTAGTAGTGATTGTTCGATAAGTAATAATAATAAATAAATAAATTGCGAAGTTAAGTAATGATACTTAATTCAAGCAAAGTAGGTAAGCATCTGTCAAACACCACTTTTTCGAATGTCCTAACAGTGTACGGCTGTGTTCAACAGTGTCGTTGATGGAAAGCGCTTTATCGAGCACTGCGTCAGTTTTTGTATTAATTGGAAAGCACACTTAACCACTACGCAATCTGTGCAGTCAAATGAAACAACAAATTATTCCAAAACATATTTTATTATTTCATAATACACAAAATAATTATTGTAATACTTACAAACTATAATACACCCTGATATAATTTAAAAATATCAGCGTAACTAATATATCTTAAATATATTTTTATGAATATTCTCAAATTATTTACGCGACATTCTTGATCATAGACAATCTTGATAATTTGAATGCAATTTGGATTTATTATATCTTACGAAACACATTTATTGGCAACGAGTTTTATTTTTAGACATATTATCTGATTACGTCTCATTATTATTCCGTGTGGTGACGGAGTAAGAATACTATTCACCACCCCAAGTCTTACCCGTGGGTGATCGTACGAGATGACTAAGGGATATAAAACACATGTAACATCTATACGAGAGAAGGAAAACTCGAAACAAAACGCTATACCAACACGTCTGACCAGCCCTGTATAGTAGATTAATTTCCCTCCTATTACGGAGGCCCGAGCCCAACAGTGGGACATTTATAGGCTGTGATGATGATGATGATTATTCCAAAGTATTTTTTTTCTATGACAGGGGCTGGGGGGGCACAGTTAAAACATTACTTATTTTTACTGATCGTCGCGCCGCCTACAGATTGTTTGTACAAATATAGCTGCCATTTTGTCCTGATTGTCAAAAGTTTGACAACTGAGAATTGTTATTTTTTGTTCCTAGTAAGGAGGGTAAAAACTAAGGAGTACCATCTCAGTGTATTAAGAAGTGTCCATTGAACGGGAGCAAATTAAGGTGGCGCTATAGTAGCAAGTGGAAGAATTTTAAAAAGAGCGCCACAAATTTCAAAGGTTATTATTTATCAAATCACAGCTGACTACGTAACTCAGCACACTTCACTCTGCTTATTACTGCTACATTCATATCATTTCCACTTGCTACACTAGCGCTGTTTCGGTGAGTGTTCGAACAATAATTTGCTGTTTACAAGTGGACACTTTTTGGACTAATCCCCCATACAAGATGGCTCTCCTTAGTTTCTACCCTCCATAGTTCCTAGCGTATGTACTTATTGTCAATAATTTATTTTCGGTTATTGATGTTCTTTCTGGAAATTATCTCAATTTTCATCGTTAAGTTTATACTATTGCCGTTTCGTTAACAGCTGATATGTTTTGTTTTATATTTCAGGGTAGGTCTCAAAGAAAAAAAAATCCTATATAATTACATACAAAAATGTAGATACGTAGGTATATAAAAAGTATATTACTTCAACTTTAGTTCGTTGCCTAAGCTCCAGGTAGCAGCACTTTCCATACATGCATATTTTACCATCGAGTTGCCACTCTTTTTCAGTTAATATAATTTTACTCTTTGGACAGGGGTAATACATACTTATGGGACTTTTTAGGTGGACACATGAAAGTGTCATATCGTGGTCTTGTTTTATATTCAATATCTTAGTGTTTTAACGTTTAAATAATTTTGATTGGCATTTTATGTAATGTGATAGTGATCATGAACAAGAGAACAGTTGTGGGTTGGTCGTCAAATTCGTAGTTATTTTCGTATTCACTTCAAAGAAACTTATAATATATTCATATGGAAAATTATATATAATTATTATACGTCACATATATTTTTTTAATTGTATTATAATCTAAGCAAGTCACATTGCGACCTTATGTTAATTAGAGCGCTGTTACTTTTGAAGTTTTACTTCTTTAGGCGCGTTATGAAAAAAATACGAGAGTGAAAATTTAAGATGCAGTAAAACAGGTTGAAGTAGATAAGCAGCTACATACCGCTCATTGAGTCTCGAAAAAAGTTACCAATAAAATAGAAATAAAATCTCTTTCTAGTTTTCACATTCACAACACTTGTTTTAGTTTCATACAAGTGCGAATTATGTATGTGCTTATAAATTATATTCAGTAGTGATTTAAATTGAATATTTTGATTAATATTATTTACTATTCGTAAATATTAGTGAAACAAATCCTATCCTTTTCCCGTCTTTTTATTATTTTATTGTAATTAATTATTTGCATGCAATTAAAACAATTTTTTAATGATGCCAAAGAAGTATACTACTACTTCTCACGCGCGTACATAAGTACACGCACCCATTTCTTTTTTTTTTTCATACAATTAAGATCCCAAATTATACATAGATCCGGCTCATGTTTGGATTGCACAAAGAATTCTATTGGCTAAATTCATATGAATTGAAACTGATGACAGTGCACGAGATGTTGCTACTATCACTACATCTCCACAATAAATACATACAGCTTTGCTCAATTTAAAAATACATAAATACATTTTTAAACTCCACTTAGTCTAATTACAATATTCGCGACTAAAGTAAAAATCATCATAATCATCTCAGCCCAAATATGTCCCATTGCTGGGCTCGGGCTTCCTCCACAATGGTAGGGTAACTGACCTACTCTACCACGCTGGTCAGACGTATTGGTATAGAGTTTTGTTTCGAGTTTTCCCTCTCTCGCACAAATGTTATATGCACTTTATATCCCTTAGTCGTCTCTTACGATCACCCACAGGTAAGATAGGGGGTGGTGAATTGTATTCTTACTCCGTCACCACACGGAAAAGTAGAAAATGGTAGGAAGTGGTATATTTATTCACTATGGTGTTATAGTGTGCCATAGCACTCTGAAAGACAATCATTTGATTTACTGATGGACAATTACCTTAAATGAAGTGATCATTTTATATTGATTTCATTATAAAGGTAGGTTATCTCTAATAATAGTAGAAAATTGCACAAAATCAACTATTTTTATATTTTTCTTGTCAAAAACAGCTACAAGGCTTGAGTCAATCTTCCTAAACATATAATAGTCGATATGGAGAATCTATAGTCTACTTTAAAAAATATCACTTTTAATTACAAAAACTCCTCGAATCCATACACCAATTAATTTCATCACTACCGCCAATTGCGGATTAATATATTTTTTTTCATTGTAACCGAGCTAGCAAATGCCCGATTGCAATTGCTAATCACTGCTAATAGACTGGCAATACCATGAGTGCAATCATTCTGTTCATCATGGCGACCCACCACTGCTTTCAAGAGACTCTAGATAAGATAAGCTATCTTCTAGCATATATCAAAACTGGAGACGCTTGGTCTTCGTTCCTAAATAGCCCCTCTACCTCTTCCTCGTCCTCTAAAACCACCTCGTCCTCTAGGCCTCTGTCCTTTGCTTGTGTTAGGAGGGCTTTTAGGTCTCAATGCCTCTATCCTTTCAGTACAACCAGTACTCTCCCGACCTTCATTGAAATAAGACGCATATAATTCCGCATTGAAGTTCGAGTTAGTTAATTCGTGGCCTATAGTCACCCACCCTGGTCGTATTGTTGAATCACGACCGAACAGATGTATTCTGCAATTAGAAATACACAATGTGTGATACCAATTTTTTGTGGTACATACATACATATCATCACGCCATATCCCTTGTAGGGTAGGCAGAGAGAACAGAGTGCCAGAGAACTCTATCCTTGCATACTTCACTCGCTTCCTCAACATTCATAATTCTCTTCATACACGCTCGCCGGTTTCGGTGACTCTTGACTCCACCTTCCTTCAGTACATGACCGATCTGGTCTAGGTAGGTTAGTCTCGGTCGCCCCCGGTACCTACATCCTTCCACTTTCGCATTGTATATCTTCTTAACCAGGCGTTCGTTCGGCATTCTTTCCACATGTCCGAACCATCGGAGCATTCCCTTTCGCATCTTTACACCAATACTCTCTTTCATACCTACTCGCTCTCTTACGTCGTCGTTACGAATGCGGTCGGTCAGCCTAACTATTTTTTGTGGTCTCAGAGTAAATTAACAATATAACATCAACCCAATAGTATAATCATTACCTGAAAGCCCATAGCAAAAATGGATGGGGAATTTTTATATTAAAAGACAAACCCTCCTTTTAATGTATAAAAAAGTCAATAATGCGTTCCAATTTCATTATCATTCTCCTCTTATTCCAATTACTTGGGGTCAATACAATATTTACGAGCATATTGATTGCAATAGTTTTACAACCGACTGCCTGCCTGACGTCAATCCTCCTTTGGAATGTAATTGTTGAGCAAACGGCATTAGGTGGAGTTCGTCCAGTTCGATATAAAGCTCTTAGTCGTCATTTACGATATCTACGAGCAAAGTAAGGGTTGGTAGTATTTGTAGCCGCTACCACAGAGCGGTATTTTTTATATTATTTATATGTATATTCGTAAAATATTACCTTCTCCTGCCGAGACAGAAATGCTCCATAATATGGAATATCTCTATAGGCTTCTCTGTACTGCCAAACTCAGGATCTTCTGATATAATCAGGTCTATATCCACATTAGCATGTATGAAATCACCATCTACTGATCTCCGAACTGTACCTTTGATACCCATAAGACAATGTTCCTTAGTGCGTTGAAATACAGCATTGTGTTCCAGATTTTTAGAATGTCCAGGGTTTTTTATGTTGGTTTTTATCCAACATATATCTTCGCATCTACGGAAACCCCACTTTTTGAGGCATTCTCTGCCCATGTCCAGACCTGGAAAAGTATTAAAATAAGATTTTTAATTTAATAAATTCTTACCCTTCCCTGTGGTGACGGAGTAAGAATACAATTCATCACCCTATCTTACCCGTGGGTGATCGTATGAAACGACTAAGGGATATACAATGCATATAACATTTATGCTATAGATCTTGGTGTGGTCATGCTCACTAAAAAGGTTTCTGCCTGCGGTAGCTACGTGAGCGGGTCTCTCCCTTCCCTCGAATGTGGTTGAGGGGCGTGATGGCTGCTTTAGTAGTTAACTCGTGATCGAGTGCCGCTTGTAGAATCTGGTCCAACCATTTCTGTTCTTTTTTGTTTTTTTTGTTAATGTTGTATTTAACTTTTAAAAAATAAATCTTTACTCGAAGGGCATCGCACTGGAGCTTAAATGGTCTAAACATGTATCCAATAATATTAAGAAAACATGTAATTTAAAAACAAAATGACGAGCCCGCTGAGTTTCTAGCCGGATCTTCTCAATTTGTGGCAGCTTTCCGATCCGGTGGTAGATTAATTTAAAAAAATATGTAATATTGACAATATGTAAGTGCCCTTTTAGGGCTTATGCATAATAAATGATTTGATTTGATATGCAAGAGATGGAGAACTTGAAACAAAACCCTATAGGTACCAACACATCTGACCAGCATGGTATAGTATGGTACAGTACCGGAAGCCCGACGGGATGGGTTTGGGGTTTGTATAGGTAGGCAGCAGCCTGGCTGTACCCTTGGTATTGCAAAGGTCCATGGGCGGCAGTAACACTTACCATCAGGTGTGCTGCTTTCTCGTTTGCCGCCATTAGCAATAAAAAAAACTCCTGAGCTTGAGTCTCCTCCATAACAGGAGGGATATCTACCTACTATACCACACTGGTCAGACGAGTTGGTATAAGGTTTGCCGTCTCTTCCAAAGATATTCACCTATTATATCCCCTAGTCGTCCTATACGACGCCTATGAGTAAGATAGGGTGGTGAATTGTATTCTACCATCATATGATGGTGCAAGGACTCCATAATCTTTCTAATTTAGTATTAGATAGAGTATGATATAATTACCTTCAGATGAACCACACCACAAGAATATGAAGGATCTTGCTTGAGCTATTTGCTGCAGGTCTAGTGCCAGTACATCCTGCCAGCGCCAGCCTGAACCCAATGGTGGTTCAACCAACATCACGTCAAATTTATTACCCATTTGTTTTAAGTCAAATGTCTGTAAATAAATTTAGTATCTTTAGATTTTGTAGTATTACATAGCATAGAAATTAGGTATTAATATTATGAAGTTAAAGGCTTTTTTAATCGTTCAACAGGCTCTGTCCACGTACTGTTCAAACCATCCAAATCAATAGGTGAGGCAGCGTTCGGATCTTGTTCTAAAATCTTAAATAAATATTACTGAACAGAATATTGCTTTGTGTTTTATTTTCCAAGCAATTCTGTTATTAATAGTCAGGGACTTAATGCAAAAAGTCACAAGTTAAAAATACATTGAGCATTATAACGATTCAAGATTGATTACTAATAGAAATAGTAACAATGAACTTGAGAACTAGGCAAATAGATGACTTGATGAATGTCTCAGAATACTTTTTAGTACCTATTCATAGTTAAGAGGTGACCAACACGTATATATACAAGAAGTATTCTTATTATTAAGGTTTTATCTATGGATTACAGTATTAAGTTCTAGTGGTACGTCATGGGTTCTTCAAGTGGTACAAAGACACTGCCTACAGTTTTCTTCTAGACAAAAATGATGAAGGATTACTATAAATTTTCACGGAAAATCAATGTCTGAATAGTAGCAATTTGCTTGTGTGGTTTATTTGAGAATGAGATCTAAAGGCTTAAGCCCACCTTTAAACAACTATAACACTGATATTGACAAAGGTAATGAGTGGTAGTTACCAGAAATCATCAGATGCTTTCTTGTCTACTACCAAATGTAATAAATTAAAAAAAAATAGTTGTGAATTATGACCTCCATGTTTAATACAATATTAATTGCTAATAAAAAGGAAATATTGTGTATATATAATTTAATTATATAATTTTTTTACTCATTTGCTGTGAGGTAGTGGCTATGAATACTACCAACCTTTACTTTGCTCGTGGATGTCTTAAAAGACGACTAAGAGTCTAGGCCAACTCCATCTGATGCCGTTTGGTCAACAATTACATTCCCAAGGAGGGTTGACATCTGGCCGGGGACCAGTCATTAAACTATTGCCAATAACTTTTACAATATGTACTATGAAAGAAGAGTACATATTGTATCGACCCCAAGTAATTGGGATAAGAGTAGGAGAATTAATGATGATGTGGCTTACTTTAGCTTAGTAAATATTTAAAACTACTTTACCTAATGTTTCATTTAGTGTCTTTTAATTTAAACAAACAATAATAATACCTTAAGATCACATTTCAAATACATAGGTGGAGTGGCAGTCTCTGAGATGAGATCATCTTTTAGCTTAATGAGCTCTCTTAACTTGGGATACTCTTCAAATCTGTCAGCAAGCCCAACATCACGGATAAAGTTCTGTGGTCTCTGACCTGTATCCACAAAATGTTGGCAATAATCATTATGTGGATTTGATGACTGAGTACCCTGAAAATAAATTTAATTGTAAAACATATGCTAATAATCCAAAAAGAAATGGGTGCATGTACTTATTATGTACACGCATAACATTGAGAAGTTATATTTCTTTGGCATCATTAAAATTTCACTCTCGTCATTTTTTCATAACGCGTCTGAAGAAGTAAAACTACGAAAAAAATATGTTTATTTATGCAATGAAAATAACTTTCTCTGCTGATAATGTTCTCTTTGCCTAACCTGCATGGGATATGGCGTGATGATATGTATGTAAAATAACTTTTAACCAAAATTAGCAACCTCAGTTCTTAATTACATAAAATCTGATTTCTTTTATAAAACAAATTCTATGTATAACTTATAGTATCTGCTCTTACTTTCAAGAATGTGGAGGAATCCGTGTAAACCAGGCCGTCTGGTTGTTCTTTAGTTATTGGCTTCTCATTTCCATCGTTACCAATACCAGGCACAGCCTGTTTCTTAAGTGGAACGTCTAATGTTGCACCCAAAGCATGTCTCAACTCACTTACGCTCGAAACACCAAGCTAAAAGCATGAAATAATTGGATAATACTGTGACACAATTAGGTTATTTTTTACTTTTTTATAACTAACTGGTATTTACGGTTTGTGCCAATAGCTTCTTCCTTTTTTGGGACCTCTCCCTCAATTCTTTAAGTTTTTCACTCATTTTCCCTTTAATTTCCTTAAAAAATTAACAATAATTGCAATTTACAAACAAGCTATCAACAACAATAAAGAAAACGTTCAGAAATGCCTACTCTACTTTCCATAGATTATTCTTGATTGCGAAACCCTCATCAACCTAAAAATTGCGGCGTCATTGAAATTTATAAAAACCAAAAGTATTAAAATTATGTGAGAGCAAAAAATACAATATGTGTATAAGTTTATAATTTATTTATTAAATATTATTGTAGGTATGATGTAGATATAATAATATATAAAGTACTCTATGGTATGTAGAGATATAGAGCAAACTGAGAGTTTTGGCGCGAATGTGGAAATGTCATGTCACGCTCTTGTATTATATTCATTTTTTTAGTGTTTTGTAGTGTTATATTGAATAATTTTGCTGGTATTTTATGCAATATGGTACAGTTAAAGTGCTGAAGTGTAGTGAATATGGTATAATAGTGGTTTTCGTGTATTTTCATATTTTGCCAAAATTCCCAAAGAAAACCATTGATTAGGTTATCAGCACCCGATTAATGGTAACGACTTGACTTACTGACAGACAATGACTATTAAAGCTACATAATATGAAGAAATGATGAACATATATGAAAAATAATTAAATAAGACTTGGCTGTATGGGCTTTGAGCCCTTTGCCTGTCCGAATGGACGAACAGAACCAAAAAAAAAATAGAGCAAACTGACAAAATTGACAGTTAATGTCAATGTCGCCACGTAGTTATAAAATATATTACACTATTTCGCTACTCAAAGCAACATCTTCGGTAGTATAGTGGTAAGTATCCCCGCCTGTCACGCGGGAGACCGGGGTTCGATTCCCCGCCGGAGAGTCTCTTTTTGCACTTGTAAATTTTTTTTTTAAATCTAAAAACATCCAATCTCTACATAGAGATTGGATGTTTATGATTATGACATAAAATAATCCAGGCTTACTTTCTCATAAAATATTGTATTAGGTACTCATTTTCAAATACTATTTTAGATACGTGAGAGGCCGTCTATACTACTCAAATTTTTTTGATAACTCTAATAAATAAATAGTTAAAGTACCTTTCTTTATTCTTTACTTATGCTCGATTATTTGTTGCTTTTTATTTCATTTTTTTTGGCAAAGTTCATGCTACCGTAGTTTATTCTTCATCCAACCATATAATCTCCAACTTGTCTAATCAACGCTGGCTAATCGGGTTAGAATAAAGTTCTTACTTTTAATTAATACAAATTTTCTTTATTCACAATTTAATTACTACAATATAACTTATTTTACAATAATAAGCTTCGAAAATATGTAATTATTACCGTCGTCTCAACACAGAGCCTCCTCCACAATAGAAAGGTAATTCATCTACTATATTATGCTGGACATACTAGTTGGTTTTAAAGGTTTCCTTCTCTTGCTGTAAGTAATATGCTTATTACAACCCTTAGTCATCTTTTATAACATCTGTGGTAAAGATAGGCCGTGGTAAATTATCGGAGACCCCACGAATGGTATCAAAAAAATAAATGATTATTTAATCAATATTTCACAATAAAACATCATAGCATTTTAGTATTTCTTTTATTTTTCATTGTCTAGCTAAACAGTAATTAAAAACGTATTTATTTAAAGCATTAAAAAGTGTTTTAATAATAGTTTCACTTATAAACTATTTCTAGTTGAGCCACAGCGCTTATCCACAGTTCGGGTAAAGTTGTCATAGCCACCTGCGGCTAACAACTAAGTTATACCCAAAAAAAAATATAAAGTACTTTTAAAAATAGCTTAATTACTTACACATAAAATAAACTAGCCAGTTCTTCATATTATTCAATAAGTGGCTTTAAAATAAAATTACTGCCTAGCCGTGTGGCGATAGAATTATATTTTGTCACTTTACTTCCCGTGGAAGTGGTAAAAATCGGCTCAAGAATCATTAGAGGATCATGATGATTTTGTATACTATGGGGAGGCGTACCTACGTCCAATAGACAGAAACCAAATGTGGTTGATGAGATCTTACTAACGAAATTATCACCATTAATCAACTGGTGCCAATTGATATCTTAACAAAATTTTCAATTTTATTATTTTCTTTATCTCATATACACGGTGACATTTATGTCGTCTCACAAAAGCAGTTCCGTTAACGTATCCAGTATCTACTATTCATTCGTACAATTAAAAGGTTAAAAAAAATATTTACTGGAATATTTTTTACTGAAAATTATTATATATAATTACTAATTAAAATAGTAATAGAACAGCATGTAGCGAGCGGTAGGCTACCTACTTGACATAACCTACATACTGTGTAGGCACTACCTAGGCAAAGAGTAAAATTATATCAACTGAAAAAGAGTGGCAACTCGATGGTAAAATATGCATGTATGGAAAGTGCTGCTACCTGGAGCTTAGGCGATGAACTAAAGTTGAAGTAATATACATATATACCTACGTATCTACATGTGTGTATGTAATTATATAGGATTCTTTTTTACTATGAGACCTACCCTGAAAAATAAAAATAAAACTATATCAGCCGTTAACGAAACGTCAATAGTATAAACTTAACAATGAAAATTGAGATAATTTCCAGAAAGAACATCAATAACCGAAAATAGATTATTGACAAAAAGTACATACGCTAGGAACATTCTTCTTCTACTTCTTCTTATTTACTGGCAATCAGCTACATATACGAGCTATTGGTGCCAGTGTCAAGTTATAAATATTTTCACGTTTTTCAAGTTAGTCATTGTCTAAGTCAAATTGTCGCCATTAACAGTGCAATGGCCACACTATTAATGGTATCTTGTAGGAATTTTGAAGGAAAACGAAAACATTGTAAAGCACTTTTATATCATACTAGCTTCTGCCCGCGGCTTCGCCCGCGTAAAAGGTTACTTTCCTAAAGTTTTTGATCCCCTATTTTTATTACAGTGAAACGGTATTACAATACTCAGGGTTGGAACTTCATTACTGGACTGCTAGATGGCGTTGAAGAAGCTAGATTTTGAGATTTTTTGACAAACAATTTTTTTATTTTTCATATAAAAATTTTGATTTTTTTTTTAATAAAAAGTATCCTATGTTACTTTTAATACCTCCAAGAATATGTGTACAATGTTTCATGATGATCGGTTGAGTAGTTTTAGCGTGAAAGCGTAACAAACAAACTTACATTCACATTTATATATTAGTAGGGATTCACTACATCCCAGGAGTGCCACCGCTTGGCGGTGTCGTTGGACATCGCCAACGCCTTCAATAGTCTGCCATTCAGCTGCATCAGGGAGGCGCTCCGGTTCCATGGAGTGCCCCTGTACCTCAGGCGGCTGGTGGCAGACTATTTGGAGGGGCGCAGTGTTCTCTACGCGAGCCCCGCAGGGGACATTGTGCGGACGCCCATGTCGTGCGGTGTTCCGCAGGGGTCGGTTCTGGGGCCGACTCTGTGGGACATCGGGTACGACTGGGCGTTGAGAGGGAGTCTCCCCCCCGGGCTGAGCGTTATTTGCTATGCTGACGACACGCTCGTCACAGCCCGGGGCAGGACATTCGAAGAGGCGGCGAGCCTGGCCACTTTCGGCACCGAGGAGATGGTCAGGCGAATCGAGGCGCTGGGGCTCAGGGTGGCCCTAAACAAGACGGAGGCCCTGCTATTCCATGGGCCCCGTGTGAGGCTGTCCATCGGCGCCTCGTTAGTCGTCAACTCCATCCACATCAGTATCCAGGCCCATATGAGGTACTTGGGTCTGGTCAAAGAGTAAAGTTATTAAATTGAAAAAGAGTGGCAACTCGATGATAAAATATGCATGTATGGAAAGTGCTGCCACCCAGAGTTTAGGCGGTGAACTAAAGTTGAAGTAATATATATACATATCTACATGTGTATGTGTAATTACATAGAATTTTCTTTTACTATGAAAGCAACCCTGAAATATAAAAAAAACATATCAGCTGATAATTAAACAATAATAATATCAGCCTAACATTGAAACTTGAGATAATTTTCAGAAAAATATCAATAACCGAAAATAGATCGATGACAATAAGTACCTACGCTAGGAACAAAAAATAACAATTCTCAGTTGTCAAACGTTTGACAGGCAGGACAAAATGGCAGCACTTAAGTTTGTACAACCAATCTGTAGGCGGCGCGACGGTCAGTAAAAATAAGTAATGTTTTAAGTGTGCCCCCCCAGGGTCTGGTGCTCGACGGGCGATGGTGGTTCCGGGAGCATTTTCGCCAAATTGCTCCCCGGCTGGTCGGCGCGGCGTCCGCCCTTTCTCGGCTCATGCCGAATGTGGGCGGACCCAGTTTCGAGGGCCGACGGCTGTATGCGGGGGTGATCCGCTCAATGGCCATGTACGGCGCACCCGTGTGGGCGAGGGCTCTGAACGCCCAGCTCAGGGCGGTGCTGTGGAGGCCACAGCGAGCCATGGCGGTCAGAGCCATTCGCGGGTACCGCACGGTGTCGACAGAGGCGGCGTGCCTATTGGCCGGGACACCCCCGTGGGACCTAGAGGCGGAGATGCTCTCCGACCTCTACCGGCGGGTTGCCTCAATGCGCGAGGAGGGTGGCTCCCCATCGTTTAACGAGATAGCCACCTGGCGCGAGGACGCCCGCCGAGAAGTCATCGCCCGTTGGGCTACGCGGCTGGAGAGGCCTAGACACGGTGTCACTACCGTCGAGGCCCTCCGGCCCGTACTGATGGAATGGATGGAGCGGCGGCACGGGGTCCTCACCTTCCGACTGGTGCAGGTGTTAACGGGGCACGGGTGTTTCGGGAAATACCTGCACACGGTCGTGTACAGGGAATGGACTCCGGGCTGCCATCATTGCAGTAGTGACGAGGACACGGCGCAACATACGCTCGAGGAATGCTCGGGCTGGGACGGGCAGCGCCGCGACCTCGTCGCTATTATCGGTGCCGGCCTGACGCTGCCGGCTGTCGCGAGGGCGATGGTCGACAGCGTCAGGAATTGGTACGCGGTCGCCGCCTTCTGCGAGGCTGTCATCTCGCAGAAGGAGGCGGCGGAACGGGCCCGGGAGGATTCCCGTGACCCGGGCCGCCGCCTGCGGCCGGGGCGGCGCAGGCGCGAGTACCTGCGCCTGATGCCGCCCTAACCGAGGCTTCGGGTGATCGGACCGGGGAATTGTCCGGTCACCCGACGCGAGGCCACTGCGTGAGGACGACGCCTCGACGGCGAAATCTGTCGGGGCGTCGACAGGAGAGGAGCCCGAGAGGGCATACCGCCGAGCGGGCCACCGAAGACAAAGATCGGGTACCGGTGGCCCGCTCGCACGGCGAAGAAGAGGTGCTTGCAGGGTGGGTCAATGGGGTTGCGCGCCGCCTCTTCCGTCACCCCGGACCGATTTGGCGGGGTGCGACGTTCATGGCCCACCGCAAAAAAAAAAAAAAAAAAAAAAAAAAAAAACACCGCTTCATATTACATAAAATACCATCAAAATTATCTAATATAACACGTTAAAACACTAAGATATCGAATATAATTAGAGCTGTAGCAAACCGTATGTATTCGTTACTGAGTAACGGGTGCGCCATTTAGTACCGAGTAACGAAACGTTACACATGAATCAATTTCGTTACTCGCATTTTTCGTTATCAGTGTAGGTGATAGTGTTTTAGTTCACGCAAGTACCGTTGATGCCTACAAAAAATCGCTTGCTGATTGTATATTTTACGCATTCGCACGCTTGTTCGGTTAATTTAAAGACTTGCATACATTACAAAGAGCAATGTTTGTTTACTAAGTAAAATATAATTTGAAAATTCGTTGTTCAAGTTTTAATAGTTTAGTTGTAAATTTACACTTTAACTATTAAATGAAAATAATTTTAGAATAATTTTAACAAAATTCTGGTTTAAAATGCGGCAAAGTCCGCTAGGAATATAAAATAACAATTCTCAGTTGTCAAACTTTTGACAATCAGGACAAAATGGCAGCTATGTTTGTACAAACAATCTGTAGGCGGCGCGACGATCAGTAAAAATAAGTAATGTTTTAACTGTGCCCCCCCCAGTACCTAGGCGTAGGTACGCTTTGGAATAGCAGTCCACGTGGACTTCGTAGCTGTAATTGGCTAACGTAATTACGTTAGCCAATCATTATCATGCGGAATGTCGCATGATTTTTTTTGTTTAAAATGTAAACATTATAACCAGGTTGTTACAAAATATTAACTTTAATTTTGATATTTTTTTATCACTACCACTATTGAACAATTAAATATGTTAGATATGTTTCTTTGGTCAGATACTTTTATGGCACTTCTTTTGTAAGACGATATAAATGTCACGATGTATATATGTCCCATTGCTATGCTCGAGCCTCCTCTATAATGGGATGAAAATTGACCTATCATACTAAGTTGGTCAGGCGTGTTGGTATAGGGTTTTCTCGTTGTTCTTTCTCTTGCATTGGTGTAATATAGCTTTCATATCCCTTAGTTGTATTTTTTTAATTGCTAGTGGTGGCAAACGAGCAAGCAGCACACCTGGTCGTAAGTGTCACTACCGCCGACGTCGATCTTCTGCGAGCAGCGTGGTCCTACGACTAATAGTATAAATTAATAAAAATATTAATTGCGGCAGCGGCTTAATTATACCCTTGGTATTGTAAAGGTCCATGGGTGGCGGTAACACAATCAGGTGTGTTGCTTGCTCGTTTACCACCATCAAAGATAAAAAAAGACTCAACGGAATAATACCTACTTATATCAAAAGATGCAGCGTGTTTCAGAGAAGGTTTGAAAGTTTAGTATATAATATATGTACCTATTGGTATTTACTTATCCGGAAAGGAGGAAAACGGGGGGCTTTAATTTTATTATCATATACTATCTGTCTACTATCATTAATAGTTAAATACTTTATATTCTTAATAATTGTCTATAATCATAATTTAAGATTCAATTAGTACATATTTTTATAACTAAACTTTAGCTGAGTTATTCTACATCGTGGAAATGACTAGCATTTTGTGTTATAGAAATATCAACATCTGTGGTATTAGCACATTGTTCTTTGGTAACACAAAGTCCCTTATTATCACGGTAAAGACCAAATTTACAATGACAACCAAGTACACATTTTCTCAGTCGCAGCGAGCAGGAACTTCGTATTCCGCATCGGAGTTCACAGCCATAACGACAGACGTATTCTTCATTAGCATGTTTACATTTATCTGAAACATATTTGAATAGAATTTAGAATTCTTATAGAGAATAAGAAATATAGAATTCTTAAGACTTCTTTAAAGTTTACGCAAACAGGTATTATATCAAATTACTGAAATTTAGCATTTAATATGCTTAATTATTTATAAAACCCGATTACGAAGCGAAAAAAGATGTCACAAGCGGGATTCGAACCCGCGCCTATTGGGATTCCGTGCCAATCGTGCTGCCACTACACCACCGTGAACTATTGTAGGACATGTAAATTTCGCTTCGAATCATATTTACGTCTTTAAGGTGACATACGCCATCTACCCGACAATGTTTACAGATTTTTATAGGCTTAATACTTCAAACTTTGCAGTTAGAATTGTATTAAACGATGACACAACCTTGTTATTCAAATTACTGAAATTTAGCATTTAATATGCTTAATTATTTATAAAACCCGATTACGAAGCGAAAAATGATGTCACAAGCGGGATTCGAAACTGCTCCTATTGGGATGCCGGCTCAATCGTGCTGCCAGATGGCGCATGTCACCTTAAAGACGTAAATATGATACGATGCGAAATGCTATGTTTGTACAAACAATCTGTAGGCGGCGCGACGATCAGTAAAAATAAGTAATGTTTTAACTGTGCCCCCCCAGTACCTAGGCGTAGGTACGCTTTGGAATAGCAGTCCACGTGGACTTCGTAGCTGTAATTGGCTAACGTAATTACGTTAGCCAATCATTATCATGCGGAATGTCGCATGATTTCTTTTGTTTAAAATTATTACATTATAACATACATTATAACCAGGTTGTTACAAAATATTAACTTTAATTTTGATATTTTTTTATTACTACCACTATTGAACAATTAAATATGTTAGATGTTTCTTTGGTCGGATACTTTTTGGCACTTCTTTTGTAAGACGATATAAATGTCACGATGTATATATGTCCCATTGCTATGTTCAAGCCTCCTCTATAATGGGATGAAAATTGACCTATCATACTAAGTTGGTCAGGCGTGTTGGTATAGGGTTTTCTCGTTGTTCTTTCTCTTGCATTGGTGTAATATAGCTGTCCTACAATAGTTCACGGTGGTGTAGTGGCAGCACGATTGGGCCGGAATCCCAATAGGCGCGGGTTCGAATCCCGCTTGTGACATCATTTTTCGCTTCGTAATCAGGTATTATATCGGTGGACTATGGATGCGTTTCGCCTCGCCAAATCGGTCCGGGGTGACGGTAGAGACGGCGCGCGACCCCATAGACCCACCATGCAAACTCCTCTCTTCGCCGTGCGAGCGGGCTAATGGTACCCGATCTGAGTCTTCGGTGGCCCGCACGCAAACAGGTATGAGGGACAAGAATGTAGTTCGTCACTTCTTTCTTAGGAGTCACAAAAATGATTATGGGATGTAACATGCGCACATCCATCATTGTGGACATGATGGGTATGCCTACAATCCTAATAGACTTTTTTTGGTGGCTATGGTATGGATACACTCCGCCTATTCCATCTGGGGCGACGGAAAGGCGGCGTGCGGCCTCATTTGCGTGAACTCACCGTGTTCCCTCCCTATCACCTTCAGGCCGGTCACTGGTACTGCTTTCTTGATATCCATGGCAACCTTAATAAACTTATGACCTCATTCATGCCTTCACAATCTATTGAGATCCGACCAGCTGATAATATGCTATGTGGTAGCGGTTACGAATACTACCAACCCTTACTTTGCTCGTGGATGTCGTAAAAGACGACTAAGTGAATTTATATCAATCTGGACCAAATTAACCTGATGCCGTTTGGTCAACAATTACATTCCCAAGAAAGGTTGTCGGTCATAAAACTGTCGCAAATAACTTTTGCAATAAGTGTGTTGACATATTGCGTCGACCCCAAGTAATTTGGATAAGAGCAGGAGAATGATGAAGATGATGAAGCTGATAATATTATAACCAATGCCTTAATAAAGCAAATTAAAAAAAAAAACAAGTTAAGAATATCCGGCAAGAATAAGGCGGTATTAATAAGTATACAACATAAATAATCCGTGTGGTGACGGAGTAAGAATACAATTCACCACCCTATCTTACCCGTGGGTGATCGTAAGAGAAGACTAAGGGATATAAAAATAAATCGCATATAGCATCTGTGCAAGAGAAGGAAAACTCGAAACAAAACCCTATATCAACACGTCTGACCAGCGCGGTATAGTAGGTTAATTTTACTCCCATTACGGAGGAGGCCCGAGCCCAGCATTGGGACATATACGGGCTGTGATGATGATGTGATGAATATAATGCAGTGTCGCCATCCCTTATGAAAAAAAAAGATTTTTTAAAACATAATTTGAATTGGAGACTTGATTTTGACATTCTTCATATATTACCTACTAAACGCGCACAATGTACATACAACATTTTTAATTTAAGTAATGTTAACTTCCTTGACAAAAGATCAGAGGACAGCCTTACTTTCCTTATTCATAAGTAGACGCTGTTATACAATCTTGTTTTTATTGCACATGCTCTATTTTTGTCATTTGGAACAACCTTTTGTGTATTCTCTAGAACTTTCTCAGCGAAAATGTGTAATCTGCATAATGCTAAGCTTTTTTTTATTTATACAAAATAAATGCACAGTATTCGTATTAAAATTATGCATGAGACAAGATATATTT
This sequence comes from Lymantria monacha, assembly GCA_905163515.2. Taxonomy (NCBI): domain Eukaryota; kingdom Metazoa; phylum Arthropoda; class Insecta; order Lepidoptera; family Erebidae; genus Lymantria; species Lymantria monacha. The sequence continues at coordinate 25,917,585 of LR991099.1, forward strand.
TTGTTTGGGCTGATATCTGTTATTAGTTGCCATTTTGGGATCAATCCTTTTTCATAAAACAAAAGTAATTTTAAGATAACCGTTTCACATAACCAAAAAGTTTCATACGCAACAGTTTTATATTAATAACAAATTTTATGTAATTTTATTAACACACAAATTCAAAACTAAGCCGAAACATTCTTATAAAAGTTGTATTAAAGAAATTTAAAGTGATATTAAACTGTAGTTTTTAAATAAAACGTCATAAACAAAGATTCAATTTAAGTACTCCTTTCATTTGGTTGAATAACTATTTAAGCGGATTAAAATTTACGAGCGTACACATGTCAGCTTTTGGATCATATATATTATTAAACATTTTATTTAAGTCGATCGTAAAATTTACCAAAATCTCATTATAGTGTGTTCTGCTCGAGAGAAACGAGATGCGGTTTCGCGATTCTATACAATATGAGATGAGAACATGAGGATTATGATGATTAACGTTCTATTCGAAGCACGGATTTTGTACATTTTCAACAAAATTATTTTATAGAATCCGTATACGTTAGAAATTTGCACAATTCCTTACTATGTTTCCTTTTACCGCCAAAATACGAGATAATTAACAATTATCGTCATCATTGTCATCATCTCAGCTCATGTCCTACTGTTGGGCTCGAGCCTCCTCCATAATGGGAGGGAAATTGACCTACTATACCACGCTTGTTAGACGTGTTGGTATAGGGTTTTGTTTTGAGTTTTCTTTCTCTTGCATAGATGTTATATGCGTTTTGTATTCCTTATTCGTCTCTTACGATCCCCCACTGGTAAGATAGGGGATGGTGAATTCTTAATCCGTCAGCACACAGAAAACAATTTACATATAAATACATATAAATTTCAAAAAATTCTGCATGCAGTGTTTACGAACACGAAACTTTTGTGAGGCAACTAATCATTTTCGCTCCTAGAAGGCAATTTTAATTCATATACATAGATCACGAAATCGTCCAAGATAAAATAATTTTTTTTACAAATGTAAATCAAAGTATATTGAAGTTTTCGTTTTCTTCGGGATGATATCTAATTACAATTTTATTTCGTTCGGAACTAATAGTTTTATCTATAATAGTATATACATATGTACATGATAAAATAAAACTCCCAAAAAAAACTCAACTCTCGTGTAAACGTGGATAATGGTAACATTGCACATTGGCGGGAATTTAATGTTTTTTTTCTCATCTCAAAAATGCCGAACACGCCTAAAGAAATCTTCAATTCAAATAAAGTATAATTTTCAACGTATCTATACATCTACAATTATAAGCAATAAATCAAGTTCAAGAGCATATCGTTAGAATATGCAGGCTTGATAGATGGCGCTGTTCACAATGAAATCAAGTTTATGGTCCGTCATAAACATAGCACCCACATATTGTTGAGGAATGACATACAACTTATGATATAGAGGAATGTGACAGGTTGTTATATATATAGAATGAGTTCATGTTAATAGTGAGATGTAATCACCTTCAAATAATACCGAACCGCGATTCGATAGATTAATATTATTTTCTCAAACATGCTTGGAAATTTGAGCATTATTTTGACAACCTTCTTCGAGATAGATCGAAATTGTTGTACTGACCAAATACATGCGAGCAGCGGCCCGGCAAAAAATGTATGATGAAATCCATATCTGCCGTGTTTTAGCGGCCAAATAAATATATATGTAAATTATATCTAATATATCTACCTTAAAATATCTACTGTGTATTTTAAAAATGGAAAGATTTGTTACTACAAAACATGGCAACCAAATAGGCAACTTATCAGAGTTTTTAATTAAATTTCGAACAGGCTTGAAAAATAAACCTGTTTGATAATAAAAAAAAACAAATGAATCCTTTAGCACGTGAAAAATGTATACAGTTATCCTTTAGACCTACTTAGTTTTAAGTTCCGCGCGTTATTTAGGTACATACATACATATCATCACGCCATATCCCTTGCAGGGTAGGCAGAGAGAACAGAGTGCCAGAGAACTCTATCTCTGCATACTTCACTCGCTTCGGTCTCCCTCGGTACCTACATCCTTCCACTTTCGCATTGTATATCTTCTTAACCAGACGTTCGTTCGGCATTCTTTCCACATGTCCGAACCATCGGAGCATGCCCTTTCGCATCTTTACACCAATACTCTCTTTCATACCTACTCGCTCTCTTACGTCGTCGTTACGAATGCGGTCGGTCAGCCTAACTCCACAGATTTTCCGCAGAGATCGCATTTCGACCGCATTAATTTTACTATCATACTCTTTTCTGCATACCCAACTCTCGCTTCCATACAGTAATGTTGGGACAAGCACTGCGTTATGTATTGCTACACGTGCCTTCTGGCTGAGGTGGTGGCTGCCGAGAAGTTGCCCCAACGCTCCGTTCACTCTATTTCCCGCATTCACTCTTCGCTCTATATCAGTGGTGTACCTTCCATCTCGGCTAAATCCACATCCAAGATATAGAAATTCATCCACTTGTTCTAGTACATCATTACCTATTGTTACTCTTACATCTGTTCTGGTTTTATCTCTTTCAAATACCATTATTTTGGTTTTGCTCACATTCACGCGTAGGCGTTTGAGAAAATACTATACAACCCTTGGCCACAACTAGAAATTGATGGACTTACGTATGTGTGCCTCGACTACGCCTCGGCCCACATTTATACGTTCGTCCATCAATACCTCTTATACTGGCCGCTGCAGTAATCTATACTCTATACTAATATTATAAAGCGGAAGAGTTTGTTTGTTTGTTTGTTTGTTTGTTTAAACGCGCTAATCTCAGGAACTACTGGTCCGATTTGAAAAATTCTTCTTTTGTTGGATAGTCCATTTATAGAGGAAGGCTTTAGGCTATATAACATTACGCTGCGACCAATAGGAGCAGAGCAACAATGATGAATGTGTAAAAATCGGGTTTATGTTTCCTTTTGAGAGCTTCCGCTGCGTAAACGGTTAAAGTTGCGCAAAAATTATGTACTACATAATTGTTCCCCTTTCAAAGTTCTAAATAAAAGTCCGCGACAGCATATGTCTATCTTTTAAGATTGGCTCACTATAACCTTTTTTATGCTAATCAAATTTGTTTTAAAATAATGTGATATTTTCGAAGGTGTTTTTATAAACATAATATTAATCCTTATCCAAATAAATGAGTTATTCATCACAAGTATTTAATTTAAAACAAAATTGCTCTTTACATTATTTGATTTCAATGAATATCTTAGGAAATATCGCAGTTTAAAAATAACATCGCAGCAAAATAATGATCAAGTACTGGGCGCGCATTTACGATAAAAATACTGGATTTTATAATCTTATATTAAAAAAAAACTCAAACTAATGTTATTTCAAAGTACTTCTGCACACACTACATTTTTAGTTTTGTTTTCTTCTCATGACCTTCCGTCGGCTTTACACATCCTAAATAATAATAATAAGTATAGGAAGTATTAGTGCCTGCCCTCATGTATGGCAGTGAAAGTTAGATTTGGCGGGGAAGACATGAAAATAGAATAAATGCTGTAGAGCTGACAGCTCTTCGTAAGCTGTGTGTGATGTAAGTATGAAAGATAAAATTAGGTATAATGTTATAAAAGAGCGCTGGTATGCTGAGGTGGGTTGGACACGAAGTGGCAGAAATAATGAGTGGGCAGAGGTTGACGAAGCAAACATATAAAGCAATCGTGAATGGTACGAATACAAGGGGAAGACCTTTTCTGGACCAAATTGGCGATTTGTTCACGAGAGGTCATCATCATCATCATTCTCCTACTCTTATCCCAATTACTTGGGGTCGATACAATAAGTACTCTTCATTCATAGTACATATTATAAAAGTTATTGGCAATAGTTTTATGACCGGCCGCATGCCAGACGTCAACCCTAATTGGGAATGTAATTGTTGACCAAACGGCATCAGATGGAGTTGGCCCAAGTCGTTATAAGGCTCTTAGTCGTCTTTTACGACATCCACAAGCAAAGTGAGGATTGGTAGTATTCATAGCCGCTACCACACAGCGATTTCATACACATTAAAAGTATGTGTAATCGTAAATAGGCGTAAGTGTATGTATAATATACATACATTGTATATATCTATAGAAAGTATAGATAAGACCCAATACTTTTACTTGCATTACTTTATATGGTACTACATTGCATTATATGGATTACGTCAAACTTGAATCACTTTTAATACATGCACGCACACTACATCACAAACACACGCACACCACACACACACACACACATACACACACGCACACACACACAAACATACACACACACACAAACACACCACACACACACACACACACACACACACACACACACACACACACACACACACACACACACACACACACACAAACAAACGCACAACATACACATGCACACACACACACACACACACAACGTGTGAGCGCGCTCACTAACACGTTAATTCTCACTCATTCATTTATTATAGATTTCTTTATACATACATACATACATATCATCACGCCATATCCCTTGCAGGGTAGGCAGAGAGAACAGAGTGCCAGAGAACTCTATCTCTGCATACTTCACTCGCTTCCTCAACATTCATAATTCTCTTCATACACGCTCGCCGGTTTCGGAGACTCTTGACTCCACCTTCCTTCAGTACATGACCGATCTGGTCTAGGTAGGTTAGTCTCGGTCTCCCTCGGTACCTACATCCTTCCACTTTCGCATTGTATATCTTCTTAACCAGGCGTTCGTTCGGCATTCTTTCCACATGTCCGAACCATCGGAGCATTCCCTTTCGCATCTTTACACCAATACTCTCTTTCATACCTACTCGCTCTCTTACGTCGTCGTTACGAATGCGGTCGGTCAGCCTAACTCCACAGATTTTCCGCAGAGATCGCATTTCGACCGCATTAATTTTACTATCATACTCTTTTCTGCATACCCAACTCTCGCTTCCATATTTCCTCCTCGATTTCTTTATCATTAGTCTTTATTACGTAAGATATATATATTCATTATTTATAATGTATGTTACTGTAAAATAATTTGATGTTCAAGATTTATGTATTTCGGGAAGGAACTGTCTCTTGAAACACAGGTATTACCTAATTCAAGAGGCAAAGACATCTATGTCAACTGTCATATGTATTTAGTTTTCAATAAAGATTATTATTATTATTATTATTTTACTTAAGGTTAAATGTTCTAATCTTACTAATAAAAGGGTCATGTAGGTACCTAAAACAGCTTTAACGTATGTATTATTTAAAAATATTTCCACCTTTTACGTAAACGAATTCGCGAGTTGAAGTTAACGTTAGCCCAAAGTAACCAATCCACGCGAACGAAGTCGCGGGCAGAAGCTAGTGTACTATAATTCTTTTTGAATAGGTGACCTCTCAAGGCGAACTTGTCAAATGTTACTTGTGTAATTTGCAAAACAGTGAATAAAATTAGAGTGAATTTATACATACATATCATCACGCCATATCCCTTGCAGGGTAGGCAGAGAGAACAGAGTGCCAGAGAACTCTATCTCTGCATACTTCACTCGCTTCCTCAACATTCATAATTCTCTTCATACACGCTCGCCGGTTTCGGAGACTCTTGACTCCACCTTCCTTCAGTACCTGACCGATCTGGTCTAGGTAGGTTAGTCTCGGTCGCCCTCAGTACCTACATCCTTCCACTTTCGCATTGTATATCTTCTTAACCAGACGTTCGTTCGGCATTCTTTCCACATGTCCGAGCCATCGGAGCATTCCATTTCGCATCTTTACACCAATACTCTCTTTCGTACCTAATCGCTCTCTTACGTCGTCGTTACGAATGAATTTATAGACTACATTTATAAGTTTTTTTTTCATTTTTGGCAATTATACTAATTAAAGTAATTAAGTAAATAGTGACAGTCTTTTAAAAACTTGGAAGAGCAAAATGATATGATAATTTACATGTCATTTTTTTTTTAAATTGTTAACACCCAGCATTCTTGCGCGAGTGCATTGAGCAATAAGGATTTCACAAATAGATTAAGCTTAGATCAGATCAACTTTTAGTTTACGTTTCATTAAAATTTGACGTCAGAAAAAAAGTTATGGTCGTTTAAATTTAAAAAATCATCTCTGGCTTGAAAATAAATTATTTGAATTTATTTATGATTGAATTTATATATGACTTATTTATGATACACTTTCCGTGTGGTGACGGTGTAAGAATACAATTCTTCAGAACATCTTACCCGTGGGTAATCGTATGACTTTACCCTCCCATTATGGAGGAGGCTCGAGTCCAACAGTGGGACATATATGGGCTGAGATGTTGATGATGACTCTTATTTATGTATTATAGTTTCAATTCGAATATGAATCGTGAAATCGCCATTACAGTGTTATGGTAGTCGTATTTATTTATATTTTAAAAACCTTGCACTAAGGAAATAATCCTTATCTTGCGGGGGCTTTTACAAACGTGCACTTAACCCGGATAAATTACACCCAGACTCAGAACAACACTTTATGCATCGCACAAAATATTGTTCTGAGTGGTAATCGAAGCTATGCCACGGAAGGTATGTATCTTAACTACTTTTTTTTTTGTGGTGGGCTACGGTCGGCGTACTCGCACCACTCCATTCGGGGTGACAGAGGGGCGTAAGCACGCACACCCGTAACCCACCCGTGACGTCGCCTTCGTCGTTGGGCCGACCACCGGAACAGAGTGACTTGACGTCAGTGGTCGGCCCATGTATCTTAACTACTACGCCATATGTGCAGTAAAATTAACTGAGGAATCACTATGTAGGGAAATTTTATCTCTAATTTACGTACGTGGATAACAGTCTTTCTTTTCTACGCAACGTCCATTACGATGTCTTAGTAATGGTGGGCGACAGAGGCATCCTGTGATGCATACTTTGTTAGGGCAGGACGGTCGAGGATGTGAACAACTCGGTTCACACCAGCCGCAAAAGAAGTATTCCTCGTCAGGTGCGCAGTCTTCAATCGTTGGTGATCCGTCACGAACCATCTCCATCGGTGAGAACAGCCTCGGTTCTCCAATTGACATTTCAGCTGTATAAGAAAATTAGTATTTTTTTATGTTTTCTTTATTTTAAATCGAAGAAATTGAGCGTTAAATGAGATTAAAATAAAGTACATTTCCGTATGGTGACGGATTAAGAATACAATTTGCGTAATGGTAGGACCATGCTGCTGACAGTCCTCTGTCTACAGCATGGTCCGCGGGACGGTCGGTCCGGGGTAGTACCACACTCTCGCAGAATATCGACGTCTGAGTAATGGCAATGTGCTACAGCGCTTCGTTCGGTGAGCGAGAGAGACAGAAGCCCAACTGGTTGGGTTTGGGGTTTGTATTGATAGACAGCGGCCTAGCTATACCCTTGGTATTGCGAAGGTCCATGGTTGGCAGTAAAAAAAAAATTCACCATCCTCTATCTTACCCGTGGGGGTTCGTAAGAAACTTAAACGACTAAAGGATATTCAACGCATTTAACATTTATGTGAGAGACACGTCTAACCCTTTTTTTATTGGTAGGCTATGTGTCTGGACACAGGCCGTCCATTTCGTCCTGGGCGATGGAAGGGCGGGGCGTGGCCACATAACCCACTGTATTCACTCCCCATCACCATTGGGCCGGCCACCGGTACCGCTTCCTTGACATCCGTGGCAAGCCCGGCGGGTTACCTTTTCGGGTAGGTACTATGCCCGGGGCGTCGCCCTCACGCGGTCAGCCTTTCTGCGGATGACAGACTATTCCCCGGTTCAGTCACCGACCCGCGGCTTCGGCTAAGACGGTATCAGGCGCAGGTACTCGCACCTGCACCGCTCCAAACGCCGGCGGCGGAGCGTGTCACCGAAAAGAATTTTCTCTCGGAACCGCCCCGTCGCGGGACAAATGTCTCGCAGAAAGCGGCGACCACGTTTCAACACGTCTATCTGGGGTGTAGTAGGGCAATTTTCCTTCCATTACGAGAGGTGCTAGCGCGAGCCCATGAAAGTCCCTAGAACAAGAATTTGTTGACATTTACATTGTTCTAGTCAACGTTGTTCTGTACCATAATCAGCTCCTATCACAATTATTTGAGTTTGACGCAATATGTACTCCTCTTCCAAAAATATTGGCAATACATTTATGACCGGCCACCTGCCTGATGTCCACCCTCTTTGGGAATGCAATTATAGATTAGACAGCATCAGGTGGAATTCGCCCAGGTCGATTAATTTATTAATTAAATTCTTTGTAGTTTTTTACGTAACCCACGAGCAATGTCAGGATTAGTAATGCTTCTAGCCGATACCACCATAGCACTTCCTGTCCTTACATTTAATTTTCTTTATGTTTAATTCTCCACATATTAAATGCTAAATTTCAGTAATTTAAATAACAAAGGTTGTGTCATCGTTTAATACAATTCTAACTGTAAAGTTTGAAGTATTAAGCCTATAACAATGTGTAAACATTGTCGGGTAGATAGCATACCGTCACCTTAAGACGTAAATATAAATACGAAGTGAAATTTGCATGTCCTACAATTAGTCGCGGTGGTGTAGTGGCAGCACGATTGGGCCGGAATCCCAATAGGCGCGGGTTCGAATCCCGCTTGCGACATCATTTTTCATTTCGTAATCGGATTTTATAAATAATTAAGCATATTAAATGCTAAATTTCAGTAATTTAAATCTTTTATGCATATTACTTGTACACACACGATGTTTCACATCTGCCAGGCGTCCCATGACGGCTCACATTTTTTTTTGACATTTACATTAGTTGTGTATAATAGTTTATTCATGTGATTTCGTAGGAAATAAATGTTAAAATTATTTTATGAATCTCTTCGAGCTTCAATTATTCATTCCGTTACAGTTGCCGCGTCGACGTTCAAACGAAATAAAATTCATAAAAACGCTGTTTTCTTCGTAGTTAATTATCTAGAGAGTTGAGTCTCGAGGGGCTATTTACAGATATTAATGTCATAATGTCTTGTAAATAATAGCCCTATTGACAAAACTATTTTATAGAGGTGAATATGGCATATATCAACGAATCTTATTAGTAAGGAAAGCAAAAGAAAATGAATGCACATAATATTAGTAATACCGTTGGTACTTTAGTCATTATTTAAGGGCTTTATAAAAATAAAAGTGATGATATTTATTTGAAAGGTCGAGAGTTGCGAACCGTACTCTAAAGTAGAGTATTGTACTATATCATGTAAGCGTACTTTATAATCTATATCACTAACAGAGTACGCTAAAATACTTTTTTTTACACAATCTTGATCTATGTAAACTTAGAGTTTAAATGTTTGGAGTCTAATTATTATAAAAACAATGAAAAATTATAATGACAAACAGCAAAGAGTCCCGAAAAATACCTTTCTAAAAGTAAATGATACTCCTCTTTAATAAGTCCGTACTCTTTATTTACCTCCTTTGAAATGAGATATGCTCTATTTTTTTTTTAATAAAAGTTGGCAACCCTTAGCAATAAATTGGAAGTCTCAGAGGGTATAGTTACGCTACTTTAGAGATAAACCGTGCATTCAAAAATAATTACTTCTGTGAAATATTTAGTCTGTGCAAATATTGTTTTCGTATAACCCCATCGAATGTCATTAGTAAGGAAAGTGTAAGAAGATAAATCAGGTTTAAAATAACAACATAGTTTATTATAGAATTCACACTTTATAGAGTTATAATAAAATAATTTAGTAGCTTATACTATAAACACTATTACTATACAGCCAAATAATATTATACACATAATTTTTTTTTCATAATTAATTTATAAAGTCAAATTTAAAAAAAAAAATGTATTACTTATAAACATAATGTAAGGAATCATTGGCAAGAAAAACGACCATTTTTATTATCTATATACTTATATAAGTCAACTCTATTCATTACTCTATAATACAGTAGCTATCAATTTATAATACGTGATTAACAGTATATTACTCTGTGCGTGGTTAATTAAGTACCGAGTCTCTAGTTCGTTAGTTGATATGTGGTATGTAGACTTACTAACAACTAATATTAAGAAACAACTTAGCAGTTTGCCTGCTTATTAACTTTTTATATTGTTCCACACGGCAAATATGTTGACCAGTTACTTAACAACTTACCAACTAACGTTGTGCAAACTAGACATAAACTTGTTACTGCTGAGATATAGAAACACTGTTTTATTAGAAGATTGAGTTTTGGCGGGAACATAAAATATCAAATTACGCTCTTAAATTATATTCACATCTTTATTATTTTAATTTATTTTTCACATTCACATCTTTATTATTTTAATTATTCATCTTTATTATTTTATTTGGGGGGCATAGTCCGGAGCGTGCTCGTTCGCGTCCCCTGCCAGTCTAATTAGACTGCTAATCCGGCTCGAAATGCGTACCGCAATGCGGGTTAGGGCGTCCCCCGGAGGCGACGCGTACCGACCCGCCCCCGTCGGTACGAACATCGGCAGTTGCGCCGATGGGGGCCGCCACCCATCACGCCTTGCCCAGTTAGGCGAGTCGAGGAGAACGGAGTGCCGGGTGGGCACGTGGAATGTAAGAGGTTGTGTGGAAGGTAAGTTGCACGAGCTGATATCCGTCATGGCGGACAAACAGCTAGACGTGCTCTGTGTAACAGAGACCAAGCGAAGGGGCAGCGACGCCTGCGATCTTCCTGGTGGTGGGATGGCTCTGTGGTCTGGTGTACCACAGAGCGATCGAGCCAGCACGGGGGTAGGAGTGCTGTTGTCCTCTCGCTTGGCCTCAGGTGTGAAGGATTACGGAATGTATGATCCCAGACTTCTCTGGGTCCGTATAAAACTAGGTGTCACCAAGGTATTCATGGTTGTAGCATATGCTCCCGTAGGATCCTCGGTGGCATCAGACCTAGAGAAGTTTTGGGATAATGTTAGGGAAGTTCTGGATATGGCAGAAACCAGTGAACGCGTGATTGTATGCGGAGATTTGAACGGATGGGTGGGGACCAAGCGTCCCGACTATGAGGACGTACTTGGTCCATTTGGTGATAAGAGAGTGAACGACGCAGGTAGGCTCATAGCGGATGTATGCATGGAGAGAAACCTTATTGTGTCAAACACATTTTTCCAACATAAGGACATCCATATGTATACATGGAGAAGGAATGAACAGAAAAGCATAATAGATTTAATTTTGGTAGACAGTCGCCTCCGAAGCAAAATATTGGACGCAAGAGCCTACAGGGGCCCCACAGTCGACACGGACCACTATCTCGTTATTGCGAGATTTAGTGGTCTGTTCAGAAAGTGGAGGCACTGGCGAGAGCGTGTCCACTTCGGAGGGCTTGAAAGAATAAAGGTTGAAAGGTTGCAAGAAGAGTGTGTAAGAGAAAAGTATGCAGAGGGTGTCCGAGAACGGCTGACGATGGCAAGCCAGCCGCAATCGGACATTGAAGAATGCTGGAGAGTATTGAAAGAGAGTATGGTAGATACAGCGAAAGAAGTATGTGGAAGTTCAAAGAAGCATAGAAAAACAAATGGTGATGCATGGTGGGATGCGGAAGTGGCAGCTTCCGTAGAGCAAAAGAAGAAAGCGTGGCTGGACTATGTCTCTTCTTTGAATCTGAATGACAGTATGACTGAACAGAAGAAAGAAATATATCGGCAATGTAAGAATGACACCAAGGCCTTAGTGAAAGAGAAACGTGATAGAGCAAGTATGAGTGCAGAAGATAGGCTGACTAAAAACTTCGAGGGTAACACCAAACTCTTTTGGAGGGAGGTGAAGAAGTCTCGGGGTGGTTGGTCAGCCTTCAGAATGAATAAAATAAGGTCTAAAGGTGGAGACATTCTTACACAAACACAAGACGTGTTAAGCCGATGGAGTGAATATTTTGGCGATATGTATGCGGATGCTACGGTTGGCGCCGGTGTTGGATGTGGTTTAGTAGATCAACATTCGACAACGGCGTCCTCCGATGGCATCAGTATGGATGAAGTTGAATGGGCGATAAGAAGTTTGAAAAATGGTAAGGCAGCGGGCATTGATATGGTGTCTGCCGAGATGATCAAGCTCGGTGGCTCTTGTGTCTGGGAGGCGTTCCTGTTGCTCCTCAATTTATGTTGGAGCTCGGGAATGGTTCCCAGGGACTGGAATAGCGCAGTCATCGTGCCTTTGTTTAAAAACAAGGGTTCACGTTATGACTGCGCAAATTACAGAGCCATAAGCTTGACCAGTTTGGCAGCAAAAGTGTATGGAAAAATTATTGAAAGGAGAATGAGGATGGTGTCCGATGGTTTACTGTGTGAGACACAAGGAGGTTTCAGGAGTGGAAGGGGATGCATGGATCAAGTGTTCTCTCTGCGCAACATTGTGGAGAAGCATCTGGCTCTAGGTCAGAGGGTTTTCTGCAGTTTTGTGGATCTGGAGAGAGCATTTGACACGGTTGTACGAAAGGAACTTTGGGACATTTTACCGGAGTATGGTATTAACGGTAAACTGCTACAGGCTGTGCAGTCCAGTTACATGGGCTGTAGAGCCTGTGTGCGGCTGGATGATGGAATGTCGCCTTGGTTTGACGTCAATATCGGCGTTAAGCAGGGGTGCGTTCTGTCAGCCAGGCTGTTTATCATATATCTGGATAAATGTCTCCAAAGGTTGAACGATATGAATGTGGGAGTCCAGATGGGCGACTCAGTGGTCACTGCTCTGCTTTATGCAGATGATGCAGTCCTGCTGGCACAGTCAGCGACTGACCTGCAGACCCTAGTCGACACAATGACAGAAGATTGTAAGAAAAGGGGTCTACGCGTGAATGTGAGCAAAACCAAAATAATGGTCTTTGAAAGAGATAAAACCAGAACAGATGTAAGAGTAACAATAGGTAATGATGTACTAGAGCAAGTGGATGAATTTGTATATCTTGGATGTGGATTTAGCCGAGATGGAAGGTACACCACTGATATAGAGCGAAGAGTGAATGCGGGAAATAGAGTGAACGGAGCGTTGGGGCAACTTTTCGGCAGCCACCACCTCAGCCAGAAGGCACGTGTAGCAATACATAACGCAGTGCTTGTCCCAACATTACTGTATGGAAGCGAGAGTTGGGTATGCAGAAAAGAGTATGATAGTAAAATTAATGCGGTCGAAATGCGATCTCTGCGGAAAATCTGTGGAGTTAGGCTGACCGACCGCATTCGTAACGACGACGTAAGAGAGCGAGTAGGTATGAAAGAGAGTATTGGTGTAAAGATGCGAAAGGGAATGCTTCGATGGTTCGGACATGTGGAAAGAATGCCGAACGAACGCCTGGTTAAGAAGATATACAATGCGAAAGTGGAAGGATGTAGGTACCGAGGGAGACCGAGACTAACCTACCTAGACCAGATCGGTCATGTACTGAAGGAAGGTGGAGTCAAGAGTCTCCGAAACCGGCGAGCGTGTATGAAGAGAATTATGAATGTTGAGGAAGCGAGTGAAGTATGCAGAGATAGAGTTCTCTGGCACTCTGTTCTCTCTGCCTACCCTGCAAGGGATATGGCGTGATGATATGTATGTATGTATGTATGTGTATTATTTTATAGTGTTATATTGAATGATTTTTTGGTATTTTATATAATGTATTTCAGAGATAGTGCTAAAGTGTAGTGAATATGATATAATAGTGGTTTACGTATATTTTGATGTTCTACCAAAATTCCCAGAGGAATTTAACTTACTGACGACTAATGGTTATGAAGAATCTACTCAATACGTAGAAGTGAAATCCTGTTGTATAAAATTGTACAAACCTTGATATATTCAAGTTCAGATTATTAAGCTAACCATGTATTCGGCTGAAGGACTTTATATTCATGATCAATAAACAAATATCATTAAAATTATTTCTAATTTAAGGTTATATTTCAACACAACAGTTTATTAAAGAAAATAAAAGAAATTAAATTGTAAATTCATTTTAACACATTATAGAATAAACCCAAATCCTAAAAAGAATTATGACTAAAAATACTGATAAAATAATTGGGAATAAAACTATTACTACGAATTTTATAGCGGTAGCATTGGATTTTTTTAATTTCTCGACGTGTCGAAACTCTATTCAGCATTCATGGGCACAGGACTAAGGTATCTTACATCCAACACGCCTTATTTCAAGTGTAACAATAATTGCATAAACATCAGAATTTTTTATACTAAAAATAATATCAATATTATTTACTCATAAATTTTTACAATGATTAATTAACTAAATTTATCAACTCAACTCGTAAATTTTTAGAATAATTACTAAAATACTGTAATTAAGGTGTGTGGGGTTAGTAGATGTATACATAAAATATAAGAATATAACACACAAAATTGTAATCAAGGAATTAGTTAGTGTCAACAGATGCAATTGCCACGAACGAATCGATTCTCAGTGCAGAGTTACATAAAACAGACTTATTGAGAACATTAAAAAGATTATCTGTGAATATATATTTTATCTGTGAATATTAACGATGTAAATTATAACCTGATTGTACTTTCAGGATCGTTATGTCTCTGTTGGCTTAAAGGTCTTAATAACCGTGCCGTAAATAAAAAAAAATGTGTTGGTTATATTTTTGTTTTTTTTTGTAAAGGCGGCTATAGTCCGACCCAAAGAGTAAAGTTATTAAACTGAAAAAGAGTGGCAACTCGATGATAAAATATGCATGTATGGAAAGTGCTGCTACCCAGCGTTTAGGCGGTGAACTAAAGTTGAAGTGATATATATACATATCTACATATGTATGTGTAATTATATAGAAATTTTCTTTTACTATGAGATCTACCCTGAAATATAAAAAAACATATCAGCTGAGAACGAAACAAACATAATATCAGCTTAACAATGAAAGTTGAGATAATTTTCAGAAAGTACATCAATAACCGAAAATAGATCGATGACAATAAGTACCTACGCTAGGAACAAAAAATAACAATTCTCAGTTGTCAAACGTTTCAAACGTTTGACAGACAGAACAAAATGGCTGCAGCTAAGTTTATACAACCAATCTGTAGGCAGCGCGACGGTCAGTAAAAATAAGTAATGTTTTAAGTGTGCCCCCCCAGGTCCGACCTTATCTCGTCCAGCCATCCTAGTTGAATCACTTTTCAGTGGACTGCCTGGTGGATAGCTACTTTAATTCCTAAAAATAACTTTTATCACATAAAAAAAGCGGGCTAATTTTTATTTTCATTAAATAATTACATCTAAAAATACATCTTTATACAAAAATCACTTGATCTAACCATCTAATTGCTCAAAATCTTAACTTAGAAGTAAAACTACTTTTGCCATACATATATTCATTGAATTATATAAATAAATCAGTTTATGATATTATTATCAAATTCATCTTCAATACCTTGAGGACAGTCCTCCAATTTCACACATAATCCATCAGGAGCTTTGACGTAGCCTGTCTCACAGAAGCAGCCAGCAACACAGAAGTTTGTACATATCGGGTTTGGGTCACTGCACGTCTTTTCACAGGTCTCGCAATGTTTGAATACTTGATTGGTGTTGCAGGTCATCTGGTATTCATGATACACGTTGGTTGGAGTGGATGCTATAAATTATTACTTTAATTAGGTTAATAAATAAATCAGAGTTATTTTCTTATTATAATAGAAACAGAGTTCGCTGATAAATGGTAATTATACCTCCACTGATTTTATCATCATGGAGTGAGAATATATAACCATCTTTTTTGTACCCACTAAAGTCATAAAAGTCGTCCACAAAACATGCAAGCCGATAATAACCATTCAAAATAAAGAAATCTCAAATGAAACCCCATACTATTCTGACAGCGTGGTGTAGTAATTGTTTTCTCTCCCACTATAGATTAGTCCTATAGTGAGTCGTGTCTATATGATCTGAATAAAAAAGGAAAGGGATTTTATAGCAATATCGTTTCTAGCGTTTTAGTGACTGGTGTGATTAATAGGCCAATTTATTACTTATTATGGACGGGTTCTCAATAACAATTCATACTGTTGACAGTTTTTTGTCTACAGCCGCGGGCCGTTATTCCGGGTTAGTACCACAATCTCGCAGAAAATCGACTGTTGAGCCAATATACTGTCGCGCTTCATTCGGTGAGCGGAGAGCCGGGAGCCTAACTTTCTGGGTGGGTTTTGGTCGATAGTTCGCGCCCTAGCTCTGGTATTGCAAAGTTCCATGAGCGATAGGAACACTTACCATCAGGTGTGCTGTTTGCTTGCATGCCACCATAAGCAATAAAGTCACTATACCTACACAGTATGCCACTACTCTGATCCTCCGCATCGTTGCAGTATATTTTAAAGATTACTTTTATTATAAAACTTAAACGGGATTTCTAGAAATCTATCCAAATGGCCATTTAATAAAAATGTTTTCTTTTTTTCAAAACTAGAAAAGCGGGCGATAAAAATAACAATTAAAATTCCCGAGAAATAAGCTTTACAATGAAAAACCTCCTCAACTATTTCGCCATGTTTTGTGCTCATTGTCTAGTATTCTTGTCTACCAGGCACAGTTTCAAAATTTCAATCTATAATTGCTGTCTTAAAAGACAACTAAGGGATACATGCATGATGTAATTATAACATCAGCAAGAGAAAGAATCCTCGAAATAAAGTCCTTTACAACCCGTCTCCGTGTGGTGACGGAGTAAGAATACAATTCACCACCCCCCCCTATCTTATCCATGGTTGATCGTAAATGACGACTAAGGGATAAAATATACATATAACATCTATACAAGAGAAGGAAAACTCCAAATAAATTTCTATACCAACACGTCTGAAACGTGAGTAGTAGGTCAATTTCCTTCCGAGTGTGAAGGGGGCTTAAGCCCAGCAGTAGGACATACATTATGAGCTGAGATGATGATGATAATAAATTGTGATCTTCAGATTTTTTTTAATTCAGAATAATCACTTTAACTCTTTTTTTTTTTTTTTCGCTGAGGAAACGCATTTACGCGCTATCCCCCGCTGGTGAGAGACGGGTGGGAGTGTGGGACTCGCCGGTCAGCTGCCCGACCGGAATACCCACTAAAACCACAGCGGCCCCTTCCGCGCTTTTACGGGGCGCCAGAGAGATCGTCTACTGACATTCGATCCCCGGCACCCCAACGCTTGGCCTTCTGGCCACGTCCTGTCAACCCTTAAGGCGGTGTAAGGAGGTGCGCATAACGGCGCCTCCTCCTCCCCGGTCGCCGGCCGCGGATTGAGTCAGCGGACGCAAGCGCCTCGCGTTCCCGCTCCGCGGCCTCCTTCCTTTCCATGATGGCCTCACAATAGGAGGCCATCGACGACCAGCACCTGTCGCTGTCAAGCATCTTCGAGATGATGGTTGACAGCGACAGGTCTCTCCCAATGACCGCCATCAGGACGTGGCGCTGGGGACCCCAGGCGGGGCATACCTCCAGAGTGTGACGCGCATCGTCTAATGGCGCGCCACACTCGTGACATCCTGGGGTCCCTTCTCTTCCAATTCTGTGCAGGTACTTACCGAAGACCCCGTGTCCGGTAAGCACCTGCACCATCCTGAAGCATAGGCTGCCGTGCCTTCTATTAATCCAGCGGTGGAGATGCGGCGCAACCGCCTCCACAGTCCCCCGCCCTGCAACGGGGGACTCCAGTTCTTCTCTCCACCGCCGGATGACTCCCCTTCGGGCCACTTCTAGTGATCTGCCCAGTTCCCTTGTGGAGACTTGCTCGCCGTCGGCCCGCGCCGCAATGCGCAGCCGGTAGGCCTCCGCCAGGGCCTCAGCCACAAGTGGCCAAGGCGGGTCACCCGCCAGCAATGTCGCCACGGTCCACGACACCGTACGGTAACCCCTGATAGCTCTCACCGCCATGACCCTCTGTGGACGTCGCAGAAGGGCCCTGTTGCGGGCGGTGAGGGAGTCCGCCCAAATAGGGGCATCATACAGTGCCATGGACCGAACAACTCCGGCGTATAAACGTCGGGTGGACGACCCGGGACTGCCAGTATTTGGCAGAAGCCTACCTAGTGCCGCGGCTGTCATGACGAGCCTCGGGACGAGCTGGGCAAAGTGTGGCCCGAAATTCCATCTAGAATCAAGGTGCAGACCCAGATATTTCATCTGGGCCCGCACCGGCACGGCAACCCCAGACACGCTGATGTGTGCTCCTCGGGGGGGTCCTCGACGTGGGCCATGAAATAAGAGGGCCTCAGTTTTCTCCACCGAGACCCTCAGGCCCAACATGTCGATCCGGATCACGACGAGCGCAACCCCCTCCTCTGCCAATCGGGCAGCCCCCCGGAAGTCGGACCTCCTCGCCGTGACGAGGGTATCATCTGCATAGCAGATAACCCCCATCCCGACGAGAAGCCGACCCCGTAGGAGCCAGTCGAATCCGACGTTCCACAGGATCGGACCGAGTACCGAACCCTGTGGAACACCGCACTCCACCCGATGGCGATGAATGCGCCCGTCACCCCCCTCCCAGAGCACGTGCCTTCCCTCGAGCTACGCTTCCAACAACCTTCGGAGATACGGCGGCACTCCATGATATAGGAGCGCCTCTTTCAGGGTCTCATGCGGAAGGCTGTTGAAGGCGTTCTTTATGTCCAGCGAGACTGCCAGGAGAATCATTTTTACTCTACTCAGACTTTGAATCCAGGCCCTAACAATTGGTAACCCTTATCTTTAAATCGATGTTTTCATATCGACTGATCATATTTGGCTGTTTTTTTTGTCCTCGTCAATTCGGTAACAATCAACTAATTACGATTCTAACCAAACTTGTTTTACGCAATCGTGCCGTCTGCATTTTAGACGCAATAATTCGTATAAAAATATCGTAATTTCGAGCCTAAACAATAAATCTTGTTCTGACACTTCCTTAATGTTAAATTGTAAGACAAATAAGTACTATTTATATGAATATAATGCATGACTTGTCCTCGAATAGTTCAATAGTCGGAAATGAGTCAAGCTCACCGCGAAATATACGCGCTTAGTTTGATTTTATGCAAATCTAAACATTGATTATTCTTATTTGAATGTAATTTGTATTCTTTAACTAAATTTTTAAAGTTCTTAGTGATTTAAGGCTTTAGTCTTTCCTATCCTATGCGCAGCGCCGTAGAGAGGAAGGTATCCACAGTGTCCAGGTACAAGGCGCAGATCTTGGAGGACCCCAATTGTAACGTACAATATGCAAGTAGCGGTACTACCTGCGCTGACTTACAGTTAGACCAAGTTACGTAAGCAAGCAGACAACAATGCAAAAGAAAAAAAAAGCCTAGAAATTAAACCTATGCCAAATTATCTGAACAAGGTCGTATAGTAGATCATTTTCCCTTCCAATGGCTCGCCTCCAAATTGGATCAAGTATGAGTTAAGTTGATAATGAGCCGTGTAAACTTTTATCACTCCGAGAATGATATCGGGATAATTCAACCATAACACAATGCTTTCGCTTATTTTCTCTTCATCGTCACAGCTCATATATGTATGTCCTACTGCTGGAATCACGCTTCCTCCACAATGGGAGGCAAATTGACCTATTATTCCACGTTGGTCATGTTGGTATAGGATTTTGTTTCGAGTTTTCCTTCCCTTTCCTTCTTATTTCCTCTTACTGGCTGAAAATTAGGAAACAGGGTTGGATGATAAAATTGTTCGTCCTCAAAATTATCAAATAATCTTACGCTTTTGACATTCTGCTGGTTTGACACACTGTCCTTTGTCGTTTCTCAGCAACCCTTCGATACAGAAACAACCCCGTGAGCATTGTGCTGGGCAGATAGGGTTGGGGTTGTCACATGTCTTGTTGCAAGGTTCGCAGAAGCGGTACTCCTCGTTTATTGGACAGGAGCTGTGATTTGGACGCGGTTCGGTTGTGTCTAGAGTAAACGCCAACTCTGAAAGTTAAACCATTAAATAAGTTCTGCCGTGTTTTTCATAATTGTTTTCAATTATTTGGCTTGAGTTTCATAAAGATGAAAGATCTATGTTGAAGCAAACTTTGAGCTGTGAGTTCGTCGTGATGGCGATATAAGAATATATTGTATTATTGTTTCTTACTTACGTATGTGTTAGATGAGATAATTGAGGGACTTAAAGAGATAACATCGCTGTGATGAAAAAAAAAAAGAAATAAAACCTAAACCAATTTGCATATTCAATGTGGTACATTAAATTCCCTCTTATTGCATAGGAGGTCGATGCCAAATCAGTAATAGTAGGAATGTCATATTTCAAGGCCTGTTTAAACATGGGATTGCTTTTGCGAAATGCTGCAAATAAAAAGGTAAATTAATATATTTAAAATGATCAGTTTTCTTAATAATTTGCCGTAGGTTACCCTCAAATAGCTATTTTAACCATTGAGCATTAGCCATGACCCAATTTGACCTTAAATATGTGTGACCCTCAAAAGTCTGTAAATTGGATTTATCCTTGTTTAGCTCTGAGTGGATTATAATGAAAAAACCTTTGCTTTACACTTTAGGGTTAAAATTGTTAATCTATAAAAGGATATACTCACTATTAGGAGGACAATCTGCCAGTTTAACACACAGCCCTTCCTCGTTTCGAAACTCGCCTTCTTCGCAATAGCAACCCGTCATGCAGACGCCCTCACAGCTAGCCGCTGGATCCCGGCAGGTTCTTGGACAGCCACACGCAAGAAATCGTTCCTTTGGGCGACATAATGAGGCTACTTGAGCTGGAAAAAACAGTTTTTTTAATATAATAGTCGTTTTGAACTAGTGGCAAAATATGTGAATGCTGATTAAAAAGTCTCTGTTTCAATTTAGTATTGAAAAGTATTAGTAGATTTATTCGTCTGGAACCCTCAGTAAGTATGTCGGTTGAATTTATATCCAGAAGACGGTCACAGACACATCCGCAATTGCAGAGGTTTCAAATTTAGTTGGACTTATAAATATTTTTTGGATATAAAGGTCTGAAGTTATAAAGTATATTTTTTATATATCTGGGCCAAGTATACCTGATGCCGTTTGGTCAACAATTACATTTTTAATGAGGATGACGTCAGGCAGGCGGTCGTTTATAAAACTATTGCCTATAACTTGTGTAACATATGGAAGAGGAGTACATATCGCGTTGACCCCAAGTAATTGGGTAAAGAGCAGGAAAATTGATGATATTAAGCTTAAAAACGTTCAATTCTAATTATTTTTAAATACCAATGCTGTGTTAAGGAGTTTTAGGTATGACTCAGGTATGACTTAGTATATATCAGGAGACTATTTAAGGTGAAATCCGCGAGGGCAATGCGGACAGCCTGTTGAGTAATATAATAAATGTTCAAAGAGGTAAATCTTTTAATTCGACTGGAATTGGTATTTTCGGAATATAGTTACTTCGTAAAACGTCTATAAACGGTCGACAGAAGGCAACTGACTATGAACTATTCATCACCTTTGGCTCTTGATTGCAGCAAGCACACAGCGCACTAAAACCTAGAGGTCTGGCATGCACATACTTCTTGCAATCATTTGAATTTCTGCCCGTTGGTGGTTATCGTAACGATGATTGATAGCGACGTGAATTAAGATGCAGTCGTCATCTTTAGCGAGGTTAGGAGAGCCCAGAGAAGACACCCAGACATGCAAGTGAGAGAGCGATTGCGTGTTGTAATAGAGTGGGCATAAAATTCACTACCCCTTCCCTTGATATAGATGTCGTAAAAGATGTCTAAGGCAATTCTATTCATCTATTAGCCTGTAGTTATCCACGCTGGACACAAATTTCTCTACAAAATAGCCGTTCATAATGGTGTTATGGTACTCGCATTTAATGGTTTCCCGTGACTCTTAAAAGTTGTCATTCTTTCTTGTGCTTGCTCAGCTTCTTGCTTGCTTCTTCTCAGTGGTTGCTGTGTTTTGATTCGATGGTCCAATAACGGATCGAAACGCAAATCTAATATTTGATTAACTTAAGGTAAAATCTAAAGTTTCCCGGCCAACACAGGTCTATGCCACTGAAGACAAAGATCGGGTTCCGGTGACCCGCTCGCACGGCGAAGGGAGGCGCTTTGCAGGGTGGGTCTATGGGGTCGCGCGCCGTCTCTTCCGTCGACCCGGACCGATTTGGCGAGGCGTGACCACCTCCATAGTACACAAAAATCTATATAATGTAAAATCTAAAGTTGTCCGTATGTGAGTGGTCCCACAAGATAAATGATTTTTCATTTGATTTTGATCAATCTCCGTGATCAAGTTACTTTTAAAAGAATATCTAATACTTGTACAAGAATTAAAAAAAAACACTTTCGAACTAATTTCACTTTACATATGTGACCTTGTATAGTTAAGCTTCTCAGTAATGGTTACTGACACATATGATTGTCACCTGTCACGTAATATGTTTAGTAAACTTGCACGACCGGTAGTAAACGATGTCTGCCTGAACGACATACATAGATATATACATATGAAATGATCGATTTATCTATGTATTAATCATAGACGCGTTAATAACAGAGTCTGACATTGCGATACAGAAATTTAGGCTTACTATAAATTCTGTTTAGTTCAGGATTTATAATAAAGTTTAGTGTATATATATAATTAGTTGTAGCAGCAGAAATTTTATTTCACCACCTTGCTTGCCTTAAGATATACCAACTTAATAATAATGTCCATAATACATCAACCACAAATTTTGTTATATCAACAGTTGTCATGACAGGGTACTGCGTGGAATCCTTGACGGCTATTGTTTCTATTTTTTTGAGTTTACTCCTTAAGAATCGATTTTCATATAAGGCGCCCGGTATGAGAAAAATTTGAGGAGTAAATTCTAGTAATCGAATGACCTCGTTACACTTTTGGTGCGCACTTATTACTTATACTATTCTGCGCACCTTTCACTTTCTGACGTGAGATAATACTTCACTCATCATCATCTTGCTCTTATCCCAATTACTTGGGGTCGACGCAATATGTCATCTTCCCCCATACAGTCCTATCAGACGTCATCTCTGCAGTCACTCCCTGTCTATCCATGTCATACCTCACGCAGTCTATCCATCTTTTCTTTGGTCTTCCTTTACTCCTAAAGCCTTCAACATTCATATTTAAAACTTTCCTCACAACATTACTTTTATCCCGTCTCGTCACATCTCCATACCATGTTAACCTTTCACTCCTTAACTTTTCCGTCACTGACGCTACTTTCAAACTTCCTCTTATTTATGCTCATTTCTTATTTTATCCAATCTCGTCACACCACACATCCATCTCAACATTCGCATCTCCGCTATATGCAGTCGTCTCTCATCCGTCGCTTTTGTCGCCCAACATGCTGATCCATACAGTACAGCAGGTCTTATTACGGTTTTATATATTTTACCCTTTAATTTAGGGCGTACTTTGGGGTCGCATGTTGTACCCGTGACCTGCCGCCATTTCATCCATCCCGCATCTATTCTATGTTTCACCGTACGATCCAGATCCATCGCTTTGGACAAGAGAACCGAGGTATCGAAAATCTATGAGATAATACTTCACTGAACAGTTTTAATAAATGTAAAAAAATATATATATATATTATTTTTAGTCAAATGAGCTTTTTTTGCGACTGTTTTGATAATCGTACTTAAGGAGTAAACTCCAGTCGTGCGTCGGAGCTGACACACACACTTTTTTATTTTTATTTTTCATTGTGATTTTAATATGGAAAGTGCTTCATTATATCGTCTCTTTGCTTCAATAATGTGTTATCTTAAAAAAAATACATTTTAGAGGAGTTGAAAAAATTTTGAAACTTGAAAAAGTTTAAAAAAATATTTGTTTCTCAATGAATATTTTTTTATCGTAAATATGATTTAAATCATAGATGATTTAATTATAGAATAATGAAATAATTAAAATCATAGATTTATATATCAATTATATTATTGTAGGAATATTAGTCTCAGATGGCTGTTACCTTACGCGGATTAGTGAGCGTAGAGACGTCTTAACCCAAAACATGTAAGCAAGGAAGCCCAAGAACACTCCCTGTGGGGTACGAATTTGGGTTTGCAGCATTTTTATAAGCGAATATGCTATTACATTTATTTAAAATTAATTTCCGAGTCTGAGTGTAAATTGTCAGTTAATTGCATGCCTGTATCCAGTACAAGGATTATTTCCTTAATTTTGGCTTTTTTTTCTATTGGCAGTCTATAAATTATCATTTTATTCATTCATTCATATCAGCTCATATACGTCCCACTGTTGGGCTCGAGCCTCCTCCATAATGGGAGGGAAATTGACCTACTATACCATGCTGGTCAGACGTGTTGGTAGGTATAGGATTTTGTTTCGAGTTTTCCTTCTCTCGCATAGATATATGCGTTTTATATCCCTTAGTCGTCTTTTACGATCACCCACAGGTAAGATAAAGAGTGATGAATTGTATTCTTACTCCGTCACCACACGGAATAATTATCATTTAATTTAAAGAAATTGTCCGTCAGTAAGTCAAATTGTCGTCTTTAAGAGTGCAATACTACATTATTAATCGTATCTTTTAAATTTTTTAGAAATAAACGAAGATATAACATTATGTTTTCGTTTGCCGCCAAAATATCTAGTGTTGTCTTATTAAAAACAAAAGTTTGGCAACCCTGCACTAGTGTTAACGCTTCAATTAATTTTACAAGCATCGATTTGTTGACAATCTGTTCTGAATATCATTAAATTATAATCTAGATTCGATTGTTGATAATTTATATCTAGACCTACTAATCTTAGTAGATTATTAAGCCGAAAGTTTAAGAGGTTGTACGGATGTTTGTACCAGTTTGGTAGAAAGTTTTTTTTTTAATCAGCAGCACTAAGGAACTGATACTTGTATTCCAGGAGACAAATTAAACTCAGACTGAAAACAACTATTTGTGGATAGCATGATATTGCTTTTTTTTTTTTTTTAGCGTCGGTTTATGGTATGGTCACACCTCGTTCGATCTGTCCTGGGCGACAGAGAGAACAGCGCGCGACCCCATAGATGCACCCTACAAGTATTTTTTTAACGTCGTGCGAACGGGCCACCGGTCCCAAATTGTCCTGCGTGGAAATCGAACCTATGACTTGTTATAGTCATCATTCTCCTACACTTATCCCAATTACTTGGGGTCGATACAATATGTACTCTTCTTTCATAGTACATATTGTGAAAGTTATTGGCAATAGTTTTATGACCGGCTGCCTGTCAGACGTCAACCCTCCTCGGCAATGTACCTAATTGTTGACCAAACGGCATCAGATGGAGTTGGCCCAGGTCGATAATAAGCTCGAGATCGAGATAAAGCTCTTAGTCGTCTTTTACGACACCCACGAGCAAAGTAAGGGTTGGTAGTATTCGTAACCGCTACCACACAGCAATGACTTGTCATAGTATAGTAGGTTAATTTCCCTCCCATTGCGGAGGAGGTTCGATCCTAACAGGGGGACATTTATGAGCTGAAATGATGAAAATTAATGATATTGGATTCAAATCCTACGCGTGGCAATCATATTGCGCTTGCAAAAGTTTTTATTGGTTACATTCTTTTAAACAGAAAATCTTTGCTTTTTGTTTTAATGCTTTATGAGTTTAAAAAATGAAATACCGTTAAATAAATGAATTATAAAAACCAATTAACATATCAATCAATATTACAACTTGATAGGGATATATTCGTCATCGGTGAAGTCCCCTTTCTTTGTAAAAATCTTGCATGTTAATTACTTAATTGTAGGTTATTTGCCGTACGGTTGTAACAATATAAATTTTACGATCAAAGACTATAAAAAGTTTTAATAAGATATCCTTATAAATGTATGTACCTAAAAAGCCTTTAGTTCTTTTTATTATTTTATAAATATGTATTCATATTGCCCGTCTTTTTACTGGCAATTAATAGTAGATAATTTAAATGGAATCAATAAAAAATATTATTAAGTTACTTTAAAGATAAGTCTCCTTTTGGTTTGTAAATTGTAAATTCGGTTCTCTTTATCAATAGTGGTAGGACCACGCTGTTGAAAGTTTTCTGTCTACAGCCGTGGGGTCGACCGTCCGGGGTAGTACCACACTCTCACAGAAGATCGATGTCTGAGTAATGGCAATGTGCTATTGCGCTTCGTTCGGTGAGCGAGAGAGCCGGAAGCCCAACTTGGGGTTTGTATTGGTAGGCAGCGGCCTAAGCTATACTCTTGGTATTGCAAAGGTCCGCAGTGACACTTACCATCAGGTGTGCTGCTTGCTCGTTTGCCACCATAAGCAATAAAAAAAGAAAATCGAATTTGCCGAATGCAAAAGTGAGTAATTTCTAATGTTTACGTGATTATATAATATGTATTGAAAATATGTAAAAAATGTACAAAATATATCTATAATATTGATTGCAAGAGATTAAGAAAAATGCAGCTAAGTATTCTAGAGCTTTATATTATATCGGACTTTATATCGTGGTCTGAAAGCACGTATGCCATACCCACCGCCATTGCACTAACCATTGTTACTGATCCCTTGACCTCCTGACCGTTTATCCTTTCAAAAAGGCATGTATATATGGTTAAAAAACGTCGATATTTATTGACAAAATTCATCTGAATATATTATTACGACATAATGCACTGTGAAGGTTAACAACAGAATTGTCGGCGATCGTAATCTTATAGTAAGACGCCGGGAAAATCCATGACATTGGCAACATTGACGCGGATATTACGTCATATATATTATATTACGACAATGGCCTTATTTTGCATATCTGTACTAGCGTTTTGAGTCCGCTCCGATATAGCACCAAATCCTGAGAGCATTTATTATTCTAACTTAAAATGCTGGGTGTTTTTTAGCTTTCTAGTTTCTGTGTACATTTAAACTACCCTCTTTCTTGTCCGTGGGCGAGAAAAATGACTGAGAGTTTATGATAAGCAGGTAATTTTGATACAACAGAAGGAAGAAGCTCGGTATAGAACTTATATGAAATCGTTTAACTAGTGTAATATGTTAGGTCAATTTGCATTCCATTATGGAGGAACTCCTAACTCAACTATGGCAGATATGTGTGCAAAAGGACAAAGAACTTCACTGATTTAATAAGGTTCAGCCCATAGAAGTCTTACTATTGGCCTCAGGGTGGTGTAGTTCTTTTTCTTCTTCTTTTTTTGTATTGGCAATCAGCTACATATACGAGCTATTGTTGCCAGTGTTAAGTTACAGTTTTCTTCACGTCTTTGACTAAAGAGACTTCTTCGTGTTAGTCATTGTCCGTCAGTAAGTCAAATCATCGCCATCAACAACGCTATGGTTACACTTCTAGGTATTTTGGTGAAAAAACGAAAAAGTTGTAAGGCACTTTTATTTCATATTCACTACTACATTCCAACAGTCCCTTCGCATCACATTACATAAAAAGCCAATCAAAATTATTTAATATAACACGTTAATACACTAAGATATTAAATATAATACAAGATACATGACGTTTTTTTTTTTTTTTTTTTTTTGTTGTGGCTCTGTTTATACTTAAGCCAATGTCAAAGTTAAGTTGCAGCTTCTTCTTCTTCTTCTTTTTATGTATTGGCAATCAGCTACTTATACGAGCCATTTTTGCCAGTGTCGAGTTATAATTATCTTCACGTTCTTAATCTCTTCAAGTTAGTCAATGTCTGTCAGTCAGTCGAATTGTCGCCATCAACACTGCTATGGTGACACTGTTAATGGTATGTTGTAGGAATTTTGATGGAAAACGAAAACGTTGTAAAGCACTTTTATATGATATTCACTACATCCCAGCTGTTCTGTCACATCATATTACATAAAACACCATAAAAATTATCTAATATAACACGTTAAAACACTAAGATATCGAATATAATACAAGAGCACAACATGACGTTTTAGATTCCCGCCAAAAGTCCCTACATGACGTTTACATATTCCCGCCAAAAGTCAGATGTAGTAGATTTAAGCATACAGACAAGGTGGCGACATTATTTTATACTCTGTGTAAATATAGAGGTAGAAGATGAAAAATAAATGTAATAAATTTTAACTTTCTTTTCAAATCAGCCTACTTTTAAGAGAATAAAACTTAATCTGCCATTATGCTGGACATACATACAGACAAACACGATCAATATTTTATTATTATACACGATATAAAGTATTGTATGTAATTTAATATGGCTTTTAATCATACTTGTGAGTTGTTTATGATTATTTAGTAATCGTATATTAGATTTTATCATACAATTGAATGTTAATGCGTAGAACAGACCTAAACAAAGGGTGTTTATAAAATTGACAATTAATTAATATCCGTCTGGTGACGGAATAAGAATACAATTCACCATCCTCTATCTTACCCGTGGGTGATCGTAAGAAACGACTAAGGGATATAAAACGTATATAACATCTCACAACTTGAAACCAAAGAGTAAAATTATATTAACTGAAAAAGAGTGGCAACTCGATATTAAAATATGCATGTATGGAAAGTGCTGCTACCTGGAGCTCAGGCGATGAACTAAAGTTGAAGTAATATACATATACACCTACGTATCTACATGTGTGTATGTAATTATATACGATTTTTTCACTATGAGATCTACCCAGAAATATAAAAAAAAAACCATATGAGCCGTTAACGAAACGGCAATAATATAAACTTAACAATGAAAATTGAGATAATTTCCAGAAAGAACATCAATAATCGAAAATAGATTATTGACAATAAGTACATATGTACATACGCTAAGAACAAAGAATAACAATTCTCAATTGTCAAACTTTTGACAATCAGGACAAAATGGCAGCTATGTTTGTACAAACAACCTGTAGGCGGCGCGACGATCAGTAAATATAAGTAATGTTTTAACTGTGCCCCCCCCAGCTTGAAACTCTCAACTTGAAACAAAACCCTATGCCAACACGTCTGACTAGCGTGGTATAGTAGGTCAATTTACCTCCCATTATGGAGGAGGCCCGAGCCCAACAGTGGGACATATATGAGCTGAGATGATGATGATGAATTAATTAAACTACAGTACTCATGAGAGATTTTGTATCATAATACTTAGACATATTGTTTTCTTTTTATGTGGTGAGGCGGGATGAAAATAATGTTGTGAGGAAACTTTTAAGTATGAATGAAGGCTTTAGAGGTTAAGGATGACCAAACAAAATGATGGATGGACTGCGTGAGGCATGTCATGAATAGTCAGAAAATGACTACAGAAGTGACGTCTTATAAGATTGTATGGAAGTCGTTGGAAGTAGACGACATATTGCTTCGACTCCAAGTAATTGGGATAGGAGCAAGATGATGATAATGATTCTTCTTTTCTTTAAACATTATCTTCTACATTATATCTTTCCCGTTGGTGTAGTAAAAGATGACAAAGGGACATACGCATTAACTGAAGCAGCGGGTGACCGGACCGGGGATTAGTCTGGTCGCTCAGAGCGAAACCACCGCGTGAGGACGATGCCCCGACTGCGAAAGGCACTGGAGCATCGACTCGAGAGGATACCCGTGAGGGTAGGTCGCCGGGTGGGCCACCAAAGACAAGGATCAGGTTCCGGTGGCCCGCTCGCACGACGTCATTAGGTACATGTAGGGCGGCTTGGAGTGTAATTATTGACCTAACGGCATCAGGTGGAGTTGGCCCAGATCGATATAAAACTCTTAGTTGTTTTTTACGACATCCACGAGCGAAGAAAGTATTAGTAGTATTCGTAGCCGCTACCACACGGCACCCAAAAAAGGGGATATACGTATATAAAATCTTTTTTGTTTTTTGGATTTGATGGATGGTGATGATTTTGGATTCTTACTCAATCACCACAAAGCCTTGCACAATGTTCTATGCATATTTTAATCCTTAAGTCGTCTATATAGTTGATCTAGTTTATAAGCTTCGGTTGGGCTGAAAATCAATGACTGTTGTTGAGCCCAACGCCATTTTGTTTATACTTTTTTTTGGTGATGTCAAATGCTTCTTTTCCTTTTTTGGTATTGAATAAAAAAAAAATTTCTTCATTGAGAAAAAAATAGTAGGTATTAAAATTACTGAAATTCAGCATTTAATATGCTTGATTGTTTATAAAAAACCCGATTACGAGCGAAAAATGATTGTCACAAGTGGGATTCGAGTCCACACCTATTGGAAATCCGTTCCAATCGTGCTTCATCCGATCCAAATCATCCAATTATTCAAAAATCAAGCACGATTCAATCATTTTTTTGCTCGTAATTAAGTTTTTATAAATAATCAAGCATGCTAAACGTAGAACTTCAGTAATTTGAATATATAGTCATATATTGTCAAATCTTTAGCACAATTGTTTTAAAAATGGAATGTGTATAGTCGATTGTTATTGACTACCACAGATGACTAATAGCACTTTAGAAAATATGAATGGATGACATTTTGGCGGGTTTTTTTTTGTCGTTATTGAAATTTGAAGGTTGAAAGTTTTACTAGGAATTATATAATACAGTTATTTTTCATTGAATAAATATAAAATTTTATAACAATTAACAATTTGAATCGACACCGTACGATATCTAAAAAAAACAAACCTACTTTTTTTTTAAGCTGGAACCATATAATTTAGGCGATTTCATTAAAAGTATTTGTTTAGCTTTGATCAAATATTTCTCTGTGGTGTCGGAATACGAATACCCACTATTCATTTACCCCTATTTTCCCTGTAATTATCGTAAAATACAACTAAGAACTGTAATATGTATATAAAAACTATGGTAAAGAAGGAAATCTTTGAAGAAAAGACTCTATCAATATGTCTGATCAGCGTGGTATCTCATCTCAGCCCACATATGTCCCACTGTTAGGCTCGGGCCTCCTCCATAATCTAGGGAGAGAAATTGACCTACTATACCGCGCTGGTCAGACGTATTGGTATAGGATTTTATTTCGAGTTTTTCTTCTCTTGCACAGATGATATATGCATATTATATCCATTAATCGTCTTTTACGATACCCACGGGTAAGAGAGGGGGTGGTGAACTGTATTCTTATTCCGTCATCACACGGAAAAGCAGTGTGGTATAGTAGATTAATTTCCCTTCTGTTGTGGAGGAGGTTTGAGCCCAGCAGTGGGACTTAAATGAGATAAGATAATGATGACGATGATGAATGAATATAGCTCTACTTAAATAAAAAATTAAAGGTTTTGGTAATGCCAATTGCCGTTGCAAACATCTTCTTCTCTTGGTTCTCTTAGTGATCCCTAAGCCAGTTATTACGTCTGCTGGCCTCGAAGCGAGGCCTATGTCATACAGTAGTTCTACCTCTATAGGATAATGGGTGATTGAAGTAAATATTCTCCAAGCCTCTCGTTCCTGTAGATGTCTTAAAAGACAACTATAAGTAAGCAGATAATATCTATGCAAGAGATTTCTTATAAGTACTTAAAATATTCTGAGAGTCTTGGCATTTATTTTGACAGGTTCACATCCCTGCCATTACGGTGTAAGATTTTAACCAAGTTTTAAAAGTGTATAAGTTAAAAATAAGATAAAAGTATCGGATATACGGTATCAAATGCGAAAACTAAACCATGATTGACAACCTCTCTCTTTTTATATGCTACGATAATTCGTTCGATTATTAGTTTATTGGGCGTCGGTAATTTTTAAGGTTCCGTAGCTAAAAGGTAAAACGAGACTCTATTACTAAGACGCCCCTGTCCATCCGTCTGTCTATTACCAGGCTGTATCTCATTAACAGTGATAGTTAGACATTTGAAATTTTCACAGACGGTGTATTTCTGTTGCCACTATAACAACAAATACTAAAATACATAATAAAATAAATATTTAAGGGGGCTAACATACAACAAATGTGATATTTTTGCTCGTTTTCTCTCGATATTGATATCAGGGTCCAAAAAACTGGTCGTTTTCGCCGTCGTCGCTCGGGCGTTTATAGATAATGATACGGAACCCTTCGTGTGCGAGTCTGACTCGCACTTGGCCGGTTTTTTATATTGCAGATAGTGGCAAACGAGACTGCACTTGTTATTGCCGCTCATAGATCTTTGCGATACCAGAGCATAGTTAGGCTGCTGCCTAGCGTTAGTATTGCCCAAATGCAAGACTCTTGCGAGTTTCGTAAGTCTTGCAACTCTAACTCTTGGAATAACACAGAGTCACTTGTTTAGATAGAAATGCAAAATCCACATAGAAATAAGAAAAATCCAACAAAATTAATGAAATACCATTCATCTAGTAGCACTAACTGTACAACTATCTTAGGCACATACCTCTTAACGGGAGTGGGGCTATAATCACACCTATCTATCATGGGACTGTTTAAAACAACATCAAATTATTTCCCCGTGTACTGGTATTAAGAATACAAAATGTTGGCAATCCTTTCTTTGTCAAAGGAATCATAAAATGCGATCTAAGGGAGCACTGCGAGACTCTTGCAGCGAGTCTTGGTCTTGCATTTGGGCAACACTACCTACCATGAAGTAAGCGTAAAGTAATCAAACCTTATACTAAGTATTGACAGTTCTCGGTATTACCAAATGAGTTATTGCGACATTTCATTATACGGTAACTTGTTAGTACACTATCATCTATCAATAACGTGTTTTGATAACATCGAATCGTACAAACGAAGCAAACATGTTACTTTTAATCTGATTCCATGTCTCTTATAAGCTACCTACATAAGAGAAATTAGATTATACTTTATTTAATATTGGAAAGATGTTCTTAACGTATTTCCATGGCGGCCAATCTAATAAATAATAAAAATAAAATATTAAGTAACTGCCGAAACAAAAATAGTTCTAATAAACAGAACTAGTTGGGATGAACACAGTGAGTCCAGATATATTTTTTTTCTTTTTACGCTGTGGAAAATGCATTTATGCATTCCCCCTGCACGTTATATATAGCAAGGGGAATCTCTTGCTCGATAAACGAAGAGCAGTAACAAATGTAAAAAATAAAGAAAGTAGCATAGAGATTTCGAAACCATGCGATTTGAAACTCTTGATCTCTGAACTTGAGAATGCAACTTCTTATCATTTCACTATTACTGTTCTATGTCTGATAACCTATTAGATATTTACAACAAGTATTGTTTTCCGTTTTAGCATCGAAGTTGATCTTATAATACTATGAAGTATTATTTACGATTTTGAGTAATTTAAATATTTAGCTCATTTATAAACATGAATTGATTAATTTTTAAAATTAATTCAAATGCCAGCACAATTATTAAATAAAACACTGTCAATTAACAAGAATAACTCCGAGTTGAGAGCACTCAGCGCTCACCCATAGTCCGGGTTAAGTTGTGACAGCCATCTGCGGCTAACAGCCAAAAGACAGACACAAAAAAAAAATAACAAGTATAAAAAAGCTATGATTGCAATTAGAATTGAATTCAAATTTAAAATAAATTAATATAAGCTCATCATTACAGCCCATATATATCCCACTATTGGGCTCAGGTTTCCTCCGTAATGGGAGGGAAATTAACCTACTATACCGCGCTGGTCAGATGTGTTGGTATAGGATTTTGTTTCGAGTTTTCCTTCTCTTGCCTAGATGTTATATGCATTTTATATCCCTTAGTCGTCTTTTACGATCATCCACGGGTAAGATAGGGGGTGGTGAATTGTATTCTTACTCCATCACCATACAGATATATTATAAGCTAATAAATAGAAATAACAAATTAATTAATTAATTATGTATTAATTAATTCATTATAATAGCAACAATTTTTATCTTTACTGCCAAGTTTCAATAAAATGATAGATATAATAATATCCATTAGCGTTAAAAAAATATATTTGATACAAAAAGACCATAATTGCTCAGCATATAAATAATCTTAGGCAAAATATAATACATTATTTCTTTTTTCAAAACTGTATGTATATTATCCGTGTGGTGACGGAGTAAGAATACTATTCACGACCCCATATCTTACCTGTGGGAGATCGTACGAGACGACTAAGGGATATAAAACGCATATAACATCTATATGAGAGAAGGAAAACTCGGAACAAAACCCTATACCAACATGTCTGATTAGCGTGGCATAGTAGGTTCATTTCCCTCCCATTACAGAGGAGGCCCGAGCTCAACAGTGGGACATTTATGGGCGGTGATGATCATGATATGTATATAGAATATGAAATTGTTTTTTTTACTAATGTACTGAGTTAGAAGCTTAAAAACAATTTATATTAATAGTAAAATTTAACATAATAAAAAAAATAAAGTTGCCAGAGTCCTAAAATACAAAAGCACATAGTTGTAAATTTGTATTTTTTTTTAAAATAAATAAATATTTTCCCATACCATCAACAACGATGCAAACACACACGAGGACGAAAACACAGACAAACACACGGGCCTCCATCACGCTCGAAACGGACCGCATCACTGAGGCGGAACAATTGCACTGCGGTTATATGTTACACGTCATGAACTAAGCCCTGGAGGGGAACTCGTGCGCATTTTGCTCTTCATATTACATGCATTATATTATATTGCACTTTTATAGCGTTATAAGTAATTATTGATATATGCCAAGGCGGTTAATACTACAGACTCCTAATATTTTGTTTAATATATAAATAATATTTAATTATACTTCGCATAATTAAATAGTGTGACAAGTACTACATATTTGAAATAAAACTATTTTTACGGATTTCATCCTGTTTGTATTTGAGTTTTAATTGTTCAACGTTTCGAGAACTTTATAGCGTTCATGATCACGCGAAGACTGACAATTCTCCCGCAACCATGAACTTAAAGATCGTTTTATTTTAAACTAGCTTTTGCCCGCGACTTCGTCCACGCAGAAGTCATCTCTGACAGAGTTAAATAGAAAAAGCAATGCAAGGTGTTGAAGGTTTGTTGCTAGGACGATAATCAACAGCGTCAGAAACTGGAATGCGGTCGCCGCCTTGTGCGATTGAGTTGTCTAACGGAATTAGGCAATAGGGTGGGTCCGAGAGAAAATACTCTACGTTGACATGCTCTACCGTCGGTGCTTTGGGCGGCGCAAGCGTGAGTACCTGTATTTAGGTTCACTGCATGAGGGCTTTGACTTGAGATGATACCCGGTTGCGGTGGCCCGCCCGCACAACGTAGATGTACGTGTACGGCGCGCGTGTGTCTATATACCATAGCCGGTCACTAAAGAAAAAGGTGGTTCAAAGTTCTATTCATTCTACAAATTATATTGCCATTAATATACTATTTACGGTATGACCATGGGATAAAAATATAATTATCGCCATCCTTTATTTGACTGTTTTGTTTCACCAGCAGAGTTGCGACCTCGTTAGATATGATTTATTATTTATTTTTTTAGAGAACATTTTTGAAGCTAAACTTAACCTGTATCTTAAACTATTAGGCAAGAACCTAATGTCGTCTTCTATGTGTATCGTGTGAGCTCTCACGCCGGAACTGGTCGCCACAACGGCACTGGTGCGGGGTTGATGGAGAGGGAGAGAGAAACACGTGTTTATTTATTTTTACCGAAGAATATTTGTACGTAATTTGAAAAGAATCGATAAAAAAAATTTCTCCCCATACACACTTTGCCGCTTTGTTACACCCCCTTAGGGGCGGAGTTCATAAAATCCTTTCATATTGAATCTCTATGTCATAAATAAAAACGTGCTTCAAAATTTAATGTATCTAGCTTTAATAGTTTCGGCTTGGCTACCGCCAAACGTTTGAACGACTCATTACCATGAGTCGTTCAACCCGCTTAATAGGCCTAATTTACAGAACCAGAGGGTGAAAATTGAAAAATGCCGGATATTACCCTAGAATATTTGATTCGACTCGTAATTTGAAAAGAACAAGTTCTCCGAACATTTTTTAAATTGACATAACTTTTTTTTTAATAAACCAATTGACATAAAATAAAGCCTAAATGTTAAGTGAATTTTACTACAATATATTAGTGAAAACCGCATCTAAATCGGATAAGCCGTTTCTGAGATTAGCGTGCACAAACACACAGACAAACAGACAAACAGATAAACAGACAAAAATTTTAAAAATTATTGTTTTGTGTTCTATTAGTGTTGATAAAGGTCCCAGTAATATTTGTTTTCATATATCTTCCATGTACAGACAGCGACCCGTTACATTTTTATTATATGTATAGATAATGTTCTTAATAAAATTAATCCTCCTCTGTGTGGTGACGGAGTAAGAATACAATTCACCACCCACTATCTTACTCGTGGGTGATCGTAAGAGACTAAGGGATATAAAATGCATATAACGTCTTTGCGAGAGAAGGAAAACTCGAAACAAAACCCTGTACCAACACATCTGACCTGCGTAGTATAGTACAATTTCCCTCCTATTACGGAGGAAGCTCGGCCCCAACAGTGGGACATATATGAGCTCAGATGATGATGATGATGATAAAATAAATAGTGGACTTTTTAAAACGATACCATTCTAACATAGATAAGTACAAAGTTTTTTATACAAATATTATTATATAATAATGTTTTTTAGTATTATCCAAAATTATTTCGTGTAAATTTCGTGACTGTCTGTTTACATTTTTACAAACCCTTTGTATTCTTTTTAATAAATGATATACTTATAAAATGCGATCATTTTCTAGCATCTAGATAAGTACGAGGTTTCTAAATAACCCATACATTTTTATTTGTTTTAACTATGAATATTTTGGTGATGTTTATTTTATACATGAAAGACCTCAACATAATGAATATGTTCAACATAATGAAATTGCTTCCATTTTGGCTTTATTTTAATTAAGGTCCAGAAAGATATTTTTTTTTAACATGACACAAAGCTCTAGGAACTGATAAGTAGTGGTATAATTTATAAACAAAGTATTATAAGCTTCGTTCAACGATATTTGGGATAGAAAATAATCTTCCATGTGGAGTAAACAAAAATAAAAAAGATTTATAATTTTTACAAATCTATTTTTATTATCTATAACTTTATCATCTAATTTACAAGCTGTTGATCTACTTCCAGATTTTTAATTCAAATGATATTTTGCATGCACATTTGGATACACAAGTGCATTGTGTAGTGAAGTGACGTCATTCTAAATCCAATAAGGTAAGCTCTCCAAGATGGCAGACCAGTTATTTTTTTATGCTATACGAATAATTATGGTAGGATGTCAAATAATAGAATTTACCGAAAAGATTACGATAGAACTGTTCTTACATACATACATATCATCACGCCATATCCCTTGCAGGGTAGGCAGAGAAAACAGAGTGCCAGAGAACTCTATCCTTGCATACTTCACTCCCTTCCTCAACATTCATAATTCTCTTTATACATGCTCGCCGGTTTCGGAGACTCTTGACTCCACCTTCCTTCAGTACGTGACCAATCTGGTCTAGGTAGGTTAGTCTCGGTGTCCCCCGGTACCTACATCCTTCCAATTTCGCATTATATATCTTCTTAACCAGACGTTCGTTCGGCATTCTTTCCACATGTCCGAACCATCGGAGCATTCCCTTTCGCATCTTTACACCAATAGGTAATCTCTTTCATAACTATTCGCTCTCTTACGTTCTTAATAAAATTATTTTTAGTTTAGTCCTTCATATTTTATTATAAAGTGTAATCCTATGATGCCCGCATCAAACGATTCCCAGCAACCTTAATCAAGTTTTAGGTTTGCCTGGTGGGGAGGCGAGCACTGTGTATTCGATATGAAGTCGTCATTCAAGAACCTTGCTTCTCCAGTAATTATCGGTACGTCGAGCGATATGGCTTTTCCATTGCCGCTTTAGCGTGCTAATTCTTCGTGCTCTATCGGTTACACCCGTTCATCTGCGGATTGCCGTAATGCGGCATCTAATCGCGTAGAGAAATCCCGAACATCGCTCGCTTCATAGCATCCTGAGCAACTTTGAGCTTTGTCATGAGCCTTAACTGCAAATATTTCGATGGAATTAAATTTTAAATAATTATTAAATATTATGAATTAAATAAATAATAACTTATTTATTACATTAAAAATTCATCGAATCACCATTCTACTACTCTTATCCCAATTCCTTGGGGTCGATACAATATGTACTCTTCTTTCATAGCACATATTGTAAAAGTTATTGGCAATAGTTTTATGACCGGCCACCTGCCTGACGTAAACCCTCCTTGAGAATGTATTTGTTGACCAAACGGCATCAGATGGAATTGGCCCAGGTCTTTATAACGCTCTTAGTTGTCTTTTACGACATCCACGACCAAAGCTGTTGGTAGAATTAGAAGCCGCTACCACAAAGCAGCGATTAAGAATTTATCGAATATAAACCATTAAAATGGAAAATTTGCTTTGAGGTTGAGGCCATAAGCAGATTTTTTTTGTAATTATTGAAGCAAAAGCGAGGCTTTTACCAAATATTTTTAAGTAAACATCAGAACATATTTTATATTGCTTATGGTGGGTAACGAACAAGCATCACCCTTGCTGGTAAGTGTTACTGCCGCTCACGGACTTTTGTAATACTAGGGGTAAGCTGCAATAATAGGGGATCGGTGCCTACCAATCCAAATCGATACAGGCTTCCGGTTCTCTCGCTCACCGAACGAAGTGTAACAGCACATTGCTAATACTCTGACATCGATCTTCTGCAAGACTGCAGTGTACCACGGAGTAGCAACCCCGGACGGGCCGGCCCGGGGCTGTAGACAAGAACATGCCAACAGTATGGCCCTACTTTTAAAAGTTTAAATGACCATATCTTTTTGTGTTATTAATGAACAGAAATTATCACCAGGAGATTGATTAGCAGTACTCTTCTAGGTACCTTACTAAATCAACTGCAATAGACCACATAACTGTCAAGTGTGGCGATTATATTATGACATTATGTCCTCTGAGAAGACTTGTGTCATATAATAGGTGGATGGATGAAGGGATCAGCATTTCACATCTAGAAATAAGGAATTTATACTCATGAATGAATTCAACGAACACTTAATATTCAAGAAAAAATATGTGTATAATGATTTCGCTAATCAAAATCATCTAAATTTAGTAACTAATACTTTTGTATTTTTTGGACTTAGATTTTGGGACTTTGCTTTTTTTTCTTTGCCGCGGGCTATGTCTACGTCTGGTCACATCCCGCCAGATCCATCCGAGCAACAGATGAGGCGGCGCGCGACCCTATAAACCCGCCCGGCAATGCGCTTCTCTTCGCCGAGCGACCGGGTCACCGGATTTTGCTTTGGACTTTTGTAAATTATAAAAAAAAATATTATTACAGATATTTGGTCATGGTAGTCATAAAAATCGGATACGATCAACTCGCCTGCACTTTCTATCTCCCCCTTTTGTAGGAAGGCCTAGCTCTAATAATGTGGATCGTCGATAAACTGATAAATCAATTGATGGATGGATAAACATAATTGTTGATCAGTGGCCAGACCCTCGTTTCTCATGTTATTAAAAATAAGGAAATCAAATATTATCCTTCGCCCCTTTGGTAGTCAGGCGGTTAGAGTCCTTTGGTTGTTATTAAATCAGGCCTTGAAGCCTGCTGGATGATCTTTTAAAATCTTACGCACTTTAATCTACCGTTTGTTTTCGTACAATCTAATTTTAGATACGATATCCATGGCAATGTTGCACTGGCAAAATTAAAAATTAAAATCTAATTAATTGCTATACAAAAATAGTTTTATGAAGAATATTGATATCAAATTCAAATCACCCCAAAACTATTAACTTTCTATCCCCTTTAAACCCCATTAGGGGATGAATTTCAATAAAACTCGAAATATGTCTTTTATTCAAGATTTGAAGTAGATTGCATCATGGAATCATGTTGTCCCATACTTTTGCCCCCTTTTAGAGACCACCCCATTAGAGGTAAACTTCGTAAAATCCTTTCTTATCAGATGCCTACGTCATACAAAGAATATACCCTCCAAGTTTCAGATCTCTACGAACAGAGGTTTAGGCTGTGCGTTGCCTCGTCAGTCATTCAGGACAAAGCATTTTATACGTATAGGGTTTATACGTTAAAATTGTTACAAAAATAAAACATCTTTTATTATTAAATTAGATTTTTATTTTCATTTCTACCTCTGCACAACATGTGATATCATCATCATCATCATTCTCCTGCTCTTATCCCAATTACTTGAGGTCGACGCAATATGTACTCCTTTTCCTACATATGGCAAGAGTTATTGGCAATAATTTTATGACCGGCCGCCTACCTGATGTCAACCCTCCTTAGGAATGTAATTGTTGACCAAAGGGCATCAGGTGGTGTTGGCTTAGGTCGAAATAAGGCTCGTAGTCGTCTTTTACGACACCCACGAACAAAGTAAGGATTGGTAGTATTCGTAGCCGCTACCAAACAGCACAATGTATATAAAATACTTAAATGAATATTGTATTTAAAATTTGATTGTGATACAAGCAATAGAGTGAAATCTTCCAGAAATTTCTTTTATATAAACACAGCGAGTAGGCCCGACATAAGTATACATACTATTTTATTTATTCTTAAAGCACTGTACATTTGATGGACTTATCTTTAATCTTCACGCTCTTTACATTGATGGAGTATCACATCGTACTATCGTTAAGTGCATTGCCATTGTAACTTGAAGAATTTAAAAATATATTTAAATAGATATCTTAATAATCTAAGTGGCAAGTTAATATATTAAATGTCTTGAATGTATTTCTACCCAGAGAATTTCTTTCAGCGATTTACAAATAATTATTTTGAGGTAAAATGTGATTTATGTTCGTGAAATCAAATTAAATTAATTATTATGTATAAGACTTATAAGAGCACTTACATATTATCATTTTGCTTTTTTTTTAAATTAATCTTATTAGATTTTTGCATTTTGATCCGATGGTAGATTATTATTAACCATCGGATTAGAATGGGACTGGAACTTGTGAAGATCTGGAACTTAGTAAGCTTGTATTTTTTACATATCAGCACGCCATATCCCTTGCAGGGTAGGCAGAGAGAACAGATTGCCAGAGAACTCTATCTTTGCATACTTCACTCGCTTCCTCAACATTCATAATTCTCTTCATACACGCTCGCCGGTTTCGGAGACTCTTGACTCCATCTTCCTTCAGTACATGACCGATCTGGTCTAGGTAGGTTAGTCTCGGTCTCCCCCGGTACCTACATCCTTCCACTTTCGCATTGTATATATTCTTAATCAGACGTTCGTTCGGCATTCTTTCCACATGTCCGAACCATCGGAGCATTCCCTTTCGCATCTTTACACCAATACTCTCTTTCATACCTACTCGCTCTCTTACGTCGTCGTTACGAATGCGGTCGGTCAGCCTTACTCCACAGATTTGCCGCAGAGATCGCATTTCGACCGCATTAATATATATATATACATGTTTAATAAGTATTGGCTCCACTGTGATGACCTTCAAATCAAAATATATTTAACTTTTTTAAAATTTCCTCATTATCATCCCACTGCTGGGCTCGAGCCTCGTTCACATTAGAAAGAAAAATTTACCCACTATACGACGTCAGTCAGACGTGTTGATATAGGGTTTTGTTTCGAGTGTTCCTTCTCTTGCATAGATGTTATATGCGTTTTATATCCCTTAGTCGTCTCGTACGATCACCCACGGGTAAGACAGGAGGTGGTGAATTGTATTCTTACTCACGCTGAACGAACACTGAAGGAACACTCGAAACAAAACCCTATACCAACACGTCTGACCAGCGTGGTATAGTAGGTCAATTACCCTTCCATTACGGAGGAGGCCCAAGCCCAACAGTGGGACATATACGGGCTGAGATGATGATCACCCATTCCAATTAGATGGATTTATATAAGTAAATATATATATCATCATCATCATCATCATCTCAGCCTATTCCCGTCCACTGCTGGACGTAGGCCTCCCTCATGTGACGCCACAGAGTGCGGTTCTGAGCCGCCTGCATCCAACGACGCCCAGCAAGCTTCATAAGGTCGTTTGTCCCCTTAGTGGGGGAGCGTCCTACACTGCGTCGTCCGGTACGTGGTCGCCACTCTAGAACCTTTCTTCCCCAGCAGTTATCGGTTCTTCGAGCGATGTGGCCTGCTCATTGCTACTTCAGCGTGCTAATTCTTCGTGCTATGTCGGCTACACCCGTTCTTCTCCGGATTTCCGTATTTCGGATTCTATCTCGCAGAGAAAACCCGAGCATAGCCCGCTCCATAGCACGTTGAGCGACTTTGAGCCTGATTATGAGGCCTACATTTAGGGACCACGTTTCCGTGCCGTAAGTCATCACTGGTAACACACACTGGTTGTAGACCTGTGTTTTCAGACACTTAGGTATGTTGGACGAGAAGATCCTCTTAAGTTTTCCGAACGCTGCCCAACCGAGTTGGATTCGTCGGCTGACCTCTTTGTCGAAATTGGATCTACCTAACTGGACTGTTTGCCCAAGGTAAACATAATGATCGACAATTTTGAGAATCGCATTGCCAACTAGGACCGGTACAGGAATATATATCAGCAAAAAATAAATTACAATAATTTTGCAACAAGACGTTTAATGATCTGACTAAAACAAATGGAATAAGTTGTATAAAGTAAAAATATAATTTTTGGCTGACTTTTACGACTTGCGAAGAACGAAAATATATACTTGTTAAAATGTAAAAAAATAACAAAAAAGGTTCACAGGCTCCTTAAAAGTATTATTTTATAGGTTTTAACATCGTGGCCGAAATAAAAATAAAGGACAAGTATTAGATATTTCAAAAACATGGTCCTTTTTTTGTGCAACCCACTTATGTCCCAATGAGTATAAGTTACCCACACAATTAGAAAGAAATTGATCTAATCCTTACCACGGTAATTGGACGGGTTAGCATATGGTATTGTTTCAAATTTTCTTTCAGTAGATGTTGTCAACCCGAGTCTCTTAGCCTCGGGCAAGTAAAGTTAGCTTAGTCCATAATTAAGGCCACGCAAGGTACTCTCGTGGAGCCTGACCTCTATCTTACGCTATCCATCGTAACAACTTTATATCATCACAGATAATAATTGATATCTGCTCTGTGGTAATGATTTCGAATACTACCAACCCTTACATTGCGCGTGCATTTCGTATTGCCAAAACTTTTTCAATATGTACGATGGAAGGAGAAATATATTGCGTCGACCTGAAGTAATTGGAATTAGAGCAGAATGGTGATGAGGATTCAAATATTTGATATCTATGACTAATATAAATAGCAGTGGTAATTTAGTGACAAATTCAAAACGCTGTTGTACAGAGGTCTTATCTTTAAGCCCTACGGTGCGCCTTAAATGCGATATGTAATTGTGAATGCCTCTATTCTCTTCTAGGAATGCTTTTCTCCAAAAGGGGATATCGGTATGTTCAATGTGGAACTTCTATTCGTGCTATTTGGATTTACCTACTTATTGCTTGGTTGATAAGAAATCTGCTACCGAGCAGTTATTATGCGATGTGTCAAGAACGTTTCCAAAACAAAGGATATAAAGATATCTATTGTAATTAAAAGACAAAACTTTTGTGGTCGTGTTATCATACGATAAAAGTGAAAACTTCAACAAGGCCGGGTATTAACCTGGTATCATTAGATATAAAACGAGTTTTTTGTTACATTTATATATAATTAGCCTGGCCATAAATACATACATAGCCTGTTTCCCAGAGGGGTAGGTAGAGACTACGGTTTGCCACAAACCACGATTCTGACATACCTTCATCGCTTCGTTGACACTCATCATGGTCTTCATGCATTCTCTACGTTTACACGTACTCTTAATCTGACCTTTCGCCAACACATCTTCAATTTGATCCAGAAAAGTACGAAGTGGTCTTCCCCTTGTAATCGTCCCACTCACACTCGCTTGCTTAGTCAACTTTTCTTCACTCATTCTTGCCACGTATTCAAACCACCTCAGCGTACCCTTTTTTATCTTTGTCGCTACATTTTCATTCACACCACAGCGCTCGCTTATAACACTATTCCTAATCTATCTAACTATATAAATCTTTCAGACTTACAACACACACTACGAGGAGCTCTCATCTCTATAGAATTTATTCTACTTTCATGTCTTCCCTGCTAAATCCAACTTTCACTGCCATACATGAGAGTGGGCACTAATAATCGCCTATGTACAGCCAGGCGTGCCTTTTTAGACACATTTCTACCCTTCATAAAAGCGTACAGTGCCCCATTCACTTTATTACC
Source organism: Lymantria monacha (assembly GCA_905163515.2). Classification (NCBI taxonomy): domain Eukaryota; kingdom Metazoa; phylum Arthropoda; class Insecta; order Lepidoptera; family Erebidae; genus Lymantria; species Lymantria monacha. Next base: position 25,961,917 of record LR991099.1, read on the forward strand.
AGCATTAACTCGTCTTTCAACATCATCATCATTTTTACTATCCCTAGTAAACAGTACACCGAAGTATACAAATTCTTTCACCTGTTCCAATCCCTCACCATTTATAAAAATATTACATTCCGTCATAGATTTATCCTTTTCAAAGACCATTACTTTCGTCTTACTTACTTTTACTTTCACGCCTTTTCTTTCAAAAGCATAATGCATAGTAGTTACCATCGCCTGTAAGTCTTCAGCCGACGATGCAAGTAAAACCTGATTATCAGCATAAAGAAGACATTTGACGAGTAACTCATTTATTCGTTGTCCTAACGTTGACCGTAGTACTCCAGCAACATGTGCCTTATGTCTTGGGTAGACCAAGGATCCTTCTAACTACAAGGGGTGTGAGGTATATAAAGAAATTCTGGCCAGAAAAACCCAAAAGGGATCACACGTAGTAGGTGATAAAAGACCTGAATCACAACTGCATACTACAAGGCCCAACTCACAACAAATAGTTACAGACCAAACTGCAATCCTGACCAACCACAACTCTAAAACAACAAAGAAATATAATGAAGTTGTAAAAAATCAGTCAGTAGATAATATCATAAACTAGCAGTGCAAAAAAAAAAAACTAAACCTTGGTGGCAAAAATCTACCTCACAGTGACTCCGTGGAATATCTAGGACTATACTTGGACCGCCGCTTGACTTGGCAAAAGCATTTAGAGTAAGGAAGGAAATCAACCTAAAATACTAAGGCTTGTGTTGGCTACTGGGTAGAAATTCAAAATTGTCTATAGAGAACAAGCTCCTGATCTACTAGTCCGTCATAAAACCAGTCTGGACCTATGGAATTCAACTTTAAAAAACCTGTGATTCCAACATAAATAAAATTCAAAGAGCCCAGAACTACTCGTATGTTCTAAAGCAAGTCAGCAATTCACCCTGGTTCATAATAAACTCAGAAGTACACAAGCACCTAAACATGCCAACGTTGAAGGCGGAAATTAAATTATCTTCAACACTATACAAATCAAGGCTGAAGGACCATCCTAATCCAGTTCCAGTCCTAAATCCAGTTAACTATCCAGCTCACAATACCAGAGTGCATAAATCGCCTGAAGCGACGCAGAACCCTACATCTCAGCAATATTAACTGGGTCATTATAATAATATAGTTGATATTCCTAACGTGGAATATCTCCACTCGATTGCTATCACTTATCACATCTGGTCATAGCCGGAAGGACTGATTACACGATATAGTTTGGAAAAAAAAGTCATTCATTCTTAAACCACATTCATTATTTTTTTCTTACTTTCTTTCTTAATTTGCTCGTGGATGTCATAAAAGATGACTAAGAGCCTTATAACGACCTGGGCCAACTGCATCTGATGCCGTTAGGTCAACAATTACATTCCCAAGGAGGTTTAACGGCTGGCAGGCGCCCGGTCATAAAACTATTGCCAATAACTTCTACAATATGTACTATGAAAGAAGAGTACATATTGTATCGAACCCAAGTAATTGTGATAAGAGTTGATGATTATATCGTTAAATATAGATAAAGTATAGTCATTACTTCTTTCAGGCGAGTGTCATTAAAGATGACCAAGAAAGTACCAACTTTTTTTTTCCCCCGCAGATTGGACCATGGATGTGGTCGCGTCCCGACAAATCGATCCGGGGCGACAAAAGAGGCGGCGCGCAACCTCATGGACCCACCCTGCAAACACCTCTCTTCGCCGTGCGAGCGGGCCACCGGTACCCGATCTTTGTCTTCGGTGGCCCGCCCGTCGGTTTACCCTTACGTGTTCCTCTCGTATCGACGCCCCGACATCTTTCGCCGTCGGGGCGTTGTTCTCACGCGGTGGCCTCACGTTGGGTGACCGGACAATTCCCTGGTCCGATCACCCAAAGCCTCGGTTAGGGCGGCATCAGGCGCAGATATTCGCGCCTGCGCCGCCCCGGCCACTGGCGGCGGTCCGGGTCACGGAAATCCTCCCGGACTCGTTCCGCCGCCTCCTTCTGCGAGATGACAGCTTCGCAGAAGGCGGCGACCGCGTCTCAGTTCCTGACGCTGTCGACCATCGCTTTCACGACAGCTGGCAGCGTCAGGTCGGCACAGATGACAGCGACGAGGTCACGGCGCTGCCTGTCTCAGCCCAAACATACCTCGAGCGTATGTTGTGCCGTGTCCTCGTCACTACTGCAATGGTGGCAGGATGGAGTCCACTCCCTCCACACGACCGTGTGCAGGTACTTGCCGAAGCAACTGTGCCCTGACAAGACCTGCACCAACAGGAAGGAGAGCACTCTGTGCCGCCGCTCCATCCACTCCATCAGTACGGGCCGGAGGGCCTCGACGGTAACAACACCGTGTCTGGGCCTCTCCAGCCGCGTAACCCAACGGGCGATGACGTCTCGGCGGGCGTCCTCGCTCCATGTGGCTATCTCGTTAGACGATGGAGAGCCACCCTCGTCGCGCACTGAGGTAACCCGCCGGTAGAGATCGGAGAGCATTGCCGCCTCTAAGTCCCATGGGGGTGTCCCGGCCAATAGGCATACCGCCTCTGTCGACACCGTGCAGTACCTGCGAATGGCTCTGACCGCCATGGCTCTCTGTGGCCTCCACAGAACAGCCCTGAGCTGGGCGTTCAGAGCGAGGGCGAGGCGAGGGCCCACACGGGTGCGGGTGCGCCGTACATGGCCATTGAGCGGATAAGAAAGTATCACCTGCCCTTATCCCACACTAGGTGGGTCGGTAAAACATGTTCTTATCTTCCACAGACTCTTGTCAGCCGTTATATCTGCACTCGTTGCTTTCAAACCCATAACATCTTTCAAACCATCCCATCTCTGATTTAAAAGAGCTTAAGTTGATAACATATTGGGATAAAAACAGGATGATGATAGGAGTTAACAAAATATAATTGTATTAAAATAGCTATTGAGTTTTCTTTTTTTTTTCTCATCAATAAAAAACGTGAAATTGAAGAAAAGAAAAGAAGAAAAACTGTAATGTGTTTTGCTTTAGATCTGTTGTGTGAAGGGTTGCCTTATCTCAGTGTGCTTATTTGATACATACAGCTAATGCAGATGGACAACATATTATAAAATATTTATTTCTTTTTTACAGATGCTGTGTGGTGGCTGCTACGAATACTATACCAATTCTTCAAATTACTGAAACTTTGCATTTAACATGCTAGTTTACATACAGTACATTATATAGTACAGTATTAAAATCTGTATAATGTGTAAACATTGTCGGGTAGATGGCACACGTCTCCCATAAAGACGAAAATATAATACGAGCCGAAAATTTAATGTCATACGATAGCTCACACTTGCCTAAGTGGCAGAACGATTGGAACTGTATTCTAATAGGTGGATAGGATTCGAGTCCCACATGTGACAGTCATTTTTCGCTGGTAAATATTTTTTTATAAACTAACTATTCTTATTTTTGCTCGTGGATATAAGACTACTAAGAGCTTTATAGATAGACCTGGGCCAACTCCATCTGATGCCGTTTGGTCAACAATTACATACATTCCCAAGGAGTGTAGACCTCAGGCAGGCGGATGGTGATAAAACTACTGTCTGTAATATGTACAATGGAAGAGGAGTAGCATATTGTGCCAACCTCAAGTAATTGGTATAAAAGTAGGGTAAAAAAGAAAATGATGATTTATTTCTTTATGGTAGGGAAGTCGCAGTACGGAATGGTTTCTAAATTATTATAGTTTGGTCTCATCCTGCCCATATGCTTCGGGTTGATGGAAGGTCAGTGTACTGTTCCATAACCTGTAGTGTTACGCTATATTGCCATTTGAACTGATCACCTGAACCTATTTCTTGACCTCAGTGGCCCATGCAATGGGTTACTCTTTTGAGTACGTACCGTTTGAAAAATCCGGTAATAAGTCGTCGGTACGTCGCAATGACGAGACTAACAAGTATTTGACAATATGTGTGTGTTGAGCGTGCGTTTTAAATTGCAACTGTTTTAAATAAAAAGAGATATTAATTGAATATTATACCATTATTATAGCCCTGTTATTCGATATCAATAAATTATTAATTGAAGATTAGTAGCGACATCTTGTATATATTAAACTAATTTTAATAGCAATCTAAATAGTTCCAATTAATATTTGCAGATGGCGCTTATTTAAAAATACAGTTTGTTATTCTGTCCATCTAGTATCTAGTTTGTTGTTTATCCTCGTTGTATATACTTTCGTCGCGAATAAAATCCCTGTTTTGTCCGAATGTTTTGGGGTCCAGATTAAATCGTCCACAAAGACCCGGCTTAGGGGAGGGTGTTTCATTTACACAGTTCAATTGCTTTCACTAATCAGTTAATATCGTTAATGTATATCGACTGGCCGGAGTACTGAAGGGTGCTTACTTATTTGATGTAAATCTTTTTCCTTTTTGGCGTATTTCAATACTTTTTGATAAAGCTAAATGTTGCTTTTGGAATTAGAATCGTGTGGTAAGTAATTAGATTCTTAGCTTTTGTGAGGTTTGTATATACGCTTTCTTATTTTTTTTTATTTTTGTATTGATTGCGAAGGCGTATTTCACTAAATAATTTCTCTTCTAATGTAATGTAAAGCGATTTTCTTACGAATATACCATGCTTTTTATGCAGATAATAAAAACCGGCTGAGTAATTACCAGTACAATAGGCAGCAGCTCTTCTGGGAAATATATACCACCACCTGCCATCACCAACACACTTAACTAGCGTGGCAATTATATCAATATAATATCTAATAAATGGGTGATACACCTTTTTTTTCCCCTCGCAAGGTGGACCATGGATGTGGTCGCGCCCCGGGGCGACAGAAGAGGCGGCGCGCATCCCCATGGACCCATCCTGCAAACATCTCTTTTTGCCGTGCGAGCGGGCCACCGGTACCTACCCGATCTTTGTCTTCAGTGGCCGGCCCGGCTGGGTGATACACCATAGGATAAGCCTGTGTTCAACAGTGGACGTTAATTCGCTGATGCATGGAATAAAGTGCGAACTAATTGTTTATGAAAATTTATTTTGCCCTAACGATTCGAACCCGATTCCGTGTCAGGCATAGATGTCAAGGAGTGGTAAGGGTACTGGTTAGGTACCAGAGAACACGGTTGGCTATGGGATCGCACGTCGACCTTGGTGGAACGGTCAGGGATATTGCAGATCATAACCTGCCTAATAAAAGGATTTAAACCAATTTTCACTCGATCGGCATAAATATGCTTATGAGATAGGACGCCAAAGTAATTTATTTTCAAAACTTTACTGTTAATTGTATGACTTAAGAAAAGACATTTCTCACATAATTCAACAAGGAATGTAGTTCAAATATTGTATTTGCAGTAAGATAAATATTTTAACCTATACAGTAATCCCCCTTTTAACACGGTACTCTTATAACGCATTTTTATATTACGCGATTTCCCTCGTATATTATATATTGTCCCTCGTATAACACGAGTATTCTCCATATAACGCGGAGATTTATCACGTTATATTTACAAAGCTTTTTACTTTGATTAAAAAAAAAACGCACATATTTTGTTCATAACATAGTTTTTTCTTAATATTCGATTTAAATCCCCTTTAACGAGACAAGTTAAGCGTGAATCGTTTGTACATAACGCGTTATATGGGGTTATACAAGCATGTTATACGAGAATACTCTTTCTCTTTTTTGATTTCCTGTATGACCATTTCTCTCGAAGTTACGGCCTGTTGAAAATTGCCCACAAATTTTGATTTTTTTTTTGATCCCTTAATTTTTTCAGTAGTGTATTTTTTAAAACAGCATTAATTGGGCAAGGACAGTCAAGGCATATCATGGTCGACCTTAAAAACTTACAATTAAATAACATAAAAAAATCTCTTGTGGAAAATCGCAAGAGAATCTAATCCAAGACATCTAGTAAATTTGTATAAAAATGACTAAGATTGTGGTGGTAATCTTGTAGTGATGGAAAAATAAAAATACAATTCACTACCCTCCAGCTTGTCCTTGATGTATAAAACGACTAAAGAATATAATAAACCGGCAACATAGATACAAGAAAATAAAAGTCTCAAACAAAACCCTATGCCAATCCATCTGACCAACAGGTTTAATTTCTCAGTCTATACGAAGGAACACCAAAATAATGGAACATTTATGGGTTGAAGAAGATACGAATGCCCATCCATTCATTAGCTATTTCACGTCCGTTGCTGAAAATAGGTTTCGCCATAGGTATTCAGTACAATCGCCACGCATGTTAAGTCGGGTGGCAATGACAGAACAGCGCGGCTGGCTGCTCACCAGTACTTTCTTAGCCAGTTTTTAACCGACTTCAAAAAGGAGGAGTTTCAGGAGGAGAGTTGGTAGTATTCGTCGCCGTCACCACACAACAATATTTTTTGCTATTAAGAAAAAAATCTCCGTGTGGTAACAGAGTAAAAATACAATTCACCACCCCCATCCCCCCATCTTATCTGTGCGTGATCGTAAGAGACGACTAAGGGATGTAAAATGTCTATAACATTTATGCAAGAGAAGGAAAACTTGATACAAAACCCTATACCAACACGTCTGACCCAGCGTGATGTAGTAGGTTAATTGCTCTCTCATTTGGAGGAGGCTCGAGCCCAACAGTGGGACGTAAATGAGGTGAGAGAAAGATAAAAATATATAGGCATTTAAAACAAAACAAATTAAATGAAAGACAAGTTTATTTTTAGCAACACATGTTTAAGTAAAGGCACAAATAATTTAAGTACCTAACACATTAAATGAAGTCTACAAACTATTAAACTTACATTTAAAATATACATGGTTACATATAATATGAAAAACCAAACTCATAAATCAAAGTTATAAGAAAAAAATATTTATTTTATTTAAAACCCTATTTTATATTTAAATGAAGTTACATTTTATTTTATAGTTTACAATACCCAAACCCAGTTTATAGCCAGCTACTATATTTTTGGCACTCTACTAAACAACTAAATTCGTCCATAACTGTATTTAACTTACAACTATGTACATAGGAACATATGTATGAACTGTATGTACTTTTTTATATGTACATAATATTTACAAATTGCATTTTAATGAGTTTTTTCGTTTCATATTTTGGCAAAATAAATGAAAGAACTCAATGTGGGCGCATCTTTAGAATGAAAACGACTGGAATAAAAAAGAAATGTAATATTATGCCAAATTCAAAAAACACAAATACGATAAAATCTGTTAAAATATTTTATTTCACATTTACAAAACTCGCGTAAATATCAAAATTCTTTATCTATTTTTCCATTTTGATAATATACGACTTTAATTAAATAATATTTTTTATTACTACTCCAAATTTAATTAAAGAAATTAACGTTATTTAAAAATTAAAGTTAAAATGAAACATAGAACCTCCTCCTTTTTGAAGTCGGTTAAAAATATTAAATGACCGCAACGAAGCTCCATCTCTCAGGTATTGTATTTAAGATACAAGTGAAATTTTAATAAGATTATTGTATCATTTTTGTTCTAAAGATGCAATAGGTACATAATTTGTATAATTTAATAAATTTTATATCGACATACATGCGAATAAACATGAAATTACCTTTGTAAAAATTACAATATTACAAAATAATATGATATATATTATATTATGATAATATATAAACTATATAGGATAGTTACGGATATTTTAACAGATAGATAAAGAGAATTTGAACTTCCCAAGCATATTTCAAATTATGAAAATGCCTGGTTTCCTTGCAATTTTTGATTTCAAGAAAAAAAACTCATTTTATGATAAACGTTAAAAAATCTTTCTACTACAACATAGGTACTCTATTATTGTTGATTCCTTTTACTCTTAGTCACACGAATTTCAACACAATTTTAACTTAAGACCTATGTCGGACAATATAATTAAAAAGTTCTTATGACTTCAAATATAGGAAATGAGAATTTGAATGAATAAATAACGGGATGTTTGAATATAACTAGTTCTCTGAATACGTCGATAGATGGCGACGCACAATTTCTCTACGTGGGCGATGACTGTTATAATATTATGCTAGGGTCGCACCTGCGAGTATCGTCCCGAAGTAATATGTGGCGAAGCTTCGTACGTTTTGTACACTAAAAAGTTATCGCGATAATACTGTGGTCACATTAGCGACTTCGGTATTTTACACGAAGTATCGTGCAATAATTAAAGATGGCCGAAATCATTTTCATGCGATTAACTATGGGTGACGAATTACTATACTTTTATAGCTATATTATGCTAATAATTACATAATGACCTTTTTGAATCCCTTCATGGGTTCAGCTTCACAATGGTGTAAAAATTCTAACACCATTTCTTCGCTCCACTCCATATTTATTGATTAACTGGAGATCCTCGAACGCGTCTAAACACATTGAAAATTGCCGCCGAAATGAAAGACGCTAGTCTGACCACGCTGGCGCACTAAACCCTTTGACTTATCGCCACCCAAACGATAACACACACGAAGCCCGAATGTTCGCGACGATAGCCGATAATGACCGGTCACATCTGCGTGTATCGTCTCATTGCACGAAGCTTAGTGGCAATACACGCAGGTGCGGCCCTAGCATTATTATGTAACATATAATTTAGTTTCAATACAACGTATGCTATTTGCAAACAAAAAAGCTTAAACTATGGACTTATTTATCACAAAAGTACGTAGCCATACCGTTTATCATTATTTGAAGTTCATGGCCAAACTGTTAAATCGGTTTAGAAGAACTATGGTCCGTTTATTACTTTTAAAAATGATAAAATATTAATAAGTACAGACGTTTTTACACGTGTAATTTAGTATTAGTTATATAAAAAATGGCAAACAGTATAAAAACAAAAGGTGACCTTTGGTGTATACATTTCCATGCAAACATGGGGGCAACGCGTTGTACAAACTAATAATTTGTTTGAATGGTTCGCAAACTCATCAATCTTTGCTTGACAAGGACCTGCGTCATAACTAGACAATATTTGTCCCACCTTTTATTTTGTCGATATTATTCTATGTAGGTATATTCTGTTATAAATCTATATTTAAACCAAATTAAATAGCATTGTTGGACTGGAATGCAGAATGGGGCAAAATGGGGCAAAATTGGGCTACTATAACACGCTGACCAGACATATTGGCATAGCTGTGACGTTATAACTTAGCAATTTACGGCGGGAAACTTCGGACAAAAAAAATGGACGGTGATTACTGTAATTTTAATTGAATATTACACAAATCTTTATGATGTTTGAGAATTTTGAACTTCTTTAAAATTTATATTATAGTGTTCTTATTTTACTACTAAATTTTTACTCATACTCCATGCTATGAAATTGTTCTTTGGATAATATATATATTTTTAATATAATTGTGACTTGATCTGACATATCGTATTATTATTATATTTTTATTTTTATATAAAATTACATGATTAATTTCTATATAAAGTGTAAACGCTTCATTTAAAAGATTATTATAGAATTATATTTACATTACAAATAAAAATATCTGTAATTTATTTAAATTAGACACACTGTATTTCACCAGGAGTTGATGTAGGTACCAATAAAAATAACTAATCCAAATGGATATATTAAAAATTCTCATACGCAAATAATATAAACCTAATAGTAATTCAATTATTTGCGACAAAAGATATATTAAACAAAATTCAACACAAACTAGAAAAAAAATGCCATTCCTTTGACAATTAACAGACATTGCTAAAACATAAGGAGATGAAGTCCTTACCAGAATTCTTTCCAATTTACTTTCATACAACACCTTGTATTATACGGTAAATTAGTTATAATTGCTAATACCGACAATGGCATATTAATAATAGAATATTTAAAATACTATCAGTATAAAAATACCACAAATATTTGTTCAAATATTTGACGTAACATCACAAACATTGGCCAATGCTGCTCTATCGATGCTGGCATACTCCTTCCCTGAACGAGGCCTGGTCACGTGTCTGTCTGCTGATACATCACACGAGCTGAATGACGATACGGAGAGGGACTCCATGTAATCCGAAGTGTCGGATGCACCGCTTGAGGTGGATTTTGTTGTCATTTGACTGTGGCGAGCCATGAGGTCTTGATCTGTTGGAACAAAAAATAGGGTTAGAATACGTCTTCTGCTTGTTCTTTTCAGAATATATAGATGGAGGAGTCTGGCCTGATATACTCTTATTGTCAACCAGGCGAGTTGGCATAAGGATTTCTTTAAAATTTTCGTTCTCTGAGTGATTGGCTCGTAAGTGATTCAGTTTGGTAACGGAGTCAACATCTCTATGTTGACCGTGGGTGTCGTATAATATGACTAAGGAATATTATATACATAAAATATCTATGCAAGAGAAGATGAACTTATGCCAATAAGTATGTTCAGCGTTGTAAATTAGATCAATTTCCAATCCATCATGAATGATGTTTGATCCCAGCAGAGGGGCGTGTATAAGCCGAGATAGAGAGTGATTGAGAATCCACTTATATCTCTTGGTAATTTGCACGAAATTCCCTATCCTATCGTAAAAACGGCTGATATGGAAGGTGTGGTAGTATATCATAGTAATGACTCAGTACGTGAAAACTAGAAACGAACAAATTAGGTAGTATAAAATTTAAAAAAAATGAGCTAGTTAGTCTGGAGTATGTTCCCTTAACGGAGAAATATTGTCTTTTTATTAGTTTATTCATCCATCCATTACTATCTTATCGAGCCCCACAGCTATATATAGACTTCCTCAAGGAATAATGCCATAAATTGCTACGCTTGTCTCACCGGTTGGTAAGGGTAGTTGATTCCCACCTGCTTGATGCTGCCTCAGACGAATTATAAAAACCTTTAAAATTTTCAATTTATAAGTACAATTAATATTAAAACTAATTAGATGATAAACTCACCAGGCCGTTTCTTCCTTCTAGTCAATGTATCAACATCGCAAGAGGTCGCCTTGGTCAATGTCGCGACTTCTTCAAACTGAAATGTCAAGTTCTTCAATGGATCTGATGAATTCGACTTAATAAAAGCGTGCACTGGTGTCATTGACATTCGTATGTGTTTTGTGTTCTTCAAATGCTTTTTCATTGATTTAGCATTTGTTACAGGCATTTCGAACTCATTGAAATCACCTTTATGATGCTTCAAAGATCCTGTCGAAACTCCTGAATCATTAGAACTAGAGGAATCCCTGTTCTTCTCTGATTTACTTGGGACACTTGACGAACGTCTTATTTTAACTGCATCTCTAAATTTTGTTACTAAGAAATTTTCGGTTTTTGATTCAGGTATCTTGAATTTATCTTTAGGTTCAACTATTTCGAGACTTATTTGGGTTCCTTCGTTAATTCTATCATTTTTTACAGCTTTCCTTAAGACGGTAGGTGTAAAACATATTTGATTATTGATTCCGTACTCATCATCGTGTCTTTTAGTAAAGTCTGCCGAACTAGATCTTCTCGTACTGATTGTATCAGATTCGGAATGTTGTGTCGGATCTGAAACATGACTGATTCTACTAACATTATCTGAATAATTTTTATTACTGTTACTCGAAATACTAATTTCCAATGGCTCCATATGCATATAGTTTAAATGATCATTGCAGTATTCCGTAGGATGTACTGTGTTAGTTGTTGCTGTAGAAATATCATCGTCATGTTCAGGTATATCTTCTAAAGCATCTAATTCTTCTTGACTAAATCCAGCACTCCTAAGTATTTGTAAGGAATTTTCGAATTTTTCCAATGTCGTGAGGTCTATGTTGGCATAGTTGGCTAAGTCGATTTCAGGTATCGGTTTTTTGGTTATAGGCGTAACGTTGACGTAATTTGAATGTTCTTCGTTGTTATTTATGCTAGTATCGCTAGTGTTATTGTTTTCTGTCTGCTCGTCATCTGTGCTTTTGACTTTTGTATTATTTGTGCAAGTGCATGGTTGACCGTTAAGCAGACATTTTAGTTTCTTTGGTGTATCATATATGCTTGCTGCGTCTGCAGGACCGTCGATTGGGTGCTCCTGTAAAGATGTTTATAAATTGAATCATGAAAATAATAATAAAGTAAATAATTTTGTGAATATTATTTAGACTAAAGTTTTGGAAACAATTTTTATAGTTTTATAGTCTTTTGTATATTTTTAATTGGAACAAGGAATATTGTTAACAACAAATAATAGTTTAGTATATGTAATATTAGTGATCTTTTTTCTTATGATGGGAAACGAGCAAGATTTGTTCACATTTACAATACCAGGGACACGGTCAGGCCGCTGCCTACTGACAACAAACCCACCCAGAGATTTAGACTTCCGGCTCTCTCACTCACCGAACGAAGCGCACAATAGCACATTACCACAGCTCAGATGTATTTATTTTTTGCGAGATTGCGATACTATCCCGTACGGACCGGTCCGTGGCTGTAGACAGAAAACTGTCAACAGTGTACCCTACCACAATAATAATATTTCTTCTCAGGAAAGTTTTTCGTTCAGTAATAATCATAGCTTATTTTTACCTGTATTAAAGGCATAGGCGTCTTTGGAACGTCGTAGTTCTCGTACGGACCACTAAAGGATTTCTTTCGGCAGCAGCAAGGCTTCTGTTGCCAACATTGGCAATTGCTTCCAGTTTTCACAGGCACTGTTGGCGTACAGAAGCCCACAGGGCTTCCACGCTTGGAGGAATCGAAACTCTTATCAAGTAGGCAGGAGCTGCGTGGTACACTGTACTCTGAAGCACTACCACTTGATCGCGAGTAAATAGATGCGCGATCTGAATCTGACCGTTTCTCCATTATGTTGTCCATGGTCCACATCGGGGACATTAATGAGCCCGGAGTACCCATTGTTGATGATCTGGAATTTCAAACAGGATACTGTTGATTTTATGATATAGGACATAAATATATAACTGTTGCCATCTTTAGGGATTATCGTGAATATACAAAAGAAATTAGTTAATAATTTTCTAGACTACGGCATATATTAAACTAGAAAATCTCCTAATATGCTTTCATATAATTTTATTGCCTATTTTATTTCAACATTTATGATAATTATCGATTAAACTCCGCCCAACTTTTGGGTATGAAGTCGCCTTATAAATGGTAGGAAAATTTATCTATTTGTGCTGTCTTTATGACCAAAAACATTTATCATACGGTTTAGTATTGGGTTTTATTTCGACTCCTTAATTTTTTGCAGTGACGTTATCTGGTTTCGACCCTTACTATGCGAGAGATAAGAGAAATGCGTGGCAAAGCATTATGTTCGTACGAAATGAACACAAAAACTTATTTAAAATCATACCCATAGTTAGGAAATAAATAGATTCATCAATTTATTCCACTTACCTAGTCAAGTGACTGATTTTGCCGATGCAACTAGCGCACCGGGGCAGAGAAGTGGGTCTCCGAAACTTATCGTCGTTGCTGTCCATACTTGAGTCCAGGTCTGATATACAATGCATGGTCTGACTTGCGGGTCCAGCCCACGATGGAGACACTGAACGGAGTGACGGGTGGAAGCACTCGTCTAAGCAAGAACTCGCGTCGGAGAAACGTTTTTCTAACACTGAAAATAATGCATGATTAGTTCAGAAGTAAAGAATTTTCTCCGTCTTAAATTACTTATTATTTTTATTACAATTGGTGGCAAATGAATAAACAACTCAAGTAATAGGTAAATGGTAATTTCGCTGAAGGACGTCTGCAATAACAGCTCAGTCTTGCCTACGTTGAGGTTTGGCCCCACCTTTCTCGGTCACCAAACAAAGGGCAGTTCCTAATTGCTACTACTCAGATGTTGAGTTTCTACCTCGAACGAGCCGCATTTTGGCTGCAGACAAAAATTTTTGCAACACCTTCTCCCGTCAAGCTGACCACGGACGTCAAAGATTCTGTACCAGTGATCGGCCCAATGGCGATGCGGAGGGCATAAGTAGGGTTATGGAGTCATGCATCGCCCTTCCGTCGCTACAGACAGAACTGACAACGTGTCTCCAGACCATAAACTGCCAAAAAAAGCGTACTCCTATTACTTTGTTTTAAAATTATTGTATACATGTAAAATTTTCTTACCAGATCCACTTCTGGACGCTATACTGAGTCTAGATTGAGCTTCATGGGAGTAAACGTTGAGAAGTTCCGTCAGCTCTCGACCGCCTTCCGCCGCGAATATGAACAGACCTTCACCTTTGCCGCACCTCGAGCCACCTTCTATGCAGAATCGCTTGTCTACCACTCCGTATCGTCTGCAACAACAAGAGTTCTTTAGCTCTATTTTTCACGTTAATTTTAACCTTAACTAATAGGGGATTCGTCCGTGTTATGACAGAGTATAAATACAATTTACTGCCCTCTGTCTTACCAGTGGGTGCCGTAAATGATGATGATGCCGATAGTCCTTAGTGATCTTTTATATGTAGATAATACCTATGCAAGAAGGAAAACTCGAATCCTATACTAATCTGCCTAACCAGGTATGTCAATTTCTGTCCCGTTATGGGACTCGAGAATACTTCATAAGGTTTCTCGAGACCCATAGCGGAACGTATATGAGCTGAGATGATGAGCCATTTAGTTCAGATGATTATGTAACAGTGGATAGGTTGCTGGATGGATGGACGGATGTTAAATTATATTCCAGGATAATCTAAAACACTGTTTAAAGATTAGTCTAAGTTTTCATCATCAGTATTTTGCTCTTATCCCATTTACTTAAGGTAATATGTACTCCTCGCAATATTCCATACATTGCAAAATTAATTGACAATAGTTGTCTTATGTCCCTTTTTGGTAGTGCAAGTTTTGACCAGACGGCCTCAGATCATCTTAAGTCGTTGGTCCAGGTCGATACTTGTGACTAAGAAGTCACTAGCCATGTAAGAGTTGGTAGTATTCCAAGTCAAACACAGTCCTAAAGGTTAGTTTAAGTAATGTGTCTAATTGAAACAAATAGTTTTATCTACAAGTGTTTGAGGGCCACCCGCATGCTTCTAATTAAGAAGTCAGTCGTAATGACTACTCATAGCATTTGATGAATAGTGATTGATGGGGCCACCAATGACGTGATAACGCAAAACATTGAATGTTTATTTATATCGATACGTTTTTTTTCTGTCGTACCTTCATCTAGCGGTAAGTACAGCAGATTTTGAGGTTTTAACTTGGAATTTTGTGTCAGACAAAAAATGTTTTAAGCCTTGTGTTTATGTATCGCTTATAGCGGCAGATAAATCAGCAATCTCAATGCTTTTTATTTTTTTAATTCTATACCTTCATCTAGGGGTAGGTAACTGTTGATTTTGAGATTAAAGCTTAGAATTCTGTGCCTGACAAAAAGTGTTTTAATTAAGGCTTTTTTATGGTTAATGGTGGAAGATAAGTAAGTATTTACTTATCTTCCACCATTAAATGTTTTTTAGATGTGGTAGGACCACGCTGTTGACAGTTCTCTGCCTACAGCTGCAGGCCGGTCTGTCCGGGGTAGTAGGTACCACACTCGCAGAAGATCGACGTCTGAGTAATGGCAATGTGCTATTGCGGTTCGTTCGGTGAGTGAGAGAGCCGGAAGCCTATCTGGGTGGGGTCCGGGGAAGTAGGTACCACACTCGCAGAAGATCGACAGTTCTCTGCCTACAGCTGCGGGCCGGTCTGTCCGGGGTAGTAGGTACCACACTCGCAGAAGATCGACGTCTGAGTAATGGAAATGTGCTATTGCGCTTCGTTCGGTGAGTAAGAGAGCTGGAAGTCTATTTGGGGATTGTAATGGTAGGCAGCGGCCTAGCTCTACCCTTGGTATAGCAAAAGTCCCTGGGCAGCAGTGACATTTACCATCAGGTTGTGCTGCTTGCTCGTTTGCCACCGTAAGCAATAAAAAAAGCAACCTGATGATAAGTAGTTGCTGGGGTTTATAGAATTCAGCTATACTAGGGTCATATATTATTAATTACTGAAGGGAATGGAATATAGATAGAAAGTGAGGGTCTGAAGCTTGCGTCTTCTATGTTGAAATATATTACGAATTGAATTATGGTATGTGGTTGGTGGCTACAACACCTCCTTTGATATGTAAACGTTGACCAGATGGCGTAAGATAGAGTTGGATCAGATCAATGTAAATCTCTTAGTTGTCTTCGTCGTCGTCGTCTGGGCCAATTCCATCTGATGCTGTTTGGTCAAAATTCCCAAGGAGGGTTGACGTTTGGCAGGTGGCCGGTCATAAAACTATTGCCAATAACTTTTACAATATGTACTATGAAAGAAGAGTACATATTGTATCGACCCCAAGTAAATGGGATAAGAGTAGGAGAATGATGAATTATAATTAAAACTTTTGTAATTTAATTAAATAGCTGAAGCATTATCTTAAAAATATCTTTATAATGTTAAGATTCGAAGTGATTTGAAATTAATTATCTATCTATCTAACATCTTTAAACGAGCAATTCTTGTATATATACCTATATATTTTCTGAATCTCTGAAACGGCACCAACAATTTTCTTGAAATTTAGCATGCAGGGGCTTCCGGGGATGATCAATTGATCTAGCTAAGTTTAATTTGTAGAAAATATTGTTTTCATAATATTTTCAGGCAATGAAAAAAATATAATTTTGCGTTAGCTGTTAACTATTAAAATATGAAGGCAAATTTTGACGCTGTTATTAAGACACCTCAATTGAAAAATCGAGCAGTCTAATCGAGGCCGGTTCGGATCCTGTTTCTCTTTTTTATTACTTTTTGATTTTTTTTATTATTCTTTAATAAATTATTTTTATTATATTTCAATATATCTTCAAAACACATTAAAAAGCAAATACCGAGCGAAAGCACAGTCATCCAGATATTGTAATAAATAATTTTATTTCTATTTTGCCAAATCCTCGGCTTGACCCTTCTTCTATAATATTGCTTTTGGTAAGGGTTATTACTGCCCATGCACGTTTGCAGTACCAGGATACAGCTAGGCCGCTGCTAATGAAAACCCCAAACCCATCCGGCAAGTTGATCTGTCGGTTTTTTCGCTCACCGAAACGCAACAGCACATCGCCACTGCTCAGACGTCGATCCTCTGCGAGCATGTGGTATTATCCCAGCAGAATAGTGTGGCCCCACAATTATCATAATCAACGATGTGGCCTTACAATTATTAAGAAGGGATTTCCCTTCTATTGTAGAGGCTTATTACCTACTACACCACGCTAGGCAGACGTGTTCGTATAGGGTTTTATTCCGAGTTATTCTTCTCTTGGCTATCCAAGTTTTAACATCTATATGTTATGTACATATTATTCCATTTAGCCGTCATTTTCTCACCTATGTAGGTTACAGGTATCGTACTCACAAAAAAAAAGATATCGTAGGTACTCACGGACAAGATAAGGGGTGATGAATCGTATTCTTACTTCGTTCGCGGATTACTAAAACTTCAAGTATAAAATAATTATAGTGATTATTTATACGTCGGATGGAGGGAACGATGAAATATTTCATTATCCCGTTCGTGCCAAATGGTCTAAGGATTTCCGTTTAACGCTACATTCAGCTTTATTACATACACAGCTTTGGAACGCAGCCATCTTTGAACGATATTGCTCTGTATTCTTTCACGTCTATGTCTATGGTTTTAAATATTTTAATTCCATTAATTATATTTCTAATCCTTATTTTGAAATATTAATTTTAAAATCGAACCCTTCGACTAACGTTGAAACGGTGGACCCTCTTCTAGATAAGAGTAATAGATAGGGTAGAACGATGTTGGTATATTTTTATTTAGACTTTTTCTTCTCCTTCTAGCATAACTATTTGCATCCTTTATTCAATTTTGACTATACAAGCATAATGACGAAAAAATAAAGTTTTAAGTGTGGTGACGGAGTAAGAATATTATTTACTACCCCATATCTTACCCGTGGGTGATCGTACGAGACGACTAAGGGATATAAAACGCATATAAAATATAGATGTTATATCAGCGAGAGAAGGCAAACTCGAAACAAAACCCTATACCAACAAGTCTGACCAGCGCGGTATAGTTGGTTAATTTCCCTCCCGTTACGGAGGAGGCCCGGCCCAACCATTGGGACATTATGGGCTGTGATGGTGATGACAAAAAAATAATCACTTTGATATTTATCATGGACCTTTGCAATACCAAGGGTATTGGTAGGCAGCGGCCTAGCAAAAAAACAAACCCCCAAACCCATCCAGTTGGGCTTCCGGCTCTCTCGCTCACCAAACGAAGCGCACATTGCTATTGCTCAGACGTGGATCTTCTGCGAGAATGTGGTACTACCACGGACGGACCGGTCAGCGGGTGTAGACAGAAAACTATTAACAGCGTGGTCCTACCACTGAGGATAAGATAGGATAGATGTTATAGGGTTTTATTTCAAATTTGACTGTAGTGTTATCTGCCTGCTTCATTTAGTCATACTTTACAATCACCTAAGGGAATAGAATGGGCAGGCGCGGCTCAAGCACATGTATCGCCCGGGTGCAATCAATAACCTGACGCCCTCTTGTACCAAAGTGGGTGAACAAAATGGAATTTGTTGATGGTTACAAGCGGCTCTCGGCGCCCCCTAACACCCGGCGCCCGGGTGCACCGCACCCTCTGCACTATAGGTAAAGCCGGCCCTGAGAATGGGTAATGTCATCATCATCATCATCACAGCCTATATATGTCCCACTGTTGGGCTCGGGCCTCCTCCGTAATGGGAGGGAAATTAACCTACTATATCACGCTGGTCAGACGTGTTGGTATAGGGTTTTGTTTCGCGGTTTCCTTCTCTCGCATAGCTGTTACATGCGTTTTATATCCCTTAGTCGTCTCTTACGATCACTCAAGGTTAAGATAGAGAGTGGTGAACTGTATTCTTACTCCGTCACCACACGGACATGAAGAATGGGTTATGTATGTGGCAATATTTGTCACGACACGGATAAGAGCAAAAAAAAAAACTCCATAAAACGGCAATAGATATCATAAAAAGAAAACTCTTAAATTTATTTTGTGAGAAGTTTAACTTATAAATATAATAACCTCCCATTTAAGTGAATTCACTCGCCATTTCGTCATAGAGCCGGCCCGAAGACACACATCCGGTTTACAAAGGGCCCGAAAACCGTTTAAATATTAATGTATTCGCTGGAAAGTTTTAATTTAATCCGGATTTAAGCTTAAACTTTTGAAGGCGGAATTGATTCCTCGTTTGACCGGAGTGGAAAATAATTCGCGAATCACTTTATTGTGTCTTTACTTCTATTTAGCGTTGTATAAATAAATGGTTTTAAAATGTCTTTAACAATGTGTTATTTTTATGGGTATTCAGTCTTTTTATCTCTGAAGGTGTAAGCAGAATTATAAACAAAACTACATAGTATATAATTTGTGGTTGATAGTTCCCTATGCACTACTAAGTATGATATTAGCATAAGATCGCTCCTGGAATTAGTGATGCGACTAGAGTCCTATTTCATTCGAGTGACCCGAGTCCATTTGACTAACTCAGTATTTGTGGATGATTAAATTAAATTTGAGTAAAATAAAATTTTACTCAGAATATTATCGAGAGGTAAATGATTAATAAAAAAATCGTGTAAATATATAATTTTAAAAAGTGTAAATTTTTAAAAGTTTGTGTAAATATAATTTTACACATAAGTAAGGTAAACATATTATTAAATTCGATTCAAGAGAGCCAGGAACCCAACTTTCTGGGTGGGTTTGGGATTTCCATTGGTAGGCAGCAGCTTAGCTATGCCCCCGGTATTGCAAAGGTCCATGAGCGACTGCAACACTTACCATTATCTGATAGCACATCTGTGCTACTTGCTCGTTTGCCACTAAGAGCAATAAATAAAAAAATATTCTGAAAATATGTATAAAATTAGAATTAAAATAAAATTAATTCAAATGGACCATCCGCGATTAATATCCAATTAACTAGAAACTGTTAGTTTCAATATCAGGATCAATATTTATCGAGTTGCGGGGACTTTAACTGGTGACTCGAAAATTCGAGTGACTTGTTAAAATAAATCACAAAATCCTACTCGAATCAAATTATTACCTGAAATTTTAGAAATTCTGAATAGTAGACCATCCTAAACGCGGACTCACAGGCCTAGGTGTAAGTGCACCAATATATCCACGAGTATATAACAGAGACCCGACTAAACCTAATATTGTCTAACGAGCATAGTTTAAAATTTTGTACCCTACTAACTCAAAATAGGAGATGAAAGTTCCGCACAACTTTTTTATTATGAATTCAGATTTGATTCTTTTTATTTATGAAATGCCTTCATTTTATTGGCAATCATAGTCGGAGTTATAAGCTTCTCAGTAGTCTTTCTGTCTACTCTAATAGTGACCTTTCAGCGGGTTTTTACGATACTGATGGAGACTAAAGGGTCCATACGGTCAAATTCAATATCAATATTATAACGCATTTAAGGAATACAGGATTATATAATCTCGGTATCCTATCGCGTAATAGTAGCAGTATTTTCTTTCTTAAATAAATATATTTTTAAAGGTTGAAGGAGCGAACGACTCGAGAGCGAAGGTTGTAAAATTTAAATTGAAAAGATAAGCCCTTTTCTGCATCTTGTTCTTGAGTAACGTAATGCATTTCAAATTAATCCAATGATTTGATTAACATTCATTATTTTATAAGAGTATTCAAGTTCGCAGAAACTTTTTTTAATATAAAATTTAATTATATTATCTGCATTAATTTGCGTAGACTAATAGTGGAATCTGATATCACTTTAGCCTTTACTGTGTCTTAAAATTTGACTGAGGAATGTAAACATAGTACTACTGCAAAAGATGGCAATATTTACATATATGCCAAACTGACTGAAGTATCATTGTGATATTATAGGAGGACTTTTGACGGGAATTTGAAAACGGCATGTGGTGCTTTTGTATTATATTCGATATCTTAATGTTTTAACGTGTTATATTAGATAATTTTGATGGCATTTTATGTAATGTGAAGCGGCGGAACTACTGGGATGTAGTGAACATCATATAAAAGTGCTTAACAACGTTTGCGTTTTCCATCAAAATTCCCACAAGATACCATTAACAGTGCGGCCATTGCACTGTTAATGGCGACAATTTGACTTAGACAATGACTAACCTGAAAGACTAAAAACGTGAAAATATTTATAACTTGACACTGGCACCAATAGCTCGTATAAGTAGCTGATTGCCAATATATACGAAGAAGAAGAAGTGATATTATAGGCTTTTTTTGCCTGCCTTTGTAAATGGCTCTTTAGAAAACCGACATGATTGACGACTAAAATTAAAAATCTACTAATTTTTAAACTTATTTTACTTTTACATTGGCGAAGTTGTGGTTAATCACTAACTGAGGCCATTCATTAAGAAGAAGAAGAAGAAATGTCTCTTTCACTTTGTAATAGCAGTAGAGTGTATATTTATAGACCGAAGAAGGAAGAGGGAAATTTGCTGTATTTAATGGCAGTTAAGTTGTCTTCGAGAATTCTTGCAATATTTTTTTCAGGCACATAACAGTTTTCACCAGCTTTAAGTATCTATTACTATATTTGTCTTATCTTAATTACTTGGAGTTGATGCGTTAAGTCCTCTCCTTCCATACGACCTTATCAAACTTCATATCTGTGATCACTCTCTTGCTTTGTGCAAACTATTTCTATTTTCTTTGGTCTACTCTTACTCCTAAAAACTTTGACATATATATTTAAAACTTTCTTCACAACATAACTTTTATCCCGTCTCATCACATATCCATATAATTATTTCTAAGTCTATACCATTATTATACCTTTAGATGAACATATTAGCAATAACTATGTTTTTGAAATAAAAAAAAAAAATATTTGCTAAATACAGCCATTCTAAAAATATTGCTAAAGCCAATATTGAGAAAATATACCACAAGAACCAAGATTTTCGAACTACTTCGTTGTAATTTCAAAGCCTTTGCAATTTTCAAGATATTCAACGGGCGAACTTCCAGTCTTCGTCTTACATAAACAGTAAAAGTAAATTTCTTGAAACATTTCCAAAATAACCATCTTTAATATTCAAACGAGCTCATTTGAAATTTCGTCCATCTTTTCATCTTAATACAGTGCAAAAGTTTTAGTTAAAGACAGTACTCGACCACGGAGGAATTTAATTTTGACAGCGAATGCCTTGGATGTACGGAGCGATAGAATATTTCATGGATTCCTAAGACGACCCGTGGAGTGAGACTGACTTGGAATGCTCGATGAGACAGAATTGTTGTTTATGATTTTTACATTATTATAGATATTTTACATAAATATTTAAAGGCATAACAAAACGAGATTGAAATATAATTTCAATATAAATTCATATCATTCTCAACATTGAATTTATAATTAAAATGTCTTTAAAGTTTATTTTCAATCAAATTCGAGGTATGTATAATCAAATATTATAATTTAAAATAATTTTCGATTGTATACAATCATGCGCTTATTGAAATTCTATTTTAATATAATTTGATAATAGAATGTTTTTTTTTTATAAATACCCGATTACGAAACGAAAAATGATGTCAGAAGCGGGGTTCGAGCCCGCACCTATTGGGAATCCGGCCCAATCGTGCTGCCACTTACACCATCGTGAACTATTTTAGGACATGCAAATTTCGCTTCATATTATATCTTACGTCTTCAAGGTGACGTATGCCATCTACCGGACAATGTTTACACATTGTATAGGCTTAATACTCTATTTTGAATGATTTTTAATGAAAATTAAAATATAGATTACATTTTTCACATCATCATTTCAGCTCATACATGTCCCATAGCTAGACTCGACTCTGCTCACACTAAGAGGGAAATTGACCTACTACACCGCGTTGGTCAGACGTGTTGGTATAGGGTTTTATTTAGAGTTTTCCTTTTCTTGCGTACATGTTAAATACGTATATTATCCCTTAGTCGTCTTTTATGGCTGAGATGGGGGTGGTCAATTGTATTCTAATTTCGTGATCACACGGATTTATATATTCATTTCTCAATTTATTATAAGCAGTGATACCAACAGAACCCATTTATTTTTATAGTACTGGGTTGTCTTTTATATTTTTGGGTTGGCGAAATGATAAAAAGTCTCATTACACAAGTTCAAAAATATTTAAAAATTATGTATAGTTATTATAGTTATTTTTCTTTCGCTGCTGAACTTATATTTAATAGTAAAATAAAATATAAAATCCTTAAATTATTATTTTTATAATAGAAAATACAAATAATAAAATAAAACGTACGTCTTTCAGATAGAAAAAAAAAATCATAGAAATCATCATCATTCTCCTACTCTTATCCCAATTACTTGGGGTCGATACAATATGTAGGTACCCTTCTTTCATAGTACATATTGTAAAAGTTATTGGCAATGGTTTTATGACCGGCCGCCTGCCAGACGTCAACCCACCTTGTGAATGTAATTGTTGACCAAACCGCATCAGATGGAGTTGGCCCAGGTCGTTATAAGGCTCTTAGTCGTCTTTTACGACATCCACGAGCAAAGTAAAGGTTGGTGGTATTCGTATCCGCTACTACTACTGTCAGAGTATCACGCAATATCTATGAAAAATGAGTTGCCTGGCAATTCTAAAGATCACAATGCATAACCTAGGTCATTAGATCTTGTTAAGGCATAAGGATACACATTAACACGTTATTTAGCATAAAATATAAGCAGTAACAAATTGCGACACTGCTTTTGATGAAATTATGTATGTATATGATTAATAATGTTAAACATGTGGAAAGAATACCGAACGAACGTCTGGTTAAGATATACAATGCGAAAGTGGAAGGAAGTAGGATGTACCGGGGGAGACCGAGACTAACCTACCTAGACCAGATTGGTCACGTACTGAAGGAAGGTGGAGTCAAGAGTCTCCGAAACCGGCGAGCGTGTATGAAGAGAATTATGAATGTTGAGGAAGCGAGTGAAGTATGCAAGGATAGAGCTCCCTGACACTCTGTTCCCTCTGCCTACCTGCAAGGGATATGGCGTGATGATATGTATGTATGATTAATAATTAGTAATTGGTTTTATTGTTGTTTTTTTTTAATTTTCGCTACTCATAGATTAAATAAGGAATTAGGTTCATAAACGTATATATTAAGTTTTATTAAAATTTCAAGCGAATAACATCTGTCCGTATATATATTATTATTCTTCATTATAAAAACTTCCTTGTCCTCAGTCATTATTGGAATATGCTAGTGCTTTTTTTAATTTTAGCCTGGCTAACTTGTTTTTATCATACAAACCAATTTGTTTAATTATCAGGTTACAGAGCCATATCGTGTAAATTTTGTGTTAAAATATACAATATAAATGCCTTAGTTATTATCTAATCTCACCTTTTGTTAAAAATAACTTTTAAATATAGCTACATTTAAATAAAAGCGTCCATATTAGAATTATTAAATTACATTTTTTTTTTGACAGATTAAGGTCTAAGGAAGGGTGGCATGGGGCCCAATAACCCGTCACCGCCGGAAATGATCCTTTAACTTCATTGACAAACAAAATGTTAACCTTGATAAAATTTCTAACTTATCCCAGAAATTGTCTATGTCTTAAATTATCGCGACGTCATTGCCCGTTGGGCAGTCCGGCTGGAGAGGCCTCGGTTCGGTGTGCGGACCGTGGAGGCCTTCCGGCCGGTGCTGATGCAGTGGCTAAAACGGCGGCACGGGGTGCTCTCCTTCCGACTGTTGCAGGTTTTGACGGGGCATGGATGCTTCGCCAAATACCTGCACACGGTCGTAAGGAGGGAGAGTACACCGTCCTGCCACCACTGCGATTGCGACGAGGACACGGCGCAGCATACGCTCGAGGTTTGTGCTGCTTGGGCAGAGCAGCGTCGTGAACTCGTCGCAATCATCGGTGCTGACCTGACGCTGCCGACCATCGCCAGGGCGATGCTCGACAGCGTCAGGAACTGGGACGCGGTCGCATCCTTCTGCGAGGCAGTAGTCTCGCGGAAGGAGGCGGCGGAGCGCGTGCGCGAGGAGCGTCTCCTCGACGACGCGAGCCGCCGCCGGCGACTGGGGCGGCGCAGGCGCGATTACTTGCGCCTGATGCCGCCCTAGCCGAGGCCGCGGGTGACTGGATCGGGGAATTAGTCCGTCACCCGCCGAGAGGCCGACCGCGTGAGGAAGACCGACATCCTACCCAAAGCGGGGGACGTCGGTCGAGGAGAGGGTACTCCTCAGGGGTATTCCGTCGGGCCAACCACTGACGTCAAGTCACTCTGCTCCGGTGGTTGGCCCAACGACGAAGGCGACGTCACGGGTGGGTTACGGGTGCGCGTGCTTACGCCCCTCTGTCACCCCGGACGGAGTGGTGCGAGGAGTGTGCCGACCGTAACCCACCCACAAAAAAAAAAAAAAAAAAAAAAAAAAATGTCTTAAATTATTTTAGCAGCGGTTTATTTTAAACGTCAAAAGAAAATGTACGAAGGCTGCATCAGACAGATCATGTTTGTATTATTTCGATTTGCCCTTTCTTTGTATTTCTGGAAATTGAACGGTGGCATTCTATTTTGTACCGTTGCCATATCCTTTTGTTTGTTATTATTATGTTTCACAATATATGCTATGAATATTTCACAGCTTTTTATTATAAAAACCTTTATATTTAAAGTGGACTTTTGTAGTCAAGATTATCTGTTTATTTTACGCAAGCGCGTGTGATTAACGAAGCCATTACAACAATGGCGGCAATAAAATTCTTAAATATGTGTCCTGTGTTGCACCCATAAAGAATAACCACATATAAAAGAATTTTACCTTTTAAAACTTTTATATCCGAATAAAACTAACAAGCAACTTCCTGGCTTAATGGCGACACGTGTCAGCGTCATTAAAAAAAAAAAAATGTCAAAATCGGTTCGCGCCAGAAAATATTCGAATGGAATCCAAGTTCAAAAAGCGTTTGAATCGAAAATGTTATGCGACTGATTACAGAAGGAGGTCGTGAAATACGTTTGAGAGACGATTGGGGGCATTTTCATTTGGTTGGTTAATGTTATTACATGAAGTTTGTAGTTCGATCACGTAGGTCTTTTACTAGGGAGTTCGGCGTATGAATAAGGAAGTCGGCCGGAGTGTGTTTTTAAATGGCATTTAAAATTATGCCTTTGATTTAATAGAGACTTTTAGATAAAAAATTATGCGCGGCAGCATTCTTTTTTTCTTTAGCTGCTTCTGGTATAGGTACTCTACAATTATATGCTTCGAGAAAAAAAAATGTATACGTTTAGTGTAATGTATAGTTTAAAGTAGTAGATATAATGATTTATTGTAATAATTTTAGTATTAACTGTTACTCGGGATTTTTCGCGACGATATGAATTTGTCATGTCGCGTTCTTGATTGAGCAGGTCTTTAGTATTTTGTAGTGTTATATAGAATTATTTTACTGGTATTTCATATTAAATATAAAACTGATAAAATGCTAAAAGGTAGTGAACATGATCTAATAGTGGTTTACGTGTATTTTCATGTTCTGCCAAAACATTCAGACAAATTATTAATTTGGTTTTCAGCGCCCAATTATAGTAACGAATTAACATATAATAGAAACAGTAATTATATACTATTCAAAAAGAAAAAGTGTTAAATATTTTGTGAAGAAAATCATATGTCTTGGCTGTATAGGTTCTACTCCCTTTGCCTATCCGAACGGACAAACAGAATAGAAAAATATAACTGTAACTCTGTTATTTATTTATTTTTCATATTCGATGTGTTTTATAGCGCTGACAGAAATTTTATTCAGTCTATCGAGAGATTTGCGAGTTAATATATCTATCCTCGTTTCTCTTACCGCGTCAAAGAAACTGGCGTTTCCTTTGATATTAACGAAGCAGGGGTGTAAATACCGCATTATTTATGCCGTTACCCCCGGGCAATATACGTAATGTTAGTTTCGAATAACGACAAATACAGAGCAAGATAATCTCCGCCATTTTGTTGGGGGTTCTGCTATTAGTGATGGGGTGGACTGGTTACCGATAGGTAATAACTTGTTTTATGTAACGTTTTGCGGTTGTTTTATAGAAGTAACGAATAGGCCGCTGTGAAAATGCGTTTGATATTTGATATAAATTGGAATATCTATATCAAATATATTCAATTCTGCAGTTAGCATAGTTAATTATACGGACCTACCTACCAGAGTTCTATTCCAATGCAAGATAATATTTTGTGTGATTCATGAATTGTTGGTCCGAGTTTGTATGTAATTTGTGTCTGTTAATTATACGTTTGTAAAGTCCCATACAATACAGAAAGTAATTCCTAAGTGCAGGGTGCTGTCTCTTTAAAGAAAAAAGACTTTATTCTAAACAAATGAACTAAACGCGATATAATTAAAAAAAAAATCAAAAATAATGTAAAAGATTATGGCTGGACCTAATCCTACAAATAGCATCTCTTTTATTGCCTATGGTGGTAAACGAGCAAACAGCACACATGGTAAGTGTTTCTTATCGCCCATGGACCTTTGTCATACCTAAAGTAGAGCTAGCTATAGCCGCGGACTAGTCTGTCCGAGGTGGTACAACACTCTCACATACAGGGTGGAAGGGGACCGCTCCCGAAAACAAAGACAGGGGACCCTACTAGTCCTACTTGTAATGATAGCCTAGAAAACAAAAATTTTTTTTCACCATTCATGGTAGATAGTTGAACACTTGAACATATGATCGTTAATTTTGAATAGATTGCGTATTTTCTCATCTGAGTAAAGTGACGTATTTTTATGGAATTATCATTACATGGCACTGTCCTAATACGATGAAATGTGAAAAAAAAACTTAAATATTGTTGTGAAAAATTGATTTTTTTTTTCATCCGAATATTTTTTTTTCTAGTCTATCATTACAAGTAGGGTCACCTGTCTTTGCTTTCGGGAGCGGTCTACTTGCACCTGTATAATCGAAGTCTGAGCAATGGCAATGTGCGTTGCGTTCGGTAAGTCTTAGAACCGGCAGCCCAAGCTTCTGGGTGGGTTTGGATGTTCAGTAGTTGTACCACTGGTATTACAAAGATCCATAGGCGGTAGTAACAATTTATCATCATCATCTCAGCTCATATATGTTCCACAACTGGGCTCGAGTCTCCTCCATAATGAGAGGGAATTTGGCCTACTATACCATGTTGGTCAGACGTGTTGGTATTTGTTTTGTTTCGAGTTTTCCTTCTCTTGCTAATAAAAGCTAATGTTAGATGCGTTTTATATGGTCGTCTCTTACGATCACCCAAAGTTAAGATAAGGGGTGGTGAACTGTATTTTTACTCCGTCACCACACGGATAACAATTACCAGCCGGCTTACTCGTTTGCAACCAAAAAAAAAACTAGTTATTTTTTTTTCCTATTTAATACTATATTTTTTTCACACACTCCTCTAAATATCTGTGTAGTAGCGGCTACGAATACTACCAACCCTTACTTTGCTCGTGGATGTCGTTAAAGACGACTAAGAGCTTAACAACGACCTGGGGCAACTCAATCTGATGCCGTTTGGTAAACAATTACATTCCCAAGGAGGGTTGACGTCTGGCAGGCGGCCGGTCAGACAGTTCCCTGAGTGCTGGAAGGAAGGGAGGTTGGTTCTCCTGCCAAAGCCGGGACGGCCCCCGGATTCGCCGTCGGCCTACAGGCCCATTGTGCTTCTGGACGATGTGGGTAAGTTGCTGGAGCGTGTCCTCGCTGCCCGCATCGTCCAACACCTGGAAGAGGTGGGGCCCGATCTGTCGGACGCTCAATTTGGGTTTCGAAGGGGGCGTTCGACCATCGGGGCCCTGCTACGCCTGAGGCAGACGGCCGCGGCGGCTGTCGCCGGCAAAGAAGTGCTGTTGGCGGTGTCGTTGGACATCGCCAAGGCCTTCAATAGTCTGCCATTCAGCTGCATCAGGGAGGCGCTCCGGTTCCACGGAGTGCCCCTGTACCTCAGGCGGCTGGTGGCAGACTATTTGGAGGGGCGCAGTGTTCTCTACGCGAGCCCCGCAGGGGACATTGTGCGGACGCCCATGTCGTGCGGTGTTCCGCAGGGGTCGGTTCTGGGGCCGACTCTGTGGGACATCGGCTACGACTGGGCGTTGAGAGGGAGTCTCCCCCCCGGGCTGCGCGTTATTTGCTATGCTGACGACACGCTCGTCACAGCCCGGGGCAGGACATTCGAAGAGGCGGCGAGCCTGGCCACTCTCGGCACCGAGGAGATGGTCAGGCGAATCGAGGCGCTGGGGCTCAGGGTGGCCCTAAACAAGACGGAGGCCCTTTTATTCCATGGGCTCCGTGTGAGGCTGCCCATCGGCGCCTCGTTAGTCGTCAACTCCATCCACATCAGTATCCAGGCCCATATGAGGTACTTGGGTCTGGTGCTCGACGGGCGATGGTGGTTCCGGGAGCATTTTCGTCAAATTGCTCCCCGGTTGGTCGGCGCGGCGTCCTTTCTCGGCTCATGCCGAACGTGGGCGGACCCAGTTTTCAGGGCCGACGGCTGTATGCGGGGGTGATCCGCTCAATGGCCATGTACGGCGCACCCGTGTGGGCGAGGGCTCTGAACGCCCAACTCAGGGCGGTTCTGTGGAGGCCACAGAGAGTCATGGCGGTCAGAGCCATTCGCGGGTACCGCACGGTGTCGACAGAGGCGGCGTGCCTATTGGCCGGGACACCCCCGTGGGACCTAGAGGCGGAGATGCTCGCCGACCTCTACCGGCGGGTTACCTCAATGCGCGAAGAGGGTGGCTCCCCATCGTTCAACGAGATAGCCACCTGGCGCGAGGACGCCCGCCGAGAAGTCATCGCCCGTTGGGCTACGCGGCTGGAGAGGCCTAGATACGGTGTTATTACCGCTGAGGCCCTCCGGCCCGTACTGATGGAGTGGATGGAGCGGCAGCACGGAGTCCTCTCTTTCTGGTTGGTGCAGGTCTTGTCGGGGCATGGTTGCTTCGGCAAGTACCTGCACACGGTCGTGCGGAGGGAGTGGACTCCGTCCTGCCACCATTGCAGTAGCGACGAGGACACGGCGCAACATACGCTCGAGGTATGTTCGGGCTGGGACGGGCAGCGCCGTGACCTCGTCGCTGTCATCGGTGCCGACCTGACGCTGCCGGCTGTTGCGCGAGCGATGGTCGACAGCGTCAGGAATTGGGACGCGGTCGCCGCCTTCTGCGAGGCTGTCATCTCGCAGAAGGAGGCGGCGGAACGGGCCCGGGAGGATTCCCGTGACCCGGGCCGCCGCCCGCGGCCGGGGCGGCGCAGGCGCGAGTACCTGCGCCTGATGCCGCCCTAACCGAGGCTTCGGGTGATCGGACCGGGGAATTGTCCGGTTACCCGACGTGAGGCCACCGCGTGAGGACGACGCCTCGACGGCGAAAGCTGTTGGGGCGTCGACAGGAGAGGAGCCCAAGAGGGCATACCGCCGAGCAGGCCACCGAAGACAAAGATCGGGTACCGGTGGCCCGCTCGTACGGCGAAGAAGAGGTGCTTGCAGGGTGGGTCAATGGGGTTGCGCGCCGCCTCTTCCGTCACCCCGGACCGATTTGGCGGGGTGCGACGTCCATAGCCCACCGCAAAAAAAAAAAAAAAAAAAAAAAAAAAAAAAAAAAAAAAAAAAAAAAAAAGGCGGCCGGTCAGAAAACTATTACCAATAACTTTTACAATACGTACTATAAAAGAAGAGTACATATTGTATCGACCCCAAGTAATTGGGATAAGAGTAGGAGAATTATGACTCCTCTAAATCATAGTCAAAAACTCAGCAACAGAAAGTAATGAATAACTCTGTATTATAATTACAATTCTGCTCATTTCAACATTCTGTAGCGTGAAGGAATATATTGCATAAAACATCAGGCATTTGGTAATAAAGCCCTGTGCCCTTTGTACTAAAGCATGATTATTTATGTAAGGGATCCGGTTCAATAAGTTAAAGTAACTATACAAGCAGGGAGCTGACAGCCTCCGTAATGACGTCATCTAATAAACTCTGTTACTCCCAAATGAAGTACAGGTGACGAATAGAAACTTCCGTACATAAAAAATAGGAATAATTTAGTGGCTGTATTAGGTGCATTGTTGTTGGTTTGATATAAAAAAAAATAATGTAGTGGCTGTATTAGGTGCATTGCCGTTGATTTGATATAAAAAACCATATAAATAATGTAGTGGTTGTATTAGGTGCATTGTCTTTAGTTTGATATAAAAAAATATAAATAATTTAGTGGCTGTATTAGGTGCATAGTCGTTGATTTGATATAAAAAAAACATATAAATAATGTAGTGGTTGTATTAGGTGCATTGTCTTTAGTTTGATATAAAAAAATATAAATAATTTAGTGTCTGTATTAGGTGCATTGTCGTTGATTTGATATAAAAAAAATATAAATATGTAATGTAGTGGCTGTATTAGGTGCATTGTCGTTAGTTTGATATAAAAAATATAAATAATTTAGTGGCTGTATTAGGTGCATTGTCGTTAGTTTGATATAAAAAAATATAAATAATGTAGTGGCTGTATTAGGTGCATTGTCGTTAGTTTGATATAAAAAAATATAAATAATGTAGTGGCGGTATTAGGTGCATTGTCGTTAGTTTGATATAAAAAAAAAAATAGTGGCTGTATGTGCATTGCCCGTTGATTTTTATACTTCTTTTTTAATGGCGTTCACAAGATTATGCCAATAATTTAGATTTGGAGGAAGTAGGAACCTAAATTCTAGGAAATTAGACGAGTTAAATTTTATTATTTGATTGTTTGTTTGTTTTAATTGAATAGGCTCCGAAACTACTTGACCGATTTGAAAAATTCTTTCACTGTTAGAAAGCTATACTATCCCCGGTGAACATGGCCTTATTAAATTTTCAAAAAGTCAATAAATGGGACCCATACTAAAACTCCAATAATGTAAAAATAACATTAAATTAATAATATTTAATATTCGAATTTTCTTCATAAATTTACTCTTTTTTAATAACCCCACGCAATAACAAGAAAGTATGTAAGGAATGTGTGTGTAAAAAATTATAACTTTGAAATGTTTGTTTAATACCTGTGTGAAGCCGGGGCGGGCTGCTAGTACTTCACAAAACACAGATACGAGTGACATATGTCATAAAACAATGACATGATATAACTATAGTCTGTCTAATCTAAGAAGTGCACTTTGACAGCTGTCTGAGTAAGTGGTCTAGGTACGTGAACCAAATAATCGCTATCGAAAATATCCGATTTTACTGCGAAATCGATATTGATTGTTTATAATTAATAATCAGTTTATAATATATTTTTCAAAAAGGTGATGAATAAATTAAGTGCTAAATTAGTACTAAACAAATTTAATTATTTCAGCATAGAATCTATTCATCATATTTAATAGGATTAGGTTAATTAAAAAAAAAACTGGATATGAAAATAGCTATTTATTAAGAATTACTACTATTACTTGAATTATCAGCGTCGCGAACATTTATAATTATTTCCTCATCAATCAAAGTGTCGAAATGTACAGCTCTGTCAAAATCTCTATTCGATTAATTGTATTATTCTAATATTTTTACCGATTATTTGGATATTCGTAAATTGGAAGTTGTCAAGCACTACTGTATAGAACGTGTTGACGTGACATTGTTAGGTCGTCAGTAAAAATTACTATTTACCATGTTATTTTTATTTTAAATTAGTTTTACGAGTTTCAACATTAGATTATTGTACAAGAAAGTCGGGTGACGTTCTTGTTGCAATGTTAATTATGTAAATAACTTAATAGTTGTATAAAATTTCAGATTTAGTGTTTACAATCATGTGTATACGTTTGACCGAGGTTATTGTGTATTAAAAAATGCAAAACGTCAAAATGCACTTCTTAGATTAGATGAACTTTAGCTAAATCGATTAATATATGGGTTGTAATCGATTGATGATATTTTTTATTAATTTGTAGTTTACCACGGTTAATCAATATATTATATATATTTACCGTGTGGTGAGGGAGTAAGAATACAATTCACCACCCCCACCGTCTTAGAAGGAAAACTCGAAACAAAAAAATATACTAACACGTCTGACCAGCGTGGTATAGTAGTTCAATTTCCCTCCCATTATGGAGTAGGCTCGGGCCTAACAGTGGGAGATATGTGAGCAGAGATGATGATGATGATGAATCAATATATCGCACACCTCAAGAAAGGAAGGAATACGGGACAAGATCAAAGTGGAATATGATATAAGGAAATCTTACTCCTGTCATGAGCAGCCTCTAGAACTACAACTTGCAATTTGATGCAGAAATTCAAATAATGATTCAGATAGAATAGATAAAATAGTGGTAGGACCACGCTGTTGACAGTTTTCTGTCAATAGCCACGGGCCGGTCCGTCCGGGGTAGTACCACACTCTCGCAGAAGATCGACGTCCGAGTAATGGCAATGTGCTATAGCGCTTCGTTGAGTGAGCGATAGAGCCGGAAGCCCAACTGGGTGTGTTTGGGGATTTTATTGATAGGCAACAACCTAAGCTATACCCGTGGTATTGCAAAGGTCCATGGGCGGCAGTGACATATATTTTATTTTCTCCAATAGTATTCATTCAATAATATATTATAGAATTCTAGAACACCGGACATCTAAGTGCTTGTTTTTTTTTCAGTTTTTTTATTATGTACGTAGTTTGGTTCACTTTTTACGCAGTCGGGTTATTTTTTGTGTTTTTAATTTTTTTTATTTTATACTTCTTTTTAGTTATGAATACCTAGGTGGCTGTAGTTATTTTATTTATTAATAAGTAGGTACCTAATTATATATAGTTTTTCGACTGAAGTTGAATACTAAATCGTTAGAAGTTGGAGATGGGCGACCACGTCAAATATTAGATACTTTAGGTAGTCCAATATGCCTACTAGATACTTTAGTATATGTCCATCTACATTCACACGCACTGTCATACAAATTTTTCGTCTTTTCATCGTAAATATCTACTGTCTAAAAACCTATATGCGCGGAAGGTTCTTACGAAACTTTAAATCGATATAGATCCTAAACGATTGTCGAATCGAAAAATGTAGAGCGCAAACTAAAAATGTTTTTTTTTAAATACTTATTCAACGATACCCCACTTGAAATAGTATGGCGTCCAGTAGTCGCCATATTGAATTTTCACTAACGTCATATCTTTAGTGACACTCGCCGGACTAAGAGGAATCGATTGACGTGTGAATCATAAAAATCGGCCCAGGCGTTTGGTCTGTATAGTGCTTCAAAGGAACATACATACTTAGACTGTTAAACACAATACCACTCCTTTGCGTCGCGCAGTTGGGTTAAAAAAAGAATGTACAAAATTTTGAGAAAGAATGAAAGAATAAATAAAAGAAATATATAAATAAAAGGCAGTTGAAAAATAATAAAAATTAGCAATTTTTTTTGTAGTTTATGGCTTGGTAAATATATAAATAAAAGGCAGTTGAAAAATAATAAAAATTAGCAATTTTTTTTGTAGTTTATGGCTTGGTTACTAAGAACTTTAAGCCAAATCTTGTTTTATAAATTAACTTAATTGAAAGTCATCGTCAGTAAATCAAATCGTTGCCTTCAACAGTGTCATAGCCACACTGTTAAAGGTATCTTTTTGGAATTTTAGTGGTATACGAAAACGTATGTAAGACACTGTTATATCATATTCACTACATCTAAGTACTTCCTACGCATCACATTTCATAAAATGCCATTAAAATTATTTAATATAACAAGTTAAAACACTATGATATTGAATATAATATAAGAGCACAACATGACACTTTTACCCGCTAAAACTCACAGCAAAATTTAGTAAGAATACAACATAGCATATTCAGATATCCCACAAAACCGCAGTTGTCATGACAACTGTTGAGATAACATATTTTGTTCGTGAAGTATTATAAATATTTAATGTTAAAGTTTTCTAGTTAAATATAAATATTCTAAAAATAAAGGACAAAAAGGAAGGTTACTTTCATCACAGAAATTAGAAAATGGTCGCCTTCTAAATTATATTCGGTCATTTTGATGTCAATTTTCTTAAGTGTCTAAAGGTCCCAATTTATTTAATGTTAAGATGACAAACGAGCTCTGTGATGTTTTTTGAAGTTTCAAGTTTGCTGCCATATTGTAAATTGAATTTTGTTCATGTGCAATTTATTTGATGATTTTTCTTATCTTATGTCTAATGTTTTTAAGTGATTTATATTGTTTATTGAAAATAACACAAGTCCATAAAAAAAAGTGGTCTGTGCTGGGTGTTAGACAAAGATTTTCCGGCGTATTTTTTTACCGCTGAATACGAACCTGAAGTCAAAATTGGGAGCCAAACTGCAAAAAATGGAGAAAAAAACAAAACGATAAAATCTACGATTTAATAAATAATATATATATATATATATATATATATATATATATATATATATATATTTTATTTTCTCTGATCTGAATCGTAGATATCATCGGTCTTTTTTATTTTCTCCGTTTTTTGCAGTTTGACCCTCAATTTTTATTTCAAATTCGTATTTAGCGGTAAAAAATACAAAATAAATAGTGGGACGGGGCTGGAGTTTTCCTTCTCTTGCATAGATGTTATATGCGTTTTATATCCCTTAATCGTCTCTTACGATCACTCACGGGTAAGATGGGGGGGGGTGGGGGGTGGTGAATTGTATTCTTACTCCGTCACCACACGGATTTCTTCTTCTAATCTTCACTTATTTATTCATACGTAGCTATATATCTACATCTATTACACTTCTCTATGAGTATTGTAATATAAATAAGCTAAGAAATCTACTTTTTACAAGGAAAGAGAGGGATGTATGCAAATAAGCAAAGGAGTAAGGAAGACGACACCATGGTTTTGCCTTTCAGCGCATGCGTTTTTGATTGGAGTGGTATTAGAGTTGGTGGTTGTTTGAATTGAAAGTATGGCTGGAAAAAAGTATGAATGTTTCTGGTGACCATGAATGCTCAAGTGTTCGAAATATTAATAAAATAAAAAAAAAACGCGATGAAATCCGTATTTGTATTTCATACGTATAATACTCGCGTAAACATAACGATTCATTATAACAAAAATAATAGTTAAAAAACTACTAAATAAAAAACAATAAACTAAAAATATAGGGTTCTGTAAACAACTGAATTAAAAAGTAGAAGAAATACGGATATAAAAAAAAATCACTAATCACGAGGATTCTGGTAAGGATAATGGGATAAGCTATTTAAATTATTACATTGTCCTCGGTCCTTGATAAATGTGCAAAGTTTCAAATTAATCCGACCTTTAGAAGGGGGTGAAAATCACGTTCGGATTCCGTCACATACAAAGAAACATACGAGTACATACCAAGCTAACGAAGAGGGGTTTAATAATTTACCTACTTTTTCATTATAAGGCCATAATTAGCTCGCTCGCTAGCTAGCTCGTTTGGCACCACCGGGAATAAAAAAATAGTTTCATCATCATCATCATCTCAGCTCATATATGTCTCACTGTTGGGCTCGAACCTCCTCCGTAATGAGAGGGAAATTGACCTACTATACCACGCTGGTCGGACGTGTTGGTATAGGGTTTTGTTTCGAGTTTGCCTTCTCTCGCATAAATGTCACATGCGTTTTATATCCCTTATTTCTCTTACGATCACCCACGGGTAAGAAAGGGGGTGGTGAATTGTATTCTTACTCCGTCACCATACGGAAAACTGCAAATTTGTTTAAGTTATGAATGCTACGCTACCGCCTCCTAAACTATAAACCTATGCATCGGTTAACTTAGTTAAGTAATCCGTTAATCTCTGTTTAGTCAAACTATTAGTGAGCGGGACTTGAAAAGGACTTAACTGCCGTTTAAATCTTCATTGTGATTATCTTGACCATTAAGTAATTGAATGTTCAGCGCTTAATTTCACTTGGGTGTTTACGGAAATTAGTTTTAATAACTTTTAGGTTGAAACGTTTTGAAGCGTTTATTAAAATTGATTGTTTTATAAGTTAATGACTTTATTTTGCATAAAAGACAATAGCGCTAAGAAAATAATCCTTTTATTGCGGCAGGTGTGGTGACGGCGTAAGAATACAATTCATCACCCCCTATCTTACCCGTGGGTGATCGTACGAGACGACTAAGGGATATAAAACGCATATAACATCTGTGCGAGAGAAGGAAAATTCGAAACAAACCCTATACCAACATGTGTGACCAGCGTGGTATAGTAGGTCAATTACCCTCCCATTTTGGAGGACGCCTGAGTCAAACAGTGGGACATATATGGGCTGAAATGATGATGATGAGATGATGAATACTTGTGTTTAAGATACTTTTACACTATATTCTAAATTTTTATTATCATTTATAAATACCCGAATTTTATTATCATTTGTAAGATTAATCTATTAGAGGTAGGACCACGCTGTTGACAGTTCTCTGTCTGCAGCCGCGGGCCGGTTCGTCCGGGGTAGTACCACACTCTCGCAGAAGATCGACGTATGAGTAATGGCGATGTGCTCTTGCGCTTCGTTCGGTGAGCGAGAAAGCCGGAAGACCAACTGCGTGGGTTTGGGGATTGTAATGGTAGGCAGCGGCCTAGCTATAACTTTGGTATTGCAAATGTCCATAGGCGACAGTGACACTCACCACCAGCAATAAAAAACAAAGAAAAAAATAATTCAAAAATCATTAATATCTAAATATTGCTTATGTTTCGTAGTGAGAAAAAAAAATCTTCAAAATGCTGTATAAAATATTAATTATGATGCTTCTGCTCTTATCCTTATTACTCGACGCAATACGTATTCGTACATATTGTAAAAGTTATTAGCAATAGCTTTATAATCGGCCGCTAGCTTGACGTCAAACCTATTCGGGCATGTAATTATTGACCAAGCGACATCAGATAGAATTGGTCCAGGTCGATAGGCTTTTAATCGTCTTTTACGACATCCACGATCAAAGTAAGACTTGGTAGTATTCGTAGCCGCTACCACACAGCAATATACAGTATTAATATATTTATAAAAACCCGATTACGAAACGAAAAATGATGTCACAAGCGGGGTTCGAACCCGCACCTATTGGAGTCCGGCCCAATCGTGCTGCCACTTACACCACCGTGAACTATTGTAGGACATGCAAATCTCGCTTCGTATCATATTTACGTCTTTAAGGTGACGTCTGCCATCTACCGGACAATGTTTACATATTGTATAGGCGTAATACTTCAAACTTTGCAGTTAGAATTGTATTAAACGATGACACAACCTTGTTATTCAAATTACTGAAATTTAGCATTTAATATGCTTAATTATTTATAAAAACCGATAACGAAAAATGATTTTTCGTTTCGTAATCGGGTTTTTATAAATAATTAAGCATATTAAATGCTAAATTTCAGTAATTTCAGAATTAATATGTTATGTATTATAATAAGATCTATTTTCTTTCGAGAACAAAATACCTTGAGAAATATGGAGAATATTTTTCAGCGATAATAAAGGCATATTTAATTACTCGAGGTAAATAAAGGCTTTACCATATTAAAATATAGACATCGTATCGAATGTTACTTATATAATTTCTATTGCCAAGCTCATTAGGGTTCTGTTTGTACAGTTAAGGAATACACCTTCGGGGGGGTCTAGTTCAGTTATTTGGTACAAGTTAAAACTTGCAGCGGTACATTACAGCTTTTATTTTTTTAGTAAAACTCAATGTTCGAATTAATTTAGAAAGATTATTATCATTTTGTACTTATTTTAATGATTGAGGTTGGATATACTCATCTTTCATAGTACATATTACATTAGTTTTCGCCATAGTTTTCTGATCG
Source organism: Lymantria monacha (assembly GCA_905163515.2). Taxonomy (NCBI): domain Eukaryota; kingdom Metazoa; phylum Arthropoda; class Insecta; order Lepidoptera; family Erebidae; genus Lymantria; species Lymantria monacha. Next base: position 26,000,912 of record LR991099.1, read on the forward strand.
ATCGCCTGCCCCTTTAATCCTACTTGAGAATATAATTGCAGTATCAAATAGTCTATATAAAAAGGTCTTAATTATCTTTTACGATATCCACAAGGATTGTAAAGGTTTGTAAGTAATCCTAACTACCGCATAGCGATGATTCTGGAAGTTTCGGTATATATAGGCATTTATTAATTATTTACTGGGTGGAAATGAGTCAATTCTCGCTTTCAGATAGATTTACATAAAGTTTGATTTTGAGTAATTTTTTAGTGACTCTCACTTGAGAATAAAATATATTAACACGCCTTTTTACGTAACAATGGTAAAAGCTGGTTCAAGAATAATCTGGTAAATAGGGAGCAGCACTTTAAGAAACTTATTATGCAAACTTCAATCGCCAATCTACTTATAAAATGTTACAAAGACAGTATTATCTCTCTTGAAGAAGTATATTATAATAAGCCTCAATAGACGGATGGATGGATTATTATTACCCAATCCATCAGTCTTATCTACGTACATTGATATAGGTCTATCCATAATTTTGTCATAATCCGGTTAATAATGATAATAATGGAATTATTCTTTATTATAAGGTTAGAGAAATTATTTTTATAAATAACAGTCTAAATTGTAAATCTTTGTAACGCAGGAGACTTTACAAACATCATCATTTTCCTACTCTTATCCTAATTACTTGGGGTCGATACAATATATGCTCTTCTTTCATAGTACATATTGTAAAAGTTATTGGCAATAGTTTTATGACCGGCCGACTGCCAGACGTCAACCCTACTTGGGAATGTAATTGTTGACAAAACGGCATCACATGGAGTTGGCGTCTTTTTCGTCTTTTACAACATCCACGAGCAAAGTAAGGGTTGGTAGTATTCGTAGCCGCTACCACACAGCAACTTTACTTTTCACACAGTGTCTTTACAAACATAGAATTATCATATGCAAATAATAAGACAAGTTATCAAACGTTTTTGTATATCTCGTTTAACAATTAAACAAATATAAATTATAATGAGCATAAAAAGAATTAAAATTGAAACAGGACAAGAATTTTTTTGTGACGTTTTTTTTAATAATAAATTAGATTTTGCTCGCAGTTTGTACGCGTAAAGATTTCATTTGAACGACAGATTTGTCTATGATAAAAGATACTTGATAACATTGAAGAAAAATGTAGCCAATTAGTGACAGATACTTTTCGACATTTCAGCGTATATATCCATTTACGGACATTAAACGGACTACCATTATCCTTGACTGCCTTGACATCAGTAGCCCCTCCGGTAATCCAGAAACTTTTTACGGTTTTTACAAATTTACAAGTATACATTTTTGTATTTTTTTTAATTACTGTGTGGTAGCGGCTACGAATACTAGCAACATTTACTACGCTCGTGGGTGTCGAAAAAGACGACTAAGAGGCCACGTCGACCTGATGCCGTTTAGTCTACAATCACATTCCCAAGGAGGGTTGACGTCAGACAGGTGACAGGTCATAAAACTATTGCCAATAACTTTTGCGATATGTACGATGGAAAAGAAGTACATATTGCGTCATTCCCAAGTAGGTAATTGGGATGAGAGCTGGATAATGATGATAATTATATATTTTTAAAGGTTTTTGATGTGAAACTTTTTATAGGTGGCTTTAAAAATCTGATCCACAACCATGCGCAATGAAAAGTTCGCGAGAAGAAAAGGTTAAGCGACTGCTTCATGGCATACTTGTCACAAAATTTTAAACAATCAGAGATTTTTATAAATTATTATGCAATGTTTTCAAAAAGTAATTCATAAATAATTTAAAAAAAATCACTCCAAAACATACAATTCACTTCTATCGTATGCTTTTACGACGCATCTTAACTAGTTTTTTTTTTAAAGACAGTAAGTCCGCTCTAGTGAAATGTATTCCGTTCCTTGTGCCTTGTGAGATATAATTAAGCAAAAAAAAAACCAGAATCGGAGCAATATACAAAGGTGTATCGCCCAAAGAAATTTTCTTGCTTGAGTATACGAGACACGGAATAAGAGGTTTTTATTTAGTCCTCTAAAGCAATATGGCTTAGTAGTAGTAGGCCATATCACTAGTCAAAGTCTTTAGGATATTAGGACGTATAGTATCAAATACAAGCTCAAAAGGTGCTTGTAAATTTTGTAAAAGTTGCTTGGCTTGATGTCATATAGTTTCACTTTAGGTTTATAAAGTATGTAAATAAAATCATCCGTGTGTTTTCAGAGTATACAATTAATCGACCCATTTTTGTTCAAGGGTGTGTTAAGCTGTGTGGTAGCGGCTACGAATAATACCAACCCTTACTTTGCTCGTGGATGTCGTAAAAGATAACTAAGAGCCTTATAACGACCTGGACTAATCCATCTGATTCCGTTTGGTCAACAATTACATTCCCAAGGAGGGTTGACGTTTGGCAGGCGGCCGGTCATAAAACTATTGCTAATAACTTTACAATATGTACTATGAAAGAAGAGTACATATTGTATCGACCCCAAGTAATTGGGATAAGAGTAGGAGAATGATGATGGGTGTCATTAAAAGACGACTAAAAAATATAATATGCAGATAAAACCGATGCAAGAGAAGGAAAACTTGAAATAAAACTCACTACCAAACTACCTGATATAGGTCAAATTACTTCTCATTGTGAAGGAGACCCGAGGTCTTCATTTTGAGGTATAATAGCTGACAAGTAGAAAAAGAAATAAAATCACTGTATCTCTTCATCTTTCTATAAAACTAGCGTTCCACCCTGTCTTCGGGCGCAAAAACGTAAGCGTCTAATTTAATTTGTCCCAACGTCCCTTCAGGGAACGTATTTTTTCTTAGATGAAAAGACAACACAATTTTCTTAGAAAAGTCTTTTCCCTGTACACATAATTTTTGGCAGGTAAATTAAACTTATTTAGTACGTTAGAAAATAAAAAGAAAATACAATTATTATGCACAATTTTTTGCACTAAATGTTTTTCGTTTTTAAAAAACTTTCAGGGAATTTTTGAAACCTATTGGAAGCTTGAAGATACACTCTCTCCTAAATAAAGGCAATAGGCTGAAAATCTATTACGTGATAAAAATAAAGATAACGTGAAATTAATTTTGGCAGGAACGTGAAAGCGTCATGTGGTGTCTTCTGTTAAATATAATATCTTAGTGTTTTAAAGTGTTTATATTAAATAATTTTGATGGCATTTTAGATAATGTAATGTGAAGGAACTGTTCAGGTGTGTTCATTTTCCAATATTTTTAGAAGATAGCATTAAAAGTGTAGCCATTGTATGTTGAAGGCGATGATTTGACTTACGGGCAATAACTTTAAATGAAGTAATAACTTTAACTTTATATATATATATATATATATATATAATTCTACTGTACGTGTGTATGTCACTGGACTCCTCCTAAACGACTGTGTGTGTTCGAGGAGATTCGAGATTGGTATAGATTCACAATTGGCCCTCACAAATTTCGCCGTTTTCGGTATGTCAAACGGCTGGACTGATTAGGATGAAATTTTCTATGTATATTCCAATGGGTCCCTGTATGATTTCAAAATACAATTTTACCCGGTAGGTGACTCTGCTGTCGGCATATCGCTTAAAGGTTTTCGGGGAAGGACGACGTCTGCCGGGACAGCTGGTGTCATATAAATATTAGACAATTAACTGGTATTAGTAGCGTATTGCTATTAGAAACAAAGAAGGTGGAGTTAAGAACTTGACACTGGCAAATGAGACGATGCCAATTCCGATCCCTATGTGGGGTGGAGAAAAAAAAGGTGCAATTTTATTTCAAGATTTACTTCTCTCAAAGTGTTAACTCGAAATCGTTTTTTAGAAAGAATTGTATTTTTACTTCGTTATTATATCGAAGATCGTCTGGTTAAGAAGATATACAATGCGAAAGTGGAAGGATGTAGGTACCGAGGGAGACCGAGACTAACCTACCTAGACCAGATCGGTCAGGTACTGAAGGAAGGTGGAGTCAAGAGTCTCCGAAACCGGCGAGCGTGTATGAAGAGAATTATGAATGTTGAGGAAGCGAGTGAAGTATGCAGAGATAGAGTTCTCTGGCACTCTGTTCTCTCTGCCTACCCTGCAAGGGATATGGCGTGATGATATGTATGTATGTATGTATTATATCGAATTAAAAAATGGAAAAATATTTTTAACAGCGCCATTAATTATGCTAATATAATCATCATCATCACAGCACATAAATGTTCCCACTGTTGTGCTCGGGCCTCCTCCGCAATGGGAGAGAAATTAACCTACTATACCGCGCTGGTCAGACGTGTTGGTATAAGGTTTTGTTTCGAGTTTTCCTTCTCTTGCATAGATGCTACATGCATTCTATATCCCTTAGTCGTCTCGTACGATCACCCACGGGCAAGATATGAGGTGGTGAATAGTATTCTTACTCCTTCACAAGACGGAAAATGTTAATATATAAGGCAAAAAATAATTAATCCAAAAAAAATCGGCTTTCACCAGAAGCTAAATGTTTTTATCTTCAATCCATCAGCTTATTCCTTGTATTGAATGCATTGCAGTAGGGATATAATCCATAAGGTATTGTTATAAGCACGCGTGTGTACACAGCTTAATAATGAAATTAGCCGCCGCCAGCGTTCACCGGTAGACCAATATTGGCCAAATTATTGGCCCAAACGTGTATCGCCGCAGGGTGCTGTTTAAATTAAGATGTAACGAAACTTAGTTTCATGTTTGAATTTTATGTTTCGTACATTATATGTTTACAAGACTTGCTCTTTAAACTTTTAGAACATAAATATTGGGTTCTTTAGGTTTTTTTTTTGTATATACCGGGTGTAACAGAGAATGGAGCAACTGATCAGAGAGGTGGTAGGTAATGATGGTAGGAACCCACAACAAAAATTTGAAAGGAAAATGTCAAGGATCATTGACTCATCAGCTCTGTCTGTAAAGCGATGTTTGTCATCTGTAGCAAACGTAATCATTGATTTATTTAATTTAAAATGAATATTTAGGAAAGTATGAGTATGTTGCAGATTATTTATCATTTACTTGGTATATTTCATTCAGTTTCAAAGAAAAAGTAATGACAAAATTGAAAACTTTAAATGCTTCTAATTCATTGACGAATCGACATTTTTCCTTCAAATTATTTTTATGGGTTCCTACTATCATTACCTACCACCCTTCTAACTAGCTGCTCCAGTCTCTGTTACACCCGGTATATATATTTCGTGATAAATCAAATCCAATCAAATTATTTATAGTTTTAACTAGCGAACCCAGCCCGTTGTTTGTTTGTAGAAGTCGATATATCACAGCTCCACCTGGTGGCGAGTTACATCAATGGGAATATAAACCTTACCGTGAAAAAAAAATTTTTTATAGCTTGTTTTGGCAAACGAGCAAGCAACACACCTGATGGTAAGTGTCACTGCCGCCCATGGACCTTTCCAATACCAAAATAAAAAAAAAAACCCCAAAACCACCCAGTTGGGCTTCCGGATCTCTCACTCACCAAACGAAACGCAATAGCACATTGCTATTACTCAGACGTCGATCTTCTGCGAGAGTGTGGTACTACCCCGGATGGATCGCCCCCGCGGCTACAAACAGAGAACTGTCAACAGCGTGGTCCTACCACTATTTAAAAAATATAAAAAAAATATCCATATACATACCAATTTTCATAATGATCGGTCAAATAGTTTCTGAGTTTAGCAATGTCATATATACAAACATCCTCTTTTATAGATAGAGATACGCTACATAAGGATATTTATATGTTGTCAATCTTACATTTAATTTTAAATAAATCTTATAATCTACCATAGGATCGAAACATGGCCGTAAGCTGAGAGAATCCGACAAGAAACTCAGCGGGCTCGTAATCTTTTAAATAAAATTGTATGCAGCAAGTATGTATGAACTCCAGTGTGTTGCCCTTCGAGCCACGATATATTTTTTTCCACAATATAATTCCAAGGAGGTTCGACTTTAGGCAAGCAGCCGGTCATAAAACTATTGCCAATAACTTTTGCAAAATGTATGATGGAAAAGGGAGTACATATTGCGTTGATGAATTAGGATAAGAGTAGGAGAATGATGAATACAAAAAGATATAACAGCTCCCATAAACGGCATCTGATCACAAATTAAACAATAACACCGCCTTAACCATATTCTCCAACTCACTCCTTTCAACCTCATTTGTATTTCTTTCTCTTGTCTTACTGTTATATGCGAGGTCACAATATGACGCTCTTACATTCCTACTAAAAGTCCACTACACTAAAGTGCAGTAAATACTACAATTAACTTTTAATATACCAAAAATAAAACAGAAAAATTGACTAAATGATATACAATATGGAATATTAATTAATTAAAGAATTAATTTACACACACTAATACTTATATTTATAGCATTTGACACACACTGAACAAAATTACCCAATATTTTTTTGGGCAACAAATCATCTTCCATAATAACCTGACGATACCAATAATAACACGAGAATTAATAACTCAGAATACTGTGTGAACGTCTTCCGATATTTTATTGTACCCCGTATCGAGTAGGGGGCAAAAATAAATTGCTTTTCGATGATATTAAAGTAGGGATCAAAATATTAGTCTGCCGATTTTGAAGTACTGAAACGTGAACTGGTGATTCTGATTCTATTAAAACCAATCTTTAGATTATCCATCAAAACAATTGGAGTGCATTTTGAAACTTATAAATTTGAGTGCAATCCGAGAGTTCTAAAGAGTGCATTTTGAGAGTATAAATTTGAGTGCATTTTGAGAATTACAAATTTGAGTGCATTTTGAAAGTAATAAATTTGAATGCATTTTGAAAGTAATAAATTTGAATGTATTTTGAGAGTTATAAATTTGAGTGCATTTTGAAAGTAATAAATTTGAATGTATTTTGAGAGTTATAAAGGGGAATGCCCAAGTGACTAAGGAAAATAGTATCGGTATAAATATTACAGTGACAAGATGAAAACCACTGTCTAAGATTCGTATTAGTATGTAGTTTAAATAAAAATAAACATCATATGGGTAATTTGCCGGGTTTCTGAGAAATCGAGGGGTGAACTTTGTAGTTAAAAACGTATTACTTATCTTTTAAATAATATGAAGATTAGCATCTATGCTATTACTTATAAAATATAAATAGATATGCATGAAATGCATTATTACTACATATTTTAAGAAGTTTTAGAGGATATGGGGTTCTAAGCCTCTATTTTTAAGGGTGAACGTCAGGAAGGAAATACCAACGACGACGAGTTCTCAAAGCACTCTTTATTCTAATGAGTCACAAGACCGACTGTGTCCGACTGACTGATTTCATTTCGTTAGCGTTCTTACTTATTAACTAGTACATAATAAAATGCTAATGTCAGCATAGTGTAGGTGTGTGCGTTACACGCTACAAAGTTATTTATAGTAACAAGTATTCCAGTAGGAAGAAACTAAGTACCTACCTATATTTTGCTAAAAGAACTGTCGAAAAATAGCCTATACATTACGGTTGTGTAGGTATAATTAGTCACAATCAAATAAATACTCATTTTAATCAAAACAAAGCTTTATTAAAACAACATGGTTTATTCTATATTTTCGTAGGTGTATTCTTCAAAAATGTCATCTAAAAATGGCGCTGGTGCAGTGATATCATTATGCCGTCCCCAGCTCAAATACCAGGCAATGGTCATCACATGAGCACAACAGCCAACTGTACGCCTGCCCACCAAACAGCTACAATAGTAGCCAGAGATGGCTCTCAGTGTATTAACTGTGTCTTCATTTCTATTTATTAACAGATATGTGTAGTATGAACGGCTGCTTACGTGTCTGGATTTGATTCTCCCACGAATTATATAATTGTTCACACCCAGAACAAGCGGTATGTCGTCTTCTATGACATTATTTATTTGCACAGTGTATATGCCATTTTGTCGTACATGTTCTCCGTAGTATGATCTTGCCTGCTTGAGCTGGTATGTGCCAAGAGCTAATTTTTTTAAGTCATCTATTGTTAGCCTTGGAAAATCATTCAAGTGAGGATGGTTCTCATCTATATTAATAAATCCTATGCGTCTCCTGTTCAAATGTTCTGCTTCAACTACATCAGCTAGATGATTAGGAACATTTAATCTCTGCTGGGCTATTTCTAAATATTCCCTGTGTACAGGTTTGTCTTCAAGGACAGGGCGAAACTTGTTAACAAGAGCACAACCAATCCTGAAATCCTCCATGAGATGTTTTATAGCTGTATTGAAATACTCCTGTCTGAACAATTTAAAATCTTGTTTCAATCTGCCATTAACAATCTCAACAACCCATCTACACATTGTGACACAACGTGATTTGTTGGCTTGCTCTGTAGTCAGTTGGTGGTGGCCCTCCAATAAGGATTCAGGTAGATGTGTTTGATATCCATATTCCTGTAGGTGTGCCACTACATCTCTAAAGCCTCTGTCAAGGATAAAAATATCTCCTTCTCTAAAATATTGACGCATAGGTCCATCGGACCTGCTAAATTCTGTTCTCATAATTGTAGCATCATTGGTTGTTGCTTTATATGGTCCCAAACAATCTAATATGTGACCGTTACAGCATACAATCATGAATGGTTTCACTAGGTTGGTATATTTATGCAAACTGTATGTCTGTTTCTGGAACAAATAGTTGCTACTACTTTGGACATAGATATATGTAGCATCACATATAGTAATGGCTGGTTTGGTCTCTGCAGGCATCGCTAGGTTTCCATAGAACCCCTCAGGTATTAGTGTATTGATTGCTGCCACTTCTTGAACAGTCATATGACTGAGACCCAAATAATGAGGTACTAAATGCAATGTCATAACATCTCGCACTTTATTCATGTACCGCTCGAGTGTACTTCTCGGCATATTAAATAGGCCACACAACCTCTCATTGCTGTCTCCACTTCTTAGCTTAGTTAAATAAATACACAGTGCTACACTAGCATCTGGCACTTCATTGTGTAATTGTGGAATATTGATCATTAGTTCATAAAACTGTACAGCATTTAGACCTAACCAGTAATGACATAAGTTAGGTTGGATCATGTGGACATTACTAAAATTAATCTGCTTTGTTGACAGTCCTTCCAACATAAGTAGTAGGTTATCCATTTGAGGACCAGTGAAGTCAGAATAATTGACTTGTAACTCATTCCAGCAGTCATTATCCAAATGAAAGTTACAGATCCGAGCACTTTGGGGTACATAAATTCGATAGCGGCTCAAAACTTCTTCTTTCAATGCTCTAGGTATTAATAGCCTTTCAGTATTTCCACAGTTAGTAAAAACACAATGTCTAGTTGATGCAGCTGCACGTTTATATGTCTGTGATGTTATTTTTGGCAGTTGTTGCCTTCTTTGGGGCTGGTATAGGTTGTGCTGTGGTAATGCTGGTGGGTCAGGAATATGTACAGCAATGTCTTCGTCACCATGTACGGGTGGATCAATATTTTCTACAGGTACTGCTACATCAGGTGCAGCAACTTCCACAATAGGTACAGGTTCATCAGCATTTGGTGCAGGAACATCAATATTGGGTACAGGTTCATCATCAGGCTGATTCATATGATGAGCATCATATTGCAAATGCCGTTGTATGGTCCTCTTAGCTGCCATCCAACATGCTCGGCATACTCTATCCAAATGATGTATCTGAACAAGAAAAATTAAAAGTTAGGATTGGTTAACAGTAAGGATTAATATGTAACTTATATATATATATATATATATATATATATACAAATATAATACAGACACTTGCCTATTGACAGCAATTACTTGTCAACACTACAGTTATGCAAGATTTTGTAAATAAATCTATTGTCTTGTATATACAATATTATTTAGGAGAATAGGTGTTTAATTTATTTAAAAACTAATAAAATTATCAAATAAAACTTTAAACTAGATTACTGATAATTAATCACAAAAGTATTGAAACTGTACTATATATCATTTCAAATGATATCTAATTAGGAGAGGATGTTTAAAGCAAAGGGATAATTGATAAACAAAGCTGGCATATACATATAAATACTTAATCATTTGATTTGTTTACATACCAGATGTGGAGATATCCGATTAAGAATGATATTCCTTTCTTCACTATTGGCAGGTACTCTAATTGATCTCACACGAAGTATTGATGTTCCACATACAAAACATACGCTTCGATGGCCCAACACAGGAGTTTGGCCTGAGCCAGATGAAAGTGCGGCTTGGAGAGCAGCAAAGCATTCATTACAAATAATGCCATCACGTGAAATCTGAAAAAAAAACAACATACATTAGCCTTCGTACCCAACAAAACCAGCATTGTGTAGTATACAAATGGCGCATACATAGTCATAAAAATGACTTACCAAACTGGGTGAAATCCAAGCTGATAGAATAGTGTAGATATCATCGTTCACTTCTCTCAACGACTGCCAACTTCCATGCTGTAGTCGAAGGAAACAGTTAATACACCGACGAACGGAGCTTGCCATAGCGGTGATGTTGTACACTACACACTCACAATCACTTTTTACAAGGAGTCTCTATCTCACAATTAGTAAAAAAGTATATATTTAAAGAGTCTTTTCTCAAAATACGTGCAGTTAATGTAACAATACACAAATCAACAGTAACAAAAAAACAAACTGAACGATCCAATCTGTTTAGCCGCGAACAACAAACATAATAAGATTGACAAGTACGGTTACAGTGTTACTAAAATAAAAAGATTTACATCAAAAATCGATAACGCTTATTACTTCGATTTTTCATACTGATATACAAACACGAGTATTCACTCACAATAAGAAAGAAGGCGAAATATTTTTGTGTTTTTCTGTTTATGATAAATACGATCTCATATTTCACCTAGTTTTTAATGTTTCAAAGCTAATATTTTGTTACATTGGCTAACAAAAAGCTGTGTTTAGTTTCGTACAGTCTATAAAATAAATTATATTCTAATAAATACATTTTTTTCGTTGTATAAAAATATTAGTTAGTAAGTTATGAACTATTAATAATCATAAATAATTATGTTTAATCGATACTTTATTAGATCAGTAGAACATCGATTGATCGATTAATCATAATTATCTGTGTAATAATGTTGCTACAACAAAAATCTATTCAACGGAAAACTACGATACAAAAAAAGACTATTATGTATTACACGTGCATAAACCCGGCAAATGTGAGACTCCACAATACGTGATAAAATTATTTTAATAATAAACTAAGATTTTCCATGTCATGAACTCGTGTCACAGTTTAAAATTAGATGCATCTAGCGATACCGAAAATGGGCATTCCCCTTTAAGTGAATTTTGAGAGTTATAAATTTGAGTGCATTTTGAGAGTTATAAAGGGTATATTTTGAAACTTATAAATTTAAGTGAATTTTGAGAGTTATAAATTTGAGTGCATTTTGAAAGTAATAAATTTGAATGTATTTTGAGAGTTATAAATTTGAGTGCATTTTGAAAGTAATAAATTTGAATGTATTTTGAGAGTTATAAATTTAAGTGAATTTTGAGAGTTATAAATTTGAGTGCATTTTGAGAGTTATAAAGGGTATATTTTGAAACTTATAAATTTAAGTGAATTTTGAGAGTTATAAATTTGACTGCATTTTGAGAATTATAAATTTGAGTGCATTATGAGAGTTATAAATTTGAGCGCATTTTGAAAATAATAAATTTGAATGTATTTTGAGAGTTATAAATATGAGTACATTTTGAGAGTTATAAATTTGAGTGCATTCTAAGAGTTATAAATTTGAGTACATTTTGAAAGTTATAAATTTGGGTGTATTTTGAAAGTTATAAATTTAAGTGCATTTTGAGAGTTATAAATTTGAGTGCATTTTGAGAGTTATAAAGGGTATATTTTGAAACTTATAAATTTAAGTGAATTTTGAGAGTTATAAATTTGAGTGCATTTTGAAAGTAATAAATTTGAATGTATTTTGAGAGTTATAAATTTAAGTGAATTTTGAGAGTTATAAATTTGAGTGCATTTTGAGAGTTATAAAGGGTATATTTTGAAACTTATAAATTTAAGTGAATTTTGAGAGTTATAAATTTGACTGCATTTTGACAGTTATAAAGGGTATATTTTGAAACTTATAAATTTAAGTGAATTTTGAGAGTTATAAATTTGACTGCATTTTGAGAGTTATAAATTTGAGTGCATATTGAAAGTAATAAATTTGAGTGCATTATGAGAGTTATAAATTTGAGTGCATTTTGAAAATAATAAATTTGAATGTATTTTGAGAGTTATAAATATGAGTACATTTTGAGAGTTATAAATTTGAGTGCATTCTAAGAGTTATAAATTTGAGTACATTTTGAAAGTTATAAATTTGGGTGTATTTTGAAACTTATAAATTTAAGTGAATTTTGAGAGTTATAAATTTGACTGCATTTTGAGAGTTATAAATTTGAGTGCATATTGAAAGTAATAAATTTGAGTGCATTATGAGAGTTATAAATTTGAGTGCATTTTGAAAATAATAAATTTGAATGTATTTTGAGAGTTATAAATATGAGTACATTTTGAGAGTTATAAATTTGAGTGCATTCTAAGAGTTATAAATTTGAGTACATTTTAAAAGTTATAAATTTGAGTGCATTCTGAGAGTAATAAATTTGAATGCATTTTGAAAGTAATAAATTTGAATGTATTTTGAGAGTTACAAATATGAGTGCATTTTGAAAGTTATAAATTTGAGTGCATTTTGAGAGTTATAAATTTGGGTGTATTTTGAGAGTTATAAATTTGAGTGCATTTTGAAAGTAATAGCTTTGAATGTATTTTGAGAGTTATAAATATGAGTGCATTTTGATAGTAATAAATTTGAGTGCATTTTGAAAGTAATAACTTTGAATGTATTTTGAGAGTTATAAATATGAGTGCATTTTGATAGTAATAAATTTGAGTGCATTTTGAAAGTAATAAATTTGAATGTATTTTGAGAGTTATAAATATGAGTACATTTTGATAGTAATAAATTTGAGTGCATTTTGAAAGTAATAAATTTGAGTGCATTTTGAAAGTAATAACTTTGAATGTATTTTGAGAGTTATAAATATGAGTGCATTTTGATAGTAATAAATTTGAGTGCATTTTGAAAGTAATAACTTTGAATGTATTTTGAGAGTTATAAATATGAGTGCATTTTGATAGTAATAAATTTGAGTGCATTTTGAAAGTAATAACTTTGAATGTATTTTGAGAGTTATAAATATGAGTGCATTTTGATAGTAATAAATTTGAGTGCATTTTGAAAGTAATAACTTTGAATGTATTTTGAGAGTTATAAATATGAGTGCATTTTGAGAGTTATAAATTTGAGTGCATTGTTATAGTCTTAAACCTCACCACCAAAAAGATCACGTGATTAATGGACTTCTCCCTAATGGAAGTAACGTTTTCTTAGGTAACTCTTAACCTCAAGTGCAACCGCTAACCGGTTTACCTTGTATGGGATTTCTGGCATTACAATGGAGAGGACTGCATCCCTCAGTGATTGGTTGATGAGCTGGATATAAAATGTAAATTTATGAAGCTATAAAAAAATTAACAATGAAAAAAGGCAGCTACTCAGTTATTAATGTTGAATTGAGGAAAATAAATTATATACTTCAATAATTTCAGTTTTCAGCGCAAGAAAATCGCCGTAAGGCTTTAGAGATGTGAAAATAATCTTATATTTTTTTACCCCTCTAGAGAAACATTTCTTGAAAGAAATCCTTCATTACAGCGAATGTTCAGTAAATATCAGAAAGTGCTCGGTCGATCTTTTCTTTTATAAAATTACTGAGCCAAAGTTACGCTCCCGTGGCCGGGTTCTATTTTACTCTATGGCAGATTTTTACGGTTTTATGGTCATAATCTGTGTGGGCTGTACCGATTTATATTTTTTTTCTTGTAAATAAAATAAATTGTGAGGGAAGAACGGGTGAAATTCAAAAGTAAATAAATATTTTTCTATACATAAATAATGGTTTGAATTGGTTTTGGTATTTTTGGCCACGATTTCACGTGTGGTGAAGTATTAATCTCTCCCCTTTATCGTGACAGGTTAAGAATGCAATAAGTTTGCAAAATTTCTTGCTGGATTGCTCAGTCGAAATCATATTCTGATCTGAAGACAAGTGACAATATAAGATATTAAATTTTGACCCACATTTTAATGCAAATTCATTGCCAATATAGAAAGAAAATGATTTTATATATTCTATATATAAAATTTTATTTTGTTTCATCATCTCAGCTCATATATGTCCCACTGTTGGGCTCGAGCCTCCTCTCTAATAGGAGAGAAATTGACCTACTATACCGCACTGGTCAGATGTGTTTGTATAGGGTTTTGTTTCGAGTTTTCGTTTTCTCGTATAGATGTCATATGCGTTTATATCCCTAAGTCGTCTTTTACGATCACCTACGGGTAAGACAGGGTGTGGTGAATTGTATTCTTACTCCGTCACCACACGGAAAATTTTGTTTATGATCTGTTATTATTAACATTTAATTTATGATAAATATTATTGTGGCAATTTACGATTTTAGAAAAACTAACAAAACCATTCAGCTACCACCGGATCGGAACGCGGCCACACTGAGAAAGAGCCGGCAAGAAAACTCAGGAGGCATAATACTAATTTTACTATTGAATTTTTGAATGGCGGCCTACTTTATCTTATTAAAATTGACTTCCCTTCTCTTGCATTTTATATCAGGGATATATGAATATCTAAATTCTTAATTTTTTTCAAACACTACCCTACTAAGGAAATAATCCTTGAATTACGTGGGACTTTATAAATGTTATTTTAAATTCTTTACACTTCCATATAAGAGATATCTACCACAATCTCTTATTATCTATCTCATTCTCTCTCTCTTGCATATTATATAAGGGATCTTCAAGCACAAGCTATTTTTTTATGACAAGATGTAGCGAATTGTATTCCTACCTCGTCAATATATGAGAAATAAATATATTATTTCTAATGTAATCAAAAAGTATTTTAGCTAATACGCTAGTCGCTACATATTCTCTATTTATTAATACGTAATTTATGTCAAAGTTAACGTTCAGATGATCATTAATATGTCGTTTGGAGTACCTCTTAAGTGATATATCAATCACCGATAGGATCTTTAGAACGACGTTTCAACCCTAATCGAAATTTATATTTTTAAAAACCACGGAGCAAATACAAAGAGGAGACGGCCTAAGTAACTGTGCACTGTGATTCTCAAGTAGGCCGTGACGTCATCACGTTAACATCAATAGTAGGCGTGGCCTATTAGTCTTCTGTCGTCGCTGACGGTGTTCGTACGGTGCATAAAATTATATTTTTGGTGTATTTTTATGTTATTACGAAGAAAACCATGAAGTGTTGTGTTTTATCATGTAAAAACTACTCCAATAAACGTACAGATGCTATGGAAAGAATCACATTCCATTTGTAAGTATTTTTATTCATAATTTATCAAAATAATTTCTAGAAAGTTCTTTTGACGGTATCATGTTCAGAAATAATTTTACTCAACGCTAGATGGCACCACTTTTCGTAATAGGACCCAGAACAATAAAAGCACATACAGTTCAAACTATTAAGATTATTGTAATAACTAATAACCATGAGTATTAAAATTTATACCCAAAGCCGTTTACCTCAACAAAAATATGAGTTTTATATGTAGTTAATAATTATTTTGTAAGCAATACGCCAGCTGTCGTTAACTATGAAGAACTATAAAAGTGTCAAAAATCCAGGGTCGTAATTAGAATATAATTATAACATTCGGATTTTTCATCAAAGAAAAATATTTTTTACACTACTTTAAATGAACCTATTATAATTAAACTGTAAATTTTGTATGTTTTAGAGTACCGTTCAATGACGATGTTAGAAGCAATGGATTTCAAAAATTAATAGAAAAACTGGACTCCTACGAAATATACAAAGATTTGTTCTTCTCATTTTAACAATGAAGATTTAAAGGACTGTATTGCAGCCAATAGAAACCACTTCGAACAAGCTTTTTATATTTTAAATTGTTTTATATTTATGTATTAAACTAACACTGTAAAAGTCATAAATATTTTTTGCAATAGAAAAAGGTTTTTCTTTGTTACAGTATTTAGGGCAAGACTAGGTATAGCTCAAGAAATATATGATACCAAAGAGTATTTCATTTTTATTATTGGAACCAATGTCACCCTTTCTCCTTTGTGTCATTTATTAATGTCATTTATTAATAATGTAATTGCACTCGATGCAATTTCTTGATAAGATTAACGAGGTTGAGCACGTCACAAAAATATTCAAAATGGTGGTGGCGTCGAAGACCGGGTCTTCAAGTTACCTTTGGCATGGCTAAGTTTTAGATGGCCCGTGCGTCAATCAAACGGTTGCTACCAGGGGGGGCTGGTCTGCTCGCTTGAAATACTCATATACATGTCTTGGTCATTGACACCATTGTTGCATTATCAATTGTATGAAGCCTTATTTTAATAGAGTGGTTTGATTCTTTTTTTATATGGAAAAGACAAAAAGGAAGGAAATAATACCGTGTAACTAACATATTTACTAAAAGTCCAACTACTTTCATTCGACAATTTGTTAGAAACCCAAACAAATAATTGTATTATTTGGTCGTATGAAAAGGACACAAATATGAAGAAAAAAAGGTTTCTAAACTTCTGAGTTTATCAGAATGACAGTAAAGAAAAGATGGATTTTTCATAAAATTATTAACAATGCTGACAAGCCTTATAAAGAAATTTGCGGTTAAAAACAGTAGTCATACACCTATTCGCTATGCAGAATTATTTGATTATAAACATTTGTATTTGAATAGAGCAAACAGCTAATAAGATTTGTTTGTATCTTCGAAATAAAAAAAATTAGCACTCCTTGATATAGGTAAATTCTGAGTACGTCCCTGTTATACTATACACTTACTGACATCTAATGCAAGATAGCTCAACTGCATACAATATACGAAATTAGTAGTTGTGCTAATAGCCGGCAGATGGACATAATGGAGTAAGTGAGACAAGTACTATTACTTGTTTCACTTTCTTCATTAGCAGCGACCCCCTCACCCCCTGTAAATGACACGCATTGTTTCATAGAAAATATTCATTACAACAGCTCCTCTTTGTATTTGCTCCGTGTTAAAAACGTTTAAAAATATAACATGTCTTTAGATTTTGTTTTTATTAACATTAGAGGTAGATGAGAAAATATTCCACTTCGACCTAATCGTAGAGTAAAGTTACATCTGCGTAATCATTACTTTAGAGAAGATATATTTAAAATTTGTCAAACACAAAATGAACAAATTTATTTTTCTTTCATTTTGTATAGGATAGATTCATACATACATACATACATATCATCACGCCATATCCCTTGCAGGGTAGGCAGAGAGAACAGAGTGCCAGAGAACTCTATCTCTGCATACTTCACTCGCTTCCTCAACATTCATAATTCTCTTCATACACGCTCGCCGGTTTCGGAGACTCTTGACTCCACCTTCCTTCAGTATATGACCGATCTGGTCTAGGTAGGTTAGTCTCGGTCTCCCTCGGTACCTACATCCTTCCACGCATTGTATATCTTCTTAACCAGACGTTCGTTCGGCATTCTTTCCACATGTCCGAACCATCGGAGCATTCCCTTTCGCATCTTTACACCAATACTCTCTTTCATACCTACTCGCTCTCTTACGTCGTCGTTACGATAGGATATCGATACGTTAGGATAGATTCATTACCTAATATTAGTTCCTCTTATATCCATATATGTATTATTATTTTTTTATTATTCTTAATGGTGGTAAACGAGGCAGCATACCTGATGGTAAGTGTTACTGCCGCCCATACACCTTTGCAATACCAAGAGCTAGGCCGCTGCCTACCAATACAAACCCACCCATTTGGGCTTCCCGCTCTTTCGCTCACCGAACGAAGTGCAATAGCATATAGCCATTACTTGACCGTCGGTCTTCTGCAAGAGTGTAGTACCGTCAGCGGAGTGACAACAGCGTGGTCCTACCACTAAAATATAGATCAGCTTAGCTTTATAACCGTATGGTGTTTTTATCCGTGTGGTGACGGAGTAAGAATACAATTCACCACCCCCTATCTTACCCGTGGGTGACTGTACGAGGCGACTAAGGGATATAAAACGCATATAACATCTATGCAAGAGAAGGAAAACTCAAAATAAAACCCTATACCAACACATCTGACCAGCGTGGTATAGTAGTCAATTTCCCTCCTATTATGGAGGAGGCCCGAGCGCAACAGTGGGACATATGTAGGCTGAGATGAAATGAATGATAAATGGTTCGTGACTATGAATGCTGTAGTGTTCGAAACTTCAGGAAATTTAAAATCAAATACAAACGCGATAGAATCCGTAAAATTATAGTTTCATTTCAAATGTGTAATACTTGCGTAAACATCAGAAATAAATACTTAACCGTGACACTAAAAATACAAGTACTACATGCCCTTAAATTTTTTTTAATCTATAATTGCTACCTAAATCCGTAAATTCTAAATCACCGTGAAAAGTTTAAGTCATTAAAAAGGTTAAACGCTGAAATGGCGGGTAAATTTTATAAAAATGCACGATGCCTCGCTTATAATTGTCAGAATTGTTCGTTGGAATACGACTTTTAATGACTTATAATAGCTTATCACGATATTAAGTTACTTTTAGTCGGATCAAAACCTTTGTTTTCAGAATGCCGTTTTTCTTTTACGAGTGCCATTTTCTAAGATTTTTAAACAATGACTCCTACTTTTATTTTTATAAAGGTTCAGCGTAATCTTTATAAAATATACAAAAATTTATGTGTCTTTAAGACTATAATGGTCCACCGAAGACAAAGATCGGGTACCGGTGGCCCGCTCGCTCGGCGAAGACAGGCGCCGCTTTGCAAAGTGGGACTATGGGGTTGCGCGCCGCCACTTCCGTCATCCCGCACCGATTTGGCGGGGCGTGACCACACCATGGCCCACCGCAAAAAAAAAGACTATAATGGTAGGACCACACTTGACCGAGGTAGTACTATATTCTCACAGAAGATCGACGTCTGAGCAGTGTCAATGTGCTATTGCGGTTTGTTCGCTGAATGAAAGAGCCGGCAGCCGAACTTTATGGGTGGGTTTAGGGGTTTTCATTAGTAGACAGCGACCTAACTGTATCCCTGGTATTGCTAAAGTCCATAAGTGGAAGTAACACATCACCTGGGCCGACTTTTCTTGAATGTTCGTTACATAACCGAGCGTGATGGTACAATCTTATTCAATATCCAATTGAAATAAACGAGCCACTATTAAAGACGTTTCGTTTTTTTTATACTGACAATCAACTACTAATATGAGCATTGTTGCTGTGTCGAACTACGATTTTTCTTCATATTAAGACCACCAAATGACACTTTCATATTCCCGCCAATAGTCCAAAAACTGTTATATAACATTTTTTCTCATAAATATTGACTTTGGCATTTAGTCAAACAGCCAATTACATGTTAACCAAAAACATATCGTTCTTTTTTTAATTAATTGCAATCTATTTGGAATGTAACGTTTCCTTATTACAATTTAGTTTAGTTTTGACATAACAATGACATTTAATTACAAGTCGGCATTTACGTAGGTATTAATAGTGTCATTATAAAAGTTAATTGGTACTGCCGGCGGAGTAATTTACACGTTAAAATAAACCTATTACTATAGCATATTACGAGAATAGTAACAGCATGTAAATTAAACTGTATAATTGGAAATTATATTCGTGTTATATATGTAAATTATGTTTAATCTATTAATATGCGTATAGTGCCATATAGAGACGGAGTATAAATACAATTCACCATTCCATTTCATGGGTGATTGTAAAAAAATATCGGCCAAATGCAAGTTGTACTAGCGCACGAAGGGTTCCGTTAAACTAAAAAAAAATGTGATGTAACTAAAAATTTAAGGTTTTCTGAATTTTTCCTTTATATGTGCTATAAAACATTGCTTCATAACAAATTTCAAGATTCTAGGTCGACTGGAAGTATCCTTTAGGTTTTGATTCCCTTGCAAGTAGTTGCGAGTTTGAAAATATGAGGCTTAAATTGCTCTTTCTTTTGATTGCGTTGACATAGAAGTTTGATTTTGTTACTACTTAAAGGTATTATAGACCTGAGTATTTGATATGAATTTCAATTTAATACCTCTACATGTTCAGGAGGAAAGGGGTAGTGAGTATAAAATTATTAAAAATATTTTTTATATATAATGTAATGAAAAATTTACGGTTTTCACAATTTTTCCTTTATCTATGTCATAAAACGTTGATTCGTACCAAATTTCAAGATTCTGAGTTCACGAGAAGTACCCTGTAGGTTTTGATTCCCTTGCGAGTGTCGAAAATTTGCAGAAATTTGCGACATAAACAGCTGCATCTATTGATTGCGTTAGCATAAAAGTTTGATTTTTCACAGCTCCAAGGGACAGTAGATCTGAGTATTTGATATAAATTTCAGCTTGATCACTCCACGCGTTCCTGAGAAAAAGGGTCTTGAGAGACAGACAGACGTACAGACAGACGGACAACAAAGTGATCCTATAAGGGTTCCGTTTTTTCCTTTCGAGGTACAGAACCCTAAAAATAATTATAAAACTCAAGCAGATAACATTAAAACTCAAATTGAAAAGCCAAACTCATCAGACCAGTTTAGTATATAATATTCCAGGATGCAACCCTTTGGCATCTCACAATAGATGAGCAAGTTGGGTCAATATTGATTTGGAGTCCAACAGTAAGAGCTGATGTTATGATAATAATGAATGTAGTTTTATGAAACATTTTAATCATTATTATTTGCTACTGATATCTAATATAAGAATCATTTCCACGTCATCATTCTCCTACTCTTATCCCAATCACTTGAGAACAATATGTTCTCTGCTGTCATAGTAAATAATGCAAAAGTTATTGGCATTAGTTTATGATCGGTCGCTTGTGTAACGTCAAACTATAGTTGGGAATGTAATTGATGACCAAACCACAAAAGATAGTGTTGGACCAGGTTGTTGGTAAGCCCATATTCGTCTTTTACGGCATCCACGAGCAAAGTAAGGGTTGGTAGTAATTAGCTGGTACCACACAGCAACAGGATTCAAGGCTCACAAATTGCTTTTTTGCTTACGAGTAAGTTTTAGTTTAAAGTTTTATCTTTTAAGTCTTTCTTTTGGCAGGCTATAATCTGGACACACGTCGTCAATTCCGTCCATAGACAGCGCATGGCTTCAAAACCAACCGTAAACCTTTCCATTGCCATTTGGCCGGCCATTGGTACTGAATCCGTGGCCAGGCCGGCATCTTTCCTAAATATTCTGCATCTTTTCCTTTTTGAAACCAAGTCACACGATGAGGGCTACCTGTATGTTTCATACGATTATCTTACCGGCATAAGACGCCATGAATTTAAACATTTTGGAAGTAGGTCAAACTACCCACACAACATCACGGCACAAATGCTTGTAACCTGGTTGAATTATAGCAGACATTTTTCAAGAAAGACGCAAGAGATTAGTGGTCTGCCGAAGTTTTGGAGCTTACCTGTTAAACGATTTCAAGTTTCGGATGATATTTCCAACTTTTTTTTTGGTATTTATCTCCGACTTTGAATGTTTATACGTTATTCTGAGTACTTTTGTGGTTTTTGGATTTCTCCGGTTCTGTAGTTAAAGTATTTTAATGTTATATTACATATAGATATCTCAAAAATGTTTTTTTTTGTTATAATTAAATTTCAGTCATAATATTGTTTCAATTTTTATGTTTAATATGCAATATCTGTGTGGTGACGAAATAAGAATACAATACACCACCCCCTATCTTACCCTTGAGTGATCGTAAGAGACGACTAAGGCATACAAAACGCATATAACATGCATGCAAGAGAAGGAAAATTTGGAACAAAACCCTATACCAACATGTTTGAACAGCGTGGTATAGTAGGTCAATTTCACTCCCATTACGTAGGAGGCTCAGGCCCAAAAGTGGGACATACATGAGCTGAGATGATGATGCCATTTTGAAGATTAATCACTGCTATAATGACGAAAAATTTGTATATACTTTTAACAAATATATTAATTTGTGTCAGAGTTAGAATGCAATTCTACAACCCTCTATCTTATCCGTGGGTGATCATAAGAGACGACTAAGGGATATCAGACCCATATAACATCTATGCAAGAGAAGGAAAACTCGAACCAAAACCTTGTACCAACACGTCTGACCAGCATGGTATGTAGGTGGTAGTAGGTCAATTTCCCTCCCATTACGGAGGAGCGTCAAGTCAAACAGTGGGGGACATATATGAGCTGAAATATTGATAATTCTAAAATTAATGAATATATATATAAAAAAAATCTCTTGATATAATTAATGTTTACCATGATCCTCCTACCCTTATCCCAATTACTTGGGGTTGATACAATATGTATTCTTCTTTCATAGTACATATTGTAGAAGTTATTGGTAATAGTTTTATGACCGGCCACCTGCCAGACGTCAACCCTCCTTGGGAATGTAATCGTTGACCAAACGGCATCAGATGGTGTTGGCTTAGGTCGTTAAAAGGCTCTTAGTCGTCTTTTACGACATCCACGTGCAAAGAGTATTCGTAGCCGCTACCACATAGCTCGATAACACATACTTTACGACATCCACGTGCAAAGAGTATTCGTAGCCGCTACCACATAGCTCGATAACACATACTTTACGACATCCACGTGCAAAGAGTATTCGTAGCCGCTACCACATAGCTCGATAACACATACTTTACGACATCCACGTGCAAAGAGTATTCGTAGCCGCTACCACATAGCTCGATAACACATACTTTACGACATCCACGTGCAAAGAGTATTCGTAGCCGCTACCACATAGCTCGATAACACATACTTTACGACATCCACGTGCAAAGAGTATTCGTAGCCGCTACCACATAGCTCGATAACACATACTTTACGACATCCACGTGCAAAGAGTATTCGTAGCCGCTACCACATAGCTCGATAACACATACTTTACGACATCCACGTGCAAAGAGTATTCGTAGCCGCTACCACATAGCTCGATAACACATACTTTACGACATCCACGTGCAAAGAGTATTCGTAGCCGCTACCACATAGCTCGATAACACATACTTTACGACATCCACGTGCAAAGAGTATTCGTAGCCGCTACCACATAGCTCGATAACACATACTTTACGACATCCACGTGCAAAGAGTATTCGTAGCCGCTACCACATAGCTCGATAACACATACTTTACGACATCCACGTGCAAAGAGTATTCGTAGCCGCTACCACATAGCTCGATAACACATACTTTACGACATCCACGTGCAAAGAGTATTCGTAGCCGCTACCACATAGCTCGATAACACATACTTTACGACATCCACGTGCAAAGAGTATTCGTAGCCGCTACCACATAGCTCGATAACACATACTTTACGACATCCACGTGCAAAGAGTATTCGTAGCCGCTACCACATAGCTCGATAACACATACTTTACGACATCCACGTGCAAAGAGTATTCGTAGCCGCTACCACATAGCTCGATAACACATACTTTACGACATCCACGTGCAAAGAGTATTCGTAGCCGCTACCACATAGCTCGATAACACATACTTTACGACATCCACGTGCAAAGAGTATTCGTAGCCGCTACCACATAGCTCGATAACACATACTTTACGACATCCACGTGCAAAGAGTATTCGTAGCCGCTACCACATAGCTCGATAACACATACTTTACGACATCCACGTGCAAAGAGTATTCGTAGCCGCTACCACATAGCTCGATAACACATACTTTACGACATCCACGTGCAAAGAGTATTCGTAGCCGCTACCACATAGCTCGATAACACATACTTTACGACATCCACGTGCAAAGAGTATTCGTAGCCGCTACCACATAGCTCGATAACACATACTTTACGACATCCACGTGCAAAGAGTATTCGTAGCCGCTACCACATAGCTCGATAACACATACTTTACGACATCCACGTGCAAAAAGTATTCGTAGCCGCTACCACATAGCTCGATAACACATACTTTACGACATCCACGTGCAAAGAGTATTCGTAGCCGCTACCACATAGCTCGATAACACATACTTTACGACATCCACGTGCAAAGAGTATTCGTAGCCGCTACCACATAGCTCGATAACACATACTTTACGACATCCACGTGCAAAGAGTATTCGTAGCCGCTACCACATAGCTCGATAACACATACTTTACGACATCCACGTGCAAAGAGTATTCGTAGCCGCTACCACATAGCTCGATAACACATACTTTACGACATCCACGTGCAAAGAGTATTCGTAGCCGCTACCACATAGCTCGATAACACATACTTTACGACATCCACGTGCAAAGAGTATTCGTAGCCGCTACCACATAGCTCGATAACACATACTTTACGACATCCACGTGCAAAGAGTATTCGTAGCCGCTACCACATAGCTCGATAACACATACTTTACGACATCCACGTGCAAAGAGTATTCGTAGCCGCTACCACATAGCTCGATAACACATACTTTACGACATCCACGTGCAAAGAGTATTCGTAGCCGCTACCACATAGCTCGATAACACATACTTTACGACATCCACGTGCAAAGAGTATTCGTAGCCGCTACCACATAGCTCGATAACACATACTTTACGACATCCACGTGCAAAGAGTATTCGTAGCCGCTACCACATAGCTCGATAACACATACTTTACGACATCCACGTGCAAAGAGTATTCGTAGCCGCTACCACATAGCTCGATAACACATACTTTACGACATCCACGTGCAAAGAGTATTCGTAGCCGCTACCACATAGCTCGATAACACATACTTTACGACATCCACGTGCAAAGAATATTCGTAGCCGCTACCACATAGCTCGATAACACATACTTTATAATATTAATATTTACACATAATTAATATTAATATAAGTGTAAATAATATAAGTTAATACAGCCAGTTATTGCTGATCAGCTTATTTATATTACTCTCAATTAATGATTACTGCAGGATGGCAATATGTTGGGTATTGAAATTAGGGATGTAAGTGTTGAAGATATTGTTAGACTTTCCAAGGAGAATATGATTTGCACTCTCCTAGTGTTCTCTTAGCTTAGTTTCTATAAATCACCGGGAAAATCAGAAGTGATTATTTATCATATTTTAAACCCTGAACCATATTTTTAGAGGCTATAGAATCTGTTGAAAAAGGAGTAAAAATTTCTTGATATATCCGAAAACTTTCATGCTCTACAGTGCCAGTACTTCAAGCGATCTGAAAGTGCACATCTCTAGTCTAAGTTTTCTACAATTTTTTTTTTATAGCTTTTGGTGGCAAAGGAGCAAGCAGCACACCTGATGGTATGAGTTACTGCTGCCCGTGGACCTTTGCTATACCAGGAGTATAGCTAGGCCGCTGCCTACCAATATAAACACCAAACCCACCCACCCAGTTGGCAAGCACAACAGCACATTGCCATTGCTCAGACGTCGATCTTCTGCGAGAATGTGATACTACCCCGGACAGACCGGCCCGCAGCTGTCGACAGAAAACTGTCAACAGCGTGGTCCTACCACTATTAGACTCAACTCCCGCAATATATTCATGATGAGTTTTAACCAATTACTACATTGGATTTTGAGCTTGCCAATAAAAAAAGTAAAAGATCTTTGACATACCTGAGCAGTTTGACGTCCCAGAGTGCCAACACTTCAGGTGGCCTGGAAGCGCACAGCGCAAGTCTAGGCCCACAAGCATGCAACCTAACTGGACCAGCCCTGATGTTGGCAGCTGTCGGAGCTGATATGATGACCGCGGCGAATTCTTTACTGCTGCCGAGATTGTGTTGCACCTGAATAAAAAAATATGCATTCATTGTAAAATTATTTCTAGTTTTAATAAAATTGAACTGGAAATGGTTGTGGATTTTAAATAAAAAATCACCCCCACACCCCCCAATACCCTTTTTGGTTAGGCTATAGTCTGGACACATGAGCGGCATGCGGACCCATAACCCATCGTGTTCCCTCCCAGAAAAAAAGATAATCCTATAGTAAAGAATAAATCATTATACCATAAAGGACTTTACAAATATTTAACGGGATAATTAGCGAATTACGTTCTGATTCGAAAGAACCATTCAGTTGAGGAATTTTCCTTGACGAGAATCGCGTGCAGTCTTGTAAAAATATAATAAGACCCGATTACGAAAATGAAAAATGATGTCACAAGCGGGATTCGAACCCGCGCCTATTGGGATTGCGGCCCAATCGTGCTGCGTGTCATCATTTTTCATTTTCGTAATCGGGTTTTATAAATAATTAAGCATATTAAATGCTAAATTTCAGTAATTTAAATAACAAGGTTGTGTTATTATTTAATACAATTCTAACTGTAAAGTTTTAAGTATTAAGCCTATAACAATGTGTAAACATTGTCGGGTAGATAGCATACCGTCACCTTAAGACGTAAATATGATACGAAGTGAAATTTGCATGTCCTACAATTAGTCACGGTGGTGTAGTGGCAGCACGATTGGGCCGGAATCCCAATAGGCGCGGGTTCGAATCCCGCTTGTGACATCATTTTTCATTTTCGTAATCGGGTTTTATAAATAATTAAGCATATTAAATGCTAAATTTCAGTAATTTAAATATAATAAGAGTTTTACTACACGCAAAAGAAGGTCGAGTCCAACAGTAATAGCTATGTGAGCTGAGCAGAAGAATTGTGATAGTAAAAGAACAAGAGATTAACTTACTTTAACTCTCCACTGAATGAGTCCTTCTCTAGTATCAAACGCGAGTACGGGAACCACGTCTTCACATAGTATGGCCAAGGTATTGGACTCTTTGTCCAACGTGAATCCTGACTCTGTGCCTAAATACTGTTGGAGGGACAACGATGCTTTAGTCTGCCCGTTCTTCTGACGTTCTTTCAGGTCTTTGTAGAGTTGCAGGTGGACGCAATCTGTGAAAGAAAATAAAAATCAGATGTAGAACGAGAGTATAAATGTTAGGCCACAAATATGTGGTAAACCTCTAAAGTATAAAGTCCCCGCCATGAGAATGATACAACGTACGGTTCTGTGCCGCTGACATTCAACAGTTCCCTTCATATTGTCGTCAGTCCCATTATTCAAGGTTCGTTCGATATTAAGTAATCTAATCCGTAACCGCCATTCAAGAACTTTTCTTCTATAACAGTATTTATTTTAACATAACAGTACATAGAATGATATAAATATTATATATCACCAAGTGACGCTTTCACCTTCCCGCCAAAATCCCTAGTTCATAGAGTGATGTGACCTGACCTTTGTGATAGTAACATCTCTATGGGCCTGTTCACTGACAGCACAGAGTAATAATAACATTTCACAGTTTATTGCTTAATAAATAACATCATTAATTCATTACTTCGTTTAAAAATAAAAACAAGTTAATGTCGAAAAAAAAATAGGATTCAACACGAAACAGAAGAAATGTAACGTAAAATGAATTAAGTAAAAATACAAAATTTTCTACACGTTTCAGAACTGGAGGGAATTCCTTGACAGAAATTGGACGCTCGCGTACAGTAATCAAGAGAATGAGTGTAGCGGTACGTTCAACAACAAAAATGCTTTTGCCAAGAAATGTCTTCCCGTCTAATGAACGTGACTGTACAATGCTTTGTTACACACGATACTCTTTAATGACGCGACTTCATGACCTCGAATTTCATTTATGTTTTCTATTTTCAAAATATTTCTATGTTTATATGAAAATAATGAATTTCATGAGATCGTAATTTCATTATATGTTAATGATTTATGAATGTATAATGTGTCGCCACTTCATACTTTCGCGTGGAAGTTGAAAAAGTCAGCTAAAGGAGTAACTTGGCAGCAGCGTTTTGTGGGTAATTTTTAAATTGCATAATTAGTTAGATAAGGGGCATTTATAAATTACGTAAGGGATTTTGAGGAATGATTTGGCCCCCACCGCCCCTCCCTACCGTAAGGCATCATAAGATTGCAACTATTCCCCCCTACCCCTTAATAAGATTTTTTATAAGTAAAGGCCCTATTGATCAAATATAACGTTTATTCTGAAAATATCATTTATTACAATCTTCTTACAAGTACCATCAACTCACTGCAATAACATTAATCTTATTAATCTATCACAGACACTAAAATTAGTGATTTTCAATGAAATATCTTACTTTATGTCAGGTTCACTACCCCCCCACCTGCCTATAGTAAGAAGTTATAATATTCAGTCAAGTACCCCAAAAAAAGACTTACATAATTTATGAATGGCCCCTAATAATACCATTATCAGATGTCAGATATCTAAAGAAAATCCATATTAATAAACCATTTTGTATACAATCGTGGTGGTTAATATACGTTAAAACATTTTCTTTCGCCATGAAGTTTGTATGGAAAGCCTGAGAAACGAACCCGTCTTTTTTTTTGGTGGACTATGGATGCGTCTCGCCCCGCCGAATCAGTCCGGGGTAACGGAAAGGCGGCGCGTGACCCCATAGACCCACCGTAAAATTCCTCTCTCTTCGCCGTGCGAGCGGACCACCGGTACTCGATTTTTAACTTCGGTTGCCCACCCGGCGGTTTACCCTCGCGGGTTCCTCTTGTCGACGCCCCAACAGATTTCGCCGTCGGGGCGTCGCCCTCACGCGGTGGCCTCACGTCGGATGACCGGACAATTCCCCGGTCCAATCACCCGAGGCCTCGGTTAGGGCGGCATCAGGCGCATCAGGCGCAGGTATTCGCGCCTGCGTCGCCCCGGCCGCTGACGGCGGCCCGGGTCGCGGGAATCCTCCCGGACTCGTTCCGCCGCCTCCTTCCCCGAGACGACAGCCTCGCAGAAGGCGGCGACCGCGTCCCAGTTCCTGACGCTGTCGACCATCACCCTCGCGACAGCCGGCAGCGTTAGGTCGGCACCGATAACAGCGACGAGGTCACGGCGCTGCCCGTCCCAGCTCGGACATAGCTCGAGCGTGTGTTACGCCGTGTCCTCGTCACTGCTGCAATGGTGGTAGAACGGAATCCACTCCCTATACGCGACCGTGTGCATGTACAAGCCGAAGCATCCGTGCCCCGACAAAACCTGCACCAGTCGAAAAGAGAGGACTCCGTGCCGCCGCTCCATCCACTCCATCAGTACGGGCCGGAGGGCCTCAACGGTAACGACACCGTGTCTAGGCCTCTCCAGCCGCGTAGCCCAACGGGCGATGACGTCTCGGCGGGCGTCCTCGCGCCAGGTGGCTATCTCGCTCAACGATGGGGAGCTACCTTCGTCGCGCACTGAGGTAACCCGCCGGTAGAGGTCGGAGAGCATCTCCGACTCTAGGTCCCACGGGGGTGTCCCGGCCAGTAGGCATGCCGCCTCGGTCGATACCGTGCGGTACCCGCGAATGGCTCTGACTGCCATGACTCTCTGTGGTCTCCACAGAATAGCCCTGAGCTGGGCGTTCAGAGCCCTCGCCCACACGGATGCGCCGTACATGGCCATCGAACGGATCACCCCCGCATACAGCCGTCGGCCCTCGAAGCAAACGAACCCTTGTCTAGATTTATTTCAAACAACTTTTCTAAGAGATTTATATATACAAAAAGTCTCTTAGACCCTCGATAAGTAATTTTGCTTTCATATTGTCCCTCTACCTTTATAAAAATCTTTGATCAAACTTCACAAAGAAAGGTTCTCGCAAAAATAATAAATAAAACAAAATGACTGAACGACATTTTATAAATTGCCTATTAGAACGAGATATCGTAAATTGGATCCAAGTAGAACGTATTTGTTAATTACGCAGGTCAGTCAACGAACGAAATTCAACCTTAATATACATTTTTAGGGTACACAATTAATAATAAAACAATTTGTAAATGACAATCTTTCACCTATTATCTCTTGATATTAATGAAAAACTTATCGTTCTAATTTAAACTTTATTAGCAATATGTAAGTTTTAGTTTTGGATATGTTGTTAAACAAAGCCATACAGCATAGACGCCACTACATCAAAATCGAGTGTTCCATTTTCAAATTAATTCAGGACCGTTTTCTAATTGGCGCGACGTGACTCGGCTCTGTTCGTTTCTAATCAGTATGTGTTTGAATTTGGAATGTAATTTGTGTTTAGTGCTTTTGTGATTGTTCCCGCGCTTTACGCTTGTAATGTTACGTTAGTAAATTTACATAGTATTACAAAAGATGGCGTATTAGTGAAATTTAGGGAAATTTCTTGTTAAATTTAACTTCGAATATGAATAAATTATTCTACACTTTAAAATAGTTTACTTATTTGTATCCATACCGAAATTTTATTATATATATGAAATTTTAATGCTTGAGATTTGTTACTTGATTGAGATTTGAAAAATAAGATAATACGTAGGTATATTATGGCCTTTGCCAATAACAGATGGACGAGCGGCTTATTAATGGTATATGGTAACTGCCGTTAAGGACCCTGCAATATGCCGCTGCCTATCAGTAAGTGGGATTTGCGGCTCCAGCCCTTTTCCTCAACAAAGGAAGCGCAGTAGCAAACTATTACTACTCAGCTGTCGGTTTTCTGGGCGAGTGTAGGTACTACTACCCCTGACGAGCCAGCCCTTGTAACTTCCCTAGGGAACACTTGTTGAACGCCATTTCTGCAGTCAGTTTAGTGTTTTTTTTTTATGCAACAGGGGTAAAAGTAAATTGATCCATACAGCCAAACAAGTTATTTCCTAAGAGGTATCATACAATTGTATCTATTTAAATCTGTATATATGCGTTCGTGAACCTGATCGAGACCTACACGACCTCCATATAAGTAACAAATATGGCTGTTCGTTCGTTTGTTGACAAAGAGATTTCACTTTTTCAAATATCGTGACTGACTGATCATTGATCATTAGCGAGTGTAACATATTATACATATTTAGGTCATTGTTCTACAAATACAATTTTTTATCTTTGGTGAACGACGACGAAGCATTTCATCATCATCATTCTCCTACTCTTATCCATCGATACAATATGTACTCTTCTTTTATAGTACATATTGTAAAAGTTATTGGCAATAGTTTATGACCGACCGCCTGCCAGATGTTAACCCTCCTTGGCAGTGTAATTGTTGACCAAACGGCATCAGATAAATAAAACTATTTTTACGGATTCTATCGCGTTTGTATTTGATTTGGATTTGGACTGGACTCCTCTCGTGACCCTGAACGCTGTAAAGGATTTGGGTTTTCAGTTCTCTCAGGTAGTTTTTGTTTATGGTTCAAATTATTTTTTTTACGAGGTGACAGAGTAAGCGTATAAATCATCACCATATTTTGTGCTGGAATGTCTTATACGACGACAAAGGGTATATGCATAATATGCATACAAAAGAAGGCAAAGTTGAAATAAAACTAGACCAACCCTGCTGATCAGCGTGGTATATTTATACTTCTCTATTATGGAGGCAGCTTTTTTTCAGGAGATGATGAGATTATATTATTTACAGAGAAACGGCACTAAGGAAATAATCCTTGTAATGCGGGGAACTTTATAAACATGCAATTAACGCAGATAAATTACACATAGTCTGAGAACAACAGTTTGCGAATGGCGCAAAATATTATTCTGCGTGGGAATCGAACACACGACACTGGCACGGAAGGTCGATATCTGAAACACTACGCCATCTGTGCAACTTAGAAGTTAAGACTTTGAAACATCTATGATTGAAATGCAAAATATAATCTGTAGTGCAAACACGTTCCGTTATACGTTCTACGCATGTTATAAACTTAGTAGATGACTGCACAGAACTACTAACGTTCCGTTTGCATCCATTATTAATAAGGAATACATGCAAGCTTATTTATATAGTAATTTATATTAAAAACTGTGAGACAGTGAACAAACTAAAGATAGGATCTTTAGTTAGTTCACTGTGTGGTAGCGGCCACGAATATTATCAACCCTTACTTTGCTCGATGTGTGTGACGTGGAAAGAATGCCGAACGAACGTCTGGTTAAGAAGATATACAATGCGAATGTGGAAGGATGTAGGTACCGGGGGAGACCGAGACTCACATACCTAGACCAGATTGGTCACGTACTGAAGGAAGGTGGAGTCAAGAGTCTGCGAAACCGGCGAGCGTGTATGAAGAGAATTATGAATGTTGAGTAAGCGAGTGAAGTATGTTCTCTGGCACTCTGTTCTCTCTGCCTACCCTGCAAGGGATATGGCGTGATGATATGTATGTATGTATGAACTTTGCTCGATACATTTCCAAGGGTTGATGTGAGGCAGGTGGTCGGTCAAAAAATTATTGATAATAACTTTTACAATATGTATGTACGATGGAAGAGGAGAACATATTGCGTTGAACACAAGTAATTCGGATAAGAGCAAGAGAATGATGAGTAAATTCTAGAAGACTCGAAAACTAGTAACTACTAGAACTGAGTCACTACTAGGACTAACTAGAAGACCCGTAAGAATAGAAGACATATTACGTAAATAACTGTAACCGTAAATATGTATCATCATCATCTCAGCTCATATATGTCCCACTGTTGGATTCGAACCTCCTCCACAATGGGAGGGTAATTGACCTATTATATCATGCTGATCAGATGTGTTGGTATAGGGTTTTGTTTCGAGGTTTCCTTCTCTCGCACAGATCTTATATGCGTTTTATATCCCTTAGTCGTCTCGTACGATCACCCACGGGTAAGCCAGGGGGTGGTGAATTGTATTCTTACTCCGTCACCACGCGGAAAATAGTATATATATATAGAAAAAAACAAAAATAGTATATATATATAATAAAAATAGTATATTATATATATATAATAGTGTATATATATAAAAATGGAAAATAGTATATATATATAATAGTGTATATATATATTTATTTATTGCATCAAAGAAACATACAGTATTATAATTAATTACAATAAGAAAAAAAAATTAAAATAACACTGTCACCAATGAAGTTTCTAATATTAATTAAGAGATAAGTAATTAAAAGAGATAAGTATTAGATGTTATATAAAATAAAAGGAAATATAATTATATATATATATATATATATATATATATATATGTATATACTTTGATTAATATACGTTTTACGCGAGAGAATAGATTCGATTTTGAAATACGAAAATATTAATTTTAAAAGGTTCAGTCCAAATGATTTCTCAAAATGGCGTATCAAATATAAAAATTGATGAAGGATTATGATATGTTATGATGACAAAAATACGTTTGAGAAATAATAATATGTATATAGACAGATATTTGTTTTTGTAGGCTACATGTTGCACCAAGGATAGAATCCTTGGACACAAATTACATTCAGACTCAAAACAACATTTTATATCATAGGCACAAAGTATCGTTCCGCACTTTCCACGGTTCGATTCCCACGTAAGATAATACTTTGTGCAATCCATAAATTGTTGATCTGAGTCTAGGTGTAATTTGTATCTGTTTTCTTATACATTTCCTAAGTTTCGCACAATAAAAAAATAATTTCCTTAGTGCAGTGTTAAAAAAAAAAGAAGAAAAATATTCTTACTCTGTCTGTGTATTAAGGTTTTTTGAAATCTGGCAAAATTAATCAAAATTATTTGTTCTTTACACACACAAAAAACCCAATAAAGCTATAAAAAAAGCTAATAGACTAAAAGATTTTAATCTATTTAATTCAAAAATAATAGTTAATCTGTGCTACTCTTGACAGATTCAGTCATCGTTTGTCTATGAGACACGTTCCGTTTTCGTAATACACAATAAGCTCCCTGCTCGTGTCAATTTACCTAAATCTTTTGCTGACATTGCACCCCGAATCCCTTGGCGAACGTGTAGCTAAATATACGGGAATATATTACGAACGTGCACGTTACAAGTGTTGTAAGCTAATTGTTAAAGACTATCCGTTTCTTTACGCCATCTAGTGAGACAACAGTAAACTTGATCTATTATAGATCGAATATACCATCTTATTTTCAATTTCACCACGTAGTAGTCAATGTAAAGTCCTCTCGTGCGGAGGGTCCTGAATTCGATCTCTGTATACGACAATATTTTTTGTGCGTTTCCCCAAATAATTGTTGTGAATCTATGTATATCTATCTATTTCTGTTAAAGATAGCATTTTATTATCTTTCTTTTTTGTCAAACTACACCACTAACTTAGGAGTTCGATGGTTGTTGGTGGTCAACACGATAAACTTAATCCTATGAAATAGTTAGCATTTGTAATTTATCATATAGAATGAATTTTCATTTATATATGTTCAAAGATTTAAGTATTTAAAATATTTTTAATTTAATTTCGGTTTTTAATTAACAAAAACCATATCAATTATTTTAGTATCATATACATATTACTCTTTTTCGATGTATTTACAGATTATTTATTACAATATGTAATCGTCTTAACTTTATCATAATGATTAAGTAACTAAAGCATGAAGTAAATAACTAATTAAGTAACTAAAGCATAAACTAAGTAACTAAAGCAAAAAAAAAAATCGAATTAAATCTGAATATACATTAAAAAAATTTTGAGAACATTCCAGTCGACAAAGAGCTTACGTATGTTTTCAAATTCTGTTACCGAAGAAAGGCGTTTCGACAAGATGCCGAATTCTATTTTGTTGAGGGACCCGTTATGTATACAAATTTACATTAAACAGCATACAAGTCACAAATTTAAGACTATACAATGGGAAAGCGAAATATTTCTCATCACCATCTAAACTAATGTACGTAGCACTGCTAGGAGTCCCACTGATTGAGTTTCCTCTACAGTAAGAATTTATTTTGCACTCCATATAAGGCAGGTGCGTCTAAGCGCTATGTGGTAGCGGCTACGAATACTACCAACCCTTACTTTGCTAGTGGATGTCGTAAAAGACGATTAAGAGCCTTATAATGACCTGGGTCAACTCCATCTGCTGTCGTTTGGTCAACAATTAATAATAATTTTCTTATTGTGTGTTTGAGCCTGCATTGGTTATATGAATCGAGATAATGAACTGTAGTCCAAAAATATATAAAGTTTTCTCTCTAAATCAATAGTCACCCTTTTATCGCGTATACTTCAAAGTATATCCACAAAACTTTCTAACATAATAAACTATAAATAGCGACTCATGATTTTCCCTCAGACTCCCTATAACACTTGAACTTTCAAATATTAGTTCGGCTAACTTTTTTCATAACAATAATATTATATTCGACGTACGCGATCAAAACAATCAATCTAACGAATGACGATAAAAGTTTCAAAAGAAAAGGATTTATCTTTGCCCCTTTTCTTTCAAGTTTCATATATATATATAAGAAAATAGGTTAATATCATCATTTTTATATTTGCCTATTATACTAAAGTAATTCTTATCATCTATCTGTCATGATCTATCCGTGTGGTGATGGAGTAAGAATACAATTCACCACCCCCCTCATCATCATCATCACAGCCCATATATGTCCCACTGTTGGCTCCGGCCTCCTCCGTAATGGGAATGAAATTAACCTACTATACCGCGCTGGTCAGACGTGTTGGTTTTCTTCCGAGGTTTCCTTCTCTCGCATAGATATTATATGCATTTTATATTCCTTAGTCGTCTCGTACGATCACCCACGGTTTAGATATGGTGGTGAATAGTATTCTTACTCCGTCATCACACGGAAAAATATTGCTGATACTTTATAGAATATGATAGTTAAAGTGCTGCAGTGTAGTAAATATGGTATAATAGTGGTTTTAGTGTATTTTCGTGTTTGCCCAAAATTCCCAACGAAACTATTAATTTGGTTATCAGCGCCCAATTAATGTTATGACTTGACTTACTGATGGGTAGTGACTATCAAGGACTAATTACAATTTGAAGAAGTGATAAATTATATACGAAGAAAATTAATACGGAAGAGAAGGCAGTAAGGTCCGACTGACTATAGACTGCCCATAAGGCCTATAAATAAAAAAAAAGTAATTAATACAGATTGATACAATGCGTATTTTTTTTTTCAATCGTGCAATATGTAATTTTATAATCGGTCGTATGCCAGATATCGTACCCACTCGTCTCGAGTCAACCCTCCTTGGGAATATAATTGTTGACCAGACGCCATCAGATGGAGGACCAGGTCGCTTTTAATCGTCCTTTATGGCACTTAAGGGTATTATTCGCAGCCATGCAGAATTAAAATTATTTTTATAAAGTAATTCATCTTATATATCAACGTTAGAGTATGACAAATGATCTGCCAAGGAGAGATATCGTATCTGAATTTACGGCGTGCAACTCGTGACTCTATAAAGTATGTTATTTATATTTAAGTTAAGAGTTTATTTTATTTTTTTATACTATCCATTTCAACGTCGAAGCAAAATATTAATAGAAAATCTAAGATACATATATATCATCACGCCATATCCCTTGCAGGGTAGGCAGAGAGAACAGAGTCCCAACAACAGAGTAAGATATATGTTATTAAAATTGTTTTCGAAAAAAAATCTAATTAAAACATTAGTATGAAAAATTACAAAATTTCTCTTCATATTCGTATTCGATATATTGATTTACCAAACTACTAGCTAGATCGATTTATCACCCCCAAAAACTCTTGCAATTTGCGAGATTCTGACTGTAAAGAAGATTTTTTAAGAATTTTTTTCTCGTTTGTGGTGATAAACGAACAAACAGCACACCTGATGGTATTACTACCGCTCGTGCACCTTTGTAATACTAATGGTACAGCTAGGCTGTTGCCTACCAAACCAAAACCACCCAGAAAGTTGGGCTTCTGGCTTTCTCGCTCACCGAACGAAGCACAACAGTATATTGCCACTGCTCAGACGTCGATCTTCTGCGAGAGTGTGGTACTACTCTAGACCGAGGCGGCTCGCAGCTGCAGACAAAAAAATATCAGCAGTGTGGCCATGCTACTATTAAAATACAAATAAAATATATTACACTAGCAAACCCAACCTATTGGTTTATTTGTAAAGTCGATATATGGCAGCGCCGCCTGGTGGCGAGTTACATAAACCTTCTCCGTGAAAAAATATATACCTATACATAACAATTTTCATAATGATCAGTCAAATAGTTTCTAATTTCAGCGATGTCATGTATATAAATATCCTCTTTTATAGATATAATTATATTCTAAGTATCATTATTTATTAAAAGAGTGTGTGTCAGCTCCGAGGCACGACTGGAGTTTACTACTTAAGTACGATTATCAAAACAGGCGCAAAAAACAGCTCATTTGACTAAAAAATAATATATATATTTTATTTACTTTTATTAAAATTGTTCAGTGAAGTATTATCTCACGTCAGAAAGTGAAAGGTGCGCAGAATAGGTTCGCACCAAAAACGTAACGAGGTCATTGGATCACTAGATTTTACTCCTCAAATTTTCTCATACCGGGCGCCTTATATGAAAATCGATTCTTAAGGAGTAAACTCAAAAAAAAAATAAACAATAATTAAATAAAGAAATTCTATGAAGTAAATAATTCATCATGTTCTTCCTTTTTTTTTTAATATCCTTTGAAAATACAAATAGTACAAAAGATATAACAATTGGAATATCAAATTGAATATCACCCCTTGCATTCTGCAAATGCTTCGGGGGACATTCCCTTTGTTCTAACAACCCTTAACGACGACATGAATGTTATTGAATAAAGGATAAAATTTAAATAGCTGATTTTTGTATTCTTTGAAATAAGTTTTAGTATTTCTTTCGTATAAAGATTTATTACAAGTGCAGAAAATGTTTTCGTTAATGATAAATCATCATTCTCCTACTCTAATCACAATCACTTGGGGTCGATACAATATGTACTCTTCTTTCATAGTACGTATTGTAGAAGTTATTGGCAATAGTTATATGACCACCTGCCAGACATCAACCCTCCTTGGGAATGTAAACGGCATCAGATAGAGTTGGCCTAGGTCGTTATAAGGCTCTTAGTCGTCTTTTACGACATCCACGAGCAAAATAAGGGTTGGTAGTATTCGAAGCCACTACCACACAGCTTCGGTAATGATAAAATCTTTAAAATTAAGTATTAGGTACTTCATTCATAGATTTTTAAATACTTGTACACACCTTCAGCAAAGAAAACTCTGTAATAGTAACACTTGACAGTTTTCTGTCTACAGCCGCGGGCCGATCGGTCTGTCCGAGATAATACCACATTCGCAGAAAATCGGCGTCTGAGTAGTGGCAATGTGTATTTCGTTCGATGAGTGAGAGATCCGGTAACCAAACTTGCTTTCTTTTTCTTTTTTTTTCTAGGTGGATTTTGGTTGGTACGCAGTGACTTAGCTGTACCTCTGATATTGTAAAGGTCCATGGGCGGCAGTAACACTTACCATCAGGTGAGCTGCTTACTCGTTTGCCACCATATGCAATAAAAAAATAATGTAGAACAAATATGGTAAATACCAAACTAAAAATATAAGTATATTTCTATGATATACCAAACAACTTAATTATTATACTTCTTTTACATATTGCAATTGCATAACGAACTCGCGAAAGCGTGACGTATTTTCACGCTAAGTGTTTTTATTATTATTTTGGATAGATATGCTTAAACTGTATTTATATATAAAACCCGATTACGAAATGAAAAATGATGTCACAAGCGGGATTCGAACCCGCGCCTATTGGGATTCCGGCCCAATCGTGCTGCCACTACACCACCGTGACTAATTGTAGTACATGCAAATTTCACTTCGTATCATATTTACGTCTTAAGGTGACGGTATGCTATATGCTGTATGACCCAATAGGCGCGGGTTCGAATCCCGCTTGTGACATCATTTTTTATTTCGTAATCGGGTTTTATAAATAATTAAGCATATTAAATGCTAAATTTCTGTATTTATATATACACCGTATTCACTCACAGAGTTATATTTATAACTTTTAAGCTATTTGTATCTTGGCTTTGGCTTGGATACTCTCGCCTGATCTGTCCAGGGCGACGGCAGGGAGACGTTACTAATACCAGCTAACCACCGTTACTGATGCTTTGATTTCGGTGGCCCACTTGGTGGATTATCCTTGTAAGTAGCGCCCCTTATCCATAACGTAATTAACTACGTATAGAATTGCAGACAAGCAGCGGCGCTATCTAGGAAATGTATAAGACTCTCACTACGATTGGTAACTCGCCTATCAAGCGTGTAATTTTGTAACCCTTTTTTATTTTTAATAATCCGTAAGCACTTAATAATAATAATTATTATTACTTATTGCCTTTTCAGAACTAAAAACTAACAATTATAATAAAATAAAATTAAATCTAGTAGGCAAAAGGAATTGACTCAGCTTCTGCTGTCACAAGAACAGCGCTGATTTTCAGCCATACCCGTGAATCTATTGTATTGTATGTGTGCGCGCGCGCGTGTGTGTGCGCTTTAATATAGTATGATAAATTGTCTTATCTTCGTAAGCGTCATGAAGATAACCATAGATAAACAGAACGCCAACAGCAATAGATGTAATAACTACCTATTTAATACAATTCTAACTGCAAAGTTCGAGTATTAAGTCTGTACAATGTGTAAACAATATCGAGTAGACACGTCTCCTTAAAGACGACAATATAATACGATGCGAGAATCGAATGTCCTACAATAGTTCACGTTGGTGTAAGTGGCAGCGCGATTGGAACGGATTTCCAGTAGATGTGGGTTCGAATCCCACTTGTGACAATCATTTTTCGTTCGTAATCGAGTTTTTATAAATAATCAAGCATATTCAATGCTAAATTTCAGTAATTTGAACTACCTATTGTTAAAAAGTATGAACAAAAATAAATGTCCTGACTGAGTGAGAATAAAATTCACAATCTCATCCTTTCCTACTATTCATGAAAGACGAATAAGCGATATAAATTATAAACTGATATTATCGTAATAGAAGGATAGTTCTAAATAAAGATCAATAGTGGTAGGACCACGCTGTGGACAATTCTCTGTCTACAGCCGCGGGCCGGTCCGTCCGGGGTAGTACCACACTCTCGCAGAAGATCGACGTCTGAGTAATGGCAACGTGCTATTGCGCTTCGTTCGGTTAGCGAGAGAGCTGGAAGCCCAACTGGGTGGGTTTGGGGTTTGTATTGGTAGGCAGCGGCTTAGCTCTACCTTTACTATAGCAAAGGTGCATGGGCAGCAGTGAAACTTACCATCAGGTGTGCTGCTTGCTCGTTTGCCACCATATGCAATAAAAAAAAAGGACCAAGATGGTAGTAGATCACATTTTCTTCAATTGTGTAAGAGACCCTAAAGGGAGGCAATTAAAAAGACTAAATTCTATGATTTCTGAATAAACTAAATAAAAAAAATAACGATTACAAAACAATGATTGCAGAGATGGCGTAGTGGTTAAGATTCGGTACCTTCAATGCCAGTGCCGTGGGTTCGATTCCCATGCAGGTCAATAGTTTGAGCGATCCACTAACTGTCGTTTTCAGTATAGGTGGAATTTATTTGCGTTCAATGCATGCTTGTAAATTCCCTTGCAATACAAAGATTATTTCTTTAGTGCAGAGTGGTGTCTTTAAAAAAATTGAGGATAACTGAATAGCTACTGGTCAGATCTTGGTCAAATTTAAACGGGACCACATAGTAAATAGAAAAATTCAAATAAAAAAAAAAGAAATCAGCGAAGTTCTGGTAACACCTAATATCTTTTTTTTAAGTCTATTAAAAATTATTATTAATCAAAGAGCAGAGATCTCTTAGATATAATCAATCTTTTTTAAATTTATAGTTAGATATATTAATACTTTTAACTTTTACTAGACACTGCTTTCTTCACGACTGATAATAAGTGCCAATGTAATCTTAGATAGTAAAACGTACTACCTTCGTAAAAGGCCATTCGCTTGTGTCATAAAGAAACCTTCATTGTAATTGAATGGGAATACTGATGGAGGAAAAGTGTTCAATGTCCAATTACCTTGCATTTTAAAACTCGTAAAATATTTAATTCGATCAAAATGAGTTATCCTGTTGTTGAAATGAAGTGTACATACACATCTCAAGTTACTGTGGTTACGGCTACGAATACTACTAATCTTAGGGGCCGCCCATTAATCACGTGAGGTTTGAAAGGCGGGGGCGGGGTTTGACAAAAATCACGAAGTCCTAGACCAAAAAGATCACGTGATTAATGGACGTCCCCTTACATTATGAATATATTTCTGACTGGACCATGTTCTGCAAACGTTAACTGATTACGAATATAAAAACTAATGCAACTTTTATTTTTCTCCACCAATAGGGGGAAGGAGATGGCATTACTACCACACGCCATGTCAACCTTCAGATAAAATGTTCGAAATTTCTCTTAAATGTATCCTGTATCTCTAAATTTCCTTCTGCTGACGGATTAAGAATAAAACGTGTCATTACTCGTTCTCCTATAGTAAACGTAGAAGACAAATAAAGAACGTAAGGAGAAACATTACAAAAGAAAGAAATGTCTAAATAAAACTTTATACCAATACTAGCACTGGTAGAGTATTTTCTTTCATTAACGGAGACTTGCAGCTATTAGTGAGATTTCAGTTGAGAGCTCACATTGCTATTAGCAATTTAGTTGGATTGAAGCCAAGAATCCACTTATTACAAGTCGGCTAAAAGGTGGCAAAAACTCAAAATATAATTTAATTTAAATAATACTTTAGGCCAATAATAAGGCACTTGGATAGGCTTAATTTTTCTCCTATTACTGAATACTTGGTTACAGTGAGATATTAGCGAAGAGCTTACATTGCTATTAGCAATTTAGTTGGATTGAAACGAAGAATCTAATTATTAGAATTAGTTTAAAAGGCAACAAAAATCTCGAAATATGTTTTAATTAAAATTTAATCTTTACTGAGGTGGCAGGTTGAATATCCTCCCATTAACAGAGAGTTGTGAGTTACAGTGAGATATTAGCTGAGAGCTTACATTGCTATTAGCAATTTAGTTGGAATGAAACGAAGAATCCAATTAATATTCATTTAAACAGTGACAAAAATTACAAAATATATTTTAATTAAAATAAAAACAATATACCAACATACAAATTGTACAGTGTAGCGTGTTTTGCCTAACGAGTTATTTATTGATTTAATTGAGCGATTTGATTGTAATTTATAGATCTTGGTGTGGTCATGCTTACTAAAAAGGTCTCTGCCTGCGGTAGCTACGTGAGCGGGTCTCTCCCTTCCCTCGAATGTGGTTGAGGGGCGTGATGGCTGCTTTAGTAGTTAACTCGTGATCGAGTGCCGCTTGTGGAATCTGGTCCAACCATTTCTGTTCTTTTTTGTGTTTTTTGTTAATGGTGTATTTAACTTTTAAAAAATAAATCTTTACTCGAAGGGCATCTCACTGGAGCTAATGGGGATTAAATATGTATCTAATAATATTAGAAAACATACAATTTAAAAAAAAATGACGAGCCCACTGAGTTTCTTGCCGGATCTTCTCAGTTTGTGGCGGCTTTCCGATCCGGTGGTAGATTAATTTAAAAAAAAAAAATGTAATATTGACAATATGTAAGTGCCATTTTAGGGCTTATGCATAATAAATGATTTGATTTGATTTGATTTGACATATTTGCAATGGGATGGGAGGCTGAATTCCCTTCTATTAACAGAGAGTTGTGAGTTACAGTGAGATGTAAGCTGAGAGCTTACTATTAGCAATTTAGTTGGATAGGAGCCAAGAACCCACTTATTACAAGCCGTCTAAAAGGCGGCATAAAAAAAACTCGAAATATATTACACCAGCATACAAAAGCGTAGCAGAATTTCTATATAGTGATGTTACATATTCTCGTTACAACTCAATTTACGTGGCACCTCCTTGAATCCTTTGTGACGACACTTTATCGAGTTACGCCTGTTTTCTATTGTTTCCGAAATATCCCTACGTTTTGGCACTCTGGAAGACGCGGCCGTGCCTCGAATTTCTATCATTTTGTTATGATTTATTTATTGGTTCCGTTTTCTTGTTTGTATTTTTGTTTTTCATATTTCTTTTAGAAAATTCGTATGGTAACTTTAATTTTGTCTAAATTTCGTTTTAATCTAATTTAAAAGTAAAGCAAACTTAGAAGTATGTAATTGAAAAGTT
Source organism: Lymantria monacha (assembly GCA_905163515.2). NCBI lineage: Eukaryota > Metazoa > Arthropoda > Insecta > Lepidoptera > Erebidae > Lymantria > Lymantria monacha. Next base: position 26,044,325 of record LR991099.1, read on the forward strand.
GTAAAAGAAATCCTTTTGGAAGAATGGAAGAGAATCAATCATGTGAAATCATGGAAGAGTTCACATCAAAGGCGTGAAGTACTGTCGTTAGCCTGTTAAAGATAGTGTTTTTATAGCCTCACACCATTCTATCTGAGTAGCCAGAGTGATATTTGTGATATATAGCTTTTTATCATTCTGTATTTATCATTTTTTTAATCTATAACGATGGATGACAACAGTATTTTGCTAATTGCATATGAGAATTTGTCTATCTGTAAAATTGTAAGTCTGTTTGTTCTAAGTAATCTTTAAAACTATTGAGCCGATTTTAATGAGAGTTTAATGAGAAGATAAAAAAGGCCTAACTTTACTTTTTATTTCAAAAACAGAATAAGCGCGGCAGTAATATTACCTCGTCATTAATTTACTATTTATTTTAAAGAAATATATCACTGAAAAGCTTTTGTTTTCATATAGATATCTTTACATAGTTATTCATGTTTCATGACTTATGTACATATAAACCTTCGGACCAAATTAAACCGGTGATACGGGGGTAAGAGTACGAGGCTATCCGTAATTAAGGCTGTATCATTGCATCGTTAGATGGAATGGTTCGCTGAATGTAAGGTATTTTCAACGAGAATTATTACTAGGCTTATGACTAAATTTAGTATGTCATTTATTTCTTGATTAAACTAATATTTGCAAATCTTGCTCCTGTTTTAGTATATTCAAATTACTAGAGTCATCGGCAGACTTCGTCTTAACAAGAGAAACAGCACTGTATTAAAAAATAAATAAAATGTAACATTTTTGAACAGATAACTTCTTATGGGAGGGTAAACCGCTTCGTTACGTAACGCGTAACGGCGTAAGTCTGTCTTGCTTCCCTTTCTCTCACGCACACGGCAGCGCATACAGGCTCCTCCTCTCTTACTCTAAGCCACAGCGCTAGCCGTATTAAGATGTAATGTTATAAGATTTTATTAATAAATAACCTTTCCTTTCATATTAATATACATAAAATTTAAGTAATAACCTAAGCTTTTCTCAAGTTAAACAATTTCAATGTTAAATAGTTCAACTTAGTATAAGTTATCACTTCTATCAGGCGTCCTGAGACGCACACGTTTATTTTTTTTATATTTGCGACTCCATAATTACTTCTAACGAATCTATAGTTGAATCACGGAGACTCGATCCCAGAAGTGGGATATATATGAGCTGAGTTGGTGAAGATAATTATAAAATATACTTAGTGCAATTCCAAAAGTATTTTTTTTTCCTGCTGAGTAGCGCGATCTAACAGATCATTAAAAACCTTGCTAAGCGTGGACTTTAAGGGATTAAAGTCCCTTTTAGAGAATTTTATGTCGAACAGTGGACGATTAAGCAAATCTATCTCTATAAAACTACGCATAATTAAGAAATAATAACAATTACAAACATTCGTACCTACAATCATGCGTGACTGGTTAGTGACAATTGTAAAATATATGTCAGGGTTTGAACCGGTCGTGAGCATTGCGTCCGCTATGATAATAACAGCTTTCATAACGCGATTAATTAATCCTTACTATTTATCCCTGAACTAACCCACTAATGATGTAAGCAAATGATCTACGAAATTGTTTAAAGTTGTTAAATGAAATGGTAATTAATTAAATAAATATATTTTATGTGTATGCAAGCATTAAATGATTGTCACAGGTGAGATTCGAACCCATACTTATTGGAAATCCGTTCCAATCGTCCCATCACTCAGACAACTGTGGGCTGTCATATGATAATCAAATCGTGGCTCGTATTATTATGTCGTCTTTATGGAAGACGTGCGCCATCTACCGGACAATGATTACATATTGTCCCGATTTTAGGTTCGCTTTTTTTCAAAAATAACATGTTAATTGCTAAATCTCAATAATTTGGACTCTTTATTTATATTACCTATAAAATTGACCGTGATGGTGATATAACGATCATTGTATTGCGGGTGACTATCCAAAAAAAATATATTCCAGGCAATAAAAATTGCATCCAGATTCGGAAACAATTCGTGGATTGCACAAAGTATTGCCGTAGGAATTGAATTCACGACACGACAGATTAGTATCTTAAATCAAACTATTGAATTATTTTTTTGATAATGATATTAGGCAGCCCCTAATAGCTTAGCCCTGTATAGCTTATTTGAAAGTCAATAACGATTACCAGATATAGGATCGGGTCTTTATTGGAAATTCATGATAAACGTCTTTACTAATAGAGCTAAGGTGGGTAGGTACATATGGTAGTCTTTACGAGAGAGATTTTGCACGCGATCCATCAAAAATATATTTTTTTTCGCAAATTTCTTGGGGTCGATAAAATATGTACTTTCATTTCATAGTACATATTGTAAAAGTTATAGGCAATAGTTTTATGACCGGCCGCCTGCCAAACGGCCAACCTACTTGGGAATGCAATTATTGACCAAACGGCATCAGATTGAGTTGGCCCAGGGCGTTATAAGGCTCTTAGTCGTCTTTTACGACATCTACAAGCAAAGTAAGGGTTGGTAGGATTCGTAGTCACTACCACACAGCTTATATTAATATATTTTATTTCATATTGACCAAATTTAATAAACGCAGAAGATCGACGTCTGAGTAATGACAATGTGCAGTTGCGCTTCGTTCGGTGAGCGAGAGAGCAGGAAGCCCAACTGGGTGGATTTGGGGTTTATATTGATAGACAGCGGCCTAGCTATAATCCTAGTATAACAAAGATCCATAGGCGGCAGTAACACATACCATTAGGTGCGCTGCTTGCTCGTTTGCCACCAAAAGCAATAAAAAAAAAACACGACGACGAAGGCACGTGTAGCAATACATAACGCAGTGCTTGTCCCAACATTACTGTATGGAAGCGAGAGTTGGGTATGCAGAAAACAGTATGAAAGTAAAATTAATGCGGTCGAAATGCGATCTCTGCGGAAAATCTGCGGAGTTAGGCTGACCGACCGCATTCGTAACGACGACGTAAGAGAGCGAGTAGGTATGAAAGAGAGTATTGGTGTAAAGATGCGAAAGGGAATGCTCCGATGGTTCGGACATGTGGAAAGAATGCCGAACGAACGTCTGGTTAAGAAGATATACAATGCGAAAGTGGAAGGATGTAGGTACCGAGGGAGACCGAGACTAACCTACCTAGACCAGATCGGTCATGTACTGAAGGAAGGTGGAGTCAAGAGTCTCCGAAACCGGCGAGCGTGTATGAAGAGAATTATGAATGTTGAGGAAGCGAGTAAAGTATGCAGAGATAGAGTTCTCTAGCACTCTGTTCTCTCTGCCTACCCTGCAAGGGATATGGCGTGATGATATGTATGTATGTAAATTAAATCCATATTCAAATTTCAATATTATGTATAAACCCTGCGAGAGCACTTACTTATTGTCAGTTTTAACATTTTAAATTAATACAATAAACTACCACCGGATCGAAACGTAATCATTACTGAAAAGATTCGGCAAGATACTCAGCGGGTTTGTCTATTATTATTTCTTTACTGATTTTTTTTTAAATAGTACAATATGTTTAGTACGAATTAGGGGACGTCCATTACTCACGTAAGGTTTGAAATTTTTTGACAAAAATCACAAAGGCCTAAACCTTCATAGTCTTAAACCTCACTACGTATCACCAAGGTTGGGGGTAAAAATGCTAAAAAAAGATCACATGATTAATAGACGTCCCCTTAGCTCTAGTATGCTCTAGTATGCCCTAGATATTAACTGGCAACCCCAAAAACCTAGACGATAACGAGCCTCTTACAAAATACCAGGCAGTTGAATTGTGACGTTCATTTGTCGTGAGTATAATTATACGTCGAGAAATTGTCGAGGGAAAAATACTTTTTGTCACAGAAGGCCTAATTAAATAGTACACCTTTTTCCCGCCATTTTCTCGACATTATGTAGGTTATATTATAGAAATCTTTCAATCCAATTTCCTTGGATTCCTTACTTAGTTTTTGAGTGATAATTGTCGTGTAGTAATAGATTAATATTTTTCCGTGTGGTGACGGAGTAAGAATACTATTCACCACCCCATGTCTTGCCAGTGCGTAATCGTACGAGACGACTAAGGGATATAAAACGCATATAACATCTATGCGAGAGAAGGAAAACTCGAAACAAAGACCTATACTAGCACGTCTGACTGACGCGGTATAGTAGGTTAATTTCCCTTCCATTACGAAGGAGGCCCGAGCCCAACAGTGGTACATTTATGGGCTGTGATGATGATGAATAGATTAATAATAATATAAATGTCGGCACTCTTTATTTGCTTATGAGAGTCGTAATCACCGACTAATTTCAGCAAGAGAATGAGTAATAACTCTCTTTTGGGAACTGCATAAAACCCAAATGTATCGATTAATTTATCCCTTCACTTGCCTGGAAGGCCTACGACTAGTAGTTAAAGATGAAAGGCTGAATGATGATGATGCTGATGTTCATAATTCTGGAATTTATTTATCTCAGCTCATATATGGCCCATTGTTGGGCTCGAGCCTCCTCCATAATGGGAAGGAGATTGACCTGCTCTACCACGCTGGTCAGACGTGTTGATATAGGGTTTTGTTTCGAGTTTTCCTTCTCTCGCATAGATGTTATATGCGTTTTATATCCCTTAGCTCTCTCTTACGATCATTCATTAATAAATATCAAGAATTACATATAATATTCATGATAAAATACCAACTACCCTTACGAGAAAAAAACGTGGTACCTAAATGAAAAAAAATTAACGTATACAGTTACAACGTCCTCGAACAAGTTTCAATGCCAGCAAAATAAATAAAAAAAAAATAACAAAAAACCTACAAGATCGCATTCCTTAGCACCATAATAGGATTAACTTGTATGTTCCCGCGTCGAATGATGTAATTGACTGCTCAATAAATGTATATATATTTCTTTAACAGTCGTGAGCGATTGATTGAATGATTTTATGGGAATTAAATTGGGTGTAGAGATATTCTAACACGAATATATCGTACTTAGCGTGTCAAGGATTCTTTACTTAAGTATATTTGTGCAAGCACTAGAACGAGAGTACTTTCATAATCATCATCATCATCTCAGCTCATACATGTCCCACAGCTGGAGCCGAGCCTTCTCCACATTAGGAGAGAAATTGACCTACTACACCACGCTGGTCAGACGTGTTGGTATAGGGTTTTACTTCGAATTTTTCTTGCATATATGTTATATGCATATTGCATATTTTATCCCTTAGTTGCCTGATCACCCACAAATAAAATAGGATGTGGTGAATTGTAGTCTTACTCAGTCATCATACGGAAATCTCCTATAATAAATACCCCATAATCCGTGTGGTGACAGAGTAAGAATATAATTCATCACCACCTTACCCGATATAATATGCATATAACATCTATGCAAGCGAAGAAAAACTCGAAATAAAACCCTGTACTAACACCTCTAACCAGCTTGGTATAATAAGTCGATTTTCATCCTGTGTTGAAGCCGTTGAAGGAGATTCGAGCCCAGCAGTGCGTTGTAACTGAGCGAAAATGATGATGACGGAAGAACCACAAACCTGGTGAAAAGGGAATTTTGGTGAAATGATCTTTATATTTCTAAGCATCTGGGCAAATGATTGCCATTTTTTAATCTAACTTTATAAAGATATTCTGAATAACATGAATATTTGGTTTTCATTATAATAATACATACATACATATCATCACGCCATAACCCTTGCAGGGTAGGCAGGAGGCAGAGAGAACAGAGTGCCAGAGAACTCTATCTTAAGCTTGCCATTTGCTAAGCCAAATTATAATAATAATTATAATAATTTATTTCTGCTTACAAATAAGATTTTAGATTATACATTAAATGATTCTAAGATATTAATTTAATATAATATAAAATAATTAACATTTTTTAACAGTTTTATCAATAATTAAAACATTGGAATACAATGATTGAATGTGTTAATCATAATTTTTGAAATTAAATTTTAGTTTTTTGTATGCGATTAAAATACATGATATCAATTTCACTTTTCATAAGTGATGAATATTAGGAGGTATTCTGATTACAATATACTTATGGCTACCGTCATAATATGAAACAAAACCTGTTGTTATGAACAAATTTGTTGAAACCAATTACTAATCAATTAATGTATTCTCATAAGATTAGGTGGTCTGATCTTAAACTAGGCCATAGCCTGTACTATAATTATCAGAGCACCTGCCCCCATGTAAAACTTAATGATAATATACGTGTAATTAATGTTTCATGGTATTCAAGAGACTGTGAGATTTATTGTTGATCATATGAGAGCGGTATGGCATGCCAGGATATGGATATGTACGAATTTGCCAGGATATGGATATGTACGTTTCATTATCTTATAAGTGAAAATTTCAATTCGTTAATGAGTACTTTAAAAGCTTATTGTATCCCAAAGCTCAACAAGATGTTTGTACATCCCAATATCTCTCAATTATGGATATTGGCATAATTTGACAGATGGCATAATGATATCAATACGGTTATAATACGACATGTACTTGAGTTTGATCGACACGTTGAATTCACATTTGAGCGAATTTCACGAATGCGTGACTGCCAAATAGTTGTTCTAAAATCTGATGGATTTTCAATGCATTAATCTTAAATTACATTAATATGCTTTAAAAAGATGCCATAGGTACATGGGTTTTCGAGCAAATTTTTGTGTTAGAAACAAAAAAAATCACGAAAATGTCTTAAAAAAAACTCTAAAAATTTTTTTAGAAGATACTTGGAATTGGTGTCTTAGAGATCATCGTTATTCCCGGAATTTTCTTCAAAACTCATATACTGAGAAAGACACTAGGGACGCTAAAAAATTATCCTATTAAGAAGACATAATATGAGAAATATTTAGCTTATTATCACACAATAAATCGTTTTGTATCGCTATCGATTCCTCGACTTGGTGCACTGCGCGGTGGATAGTTCAAATCCACCTACGGCTGTATTGTGAAATATTACATACAAAGAGGATAGTTTTTTTAGTAAGTAGACGGTTATAGAACTTATTTAACAGCTTCATCTGTGTTAGAAGTATAAAGATATACATATAAATCGTGAAAGGATTAAGAGGATGATGATTTGAGTTACAAGAATCAAACATATACATAAAATATTGCCTAAAAGATTATCAGAAGAATAAAAAACAGCATTTTTATAGGAATTTCATTAAACTAACTGCGACCAGTAACCCGCTTAGTAAATGTGGCTATTATATTTTTAATTCCTTCTTAAATAGGCTCTTATTAAACATAAAGCTTCATTGACCTAATGAATGGTTACATTATTACATCAACAAGTTTTATTCCAAAGAACCTCCTCCTTTTTGAAGTCGGTTAAAAATCATTATAAAATAGACGCAAATTATTAAATTTCGCGAGCCCAATACAATAGCTGCAGGCAAAGAATACTTGAATAATTTGATATTACATAACCCAAATGTATTTTTAATGAGAATTTCACTCGGCGAACAACACTCACAGCATTCAAGTGTAGGTATATTTTTAGCGGCAATCAAAGTACACGAGTTGATCCGCATTAAATCCAAAACTTTACAGATTAACTGTGAGTTGGGGGAGTTGCTCATCTAACTCCCGCTTATTTGCTTCTCAAATAAATGGTATAACATTGTAGATTTATTACTAATATTAAGGAGCGTTTGCAAATTTGGTATCTGTAATCTGATGTCGATTTTGGGCGAGAACTTCTGCTAATTTATTAGGTAGTGACTTTATCTGATAAACGATTAATTAATCGTCAATTAGTGAGTAACTGTGAAGTAATCGTAGATATTAGAGAGAGAAATTCTACGAAATGATTCCTCAGTAAAATTTATTAATATAATATTAAATGTGTTCTCGACTGCATAGATGGCGCTGTATTTTAATAAGGATATTTTTGTATGTACCTAAAATATTTGATCTTAGTTTGGTTTAACATAAAATGGCGTAAATATGCGTATTCCTTACACTACTTTCACTTCAAAGTGGGTGAAAATGTAGGCGCTTAAGCTCTTCTGCTCTCAAAATTTTCATCACACAAAAAAGATTTTCAATTGTACCATTTATCAATAATAAATAAAATACAGAAAAACCACTATCTTAATAATTATTTCTATTATTTTTTTCCGATGTGCGTTAAGTTTTTGCCTGATTAAATCTCATATCAAACAATGGAATATATATGAGAAGAAGAACCACCGATCACTGATCATCATCATTCTCTTGCTTATCCCAATTACTTGAGGTCGACGCAACATGTACTTGTAAAAATGTTGCAAAATAGGCAGTAGTTTTATGACCGGCCGTTTGCCAGATGACAACTCTCCTCGGGAATGTAATTGTTGATCAAACAGCTTCAGCTGGTATTGGTCCAGATTAATATAAAGCTATTAGTCGTCTTTTACGACATCCACGAGCAAAGTAAGGGTTGGTAGTATTCGTAGCCGCTACCACTAACAGTAAGATCACTGATGTCGTATAATAAATGCTGCTTTGTTTGTTAAAAAGTTTGTAAACAAAACAGTACACACGATTACCGCCGGTTGCGATTAAAGTTGACAGAAATGTCGACACTAACGAGACATAAGTTATCTTTGCTCGTTAGAGCGACATCCAGACACTATCTACAACTTTTGATGTAGTTACTAATGATTGACAAGAGATGGCGTTGTTGTTACACCGAACTAATGTTGTCAGGTGTCACTGTTTCATTTCAATGGATGTTAATGAGTTCCTGAGTGAATGAAAAGCTTTAAACTGAGCATATTTTTAGAACTTCTAGATGTTGTAAAAGAGACCTCTTTAGACCTAAAGAACGTAAGTAAATAACATTACGAAAACGTCATTCTTACTGCTGGACTCTCCTCCATAATGGGAGGGAAAATGACATATTATACCACGCTGGTCAAACGTGGATTTTTTTTTTAGTGGCGGGCTATGTTGTGGACACACTTCCTTAATTCCGTCCGGGGCGACAGAAAGAATAGCGCGCGACCCCATAGACCCGCCCTACATGTAGCTCACTGTCACCGTGTGAGTGGGCCTACATAGACGTTATCTGTATATCTGATCTCTTAGTCGTCTTTTACGACACCCACGAGCATATGAAAGGGGTGGCGATTGTTACTCCATCACCGGAGATGTAGAACGGTGTGGTTAAGAATACAACGTGTCACCAATCCAATTCCTTGTGAGAATCGTAAAACCGGAGAGGGAGAGTCGCTACCAGGGGAGTGAGTTATCCATCCCTCTCTATGAAAACTTATATCATCGAATGCTAATACCAATCCACTTGCCCAACTTAGAGATGTATTATCCTCTATGCAGGTAGTTTGAGGACATTACAAAAGTGGTGGAGTCGTGGAATGCTAGTGGTACAATACCATTCTGAATGGTATTCTCGAGGGGAGGCCTATATCTAATGGTGGATGTCTACAGGTTGATGGATGGATGGATGAAGAAGCCTATGTCACAGCGAGATAGGCTGATAAAATACTTTTTTATTACTGAGTAACAAAGTTTCACGTCATAAATCGCTATTACCATTTAAATTAATCCTTCAAAGTGATTTGAATTGAAAACAGTATTAAATGCACCGCACGGGCAACAAACCTTGGACCTTGACCTTCACATTAGCATACAATGGGTAGCGTAGGTCGGAGACTTACATTACGTCGAATGGAAATTGAAAATTGTTTTAATATGCATGAGAAAGTTATTAAAAAACAAACAAATACTTGGCTTTATAAGAGCTAATCTTTTGCTTAATACCCAATCTCTTAATTACCTATATATATATATCATTCTCCTACCCTTATCCCAATTACATGGGGTCGATACAATATGTACTCTTCTTTCATAGTACATATTGTAAAAGTTATTGGCAATAGTTTTATGACCGGCTGCCTGCCAGACCTGGGAAGAGAGCCTTGGAAATGTTATTATTGACCAAATGGCATAAGATGAGAGTTGGGCCAGGTCCGTTATAAAGCTCTTAGTCGTCTTTTACGACATCCACGAGCAAAGTAAGGGTTGGTAGTATTCGTGGCCGCCACCACACACCTTAATTACCTATGTGAGCCATAAAACCGGGATCACTATGAGCGGCCAGAAATTAGTCCGTTACCCATAGAGAGGACCGCACGGATCGCGTGAAGGCAACAATCACAAATGTTATCTGGGTGACTAGAGATAAGCTTATTTATTACATACTAGCTTCTGCCGGCGTAAAAGGTTATATCCTAAAGTTTTTCATCCCCTATTTTTATTTTACCCCTTAAGGGTAATATTTTTACGAAATTTTAATATCATATTTAAGTATATCTAATCAATAGCCTTAAAAATAAGTTTCAAGCTTCTGGCTTTAAAAATGACGATAATTTCTTACAACGTTTCATCCCCCTTTACAACCCTTTTTTCCAATAAAAAGTAGCCTATGTCCTTTGTCAGGTTCTAGACTATTTATGTACCAAATTTCATTTAGATCAGTTCAGTAGTTTTGGCATGAAAGAGCGACAGACAGACAGAGTTACTTTCGCATTTATATTATTAGTAAGGATCACACACCTATAAATGATTTCATTGTAAAATAACAAAAAAAGAAAAATATTTTTTGTATAATTCGCATAGTTAAAATTAGACTGGTACAAAATCTGTAAATTTGCGTAACGAATTGATTACACCAATTCGTTAAGGGGTCTCTAGCTTTAATATTTCTTGAACTATTAAGTATTTATGAAGTAAATCTTAGATCACTGTTTAGCTATTTTAATCAGCTGGTGTATATAGGTATTTACCGAATTATAGAGTAAAATAAAACCCTGAGAAAACTGGCACTAAGATTCCATTCTATTGCTGTATTAAAGTTGACGTTTTGTCTTACTAACGGAGAATAAATTTAAAATCTTAAGTGCAAAATAAAATAATTTTACTGATTTATCATTTCACATAAGCTATTTATAAAAACTTATTTGCAAACTGAAAATAATGATCGACTGCACAGCTAGGGTAGTGGTTAAGATACCGACCTTCCATGTCAGTGATTTAGGTTCGATTCCTACGCAGGATAATATTTTGTGCAATCCACAAACTGATGTTCTGCGTCTGGATGAAATTTGTTTGCGTAATTATATGTTTGTAAAGTCTCCAGTAATACAAGGATTATTTCCTTAGTGAAGGGTAGTGTTTTAGAAAACGGGTCTAAATGCTTTGGAGACATAAACTCACTCGACAATTGCAACATAGATTTTATATAGCTGATTGTCAAAACTGAAGAAAAACAATATTGGTGAAATGGATCTATTGCACTCTCATCTCATAAGCGAAGCGTTGAGGTCTTGCTCTACTCTCGATATATGAAAATCAAGCACTTCTCAAACCTAAAAATGATTGTATTTTTCTCACATTGCACTTATAGGATAATATTATCATACATATGTCAAGAAAAACATTCGTTTAAACGTATTTGATATTTTTAAAAAGCAATTATTTTGTTTAAAGTAAGAAAATAGTTGATTAAAAAAATATTTGAGGACGTCGGATAAAATATTTTGTATCTGGCAGGATCACGACCGTAAAAATTAATACATCAAAATATTTCTTTTTTTAAAAGCTTCATAATCGCAACGCGCTGTTTTTTATTCTCTTGTAGAAAATGTAATATGATGATACGTTTTGGCTTCAAAACAAAATACTACTGAGCACATGCGCGGTTAGCTGCTGATCATAAATTATCCCTTCTCACGGTCCCCTAAGTATCCAATATTAAGGAATGACACAGCTACTATAGCTTTACTACTTACGTTGCTATTTCTCGCCTCATCATGCTTCCGGATACTTATTTTTTACTAAAGACTTTATTTATGAGACTAAAAGTATGACAAAATAATATGATCCATATGTATTGTTAAGCGTTATGAAGTTCGTGTTTCGAAGGACATGATACTGGAGCTAATCATTATTAAACGTTACGTATATACAGTTTTTATATTTAAAATTACTTATTTTTGGGGTGGGCTTTATTTAGTGTGGTCACGCCCCGTCAAATCGGTCCGGGGCGACGGAAGAGGCGGCGCGCGACCCCATAGACCCACCCTGCAACGCACTTCTCTTCGCCCTGCGAACGGGCCACCGGTACCCGATTTTTGTCTTCGGTGGCTCGCCTATGCCCAGCAGCTTTCGCCGTTGGGGCATCGTCCTCACGCGGTGGCCTCACTCCGGGCTACCGGACTAATCCCCAGTCCAGTCACCCGTTGCATCGGGCGCAGGTATATTTAAAATGACTAGCAAAAAAAATGAAAATATATAAAAACCCACTGATTTTCTCACTGGATTTCCAGTGGGTAAAAGTCATAATTAATTTATCTTGTTAGTTTGCATACCAGCTGCTTGCTAGAGATTCCTTCACAATAAGAATGAAATTGACCTACTATACCACGTCAGTCAGACGTGTTGGTATACGGTTTCTTTCTCTTGCATAGTTGTTATATTCATTCACTCTCATTCGTCTATACCCACAACTACAGATTAGAAACGGTATGAGAGATTCTAAGACATACGAAGATGATTTCCATTAGTAAAATATCATAATATATCATCATATTAAGTAGGTATATGTTAATATCACTCTGTGGTAGCGGCTACGAATACTACCAACCCTTACTTTGCTCGTGGATGTCGTAAAAGACAACTAAGAGCCTTAGAACCTGGGCCAACTACATCTGATGCCGTTTGGTCAACAATTACGTTACCAAGAAGGGTTGACGTCTGGCAGGCGGCCGGTCATAAAACTATTGCCAATAACTTTTACAATATGTACTATGAAAGAAGAGTACATATTGTATCGACCCCAAGTAATTGGGATAAAAGTAGGAGAATGATGATCAAGTATATGTTAAACCAATAACATAATATGAATACTTAATATCCAAATTATTTAGTTACCTTAGATAGTTACGAGATTCACGACACGAAACTAACACGTTGAATATATTTAATTGTATTTGCAGAACTTTGCAATGCTAATAAGTAACTAGTTGGTGATTCAGATCCCGTGTTTTTGAGTAGTGATGCCACTAAAGTTCCCGTGTAGTCGTGGATTTTATAGGGGATCGCGTAAGCCGTAAAAGTGGGAATGGCGAAATCTTGTTTTTACTGTTTCGGTGAGAGTTTTCATGATGTATTTAGAAATGTATTTATTTTTTGTTTTGTTTTGTTTTTACTTTTGTACAGATTTACTGTGTTATTTTTAGATGGTTAAATGGAGCTGTATCGAATAAACAAAGTTACTGTTTTTATGAAAACTGGTAAACCTTTTTAATAAAAAAAAACCTGCTACTGGGGTGTCGAAACCAAAACAATTTTCCTTTTAAAAATTTTGATACCCGGGGGTCTTGAAAACGAGTTTATAGCCCGCAGATTATTTCAGCTTATATACGTCCCAATATTGGGCTCGAGCCTCTTCCATAATAGAAGGGAAATTGACCTACTATACCATGCTGGCCAGACGTGTTGATAAAGGGTTTTATTTCAAATTTTCCTTCTCTTGTATAGATGTTATATATAACATATATGCGTTTTATATCTCTTAGTCTCGTAGGAATGTAATTGTTGATTAGATGGCATCAGATGAAATAAGTCCAGGGCGGTGCAAAACTCTTAGTCGTCTTTTACGACATCCACGACCAAAGTAAGAGTTGATAGTATTCGTAGCCGCTACCACACAGCTCACCAACTATAGTGTTCAAATTATTGTATTTTAAAAGTTTATACTCTTTAGTCCAACTGGTGCTTACAATCGAAAATTATAAAAATAAAGACGTGCAATTTACAAGTTTTCGTTTTAGTGCTGCGGCAAAATTGGTTTTACGCTTGCAAATATAAAAAAAAAAAATTGCTGACCATATTTAATTTTGCAAGTTTAGCATTTTTCATGTTGTTGATTCAGAGCAACAATCCTTCGTTTATTTAAAAATATTGAAAGTTATATATAACAATACTGTATATTTCTTTGATATACAACAAATAAATAAATTATGATAATTTTCAAGGACAATTATCCCATAAAAATTAAAAAACCTACTGAACTATGGAGCCTAAACCAGGAAAAATCGCGTCAAAAAGCCAACTGTCTCTAATTTGTTTATAAAATTACTGAAAATTAGCATTTCAGATGCTAGTTCATTGAATAAAAAAATTGTGAGCGAAAAAAATTACAGGCGCGAGATTTGAACCCATCTGTTGCGAATCCGTTCCAATTACTTTACTAATTAGGCCAATGTTGGCAGTTATAACTAAATTGTGATTAATGTCCTTGAAATAGAAAATATTTACACTATATTCTGATAAGTCGCAAATGTCAATTAAGTGATTATACGATCAATTAATTTAAATTATTAAGATAAAACACTTGATGTGCTAGGCTATAGAAAATTCAAAGACCGGGCTCCGGTAGCACTCGCACGGCGTGGAGAGGTACAATGCGGGGCGGGTTTATGGAGTCGTGCGCCGATTCATCTGTCACTCCTGAAGGAGTTAGCGGGATATGACCAGACCCTATGGTCTACCGCCACAAAAAAAGGCTATAGAAACTTATTCGTAAATAAAAAACGATTTTTAAATCTTCATCATCATCATCATACGTCCCACTGTTGGGCTCGAGCCTCCTCCACAATGGGAAGAAAATTGACCTACTATACTACGCTGGTCAGATGTGTTGGTATAGGGTTTTGTTTAGAGTTTTCCTTCTCTTAAATCTTTAATAAAATATGATTTTAAAATAAATATTAAATTCAAGTAATTCTCACATAAAACGCACAACACTACAACTTTTAACTCAAATATCGCATATTTGTAACGTTTACGTCATTCTTCATTGTTTTGATTCTAAAATGGCGAATTTTTGACGCAAAATGTCATAAATATTCTAGTGTGGTTTTAAACGAGAATGACAAGCATGTTAGCGTTATGGATAACTGGACATTTTATTATTATAGTATAAATGATTACAGGTTTTTTTATAGACAGACCTTTTTAAAGAGGAACTCTTTATGGCAGGGATTTGTAATTTGGATATGCAACTCTTTCCTTTGAATACGCGTAAGAGGCCATTCATAAATTATGTAAGGCGTTTGTGTCGATTGAATATTAAACTTCTTAATATAGGCATTTAATGAACCTGACATTACGTAAGTTATTAAATTGAAATTTACTAATTTTTGTCAAAACTGTGATAGATTATTAATAAGATTAATGTTATTGCAGTGAGTTAATGATACCTACTTGCAGTAAGAAGATTGTAATAAAAGATATTTTCAGAATAAACGGAGTGATATTTAATCAATAGGGCCTTTTTTTACAAAAAATCTTATTAAGGGGCAGGGGGGAGTAGTTGCAATCTTATGATGTCTTATGATAGGGGGAGGGGGCCAAATCAATCTTCAAAATCCCTTACGTAATTTAGGAACGGCCCCTAAGTATACGTCATAGCAGTCACCTAAGCTTTTTGTAGTAGTATGTTGTTCTCGCTTATATCATCATCCCAACTCATACACGTCGTATTGGGCTCAAGCCTCCTCCATAATAGAAGAGAAATTAACCTGCTATACCACGCTGGTTAGACGTTTTAATAAAAGATTTTGTATCGAGTTTTCATTTTCTTGTATAGATGTTATATGCGTTTTACATCCCTTAGTCGTCTCTTACGATCATATACGGATAAGACAAGAGGTGATGAATTGTATTCTTACTCTGTCACCACACGTGTGGTACTACCGCGGACGGCCCAGCCCGCGGACCACGCTGCAGACAGAGAACTGTCAACAGCGTGGTCCTAACACTACTAAAATAAGCACAGACAAGATACGGAGATAGTGAATTGTATTCTTACATCGTGACTGTGGAAATAAAAACTAATTAATTAATATGTTGTATTTCCCATAGAAATGCATGAATTCGGATCAAACTAACTTCATTATTACATAATAATTAGTCAAGGAAAGTATCTATATTTTAAAGTTAAAATTGTGTTTTTTAATGGCGCTACCGTCAAAAGGTTATTCACCTTACGGCACAGAGTAATTATTTTGCGTACATGACTCACGCGCAGTTAAAGACTAAACTACATATTAAATTGTAAGATAAGTATAGGAAGTTGTCGTGTTTAAGTATCACTTATTTAGATTAGTTATCGATCTAATTGGATAAGTAATGTGTTTACTTTGCCGTCGTTTTATTTTTAATTAATTTTATTATTTGTTAGTGAAAAGGGCTTTCTTAGGTGACGATATATTTAAAATTATTTTTAAATATCTATATTTATCATAAAATAGTAGATTGACAAAATTTTAAATGGAGAATATTAAAGGAACCATCACAAAATATAATTCGCATACTATCTGAAGTCGAGTGACACAGTGGCACCAATTCAAATAGTTCCTTAAAGCACTCTCCGTGAAAGAACCTGTAGAGTATACAGACTGAATCAAAGTCTTTCCACCGTTCAAGCGACTCTAGTCTATCTATGAGAAGGTATCTTAACCGCTATGCCACCTTTGACGTCAATCTAATATTAAAATTCAGCACTATGTAATAAACAGTTGCCAAATAGAACCGTGTTTTATTCCTCGATATGCACACCCTTTTTTGCGGTGGGCTATAGTGTGGACACGCCCTGCCAAATCGGACCTGAGCGACAGAAGAGATGGTTCGCGACCCCATAGATCCACCCTGCAATGCGCCTCTCTCCGCCGTGCGAGCGGGCCACCGGAACCCGATCTTTGTCTTCGGAATATAAACAAATTTAATATTGTTTTAAATAAAAAGAAAATTGTTTCAAATGTCAATTAAATATAATAATTGCTGTATTTAATTTCGTTTTATTTAGAAATACAATTTGTAATGATTTCTTAAATAGATTTTGTGTGATGATTTCTCATATTTACGCGAGTATTACACATTTGAAATAAGACGATTTTTACGGATTCTATTCTATCTATCTATTCTATATATTCTATCTATAATATCTATATATGTATATATCGACTGAGATTGACTGAAGTCCTCCCGTGACTATGAACGCTGTAGTATTCGAAACGAATGGCAATTAAAAATCAATTACAAACGTAAGGGCGGTGTGGTCTCTTTGAGGGAACTCACCGCCTGGCGCGTTGACGCCCGCCTAGATGTCATTGCCCATTGGGCAGTCCGGCTGGAGAGTCCTCGGTTCGGTGTGCGGACCGTAGAGGCCTTCCGGCCGGTGCTGATGCGGTGGTTGGAACGGCGGCACGGGGTGCTCTCCTTCCGACTGGTGCAGGTTTTGACGGGGCATGGAAGCTTCGCCAAATACCTGCACAAGGTCGTCAGGAGGGAGAGTACACCGTCCTACCACCACTGCGATTGCGACGAAGACACGGCACAGCATACGCTCGAGGTTTGTGCCGCTTGCGCAGAGCAGCGTCGTGAACTCGTCGCAATCATCGGTGCCGACCTGACGCAGGAACTGGGACGCGGTCGCAACCTTCTGCGAGGCAGTAGTCTCGCGGAAGGAGGCGGCGGAGCGCGTGCGCGAGGAGCGTCTCCTCGACGGCGCGAGCCGCCGCCGGCGACTGGGGCAGCGCAGGCGCGATTACCTGCGCCTGATGCCGCCCTAGCCAAGGCCGCGGGTGACTGGATCGGGGAATTAGTCCGTCACCCGCCGAGAGGCCGACCGCGTGAGAAAAGACCGACATCCCACCTGAGGGGGGGATGTCGGTCGAGGAGAGGGTACTCCTCAGGGGTATTCCGTCGGGCCGACCACTGACGTCAAGTCACTCTGCTCCGGTGGTCGGCCCAACGACGAAGGCGACGTCACAGGTGGGTTACGGGTGTGCGCGCTTACGCCCCTCTGTCACCCCGGATGGAGTGGTGCGAGGAGTGCGCCGACCGTAGCCCACCTCCAAAAAAAAAATCATCATCATCTCAGCTCATATATGTCCCACTGTTGAACTCAAGCCTCCTCCATAAAGAGAGGGAATAAATAGACCTACTATACCACGTTGGTCAGACGTGTTGGTTCAGGGTTTCGTTTCGAGTTTTCCTTCTCTTACATAGATGTTATATGGGTTTCATATCCCTTAGTTGTCTCTTACGATCACCCACGGGTAAGATAGGGGGTGGTGAATTGTATTCTTACTCCGTCACCACACGGATAAAAATAAATAATAAATATAAACTCAATTCTAGAATGATAATTATTTATTTTAATTATCAAATTGAAACGTTGTAACTTGGGTAAAATCACTAACATATAAATTGAAGAAAACAAATTACATCCAGCCTCATGATAATAATTTACGAATTGCTTAAATAAATATCCTCGGCATCGAAGTCACGATACACATTTAAAACAAAACTATTTTTACGAATTCCATCGCGTTCGTTTTTGATTTTTGAATTTCTCGACGTTTCGAACAATTTACAATAAAAATCCGTAAAAATAGTTTTACTTTCAAATGTGGAATGCTCGCGTAAACATCAGAAATCTCATGACACGACAGGATGGTACTTAGATAACTACAGTTAAAACACTAACTCATATTAATAATAATCATTTTGGTAATTGCAAGCAGGATGCAGATATTTATATGAATAACTGGACATTAGAGTGTAATGTAATTAATAGCCATCTTTTCCGTACTAAATTCGCATTCGTAAATTATATAAACATTGTAACAATCCACAGTACTGTTTAATTTATACAACGAGTATTGTCTTTAGAATAATAATTAAGAAACCATATTATAATGTAAATTTTATTGCGAAATAATTCAATATACGATGCCAAATAAATATATTTAACTATTTATTACACAGCTTAGATAAAAACGTGTAGTTTTAATTGAAATGGGGCCATATTAATATTTCTTTTAAGCCCCTATTCGTCCCACTATTGGGCTTAAGGCTTAAATGGCTTTAGGCCGTGGAAGGGAAATTTATCTCATATACAACGTTGTTCAGCTGTGTGGTAGCTAGGTAGTTTGGTCAACAATTACATTCCCAAGGAAGGTTGACGTCTGGCAGGCGGCCGGTCATAAAACTATTGCCAATAACTTTTACAATATGTACTATGAAAGAAGAGTATATATTGTATCGACCCCAACTAATTGGGAAAAGAGTAAGACAATGATACAGCGTTTTCAGACATGTTGGTATATAATGTCGAGATTCTTTTGCATGCATACGGATATCAAACTCTTTAATCTTCTTTTATGACACTTACGGGTATAAAAGGGGAGTGAATTGTATTCTTACTTCGTCAATATATAAATGTCTTCAATGAAAGGTTTATGATTCTTTTCAATGATGAAAGAGTGGCAAGTGGCACTTATGGATCTTTGCAATACCAGGAGAATAGTTAAGTTATTGGTTACAGTAAAGTTGGGACTGAGCCTGCAGCTCTTTCGCTTACTAAGCAAAGCATAATAGTAAATTGCTACTACTCAGGTAATAATCAGTAAGAGTATGTTACTACTCCAGAAGAGCGCTGGGAGAGCTCAGTAGCCCTGCTCTACCACTTCAAATAATTTCATCATCATCATCATCATATATGTCCCACTATTGGGCTCGAGCCTCCTCCATAATTAGAGGGAAATTGACCTACTATACCATGTTGGTCAGACGTATTGGTATAAGGTTTTTGTTTCCTTCTCTTGCATAGAAGTTATATGCGTTTATATTCGTTATTCTCTTACGATCACCCACGATTAGAAAGGAGGTGATGAAATATATTTACTCCATCACTACACGGATAATTTAAGCTGTATTAATATTCAGCTATATTAAACGATATTTCAATAATTTAAGCTTTATAGTTTTGAATGTTAGATTTAAACCATAATTTATTTTTAAGTAAACTAAAATTATATAATAAATATATTCATTAAATACATTTTAGTTAGATCATCTCAGCTTAAATACGTTCTACTACGGGACTACAGTCGCCTCCATATTAGGACGGAAATAGACCTACTAAACCACGTCGGTCTTTTTAGTCAAGCTTTTCTTTCTTTGCATTGTTTTTATATGCATACTAGCTTCTGCTCGCGGTTTCGCCCGCGTATAAGGGTTACTTTCCTTTTTTTTTTCAAAAAAATGATTTTCATCCCATTTTTTTTTATTTCACCCCTCAAGGGTAAATTTTTACAATATGTTAATGCCATATTTATTTATATATAATCAATAGCCTAAAAATAAGTTTCAAGCTTCTGGCTTTAAAAATGATGATACTTCCTTACAACTTTTCATCCCCCTTTACAACCCTTTTTCGGCATTAAAAAATAGCCTTATATCCTTTGTCAGATTCGAGACTATCTGTGTACTAAATTTCATTTAGATCGGTTCAGTAGTTTTGGCGTGAAAGAGCGACAGACAGAGTTACTTTCACATTTATAATATTAGTAAGGATAGTAAGGATTATATATCTTAGTAGAGGACTACTACTACTACTATATATCTTAGCAGGAGTAGGAGTAGGAACTCCTATACGACACCAACGGACAAAATAGAAGGTGGTTAATTATATTCTTACATGGTGTAAGAATATAATTAACCACCCATTATTTTGTTACTATATATAAAAAAGTTACATATTACTATTTAAAAAAGTTAGATATTAATCTGAATATTAATTTACCTGCAATTATCCAGTCTCTATGATCTCTAAACACGTATTCACTTTTTAATTATTAATTTTATATCCAATATGACTAACCCGGTGAATATCAACATAGGAACTAAATGAAAAATATGAATCATTGTAAAATATGGAAAATGTTATTAACATCCACCCACTGGACCTCTTATCGCTTAATACAGTCATATGTCATATAAACAGCTATATAAAAGTAAAAATATATACAGTCCCATATCTGCTACTTGTTTTATAGAATTCAAATGCTGTGTGGGGGGCTACGTCATTATTCTCCTACTCTTATCCCAATTATTTGGGGTTCATACAATATATACTCTTCTTTCACAGTACACATTGTAGAAGTTATTGACAATAGTTTTATAACCGGCCGCCTGCCAGACGTCATCCCTCCTTGAATATGTCATTGTTGACCAAACGGCATAAGCTGGTGTAGGCCCAGATCGTTATAAGGCTCTTAGTCGTCTTTTACGACATTCAAGAGCAAAGTAAGGGTTTATTTATTTATTTATTCGGGTTAATCAACAATTGATTTACACATTACAATTATAATTATAATATACACAGAAAATTGCGTTCATTAGTGTATCATCAATTAATTACAAATTAACACAATATGCACTGATCGCGGTTAATAAAATTATATGTCATTAAGATACATTTTGTATACTATTTCATATACAAACATGTTGAGGAAGCGAGTGAAGTATGCAGAGATAGAGTTCTCTGGCACTCTGTTCTCTCTGCCTACCCTTTTTTTTTTTTTTTTTTTTTTTTTTTTTTTTTTATTGGTGGGCTATGGGTGCGTCTCGCCCCGCCAAATCGGTCCGGGGTGACGGAGAAGGCGGCGCGTGATCCCATAGACCCACCGTAAAATCCTCTCTCTTCGCCGTGCGAGCGGACCACCGGTACCCGATCTTTGTCTTCGGTGGTCCTCTCTGCCTACCCTGCAAGGGATATGGCGTGATGATATGTATGTATGTATGTATTTCATATACATAATTGCAAAAAAATTAACTTATTAAATACGGTACAATATTACAAAATTAAAGTTCAATTAAAGTTGAAATAAAAATCCACATCAAATGTAAGATACATTGTTAAATTTTATGACATCATAGATATCTTAAATACGTATAAAAAAAAGTTTAGTAGTATTCGTAGCGGCTACCACAAACAAACCAAATATCAATCCATACGTGGGTATTGGTGGAAGGCGACTAAAAGTTTTACAGCGATTTAAACCAACTTTATATAATGCCGTCTGGTTAACAATTACCTTCTCAAGGAGGTTTGATGTTAGGCAGGCGGTCGATTATAATTTTTGTTTTCGGACCCAATTACAACCAGACTCGGTGCAATAATTTGTGGATTGCACAAAGTATTGTCCCGCGTGGTAATCGATCCCACAATGCCACAGAAGGTAGGTCATCTTAACCACTGCACCATCTTTATATAGATACTCTGTACATTCATATTCTGATAACTGCACATCTCCCTCTTCTCCTACGGCACTGGATAGATGGGTCTGTATCTTAACCACTGACCTATCTGTGCATTATTGCCAAAAGTTTTGTAATATGTTCGATGGAATAAATATAAAATATTGCATCGATAAAATTGAGATAAGAGCAAGATGATGATGGACACTTGACAGAATCCAAACATTTAGAGCTAAAAACGTTTCGTAATTAGAAAAAAAAACCCGGAAGAAGGACTGAGAGAAGGAAAACTCGGAACAAAACCCTATACCAACACGCCTGACCAGCGTGGTATAGTAGGTTAATTTCCCTCCCATTACGGAGGAGGCCCGAGCCCAACAGTGAGACATTTATGGGCTGTGATGATGATGATGATGAATTAGAAAAAAGAAATACATTCTTAAATTATGAACTTTTCACAACTCGAATTTCTTTCTTCTAGCGTTCTTTTTTTATTTTTACGGTCTTTCCCAATACTAGAGGCACAATCAGGTGGCTGCCTACTAAATAAAACCTACCAAGAAAGTTGGTCTTCCGACTCTCTCGCTTATCAAACGAAGCGCAACAGCACATTGCCATTGTTCAGAGGTCGATTTTCTACGAGAGTGTGGTACAACCCCCTCCACTTTTTTGGGCAGAATGATCTGAGCAAACCTTGCCCATTCCGTCCGGCATGACGGAAAGGCGACGTATGACACACAGTGTTCCTCTCCAATGTCATTGGGCTGACTTAACATTCGTAGCCGGCCCGGCAGATATCAAACCTAAGTCATCTTTTAGAAAACCAATGGTTAAGGAATTAATAACGAATTTGTATTCTTACTCTGCCACTATTCAAACTTTTATAAATAGTTTACCTTTTAAATATTTTTTGCCAAAGAATATACACAGGCATACATAATATCATGCGATTTTTTTTCCACCAATACCCGAATCACGTTTGCGTGACCGATCACAAAAAAAAAATTGTACTGTGAATGAACCCGCGCAAATTCTGTTATTACCATTATGAAGCGTATAGAATTGTTGATTCGAAGATTGTATACCTTTTGTGAATGTTTTTAGTAGTTTAGATATACGAGGAGATAATACCCGACTGTATTAAAGCTTTTCATTGTATAAAATGTAATATACTGTATTGCTTTTGATGAAAATAAAGCTTGGTTTTAAAATTAATTACGTCGTGATTGAAAGATTTGAATTTTTCTTTGGATATGTTATAGTAGTCGAACGCCGCCAGCCTTACACCATGCCGACGGGCAACTGGAAGAACCCGGTGTTTGTCAACAGACATCAGAAAGTTTTGACTAGCGTCCGATTTTTGGATTTTAATATTGATGCATGTCTTGAAGTTAGGTTTTCTTTGTTAGTATGCGAAAGTGGAAGGATGTAGGTACCGGGGTAAACCGAGACTCACCTACCTAGACCAGATTGGTCACGTACTGAAGGAAGGTGGAGTCAAGAGTCTCCGAAACCGGCGAGCGTGTATGAAGAGAATTATGAATATTGAGGAAGCGAGTGAAGTATGCAAGAATAGAGTTCTCTGGCACTCTGTTCTCTCTGCCTACCCTGCAAGGGATATGGCGTGATGATATGTATGTATGTAGTATGGTAATATTATCTTTTTTTGATTGGCACAACTTCAGGAACTCATCAAACTATACAAAACAATTGATTGGTTGAGTCCGATGGATCTCGTTCAGAATGTTAGCCTTTCGGAACCTATGGTATCCCAGGCCACATCCCCGTAACAGTGTTGAGATTTGGTCCGGCCGGTAGTACTGTGTATGGCGGACTCATCTGTGATACGTCACAAAAGCCAGCGAGGCATTAAATAAATAAAGTAAGATATTAATTAAGCTCTTTTTACCTACACTTATTGCCATAAGCTGTATAATAAGTCAACTACATGAAGTCGACTTCATTTCTTCAATTTACATTATAATGAAATGCTGGATACAGGCCTCCATACAGGCTTGGATTATCATATAATTGTCACGCTTGGCGGGCAGGTCGACGACCGCAATGTTTTAAGTTCTTCCATTAAAATATTGCTGTCCACTCTACTGAATGCTTCTGCCTACTATACTGATTATTTCTACCCACCCTACTGAATACAGCTGTCCAATCTACTGATCCTCATATACTGATCCGTAGATTTTTCGTATTAACCTATCGCGGGCGATTTTAATGTATGTTGTATATAGGATCTTAGCTTATATAGGTCCCAGTCCTGAGCTCAAGCTACCTTTTTTTTTTTTTTTATGGCTTGTGGTGGCAAACGAGCAGACAATAGTGATAGGGCCACGCTGTTGACAGTTATCGGTCTACAGCCACGGGCCGGACCATCCGGGGTAGTACCACACTCTCGCAGAAGATCGACGTCTGAGTAATGGCATTATGCTATTGCGCTTCGTTCGGTGAGCGAGAGAGCCGCAAGCTCAACTGAATGGGTTTGGGGTCTCTATTAGTAGGCAGCGGCCTAGCTATTGCAAAGGTTCATGGGCGGCAGTATACTTACTATCAGGTATGTTGCTTGCTTGTTTGCTACCATAATCAATAAATTGTCCTGCGTAGGAATCGAACACCCTCCCACCTCGACGCTGGCACGGAAGGTCGGTATCTTAACCACTATACCATTTGTGCAGTCGCAGTATATCATGAATACAAATAACAAAACTACATTATACATATTATGTAATACAAACATGACCAATACACGATTTAACGTGAGTATCGTTTTAAGTGAAATTATGATAAGCAAAAAACGTTTTATTTTTGTTGTGAGTCGATAAAAAGTACTAGATGACCTCTGCGAATATTTCGCACGGTAATAAAAAGTTTATTTTCCTTTTACTTTTTATTTGTTGTACAATTTAAGTTTTTAATGCTGTGTGGTAGCGGCTGCGAATACTACCAACCCTTACTTTGCTCGTGGATGTCGTAAAAGACGACTAAGAGCTTTACAATGACCTGGATCAACTCTATGTGATTTTTTTTTTTTTTTTTTTTTTTTTTTTTTTTTAGGGGTGGGCTACGGTCGGCGCACTCCTCGCACCACTCCATCCGGGGTGACAGAGGGGCGTAAGCGCGCACACCCGTAACCCACCCGTGACGTCGCCTTCGTCGTTGGGCCGACCACCGGAGCAGAGTGACTTGACGTCAGTGGTCGGCCCGGCGGAATACCCCTGAGGAGTACCCTCTCCTCGACCGACATCCCCCCCTCGGGTAGGATGTCGGTCTTTCCTCACGCGGTCGGCCTCTCGGCGGGTGACGGACTAATTCCCCGATCCAGTCACCCGCAACTCTATGTGATGCCGTTTGGTCAACAATTACATTCCCAAGGAGGGTTGACATCTAGTAGCCGGCCGGTCATAAAAATATTGCCAATAACTTTTAAAATATGTAGGTACTATGAAAGAAGAGTATGTATCGTATCGACCCCAAGTAATTAGGATAAGAGTAGGAGAATGATGATTCGTTGTACAATTACTATGTACATCTTTCGTTTTTTTTTTTTCATTGCTTATGTTGGCAAACGATCAAGTAGTACAACTGATGATAAGTGTTACTGATTCTGTTCCTATACTGTTCCTAGAACTTTGAATACTAGGGCTATAGCTAGGCCTGGGTTAGTAGCGTCTTCGCTGTATCTACCATACCCAGAACTTAGTGCCTCCAGCTCTCTTACAAACGAAGGAAGCTTAAAATCACATTTGTCACTGCTCGTCTTTCAGCGAGTGACTGAAAAGTGTCAACATCATAAGTATCATTATTCAATATATTGAAATAGCAATTAGATCAATATTATGCCTATATAAACACAATTTAAATAATGACATTTTCAAATTTAAATACATATTATTATTTATTAGTGATATTCAGAAGCGAAATTATCCTGTAAAATTACATAATGTTTCGCTTTGTTTCACTAGTGATATTTAATGTTTTAATTTCTAATAAAGTAATCATCGATGAGGTTTTTATTTATTGTCATACGAATTTTGAAGAAATAAGCTAAAGATACATTTTGGCTAAATAAATTTGAAGTTTAAAACCATAAGCTTTAGATCTTTTGTCAATTGAAAATATTAAAATAATTATTTTATTTACATACATACATACATATCATCACGCCATATCCCTTGCAGGGTAGGCACAGAGTGCCAGAGAACTCTATCCTTGCATACTTCACTCGCTTCCTCAACATTCATAATGCTCTTCATACACGCTCGCCGGTTTCGGAGACTCTTGACTCCTTATTTTATTTATTATTTAAAAAAAATATAAAAACTAAATTTATTTTAGTAAAAAAATATTACTAAATTTTTTGTACATTTTAATATTCTATTGTTAATTATTAAGATATTTTTTTTTATATATTCATTACATAATTTTTTTTCTTGCATTTACCTTGTGACTTAATTTAATATGTAAGGAAATTAAGTAAACCTCAACAAAATAACAACAAAAAAAAGGTAAAATTGTATGAAAAATAAAAATGTTCAAAATATTACAACTAACACAGTTTCATTCAAAAGAATATATTCCAACTTCAAAAAAAAAAAACGGAGCGCTTCATCAACGTAAGTCTAACAAATTTTCGCTCGCCAGTGTACCGCTCGTATTCATTTCTATTGTTACGCCGGCTGCTAACATTTTTTGGGTCCGACTTTTATAGACAGTTCAGTAACGTAAATAACGTTTTTTTTTTAATCGCACTTTTTTATTTTGCGTGCACTACTGTATCATGTCAATATTGCGGTTGGCGTACGTAAAATATTTTCGGCAAATTATTCAAAGGTAATAAGTACTAGCGAAAATATCCAGCGCAGCTTAGGATGCAATTTATGCTATTGTGCAGGGGTGTCATGAGGCTGGGTGGGCCACCGAAGACGAGGACCGAGTTGGGCACACTCGTTGAGAGCTACATTGCAGGGCGGGTCTATAGGGTCGCCGTTTCATCTGTCGACCCGGACGTATTTAGCGGGGTATGACTAGATAGCCCGCCGCAAAAAAAAAAAGAAGAAGAGGTGTTATGAAACTTTGTAACCTGAAATTGAAATTTTCGGATACCCAAAATGAAAATATATTCGAAACTGTAACCGAATCCGATATAACAGCTTCGAATAATTTCGGATAGAAAAGGATTCTAAAAGAGACACGTTACGTTGCAGTACCTAAAAAAACTTTACATAGAAATAAAATAATATCGTTACTTTGTATTTTCCTACTACAATTCTTTAAACATTTAATACTCGTGATCGAAATTACCTGAAACTATGGGATAATTCGAAACAATTTGATATTTATTATAGATTCTGAAATCGGTATTTGTTCTAACATCCTTATCCATATCCAGATTCGATGCGAATATGTCTCTGTGTACATTATGCAAATGTTGATGACTTTATATATAAATTATGCGGACGCGGATATGCCACTATATATATATTCCTTTGCAGATGGATATGGTACGTAGGAGTCATAAAAACCAGCTGAGTGATTTTCAAATTTATGGAAAATTATAACAAAAATAACCGCCTCACAAGCGCGGGCATTATGTCATCATCTCTCTTTGGGGGATGATACATACAAAATGTATAAAATATTTTTTTTATACACACATGAAACAGTAATGAATGAAGAACTCTTACTGCTTTCGCCATATTAAAAATAAATCATAAGATTTATTTTGAATGATAACATAAATATGAAGCTATTCATCTCAGAGAAAGTATGTTTCACAACTGGACTGGAATTTTCTTCACAATAGGAGGGAGATTGACCTAGTATCACACTGATCAGATGATTTGCTGCAGAGTTTTATGGAGAGCTTTCTCTTTTTGTATAGAAGTTATATTCATATTGTATCCCATTTTTTTTTGTCGGCGGTTTTTTTTTTGGCGGCGGGATATGGAGTGGTCACGCCCCGCTAAATCCGTCCGGAGCGACAGAAGAAGCGGCGCACGACCCCATAGACCCGCCCTACAAGTACCTCTCCACGCCGTGCGAGCGGGTCACCGGAACCCGGTCTTCGGCTTCGGTGGCCCGCCCGGTGGTGTACCCTCGCGGGTATCTCGAGTCGACGCCCCGATATTATATTCCTTAGTCGTCATTTACGACTGACGACATTAAGAAAGTCAGAGGAAACCGTTGGATGCAGGTGGCAAAGAAACGTTCTGAGTAACATTCTCGTGAGGAGCAATCCAATAAAGGACGAATAGGGTTGATGGATGGATGGATGGATGAGCAAGAAACGAAGTTGTAAATTGTATTCTATAGACTATATGGAAAATGAAGCTAATTACATTTTTTTTCTATTTCAGACTGTAATACCTCATACTATTAGGAATAAAATTGGCAATATAAAGCTATATATGGCATATATAAAATAAATATTTTTTCTTCCTTCTTTCTTTCTTTCTTTCTATACATGTAAAAAAATGTCAAATTCAGGTGAGGTACCTACCAGCCTGGTGGGTGGCCTATACTATGGATAGTTTTCGGTTTACAGTCAGAAATGGGGCGGCTTGTTCGCAATAGTACCACACTCTCGCAGAAAATCAACGTCTCAGTAGTAGAAATTTGCTACTGCTATTACTTCTGGTATCTTAAGCAGTGAGTTAGCTGTCCTCCTGATATTGCGCAAATCTATAAGCAGTAGTTACCACTTACCATCAGATGGGCTGCTTACTCATCTGCTCACAATAAACTAATGAAATAAAGTATTCATGTCTAAATATATACATCAAATGAAATTTCAACAAATCTCGTATAAAGGAGTACGTGTAAATAAAATCAGTTAAAGAACAATATAATTAAATAACTCGTATGTGGCTTGGACGGAGCATTCCCATGGGACAACGTGTTTATACGCTACACTTTGATGTCGCATCCGATGGTGTCATACGACAGGTAAGCATTCATATATTTTATAATATTTTTACATATGAAATAAAACTATTATATTTTACAGCGTTCATGGTTACGGCAGGACCATGAACATCATAAAGTGTTCAAAACGTCGGGTAATTAAATGCAAACGTGATAAAAATTCGTAAAATTTGTATAATTTTATATGTGTGAAAACTTGCGTAAACATAAAAAACTCATTATACCTACATATTTTAACATCCTCACATTGTACGTATATACAATACATAAAGGTGTGAGAAGGTAAAAATACATTTAATACTTTTTCTTTATCGCATTTATTCTCTTCTTTCATGTGGTGACGGAGTAAGAATACAATTCACCACCCCCTACCTTACCCGTGGGTGATCGTAGGAGACGACTAAGGGATATAAAATGCATATAACATCTATGCGAGAGAAGGAAAACTGGAAACGAAACCCACGCACCAAAACGTCTGACCAGCGTAGTATAGTAGGTCAATTCCCCTCCCATTATGGAGGAGGCTCGAGCCCAACAGTGGGAAGTATATGAGCTGAGATGATGATGATTTATGCTCTTTATATTGTATTGTATTGTATCATTAACCACAATACACATGTGACAGATATATGCTTAGTATATTTAACTCAAATAAAAACATTTCCACCCAATTGTTAATCGAGCTTCGTGTGTTGAGAATTTACTTAACTAACTTAATCGGACGACATTATCACGCTCGCCCAAACGGAGGCATACACAGCCCGCGCGGCCCTGACAAATAAGTATCCACGATTCCGGCCCCGGACGGAAATCGTGTCGTGTTCAAGTCATAAACGTGGGTGAACCCACTTTGCCAGCGACCCCCCGAGCCGAGGTCCGTACCCCACAGGATGGGTGTTTGCTCGGGACCGGTCGCTTAAACTTTAACTGGTTGAGAGCCCTTAGCGCTCACCCACAGTCCCGGTAAAGTTGTATGTGTAAAAAAAACATCTTTTACGACATCCACGGGCAAGGAAGGGCTCTATGAATTGGATTCTTACTCCTTCACCACAAGGTACTTTCCTTGTATATTATCATTTCTTTTTTAAAGACGATAATGGACATTGAGGAAATAATCATGTAATTTTGATACTTTATAAATATATTGGACTGAATTAATGGCGTAGTGGTTAAGATACCGACCTATCGTGCCAGTGACGTGAATTCTACGTAGGACAATAATTTGTGCGATCCATAAACTGTTGTATTAAGTCTGGATGTAATTTGTGTCTGTAAAATTGAATATTTGTAAAGTGCCCCATAATACTAGGATTATTGCCTTAGTACCGGGAGTTGTTTTAAAAAATATTGTAAACAAAAATTACATCCAGACTCAGAACAACAATTTTTAAATTATATAAATTATTACTATCCGTGTGGTGACGTATAAGAATACAATTCACCACTCACTATCTTACCCGTGGGTGATCGTAAGAAACGACTAAGGGATATAAAACGCATATAACATCTATGCAAGAGAAGGAAAACTCGAAACTAAGCCTTATACCAATACGTCGGACCAGCGTGGTATAGTAGGTTAATTTCCCTCTCATTAAGGAGGAAGCCCGAGCCCAAAAGTGGGACATATATGGGCTGTGATGATGATGATCATAAATTATTGTCCTGCATGCCTTTGAACCCACGACACCTGACACTGTAGATTAGCATCTCAACTACGCCATTTGTACCATCAAAGTTATAATTAACAAAGTAATTGTTCACTATAGCATAACACCGTCCCCAGTAGTTGTTCAATTGAGTTTAATGGAGACTCTAGACCCGGAGCTGCACGTTTGCACAGCCTACGGTTACTTACGAAGACACAGGAGACTTTGTGCGGACACAACGTCTAACTCAAAGCTATATGAAGGACAACATGAAATTACAAAGCTTCGTATGTTTAGTCCCTGTAGATAGACTTAATCATTATAACAATTTATTTTGGGGTTATAGACTCACATACAGGTTGCCGATTTTATTACTAGAATAACTTACGCTAGGTGTAGGAATGACGTCATATAAAATATTAAAGTTAGTTGCAGACTCCTAGCTCTGCCCAATCCCGAGAAAAAGCGATTTGTTTCTTATCAAAACAGTAGGTTTGTCAGCGTCATTGACCTGTAGGTACATTTCGACCCATCTGTGCAGCGGTGAGCGCTGCGAGCGCGGGACTATTTGCCTACTAGTTCAATGTCACACGCATGAGTATATGCCTACATCGAACTTTTATAGTACAAGTGTATTGACTGCTTATCAGTAGGGCAATTTAATCAAAAGTTAGGTACTATTTTTTTACTGATTTGGGTAGTGTATCACGGTCTGATACAAGGATTCTACTAATTAAATCGGCAAACTGTATATAATTCATATTATTAAAATATATTACTTATAACATGTTCATTAGTTCGTTGTCAATAACCGATTTCGAAAAAGGAGGAGGTTTTTAATTCGAATGTATTTTTTTATTATTAAAAGACACCACCCTGCACGAAGGAAATAATCCTTGTATTACGGTCATTACGGGGGACTTTACAAACCTGCAATTATCGCAAACACATTACACTCAAACTCAGAACAAACACTTTGTGGATCGCATAGAGTAATGTCCTGCATGGGAATCGAACTCACAAAACTGGCACGGAAGATCTTAACCACTAACGCCATCTATGTAGTTCAATATTTCAGCAGATTACCGTTTGATGTTAAGTTTCTTATTATAACGCTGCTGCCTATTTTCTCGATGTTTCCTTACTCGACTTTTAAGACTCCCACGGGAAGCTAAGGACTGGTGAAATGTCCCATTTTTATCTGATCCCCACAACAGCTTACTCTCGTTATATTCCTTATTAAATTTCAAATACGTCGAGTGACAGTATGTGACGTTTGCGTGTAAATATTTAATTCAACAAAATGAAAGTGAACTAGGGTGACATGTTTATCTTCCCACGCTGTTTCATGAGACGTGGGGGACTTATATCAGATACAGCGCCCTCTCTTGATATCTCTATAATTACTGTTATACTTCTATTATTTATCTTCAATAGCTATTTTGGTTTAGTCTATGTAAGTACATAAATGTAATATGTCTGTTTGTAGTTTTTTATTAAATGAATATGAAATTTCATATGATTTTTTTAGCGTTGACAGTTTTCTATCTACAGCCGTGGGTCGCTCCGTCCAAGGAAGTACCACACCCTCGCAGAAAATCTATGTCTGAGCAGTGGTAATGTTTTTTGTTGTGCTTCTTTCGATGAGCGAGAGCTGACAGCCTAACTTTCTGGGTGGGTTTGGGCTTTTCTTTGGTAGGCAGCGATCTAGCTGTACCTCTGGTGTTGCAAAGGTCCATGGGCGATAAGTAATACTACCAGGTGTGCTGCTCGCTCGTTTGCCACCACAAGTAATAAAAAAAGAAAAAGAATTGAAAGTATATATCCTCGGTTAAATAAAAGCTAGATGTGTGGTAGCGGCTACGAATACTACCAACCCTTACTTTGCTTATGGATGTCGTAAAAGATGGCTAAAAGCTATATAAAGACCTGGGCCAACTCCATCTGATACCATTTGGTCAACAATTACATTCCCAAGTAGGTTTGACGTCTGGCAGGCGGCCGATCATAAAACTATTGCCAATAACTTTCACAATATTTACTATGAAAGAAGAGTACATATTATATCGACCCCGATTAATAAGGATAAGACTAGGAGAATGGTGATGAAATAATAAAAAAATACATTAATCAAAAAGACCAAATTTTACAGTAACTACAGGCATTTAAAGATTTTTTTCAACAATCAAAATGGCGGTTTGAAATAGAATATTAAATTGACATTTGTGACAGCACAGTTTTTGACATTTATTTTTATGATATGTCATTTTTCTCTTAATGTAACCCATATAATTTCTAGGCATGTTATACATAACTATTTAATAGGTTTATGCTTATAGCTAGTTACGAGAAGTACTATCTGTATAGACGATATTCCGAGGCGACGAAGGCTCGTATATGACAATACATAATTGAGATTCGATGTGATTGATTGCTATAATGGAGATTAATCAAAGTGTATAGGTTTAATCAAAGATATCAACATCTTTAAATAATTTTTATATGACAAAGTCGCCACTGACTCTTGTAAGCTTAGAACTGTGCAGATAATATCTTTACAAGAAAGGAAAAACTTGAAATAAAATCTTATACCAACACGTCTGACCAGCTTGGTAAGCAATATCCCTCCGTTAGGGACGCTCGAGCCCAACAGTGGGGCGTATACCATATTAGCCGAGATGATAATGACGAATATAAAATTACAAATATTGAAAATTTAAGTCATCAGAATATGCACCGATGGCGTAGTGGTTAAGATACCGACCTTCCGTGCCAGTGCCATAGGTTCGATTCCCACGCAAGACAATACTTTGTGCGATCCACAAAGCGTTGTTCTGAATCTGGGTATAAATTGTCTACCTGAATTGCATGTTTGTAAAGTCCCCCGCAATACAAGGATTATTTCATTAGTGCAGGGATTTTATTATATCTAATTTAAAACTTAATAATGTATAAATAACATTAACCAAACATATAAAATAGAAATTTATATGAAAATATTTTTAGTAATTAAAGTGATTGTCATCATCATTCACCTGCTGTTATCCCAATTACTTGGGATCGACTCAATCCTTACTTCCTTACCAATATTATAAATGCGAAAGTAACTCTGTCTGTCTGTCGCTCTTTCACGCCAAAACTACTGAACCGATCTAAATGAAATTTGGTACACAGATAGTGTAGAGCCTGAAAAAGGACATAGGCTACTTTTTAATGCAAAAAAGGGTGTAAAGGGGATGAAAGTTGTAAGGAAGTATCGTCATTTTTAAAGCCAGAAGCTTGAAACTTATTTTTAGGCTATTGATTAGATATAAATAAATATGACATTAACATGTTGCGAAAATTTACCCTTAAGGGGTAAAATAAAAATAGGGAATGTAAAACTTTAGGAAAGTAACCTTTTACGCGGGCGAAGCCGCGGGAATAAGCTAGTATCACATACATATTGCTAAAGTTATTGTCAATAGTTCTAAGACCGGCTCGTCTGCTAAACGTCAAATCTCCTTTGGAATATAATTGTTGACCAAACGGCATCAGAATTGGTCCAGATCGATATAAAGCTCTTAATCATCTTTTACGACATCCACGAGCAAAGTGAGGGTTGGTAGTATTAGTAGCCGCTACCACACAGTAATTTAAGTCATCATAATTATCTATAATTTAATTGACTCGAGCACCGAACCCCAATACCAAACGGGTCCAGTTAACGATGATACTGTCTTCAATAAATCAAGTGTTATACGCTACACGTTGTAACAATTTAAATCTATTTCTGACACCTTTAATGATAAACATACAAACAAGCCGTAACATATTTATAGCTTAGCGTCAATATTATTAATTATAAAGAAAATATTTACCGTGTGGTGACGGAGTAAGAATACAATTTACCACCCCCTATCTTGCCCGTGGATGATCGTAAGAGACTACTAAGGGATATAAAATGCATATAACATCTATGCCAGAGAAGAAAAACTCGAAACGAAACCTTATACCAACACGTCTGAGCAGCGTCGTATAGTAGGTCAATTTCCTTCCTAGAGTGGAGGAGGCTCGAGCCCAACAGTGGGACATATATGAGATAATATTGTTAGTTTTTATTCGTTAAACTTACTCATGGTATAAGTACCATGAGTAAGTCAAACCTATACATATTTAATTATAT
This sequence comes from Lymantria monacha, assembly GCA_905163515.2. Taxonomy (NCBI): domain Eukaryota; kingdom Metazoa; phylum Arthropoda; class Insecta; order Lepidoptera; family Erebidae; genus Lymantria; species Lymantria monacha. Next base: position 26,079,276 of record LR991099.1, read on the forward strand.
TTGTACACGCGTTTGCATCTAATAGATAGTCTGTGGATACCACATCCACATCCGTCAAAATGTGCTCGGGATTATTAATCTGTGGTAAGAGGTCATGCAAACGCGTGTGAATTATGAGAATAATAAATAAATAAATGTATCTAATATTACCATTAGCGTCATAATGTAATTGATCAAATATAATTGTTAAAACTATGACGATGTTTTCATTTCGATGGCCAACAATATGATGATGAAGCCCTTTTTAAGTTAAAACATATAAAACATAATATTATTTAAAAGGAAATTTATCAATTTTTGTTTGCCCTAAGGTAGCTTTTATTCAATACTTATTAATAAACATACCATACGAAACAAACCAGTTAGAAAATGGCCGCCTTGATCTACATTGCGTTACGTGCTATTTACATTAATTTAAATAGTAAACAAATAAATTATTTATTCAAACATGTGATGTTTCGTACATCATTAATGTTTTAATTAGAAACGATATCGTGGTAAGCATATTCATTAGATTATTTCGCTGTTTTACAAGCACTTGTATAGTTGCTATATGCATATTACAACCCTCAGTCGTCATTTACATCGCAAGAAACGGGAATATATATAGAGAATGTACAAACCAGAACGGTTAATGCACAGATGGCGTAGTGGTTAAGATTTTGAGCTGCCATGCTAGTGCTATGGGTTCCATTCCCACCCAGAACAATACTTTGTGCGATCCACAAAGTGTTGTTTTGAGTCTGGGTGCAATTTGTCTGCGTTCATTGCATGTTTGTAAAGTACCTCGCAATACAAGGATAGTTTCGATGGCGTCTTAAAAAAAAAAACTAATATTAAAAAAATAATGACAGACAGCTTGTCCCGCTCATCGACCTCAGCAAAACCAGGGTACAGCTAAGTCGCTGACTATCTTGAAACAAGAGCGTTTCTTAAACTTGAAAATTAACCATAGCGCTCGGGAAACAGCAAGTAGTTCATTCTAGAACTTGAACGTGCATAAAGAGCGGGAAAAATGAACGATGAGAATGTAGAATCAAAGACGATATCGTTTGCAGGCGTTATGTGTAAAACATATTTAGATATCGAGTGGTAAATGATTTCTCTTAGAAATAACAATTTAAACAGCTACTCCATAAAGAGAAGACTAAAGAGTCCATAGAGCACACAGAGCAGGTGAATGTATACGAGTATATTTCGTATCTACGTTCGAAAATCTACATTTAAAATACATATATTAAAAAAAAAAATTGTCTTGAAAGAGATGAAGCCAGAACACATGTAAGAGTAACAATAGGTAATGGTACTGGAGCAAGTGGATGAATTTGTATATCTTGGATGTGGATTTAGCTGAGATGGAAGGTACACCACTGATATAGAGCGAAGAGTGAATGCGGGAAATAGAGTGAACGGAGCGTCGGGGCAACTTCTCGGTATAGTATGCAAGGATAGAGTTCTCTGGCACTCTGTTCTCTCTGCCTACCCTGCAAGGAACATGGCGTGATGGTATGTATGTAAGTATGTAAAAAAAAGAAAGTCTAGTCTTTCAAAAAAAAATTACACAATTTAGGTATCGAATTGAATTTTATCTAACCTGTTATCACGTCAATTGTGACCTCGATCTAATCAGATATACTTTTAGAACATTCGTTAGTCATATCTAAAGATAATAATATCTAGATCATCAATATATATCACGCCCATGTTAGATTGGATGATTCGAGCGTCAATCAATCAAAAATTATCGCTGACCAGACGCAAAAATGCATCAATATTTTAACGTTAGCTGTAGTTTTAATGAAAAACAAGCAACTAGCTAGTTCTCTGGGTATTTTAAAATAATACTATATTCTTATAGGTCAAATCGTCACCTTTAATAATGTCATAATAGCCAGACGATTAATAATATTTCCAAAAAATTTTAGTGGAAAACGAGAACATTTGTAAAGCACTGTTATATTATATAGACTATACTTTAGCACTTTCTATGCATTCCATAGCATAAAATGCTAGCAAATCGTCGCCAATTAATAACGCCATGGCCATATGATTAATATCTTCTAAGAATATTAGTGGCAAAGAAAAACACGTATAAAGCACTGTTATATTACATTGACTACAATTTAGCACTTCCTGTGCATTGCATGGTATAAAATGTAAATTATTTAATATTTAAACTCTAAAAATTTTACGTAATAAAACTCATCTATGAGTCTATTAAGTTTCAAAAACGATATTTGCCACAGTATACGGTTAAGTTCAGCAATCAATATTTAAAGCCGTTGAGCTACAAATTCGATAACTTATGGTCTGGCGAGACGAGCCGGTATTGATAGTCTGTGGGCGGGCGCCAAATCACCCACCTATCTTCGACCACCATGATTTATAATGCATTCAGTTGAGAATGAACAGCGACTGCCATGAACATTTAGGGGGGTTTAATGCTAGCTTTAAAACATAGAAAATATACCGAAATACGGTTCTTCTGATCGTGGGTATGTGACTGAGCGCCTACGAAACTGCTAGATCGATTTCGATGAGTTATTTTGTGTGTGCACAGATAGATTGAATAATGGATTCTATTTACAGTTGGACCCGTTAGATGGAACTGCGAACGCTTTTAAGAAATTCTAATTTGATTTGTAGATTTGTGGAACAGCTTCTGTTGGGTCAGTAAGTAATATAGTAAGTAAGTATGCTACTACGATCCCGAGATCCTAGACTCAAACCCTGGGTAGGACAAAAAAGATATGGCTAAAGATTTCTGCGGGTCTTTCCGTTTATCGAGAGTTTTCTTGCAATTTCTCAGCAGTAAGTTTGAAATTTGACTGTGTTTGGTTATTTGAATGAGTGGGCTCCCTATAATGTGGGGACTGAAGAGTTAAGTGGAGAAATGGACGTGTATTTACACATCTGGTACCCTTTCGAGAATTAAATGGAATTAAACTATTAATAAATAAAAAAAAAACATATAAATCCTAAATACATATATTATTACTCTAAATGTCTAAATAGTAATTTCGGATGCCGAGTATCGCGGGTTCGATTACTATACAACACATATCTGCAATCCACAAGTGTTTCGTAAATTATATTCTACCGTACAATATTCGACATTTATTTTAAGAATCAACAAGAATTTATTTAAAGAATCAACAAGAATTTATTTAAAGAACCAACAAGAATTTATTTAAAGAATCAACAAGAATTTATTTAAAGAATCAACAAGAATTTATTTAAAGAATCTACAAGGATTTATTTAAAGAATCAACAAGAATTGATTTAAAGAAGCAATAAGAATTTATTTAAAGAATCAACAATAATTTATTTTAAGACATGAAGACATTTAGAAATTCATTTTTTTTTTATATTTATTCCTTGTTTATGAAATATAGCAAGGTAAGAATTATATAAAACAAATTTAATTTAAAAAAAAGGAGTTTAATGCAATTGGCCTTTGAACCTGTAGCTATTGGAAATTAATTCTAAAACAAAACTCGTCTCAGAATTCGTGCATATTTTACAAATTATATATTTTTTAAACGACCTTCCATAATGTATTGGTCAACTAAATCTATGGTTGACCTTATACAGATAAAAAATATTCTAATAGATTTTATTAAGAGACAGATTATAAATAAAATAAATTCATAAGAAATCGTTCAATAGTGTTATATTAAAAAAATCAAAGATGGAAAGTCTTCACACTGTTAAAGCTAGAAATATATTTTTAGTTGACTTTTCCTATTACTTTTGTCTATATACTAATAATGCTGAAGATTTGCTTGTACGCTGTAATCTCAAAAACTACGCGATGAATTCCAACAAAGATTATTTATATATAGTCTGTTTATTAAAAAAAAATATAGGCTTCAAATAAATACTTAATTTTGAGACAATTAGTGGCAAAGCAGTGTATATTAACATCAGCAAATCGGAGGAAATTTACTAACAATAACAGTCAACAATAGTGCGCATTAACTGTTGTCACAAAAATTGTTGGGATAACCGTTTATTATTAAGTATTAAAATAATAACATTAAATAATACTCCTCATTAACCGTTGTCATAAAAATTGCTGAGATAATAATTTATTATGACGTATTGAAATAACTTAACATTAAATAGGTAACGCAAAAATTGATTAAATAAAATGAGAACCTCCTCCTTTTTGAAGTCGGTTAAAAGACAAATCATTAGTTGTAATTTTATTTTAAATTATAATCTAATAATTTTTGCTATAAAGTTATATGTATAAAATAAAATTTATCCAATCTAAAATTGTGTGAAGATGCTAAATTTAAACGAAAAACTTTCAAATCAAGTTATTTCCGTCCACTGAACGTAGATTAAGTCGAACTTACTGTACAAGTAACCCAAAAGTAGACTTATAAACTCTTTACTTACGGCCCACTACGATTCGTGAGATGACGCTAACACAATTACGTAGATACTTTAATTAACTAAAAATACTTATCATCATCATCACAGCCCATATATGTCCCATTGTTGGGATTGGGCCTTATTCGTAATGGGAGGGAAATTAACCTACTATACCGTGCTTGTCAGACGTGTTGGTATAGGGTTTTGTTTCGAGTTTTCCTTCTCTTACATAGATGTTATATGCATTTTATATCCCTTTGTCCTCTCTTACGATCACCCAATAAGATAGGGGGTGGTGAATTGTATTCTTACTCCGTCACCATACAGATAGATATATAGATTTCGTGTATTACCAAGTAAGAATTCAATTTCCTACCACCTATCTTGTCCGTGGATGTAGTAAAAGAAGACTAAGGGAATGGATATGTATATATATAACATCTATGCATGAGATGGAAAATTCACAATGAAACCAGCTTGGTATAGTAGATCAATTTCCTTTCCCATTTGGGAGATAGCTCGGGGTGGCGGCGGCATTGGGATACATCATCATCATTCTACTCTTATCCCAATTACTTGGAGTCGATACAATATGTACTCTTCTTTCATAGTACATATTGTAAAAGTTATTGGCAATAGTTTTATGACCGGCCATCTGCCAGACGTCAACCCTGCTTGGGAATGTAATTGTTGACCAAACGGCATCAGATGGAGTTGATCCAGGTCGTTATAAGTATCTTAGTCGTCTATTCCGACATCCACGAGCAAAGTAAGGGTTGGTAGTATTCGTAGCCACTACCACACAGCATTGGGACACATATATATGATTGTAATTTGTCTGCGTTAATTATATGTTTGTAAAGTCCCCCGCAATAAAAGGATTATTTCCTCAATGCAGGGTGGTCTTTTTTAGAGAAAAAAAAATTAGCTGCGATGATGATGATTTAATGGGAAAGTCACAAATAATTCTACGCGAACAAAGCCGAGGGCAAAATCCAACATTAAATGACACTGTGAGTTCGTATTATAGTACAGAAAACATTCAACAATGAATTCTGATCAGGTCAATGCATCATTAAATATTGACACGTAAAGTACGCATGTGTGTTTGTCTGTAGTATACTCAAATAACACTATATCTATTACATGTTGTGTAATACGACATCGTCCATACGATTTTATTTAAAAAATGAGTATAGATAATAAGATTTTTTTTTGTCTATATGTATGTACACGCTAATCTCTAATATTACTGAACGGATTGTTCCACAGATTTTACAATAAGATTAAGTTGAGATCAGAGCAACATTTAGTTCTTGTTTCATTAAAACCTGATGCCAATAAAAAAAGTTATGGTCATTTCAATTTTGAAAATCATCGCTCGCCTTTTATGTTATTAGAAGGGTTAATTCAAAAATATTACGCGGACGACGCAGTGTTGGTCGCCCAAAACCAGGTGGACCGACGACCTGGTGAAGGTTGCTGGGAGTCGTTGGATGCGGGCGGCACAAGCCCTCACTTTGTGGCGAAATATAAGGGAGGCCTACGTCCAGCAGTGGATTAAAAAATGCTAAATGATGATGATGTGGACGAAGTCGTGGTCATCAGCTAGTATATAATAAATTACATCAGTTAACAGCAGTTTCAAAGAAAGTTATAATTGAATAGTTTAAAGAGAAATCGATCAATCATTTTATTACTCTGTTGCGTTATAAAAAAAAATAACATCGTTTAATATCACTAGTAAATGTTTAGTTGAATGTTTTGCTATTACCTACGTTTTTATTTTATCACACGGCTGTAATGAATGGTAAGCGGAAGTAGCGGGTAAGAGAAGACATCTCTAACATATGCCAACTTTTTAAGAAGAAAACATATTTGAAATAAAACTACTTATATGGATTCTTTCGCGTTTGTGTTTGATTTTTAATTGCCCGACGTTTCAAACACTTTATAGCGTTCATGGTTACGGCAGAAATCCGTAAAAAGTAGTTTAAATCATTAAGAAAACAGTTTAATAATTACATTTTTGACCTAAACAAAAGCCACTAAGAAGAATATCTGCGGTTATAAATCTAGAGAACCATCTAGTGAGTCTAGTTTACAAACGGAGTTTGAAAAAGGCTGTTGGGTTTTTGGCTGTTGGTTGGTTTTTATTTGTTGCGTTTGAATGATGGTAAGCTATCGCTGATAGATTTCAAATATATCAGGGACACAGGCAAGTATCGACTAGGTATCGCCCTACCATGAAGTTGAAATTAGGGGAATTGAATGAGGACAAAAAGGGGCGGTTTGGGCCTCAGGCGCTTTCACTCGTGAAACGTAGGCACAGTTCTGCCATATTCTCTAATTTACCACACAATTACAATATTAAATTTTATATACCAAACTATTATATGGTGATGTAATAGGGTTGGAAAATTTTTGGTAAAGTTTCCAAGTACTGGTGACAAGCGCAGCCGTCTATAACTTTGCCGGCGGAGTAGTGGGGAAGTTCCCTAAAGAGTTTATAGACTTTGCAGACGATTCACTGCACGTATTTATTCAGGCAAGATATAGACAGGGATTTATAGTTGAATACATTTGGCAAAACAGATATTAATACTCGTGATATTTTAAACATATGAAAGTTATTCAAACTTTTAATCATATACTAATAAATAGATCGGTTTTTTTGTTCGGTTATACTGCGAAAAGTACTGAACCGATCAGAATAATACTTATACTAAAAAATGCAACGTGTTTCGAAGAAGGTTTTAGCATACGATTGTTGGTGATTACTATCCGGAAGGAGGGAAGCGGCCAGGCGATAGTTAATTTAGAATAATGCGAAAAAAATATATAAGTACCCTATATTTCTAAAATGTATTTTTGTTTTTATGAAATATCTGTCATAATACTGCTGCTTTTTTAACATTTAATACGCCATTTTTAAGCTTATTTCTAATAAAAAAAAAATAAGAAAGCATTTTAAAATTAACATTTTATATAAAATAATTTGCTGTGTGGTAGCGGCTTCGAATACTACCAACCCTTACTTTGCTCGTGGATGTCATAAGAGACGACTAAGAGGCTCATAACAATTTCATGTGACCATGAACAACTAAATAGACGAATCCGTAAAAATAGTTTTATTTCAAAATTGATAATACATTTTATAATTATTTCTGATGTTTACGCGAGTGTTACACATTTGAAAACAATTTTGCACGCCTCATAAGCGAAGCGTTAAGGTCTTGCTCTACTCTCGACATATGAAAATCAAGCACTTTTCAAACCTAAAATGATTGTATTTTTCTCACATTGCACTTATAGGATAATATTATTATACATATGTCAAGAAAAAGTATTCGTCTAAACGTATTTGATATTTTTAAAAAGCAATTATTTTGTTTAAAGTAAGAAAAAAGTTAGAAAAAAGATTAAAAAAAATATTCAAGACGTTCGGATGTTACCGTAAAGTATCTGGCATTCGCACGACCGTAAAAATGCATGTATCAAAGTTTTTCTTTTATTAAAAGCTTCATAATCGCCACGCGCTGTTTCCTTTCGAAAATGGCTTCGTAATTCCTTGTCGTTTAATTGCAATTAATAAACTAAATTGCTTAGTCATTAGTGTATGTATACTTTATGAAAATAGGGATCGTTTACATTTTTTGTTCGTCCATTCGGACAGGCAAAGGAAATAAATCCCATTCAGCCTATACAGCTATGTTTAGCTCTACGTCGAGAATGACACGAAATTTCATAAGTATTTTATTTTCTTTCATTACGAGTACAAGCTTTTATTTAGTTTCACCTGTCCCGTTATCTGTAATCACATCTTGCAAGTTAAATTTGATCCCCTTCCCGATTTCCGATCGAGCTGAAATTTTGCATGTATGTATAAATTAGATGACAATGCAATATTATTGTGAAGTAGATAGTAGTATGGAAACCAGGGTCTGATCATGGACCTGGAAGCTGTCCATAGAAACTCCGTAATTAAGCGACGCAACCCCATCGAGGTTGGGCTCGCTTGATTCATCTTGACGAGTACTTTGAGACTATATGATAACCAGGGTCTGACGATGGACCTGGAACCTGGCCATAAGAACTCCGTAATTAAACAACTCAACCCCATCGAGTTTGGGCTCGCTTGATTCGTCTTGAGGAGTACTTTGATACTATATGGTAACTAGGTTCTGATGATGGACCTGGAAGCTGGCCATAGGAACTCCGTAATTAAAAGACGCAACCCCACCGAGTTTGGGCTCGTTTAATTCGTCTTGACGAGTATCTTGGTTGGCGTGAATATGCAACTCCAACAAATTAGGGGAAAAAGTTTGTTCTGCTTATTATGAATGTGGATTATGTCTGATTGATTAGATGGATAACCCAATGCCAAAGTAAGCACGTGCCGAGGGCTGAATGGCATGAGGGTGAAACATTTCATATCGCTAACGTTGCGCCTCAGAGTACCAGGGCGAACCCTGTTATACTGAAGCCCTTATCACTCCACAATGGACCTCTGGGGTGATGAACCGTTTTTGTCCTATATTTGTGGAAACAACACGAATAATAAAAATAAAAAGTAAAAATAAAATTAAAGAAAAATATTTTTTAAAAAACATGCTTTTATTATTTGCTAATATAATAAACTAAAAAGTTAAAAATAAATTAACTCTAATCAGACATATAACACTTTATAAGTTCATTGTAACCTTTAACTATATTTTGATTAATCTTCAACAACAAAATAATTCCATATCGTACATAATTATATATTTTTAACACTAAAACTTTACACCATAATTATTAAATCTTCACGTTTTTATCACAGTCCCAATTTTATAAATAAAAGTGTGTTGCATTTTTTAGCAAATAATAAACAGCTTGCTTTTAAAAAAGGATTTTTCTTTAATTTTATTTTCATTTCTGGCATTGACTAATAGTAAATGATAAATAATATCTATAAAGATTATGAGGCGTGCACTTTTGGATTTTCCAAATTATTTTTACAAATTCTAACGCGTTTGCATTTGATTTTTAATTTGCCGACGTTTCGATCACTTTACAGTGATCATGGTCACGGGAGGACTAAGGTGTTTTACGTCCAATATGTCATTGATATTACAGAAATTTATATCTACCTTATAAGATATTAAATTTTGACCCACATTTTTAATATCCTCCACTTATATTTGGCTCACCGGGAATTTTTGTTATTTTAAATGTCCTATATTAACCGGACTATTTTAAGTCTTTACTATATTCCAAACCTTTAAACTGTCGATATAACTTATTTAAACAAAAGTATTATCTAACCCATTTCCATAATCGTAAATACGATGACCGAATAACCATATTTGATGAGTAAACATTTTTTCAACGATAGTGAGTTCAATACCCGGACTTAGTAAGTGTGTAAACAGAGGGTCCCGGTGGAAGGGTTATGTGTGGGTGACGTTATATTACGAAATAAGTTAACAATGTTGTGATTATTTTGTATGCATCTTTAGAGCAATGAATCAATTAATCTTCTCTTACTATTACATCTCTAACTCTTTTCATCATCTCAACTCATATATGGCCTACTGCTGGGCTCGAGCTTCCTCTACACTAGGAGGGAAATTGACCTACTACACCACGTTGGTCTGACGTGATGGTACAGGGTTTTGTTTCGAGTGTTCCTTCTCTTGCATAGATGTTATATGCATATGTTATCCCTTAATCATCTTTTACGATCGCCTACGGGTAAGATAGGAGGTAGTGAATAGTATATTAGTGAATTGTATTCTTACTTCGTCACCACACGGAAAACTGGAGTGGATTTAAATCCACTTCTGTTGGAAATCCTAAAAGTATTTGTAACAAATTTCCAATATTCGATTAAAATCTTGTCTTTGGTAAAATATTTAGATACCTTAAGAGTTTTATTTTGCAATATTATAAAGCGAAAAAGAATTTTAAAAAAATATACCAATGTATGAATAGTTCAATAATCATAGCTGTTGGTCTGTGTAGTTGAGTTGAGTCGTATAAAGGGCTGGTTGAATGCCAAGCGGGGTGTGATACACAGTTATAGGGTGACAGACCCTCGCCTTAGACTGCCCGAGACATAAACGATAGCGAATTACAAGTAATACTTTGTAGTTATATTTCTTTATTATATGCATAGAAAATGTGTGAATGGAATTGGATATTGTGGATACTGATATTTATTCCACTCATCCATCAGCTCGTAGACGTCTACAGTTGGACTCCCTCCTCTCGACTCTCTACTCCTCTCCACGAGAATGCCAATCAGGATGGTCCCGCGCCACCTGCCTCCAACGGCTTCCTGGGATTTCGACTTGGATTTATCGTCATTCCACCTAATTTGGGGTCTGAGCGACTAATTTAATACAACTCCAAAACCTGACGTCTTGAAATATAACTTCGAAAACTGACGTCTTGAAATTTGTATTAGTAGTTTCTTAAAGTTTACATTACCTTAGTGGTTAAGATGCCGACATTTCATACCAGTACCGTGAATTCGATTCCTACGCAGGACAAAACTTTGTGTGATTCACAAAACTAAACAAAACTTCATCTACGTTAATTGTATGATTGTAAAGTCCCTCGCAATACAAGGATTGTTTTCTTAGTGCAGCGTGTCTTAAAAAAATATAACAAAAGGTGTTAAAGTTTACCCTTTGCCTATAAATACAATGATGTTGGAATTAATATGTATGTAACTCGACTAAAAGGAATAGAGCCATGACACGTTGTATTCTTATTTCGTCACTTTATATAATAAAACTTAAACATTGTTTAATAACCGCTAAATCTAATGACTTAAGCCGCAAGTAGGTGTATCGAGTTTAAAATGAAATGTTTCAGTGCGTTAAACTTGAATTTTCTATGCGTGCACCTGTTTTTCGGAGATATTTTCTCAATTTAGGGGCATCGCTTTAAGCTGGCAGATTTATTTTATGAAAAATATTACAGAACAAATTATTCATAAGGTTAAAGATATACTTATGGGTATATACACTTATTCTATACATATGAAATAGTGGTTTGGACACTGAGCTGTACCAGTGTCAAAGGTTCGACTCTCAAACAGGTGTATAAGTACTTTGTGCGGACCACAATTTTCAGTTCTCAGTATCAATATTTGGTTTATTAATTGCATGTTTATAAAGTATCCCCTTCTTCTATTTTTACAGAGTTATCTATTTAAGAAAAATTATCATCATTATTCCTACTCTTATCCCAATTGCTTGGGGTCGATACAATATGTACTCTTATTTCATAGTACATATTGTAAACGTTATTGGCAATAGTTTTATGACCGGCCGCATGCCAGACGTCAACCGTCCTTGGGAATGTAATTATTGACCAAACGGCATCAGATGGGGTTGGCCCAGATAAGGCTCTTAGTCGTGTTTACGCCATCCACGAGCAAAGTAAGGTTTGGTAGTAGTCGTAGCCGCTACCACACAGCTATATATATTTAAGAAAAATATAAAAGGCAATATTACGATTTAATTATTTTTAACACCCATCCTGTACTAAGGAAGCAATCCTTGTATAGCCGCGAGATTTTACAATCATATAATTAACGCAAAGTACACTCAGACTTAGTACCAAAATTTGTGGATTGCACAAAGTATTATCCTGCGTAGGAATCAAACCAACGCTGGCACAGAATCGGTATCTTAACCATTATGCCATTTGTGCAGTCTTCGTCGTAGTTATAAAATACATTATTAAAAGTGGGTCACTGTATGATGAAGGTTTAAGAATCCAATGTATCTACCTCTTAGTTTTTAGTGGGAGTTTTACTAGTTCCTTTTGGGGACCTTTTATCCACATCAATCATTTCAATCCTTTTTCAATTTAAGGATTCTTTCTTAGGGATCACGACTTTCGTGATGCCACCGAAGACAAAGATCGGGTATCGGTGGCCCGCTCGAACAGCGAAGAGAGGAGTCCTTGCAGGGTGAGTCTATGGGGTTGCGCGCCGCCTCTTCCGTCGCCCAGCACCAATTTGGCGGGATGCGATCACCTCCATAGTACAGCGCAAGAAAAAAAAAAAGAAGATTTTCGTGATTTTGTAATTTTCTAAATGAACTGAATTTTGAGGTGAATAAATAGAAAAAAGGACCAGTAATGCCATTTCCAACAACTAGTACGTATTTTTTTTTACATAAAACATTTTCAAAACAAATGCATACCAATTCTCTCTCAAGACTTATACAAATCTGATTCGTTCCTCTAAAAGCCCATACAAATCTTCACACTTAATTTACTGCCAACTAGATCCTTTAGATCCATGTAATCTGGTACTCAGGAGCCTTTCTTACTCTGATTGATTCGAGGTATTAGGATGCAGTGTTTTCCCCAACGCTGTGGCCACTAAAATGGCGAGCACATATTTTTATTATGTTTCTAATTATATATTATAGCAGATTAATTATTTATGTAATCTGTGACATCAGACGTATAGTCAAGTTGTTACCGATGATAAATAAAAGAAGCCTTTGAAAGGAGTCGAAGTAAGACCAATTATCTTCCTTTACACGAGGATGATGTGACATAAAAATATTTTTACGGTTTTTATTCTATTTGTATTTGATTTTTACTTTACCAACGTTTCGAATACTTCAGCGTTCATGGTCAAAGTAAAAATCAAATAGTGATCATTCATCATCATCTCTAATACGTCCCACTGCTGGGATCAAACATTGTTGACAATAGGAGAGAAATTAACCTTCATCACGCTGGTCAGACGTGGGTAGACGAGCAAGCAACGCATCTGATGGTAAATAGAAAACACCCAGTAGCGAACAAACACGAAGCGCAATAGCAAATAACTACAGCACAGGCGTCAATTTTCTGTGAGATTATGGTATTGTTCCAGACATATCCGCCTATTTATGGTTACAATGAGAAACCTGTCACCAGCATGGATGCACAAATACGCGCATTTTACGGCCACAATCAAAGAGTTGCGTCTAAAATTTATAAATGACTTAAAACTGTTGAAATATTCAATTATTTGCATTATAAGATTTTGTACGTAATCACGTTTTGTAGAGAGGGGTGAATTGTAAATTAATATCTAATTTGGGGTATGAACGCCCCCAATCTCCGTTAGTTCATAGGTACCGCGTGGTGGGGTGATAACACAGCTAATTGCCAACCGTCTCGTTTGTCGTTTAATAATCATTTTTGGTTATGATAACTGGGGGATTTTCATATATTTCTTCTTTAGTCATCATCATTATTATCTCGCTCTTATCACAATTATTTAGGGTCAACACAATATGTCCTTTCCTTCCATACAATTTTATCAGACGTGATCTCTCTCATCACTATCTTGCCTATCCATGTCATGATGTACGCAGTCCCACTTTTCTTTGGTCTTCCCTTACCTCTAAAGTCTCGAACTTCTTCAGTATATATCTTATCTTATCTTATAATATAAAATCGCGGACAAACAACGTGACGCATAATTTATATATATATATATATATATATATAAATTACGCGTCACGTTGTTTGTCCGCGATGGACTCCTAAAGTACTTAACCGATTTTAATCAAATTTGCACAGCATGTGTAGTTTGATCCAACTTAAAAGATAGGATAGCGTCCATCTCAATTTATTCGCAATATTATTTTATTGCAAATTATTTGACAGTCGCAATTATCTGTTGTCTCTAAACGATTCTAATAGATGGCAGTATCTGTTGATTGGGTTGAGTAAGTATTTAATAGATGGCGCTATGTTAAACGTACAAACGTTTCATATAAGCTACAATTTATTAGTATAACCACCACGTGTTACTGAGGCTACCTTAGCCACAGCAACACGTGGCCGGTTCTGCTAGTAACTATATAATTATTTTCCATGTGGTGACGGATAAGACGGTAAAGAATTCAATCTATTACCTCCCATATTGACCTTGAGTGTCGTCAAAGCCGCCTAAGGGGATATGTACATAAATGTAAATCTGAGCAGCGAGATATAGTAGGTTAATTTCCGTCCTACCTCGAGGAGTTTCGAGTCCAGTTCGAGAGCTGTTGGATGTATAAGAGCTGAGATAATGGTGATATACGTTCCATTTTTGGATGACCTTCATAAAGAGAGAATGATGGAAATTGAGTTACTATAGGTACGGATTGCTATAGGGAGTTCATTTCGACGTTTTTTACGTAGGACAATAATTTGTGTGAACCATAAACTGTTGCTTTGAGTCTGGGTGTAATTTGTCTGTGTTCATTATATGTTTGCAAAGTCCCCAAGGATAATTTTTTTAGTTCAGGATAGTGGATTTAAATAAAAATAACTTCAAAATGTGTGCCGAATACACCTACGTATGCTATGCTATATTTGCACTTAGTCGTTTAAGCTGTTTTTCTCGCGAAATTTTCATATATGGCTTTTATTTATTTATTTCATTTTCATATATACCACTAAGAATGAGGATCGGAATTTATTCCATGCTTTACTTCAAAAAAAGTTATACCTCGAATTTTGTGTTAGCTGAAACTGCGGTTGGATATTCGGATATTTTCCATCATTTATAAATAAGGCATACCGAGAAAATGTGAAGGCTTAGAACATTCAGGCATCATGTGGTCGAAATAGCATTTGTCAACGGACCACTGAAGTCAAATACACATTACAAGAGGTCTTGATACATGATAGGATATGCTACCTACGCTACCCTTTTCAACCTCGTTGGGCGGACGGGGTAAAAGTAAACCCATATCAAAGTATATCTCAAAAAGTTTACAGAATAATTTATACTTATCTTGTTTTACAAATTGTCTCTTTGTATTTCTAACGTGATCCTTACCTGGAAAAAGATACAAAACAAAAATTAGTAGGTATATCTAATTTATCATTTGGAATTAAAAAAAAATTGTTCAAAATGACTTCTAATGTTCAATCTTTTTTATGGATTCTATGGCGTTTCGAACACTTTACAGTGTTCATTGGTATTTACGGGTGAACTGACTGTCCTCCCGTGATCATACATACAAAAGCGATAGAGTCCGTAAAAATATTTTAATTTCAAATGTAGTGCAAGATAATCAATTTATTGAGAAAGGTTTATTTAGACTATAATATACAACTCTTATTCCGTGTGGTGACGGAGTAAGAATACAATTCACCATCCCCTATCTTACCCGTAGGTGATCGTACGAGACGACTAAGGGATATGAAACGCATTAATGTCTATGTGAGAGAAGGAAAACTCGAAACAAAACCCTATACCAACACGTCTGACCAGCGCGGTATAGTAGGTTAATTTCCCTCCTATTACGGACGAGGTCCGAGCCCAACAGTGGGACATTTATGGGCTGTGATGATGATGATACCACGCTGGTGAGACGTGTTGGTATAGTGTTTTGTTTCGAGTTTTTCCTTCACTTTTATTTGATGTATTATGAATGTTTTTATATTAATATTATTATGAATGCCACAGAAGGATATGGGTGTTTCTACAAAATAATATCAGCAATTTAAAATTGCTGGCAAAGTTAATGTTGAATAACATTTTATATATTTTTTTTTTAGTTCAAGTAGGAATAATGTAGTGAATTCTATGCAAGTTTCACCCTTATGGGTTTATAACGAAATGTATCACAAAGTTTCATTCTCCAAAGTCTGTCACTGTCAGGGGTGTCAAACGTCGGTGCGACAAAATAAATCATAAACGTTGCGACGAACAGGGAGGACAAACAGTTTTTAACGTAGCGGGAAAGTGAAAAATGAACTGCCGCATAAAATTGATATCTATTGCAAAACTGTATTATATATTTTTTTTGCTTATACTGAAATTTGGTGTGAAGTGGAATTTGTCATTTAATGGATGCTTTTAGGATATATTGCATCAATGGTTTTGGTATAAAACATGCGATGGTTAAGTGCCGGGTTCCAAGTTTAGCTATATGAGTATACTATAAAGATTTTGCTAAAAATTGCTTAAATAAATTATAAAAAATATCCAATTAACGGTCAGTTCAATAGGTAGTATTGCCATCTCTAAAATTTAGCAACCGTCCTAAGACGCATGAGAACCTCGAATTTTAGAGCTCAGAACCTGAATATTTCAACAGGTTTTTTTTAAGTATCGTCAGTGTAATAGAAACAGCTGAAAATTTCATAATTCACCATTAAATTTTTGAACCTGGACTACAAATGAAACCCCGCCTGGACGCTCACCAAATGCCCTCTAAATTTTAATTTAATTAAATACCCTTATATTTTCTTAAATTGTCGAATAATATAAAGTTCTCTATAATAAAAAAATATCTGCTAGTGAAAAATGGTTACTATGTGTGCGACTTTAACTCATATCTTACCTACCAATTAAGCTAGCAGTTAGATAGCATGTAAAATTTCCGGTAAGACGTAGCTACCAATGCTAGTCTAAATGAAAAAGCGGTTGGAGCGGAGGGATTCAAGTCCCACATATAGTAATGATTTCTTGATCATAATAGTTTTTTTTATATAGATATATATTAGCATGTTAAGTAAATTACCAACCAACAAAATTAATCAAAACGTTTTCTAAGCTCGCCTAGTTGGTTTAGTTTGTAATTCAAATGTTGGCTGACTATTGGCATACAAAAGGCAGTATTGTGCTGTTTAAGTAGTTAACTGGGAGAGTTTTACTTCTAATCTATGTACATAGAAACGATACAATCATGATTCCTAATATGTATTATTTCGACTAGTAAATCACTAAGCGGAACATGAAATAACATTTCTCATTATTACCATGTCATCGTCATCATCAACGAGTAGAAGATCTTCACTAAGCACATCTGGGACTTTTTGTAATATATTATTTCTTGTCTTAATGTTGTAAAGGAATACATTGTGAGAAAGCTTAGCGTCTAAGGCGTGTTCCCGTCTTCTTCTTTCAAATAATGGGAGTGAAATTGATTTACTATACCACGCTTGTCTGATATTTTGGTATAGGTTTATTTAAAATTTGCGTTCAGACCTTTTTGCAACTCCTATATGGGCAATTTTCTTAGCACACACGGTGATCTTAACTAACATGGTAGCAAATGTTTATCGATCAGATATACTGTTTTTTTTAAGCAATCAGTTTATTATGTATCTAATTACTATATTTTTTTTAATATTATCGTTTACTAAACGTAATATCCTGTTCCATATAATTTGGTAATTAGCTATTAGTAACAGAAAAAAAATCCAAATAAAATTACAACGACGAAACTAGAACCGCGAATGACGCGCCATTTTTAACCGCCTGCGGCAACGTCCGCCATCTTTCTTAAAACGTCAATCAGACATTACCCGCCATTTCTCACTGACAGCTAGAGGAAGGAGGGAAGCTTTTTAAAAAATAGAGTGTAAATGTAAATTTGGGTGCGATCATATCGCTTTAATTTTGATTTTAGGGTGCGTTGGGTGAGTATTGAATGTGTGTTTATTTTACTGAATTAATGAATTGTAAACTTGCTAAGTGTTGCAACAATAATAGCGTTATTATAGCTTCAAGGATACTGAAATAGTGAATGTCGACGGGATAATAAATGAGAACTATGATGAGTAAGCATACTTAAACAAATATAACAGTTCTAAATCGCTCTACTGAAATCATTTAAACGGTAAACTCATTCGACACAGCAATAATGACTAGCAAAAATGACCCTTATTTGAAACCCTTTGCGAAAACCCAAAAAGAGCAAAGCGAATCTATTTTAGAATTCCTTTTAAAGCCGTCTGCCTATAAAAACAAAGGCGAGGCTATTTAAAGGAAAATTGAACCGACTTTTTGTATATCAATGTTTCCTTTTTAATTCACATCAACTGGTACGAGGGTGGTGTTGTTGACAGCCTAACGGAACAATGGTGATTGACATGCGGTATCGCAAGTAATCGAACTGAAATATATTTATTTTTTTATTATTTAAAAACTATAGTTCGCAAAGAAAATTTGGCTTTTAGGTTTTTGAAAAATGAATTTCTTATAAAAGAAAATGGAATCATAAGATATTTGCTTATTGTTTGTTTATTTTTAACTCCCAATTTACAGTCGATAATTTTATTTTCGAACGTAATCATTACAAAAAGTAAGGGAGGAAGAAAGTTATAAGACACCTTGTTAAGCTTTTACACAATAAAAAATACCTGATCCATGTTTTACAACCAAAATTTAACGAACAGTAAAACAAATTTTTAGGGTAAAAAGCCCATTACCCGTCGGTTACCGAGAAAAACGATCGCAGCGTATTTAAAAAGAAAAAGATGTCGGAAACGGAAACGCGATCGTTCGGATTTCGAATCGAGAGTGCTAATTCGTGCGCGGCGAGATCAAAGGCTCTCCGGCACACCAATTACAACGCAGCGTATGCGCAGCGAAACGCACCAGTTTGAAAATTTTAAGTTAGAAGATATTTTGTCGTAACAATTCTTACATATTAAATTAATTAATTTAAATTAATTACTTTTATTTATATTGGAGTCAACTATAACAGAATTGCTTAAATGATGATCATATCTTCGTTATTCTTCTTATGGCTATTCCCTCAGATTGGAATGCATTAAAGCAGATTTTGGCGACCACGTATCGGATGTCACCAGGTGGACCGACGACCTGATAAAGGTTGCTGGGAGTCGTTGGATGCGGATGGCACAAGACCGCACTTTATGGTGAAATATGAGGGAGGCCTACGTCCAGCAGTGGATGACAAAAGGCTGAATGATGATGACGATAATGAATATTTCTTAGATAAATATATATTTAGATAGTTATTTTGTAATCTTTGACATATCATGCTGGTTAGGTAAATTGGTATAAGATTTTATGTGGAGTATAGCTTCTCTTGGATATGCTGATAATGATTAGTGATGTTATGCGCATATAGTGTATTTTAGTCATCATTTACGTTGCCTACTTGCAAGAAAGGAGTTGGTGGCTTGGTTGAACCTTTAACCCAAATTTTTGTTTATAAATTAACTTCATTTAAAGTCATCGTCTGTCAGTAAATCAAATCGTCTCCTTCAACAGTGCCATGGCCGTACTGTTAAAGGTATCCTTTTGGAATTTTAGTGGAAAACGAAAACGTATGTAAGGCACTCTTATATCATATTCACTACACCTCAATACTTCCTGCGCACCAAATTACATAAAAGAAAATGCCATCAAAATTGCTTAATATAACACTTTAAAGCGCTAAGATATTGAATATAAAACAAGAACACCACATGACACTTTTCCTTGCCCGCTAAAACGCCCGTGAATCTTACTTCTTCACCACAGGGCAGAAGAAAATAAATCTGCGACGTAAGTCATTATCATTCTCCTACTCTTATCCCAATTACTTGGGGTCGATACAATATGTACTCTTCTTTCATAGTATATATTGTAAAAGTTATTGGCAATAATTTTATGACCGGCCGCTTGCCAGACTTTAACCCTCCTTGGGAATGTAATTGTTGACCAAACGGCATCAGAAGAAGTCGCGAAATATAAACATACAATTAACCAACACAAATTTACGCTCAATTATTTGCGGATGCAATCCACACAATTGTATTGATAGGCTATTAGAAATATTTGTGTACTTCTTTTTCTTTTTTTATTGCTTATGGTGGTAGACAAGCAAGCAGCAGTACAGAGAACTGTCCACAGTGTAGCTCTATCACTATAATTGTTGTGCTACATCGCTTCTACTTATAATTTGTACCACATAATTTTCTACCACGTTGACTGTTACAATTCTTGTCGGTACAATTATATAACGGTCTGTGGATATGCCAGATTAGATATTTCTATCATAACATGTTGCAATATGATTGCAGATGGACAAATGATTTTAGTAGCGACTTTGTATTTCGATCGTCGTGAGTTTGATTCTTATGTAAGACAATTTTGTTCTGTTATACGTATACGAGTGTGATTTGTGTCCATCAATCATATGTCAGCCTATATCTATTACAGGTAGGTCACTCGAGCCGTGGAATATATATGTACTGAGATGTGATGACAGATGGTCATGCTCACTGAAAGGTCTACTTGCGGTAGCTGCGTGGAGCGGGTCTCTCCCTTCCCTCTAAGGTGGTTGAGGGGAACCACCGAAGACAAAGATCGGGTACCGGTGGTCCGCTCGCACGGCGAAGAGAGAGGAGTTTTACGGTGGGTCTATGGGGTCACGCGCCGCCGTTCCGTCACCCCGGACCGATTTGGCGGGGCGAGACGCATCCATAGTCCACCAATAAAATAAAAAAAAGGTGGTTGAGGGGAGTGATGGCTGCTCTAGTAGTTAACTCGTGATCGGGAGCCGCTTGTGGGATCTGGTCCATCCATTGGTTATTTTACATTGTATTTATTTATTGGGCTCGAAAGGCATCACAGTGGAGCTATTTCTTACTTAACAATTACCATTTATATGAAAAAAAAAATTTAAAAGAAATGACAATAATAGACAAACCCGTTGAGTTTCTTGCCGGATCTTCTCAGTAGTGGTCTAGTTCCGATCCGGTGGTAGTTTATTAGATTAATTTAAAATGTTAATACTGACAATATGTAAGTGCCCTCGCAGGGTTTATGCATAATAAATGAATTTGAATTTGAAGATTATTGGAAATCTATAGAAGAAGGAGTTTAATCGACACAGCCTGAAGATTGAGTTGTTAAAGCATAAAAATATCAAAATGAAACACATATTTGTTGTTTCCTTATTTCAATGGACAAACTCAACAAAATTACGCGAAGACATTTACCAACAATAGTTTCAACTTGTGGGAATTGTCGTAAAAACAGCAATACATCATAGTTTCGCCTCAGCTATTACTTACTGCCCCCGAGGGATTGCCACCAACGAAAATAACTTGAAGTACTGCCCCAGCACTAGTCGTTATGTCGTCGCTTATTTATTACACTTACTTAAAAGGTGACAGTTTGAATTACAGCTGCATTGGATTTTAAAGTTAGGGAAGGATCGATCGCTTGATTTTATTAATTGACATTCATAAAATATATACTATTTTTACTCGAATATAAAATTTTAATTAGACAAAATACTCATCCGTGTGGTGACAGAGTTAGAATACAATTCACCACCCTCTATCTTACCCGTGGGTAATCGTAAGAGACGACTAAGGGATCTAAAATTCATATAACATCTATGCCAGAGAAGGAAAACTCGAAACAAAACAGTAGGTGGTATAGAGTATTGTTAACTTCCTTCCCATTACTGAGGAGGTCCGAGCCCAACGCTGAGATATATATGGACTGTGATGAGACAAAATACAAATTTTAATCTATTCAAATTGATTTTATTATTTTAATGTTTTATATATAATTTTTTTTGCGTTTAGTGCGATTGGAGTATCGCTATGTGGTAGCGGCTACGAATACTACCAATCCTTACTTTGCTCGTGGATGTTGTAAAAGACAACTAAGAGCTTCATATCGACCTAGCCCAACACCATCTGATGCCGTTTGATCAACAATTACATAACCAAGGAGGGTTGATGTCAGGCAGGCGGCCGGTCATAAAACTATTGCAAATAACTTTTGCAATATGTAGAAAGAGGAGTACATATTGCATGGACCCCAAGTAATTTTGGGGCGTCGGGGATCGAATGTCAGTAGACGATCTCTCCGGCGTCCCGTAAAAGCGCGGAAGTGGGCCGCTGCGGTTTTAGTGGGTATACCGCAAAGAGTAAAGTTATTAAACTGAAAAAGAGTGGTAACTCCATGATAAAATATGCATGTATGGAAGGTGCTGCCACCCAGAGTTTACGCGGTGAACTAAAGTTGAAGTGATATATATATACATATCTACATGTGTATATGTAATTATATAGGATTTTCTTTTACTATGAAAGCTACCCTGAAATATAAAAAAAACATATCAGCTGATAACGAAGCAGTAATTATATCAGCTTAACAATGAAAATTGAGATAATTTTCAGAAAGTACATCAATAACCGTAAATAGATTGATGACAATAAGTACCTACGCTAGGAACAACAATAATAATTCACAGTTGTCAAACGTTTGACATACAGGACAAAATGGCAGCAGTTAAGTTTGTACAAACAATCTGTAGGCGGCGCGACGGTCAGTAAAAATAAGTAATGTTTTAAGTGTGCCCCCCCAGGTATACCGGTTGGACTAGCTGGCCGGCGAGTCCCACACTCCCTCCCGTCACGACATCGGCGGGAAGGGGTTAGCGCGTAAATGCGTTTCCACAGCGTAAAAAAAAAAAAAAAAAAGAAAAGAAAGAAAAGGGACCCCACGTAATTGGGATAAGAGCTGGAGAATGATGCGTGTGCGTCTACTAAGGTAATTAACGTCCACAATGTGTTTTATTAATACAATGGTATTATTTATTCAGTTTTAATTATTTATGTTCATAAATACCCGATTACGAAACGAAAAATGATGTCACAAGCGGGGTTCGAACCCGCACCTATTGGGAATCCGGCCCAATCGTACTGCCACTTACATCATCGTGAACTATTTTAGGACATGCAAATTTCACTTCATATTATATCTTACGTCTTCAAGGTGACGTATGCCATCTAGCGGACAATGTTTACACATTGTATAGGCTTAATACTTCAAACTTTACAGTTAGAATTGTATTAAACGATGACACAACCTTGTTATTCAAATTACTGAAATTTTTAGCATTTAATATGCTTAATTATTTATAAATACCCGATTACGAAACGAATATTTTTTTTTGAGTTCACTAGAATCTCAGCTCATATACGTCTAACGGCTGGGCTCGAGCCTTGAACACAATGATAGGGAAATTTAATTACCTTTAATTTATAATAATACCACCCTGGTCAGGTAGGTTGGTATACTGTTTTACTTTGCGTTTTCCTTCTCTTGTATAAGTATTATTCGCACATCATATGTAGGATATAGTCATCTTCAACGATACCCTGTATAAGACGATTATCAACGATTATCTGTAATAAGAAAGACATTCCCTGTCTTGAATTCTATTTTCACTTTACACGAAAAAAAATGTCAAAGCGTACAAAATGACTAGAAATCAAGCAAGCTAAGTTTTCCGGGCTGGCCACGGATATCAAGGACTCGGTACTAGTAGCCGGCCCAATGGTGAATAGGGAATACAATGGATTATGGCGCCACACTCCGCCCTTTCGTTGCCCCGGACGAAGCGGACGTCGTAAGATCGGACCATAGCCTGCCAAAAAAAAAAGAAAAGAAGCTAAGTCTTGCCTTTCCTTTTTTTATAAACCACCTTGCACTAAGGAAGCGATCCTTGTATTCCGTGGCACTTCACAAATCCCAAGTAATTAAACAATACAAAGTAATTAGACGTATAAATAGAATATGCCTGGTATATTTTGGTATCTGTATGCGTTTGTTATCTATAGAAGTGGTAAGGTCATAATGACAGGAAACACTTCAGATAACCTTGTCTTTTGTAATGCAAGTTGAATTTATTTTATACTAGAAATAGTTGCATATATAGAAACACAGACACTGGTGAGTACAAGTTTCTCAGTGAGGGTAAAATTGTCATAGCCATCTGCGGCTAACAACTAAGTCACATATAAAAAAGGCATGTACAAATCCTAAAAAAAAAATACTTGAAAATTTTACCAAAGTCAACCCAGCCGTATAAGAGGAGTTCACACACAAACACGTACTGAAAAGTTTATAAAAGTATGGAAACCCTTGAGATGATGCAATCAAAATATGAAAAAAAAATCGAGGGAGATTTTTAATTAGGAAATTTCTAGAAACCTACAACTTCAAATTTATGGTTATTTCTGGGGCATTTTTTTTAAATAGAATTTAATAAATGCGTCAGTACCTAAGCATAGCAAAATATTTATTTTACATTAATAATAGCGAATTCACCAGTATAACTAATAGAATATAAAAAGAAAATCTTAAAATATTAACAAAAATTACCAATACCCGATTACGAAACGAAAAATTATGTCACAAGCGGGGTTCGGACCCGCACCTATTGGGAATCCGGCCCAATCGTGCTGCCACTTACACCATCGTGAACTATTTTAGGACATGCAAATTTCGCTTCATATTATATCTTACGTCTTCAAGGTGACGTATGCCATCTAGCGGACAATGTTTACACATTGTATAGGCTTAATACTTCAAACTTTACAGTTAGAATTGTATTAAACGATGACACAACCTTGTTATTCAAATTACTGAAATTTTTAGCATTTAATATGCTTAATTATTAAGCGTAATCGGGTAAATCTTAATTATTATGCGTAATCGGGTATTTATAAATAATTAAGCATATTAAATGCTAAAAATTTCAGTAATTTGAATAATTATCAAATCTTATAATATTACCGATTTATGCCAAAACTATATATTTTTTTAATGCTTTTGGTGGCAAACATGGAGACTAGAATAAGGAGGTACTCCCTCTTGTATAGGGGATTAGTCAAAAAAGTGTCCACTTGTAAACAGCAAATTATTGTTCGAACACTCACCGAAATAGCGCTAGTGTAGCAAGTGGAAATGATATGAATGTAGCAGTAATAAGCAGAGTGAAGTGTGCTGAGTTACGATGTCAACTGTGATTTGATAAATAATAACCTATGAACCTATGAAATTTGTGGCGCTCTTTTTAAAATGCTTCCACTTGCTACTATAGCGCCACCTTGCCACCTTAATTTGCTCCCGTTCATTGGACACTTCTTAATACACTGAGATGGTACTCCTTACTCTTTTCTCCATGGTGGCAAACGAGCAAGCAGCACACCTGATGGTAAGTGTCACTGCCGCCCATGGAACTTTGCAATACCAAGGGTATAACTAGGCCGCTGCCTACCAATATAAACCCCAAACGAACGAACGAAGCACAACAGCACATTGCCATTGCTCAGACGTTGATATTCTGCGAAAGTGTGGTACCACCCTGGACGGAACAGCGTGGTCCTACCACTGCATATATTTTTTTTATTAAAAATTAAAACAGCCGTCATGTGAGGTCACCGTTCACGTCACTACGTCGCGATAACCGAACCAACTTTCTTTCAATCTATATTATTATCTCTTACATAATAAAAAAGCACGCGAAGTCATTGTTCCGTTAAATATTTATTGAATCCACTTCCTGTATTGATAGCTTTTGACTTCGATGACATAATATTTCATTAAAATATGGCCGCCGATATCGTTCGATGTTCGTTCAAATCGCACGCCATTTACAGGGTAATGATTTAGTGAGTGAATGGATGAATGAACGAAATGTGATTGTCAATTTAGGCGATACAGATAAGCTCATTTAACAATGATGGCTGTATTTTGAATAATTACACATAATTGATTGATAACAGACCCTCAAAAAAAAGTTAGTTGTGCGATGAATCAGAGATATCGAGGTATTTTGAATTGCTAAATCGATATTCGTAGACAGAATTAAAATACTTTGTAATATTTTTCCTTTTTAACCGACTTCATACAGATATATAAAATGGCTTCGAAGTGTTTTGAAACTTCATGGCATTATAGAAATGAGGGCAAAATGTGTTTCTTTTTGCGTAGTTTTCATTAAATATTCGGGTTCCGCTGGTCCAAGATTCTTTTTAATATAATTAATTAATACGTCTTTTTCATAATTTTCCTACTCTTAATCCCAATTACTTGGGGCGATACAATATGTACTCTTTCTTCTTTCAAAGTACATATTGTAGAAGTTATTGCCAATATTTTTATGACCGGCCGCCTACCTGAGGTCAACCCTCCTTGGAAATGTAATTGTTGACCAAACGGCATCAGTTAGAGTTGGCCTAGGTCGTTATAAGGCTCTTAGTCGTCTCTTACGACATCCACGAGCAAAGTAAGGGCTGGTAGTATTCGTAGCAGCTACCACACAGCTTAATTAATTAATACGTGTTTATAATGAAATAAAATTAAAATTGCTGTAATCATGGGTATTTCATTCGATTTGTATTCAGACTTTCATCTACTCCACGTCCACTGTTGAACGTAAGCCTCCCCCAGCTCCTAGAGAATTACTACTCACTCTCTTGGTATCAATCTGCTAATTTTTACCACTACTATTTATTAAAGGGAAATCACTTTAAGTTGACGAGTGGAGAATCTCTCATGGCAGTCCGGCCATTTTTATTCATTCATTCATCATCCTTTTCTTAACCCAATTACCATTTGTTCACACGATATGTCCTACTCTTCCATTGTACATATTACAAAAGTTATTGATAATAGTTTTATGACCAGCCGGCAGTAGTGTCAGACACCATCAGATGAAGCTGATCTTTTTTTGCTGTGGACTATGGTGTGGTCACGCCCCGCCAAATTGGTCCGGGACGACGGAAGAGACGGCGCGCAAGCCCATAGATTCACCCTGCAATGCGCCTCTCTTCGCCGTGCGAGCGGGCCACTGGAAACCGATCTTTGTCTTCGGTGAGATGGAGCTGGCCTAGGTATATGTCATGCTTAGTCGTCTTTTACGACATCCACGAGCAATGTAAGGGTCGGTAGCATTCTTAGCCACACAGCGTGAAAACGAACTTAAAGTTACAAAATTAAAAATGATAAATCTAAAAAAAATATACAGTATAAGGCGAACAGTATATTAATTATCTCCCCAGAGACTTTACAAAGTACAATTCTAAACAACCGCTGAACTAAAATAGACATACTTAAGCAATACCGACGACTACCTTACATCGCTCTATGTTGGACTTTACTGAGGGGGTGAACTACCCTCCGTCTCGCAAGTTCCGACTCGGCATGATAGTATTAATTCTGTACAAGACAAACGCATTTGCACCGTCTAAGCTAAATTTATACGGCATAAGCGGCCAACTAATTAGTATGCGAAATAATTTTGAATATTTAACGGATAATAATAAAGATTTACAGACTGCACAGATGGCGTAATGGTTAAAATACCGACATTCCGGACCAGTGCTATGGGTTCGATTTCCACGCAGGACAATACTTTGTGTGATTCACAAAGTGTTGTTCTGAATCTGGGTGTAATTGTTCTGCGTTAATTGCATGTTTGTAAATTGTATTAACAAGGATTATTTTTCCGTGTGGTGACGGAGTAAGAATACTATTCAGCACCCCGTATCTTACCCGTGGGTGATCGTACGAGACGACTAAGGGATATAAAACGCATATAACATCTATGCAAGAGAAGGAAAACTCGAAACAAAACCCTATACCAACAAGTCTGACCAGCACGGTATAGTTAGGTTAACTTCCCTCTTATTACTGAGGAGGCCCGAACCCCACATTGGGACATATACGGTCTGTGATGATGATGATGATGAATACTCATGTAAACATCAGAAATTTATTAATCTTGACTTGTTAATATATTAATTACTGTAAAAAAGAATTAAAGATATTACACCTCTTCTTTTTTCCGTAGATCTCACAACCGACGATACTATAACAGTCGACTAAACGCACGTTCCTTATGAGAAAAGGGTAAAAAAGCTGCTGCAAGAAAAGGAAAACTCAAAATCCTATCACCACATCTGATCAGCGTGGTGTAGTAGATCAATTTACTCCCATAGTCCAATAGTGGGACATATATGAGCTGAGATGATGATGATGAAGGGACATAAATAGACAAAATAACTGCAGGAAAAGCAAATCTCGAAAAAGTATTCGATTCCTATTAAGAGCGTGGTACGATAATGCAATTTCTCTTCCATTGCGAAGGGGATACGTCCCCAAAATTGTGAAGTACGTATATACATACATATAATCACGACATATCCCTTGCAGGGTAGGCGAGAGAACAGAGTGCCAGAGAACTCTATCCTTGCATACTTCACTCGCTTCCTCAACATTCATAATTCTCTTCATACACGCTCGCCGGTTTCCGAGACTCTTGACTCCACCTTCTTTCAGTACGTGACCAATCTGGTCTAGATAGGTTAGTCTCGGTCTCCCCCGGTACCTACATCCTTCCACTTTCGCATTGTATATCTTCTTAACCAGACGTTTGTTCGGCATTCTTTCCACATGTGCGTATATAGTATAAGTATATAGTCCGAGGAGAAGCTGGAGTAGTCTATTTGTAACTTAATTACTTAGCTAAATTGTCAACATAACTGGCGCTTATTTTCAAGCTAAGTTAAAGTAAGAGGGCACGACATACGAGTCTATTTTTGGTTACAAAGAAAACGCAGAAAGCACTTATAGAGATTCCGCCAGTGTGCGGTCTGCATTTAGAACTAATAAATTCTACAGACGCGGCCAAATGCTAAAACATGTATGTTACATTGTTGTTTATTTTAAGAATCTGTTTATATACTTTGTGGTTCTTAGATACGTTGATAACATTTAATGAATAAAGTTGTACCTAGGCATAGAATGGGAAATACGGTACTTTATGAGGGCGCTAAGACGGCCCTTCCTTGGACCAAAACGATCATTGCAAGATAATTGTAGCAGACTATGTTTTTGCTTTCCCCAAGTTTTGAACAGTTTTTAGCGTTCATAGTCACGGGGAGACAAAAGTATTTCACGTACAACAATTATCCTTATCACAGAGAATTTTATTTACACGCTACAATATTAATTATAAAATGTTGACTCACATAAAAACCCAATTACGAGCGAAAAATGATGTCACAAGTGGGATCCCCTTGTGACATCATTTTTCGCTCATAATCGGGTTTTTATAAATAACTAAGCAAATTAAATGCTAAATTTTAGTAATTTGTTGACTCACATTTTTGATACAAATTCATTGCCAATAATGAAAATGGTTCTATATAAAAAAAATATTGTTTTTGGTCAGTTAACATCAAAATTTTCGAAAGATCGAGAAAGTAAAAATAAAATACAAACGCGACAAATTCTTTAAAAATAATATTACATGTGTAATACTCGCGTAAATATCAAATTTATTTTCTTAAAACGTTTTTTTTTTTTTTTTTCGAAATAAGATGGCGGTGTAATCACATCACTTCCCTTTCATGTTCCAAATAATTATAATACTACATAGAAACATATACTTAATATTCAAAGCCAAAACATTCAAATTCATCGAATATTATGTTACTTCCAATTGTTTTCCGTTAAGGGTGCTGGCCCCATATTACAATAACTAAACAATAACACATAAAACAATGAATGTTATTTGGTCGACGTTAGTTAAAGTGACGCCATTTTGTTTTGGCGGCCATTTCGAAGAAAATGTTTATATTTTATTTATTTGTTATTCAAACATTTTAATTATTGCTACGTTGTTGGTATAGTGCTATAATGATACGATTGCTAATTCTATTGTCACGGTTCTATTTCCAGCTCGGTCAAGGTCAGAGATTTCTAAATAAGAGAGCTATTTGGAATTTCCTATGTTAACGGCGTAGTAACAATATGTCACCTTATATCTACCGTGCCATTGCCGTCAATTAAGCATGGGCTTGCCGAATTTTAGGGATAATGTCTAAAGCGTCACACTTGACAGACAGTTGGCGATTACACTTGATGTTAATGTGGCACGAGACATCCCTCATCTAGTTTTAAATCTAGCAAAAAAACATAAGAGGTTGTGATTTGAATTTTTTATTCTGCCATTAATATTCTTTGCAAACGAGCGAGCAGCACACCTAATGGTAAATGTTACAGCCGATCATGGACCTTTGCAGTATCAAGGATATAGTTAGGTCGCCACCTATCAATGAAAACCCCAAACCCAAACAGAAAGTTTAGCTACCGGCTCACTCGCTCACCGCACGAAGCACAATAGTACATAAATAGCGCATTGCCATAGCACATACGTCGATCTTCTGCGACAGTGTGGTACTACTCCGGACAGACCGGCCTGCGGCTGTAGACAGAAAACTGTTAACACTGTGGCCTTATACGGTTAAAGATTTTTATTTCTCTAAAAGAATACAATTCACTTACAAGAGAAATACAATATAAACTTAATACTAGGAAGTGCATGGAATTAATAACAAACTAAATTTATTGTAATAAATAAATTCAAAAGTGGGTAATTACCTACGTGTGGGTAAATAACAAAATATGACTTAGAAATATAATATAAAATGACTATAAGACCTTATTACATATTGTTTGCTATTCTTATGCATGTTGCGGTTAATAGACATTTCATTTGCTATGAAGATTAAAATTGTGAAAAGTCGCCCAAAACATGTTTTAATTTATCATCATCAAGATCGATTAGCATTGAAAAAAAAATCTGAAAAAAGTGTGTGAACTTATAAAATAGATACCAACGTATTGAAAATAAAAAAAATTAAGTCGGTTAAAAAAGCTATTAATACTCCAAGCCTTTAATGGTCCGCGTAAAGCTGTCAAAGCCATCTGCGGCTAACAGCCAAAAACACACACAAAAAAAAAAAAAAAAAACTCCTAGCCTTTCCAGATTCGAACCCAAATTGTTGTGTAAATAATCCAAGGCACTAACTATTAAAACATTAATTTGAATGAGTATTAAGTTATTATACAAACTGACACAAGCCACTATGGTGACTGACGCAAGACGTGGGTCATCTCCAGGGATATTCCAAGTTGAAAAGTAAAGATAGGACGTCCTTCTACTAAATATTCACTTAGTATATTGTTTGCTGGACCCGCGGGAGCCATGTTATTTCCTTGGAACATCGATTGAACAGAAGTTCATAGGTCCTTAAATAAAACCCTTACTTTTATGTTATTGCTGCATTTTAGGCAATGTATTACTTATCTTAATACGTATTTTTTTTCTCTACGAGTTAATACGACTTAACTACTAAACGGCTCGATCGATTTTAGTGAAATTTTGTGTGTGTGTTCAGGTGGATTCAAGAATGATTTGGATTCACTATTGAATTACGTAGATGACGCTTTTATTTTTTTGGCGGCGGGCTATGGAGTGGTCACGACCCGCTAAATCCGTCCGAGACGACAGAAGAAGCGGCGCGACTCCATAGACCCGCCCTACAAGTACCTCTCCACATCGTGCGAGCGGACCACCGGAACCCGGTCTTTGTCTTTCTTTGCGTTCTTCTCTTGTCTTTTCTTGTCTTATTCTATTTTTATTATAGTTTTGTATTATCGTCTGTTGTGTTTGCAGGTAGGTATATAAGTCGGAGGCGTCGAGGCTAGGACCGCAAGGCCCGGACAGGGGCTCGAATACTCGAGTTACCTGTGGACGAGCGCGCCAAGGCGGCCGATAGCGTGGCCGCGAAGCTACGGGGGCTGTTCGGCCAGGATCTTTTTAATATTTGAAATTTTTATTTTTCAGTTTTTTTTTGAGACTACACTAGAAATTTAATGGGTAATTAATCAGTGACGTTTAAGATGGTAAGTCCTAAAATCTGTTCATATACGCAGCAATACTGCACAGATGATGTAGTTATTAAAATACCTCACCCACTGTGAAAGTGTTGCAGGTTCGATTCCCATGCAGAACAATATTTTGTGTGATCAACAAATTGTTGTTCTGATGTGTAATTTGTTTATGTTTGTTTACTTATTGTCTGTACATTGTACAAGGATTAATTTCTTAGGATAGCAGTCGACTAAAAAAAAAACCTGCACTACGGAATTAAGCCTTGTATTGCGTGGAACTTTACAAACACAAATTAACACAAACAAATCACACCTAGGCTCATAACAACTGGATCGCACAAAGTATCGTTCCGCGTAGGAATCAAACCCATGGAACTGGCACGGAAGATTGGTATCTTAACCGCTACGCCATCTGTGCAGTCAAATTTATAGCCAAGTTTTTGAATAACCTAATTTTTTGCTGTTTACTCATCTCAGGAGAGATTAATCGTTAACATCATTAGCCCTTTTTTTAGTAAACGAATTAGCTCTGTTATTTACATAAAAATATAAATATATATTTAATCCAATTCCAAAGTATCGAAATTGTTGAAAGAAAATATATTAACACATCAATACCTAGTTAAATTGGTAGAAATGTCTATAAATTGGCAACACTGATTCGCAATCCTCGTTACCGAATGAGGTGAACGAACCAAAATGCCTGCTATAAACTATTTCCACACGATTGGGTCCGGTTAAGGCGAGCTGGCGGAATCGCCTGTCTTTTGATACCGATTTTTGGCTGCTTCTACTTATTAGCTACTTAAAGCTGAGACAATTGTATTTTGGTGTCTTTATAGCAATAATAGCTTACATTATTTCGAGTAGTTGTAGAATAAATAGATTTAAATTATAAAAAAACTTGAATACGTGCGAAAAAAGGATTGTTACATATGGGATTCGAATCGACAACTATTGGAAATCCGTTCCAATCGTGCTACCCCTTACACCAACGTGAACTATTCGGGTTCGAATTTCATATGTAAGAATAATAATAATCATTATTCGCTCGTAATCAAGTTTTTATAAATAATCAAATATATTAAATGCTAAATTTCAGTAATTTCGATTTTAATTAGCAATAATCCTCTAAGATTATTACTATTTATTCTTTCCAATTGATTTGCCGTTTTTTATTATTTTTACTAACCCGTGGTATTCATAAAAGTCGCGAAAGGAAAGTAGGCAGTCACTTTATCCTGGTATACGTAAAGATTTCTGATGTTTACGCGGGTATTATACATATAAGTCTTCCCGAGATGGAATATTGGATAGTATTTGAAACATTGGAGACATAAAAATCAAATACAAACGAAATAAAATCAGTATAAATTAGTTTATTCTTTATATTTAATCGTAAATTTATATGTAATAGCTACAGTCATCAAGCTAGCTGCTGTGTATGATTATGGCTATATTATCATCCTATGGGAAAACTTATGTCCAACAGTGGATAAGTCAATAGAATAACTGGATTGATGGTTGGAATAGTTTACAAAAAAATTTCGCCTTGTTTTTTTTTTTGTATTGGCAATTTATTACTTATGCGAGCCATTGTTGCCAGCGTCAAGTTACAATTTTCTTCACAAATTATAAATTTTTCATATCTTCAGTTTATTTATATTAGTCATTCTCGGTGTGTAAATGTATTCATTGCCTTGAACAGTGCAATGGTCACACTGTTAATGGTATCTTCGTAATATTTAGGTGGAAAACGAAAATATTTGAAAAGCACTTTTAGATCATATTCACTACACCCCAGCAATACCTCCGCATTCAAATGCCATCATCAAAATTATTTAATATAACACATTAAAACAGCAAGATATTGAATGTAATAAAAGACCAACATAAAACGCTTTATATTCCGCCAAAAATAGAAAGGTGCTAAATATTTGACTAAGTTTTTCAATGTTATGTATGTGTATGTATTTAAAATGTTATGTGGAGACCGTGGCATTTGCGACAGTTAGTTTTTACGAACCTATCAAGTAACATCCCCTTTCGAACTAAGCCGTCGTAAAATGGAATATGGGGATTCTAAAGTGACCCTAACGGTAATACTATCACACAAAAACTGCTAAACAAATTTTGAGGGGGTTTTCAAACTATTATGGGGTCGCTAAATATGGTTCAGGAATTTGGGGTGATCTTATCTTATTATCTTTAAAAAAAAAGTATAGATTTCTGGCTTTATTTGTAACGACTCAAGAACATTTTATGCCCTATTTAATTTTAGGATGTATCTAAATTTTTACAGGAGGACTCATCCATTAGTTAATTATTGGATGGGTCCTCCCGTGACTATGAACGCTGTGAAGTGTTCGAAATGTAGGGAAATTAAATATCAGATACAAACGCGATAGAATCCGTGAAAATAGTTTTATTTCTAATGAAGGAAATTGGTGTTATCACAACACAACAGATGTAATGAAAACTGAAGTTTACCTGCACAGCTTGCACAGTACTCTAATTATCAATCTCTGATTATCTAAAATCTTATTATACAAACTTTGATTCTCATGAAGGATATTTCTTTATGGGATCCAGAAATTAATGATCAAAATCTTGATCTAATTTGGATGCATTAGTTGTATGCTTATACGCAATTTGAAGATTTCTTACTTAGAATTTGACTAGGTAGTTACTGTACCAGTGTCCTGGGTTCGATTCTCACGTAGTACAATAATTTATGCCTTCATAAATTTTTGTTCTGATCCTGGGTGTATTTTGTCTCTGTTAATTATATATTCGTAAATTTCCCAACAATAAAAGGTTTATTTCCTTAGTAGAAAGTGTTATCTTTAGAAAAAATAATAATAGGATATTCATCATCATCATAATTTCAGCTCATATATGTCCCACTATTGGGCTCGAGCCTCTGCCATAATGGGAGGGTAATTGAACTACTATACCACGCTGGTCGGATGTGTTGGTATAGGGTTTTGTTTCGAGTTTTCCTTCTCTCACAATGATATTATATACGTTTTATATTCCTTAGTCGTCTCTTACGATCACCCACGGGTAACGGGTGGTGAATTGTATTCTTACTTCGTCACCACACGGACGAATAGGGTATTATATTAAGAGTATTTCATTAAATTATATTTTCGAGCCGTTTGGGGTCGAAACTCTTGGGCCTTGGGGTCCCAATGCGCGCATTTTATTTAAAGAGATCGCAAAAAAATTAATCGCTGCTTCACGTGATCAGAGGGCTGGCCTATATTTTGCACAAAAGGTTAGCATTGCCATTCAACGTGGCAATGCTGCTAGCCTTCTGGGCACATTACCAGTGGACAGTGATGCGGAGGAATTTTTCGATGCCTGATTGCGCCTTTTGTTTCTCCTTTTATTTATTTATTTTTTATTCCTTATTCTATTTTCTTCTATTTTTCTGTAAATATTTTAATTTAAAACTTAGCTTTAATTGTACATATTAATTAAAATATTAAAGATTAAAAAAAAAGAGTATTTCATTCGTTATTACAGTAAGTTGATAATGTTATCTTACTTATCTAGGCTCATATACGTCTCACTGCTGGACTCAAGCGTCCTCTACAGTAGAAGGGAAATTGACCTACTACAACCACGGCGGTCATAATTGTTGGTACAGGGAATTTCGCAATACTGATATTATTTATTTAATCAAGCTAAAACAATATTTCATATAAAAACAACAACAAATTTAAAAACAAATATCATTTTCCCAATTTTCTAACAAAAACATTGATATATAATATTCGTAGGTCCATTTCGGGGAGCTCATAAATGTGAGAGAGTCGGTGTTTTATCGTCAATGCCGGACTTTGCCGAGTTTCACCGAACGTTGAACCATTCCGAAGGCAATCAGGTCTTTTACTGTCCTGATAGAAAATACGACCGCTATAAAATGTAAGGAAATTTCGTTGGATGTATTTACTGAAATTATTTAATAACGTAATATTTTTAAAGCTTGAGAAATTTATCAAACAATATTTTTCTTGTGTAATCGTTTCAAGAAAAATGAAAATTAATAACCAAATGGGATTTTTTTACATATTCTCAGAAATTTTTAATTATTATATAGGTACTTTTAAAAGTGGAAGGATGTAGGTACCGAGGGAGACCGAGACTAACCTACCTAGACCAGATCGGTCATATACTGAAGGGAGGTGGAGTCAGGAGTCTCCGAAACCGGCGAGCGTGTATGAAGAGAATTATGAATGTTGAGGAAGCGAGTGAAGTATGCAGAGATAGAGTTCTCTGGCACTCTGTTCTCTCTGCCTACCCTGCAAGGCATATGGCGTGATGATATGTATGTATGTATGTACTTTTAAAAATTACGAAAAAATCTTCAAACAATATGTAATTAAAGATATATTACTTTTTTTATTGCTAATGGTGGCAAACGGCAAGCGGAGCGGCACATTTGATGGTAAGTGTCACTGCCGCTCATGGACCTTTGCAATACCAAGGGTATAGCTCGGCCGCTGCCTACCAATACAAACCCCAAACCCACCCAGCTGGGCTTCCGGCTCTCTCGCTCACCGAACGAAGCACAATAGCGCATCGCCACTACTCAGACATCGCTTTTCTGCGAGAGTGTAGTACTACCCCAGACGGACCGGCCTGCAACTGCAGACAGAGAACTGTCAATAGCGTGATCCTAACAAATTTCTTTATGGTGATTGATTACTGTCGGGTTAGGTAGTACCATTTTACAATTTGCCCTCAAAAGGCACCCGTGCCCAAGAGTGCGATAAGTCCGCAATACGTGTGTACGACATCCGACCGATAAGGGATGAAGAATTGTATATTACAATTCTTAGTATTTATGTAAAAAATATATGCAACAGAAGGAAAACGTAGCATAAAGGCCGAGCAATCCGTCTGACCCGCTGGTCAGCATGGTATAGTAGTTTAATTTATCTTTCATTGTGGAAGAGGTTTGAGCCTAGCAACTAAAATGATGATAATAATGAGAAAAATGAGGAAACTGGGTATTTAAACT
The DNA here is from genome assembly GCA_905163515.2 of Lymantria monacha. Classification (NCBI taxonomy): domain Eukaryota; kingdom Metazoa; phylum Arthropoda; class Insecta; order Lepidoptera; family Erebidae; genus Lymantria; species Lymantria monacha. Next base: position 26,115,989 of record LR991099.1, read on the forward strand.
CCACTTTATAATGAGCTTGCTTTGGTATTGCTATAGTAAAAAGTTATTATCAGTTGGGCTACTTGTCTGTTAGTAAAAGTAATAAGTTGTAGCCGAATCAATAACCTATTTATGTAAAAACAACTTAGACAATCGTCTAGACAGATTTAGCCTAAAATAACCATACTAATTCATTAGGCAAACTATTTTATCATCTAAAATATTCAACTTAAAATTATATCTGCTGAAGAAAATATTGAATCCAATCTCGAAGTTAAGATCCCAGTGAAGTTGCTGAGATTGTCAGGAAGCGATTCACGATTTGAATAACATATCGATTCAAGCCACGTTTATACATGATAAATGTCTGGTTATAGACGAACTCTGAATATTTTTTCTAGTATTCGTCAGTCAATAATGACGTGAAGTTATTTATCCACTGCTCATGCGTCATCCATGGCATTTTTAGGGTTAGACAAATGATAAGATGTTATCATTAGTGATACTACTATAAATTCTAATAAGAGTGTTATACGCCTTTCAATTTAGCCTTTTGAAGTTTTGCATACGGCTTAATAGGGGTATAGAAAAAAAAATATTATGCATTCTATCTATACAACATGCGTTGGTCTCTTTCTTTACATTCATACTCAATAAACGGGTAGTCTTTAAAAAAAACTATAGGCTATGGGCATCGGATTCGCGGGTGCATTTTTTTTTTGTTATGACTAGCTGAATCATAGATTATATATCTTATAGTATATATAGTTCATATCTTATGGCATTCGTATGATGGGAAAAACTTCTGAATTTTATCCATCGTCAATCATCTATAAAAAAAAAAACTAATGAAGACAAAATAATAGCCATCGAACGAAATTAATTTGGTTCATATAAATCAGAACCACTGTTTTGAACACAGTTCAATTTTTACTCAAAAAACCCTTCACGCAATCCGTGGCATTTTATTCCACATTACAAAATAATTATTCTAAACCACCAGTAGCAATGTTCACAAAATTAATTTTACATGTAATAGATAAGGATGTTGAGAACAGAATTATAACGCATCTGAATACCAAACTGCTCAAAACTTTGTCTGGCGCACATGTTCGTCCAAATGACGAGCCTTCATTTACATATACATTTTAAAACTGCTTTTTGTATTTAAAAAGGCACGATGAGGATAAATCCCTGTCACACAGACTTCAAAATAACACAATGTATTTTACAGACGTACTCGGAATTATTTAGGATTTTTTTTTTGTACTTGCTATTCGGCGACAGAGTAAACAGGCCAGCTGAATAAGTAGCCGACAGCCGCTCATAGATCTTAGTAATACCTTTTTTTTTTCTATGTTGTGGGCTATGGATGTGGTCGCGCTCCGCCAAATCGGTCTGGGGCGACGGATGAGACGATACGCAACCCCATAGACCCACCGTGCAAGGACTACTCTCTTCGCCGTGCGAGCGGGCCACCGGTACCCGATCTTTGTCTGCGGTGGATCTTAGTAATATCTGAAGTATAGCTGATACGCTGTCTGAAGGTGATCTTTTTAAACCTCATATAAAATATATTTCATAGCTGTCAGGAAATACTGCAGTAGTCAGCTCATATATGCCCCCTGCTGGACTCAAGCCTCCTCAATAATAGGAGGAAAATTGATCTACTATACCAAGCTTTTCAGATTGTTTGTTATAGTTTTATTTCAAGTTTTCCTTCTCTTGTATAAATGTTATATGTATATTTAATGCCTTAGTTATCTTTTACGGCATACACGGGCAAGAGGACCTCCTCTTTCACCCGGTCAATCGTACTCTTCCACCGTCATCGTGGAAAAGGTAATTCATTCCAAAAAAAAACTAATATTTTAATGAAATAAAGGTTTTTATGGCCTTTTCTGTATTCCTGACAATGTAGAAGCAAAATTTTACTCACTTGAGTAATTGAGACATGAAAATGTAATAAACATACAAACATACTCACATGCACATTTTTAATATTAGTTATGTTTCAAGTACGGAACCTTGGAGTAATATATCTTTGAAGAGACATCTATAGTTCTTAGATGTTATTTTAGCAAGGTTGGCCCCGGATATCATAAAGTAGTTAGAAGTTCCCAACTTCGTTCCCTTTGATTCGCGTTTTATAGCTTACTTTAAGCGATTAGATATTCTCGCCCCCTTCTTGGTAGACAAACTTGAACAAACCTATATATAACGAGTATATGCGTATGTCATTTTTCCATAAGTCAACTCGAACAAGTTATTCAAGGACAAAATTGCTAATAAAATACGTAATGCATTTTCAACATTGTTAACAAATTTCTTTATAATGAAAAATATAAATACTTTTAAGGATTATTTAATAATAGTTTACTACCTACTCTGAATTAAATATTTTGTTTTAAAATTCGCAAAATTGTTTCATTGAGATAGATTATTTTAGAATTGATTTTCTTAAATAAAAATAGTTTTAATTTGTATGTATATTCGTATAAACATTAGAAGTCATTATATTTTAAATGAAACAAATAGTTGATAATAAGTTAAAACCAATGTGACAGAAAAAAAAGCCGTTAATAAAATACGTGAATATCACCATAAAATTTCTGCTACATCAAGGCACAACGGCATCATTTGAAATGAACGATAAAATACCCGGAAATATTACCCAATAAACATGCGTGTTGTGTCAAGATCTTTTAATGTTTTTGCCCGTTTTCCCAGGACAGTTAGAACATCGAAAATTCAACTGAAATGCTACAATTTTGACCCCTTTTGTGTTGGTTACGGGAGCCATTGTAAAGATCTTTCGGTCGGACCGAGGGGGATTGAAACAATGGGGTTGTCAGGGGTAGTGAGGCTACGAAAGACTGCACGTTATTCGAGGTTTTTATCGTAACTTCATGGTAATTACCTTTCCCGAACAACTATTGATTGCGACTTTATTGTAGGAAAATCTACTATTCTGGACGAGATAACGCTTTTGTTGGTAGCTTTTTTAGATTGCCTTTTTTTCACAAGGATATGTGTGACTTTATTACGGTTCGCTTGATTACTTTTTTTTTGCCGCCAATTATAATGTCAGTTTTATTATGAGGAATTGATTTTTGATGTTATTTTTAGTACTTTGAATGTCAGATTAATACAAACTAATTCTGGTTATAATAAAAAGCAAAAAAAATCTTAACAAGTTTTTATTAAGTGTATAAGTTTCGAAGAAGCGAAACAATTAACAAATAATATAGGCAAGTTTTACTGGGATTTTTATTTTTGTATATACCTACTTGGATTTACTTCTTGGGTTTACTTTTACTTGGATTTTCTTCTTGGATTTACGTGGATTCTCTTTTTTGATTTACTTGGATTTTTTTATTCTGTTATGGGTAAGTTTTAGTTGGCGTTTTACTTGGATTTCTTTAAAATACATCTCCATTCTACCCAAAACAAGAAATTCTTAACGATTCTAACTTAAAAGATAACAAAAGAATGTAGCTTTTAAATACTTATCTTTGTATTAACAATAATAATACCTTTTATTTACGTCAACATCAACCTTGTAAAATTGCATGTTGTTTAATTTAAAAGGATGGAGGCATATAATTATATTTCAATGCCTTTAAATTTAGCTTCAAAAACGATTAGGTATTTATTACAAAATAATGTATCGATTTTTTTAAAAAAACTATTTTAAACAAACGTCTTTATAAATATTAACCAAAATTTAACTAATAAATAGATACGAATTATAAATATCTTTAAATAGAATTATGCATAGTAAAATTTAAAAAAAAAGAAAATCACATAATTTTGTGCAATTCGGCAACATAGCGGAGCGCCATCTACATAGAGTCAAAGAAAAATAAGCGCGCTTTTAATATCAAATGAATTATTATTGAGTTCCGTGATATGAAGTTCAGTAACCGCATTCGAAACTAACGGATATCTGAAATGTAAATATATTAGAAACCATAACCGAAACTGATGTAAAAGTTTCGAATATTTGCCGATAGGATCGCGGTCTGTATGACACACGTTACGACACCTTTTCTTTCAACAAGCCAAAAAGAAAGTCCAAACGTCTTTCTCTGAAGGGGTACTATACACAATAGACACACACAACACACACTTAGCATTTCCCCTTTAAAATCCAATATCTGTTACCGGAAATATCGGAAACTGTTGAATAATTTCAAAATAATTTCACATCCGTAATCGTATCCCAAACCGATGTTATAGTTACTCTAATATTCGCATACGTATCCAGACCCGAACACACGCATACACATCCCTAGTTATTATCTAAAAAGAATATTTAATATATGAAAACTTTCTTTTAGTTGTTAATGGTTGAGAATGTGTTTAAAACAATTACGTATTGATATGTTAAAACGTGTAGAAGGTATTTCATTTGACTATCATTGTCTAATGTCCACTGTATTATGGTAATATCGTCCTAGATAAACAGTTACTTGGTCATTTTTCGTTATGAAAGAGAGATATATATATTTATCCTCGGTAGAATTTATTGCTGCTGTGTGGTAGCGGCAAACAATACTACCAACCTTTACTTTGCGCGTGGATGTCGTGAGCTGACTAAGAACATATCATCGCCCGACATAAAACCTACCTAATGCCGTTTGGTTAACCATTGCATTCCCAAGGAGGGTTGACGTCAGGCAGGTAGCCGGTCATAAAACTATTGCCAATAACTTTTGCAATATGTACAATATATAACGAGTACATATGCGTCGACCATAAGTAATTAGGACAATAGCAGGATGATGATGTTTTTTTTTATTTTTGTAATGCAAAGAAAGCGCTAGTGTAAAGAATATGATTTAACAGTGCTCTATTTGTTTACATATTCTGCCATAATTTTCTGAGGAACCTTTAACTGAATATTCAGCACTATTAGAACAACTTGTATTACTGAAAATCGTAACTTTAAATAAGTTTCGCAATATCAAGAAATTGAAATACTGTAATTTATGACGAAAGTTGTACAGGGCATGGCTGTAAAGCTTTGTTTTCTTTGCCTATGCCAATGGACGAAACTTACCATAAAAAAATCTATCAATTAGCACTAGCAATGCAGATGTTATAATTTTCAAAAAAAGGATATCATGAAAAATAAAATGCACCACTGCCATTTTAGATAACAAATAAACATATTAACTAACAAAATAAAACCATTATTTAGTAGAAAGTCTATTACGTGTACGTATTATACGCGTTTATTTTCCACTTTACCGGCGCCCGCCCGTTTCAATAGTCAGGCAAGGCGACATTTCTTCTGAAACTATTTTAATCCATTACCTTTCAGCGGCAAAATCCACGATTCCACTCCGTTCGAACATTCTCTAATCTATATACAACGGAGATAAGAAATGTAGACGTATTATGTCGGGAATGCTAAAATATAACGTTTTAGTTTTAAATTATATTCAATATTTTAAAGTTTTAGCGGGTTATATTAAATTATGTCATATTATTTTTTTATTAAGCAGAAAAAGTGCTAAAGAGTAGTTAATATGCAATGCATTGGCTTTATGTGTCATGTCCTGTTATCATCTTCAGAGAAAACTTTCAGTATTAGATATGTGCCATAGAATAGGAGTGAAAGAGAGCTGCTGATGAAAAACCTGGATATTAATAGAATTGACATTGGTGCACTTAATAGTATTTTGGCTGAACCTACATCAGAAGCAGCACAGCAAATATACCAGTTGGTATCAGCGGCTCTATTTCATTCTCCACCATGACAGTTATTTGAAGATGTTTGTCAGATTAGGGAACGATGAGGCTGACATGCTCTATGAGCCCAAAGCCTCCATAAAAAAAATAAGAATTAAAAAAAAAAAAAAAAAAAAAAGTTATGTGCCATTATATATGCCATTACCTTACTATAACTGTTGATGATATTATTCTGATATGCTGATAATAATGAACAAAATATTTGTAAATTTACAAAACAAATAAAAAATGGAAAAGAAACATTTTCAAACTATAATGAGTAAATTTAAGATACTGTTATTTTTATATTTTATCAAAGAAACGGATGCTCATTATACAAAGTTTGTGAGGTACTTTAATTTTTTTTTCTTTCTAGTAACACTTTCGTATTCTTTTTAATGTAACAAAATGGAGTACAAATAAAGTTTATTGTTTTATGAACAAAGAACACGGGCGTTATAAAGAAAATAGGGCTCGCTTTTATATGAAAATATTTTGTTTCTTTTAAGATGTATTACTACATTGTCGTAGATCAAAACAGATCTGTAATGCACAGGTGACTTAAGGGTCTCAGTAACTAATTTCAATATTGAGTGTTGGGGTTCAATTCCCACGCCAAGAAATTCTTTGTTCTCACGCGGTGGCCTCTCCCGAGTGACGGACTAAGTGCTAAATTGCTCTTTACCCTGGTGAACACTTAGCCCGTTTTTTTAAGTCATGCGAAAGTTAAGTAGGCTAAAACATCGTATTCTATCAACGTTAAGACATACAGAAGTTTGAATTCGCAAGGCACATGATTTTTTTTTATTTCATGTATTAATCCATTTAATTTCTTTTATTAAACATCTTTGTTTATTCTCATTTCTTGTGTCTAAATGTTATATCTACACTTTTATTTTATTTTCAATATGTATTCTTCATTTGTACCCTGTCTTTTTTAGCTTCTGTCACTAAATAAATGTTTTCATTATCATCTTCTTCTTCAAGTTTAATATTTAATAGAATCCAAATCAATAATACTTTATGGAAAATATTTTTTCCCTGCACTAAGGAAACAATCCTCGTATTACCGGACTTTACAAACATGCAATTAATGCAGACAAATTACACCCACACTCAAAACAACACTGCGGATCGTACAAAATATTGTCCTGTGTGGGATTGGACCCATGGCACTGACACGGAAGGTCATTGACTTAACCAATAAGCCATCTATACAGTCAATTGTAATCTTCAACATATGTATATATTTCAAATACGCAAATATGCAAAGCTTTATTTAATTTTATTACGAACGATCTATCATTATTTTAATATACAAATAATTTTGTTGATCTAATAATCAATTATCTAACAAAAGATTTCGACCCGGTAGATCCGCGTCCCTTAAGAATTTTTTAACATGCGTAACTTATACTACGATAACAATCAGTACTATAGCATAATACTTATAGTTTTATCAGAACCCTTCATAAGCATATGCTAGCTTCTGCTTGCAGATTCGTATAAAGTAATTTCTCATAATGATTTCTGATGTTAATGCGAGTATCATATTATTATATATATTGCATCACCACTACTAAACTGTTTATAAAATTTAATATAAAATAGTATCCAATCAATACTTGATGTAAAAATATATCTTTAAGTGAATATATATCGTACACCGTTTCAGTTGAAAAGCTTTTACGAAGGCCTAACAGTTAATGACGATAAGTAGCTGCAAACAAAAATGTTTATCGAAGCACTTTTCTTTTAACACAAAGACATGGGGTATTAAACAATGTGTTTTATAGCTGGGGCCACTTGAATGTATTCCCTTTTGTGTAAGAGTAATTTATGTTTTTATCAATTATAAGTTAAAATCTGTAACTGACGGTTTAATTTGGAGAATTATGACTTAATAATAAGACCTTATCTAGGTGTCGTAACTTAACTTGACTCTATTTACCCTGTAAGTGTCGTACAGGACTAAAATACAAAATACTAGCTTTTACCCGCGGTTTGGTTCGCGTTAAAGCACTTAAATAAATATCAAAGACCATACATTCTAATAGAACTGAATCAATGTGAATTCAGTATTTAAAAATTACTTAATACAATGAAGTTATCTTCCGTAAAAATAAAAATTATTAATAATAAGTATCCTATGTCCTTTCTAATACCTCGAAGGCTATTTGTACAAAGTTTCATGATAATCGGTTAAGTAGTTTTGGCGTGAAAGCGTAACAAACAAATTTACATTCACATTTATAATATTAGAAGACCGCAGAAAAGATGGATGGACTGCGTGAAACATGACATGGATAGACAAGGAGTGACCACAGAGATGACGTCTGATAGAGTTGTATGGAAGGAGAAGACATATTGCGTCGACCCCAAATAGATTGGGATAAGAGCAAGTTGATTTATAATATTAGTAGGGATGCATATAACATCTATGCAAGAGAAGTAAAACTCGAAATGAAACCCTATATCTCCGCGTTTAAACAGCGCAGGTAGGTTAATTTCCCTTCTATGATGGAGGAAGCTCGAACCGAAGAGTAGGACGTATATGAATTGCGACAATGGTGATGATGATTAAGATATAGTGATCATCAACATCATCACTCTATTTTATAACATATTACGCGAGGTCGACTCAAATACTTAATCTTCTGTTTCCATTGTATACGTAGTTTTATCGGTCGCCTGCCTAACGTCAACCCTTCTTGGGAATGCAATTATTAATCAAACGGCATCAGATGTTATTTACCTAAATCGATATAAGGCTCTTAGTCGTTTTTTACTACTCCCACCAGCCATTTAAGAGTTGGTATTATTCTTAGCGGATTCTTCTTTCCGTGTGGTCACGGAGTAAGAATACTATTCACCACCCCATATCTTACCCGTGGGTGATCGTCCGAGACGACTAAGGAATATAAAACGCATATAACATCTATGCGAGAGAAGGAAAACTCGAAACAAAACCCTATACCAACACGTCTGACCAGCGTGGTATAGTAGGTTAATTTCCCTCCCATTACGGAGGAGGCCCGAGCCCAACAGTGGGACATTTGTGGGCTGTGATGATGATGATGATGATTATTCTTAGCTATCACAAAACAGCAAGTGATTATTACACATATGGAATAAAATTATTAAGTTAAGTTAAATTAACTTTTTAATTATTTTTTCTAACCAGACGCTTTCGAAGCTTTAGAGAAATTTTTCTCTTTTATTACTAAAAAAGAAGATATCCAAAAATGTAAAGCATATAGGCTTAATACACTGCCCATTCATTTTTATTTACAAATAGAATACTTGAAAAAAAAAGACGTAACATCTTAACTTTAGAATTTAGCTTTTAACACTTACTAGAACTAAAAATAGCAAGTTAAGTATGTAACTCGTTTGATGGTAAGCTCGTTATGGTGTTAAACGGTATTTGTTTATCCAGAGGGAACAGTGCTTTTGATGTGGCGATGACCGTTGTATGAAGCGAGATGGTCGGGACATGATGATGTTTTAACATCTTCGGTTTTTATGAGTTTTCTTTCAAGTGACGTTCTATAGCGGAACTGTTATGAAATTCCTTTAAGGTAATATTAGAATAAAGATTTTTAATATTTCTAAATAGTTCATCGCAATTTGCCTAATGACTAATTAGCGTGTTGAGACATTTAGTATATATTTTTAAAGAGAAATTTAGTTATAGTGAATATTTTAAATATGTTGCATCATTATAATCGTCATCTCAGCTCAATATGAAAGAGAGTATTGGTGTAAAGATGCGAAAGGGAATGCTCCGATGGTTCGGACATGTGGAAAGAATGCCGAACGAACGTCTGGAGACCGAGACTAACTTACCTAGACCAGATCGGTCATGTACTGAAGGAAGATGGAGTCAAGAGTCTCCCAAACCGGTTAGCGTGTATGAAGAGAATTATGAATGTTGAGGAAACGGGTGAAGTATGCAAGGATAGAGTTCTCTGGCACTCTGTTCTCTCTACCTACCCTGCAAGGGATATGGCGTGATTTGTATGTATGTATGTATCTCAGCTCATATAATACTCCACTGTTGGGCTCGAAATTCCTCCACAGTGGGAAGAAAAATGACTTACTACGTTTCGCTTTCCTTGAATTAATATTACGTGTATATAATATCCCTTAATCGTTATTTACATACAAAAGAGATAGAAACACTAAAATTTAAATATCTCAAGGATATTCTTTTTTTAAATGTACAATACTTTCTTATTATTTCATTAATATTACGTAACAAGTTTTAAAGTACATTCACGATATTACAATTTCAACACACAATTGTAAACGTTTAAATAAACACATGTTCAAATACGAAGGTCATTTTTGTATTTTATATGTCCATATGTTAGGTAAATGAACTCGTTAATGTATATAAATATAATAATGTACAAAATTAGTATGAATTCAACTCGGCAAGTCACGACTTTGATAAAGATCGGTTAATAATAAGGATACTTAAAGAAAATATTGTGGTCTCGGAAAAATGGAATCTAATTCTGCTGTGTGGTAGCGGCTACGAATACTACCAACCCTTAGTTTGCTCGTAGATGTCGTAAAAGACGACTAAGAGCCTTATAACGACCTGGGCCGACTCCATCTGATGCCGTTTGGTCAACAATTACATTCCCAAGGAGGGTTGACGTCTGGCAGGCGGCCGATCATAAAACTATTGCCAATAACTTTTACAATATGTACTATGAAAGAAGAGTACATATTGTATCGACCCTAAATGGTTGGGATAAGATTTGGAGAATGATGATTGGTAATAAACATCATCGTAATATAATAACTAACCTACCTAGACCAGATTAGTCACGTACTGAAGGAAGGTGGAGTCAAGAGTCTCCGAAACCAGCGAGCGTGTATGAAGAGAATTATGAGTGTTGAGGAAGCGAATGAAGTATGCAAGGATAGAGTTCTCTGGCACTCTGTTCTCTCTGCCTACCCTGCAAGGGACATGGCGTGATGATACGAGTATGTATGTAAATATTGCTAGGTTCACACTGTTGACAATTTTCTGTCTACAGCCATGAGCCGGTACTACCTCTCGCAGAAATTCGACGTCTCAGCAATGGCAATGTTGCCCTTCGTTCAGTGAGCAAGAGAGTTGGTAGACTAATATTTTAAGTGGGTTTTGCTTGGTAGGTAGCGGTTTAGCTGTACCTTTAGTATTGCAAAGGTCTATAAGCGGCAGTAACACTTACCATAAGATGTGCTCCTTGCCCGTTTGCCACCATAAGCAAAAAAAAATTAATTACATTGTGACTGTAATACGAATATCTATTTTTTTTTAATTTTCTTTAAAAAAGATACCACCCTTTTTTTGTGCGGTCGACTATGGATGCGTTTTGAAGAGGCGGCGCGTGACCCCATAGACCAACCATTCAAACTCCTCTCTTCGCCGTGCGAGCGGGCCACCGGTACCCTATCTTTGTCTTCGGTGGCAAAAAAAAAAGAAAAAAAAATACAGATACCACCCAGCACTAAGTAAACAATCCTCGTATTGTGGGGGACTTTACAAACATGCAATTAACGCAGACAAATTACACGCAGACTCAGGACAATACTGTGGATTGTACAAAGTACCTCCTGCGTAGGAATAAAACTCAAGGCAGTGGTGCGGTATTTTAACCTTTACGCCATCTGTGCAATCAATATCATCATTCAACACGTCGTTTGTTTAATGATAGAAGGACAGCTATCGTTAATGTCAATACTGTCGCTAGTAATGTTACTAATGTTTTTTTTTTTACTGCCTATGTTGATATACGAGTTATTGGACCACCCATTTACTTAGTATAGTAGTTAATTTTTTACTTTTAAAACTTCCGTTTTATCCTTTTTAATTTAATTTGAAGGATAAGAAAAGAAGTTCGACAAAAAGGCAAATAGAAAGCAACACCCGGGTATTTTTTTTTTAAAGTCACCAACCTTGCACTAAGGAAATAATCCTTGTATTGCAGAGGACATAACAAACATATAATTAACGAACACAAATTACACCCAGACTTTTAAAACATGTAGATCAGCTTAAATTATTGTTCTGCGCGGGAATCGAACCCGAAACATTGGCATTGTATACATATACTTTTCTGTATTTTCTTTTTTTTTTTGAAGACACTTCTTTTTTAATGTTAATTTTTTAAATTTGCATGTTTGTTTATGGTAAAACCTTTGACGTAAAAACCCCGATTAATTAATTGATGCACTAGAATTGCCAAACTACATAATTAGTTGGCCTCGCAAGTAGGTTATCGCCGTTTTAATTTCTGTATTACTGTAACTTCAGCTCTAACAACGTTTAGTACATATTATTTAGGATTTTTATAAATACATTTAAAGGGCAATTTGTAATTGCAAAAAATACCGACTGTATAGATAGCATAGGGGTTAAGATACCGACCCACCAGACCAAATGTAGTCGGTTCAATTATCACACAACAATATTTGTTGCAATCCACAAATTGTTGTTTTAGTGTAATTTGTGTCCGTTAACTACAATTTGTAAAGTCCGCCGCAATGCAAAGATAATTTCCTTAGAGGCCGTCCATTAATCACGTGATTTTGTTATCACATTTTTTAACCCTCCCTCCCCCTTGGTGATACGTGAAGTTCTCGTTTAAACGTTAAAACCCCTCTCCCCACTTTTAAACCTCACGTGATTAATGGACGGCCCTTAGTGCTGTGTTAAAAAAAAAAGTTACAAATTATACTCAAATGTTGTCCCAATTACTTAGGGTCGTTGCAATATGTACTTCTCTTCCATCGTCGGTAAATATTACAAAAAATATTGGTATTCATTTTATGACCGGTTTCCTGTCTCACATAAACTTCTTAGGAATGCAATTGTTGACCAAACGGCATCAGTTGGGATTAGCCCAGGCAGATATAAAGCTCTTAGCCGTATTTTACTACATTCACGAGCAAAGTAAAAGTTAGCAGTGTTTTTAGAAGCTACTACACATTAATATTTCTTTTTTTTAATAAAAACACCACCCAGCACTAAGGAAATAATCCTTGTATTGCGGGGGACTTTACAAACATGCAATTAACGCAGACAAATTACACCCAGACTCAGGACATCTCTTTGTGGATCGCACAACTTAATATTATTAAAACAAAATAATATAATAAATATCATAAGATTTATGATATTATTATGTTTTATGGTTACCAAGGTTTATTCACAGACCTCTTCAAGTTACCAGTGATTGTATTGTCAGTATATTTTATAGAAGAGAAGCAGACCTTCAATTTAAATATTCATTCTTTAAGCGCTCGTTTTATAACTTTAAAATGGGATTCTGTTTTTTATGAAATAATGTATTTATAAGCCATCCCGACTAGAAATTTTTTCGTCTTCCTTAGCAGGACCGGACCGGGCATGCCCGATCTGGACCAGATAAGGTATGTAACGCAGAAGATACATCTGGACCCGATCAGGAAAACCTTATCGGGTCCAGATCAGGCATTCCTGATCGGGTCCAGATCAGGCGTGCCTGATCGGGTCCGGATGAAATTTTACTGATCGGAACCAAATCAATCATCTGCGTTATATATCTTGCCTGATCCAAAACGAGTATGCCCAGTCCGGTTCTTTTAAAAAACATGAATATCTTAAAGATCATGTTTAATAGGTAAAAATATAAATTAATATATGACGTAGACACCGAATGCAGTGCTATATTCTTATCGTAGAGTCCCAGTGAGCCGTTCCGATTATGGCGCAACCACCAGATGCTAACGACTGCAACTGTCGCCTGAATTTCTCATTCATGACCTGATCGATCTGTTTTAATCTGATTCGATATCAACTAATTTAATATTAGGCCATGTCATTACGCTTCGGAGAATCTTAACACCGCGATTCAAATAATGACGTCATTTTACTAACGCCATCTATTTATTATGACGCAAAACATTAAATGTTAGAATGGTTGTTACAATTTGAAATAAAACTACTTTTACGGATTCTATCGCGTTTGTATTTGATTTATAATTTCCCGACGTTTCGAACACTTTACAGTGATCATGGTCACGGGAGGACTGAGGTGTCTTACGTCCAATATGTCATTGTTATTACAGAAATTTATTTATATCTACCCTATAAGATATTAAATTTTGACCCACATTTTTATACAAAATTAATACAATTCATTGCCAGTACAAAAAGAGAATGATTCTATATATAAAATTTATGTTGTTTATGATTTTTTATTATTAAGGTATTTAATTTATGATAATTATTATTGTGGCAATTTTACAATTTTTACAAAACTAACAAAAACTATTCAGCTACTACCGGATCGGAACGCGGCCACTCTGAGAAAGATCCGGCGAGAAAACTCAGGAGGCATGATACTAATTTTATTATTGAATTTTTGAGTGGCGGCCTACTTTATCTTACTAAAGTAAAGTGTTCGAAACGTCGGGAAATTATAAATCAAATACAAACGCGATAGAATCCGTAAAAGTAGTTTTATTTCAAATGTGTAATACTCGCGTAAACATTAGAAGTCATTATGGTTGTTACAATATAATATTTCTATCTATCTATGTTTTCAAATGTTAGGTACACTGATATATATATTATTATAATTTTTTTTACTTTAAATATAAATTATTTTTATATTATTAATTAAACATTATTATTATTATTAAATACATATGATTAATTAAAGATTTCAGATTAATCTCCTCTGGTGCAAATACAATTTCGCCGTGGCATAAATATGACAATCATGTCATTTTTTTGAATTTTGATTGATATTTTTTTTGTGTTACGAAAACTGTTTCTGGTTCTGATATACTACAAGCCTTACTATATACTTGATGATATTTCACATCAGGCTATCCTTATTTGGTCCTCATCTGGTCCTGATCCGGTATGCCTTACCATACTTGATGTTATTTCACATCAGGCTATCCTGATCAGGACCAGACCTGGTCCTGATAGGGTTTGCCGGATCCGGCATGCCTCATTCTGTCCTGATCGGGTCCTGATCCGGTATGCCTTACCATACTTAATGATATTTCACATCAGGCTATCCTTATTTGGTCCTGACCTGGTCCTGATCCGGTATGCCTTACCATACTTAATGATATTTCATATCAGGCTATCCTTATTTGATCCTGATCTGGTCCTGATCCGGTATGCCTTACCATACTTAATGATATTTCACATCAGGCTACCCTTATTTGGTCCTGATCCGGTATGCCTTACCATACTTGATGTTATTTCACATCAGGCTATCCTGATCAGGACCAGACCTGGTCCTGATCGGGTTTGCCGGATCCGGCATGCCTCATTCTATCCTGATCGGGTCCAGATACATGATCTGGTTGGACCATACTTTTTTTCTAGTCGGGATGTTGATTTTTAATTATTTTTAATACTCTCTACGACTCATCAATGAGCATTTATACTATGGATATATACTATGGATTAGTCTACTACTACTACTATGGATATAATACTATGGATTAGTCTCGCCCCGCCAAATCGGTCCGGGGTGACGGAGAAGGCGGCGCGTGACCCCATAGACCCACCGTAAAAACTCCTCTCTCTTCGCCGTGCGAGCGGGTCACCGGGACCCGATTTTTAACTTCGGTGGCCCGCCCGGCGGTTCACCCTCACGGGTTCCTCTCGTCGACGCCCCGACAGATTTCGCCGTCGGGGCGTCGCCCTCACGCGGTGGCCTCACGTCGGGTGACCGGACAATTCCCCGGTCCGATCACCCGAAGCCTCGGTTAGGGCGGCATCAGGCGCAGGTATTCGCGCCTGCGCCACCCCGGCCGCTGGCGGCGGCCCGGGGCGCGGGAATCCTCCCTTGCCCGTTCCGCCGCTTCCTTCTGCGAGATGACAGCCTCGCAGAAGGCGGCGACCGCGTCCCAGTTCCTGATGCTGTCGACCATCGCCCTTGCGACGGCCGGCAGCGTCAGGTCGGCACCGATGACAGCGACGAGGTCACGGCGCTGCCGCTCCCATCCCGGACACACCTCCAGCGTGTGTTGCGCCGTGTCCTCGTCACTCCTGCAGTGGTGGCAGGCCGGAGTCCACTCCCTATACACGACCCTGTGCAGGTACAACCCGAAACACCCGTGCCCCGTTAATACCTGCACCAGCCGAAAGGTGAGGACTCCGTGCCGCCGCTCCATCCACTCCATCCGCCGCCTCAACGGTCTCCACGCCGTGCCTAGGCCTCTCCAGCCGCGTAGCCCAACGGGCGATGACGTCTCGGCGGGCATCCACGCGCCAGGTGGCTATCTCGCTCAACGATGGGGAGCCACCTTCCTCGCGCGCTGTGATAACCCGCCGGTAGAGGTCGGAGAGCATCTCCGCCTCTAGGTCCCACGGGGGTGTCCCGGCCAACAGGCACGCCGCCTCTGTCGACACCGTGCGGTACCCGCGAATGGCTCTGACCGCCATGGCTCTCTGTGGCCTCCACAGAACCGCCCTGAGCTGGGCGTTCAGAGCCCTCGCCCACACGGGTGCGCCGTACATGGCCATCGAGCGGATGACCCCCGCATACAGCCGTCGGCCCTCGAAACTGGGTCCGCCCACGTTCGGCATGAGTCGAGAAAGGGCGGACGCCGCGCCGACAAGCCGGGGAGCAATCTGTCGGAAATGCTCCCGGAACCACCATCGCCCGTCGAGCACCAGACCCAAGTACCTCATATGGGCCTGGATGCTGATGTGGATGGAGTTTACCACTATCGAGGCGCCGATGGGTAGCCTCACACGGGGCCCGTGGAAAAGTAGGGCCTCCGTCTTGTTTAGGGCCACCCTGAGCCCCAGCGCCTCGATCCGCCTGACCATCTCCTCGGTGCCGAGAGTGGCCAGGCTCGCCGCCTCTTCGAGTGTCCTGCCCCGGGCTGTGACGAGCGTGTCGTCAGCGTAGCACACCAAGCTCAGCCCGGGGGGGAGACTCCCTCTCAACGCCCAGTCGTACCCGATGTCCCACAGGGTCGGCCCCAGAACCGACCCCTGTGGAACGCCGCACGACATGGGCGTCCGCACAATGTCCCCTGCGGGACCCGCGCAGAGGATACTGCGGCCCTCCAAATAGTCTGCCACCAGCCGCCTGAGGTACAGGGGCACTCCATGGAACCGGAGCGCCTCCCTGATGCAGCCGAATGGCAGACTATTGAATGCGTTGGCGATGTCCAACGACACCGCCAACAGCACTCCCTTCCCGGCGACGGCCTCCGCGGCCGCCTGCCTCAGGCGTAGTAGGGCCCCAATGGTCGAACGCCCCCTCCGAAACCCATACTGAGCGTCCGACAGATCGGGCCCCACCTCCTCCAGATGTCGGACGATGCGGGCAGCGAGCACACGCTCCAGCAGCTTACCCACATCGTCGAGGAGCACGATGGGCCTGTAGGCCGACGGCAAATCCGGGGACCGTCCCGGCTTTGGCAGGAGAACCAACCTCCCTTCCTTCCAGCACTCAGGGAACCGTCCAGACGTCAGACAGGCGTTGAACAGCTGCCTGAGGCGAGGCTCGAAGTGCTCGAGGAGCGATGTCAGCACCCGGACTGGAATTCCGTCCGGGCCGGGGGCCGTGGTGGCGGAACGAATCTTCGCCACGGCCGCCCCCACTTCCGACTCCGTCACGGGCGGAACACTCTCGTCGTCGTCGGCCTCCCGGTCCTGATCTGGCGGAGCCATAACCGGGGGCGTGTGTTCCGACTGCCGTGGAAACAGCTCCTCGACCACCCTACGAAGGAAGTCGGGCTGGAGGGTCTCGGTGAGGGGGGGGGCCCGCGCGCGAAGCTTGTTCAGCGCCGCGCGATATGGGCGACCCCAGGGGTCACGGTCGAGACCGTCCAGCATCTCCTGCCAACTCGCGCCCTTGGCGGCACGGATGGCCAGTCGAAAGGCAGTCCGCGCACCGCGGTACGCCTCGTACAGCTGGCCCTCCCGCTCGACGTCGCGGTGACGCCGCCGGCTGCGGGTGTAGGACCTTCGGGCACTGATACACGCCGCACGTAGGTCCGCCAGTCTTGGGGACCACCAGTAGACCCCCTGCCTCGGAGGTGGACGCCGCCGCACTCTGGGCATGGCCGCATCGCAGATCTGCGTTAACGCACTGCGAATGCGGACAGCCTCAGCGTCCACTCCGTCCGCTGGGGGTGGTGAGGACAGCCACGTGCTGACAATGGCCGCCTCCGCCAGTAGATCCCTGTCAAGACGACCCACAGCCCACCGCGGAAACGCGGGAGCTCCGTCCGCCCTGTGACCCCTACCGGGTTCCCGGGGGGAGACCTCCATCCGGATGTACCGGTGGTCCGACAGGGTCTCCGCCTCCTCCAGGACACTCCAGTTCCTCACCCGTGGCGCGACGGCGGGGCTAGCGAACGACAAGTCCACTATCGACCCGCCCTGCCGCCGCACGCACGTGTTCACCGAGCCTCTGTTCAGAACACAGAGGCCCAGTGAAGCCGCCCACTCATTGACCGCCCGCCCGCGGTCGTCCGTCGTAGGGGACCCCCACGCCGTGGATTTGGCGTTAAAGTCCCCCAGAACCAGGACGAGACCCGGTGCCAGTCGCCGTATCGAGGCCTCCAAGGTGGTGAGTGAGGCCCCGAAATCGTCCATCCTCCTAGTGGGGGAGAGGTATACGCTGTAGAGCGTGACCCCTCCCCACTCCGCCGCGACAAATTCCTCGCCCCTATCCAAAAGGGACAAGGACGGGAAGTGCCGCTGCGTTGAGACGACGATTGCCGCGGTACCGTTTCGACTGACCACCCAATTGGGGCGATCAGGCACGGCGTACGGTTCCGCGACTACGGCTGCACCAATCGACCACTCCGCCATGGATTGCAGGAGGAGATCCTGCGCTCCGGCGGAGTGGTTGGTGTTGGCCTGCAGGAGGAGGTGCATGGCTGGTGTACCCATTATCGGGTTGTATCCATGACCTCCTCGCCAGCGGGCGATCGGACCGCGCTAGGAGCGGGAGCGGCCGTGGTCGTAGGGCCGCCCCGCGCCTTTGGGGCCGAAGCTGGAGGTTTGCACGCCCCAGAGCCCATGCGGTGCTTGGCGGGCTTATTGCCCGCCGCACACGCGGGGCAGTGGGGCGGGGCGGCGCAAGATGCCGCCACGTGCCCGGTCTGACCGCAGCGGAAACACAATCCGCCGCAGTCGAAGCAATTAGTGCACGTCGGTCGAGTGTGTCCGACCGCCATGCACTTGTAGCACCTCGCAGGCCGGTGCTCAAGCACGGTTACCCGCGCCGAGCTCCAGCCCACGAGGAGCCTGCCTGAGCCGGCCAGTTGCCTGACCGACTCCACCGGGCACTGCGCCCAGGCAGCACCTACGCCACCCGGACCGGGACGAATGGCACCGACCCGGACGGTGTCTATGGGACATCCGGTTTTCGAGGCAATAGCCTCCCGGATGTCTTCCACCGTCACTGAATCGTCCAAACCCGAAATGCGCATTTCGGCGCACTTGACGGGCCTGGCGATCTTGATGCCACCCTCCTCGGCGAACAAACCTCTCAGCTTCTCGGCCGCGCTGTCGGCCGTCTTGGCGCCCTCGGCCCCTGGGAACTCGAGAATTCGAGCCCCCGTCCGGGCCTTGCGGGTCCTGGCTTCGACGCCTCCAATATCGGAGACGTCTAGCTCCCGCCGGGCCTTCCTCAAGACGGCCTCGTAGCTGAGGCCCTTCTCGGCCGCCTCGGGCAGCACAGTGATCACCACTGCGGCCGTCTTCGGCGACTTGAGCCCCTTGCGCGGTCTCTTCTTCCGTCCGGCTCCTGCCTGAGGAGCGGGGACCTCAGCGGCGCGCTTGGCCTCCGCTCTCCTCCTTTGGCCGCGACTCCTTCTGTCGCGTTCGGCTACCTGCCAACCCTGTTCGGGTACGGCAGTCGTGCCAGACGCGGAAGGCCTCGTCGCGGCCTCGCTGGTCGTCGCCGGCGGTGTTGTTGCGGGCGACTTCAGCGGTCCGGCAGGAGCCGGAGCCGTCTTCCTCCTCAGGGCGGGTCCCTTCGGAGCTGGGCCGGGGCCTTTGGGCTTAGGCCCGGCCGCGGCCGCGGCGTAGCTCCCCACGCGGCCACCCTGACAAGGCAGCGGGGCGGGGGCTGGTGCCACATGCGGCCGCTTATCCGCGGCTAAGGGCGGCCGGACACGTGGTTCTGGAGGCAGTCTTGCCTCCAGAACGGCCACACGCGCATCAACGAGTTTGCCAACTGCGTTGATGATTTTGGCGAGGGCCTCGTCCGACAAGCCTCCCACCTCCAGCGTCGGGGTCGGCTGAGCCCCTCCAGGGGCCCGCTCCGCGGCGCCTGGCGGCTTTGGCGCCGCAGGGGCGCTAGCCGGCGGCAAGCGGTCCGCGGGGAGAGGCGTCAACCTCACCACGGGAACAGGGAGTTTCACCGCGGTGACCGCGCCAGCGTCAGCCAGCGGCGCGCGCTTCGCGGCGGCAGGCGTCTTCCTCGCCGCGGGGACGGGTGTGACGCTGACGCCATCACCCAACGTCGTCGGCGCCGCAGCGCGAGGCGGCTTTGGCGCCGCAGCGGCCGCCGAGTATCCGGCCCTGGCCGACAGCGCGGCTGGCGCCGGTGACACGAACAGCGCCACCTGCGCCTTGAGGTCGTCCACGTCTATCAACAGCTGGCGGTTTGCGCGACGCATTTCCGCCAGCATGTCGCCCAGGTTCCGGTTTCGGGTCCGCAGGCCTGACATCTCGCCTCTAAGGCGGACATTTTCGGCCTGCAGATCCGTGGCCTCGCCGGCGCGGACAGCGACCGCCGCCGCCCTTTCCATGACCGAGGTCCCTCGCCCTCTTCGGGAGGCCTGGATCTTGAGTGGAGGCATGTTGGCCACGCTCCCCTCGGTTTCGGCGCTCGAGCTGCCTCCCTTACTCAGGGGGCGCTTTCGCACCTGCGAGGGGAGGGCCTCCTCCTTCTTAGTCGCGGTCGCCGGCGGCGTCTTTGCTGCTAGACGCGCCGACGACCTAGTGGGGCCTTCACCAGCCGACCCACTGTCCTTTTTGGACGGCCCTGCGGGAATATCACCGCCCTCGTCCATTCTGACGGTAGATCCGCCCCCCTCATCTTCGGACGGCTCTGCGACATCGCTGTCGCCCTCGTCCGTCGACGGCTCTGCTGCGAGTCTACCGTCCTTCTTCTCTTCAGCGGCGGCAGCCTCCCTGCGCGCTCGCCGCTCCTCCAGCCGCCTTTTGTGGCTCAGGCCGTTGCCCCGAGACTTTCGAGGCGACCTCCTCTTCTTCTTCTGGGCCTCCACGGTTTGTGCCGGGCCCTCGGCGGACGCCTCAAGTCCTGAGGACGAGGCGTCGTCTTGGTCAGTTTTTGATCGGCTTGACCGGGCCTTGGGGTGAAGATCGCTACAATCCCCGTCGTTATTTTTATTTAATTTATCAGCATCCATTATTGATCCCACGATTATGGGAGATACAATACGTCGACCCGGGCAGAGATCCCTTTACCCGGGCAAGCCTACATTTACCAACCAGGGGGTCAGCCGGTACCCTGGCTGGAGCGTGCTAAGAACAGAACTACCCATCTGCCATGCATCTTCTCGCCGCACGCCAGAACTTAAGATTCTGGGTAATTTCCGAGTCCGAATGTTACTTCGAACTCTTTATAGAGGTTGTCTTCCTCGCGGTCCGGGCGGTTAAGCCAAGACCCTCGCTCCTGATACTACGCCTCAAGACAACGTGTCTTGAAGCAAGATATCAGGTTTACGATGTGTGGGCGGTGGCATGTGCCTGCCCAGCCCTCAAATGAATGAGTGACTGAGCCCGTCCCAATATTTCGCGTCCTATAACCTCTACTACGATTGTAGTAGAGTGAGGAGCGAAATCGCGCAGATATTCGCTACGGACGACAGTACAACAGAAGAACTGGGGACCGCCGCCCGCACCCAGGGTACACCGCGTGGAGGTTTCTGGGATAGTACCCCATACAATACAAATCTAGGCTCGGTACAAAAATGTGTGGTGGGTACCCCCACAAGGTATTTTTTTTAAGATAACACCCTGCACTAAGGTAAAAGTCCGTAGTATAGAGAATATAATATAATATATAGACTTTACAAATATATAATTAACCGACAACAACTGAAACCAAATAGATTGCACAAAGTATTAATTATCCTGTGTGGGAATCGAATTCTCGATACTTGGCATGGTAGTTATCATAACCACTACGCCATCTATACAGTTTTATCCTTTAGAACTGAAAATAGTCATAAAATATGGCTGGCACTTCTTTATTTATTCCTTCGAAATTAACCTCTTATTAAGGACGAATTTTTTAAAGTAGGTACAAAAAAACAATGAATCTAATTTATTCTTTATTGAGATTTGTTCATCTTATGAAAAAAAAAACAATAAGTAAAAAAAATAGTGAATATTAATAGTAAATTTCATCTAATTTCTCTTGAATTATTAAAAAGAATAATCCGTGTGGTGACGGAGTAATACCCCGCTTACCATACATAGCAATAATGACAAAAAGCCCATCCAATGAATGTTAGCGCCATAGTATTCTATAAGGAATTAACGTTCAGCAATCCACGGCGAATTACTGAATGATAATCATGATTATCCGTGTGGTGACGGAGTAAGAATACAATTCAACATGCCCTATCTTACTTGTGGGTGATCGTAAGAGACGACTAAGGGATAAAAATTTGCATATACCATATAACATCTATGCAAGAGAAGGAAAACTCGAAATAAAATATACCAACACGTCCGATCAGCGTGGTGTTCTAGATCAATTTCCCTCCTATTTTGGAGAAGGTTCGAACCCAGCAGTGTGACATATATCAGCTGAGATGATCATGAGATGATTAAAAAATAACCAAACGTACACAATATATGCCAATTTCCCTTAAAAGATTAGAATTAATTGAACAAATGATAAGTTGTTCAAACAACTTACACTTGCATAGATCTAATCTTGCATTTAACAAGTTCGATATTGAGTCTTGCATATGATTACGTTACTATAATAAAAGCAGAACGTCATAAGCATGTAAAACTCGTTTGAACAAGTCTATCGGAACAGGTGTCAAGTGTATCCATTTGCTTATAGTCTATACATTTGATTTTATATTGCAAGGGTTCCGTATGATGTTAAAACCTTTTTTATTTCTTATAGTGGCAAATTATTTAGAAGTACACTCGATCGTAAGTTTTACTGCCGACCATGGATCTTTTCAATATCAAGGTTAAAAGTAAGTAAGTAAGCCGCTGCCTATCAACCAAAATCTCGTTTAGCGAGCGAAGCGCAACAGCATATTGTCATTGCTCAATCGTCACTTTTTTACGAAAGTGTGGTAATACTACGCGGTTGTAGACAGAAAACTGTCAAAAGTATAGTCCCACAATTACTTTAATAAACTACTGTGCGATTTATTTTTATTCCTTTTGGAAAAGACAGGCAAGCAGTCCAGCTGATTATGATTATTATCTCAGCTCATATCCCACTGCTGGACTCGAGCCTCGTCTACAATATGATAGAACGTGATGGTTTATTTTAAGTTTTCTTCTCCACTGCAGATGTTATATACATATTATATTCCTTAGTTATCTTTTAGGATACCTGCCGATAAGATTGGGGTGGTGAATTATACTCCGTAACCACCAGCGTCAATTTGAGGCTAGTCAAGGAACCCTGTAATAACAGATACGCAGCCAATTCATTGCGTACCTTAAAGTGGTTTTTCGATCTATTACCATTCCCAGTTAAATAACAAAAGCAAACAATGTATTATATTTAAACCAAATTTTATTCGACGGAACTCGTATCACATATTTCAACTCCATTTTTGCATTATATTAAATTATAACAATAAACAGTACAGAAATAAAATTGCACTTTAGACTCATATAAATAGAGTTACATTTGCAGCAATTCTGTGTATGCCAATATCAGCAGATGTTGATAGATGCAAATTGATGTGCCAATGTGGAATTTTAAGTCAACTTGCGAAATACAGCCTTTACTAGTTACATGTATTGACACGAAAAGTCTAAGGATATGGTTTATTTTACTTGTTAAGCCTAATTTCTTCTCCATCAGCTCATAAGGGGAGTACGAGGTATTCAGGGGAGGGGGCAGAAGGTCGAGTCGAATCTTTCTAAATCTCACTTGCGGTAGAGGAGGGGGGTTTGGGGTTGTCTTGGCAAATATCACGTAATTTTTTTAAGCAGTAAATGGTGTAAAACTGCGCGATAGCTAAGTTAAATGAAAGTAAAAAAAACCTTTATATCCAAGTACAAGTTTTGAAAAATCTCACGTGAGATTCCGATCGAGAAAAATCTTACGACATCTCACCCAGAGGGGAGGGGGGTCAAAAAAGCCTCACGTAATTAATGGACGCCCCCATATGACTGCACAGATGGCTTAGTGGTAAATATATATTTCGTGCTATTAGCGTGGGTTCGGCTCCCACGCAGGACAATTTAAGTTTAGTTGTAATTTTCTCTGCATTAATTGCATATTTATAAAGTCCCACGCAATACAAGGATTGTTTAATTGAGGGTTGTATTCTAAAAAAAAAGAAAGAAAAAAGAAATCTTCGTGCAATTACAATGTAATAGTGAACTAGAATGCATCACATCGAGTTTGTCCAAGTCGATTAAACGAACGAATCGATAAAACTTACCCTAATAACTATAAATCACGACCAACTTACCTGTAAAAAAAAAACTATGCGTTAATAAACGAGTCATCATAAATCGTACAATATAAGTTTTTGAACGAAAACATGTAGCTATTAAGAACATGTTGAGTGCCTGCCGTGTTATGTCATTAAACATACATACATACATACATCATCACGCCATATCCTTTGCAGGGTAGGCAAAGAGAACAGAGTGCCAGAGAACTCTATCCTTGCATACTTCACTCGCTTCCTCAACATTCATAATTTGCTTCATACACGCTCGCCGGTTTCGGAGACTCTTGACTCCACCTTCCTTCAGTACGTGACCAAACTGGTCTAGGTAGGTTAGTTATTAAAAAATATATATTTGGCCGGCGAGCGTGTATAAAGAGAATTATGAATGTTGAGGAAGCGAGTGAAGTATGCAGAGATAGAGTTCTCTGGCACTCTGTTCTCTCTGCCTACCCTGCAAGGGATATGGCGTGATGATATGTATGTATGTATATTTGGTATTTATAATAGGATAGACAATGTTCATAATAAGATATCATTGAATTCAATGTTAAATAATGATTTCTGATAACTGAAATTTTGCATTTAACATGCTTGATTATTTATAAAAACTTGATTACTAGTGAAAAATGATTGTCACATATGGGATTCGATCCCACGTCTATTGGAAATCCGTTCCAATCGTGCTACCATTTACACTAGCGTGACCTGATGTATGACATTCAACTTTCGCTTTTTTTTTATTTTCGTGAGAGGGATTTCCAATAGGTGTCGGTTCGAATTCCATGTGTGACAATCAATTTTTGCTAGTAATCAAGTTTTTAATGATTTCTGATATTTACGCGAGTACCTAATAACACATTTTAAATAAATATATCACGATGGCAAAACGTTTTGGCGTTTGGGTTTTCCTTCTCAAGCAATGATGTTATTTGCATTTCTTAGAAGTCTTTTACGATGCTTACATGCAAGAGGGATAGTGAATTATAAGCTTTTTTACGTCACTACACGGCAAGATTTAAACCTTAAGAAGGTGTAAGTAAGAAGTATGAAATCTGAAACATGACTGCGCATACGACGTAGTAAATAGCGCGTGTCGTGGTTCAATAAAATAGATTTTTGTGCGATCCATATTTAATTGTTTTTAGGTGAATTTTACGTCTATTAACTGTAAGTTTGTAAAAGCCACCACGACATAGTGTATATCTTTAGTGCAGGTATTCTCTTTAAAAAATATAATCTAGATTGCTATATTTTTTTCAATAGAATAATATGCAAGTACATCTTTCTAACTTTTGAATGGACCGCATAATGTATTTAACTGCAGAGTCAATCATATTCGCTATTGGCGTATCCGTGTCACCATGTAACGAAGAAGATCAAGAAAAACTTATATACACTAAAAATATAAGAAATATAATTCATTTTGCTATTATTCTCGAGTTGTCTCTCAGATTTTGTAATATTTAAAGTCCTAGGTCTCCATGCTCGATCAACAACTCATATGAGTTCATAATTTTCGCACATCATTGACAAAATATCTATGACATTGTAATCTTTTGTTATATTTTAACACTTGCTTTAACTGAATGTATCTTTAAAAGCAAGCAATAGTCATCAATTAAAAACATAATCTTCGAAAAATCACAGATACACTGCGAGTTTCAAACTTGACACCGTTATGCAGAAATGCAAGTCTATTGTTCGTCCATTAAGATGCCATTTTAACAATAGATGACGGAAAAAAAGACACAAAAAAGCGAAGCAACCGAAGCAAGTGAAGCAAACCTTCCTTGTTTTACGATCAGTTCTTTCCTCGCAGGCGTCGTAAGACAAGACTAAAAGATTCATTTAGCATTACTGCACTAGGAATTTACATAGATTTACTCTAGTTTTCTATAAGTAGGCAAAGACCTACGGCTTGCCACAAGCCTAGCACAACTCACTTGCTTCATTAACATTCATCTTCTTGCATGTTTAATGATTAGATGTAATTTTAATAAAGCCTTTCGGAGGTATACATCTAGAAAACACTGTTATAAATGCTCTAAGCAGATGAAATCTCTTGTAAAAGATAGGAAACTGGAAATATGTATACCAAACCGTCTGGCGTAG
Source organism: Lymantria monacha (assembly GCA_905163515.2). Taxonomy (NCBI): domain Eukaryota; kingdom Metazoa; phylum Arthropoda; class Insecta; order Lepidoptera; family Erebidae; genus Lymantria; species Lymantria monacha. The sequence continues at coordinate 26,142,503 of LR991099.1, forward strand.
TATTAGCTCGTTTATTTCTCTTTCACTGGAAATGGAAGTTTCTGTCCACAATTGTGTGGACATATATTTGTAGACTCATCATTCTCCTACTCTTATCCCAATCGCTTTAGGTCGATACAATATGTACTCTGCTTTCATAGTAGATATTGTAAAAGTTATTGGCAATAGTTTTATGAACGGCCGCTTAGCTGACGTCAACCCTCCTTGGGAATGGCCTGGCCTGGCCTCCACGACACAGGGTTTCCTAGTGTAGAGTCCAGAGTTAAACCTAATCTAGCAAATAGATATAATTGTATGCCGAAATTGTATAAGTTTAATTTAATTAATTTGATGTTCCTATTTAAATGTAATTGTTGACCAAACGGCATCACAAGGAGTGGGCCCAGGTCGTGATAAGGCTCTTAGTCGTCCTTTACGACATCCACGAGCAAAGTAAGCGTTGGTAGTATTCGTAGCCGCTACCACACAGCTTTGTAGTATATATTTGTAGACTGATAATGAAAAAAAGGAGTAGGTCTAATTAATATATAATTTTGTATGTTTTTATTGTCCGGAAGTTTCGAATATTTTTGAGAATACAGTAGATATAGTCACAGAATAATTTGAGTTCCAAGTATCACTATTACTGATATTAATCAGAAATAAATATGATTAATAATTATTCATACATAAATCTAATTTAATTCCTCTTGTGGTAGGAACACGTCGTTGACAGTTCTCTGTTTACAACCGCGGGCCGGTCCGACCGCAGTAGTACCACACTCTCGCAGAAGATCGATGTCTGAGTAATGGCAATGTGCTATTGCGCTTCGTTCGGTGAGCGAGAGAGCCGAAACCCCAAATGGGATGGGATGGGGTTTGTATTAGTAGGCAGCGGTCTAGCTATACTCTTAGTATTGCAAAGGTCCATGGGCAGCAGTGACACTTACCATCAGGTGTGCTGCTTGCTCGTTTCCCACTATAAGCAATAAAAAAAAAAAAAAAAATTGAAAATAAAAAAAAAAACAAAGATTTTAATTGGAATCAATGTTATTGATCTTCTCAAATGGGTTAGTATTTTTTTTTTAGTTTTTTAATAGAATACACACAATCCTAACTAAATATATTTTTCTAAACACAACGATTGGCTTTCGAAACCGTACACTTAGCTATTCACAGAAATAAACATGACGAGACATATGTTTACATGGACAGGTATGCCCCCTACATTAACTACATCACTTAAACAGGGAAAATACACAAACAGATAATGTTTAAAATATACACTCAGATTATTTACAATTTCGAATTCGTTTAACATATAACGTGCTAGTTAATAGACACTGTCGATGACCTTTGGATTCATGATTAGGTATTCTTTTAATGGAGAAAGTACTCCTCAGGGGGTATGCCGTCGGGCCGGCCACTGATGGCAAGTTCACGCTGCTACGATGGCCGGTTTAACAACGAAGGCGAGGTTCACGGGTGGGTTAAGGGTGTGCGTGCTTAAGCCCCTCTGTCGCCCCGGACGTAGTGGTGCGAGGAGTGCGCCGACCGTAGCCCATCAACCAAAAAAAAGACAAACAGGTATTCATTTAATACCACAGCTCAAACGTCCCATTGCTGGGCTCGAGTCTCCTCTCCAATAGTAGGAAAAATGACCTACTATTAGCTGATCAGAAACTGTGGTTTAGAGTTTCCCATTTCTTACAAAGATATAAAAACTCAATTACGAGCGATACCATATCCGTTCCAATCGTGCTGCCACTTTATATATATCGTTTAATACAATTCTAGCTGCAAAATTTGAGTATTAAGTCTGTAACAATGTGGGGTAAATAGCACACGTCTCCTTAAAGACGAAAATATAATACGATGCGAGAATTGAATGTCCTACAATAGTTCACGGTGGTACAATAGTTCAAGGATTTCCAATAGGCGTGGGTTCGAATCCCACTTGTGACAATAATTTTTCGCTCATAATCGGGTTTTATAAATTATTAAGCATATTAAATGCTAAAGATCAGTAATTCTTACAAAGATGTTACATGCATTCAAGATTAAGGTTTTTCTTTGTGAAATGGCACTTTCTTTGGTGATGCCAGTCATGGTGTTTTTTTTATAAAATGCAAATTCGTTTTATGACTGATGAATAAGAAAACAAAATTTCTCATGTGTACACTGGTTAACCCAAGTCAAGTTGAATATATTCAATTCCTTACTTTCCCATCATCATCATTTCAACTTACGTTCTACTTCTGAGCTAGAGACTTCTCCACAATAGAAAAGAAATCATCATCCTATTCTCATCACATTTAATTGAGGTTGACTCGATAAATGGGCTATCAAACACTAAAAGAATTTGACACACTAAATTAAAACTATTTTTAGAGATTCGATATTTAATTAGATTTTTAATTTCCCGAAGTTTCGAACGCTTTGCAGCGTTCATGTTCACGGGAGGACTAGGGTATCTTACGACGCTGTAGTATTCGAAAATCTAATACAAACATAATCGACTCCTTAAAAATAGTTTTATTTCAAATATGTTATACTAGTATAAAAATTAGAAATTAGTAACTTTTTTTTTGGCGGCGAGCCGTTATATCCGTTCGGGGCAATAGAAGAAGCGGTGCGCGACCCCATAGACCTGCCCTACATGTACCTTTCCACGCCGAGCGAGCGGGCCACCGGAACCCGGTCTTTGTCTTCGGTGGCCCGCCCAGCGGGTTTTTACCCTCGCGGGTATCCTCTCGAAAAGGATTATTCAATTCGAAATAGTAATAGTAGTTCTTGAGATTAGTGCGGTTAAACAAACAAACTGTTCAGCTTTATAAGTGTAGAAGTACAGATAAGACCGGTAAATAAGTTTCGAAGCACTCATACGTGATCAAGGGCAGCTGTCAACACTTATATTTATTTATTTTTAAGTTTATATCGACCTGTTCTTGTCTTGTTTTTGTTATAGTTGGTATTTTTGGTAGTGCCGCTATGCCTGCCAGATGGTAGTACAAAAATATTTATTTTTTATCATAAGTTTAAAATATACCAGCAAGCATCGTGGGCCTGTAACTGTGGTTCGTGATACCTAATGTGACCAGACGTCTTGTTTTAAACGTGACTGTCCCTTTTTATAATAACGAGTCCTGGTGTCCCCGAAATGAACTCTGGGATGCAAAATTGTCCCGTTTTCGGAAATCACGCAAATTTTTGAGAAGTTGAGCTGGCCGGCCGTATGCGAGCAGTGTACGAGAGCGTCGTCGTTCGACGCGAAGATAGTAATCCGAGTGTTCATCCGCGCTTTATCGACTATTTATTTGATAGATTTTTCATTCTCTCATTTCTGCCTATTTATTTTGTTAAGAGTATTTTCTATGAGGGACATATTGTGGACATACGAGAAAACCCAGTTACAAATTTCAGTTCTCAAGGCCATGTTGAGAATTAAGGTGGATATAAAAAAAATGTCAAGAATTATTCTTACTCAATATCTTTACTAGCTATTTTAAAGCAAATTTGTTCCTCTGATAAACATTTATAAGCACAACTAAACATTTCGAGTATATTTTTAGAATGTCCCGTTTTGATGCAAAGTATAAATGGTCACGTTAGTGATACCTCGTATTAGAAGACTGATTCAGCTAAAGTTTTCATCATCATCTTAGCTCATATATGTTAGACTTGATCCTCCTCCATAATGGGAGAGAAATTGACCTACTATACCACGCTGGTCGGGCGTGAGATTTTCTTCTCTTGCATAGACATTATATGCAATTTATATCCCTTAGTCGTCTCTTACGATCTCTCACGGGTAAGATAGGGGGTGGTAAATTGTATTCTTACTCCGTCACCACACGGATTAAAGTTTTATTGGTTTTAAAATATCTATATGGAGCCATTTTGAAGCTAAGGTGTCACAATATATACAAAACAAATCAATCTATTGTGATTCAACTATTAAGCCAAGATCTTCTATACCAAAGGATATCCATCCAGGTTTAGTGGGAGTATATGTCGTTTTTTCTTTATAAAGCAAGCGTTTATGATCAATAACTTCGAAATCAACTTAGCTTAGTTGTGTGGTAGCGGCTACGAATACTACCAATCCTTACTTTGCTCGTGAATGTCGTAAAATACGACTAAGAGCCTTATAACGACGTAGGTCAACTTCGCCTGATGTCGTTTGGTCAACGATTACATTCCCAAGGAGGGTTGACGTCTGGCAGGCGGTCGGTCATAAAAATATTGCCAATAACTTTTACAATATGTACTATGAAAGAAGAGAACATATTGTATCGACCCGAAGCTATTGGGGATAAGAGTAGGAGAATGAATGAACTTCGAAATCAACTTAGGTTTTCAATAAACTAATTAGTACAATAACCGATTTGTCGTTTCCTTTACGAATTATAATCGAATTCTCTTTAATATTTGGTAGAACATTGTTAAGAAATAACTTCTTAAACAAAAAGAGTTTCTTTTTGTTTTGTAATGTTATCTACTTGTGTCATCTTGACATTGACACTTAGGAAATTCAGGGGTGCAAAATCAGGCGGGGAAAGTCCGGAACTCAGTCTTACAAAGGTGTAAGTCAGTTTAGTGAACCACTAAAATACTCGCAGTGTTTGTCAAAAAATGGAGAGCACTGAAGATACGCCCAATGCCGCTATTTATAATAATAAACCATTTTAAAATATTTATTTTAAAGTCTCCACCCTGCACTTAGGAAATAATGGTTAGATTGCATGGGACTTTACAAACATATAATTAACGTAGACACATTACATCCAGATTCGGAACAACACTTTGTAGATCACACAAAGTATTGTCCTGGATAGGAATCGAACCCACTCCATTAGCACGGAAGGTCGGTACCTTAACCACTACACCATCTGTGCAGTCAAGTAACCTCTATGCCTTTCAAGCGCACTAAAGAAGAAGTTATGATGCATGCCACCGTTTATCTACAAAATAGTCAAATTTATATCAGGTATCTATTATCAGGGACAGCTAAACCATCTCCTGGCCAAAAAATCCCACAAAACAGTACAAAAATATTCTTTACCATTATTATTGACTGGTCCTCATGGCACATTAAGTACGGTCCGCACACCATGTTCTTTGCTTCTATAAATGCCTGTCAATCGTCGTATCTGCACTCATCCCTTTCAAACCCATGTTAAGGATATGAAAAGTCCTCCAGAAATCTTATGTCCACCCATATTTGTATTGATCACCCAGGAAGCCATACACTTTCCATCTCTCTTCATTAAACCCGTACATACACTATCATTTTAAAAACATTACTTTCATAATTAAACTATTATCGTGTACTTATTTATTATTGGTTTTTAATTAGAGCATGTAATTTAATTTGGATATTAGCCAGATTGCATACATTTTAAAAATAGCCAAAAAATATTGTTACACTTGTGACAGCCCTAAGCCATCGATGAAGTATTTATAATACCGAATGATCGCTTCTTTATTTTGAACACGATAGTAATCTGTTTGCTTATCTTCCACAAGTACTAGGGGTGGCACAAGTTTGTTATTCTATTATCATGCCCTCTAGAGAAGTTGGCAAGTTAGTAACAAGTTACTAATTCAATGATGGTAAATTGTTTTGTACGTAGTAAGACAGTAATAATGAAGACCAGCGTTTCTAGAATAGTGTGAGAAGTCAAGAACGTCATATGATTCTGAAATTATTAACGAACATAGCAAAAAGTACAATATTCTATCTAATAGTGGTAGGACCACGTTGTTGACAGTTCTCTGTCTCCAACCGCGGGCCAGTCCGTCCGGGATAGTACCACACTATCGCAGAAGACCGACGTATGAGTAATGGCAATGTGCTGTTTCGCTTCGTTCGGTGATCGAGAGATCCGGAAGCCCAACTAGGTGGGTTTGGGAATTTTATTGGTAGGCAGCGGCCTAAGCTATACTCTTGTTATTGCAAAGGTCTATGGGCGGCAATGACACTTACCAACAGCTGCAATAAAAAAAAATCCGTAAATAGTGTCTTTAACAAAATAGATGTATCCTCCCTTAGAACTTGATGGTTTTTATATCATCCAGGATAAAATATATTTCAACCCTACAGAGCCGAGAGAAAGAAAAAAAATAAAGAGAGAAAATGCACGTTCTTGGATGTGGCACACCTTAATCCTCCCGTGACCACGAACACTGTAAAATGTTTGAAACGTCGGTAAATTAAAAATGAAATATAAACGCGATAAAATCCGTAAAAATAGTTTTATTTCAAATGTGTAACGCTCGCGTAAATATTATTCATTTATATTAGATGACTCGAAAATCGAGATTGGTTAATTTTTTTTTGCATTGAATGAGTATACTTAGAATGTGGTTTTAGCTGGAACTTGACCTTGAATCGACCACTAAAAATTTACCCGTGCGAAACCAAAGCAGTTATTATAATATTAGGAAGGATATTCCTTGTTATATGCAAATAAAATGCTATATTTAAATAATTAGTAATGCTATCTTTAATATCAATCTCTGCCCAGTCAACTTAATTGCATATTAAAGGTCTTTCATGGAAATTACGTCACGCTTAGTAGTGACCAACCATGGCTTTCTTGTTCGAGTTATAAAAATTGGTTAAATAAGAAGGCAGAATCGTTTGTTTAGGCAACTTATAAAACCAAATGCGGCAATTATGAAATATTGGAGAGGATATTGGAGAGCCTCTCCAGCAATTGACGTCGATAGGGGATGTATGAAGAGATTGATTTTTATCAGTGTAACAAATATTAATCTAGGTGTACGTATAAAAATCCTGGTTTACAGATTCATCAATGTCAAGCCAAATGAAATTACAACAGATTTTTTAATAATTTCTTTTTATGAAGCAGAGACACATTATGAAAAGATTTTACTAAAATAATTCCTAAAGGGGTAAAACGCAAGGTTAAATTATTTACGGAAGCACAAAATCTTTACCCATTGTCTTTAAAATAAGTACCAATATTTTTTCAAGAACAGTTAATATAGTTGTGTTTCAGCATTTGTCAATTTAGAAACTTTACGATGATGGTTTTCCTTGATTTCTTATTGAATTAAAAATTACTGCAAATAAGGTTTTTTAAGACGGACATTGAAGTATATGGCAGCCGAAATTTTGATGTTTTAAGACTTTTATGTTATAATTATAATTGGTTGAACCGTTGAGTGACATGCAGACATAAGAACAGAGTACACATATATACATAACGACCCTTCTTTTTGGAATTCTTTGCTGTCGGTCAAGGCATAATGATTTCTTAAAGGAAACATACGGGTAGATGACACACATCTCCTTAAAGACGTAAATATAACAAGCGAGATTTGAATGTCCTACAATAGTTCACGGTTGTGTTAGTGGCAGCACGATTGGGACGGATTTCCAATAGGTGTGGGTTCGAATACCACTTGTGACATCATTTTTCGCTTCGTAATCGGGTTTTTATAAATAATGAAGCATATTAAATGCTAAATTTCAGTAATTTGAATGATTTCTGATGTTTGTGTATTTTTTTTATTATACATACATACATATCATCACGCCAAATCCCTTGTAGGGTAGGCAGAGAGATCAGAGTGCCAGAGAACTCTATCCTTGCATACTTCACTCGCTTCGTCAACATTCATAATTCTCTTCATACACGCTCACCGGTTTCGGAGACTCTTGACTCCACCTTCCTTCAGTACATGACCGATCTGGTCTAGGTAGGTTAGTCTCGGTCTCCCCCGGTACCTACATCCTTCCACTTTCGCATTGTATATCTTCTTAACCAGACGTTCGTTCGGCATTCTTACCACATGTCCGAGCCATCGGAGCATTCCCTTTCGCATCTTTACACCAATACTCTCTTTCATACCTAGTCGCTCTCTTACGTCGGCGTTGCCAATGCGGTCGGTCAGCCTAACTCCACAGATTTTCCGCAGAGATCGCATTTCGACCGCATTAATTTTACTTTCAAACTCTTTTTCTGCATACCCAACTCTCGCTTCCATACAGTAATGTTGGGACAAGCACTGCGTTATGTATTGCTACACGTGCCTTCTGGCTGAGGTGGTGGCTACCAAGAAGTTGCCCCAACGCTCCGTTCACTCTATTTCCCGCATTCACTCTTCGCTCTATATCAGTGGTGTACCTTCCATCTCGGCTAAATCCACATCCAAGATATACAAATTCATCCACTTGCTCTAGTACATCATTGTTACTCTTACATCTGTTCTGGCTTCATCTCTTTCAAAGACCATTATTTTGGTTTTGCTCACATTCACGCGTAGACCCCTTTTCTTAAAAAAAAAAGGTAGGCGAGTCTCGGTCTCCCCCGGTACCTACATTCTACTACATTTATTATAAGCGTTTGTATTTGATTTTTAATTGACCAGCGTTTTAAACACTTAACAGTGTTCATGGTCACGGGACGAATGATGTCCCCTCATGCAAGGTAATTAAACTAAAACAAATTAAAAAAAAACGTTTCATTTACACACAAAACTTTAAAAAAAAAACACATTTATCTTCAAAAGGTGGCAGTTATACAGCCTTTTCGTATAAATAAGGGGCCTATTGTAACATATTTGCAGCGCTCGACAGCTGTGTTGAGGGCAGGTGTACCTGTCTTGATTGTTTCCTTGTACTCGCAAATCGAGTATTGACATTTCATCGAGATATATTACACGACTTTTTGTTGTTAAGAAAAAAAGTATACTTTTTAGAAAGTAATTTTACTTACATTCCAAATGGAACCTTTATAAATTTTGAAATAAAACTACTTTTACGGATTCTATCGCGTTTGTATTTGATTTATAATTTCCCGACGTTTCGAACACTTTACAGTGATCATGGTCACGGGAGGACTGAGGTGTCTTACGTCCAATATGTCATTGTTATTACAGAAATTTATTTATATCTACCCTATAAGATATTAAATTTTGACCCACATTTTTATACAAAATTAATACAATTCATTGCCAGTACAAAAAGAGAATGATTCTATATAAATTTTATATTTAAATTTTATAAATAAATTTCTGTAATAACAATGACATATTGGACGTAAGACACCTCAGTCCTCCCGTGACCATGATCACTGTAAAGTGTTCGAAACGTCGGGAAATTATAAATCAAATACAAACGCGATAGAATCCGTAAAAGTAGTTTTATTTCAAATGTGTAATACTCGCGTAAACATTAGAAGTCTTTATAAATTTTGTTCTTAGATAATTTAAAAGAGAAAGAATACGACATAAAATCTCTTAGTATGGTTTAATTTCTCTTCCACAGTAGACGCCCGATGCCGTGTGGTAGCGGCTACGAATACTACCAAACTTTACTATACTCATGGATGTCATAAATGACGACTAAAATCTTTATATCGACCTAGAATACCACCTGATGCCGTTTTGTTTAAAAATTACGTTCCCAAGGAGGGTTGAAGTTAGACAGGCGGCCGGTCATAAAATTATTACAAATAACCTTTGCAATATGTATATTTACATATTGTGTCGTTTCGTCGTATTGGGATAAGAGCAGGAGAATGATGAATAATGAGTGGAGGAGACCCGAGTCCAATAGTGAGACGTATATATACGAAATTATGAGATGACATCATCTTGGCCCATGATGAAGATGCAATAATCATTAAGATTATATTTTTTCTTTACAGTTAACCCGTATGGCATATGGCCGTAGAGCACCATAGCGTACACTGTCTCTGTTGCGTCTCTAGTTGTTTGTTGGGTCTCAAAACAATTAAGAGACAATAAGCTTTTTTTTGTCTATCTTTTAGCTGTTAGCCGCAGATGGTTGTCATAGCTTGGCTCGGACTGTGAGTGAGCGCTGAGGGCTCTCAACCCGGTAAAAATTTTAAGAGACAATGCCCGAGGGCTCTCCCTGTGGAGAACGGACCTCAGCTCGGGGCGTCGCTGGTAGCAAAGTGGGCGTGCCCACGTTTGAATTATTGACTATTTCGCGTCGCGTCTTCCTTCCCCGTTGGCGGAGGCGGTAGCGCGGATATTTATGAGTTATGGCCGCGCGGGCCGTGTATGCTCTTTCTTGAGCGATCGTTATCGAATCGTCAGAGTCGGTCAGTAGACAATAAGCGTTTCCCGGTTCAGTTATATACCCCATTGTAGACCCTGGCTTACATAAGTTACAATGGAGTATGCGGGGAGGTCAGACTCAATAAAAGATTTAAGACATTAGATGTCAAAAAATAAATATTTGAAATAAAACTCTTTATAAAAAAATATCGTGTTTGATTTATACGGTCACGGCCCAGTCCTCCTGTGATCACGAACATAGTAAAGTGTTCGGTAAATCTATTTAAAAATTAAATAGAAACGCTATAAAAGCCGTAAAAATAACTTTATTTCAAATGTGTGATACTTGCGTAAATATCAGAAAGTTAAATACCTAATTTCACTCGTATTCACACGATAATAAATTCAAAAACATTTCAAAAGGACTGTTATAGAAAAAAAAAAAGAAAGTACACAACACAATGCGACAGAAACGTCTCTGTGTTGGGAGGGAATAATAAAGAAATTTGAGTAAACAATTGTATGACCTCGATTTGTATGAAAATAAACATGTTTTGTACTGTTATATTAACTATAGTATCTAGACTAATGTTATGCGTTTTCGCGAAAACAACATTTACTTAAATACATTTTCAAAGAAAATATAATGAATTTTTGGACAGTATATTTTTTACCCTCATTCATCCTGAACAGATGACGTTGTGGTTAAGTTACCGACCACGCAGGACAATACTTTGTGCGATTCACAAAGTGTTGTTCCGAGTTTGGGTGTAATTTGTCTGCGTTAAATTGCATGTTTATAAAGTCTCCCGCAATACAAGGATTATTTCCTTAGTACAGGATTAGTGTCTTTATAAAAAAAAATAAAGAAAAATCATTTGCCTGGTTATCAGCTTGTCAAAAAAAAAAAAGAAAAAGTAGTACACATTCGTTCAAAAGTAGTAGATATGTGGGTACTTTAAAAACATTTTAAACTTTTTTTTTCATAATACAGTGTAATAAAAAACGTATAAAATAGAAAACACGTTTGAAGCCAAGCCATTGATAAAAATTGGTTAAAATGATTATAAAATAGAGCGTAACAGATATTTTTACGTGGGCTCCGATAACCATAACTGTATAAAGTCACGCCAGACTGATGGATTTTTGACCACAAACTTTTTAACAGTACAATTTTATTAACAGAAATTATATATACTTTTTGAAACATCAACGGCACATAGTTATGGGCATAATAATAATAATATACAAGCTAATTAGTGCGGATTGTTTAATTAACTACTATTTGTACATTATGACGAAATATTAATATTTTCAGTGGAGTTATAAATGGTTAAAGCAAGCCTAGACGCGGCATGTACATATAAAAAATACAGTTAATTTTTACTGTAATACAGTCGAATTTTAAAGACAATATCTATTTATTTACTTATTATATTTACTTACTTTATTTATTAATTATATTTTTAATGCTTATGGTGAGCTCTTGGGACTTTGCAATAGCAGGGGTTCAGCTAGGCCGCTGCTTACCAGCCAAAACCCATTCAGAAAGTTGAGCTATCGGCTCTCTCGCTTACCAAACAATAGCATATTATCACTGCTCCCTCATACATATGCTATCTATGTTATATTGTACAGTAGAATTAAAAAATAATATCTAATTCAAAAGTTACAAGCTAAACTTTTTGTAAGAATTTTAATGAAATTTAGAGCGTAAATTCATTGAGATAAAAAAATATATGAAATCTCCAAAAAAAAAGAACTGAATAGTACCTGTATTATTAGGTATTAAAAATTTAAGATAACGACCTTTCGTGTCAATTCATGGATTCGATTCCCACAGACAATACTTTGTGCGATCCAGAAGTTCCAGAACTGATGAAAAAAAAACACTGTTATTTTGAGGCTGGGCGTAATTTGTCTGCGTTAATTGCATGTTTGTAAAGTCCCTCGCAATACAAAGATTAGTTCCAGCAGTCCCAGCGGTGTCTTTGAAAAAAAAAGATTTCTTCAATATTTTCTTCATAAGACAAAATTAAATTTACAAAGTAAACACACAGAATTATGCGACCTTTTCGCATTCATACGCTCAAGGGTGGATGTAGAAAGCGTATCTGACTTTCACCACGATTCTTGTATATATTGGCGTATTTAATGGCATGAAGATAATTGTGATATCAAAAACGTGCCTCAATATTAACGGCCTCAAATGAAATTATACGACTTTAATATTTATAATTAAATTCAGCAATTAAAAGAGGGCGCTTCAGACTCAAATACAAAATCGTTGGAACATAATCACAAATCTTTATAAAATTGTACTACACATATAATGACCTAAGAAGTGAACTAGTATGCAAGGCGTCGGTTTCTTAGCCATGCAGGATAGTCCTTTACGCGATTCACAAAGTTTTTTTTATTGCTGATATTAGCAAACTGGTAAACAACACAGCTTATGGTAAGTATAATTGCCGACCATGGATCTTTTCAACTCCAGGGTTACAGCTAGACCGATGAAAGCACCCAGAACGTTGGTCTGCCGGCTCTCTCGCTCACCGAACTAAGCGCAACAGTGCCACTGTTGAGACGTTGATCTTCTGCGAGAGTGTGGTTACTATCTGAGTGATTATTTGTGTTAGTTAATTGAATATTTGAAAAAAGGTCCCCCGTAATACAAGAATTATTTCCTTAGTGCGGAGTGTTATATAGGCCCACCGAAAACAAACCCCGGTACGGGTTGAGAGCCCTCAGCGCTCACCCACAGTCCGGGTAAAGTTGTCATAGCCATCTGAGGCTAACAACTAAGACACACAAAAAAAAAAAAAAAAAAAAACAAATCCCGGGTTCAGGCGGCCCGCTCGCTCGGCGAAGTACATTACAGGGCGATGTGTGACCACTCCATAGCCCGCCAAAAAAAAAATAGGTCATCATTCTCCTACTCTTGTCCTAATTACTTAAGGTCGATACAATATCTACTCTTCTTTCATAGTAGGTACATATTGCAGAAGTTATTGGCAATAATTTTATGACCAGTCGCCTGTCAGACGTCAATTCTCCTTGGGAATGTAATTGTTGACCAAACGGCATAAGATGCGAGTTGGCTCAGGTCGTTAAAAGACTCTCATTCGTCTTTTACGACATCCACGAGCAATGTAAGGGTTGGTAGTATTCGTAGCCGCTACCAGACAGCATCAATATAAAAATACATATATACCATCACGCCATGTCCCTTGCAGGGTAGGCAGAGAGAACAAGAGTACCAGGGAACTCTATCCTTGCATACTTCACTCGCTTCCTCAACATTCATAATTCTTTTCATATACGCTCTCCGGTTTCGGAGACTCTTAACTCCACCTTCCTTCAGTATCTACATGACCGATCTGGTCTAAGTAGGTTAGTCTCGGTCTCCCCCGGTACCTACATCCTTTCACTTTCGCATTGTATATCTTCTTAACCAGACGTTCGTTCGGCATTCTTTCCACATGTCCGAACCATCGGAGCATTCCCTTTCGCATCTTTACACCAATACTCTCTTTCATTAAAAAAGAAAATATTTATGTTATATAAAAAAAATATACATATTGCATGTACTTATGTCTAGATAAGACAGTTTATGTAAAACATACAATAGATTGCATATCAGTGATAACACAAATGCAACATTCGTTATCAACAAAAATCAAATATACTTGATAAACATATACCTATGTATTGACATCGGAAATTTTTTGCGAAAAGAAATTGCGTTCTAGAATATTTCGATGCGTGAAATGATTGCCTTATTTATAAAATCCGATTTCGAAATGAAAAATGATGTCACAAGCGGGATTCGAACCCGCGCCTATTGGGATTCCGGCCCAATCGTGCTGCCACTACACCACCGTGACTAATTGTAGGACATGCAAATTTCACTTCGTATTATATTTACGTCTTAAGGTGACGGTATGCTATCTACCCGACAATTGTATGATTGCCTTATCAATAACACTCGAGAGTATAGAGGTGAAGGGATTTTTTTATGTATTGAAAGTAGTTTTATCCGGGATTATGATCGTCTAGAAATCTTGTGTGATATTCACGAAAAATTGTAGGTTGAAAAATATCAAAGTAAAGTTCACTATCCATATTTTACAACTTTAAGTAGGAATCCATGTGGTGACGGAGTAAGAATACAATTCACCGCCTCCTATTTCACCCGTGGATGATTGTAAAAGACGACGAAGCGATAAATATGCATATATATGTATATATATATATCCCTACTAATATATAAATGTGAATGTAAGTTTGTTTGTTACGCTTTCACGCTAAAACTACTCAACCGATCATCATGAAACATTGTACACATATTCTTGGAGGTATTAAAAGTAACATAGGATACTTTTTATTAAAAAAAATCAAAATTTTTATATGAAAAATAAAAAAATTGTTTGTCAAAAAATCTCATAATCTAGCTTCTTCAACGCCATCTAGCAGTCCAGTAATGAAGTTCCAACCCTGAGTATTGTAATACCGTTGCACTGTATTACCGAAGGTCAAATATAAAAATAGGGGATCAAAAACTTTAGGAAAGTAACCTTTTACGCGGGCGAAGCCGCGGGCAGAAGCTAGTATATATATAGCATCTATCCAAGACCTTCTCTTGGATAACTCGTAATAAAACCTTATACCAACATGTCTGATCAGCGTGGTGTAGTAGGTCAATTTCCCTCCTAGTGTGGAAGAAGTTCGAGCCCAGCAGTGGGACATATATGAGTTGAGATGATGAAAGTAGGAATATATCCTCTGAGGGTCTGATTTTCACAATATTCTGTTTTTATTGAGTCTCTACATTACAAAAATAAGACTATGAAATCGAATAAAGATATCGCCGAAAAATTTTGTTCTAAATATATATATAATTGTTATGACGCTAGTCGAAATGAAAACGTCGGGATAGATAAGAAATATGTTCGCTATCAAGTATTTTTATTTTGTCTTGTAGATAGTTAAAATTTTAAATGTATTCCTTCACACGTATAACAATGAAACGATCAATTAAAACACGTTTTAACACGAAAACCTAAATAAAACCGCACTAGCTACAATAAAACAGTTTTTTTATTGGACAATTTCTTTGCGTGGAACGAAATATCGTTTCGTAACTCGACACCCCGATTATCGTTTTATTTTTATTATTTGAAAAAAAAAAGTATGGTATCGTGATTTGTTTAAGCGAAAAAGAACTTTGTTGCTATGAATTAAGAGTTATAAAGATGTATCTGAGTTTGTTTTGAAAAAGTCACGCTTGAAAGTGGCGGCCTATTGAGTTTTAATTAGGGTTGCCACTCGTAATTTATTATAAAATATTATACGTTACTGAGGGTAATTGTACTCTTTATGTGAACAAAGTACGCAAAAATATTTAGTCTAGTATAAGTTGATTTCTCTGAAATATAACTGATATATTATATGAAAAAGTTGTTCATAATGAATTGTATATATATATATATATGTATATGTATATGTATATGTATATATATATATATATATATATATATATATATATATATATATATATATATATATATATATATATATATATATATATATATATATATATATATATATATATGTATATATATATATATATATATATATCTGGATAATTGTCTCCAAAGGTTGAACGATACGAATGTGGGAGTCCAGATGGGCGACTCAGTGGTCACTGCTCTGCTTTATGCAGATGATGCAGTCCTGCTGGCACAGTCAGCGACTGACCTGCAGACCCTAGTCGACACAACGACAGAGGATTGTAAGAAAAGGGGTCTACGCGTGAATGTAAGCAAAACCAAAATAATGGTCTTTGAAAGAGACGAAGCCAGAACAGATGTAAGAGTAACAATAGGTAATGATATACTAGAGCAAGTGGATGAATTTGAATATCTTGGATGTGGATTTAGCCGAGATGGAAGGTATACCACTGATATAGAGCGAAGAGTGAATGCGGGAAATAGAGTGAACGAAGCGCTGGGGCAACTTCTCGGCAGCCACCACCTCAGCCATAAGGCACGTGTAGCAATACATAACGCAGTGCTTGTCCCAACATTACTGTATGGAAGCGAGAGTTGGGTATGCAGAAAAGAGTATGAAAGTAAAATTAATGCGGTCGAAATGCGATCTCGACGACGTAAGAGAGCGAGTAGGTATGAAAGAGAGTATTGGTGTAAAGATGCGAAAGGGAATGCTCCGATGGTTCGGACATGTGGAAAGAATGCCGAACGAACGTCTGGTTAAGAAGATATACAATGCGAAAGTGGAAGGATGTAGGTACCGAGGGAGACCGAGACTAACCTACCTAGACCAGATCGGTCATGTACTGAAGGAAGGTAGAGTCAAGAGTCTCCGAAACCGGCGAGCGTGTATGAAGAGAATTATGAATGTTGAGGAAGCAAGTGAAGTATGCAGAGATAGAGGTCTCTGGCACTCTGTTCTCTCTGCCTACCCTGCAAGGGATATGGCGTGATGATATGTATGTATGTGTGTGTATATGTATGTAATAAATTGTGCTTAAAGCAAAACTGACAGAATGATTAGAATCAATAATTGAATATTACTCTCTGGCAGTCTGTATTGTATATACGGTATGTCAGCAGTTTCAGTTATATGTTTCAAAAGTCCAGTTGCTTTATACAAAGCATATCCTTGAGCAGAGTGTCGATTTAAAAAAATCTTCTTTATTTTTACCTTCCTGGACTTTTCTTTGTTGATTATGGTGGCAAACGATGTCTCTTATGGACCTTTACAGTACCAGGAGTACAGCTATGCCGCTGCCTACTCACTAAAATCCACCTAGAAAGTTAGTATCGCGACTCTTTTCAAACATTTTTAACCAATGTAACTTATTTACATACAAAAAAGTTGACAACCCTAGTTTTAATCCTCTTTTAATCGTTTTAAACTCATAAGTAGATTGTAACAAATTGTATTACAAAACAACTATTGTGGCAGTTGTGTTAAAACACATTTATTGTATTAATTTCTTAACAACGAAGCATAAAGTATCTGTTTTTTTATTTACCATTTGAGCTAACTTTATATGTTAGATAACTTTTATCTTTTAAATAAATTGGTAACCGATGGTTTTTCCATGTGGTGACGGAGTAAGAATACAAATCACCACCCCCTATCTTACCCGTGGGTGATCGTACGAGACGACTAAGGGATATAAAACGCATATAACATCTATGCGAGAGAAGAAAAACTCCAACAAAACCCTATATCAACACGTCTGACCAGCGGTGGTATAGTAGGTCAATTACCCTTCTATTATGGACGAGGCCCGAGCCCAACAGTGGGACGTATATGGGCTTAGATGAGATGATGAGAAATAAACCGCCGGGTGGGCCACCGAAAACAAAGATGGGGTACCGGTGGCCCGCTCGCACGGCGAAGAGAGGAGAGTTGCATGGTGGGTCTATGGGGTCACGCGCCGCCTTTTCCGTCACCCCGGACCGTCGTGGCGGGGCGAGACAGCATCCATAGCCCACCGCAAAAAAAAAAGTGTAATACTTTGTACGATCCACAAATTGTTTTAAGTATAGTCGTAATTGGTATCCGTTACTAGTATTTTTTATGGTCCATTATGGCAAACAGGCAAGCAGCACAATTGATGGTAAGTGTTACTATCTCTTATGAACCTTCGCAATACCAGAAGCTCCGCTGCCAAAAAAATCACAACCTCAATAGATTTTTCTCCAACACAATTCCACCATAACTTATTCAGAATACAATCTATCCAACGGTAAAACTCCTTAGCTTATCTTAAATATAAAAAAAACACTAACGCACCTGTACCACAAACAATTTTTTTTTATCAACATGCTTAAGAAACATGTTTATTCAGGATCTGCTTTTTTAATATTTTTTTTTAATAAGACGTAACAGGTATGTTGACCAGCTGACTATAAATCCGGTGCACATCCGGGCGCCCTTCAAACTGATAGTATTTCATTATGGTTATAAAAAACAAATTGGGATCGTTTTTAATAAGACAATATTGCTTGGGAAACAGGATGTCTTTTAATTAGTGAATAGCGTTGAATGTAAAAAAAAAGTAAATCTTCCCTAAGCGGGTTTTTGAATTAAAAATATCACAAACCTAGTTTTTTTTCTTTCTTTTCTTGTATTGGCATTGCTCACTGAAGGAAGCGCAATAGCACATTATCATTACTCATTCTCCGTGTGGTGACTGAGTAAGAATACAGTTCACCACCCCATATTAAGATATGATGGGTGATCGTACGAGACGACTAAGGGATATAAAACGCATATAATATCTATGCAAGAGAAGGAAAACTCGAAACAAAACCCTATACCAACACGTCTGACCAGCGTGGTGTAGAAGGTCAATTTCCCTCCCATTATGGAGGAGGCTCGAACCCAACAGTGGGACATATATGAGCTGAGATGATGAGATGATGTTTACTCATACGTCGAGCTTCTGCGAGAGTGTGGCACTACCCCGGACGGACCGGCCCGCGGCTGTAGATAGAGAACCATCAACAGCGTGCTCCTACCATTACTAAATTGCATTAAGTAGTGGGAGAAGCACGCTGTTGACAGTATATTGTATTCTAACTAAGTCATCATACGGAAAGCGTTTCGTGTTATTTCTTGATTGAAATGTTTCAATTTTCCTGTGAACTTAACTAATTAAATTTTTATTAACAAGTTTTACTTTTAAAACTCTTTTGTCGACATTTTAACGTTTAATAACTTCTGTTCATTAAAAAGTTGTATCTATATTTCTCTGTCACCTTATGACGTTCTGGTTATTAATTATAAAATTCTTTATTGCGACAAAATTGTGAAAAATTGTAACCATGATGATATTCATGTTGCTGTGTGATAGCGACTACCAATACTATCAGCCCTTACTTTAGTCGTGGATGTTGTAAAAGACGACTAAGAGCTTAATATCGATCTGAACCAACTTTATTAGATGCCTGATCAAGAATTACATTGCCAAGGAGGATTAATGTGAGCCAGGCGGCCGGTCATAAAACTATTGTCAGTAATTTTTGGAATATGTATGATGGAAGGGGAGTACATATTGCGTCGATCATAAGTAATTAGGATAAGAGCTGGTGAATGATAAAAATAATAAATTATATTCTATAGAAATACTAGGGTCGTGGTAGGTCGCGAAGGTGACGCCCTGGCAGATAGCTGGGGCGTCAACAGGAGATGGTATCCGAAAAAGTAACCCGACGGGCTGTCCACGGATGTCAAGTAAGCGGTCTATCTTTGGCCGTATCAATGGCGATGGGGAGGAAATACGATAGGTTATGGGGCCACAGGGCGCTCTTCCATCTCGCTGGACGAAGAGGACGACGTGTATCCCCACCATAGCCTACCAAACAAACACAAAAAAGAGTAGTTTTAGGGCCACATTTTCGAGTTTTCTTCTCTTCCATAGATGTTGTATGCGTTTTATATTCCTTATTTTGTCTATTACGATCACCCACGGGTAAGATAAGGAGTGTTGATATGTAAACTTACTCCGTCACCACACGGATGAATGTAGGGCTATATGTAACCAACATATACTAACCCTTGATAAGTTGAAGCAGACAACAAAAAAAAAATTCTTTAGCGTACTTACAATCGAAATACCTATTACTTTAAAATACAGACAACGTGTTTATCATACGAATATTTGTAATATTACGAAAACCTACTTCATTATAACGTATAAATTTACACAAAAAAAGTTAATCTGTACGTCTGTATGCGTGAGCAGAACAAAAAACTGTGTCCTGTTGTTTCCACCTGCTGTCGAGTCAACAACACTATAAAGCAATAGGGACGTGCCTTGTCGACAATTCGAAATCAGTTCGTTGACTTAGTCGATTGTTTCACAGTTAAAGAGGCTTGAAAATGATGCAACGTTAAATTTTACTAAACATGTGTAAATAAATTACTAATATTTGTCTAGTCGCATAAATATTAAAAAATATGTTTTATTGTATTTTCAGTCCGGCAATTCTAGTGCTTTCCGTTTAATCAGCAAGTGAGCTAGAGCCTTAAATTTTTATGGTAGGCTGATTTGCCGTATGGTGATGGAGTAAGAATACAATTCACCACCCCTATACCAACACGAGCTGCAGACACAAGCTGAGATGATGTGGTTGATCCTACAGTACCTCTAGTATTGTAGAGGTCTAAGCGTAGGTTGCGTATTCGTTTGCAACGTAGGGCCGGTCCATCCGGGGAGAACCAGACTCTTGCAGAAGATTGACGTCTGAGCAAAGACAATTTACTGTTGCGCTTCGTTCGGTGAGCGAGACAGCCGGAAGCCCAACTGGGTGGGATTGGGGTTTGTCTGGTAGGCAGCGATTTAGTTATATTCGCGGTATTGTAAGGGTCCATGGGCTGCAGTAACACTTACCATCAGGTATGCTGCTTGCTCGTTTGTTACCATAAGCAATAAAAGTATTTTTTATTTGTTTTTCATACCAAAAAGAATAATTCAGACCAAATTTAATGTTACTAAATTTGAAGTAAACAAGCATTTGCGTAAACATCAGATATCATTATCAATTTTTATTAAAGTTTAATCGTTGAAAAGTTAATTTAAAAAAAAACTAAAACTAACTGAGAACTCATATGAAAATTTATCTACTTCAGTTTTTAGTTCTATATGTAGTTGTATTTA
This sequence comes from Lymantria monacha, assembly GCA_905163515.2. Taxonomy (NCBI): domain Eukaryota; kingdom Metazoa; phylum Arthropoda; class Insecta; order Lepidoptera; family Erebidae; genus Lymantria; species Lymantria monacha. The sequence continues at coordinate 26,163,240 of LR991099.1, forward strand.
TTAAAATTAAAAAAATATAGATTGCTATTTTTTTTTTAATCTTTATTGAAAATAAAAAGAGGGCTCATCTAGGTAGACAATACCACCCTCATTGGGAAGTACTGAGGTATGACTTATCTATTCTTAACCACTAATTTGAATATGTTATAAATCAGCTTGGTTTTATCAGATTCGACAAAGTATTAAAGTATTATAGGCTATATATAAAGGCTGACCGACCGCATTCGTAACGACGACGTAAGAGAGCGAGTAGGTATAAAAAAGAGTATTGGTGTAAAGATGCGAAAGGAAATGCTCCGATAGTTCGGACATGTGGAAAGAATGCCGAACGAATGTCTGGTTAAGAAGATATACAATGCGAAAGTGAAAGGATGTAGGTACCGGGGGAGACCAAGACTAACCTACCTAGACCAGATCGGTCATGTACTGAAGGAAGGTGGAGTCAAGAGTCTCCGAAACCGGCGAGCGTGTATGAAGAGAATTATGAATGTTGAGGAAGCGAGTGAAGTATGCAAAGATAGAGTTCTCTGGCACTCTGTTCTCTCTGCCTACCCTGCAAGGGATATGGCGTGATGATATGTATGTATGTATGTTAAAGTATTGATAAACATTACATTTCTTAAATTTAAGGTCTACTTTTTGCGCTTCGCTTTGGGCATATTCTGAAATAATATGCTGTGCTTCTTCAATATGTAATACATACATTGCAATTCGGTGATACAAAGTTATAGATTCTATTATAACCAACATCCCAAAACTTTTACTATTATTGTTTAGAAGTGTGCCCATTTAAAAAAAACAAAATGCAAGTTATTCAAGTCATTATAGGTTGAAATATTACAAAAAAAAACAAGACAAGTTACTTTTAATGCAGCTATCTAACATCTCACATGCTATTAACTAGTCGTAACACTTTCACAAGAAAAAAAATAAACAACAAACAGGTATCGATAAAATCTAAATTGTCATGTCCCATCACTAGTTGTGATTTTATTTTCCGTGTGCGAATATGATATAAAAAAACCGTTAATATGTAAAAATATACAAAGTAATCTATTAAGGTCCACTGTTGGTTTTACCGAAAGTGGAGAATGTAAGATGCTCTAATTGGAACGTTTTGCAGGCGGATTAACAATCGCAATTGGCGATATAAATTTGGTGTTAGAATGGTGCTGCCTGTTCTTATGGTACTAACATATTGTCAATTTTAATATTTTACCTTAAATCAATACGACAAAATACCATCGGCTCGAAACGCGGCCGTCACTCAAAAGATCAAGCAAGAAACTGGGCATACTAGTCTTGTGTAGTTCGCGAACGACCTAGGTGGGAAGAGCGCTCCTTTAGGTGAACTATGCGAACTAGTTCGTCGATGATCTCGCTCTTAGTTCTTTTCATATTTTTTTAGCGTCCGCTTTACTAGACAGTGGCACTATGTAACCAACCGAGTTATTTCCTTTTACTGTGCGCGCCTTGATATTTCGATATCGATACTAAACAAGTTCACATCCACATCTAATAACGGACTTTAAGTAAATGTTTTGAACTACTACTACTAACTTAAGTATTGTATTATGATTACGTATTATAATAGGAACGAGACTAGTTGTTGCCGAATTATTAATGAAAACTATTTTATTTTATTTTTTCATTTTTATTTAAGTAAAAGATTTTATGTGCCATAAATAAACGTGTGAAATATTCACGTAATATTTTGTACTTTTTAAATAAAAATAAACAGAACGTGCAATAATTACAAATATATTTTTTCTTTATTTATTGATTTTACTAAATTATTTAAAAAAAAGAACTAATGAACTAATAGAGCGAACTAGTTCGCTATTAGATTATGAACTAAATTGAGCGCTCTCAGTGGTGACCGACTAAGCCCAAGACTAGGGCATACCTACATATTGTATCCACCTCAAGCAATTGGGATAAGAGTAGGATAATGATGATGATATATGTATGTATATGAATAATAAATGCACTTTAATGTAATATCCTTCGATCTAGAATATAATATAATACACATATATAATGCAAAAAATTACGACTGGAACAGATTCCACAAGCAGCACCCACTCAACATATCCTAGAGCAGCCATCACTCCTTCCAACCAACATATATATACTTCATCTCAGCTCATGTATGTCTTATTGTTGGACTTAAATCTACTCCACACTAGAAGGAAAACAGACCTACTACACCACGCTGGTCAGACATGTTGATATAAGATTTTACCTCGAGTTTTCACTCTCTCTTTAAAGAGAAGGGAAACCTGGAAACAAAACGCTATACCAACACGTCTGACCAGCGCGGTATAGTAGGTTAATTTCCCTCCCATTACGGATGAGGCCCGAGATCAACAGTGGGACATATTTATGGGCTGTGATGATGATGACTTCTCTCTCTTGCATGTTATACGCATATCTCATACCTTAGTCGCCTTTTACGATTACCCACAGGTAAGATAGAGTAGTGAATTGTATTCTTACTCCGTCACCACACGGAAATATGTACTTAAAATCGTGTTAAAATTTTTTGGCGCGCATTGCACCGGCTTGTGGAGGTGCGCACTTGCGTGCGGCATTGTTCATGATGCACAGATTTGTAGGTAGTTTCATATGTTTTAGTTGTTACTGCATGTTGTGAGACCAATAGATACTACCCACTATGAGGGCTAATTAATGTTCTTTTTCCATAATAAGTATTGTTTTAATTTGTGATGCTGTAATACTAAAGCTAACAATAAGTTTTTTTTCAAAGCTAAAACCATAATGTAATATTATTTTTCCTTTGTAAAAACAAATAAAGATCTTTTCTTTCTTCTTTCTTTCTTTTAACCATTAAGTAGCAATATTCTCCCATAATATTCAAATAAACTGTGATATTTTGTTTTTGTGCATTCAGCAGTGAAAATGTTTTTGTGTCTAACAATATTGTTAGAAAAAACAGTAAGTTTACTTATGATTTTGTTTTTCTAGGATATATATGTACACTATAAAAACAAATGTTATGTTTATGATTAATAAAGATATTTTGAAATCAATCAAATCAATCACATGTAAGATAGAGTAGTGAATTGTATTCTTACTCCGTCACCACACGGAAATATGTACTTAAAATCGTGTTAAAATTGAGAATAGGACTTAGTTGAACTGAGCGATTGTTCGTCTGAAGTAAATATTACCTTGGACGTTAAAATACTTTACGTTCAAACTCGCAATAAAACAAAACCGGTTACCTAGTATTATTAGTTAAGCTTACAGTACGGTACCTCTTTACAATTGTACAAAAACGTTTTGTTTCCAACTAAAATAAGCTCTTGTAATTTTCTAGTGTTAAAGTTCTAATTAAGTTTAGTATATGTTAATTTTAATTAGCAGTTTTGAATACAGTTTAAACATTAAGGAATTCATATGATCATACTACTAATTGCTGTATGGTAGCGGCTACGAATACTACCAACCCTTACTTTGCTCGTGGATGTCGTAAAAGACGACCAAGAGCCTTATAACGACCTGGTACATTCCCAAGAAGGGTTGACGTCTGGCAGGCGGCTGGTCATAAAACTATTGCCAATAACTGTTATAGTATAATACTATGAAAAAATAGTACATATTGTATCGACCCCAAGTAATTGGGATAAGAGTAGGAGAATGATGATGATGACGATACTACTAAGTTGTTTTTATAGTTTAACTCTGCGTTTGAACTAAACATATCTCACGCTATTTGGTTAAAAATAAATTCTACTAATAACGTAAAAGTGAAAATGGGAGTAAAGTTCAATGTTTTGATAATGAATGATTGCATAGATGGCGTATGGTGATACCGACCTTCCGTGCCAGTGTTATAGGTGCGATACACAAAGTGTTGTTTTGAGTCGTTCTTGGTGTAATTTGTCTGCGTTAATTGTATGTTTGTAAAGTCCCCAGCAATACAAGGATTATTTCCTTAGTGTAGGGTGGTGTATTAAAGGAAATGTTTTGATAATTATAGTATAGTCCTAGGCTTCCACTAATAAAAGACCTGAGTAATGATAGGACCACGCTGTTGACAGTTTACTGTCTATAACCGCCGGCACTTCCGTCTGGGATAGTACTATACTGAGAAGAAAATTGGTGTATAAGCAGTGGTAATATGCTTTTGTGCTTCGTAAGGAGTGCAAGAAAGCCAGAAGCCCAGTTTTTGGGTGGGTTTAGGCTGGTAGTAGATTTTTTTTTTTTTTCTTATCGCTGTGGAAACGCATTTGCACGCTATCCTCCGCCGGTGACAGACTAGGGGGAGTGTGGGACTCACCGGCCAGCTGGAACCCGACCGGAATACCCACTAAAACCACAGCGGCCCCTTCCGCGCTTTTACGGGGAGCCGGAGAGATCGTCTACTGACATTCGATCCCCGGGGAGGCTGGTGGTAGACCTAGCTGTACCGTTGGTAATGCAAAGGTCTATAACCGGCAGTAACACTTACAATCAGGTGTGCTGCTTGCTCCTTTGCCAACATAGGCAATAAATAGCAATAAATTTAAAACACAATTGTTTGTTTCTTTATATTACAAAAATGTTCACATATATATTGTTCAGGTGGATTGTCTGCCACTAAAATCATACATACATACATATCATCACGCCATATCCCTTGCAGGGTAGGCAGAGAGAAAAGAGTGCCAGAGAACTCTATCTCTGCATACTTCACTCGCTTCCTCAACATTCATAATTCTCTTCATACACGCTCGCCGGTTTCGGAGACTCTTGACTCCACCTTCCTTCAGTACATGACCGATCTGGTCTAGGTAGGTTAGTCTCGGTCTCCCTCGGTACCTAAATCCTTCCACTTTCGCATTGTATATCTTCTTAACCAGGCGTTCGTTCGGCATTCTTTCCACATGTCCGAACCATCGGAGCATCCCCTTTCGCATCTTTACAGTATTACTGTCTTTCATACCTACTCGCTCTCTTATGTCGTCGTTACGAATGCGGTCGGTCAGCCTAACTTCACAGATTTTCCGCAGAGATCGCATTTCGACCGCATTAATTTTACTTTCATACTCTTTTCTGCATACCCAACTCTCGCTTCCATACAGTAATGTTGGGACAAGCACTGCGTTATGTATTGCTACACGTGCCTTCTGGCTGAGGTGGTGGCTGCCGAGAAGTTGCCCCAACGCTCCGTTCACTCTATTTCCCGCATTCACTCTTCGCTCTATATCAGTGGTGTACCTTCCATCTCGGCTAAATCCACATCCAAGATATACAAATTCATCCACTTGCTCTAGTATATCATTACCTATTGTTACTCTTACATCTGTTCTGGCTTCGTCTCTTTCAAAGACCATTATTTTGGTTTTGCTCACATTCACGCGTAGACCCACTAAAATCAATAAAAAATATTTATTTTAGATTCGAAACAAACAAATCCCGTTGAATCATAAATAGCAAAATTACTAAAATTCCATAAGCCGATAATAATTTGAACTGTATTTCTTAAATTACTTAGTTCACGTGAACAACGGCAATTTTGATTCCTAACCCAGTTTATTTGGCAGATAAACTTTAATTATAATGGAAGCTTTAACGTTTATTTTATAGTTATGATTATTAAGCAGAGAGATGATTATTCGGTAACCAAGCGAGTATTAAGATTATGGTTTAAATGTCAAAGTGGTTATCGTAAAACCAAAAGGTGATTTTATTTAGTGGGGCAAGAATTTTGTTTTTAGGGTTCCTTTGGTGCCAGGACGGCCACGGATATGTAAGAATTAGTAGCAATTATCCGTGTGGTGATGGAGTAAGAATACAATTCACTACCCTCTATCTTGCCCGTGGGTGATGATCGTAAGAGACGACTATAGGATATAAAATGCATATAATATCTATGCAAGAGAAGGAAAACTCGAAACAAAACCCTATACCAACACATCTGACCAGCGCGGTGTTACAGTAGGTTAATTGCCTTCCCATTACGGAGAAGGCCCGAACCCAACAGTGGGACATATATGGGCTGTGATGATGATGATGAGTAGCTATACTCGGTCGGCGATGGGGAGGAAATACGGTGCATTATGAGACTGTTTGCCACTTTTCTGTCACCCCGGATGCAGTGACCGAATTAATAAATATCTATATAATTTTATCGAACACTAAACTTCATTGATTACACTTGATTGACTGCATAGATGGCGTAGTGGATAAAATACCAACCTTTCGTGCTAATGTCGTGGGTTGATGCCCACGCAGAACAATACTTTGGGCGATCCACAAAGTGTTGCTCTGAGTCTGAGTGTAATTTGTCCGCGTTAATTGCATGTTTGCAAAGTTCTTCGCAATACAAGGTTTTTTTTTTTCATTATTTATTTTGGCAAACAAGTAAGCAGCACTCCTGATGATGAGTGTTACTGCCCGCCTATGGACCCTTGCAATATCAAGGATATTCTTCTCTTCTCTCCGGTTGGACTATTATATACTTAATGTAGGGTGGTGTCTTTAAAAAAAATATTAATTACAAAACTTCAAGAGAATCGTTTGAGTAATACGATCTGTAAAAGAGAACAACCAGATAGAGAGACATGTGAACAGACATACGAAAGTATTTTTACCTAAGTTAAGACGAAGACACTCCGTGCTCGTTCTGTTAATAGCAACACGTATAGACACAATCTCAAATCCATCATGTGAGATTCGCAACGAAATATTCAAAACATTCGTTATTTCGAGTTCATTGGTGAGAGGGATAGCGCTATATACGTAGAGCGAGACAATAGAGCGTACTCGACGCATGCGCAGTGCAGCGACCGCTAATGAATGCACCGTTTGTCTGTCCGTATGATAGATAACAGAGCTTTTGATGGCTCCATATATTGATATCGGATTGATGTTTCCGTGTGAAGAAATATACGGAGAGCACTCGAGATGTATAGCTGTATACTTTAGGATACGATTTCTCCCTGTGATGAGATATACAGAAGAATATAATACGGTCCTACACATAAAAAAAATCGGCTTAAGAAGTATCAGATAAGTAGGCAACAGTTTTGGATTCCGCGATTATCAATTCACCTGCACAGTATGGACATATGGTATTAATCTCTTTATGTGGAAGCTTATGCCCAATAGTGGACGTTAAGGGTTAATGAATAGATGTACAAAGATTTAGAATATAATCAAAAATTTGAGCTAAGCGGCACTTGTTATCATTTTTTTTTATTCTATGTTTGTTTTTTAATTAAAACTTTCTCGCAAACATTAATCTAGTACCACTAGTTCCTAAAAAATAAAGGTTAGTTAATAAAATTAAAACAAAACAATTATTAGTTACACTTGAATTTTTGAACTTAAATTAGCTTATTTATTGATCTACTTGGGGTCGATACAATATGTACTCTTCTTTAATAGTACATATTGTAAAAGTTATTTGGAAATAGATTTATGACCGGCCGCCTGCCAGACGTCAACCCTCCTAGGGAATGTAATTGTTGACCAAACGACATCAGATGGATTTTTTTTTGTGTGTCTTAGTTGTTAGCCTCAGTTGGCTATGACAACTTTACCCGGACTGTGGGTGAGCACTGAGGACTCTCAACCCGTGATCAGATGGAGTTGGCCCAGGTCGTTATAAGGCTCTTAGTCATCTTTTACGACATCCAGGAACAAAGTAAGGGTTGGTAGTATTCGTAGCCGCAACCATATAGCTTATTTATTGAGATATAAGCTCTATTTTTAATTTGAAAATGATAAGAAGAAATCAACTTTATTTCGTTATGTAATTCTTAAATGTTTTTAAAAAAGTGTAAGAAATTATAAGATACAATATTATTTAAAAGGTATTTTCATTTTTTTATTGCTGTTGGTGGCAAATGAGCAATCAGCTCACCTCATGATAAATGTTACTGCCGTCCATAGCCAATATCTATGAAAGGTCAACTTACGTGTTCAAGGTAAATTGCATAAATAATAAGGAATTATGCAGTACTATAAGTACCAAAGATTTTTATAGGAAAATGTAAACAATCATCATTATCCTGCTTTTATCCTAATTACTTAGGGGTCAACGCAATATTCTAGCCTTCTTCGATCGTACATATTGCAAAAGTTTCGGAGTAAAATTTTATGACCTGCCTTACGTCAAATCTAGGGAATATAATTGTTGTTTGTAAACATAGGGCCTGTTTTTTTTTTTTTTGGTTCGGTGGACTTTGGACGTGGTCTTGCCCCGCCAAGTCAGTCCGGGGTGACAGAAGAGGCGGCGCGTGATCTCATAGACCCACCACGCAACTCTCCTCTCTTCGTCGTGCGAGCGGGCCACCAGTACCCGATCTTTGTCTTTGGTGGCTTGACCTGTGTGACCCTGAAATGTACGGGTTGGTAGCTATTTACAGCTATCACACAGCAATAGGAGAATGTAGAAAATCCGTAAGTTATTGCTATTCTGTTCTATTACGAGTACACATTACAAGTAATATCAGTTATTTCTACAAGATATAAGCTGTCATATTTTTTGAAGTGAAAACTTCTTAGCAGCGTTGTGCACTTTTTTTTTTGAATTATTTTTATTGTTTTTGGATACGAGCAAGCAGCACACCTGATGGTAAGTGTCACTGGCGCCCATGGACCTTTGCAATACCAAGGGTAATGCTAGGCCGCTGCCTAGCAATATAAACCCCAAACCCACCCAGTTGGGCTTCCGGCTCTCTCGCTCACCAAACGAAGCACAACAGCACATCGCCATTACTCAGACGTCGATCTTCTGCGAGAGTGTGGTACTACCCCGGACGGACCGGCCCGCGGCTGTAGACAGAGAACTGTCCACAGCGTGGTCCTACCACTGTATGAATATATTGTATATAATATGAGCTGAGATGCAATTTCAGTAAAAGATTTACTTCCCAAACGGGATTTCCATAAAATATTATGCCTATTCCTTAACACACGAAGGCGTGCGACGTAATAAAAAAATAATAAGCGTTTGTTTATGGCTTAATCTACAGTTAAGCAAGAGGACACGTTATCTAAGCTTAAGTTATAAAGCCATGTTATATTGTGTGGTCTGTGCTAACACTGAACAAACCTATCAACTACCGAAACTGACACAGGCTTAGGGGATCCTACCACAGGATGGATTAACATAAAGGAATCTATACATTCTGGTATATATTCCTTCAGTTAATACCAACTGTGGCGATATAATTGAAATATAGATTTCTTTGGCAATTTGGAAAGTATGAGTAAATACAAGTAAACCACAATTATATCATATTATTACACTTCAGCATTTTATTTATCTTAATATATACATATAAATTATGCGTCACGTTGTTTGTCCGCGATGGACTCCTAAAGTACTTAACCGATTTTAATCTTTGCACAGCATGTGTAGTTTGTTCCAACTTAAAAGATAGGATAGCTTCCATCTCAATTTATAGTCGCAATATTATTTTATTGCAAATTATTTGTCTATTATTTGACAGTCACAATTATTAGTTATCTCCAAACGATTCTAACACATGGTGGTATCTGTTGACTGGATTGAGTAAGTATTTAATAGATGGCGCTATGTTAAACGTACAAACGTTTCATATAGGCCCCAATTTATTAGCATAACCACCACGTGTTACTGAGGCTACCTTGGCCACAGCAACGCGTGGCCGGGTCTGCTAGTATTTCTATATAAAATACTAAAATTATTCAACACTATAAAACATTAATAAATGAATACAATGACATGACATGACACTTCCATGTTCCCGTCAAAATTCCTTCTTCTTCTTCTTATGTATTGGCAATCAGCTACTTATACGAGCTATTGGTGCCAGTGTCAAGTTATAAATATTTTCACGTCTTTCCAAAATTCCTATCATACAGATAAATTATACAGATGACACTATCTGCCTTATGCGTAGTCTATGGTACATACAAGTATATGCATCGGCTATAAATGTGTCAAGTGCGAGAACTATTTGTCGCGGTGTCTATGGCACTGTATCGGCGTGTGTTGCGACACGACTGCGATCGTGAAATGTCGATTTAAATCGATATGTGTTGTAATTATCGAGTATTGCATTATTGATATAGCTTACTTTACTTGTCAGCTATTATTCGTTGAGAAAATAAAAATATAAAATATAAAAGTATGATGTCGTAAAAGCCGACTAAGAGCCTATAACGACCTGGGTCAACTCCATCTAAAGCCGTTTGGTCAATAATCACATTCCCAAGGCGGGTTGACGTCCGGTCATAAAACTATTGCCAATAACCTTTACAATATGTCGGTACTATGAAAGAAGAGTACATATTGTATCGACCCCAAGTAATTGGGATAAGGTAGTAGAATGATAATGGTCCTCAATAAGACTTTAACAGTCTGTTATTGGATATAGTCTTTCCTCCTGGTGAGATTTCTTGTAAGGGTTCGTGCTATAGCGAAGGTTGATAAGCAAGTTGGTGATCGCAAAACTAAAACGTTTTTTTTTTCTTTGAAAGGTATTCTGTGAATATTGAACCAGCTTCCTGACTAAAATTGACTTATTCACTTGTTCTATTAAATTTCTATTTAATTTAAAATTTAAAAAATGTCAATGTTATTTGAATTACGCCATGATCATATGTAATTTTCTTACTTGGACTTATTGTAGAATTTTAGACTCTAAAAGTTAGTGGAACCACGCTGTTAACAGTTTTCAGTCCACAGCCGCGCGCCGGTCCGTCCGGTGTAATACCACACTCTTCTTTCTCCTACTCTTATCCCAATTACTTGGGGTCGATACAATATGTACTCCTCTTTCATAGTACATATTATAAAAGTTATTGGCAATAGTTTTATGACCGGCCGCCTGCCAGACGTCAACCCTCCTTGGGAATGCAATTGTTGACCAAACAGCATCAGATGGAGTTGGCCCAGGTCATTATAAGGCTCTTAGTCGTCTTTTACGACACCCACGAGCAAAGCAACGGTTGGTAGTATTCGAAGCCGCTACCACACAGCTATTGGGGATGGTATAGCGGGATAGTACCACACTCTCGCAGAAAATTAACGTTTGAGCAGTGGCAATGTGTTGTTGTGCTACGTTTGGAGAATAAGAGAGCTGGTAACCCAACGTAATGGATCTGTGGTTTTTATTGTTAGGCAGCGGTCTAGCTTTATCCAAAGGTCCATGGGCGGTAGTAACACTTACCATCAGGTGTGCTGCTTGCTTATCTACCACCAAGAGCAACAAATTTTGTATATATACTATGATGGAAGGTACACCACTGATATAGAGCGAAGAGTGAATGCGGGAAATAGAGTGAACGGAGCGTTGGGGCAACTTCTCGACAGCCACCACCTCAGCCAGAAGGCACGTGTAGCAATACATAACGCAGTGCTTGTCCCAACATTACTGTATGGAAGCGAGAGTTGGGTATGCAGAAAAGAGTATGATAGTAAAATTAATGCGGTCGAAATGCGATCTCTGCGGAAAATCTGTGGAGTTAGGCTGACCGACCGCATTCGTAACGACGACGTAAGAGAGCGAGTAGGTATGAAAGAGAGTATTGGTGTAAAGTTGCGAAAGGGAATGCTCCGATGGTTCGGACATGTGGAAAGAATGCCGAACGAACGCCTGGTTAAGAAGATATACAATGCGAAAGTGGAAGGATGTAGGTACCGAGACCACCTAACCTATGTACCTAGACCAGATCGGTCATGTACTGAAGGAAGGTGGAGTCAAGAGTCTCCGACACCGGCGAGCGTGTATGAAGAGAATTATGAATGTTGAGGAAGCGAGTGAAGTATGCAAGGATAGAGTTCTCTGGCACTGTTCTCTCTGCCTACCCTGCAAGGGATATGGCGTGATGATATGTATGTATGTATGTATTAAAACACTAAGATATTGAATATAATACGAGAGCACATGACAGTTTTCCTTTCCCGCTAAAACTCCGTCAATTTTTACAAACTCCACAGACAAAAAAGATATGACGGGAGTTATATTCTTCTTATATATTGGCAATCAGCTACATATACGAGCTATTGGTGCCAGTGTCAAGTTATAAATATTTTCACGTTTTTAGTCTTTCAGGTTAGTCATTGTCTAAGTCAAATTGTCGCCATTAACAGTGCAATGGCCACACTGTTAATGGTATCTTGTGAGAATGTTGATGGAAAACGAAAACGTTGTAAAGCACTTTTATATGACATTCACTGCATCCCAGTAGTTCCGCCGCTTCATATTACATAAAATGCCATCAAAATTATCTAATATAACACGTTAAAACACTAAGATATCGAATATAATACAAGAGCACTACATGACGTTTTCAAATTCCTGTCAAAAGTCTCAGTTATATTCTTAACTCGTCCTAATAGTTACTCATTTCTTTACGTCATAAACTTGTATGCCACGCCTTTATTAACATTGCAAATACGTCATTGTAGTTAAGAGAATATCATGAAATGATAGATTCGTGTGTACCTATTTAATCATTAGCCACGGAACTGTGTTGGCGTTTCCGTTATGATTAATATGTCTGTTCCATATATTCCATTGTCTATCTATGAAATGTAAATATAGATTAATATCCAATGGTCATTTTCCTCTGGATAACTTAAATAAAAAAAACGTGATTGTAAAAATATTACGTACTTGTATTAGGCAGCAACAAAGTATTACAATATACCTACTACATACTAATAAATGTAAACCCGGTATTTTTGTTCTGTTATACTGCGAAAAATACTGAACCGATCGGAATAATAGATACTTATACAATAAGATGCAGCGTGTTTTGGTAAAGGTTTTAGTATGTGATATGTTGGTGATTACATATCCGGAAAGGGGCCGTCCATTAATCACGTGAGGTTTGAAAGGGGGGAGGGAGATAGGTTTGACTAAAATCACGAAATATCACAAGACCGATTGTAATAAGATATCATGTGTATTTATTTTTTTCACCAAACACTGCGATTTCCAAACTGAAAAGCGGCGTGAAGTGTGACATTGACTTGCCATTGTTAGGCAACGAACGAAGTTTAAAGTAGGGGATCTGTATAAAGACCTTTTTGCGAAGTATAAAAAAGCAAAATACCGAGAATATAATGAGCTGTGGGCTACTTCTTTGTATGTACTAAAAATTAACGTGATGTTAGTGGGGGAGGGAGGTCATAGTCTTAAACCTCACCACGTATCACCAAGGGGAAGAGTGGGTTAAAAATGCTAAAAAAGATCACGTGATTAATGGACGTCCCCAAAGAAATGAAGCGGCCGGGGGACAGCTAGTAATAATAATAACTAGTATTAGTTTGCCTTTACATATAGTTTAAACTTGTAATCATTTAATAGATTTTTCTTGTAGAGAAAGAGTTAAAATAGAATTCACCACTTCCTGTCTTAGAATAAGGCATGTAATATGCATATTACATTTTAACAAGACCTTATAAAAGTGGTATGGTAGGTTAATTTCTCTCATGGTTTTGAGGAGGTTCGAACCCAAGTTCTCTATCATCGGAAAAGGAAGATATGATAAACACTATATTTTTACTCTATATCCAATTTACCACATACCCTTATCATCATAAAGCAATTATTTCAACCAAAAAAAAACACAATCTTAATAACTAGGTCACAGTGAAACTTTCACTAAAATGCCGCAAAAATCTACAGCTTTATTATAATTAATTTACAGTTTTGGCAATTTAAATATAAGATATGAAACACGAAATATCAGTACCTAATTAAGATTTTTAATACTTGAATTTCCGTGTGGTGACGGTGTATGAATACAATTCACCACCCCCTATCTTACCCGTGGGTGATCGTACGGGACGACTAAGGGATATAAAACGCATATAACATCTATGCGAGAGAAGGAAAATTCGAAACAAAACCCTATACCAACACGTCAGACCAGCGTGGTATAGTAAGTCAATTTTCCTACCATTATGGAGGAGGCTCGAGCCCAACAGTGGGACATATATGAGCTGAGATGATGATGATGATGATGAACTAGATTTTAACGTATATTTTAATTAAATATAACGAAAGATTATTAAAATGTCTGCCAGATTTGTTATCTATATTTCTAGTCATTATTTTATGATATATTCATATTGAATATAAAAATTATTATATTCTTCAATTAGGACATCGTTTTCGGATCGGAAATCGTCGCACTGTGTGGTAGCGGCTACTAATACTACCACCCTTCCTTTGACCGCAATGCGATTCTCGAAATTGTCGATCATTATGTTTACCTTGGACAAACAGTCCAGTTAGGTAGATCCAATTTCGAGAAAGAGGTCAGCCGACGAATCCAACTCGGCTGGGCAGCGTTCGGGAAACTTAAGAAGATCTTCTCATCCAACATACCTCAGTGCTTGAAAACACAGGTCTATGACCAGTGTGTGTTACCAGTGATGACTTACGGCACGGAAACGTGGTCCCTAAATGTAGGCCTCATAACCAGGCTCAAAGTCGCTCAGCGTGCTATGGAGCGGGCTATGCTCGGGATCTCTCTGCGAGATAGAATCCGAAATACGGAAATCCGCAGACGAACGGGTGTAACCGACATAGCACGAAGAATTAGCACGCTGAAGTGGCAATGGGCAGGCCACATCGCTCGAAGAACCGACAACCGCTGGGGAAGAAAGGTTCTAGAGTGGCGACCACGTACCGGACGACGCAGTGTGGGACGCCCCCCCACTAGATGGACAGACGACCTAGTGAAGGTTGCTGGGCGTCGTTGGCTACAGGCGGCACAGGACCGCACTCTGTGGCGTAAAATGAGGGAGGCCTACGTTCAGCAGTGGACGGCAATAGGCTGAAATGATGATGATGATGAATGATGATGATACTTTGCTTGTGGATGTCGTAAAAGACGTCTAAGAGCCTTATAACGACTTGGGCCCGCTCCATCTGATGCCGTTTGGTCAACAATTACATTCCCAAGGCGAGTTGACATCAGGCAGGCGCCCGGTCATAAAACTATTGCCAAAAACTTTTACAATATGTACTATAAAAGAAGAGTACATATTGTATAGACCCCGAGTAATTGGGATAAGAGTAGGAGAATGATTGATCGGAAATTATCGTCTCGGTTTAATCATAACGGGTCTTCTCTGGAGACTAAAATGCTAATAAAGCTAATGAGTATTTTTATACTCATTAGCTTTATAATATTTTAATCTCTAGAGAAGATAACTTATGTTTAAACCAAAAGGATAATTATTGTGTCAATTTAACACGTTCAAACAATATTTTTATATTGTATGAACGTTCAAACAAGCACAAAACTGGCAATTATTATGATTAATACTGTTAATAATTGCCAAGTGAGATCTAATAAATATTATTATATTAGACAGCATGTTTATCGAGAAAGGTATACATATAATACATAAATGCCATGTGGTGACGGAGTTAGAATACCTTTCACCACCCCATATCTTACCCTTGGGTGATCGTACGAGACGACTAAGGGATATAAAACGCATATAACATCTATGCGAGAGAAGGCAAATTCGAAACAAAACCCTATACCAACACGTCAGACCAGCGTGGTATAGTAGGTTAATTTCCCTCCCATTACAGCGAAGGCACGATCCCAACAGTGATACGTTCATGGGCTGTGATGATGATGATAATATATAATGCCGTGGAAAATAGGAGTCCACTCCTTTGCTCCAGCAATATCTACAAATATTTAATATTTTGGGCAAAATATAGACTGACACTTCAACGGGTTAATTCTTCGCGCTATGTCAACTTCACACATTCATCTATGGATTTTTGATTTCTTATCATGTAGAGTTTTAAGTTTATTTTTCTATGTATTAAATATACTTCACTTCTTAACGGCAGGAACGATTTTGATAATTTGTGTGTTTTTGAGTGTAATCAAGAATGATTTAGATTAAAAACTGATGGATGCTAGAGGCGCTGCGATCGATTTAAGAGATTTCTTTAGAGTTGTAGAGTACAGCATTTATTGGATTAGCTAAGTATTAATATAATTGCATTCAAACGAATAGTAATGTCAGAAGAAGTTTGAACTCGAGCGGTTCGCCTTGGCAGCGTTCTGGGAAATGCGCCTGCGCACTAAGGTGTGACGTCACGCGCGATACTTGTGAGAGATTCTATTAACGTGTTGACAATGTTTAATTCTATATTGAATTTAATTACTATAGTAGTAAGGACTACAATTCTGACACTTTACTGGATGATGCGACAATGAGTGTTGATGTTTACAGTGATTAAGATATCAAACCTACGATATTAAAATATCAAGGGTTTGATTCCCACGAAGGGCAATACTTTGTGCGATCTACAAACGTTCTGAGTCTAGTTGTAATTTTTGTCCGTGAATTATATGTTTGTAATTTTTTTCGCAATCGTTATTCGTTACCATCATCGTTCTGTTCATAACTCCATTATTTGGGGTCGAGGCAATGTCTCTTGTTCTCTCATCATATAGCGTTTAACCACCACCATAAACCACCATAACCACCATAAACGTTTAACCACCGGCCGCCTGCCTGACATCAACTCTCTTTAGTGATGTAATTGTTGACCAGAGACACCCACGTGCAATGTTGGCAGTATTCTTAGTTGCACCATACAGCATTTTCACAAGTACCCGCAATACAAGGATTAATTATCAATTGGTCACAATTTAATAACTAACACTGTAGTGGGTAAATATAAATCTCTGTAATAACGATGAATCAAGCTCGGGTTGAGAGCCCTCAGCATTTAAAAAAAAAAATAATCAAGACGCAAGACACATTAGTTCTCCCATGACCATGAACCCTGTTGTGTTCGAACCCTCGGGAAATTAAAAAATCAAACGCGATAAAAGCCGTAAAAATAGATTTTTAAATGAGTAATACTCGCATAAATTTTTGACCCGACTATAACATATCGAAAAACACTGTTTTTTTTTCGTTAGGCTATGGTCTGGACACAAGCCGCCCATTCCATATGGAACGGAAGGGCGCCGCGTGGCCTCATAACCCACCGTATTTCCTCCCTATCGCCATTGGGTCGGCCACTGGTAGCGAAACCTTGACGTCCGTGGCCAGCTCGGGGGGATACCTGTTCGGGTATCATTCCTCATCGACATCCCGGGTTACTGCCGGGGCGTCGCCCTTGGAAATCAATACACTACAATTAGGAAAATTATATTTTATATAATTCTCAATTATGTTAGCCGTTCATTTAAAAAATAAATAAGAAATATTTTTTATATTACATAATCAAACATTTGTAACATATATATGTATCCTAATTAATATTATAAATTGAAATGTTACGCTTTCATGCTTTAATTACTCGTTTGATTATCTTGGTATTTTACAAAAACGTTCAGGAACTCCGAAACGCCTATCATCTCAGTTCGTATGTCCCACTATTGGACTCGAGCCTCCTCCGTAATGTGAGAGAAGTTGATCTACTTCACACTGGTCATGCGTGTTGATATACGGTTTTGTTTCGAGGTTTTCTTCTCTTGCATAGATGTTATATACGTTTTATATCCCTTAGTCGTCTCTTACGATCACCCATTAGTAAGATGATAGTGAATTGTATTCTTACACCGTCACCACACGGTTAGAAAAGGCTATAGGATATCTTTATTCCCAAAGGATGAAAAAAATGATTATAAAATCATAACATACATACATACATACATATCATCACGCCATATCCCTTGCAGGGTAGGCAGAGAGAACAGAGTGCCAGAGAACTCTATCTCTGCATACTTCACTCGCTTCCTCAACATTCATAATTCTCTTCATATACGCTCGCCGGTTTCGGAGACTCTTGACTCCACCTTCCTTCAGTACATGACCGATCTGGTCTAGGTAGGTTAGTCTCGGTCTCCCTCGGTACCTACATCCTTCCACTTTCGCATTGTATATCTTCTTAACCAGACGTTCGTTCGGCATTCTTTCCAATAAAATCATAACACTAATAAGAATACAGTCTTGATGGCATGTACAGTGATTACGATAACGATGTCGTGTATAATGTACTTACTTATTCATTACCTTCCGTGTGGTCCACCATCCCCTATCTTACCCGTGGGTGATCGTACGAGACGACTAAGGGATATAAAACGCATATAACATCTATGCGAGAGAAGGAAAACTCGAAACAAAATCCTATACCAGCACGTCTGACCAGCGTGATGTAGTTGGTCAATTACCCTCCCATTATGGAGAAGGCTCGAGCCCAACGGTGGTACATATAAGAGCTGAGATGGTGTTGATAATGATGACTAGTCTATGTAACTAGAGTCAGTGATGTAGTCAACTATTATACGAAATAACGAAATAGTAGATGGTAATTATTTAAGAAATATAAAAAATAGGATGTGTCTAATTTACCTGCAACTGGGGACAACTTTCGCATAACGCACCATCGCGATTTCCACTGAAACAAAAAAAAGATATATCTATTAATAATTCACCTGAAAATATCTGCGTAGACAATACAAATATTTATATGATACAACACAATGATTTCTGAAATTTACACGAGTTTTACGCATTTAAAATAAAACTATTTTTAAGGATTCTATCGCGTTTATATTTCATTTTTAGAACTTCTCCCGTAAGCATGAACGCTGTAAAGTGTTCGAAACGTGAGGAAATTCAAAATCACATATAAACGCGATGGAATCCGTAAAAATAGTTTTATTTCAAAAGGTTACAACACACTACTGGAACAAATTACTTTTTGGTGACGGGTAAGAATATGATTCACCGCCCCCTGTTGTCTGTGGGTGGACACAAAGACTCTTATTTTGAAATATTTTGAAAGAGGGTTTTTCTTATTTTGAAAAAGGTTTATAGGTTACACTTGGACGTATATAGACTAAAGAAGAAAACGAAAGTTTAGCACAGAAAAATGTATATAAATTCACACAATTATTTATATATCAGTAACACTGCAGTTTGACTGTACAGATGGCGTAGTGGTTAAGATACCCTCCACGCCAGTGCCGTGGGTTCGATTTCCAAGCAGTACAATACTTAATCCACAGTATTATTCTGAGTCTGGGTGTAATTTGACTGGGTTAATTGCATGTTTGTAAAGTGCCCCACAATATAAGGATTATTTCCTTAGAGCAGGGTGGTGCCTCTAAAAAATAAGAAACATTTAATAAGAAAATCGTTTTAAAACAGACTTCTTAACATTAAAAACCTTTCAATATGTTAACAATTTGATTTCTTGCCTACTTCTAATCGATTTCCAACTATCAATCAGAACATAAGTACATTTATCTTTGCTTATTGCTCATAATGTTCACTGACTTAGTAGCTTTCCGTCCGACATACTATAGAGCAACTGCAGTTAGTGGAGCAACACAGACAACGTTGTATCATTCATACACGTACATTTTTACATCTTGCCTCTCATTTTATATTGTGGACAGGAGAAAACAATCTAGGTATGTGGAACCACTGTAAATTTATAAGTCTGAGGATATATCTTTATGTAAATTAAATCGAATTAGATAAATAAGTATAATATGATACAATCTTTATCTGTAAATTTTATTTTAATGCTATTGAGAAGCAATTATAGCTGTGTGGTAGCGGCTACGAATACTACCAACCCTTACTTTGCTCGTGGATGTCGTAAAAGACGACTAAGAGCTTTATAACGACCTGGGCCAACTCCATCTGATGCCATTTGGTCAACGATTACATTCCCAAGGAGGGTTGACGTCTGGCAGGCGGCCGGTCATAAAACTATTGCCAATAACTTTTACAATATGTATTATGAAAAAAAGAGTACATATTGTATCGACCCCAAGTAATTGGAATAAGAGTAGGAGAATGATGATGAGAAGCAATTATTCACTTAGAATATTGACAGAAGCGCTTCGACCTTTGCAATACCAGTGGCATAGACAGGTATATTATTCGTGTGGTGACGGAGTAAGAATACAATTCACCGCCCCCTATCTTACCCATGGGTGATCGGAAGAGACGACTAAGGGATATGAAACGCATATAACATCTATGCAAGAGAAGGAAAACTCGAAACAAAACCGTATATCAACACGTATGACCAGCGTGGTGAAGTAGGTCAACTTCTCTCACAATACGGAGGAGGCTCGAGTCCAACAGTGGGACGTATACGAACTGAGATGATAGTCCTTTCGGTGTTCCTGAACGCTTTTGTGAAAATCCTATACCAACACGTCCGACCAGCATGGTTGTATAGAAGGTCAATTGCCCTCTCATTACGGTGGAGGCTTGAGCCCAACAGTGGGACATATATGAGCTGAAATGATGAATGAGACAGGTATGTGGCCACAGTAAGGTAGGTTTTAGATCTGCGGCAATCTCGCTCACTAAACAAATCTCAGTAGCATTATTCAATTATTCAGAAGTTGTTTTTCTGCAAGAATGTGGTACTGACCCGGATGAGCCGACTATTTATGGCTATAAGCAGAAAACTATTAGCAGCTTCGGTAATTTGAATTGTATTTAGATATCTTGAAATTTATAATAAATCGTTATTTTTTTAAGAAACTATATCAAACTCATCATCATCTTGCTCTTATCCTCATTACTTGGGATCGATGCAATATATACTTTTCTTTCATTCTTCATACTGTAAACGTTTGGCAATAGTTTTATGACCGATCGCCTGTCTGACGCTAAATTATTCGAAACGTGGGGAAATTAAAAATCGTAACGATAGTTTTATTTCAATATTGATATGTAGTGAAGAACTTTCATTTAATTCTATTGAATCTTACTGAAAAATATATAGAGAAACTAAGGAATAACTTTAATATATACACAGCGTCGAAACCCATGTGAGAACAATTGAGTCAACACATAAAATTTGATATATTGAATCGAGAAAAAAGAAGGTTCAAAATCCTAACAAAAATCATATACACATTAGTCGACTGAATATACGAACTGCGCAGCGCAAGTTCAACGTCGCGCCATCGTTGCGAGACATCAGCGCCCAGTCGAACTCAGTTGCCTAACGATCGCGTCACACAATACACGTCCGTCAACAAACTTGAAAAAACTCCACTAAAAATGGCGGAAATTGACGCCGAAAAACTCATATTAGCTATGAAAAAACGTCCCGCTCTTTATAACCGTAACGACTCCAGTTATTACTGCCATAAGAAACATAAAGGAAAACTTTGGATTGAGGTGTGCAAAGAGGTGTTTCCGAGTTTCGACAATTTCAAGTCGCAAAAGAAGGTTGAATACAGTGAGTTTGAACACGCCAATCTGTACTTTAACACCTAGTTATTAGTTTGATATTCAATTGTTAAGTTCTTTACTGTGAGCAACTATTTTGTTTGTAGTAAATCTTTATATTGTAAAATGTGTTTTAAGTTCTATGGAATAGAATTTAAATTAATCTATAATTAGTAAAGTTGCCTATGAGTGGCAACATAATTAGTTATTTATAGCTTACTACCGCTATGATTTTTGAATTTAAGTCTACCTACCTATTTGGTCTAGTGGAATAAATTTGTAAATGATGGCAGTGAGATTATGAATTCGGTAGGAAAATGCAATAGTGACCACAGAGCCTAAATGTAAACACTTTCATTCTTTAATTTAAAAAAAACAATGCACTAAAAATTGGATTACATATTGGCTATTCTAATTTCTAAATGGTCGGTCTACTTTCTTTCAGCTTCCTCTAATCATCATCATGTCATCTCATATATGTCCCACTGTTGGTCTCGAGCCTCCTCCATAATGAGAGGGTAATTGACCTACTATACCACGCTGGTCAGACGTATTTATAGAGTTTTTTTTCGAGGTTTCCTTCTCTCGTATCGATGTTATATCCGTTTTATATCCTTTAGTCGTCTCGTACGATCACCCACGAGTAAGATAGGGGTGGTGAATTATATTCTTACTCCGTCACACTGAACATTTTCGTTGACTACACAGCCCTAATTGAAATTGGTACATGGCGGGTATATAGCTCTTCGTTGGTTTTTACGAAATTTACAAGCAATGTTTAGGTTATTAAAAACCATTGTTTGTTTGTGAATATTTGAGGCAAATAATGTTTTTTATCCGTGTTCTGACTTGCCTTCTTTTTTAATATTATATTTCGTTATGAAAAAAAAAATAAACATAATTGATTATTATAGTCTGGAAGGACAAAAGGGTTACGTTGGGCCTTATGATCAACTTTATTAGCCCTCTCCGCCTAAAGAGAGCGTCGCCAGGTCATTAACTTTTGTGATTCGCCTGGCATGTTACATTTTCCTTCAAGATCTTAGCAAAAAAAGCGGTTGTACGTAGTTCCCAAGCGTATGGCCTCTTCTTTTTTAAAGACACCCTACACTAAGGAAATACATCTTGTTTTTCGGGCGATTTTAACAATAATGAATATTCAAATTAGATAGAAATATTTATAAAAAAAGAATAAATATTTGTGTAAGAATCTACCTAAAAACATGATCTATATAAACCTTTAGCCTTATCCACTAAACTTTAAATAACAACAATATTCTCATTTCGGTCACAGCGGTAAATACCAATGTAGGCGATCCTAAATATTGACAGCAAAACAGTATAGTGATGAAATTAATTATACCCATGTTTCAGTAATGGGACAGGTCGGACAGTTTTGAGATGGGTCCCGTGTTCGACACTTGTCCATCGAAACTTTTGGGTTTACAAATGTTAAAACATTGATTTGTACTAAAGTTTAAATCAATACGAGCTTAGTTCGAAGATACATATATGTTTTAAGGAAGCGACTCATAATTTTCCTGTTCTTATCACAATTACTTGGGGTCGATGCAATATGTACTCGTACATATTGTAAAAGTGATTAGGCAGATATTAGCAATAGATTTAACTGACATCAACCCACCTTGGGAATGTAATTGTTGACCAAACGGTATCAGGTGAAGTTGGTCCAGTGCGATATAAAGCCCTTACTTGTATTTTACGACATCCACGGGCAAAGGAAGAGTTGGTAGTATTCGTAGCCGCTACGCACTGCGTCAGCAGTTTTAGGGAAGCGTCTGTCGAATGTATTATTAACAAAATTTTGAACATAATATTATGCGGTAACAAACATTTAAAAAGAAGAAAAATAAAGCAACCTAATTGAGAATCACCTTTTTTGAAGTCTGCTAAATTAAAAGTTGCAGGGGAATTGTACTATTGTACTACAGTACAGATCTATTGATCATGATGCAATGCTATCAGGGAATCTGGATCTGTATCTAGAAAATATTAATTGGACTTGCTAACTCAAGGCAATGTAACTTACGATGGATCTTGCCGCGAGGAATCGTATTCAATGACGCATTGTTGGGCAGATGGACTGACGACTTGTTGAAAATTACGAGAAGGCAATTCAGCGCAGATTCGGAGCACAGGAATTTGCAATACTTAGTTCTATGAACAAAGTCTACGTTCAGAAATAAACGTCAAAATAATGATGATTTTTTTTTTTATTGAAAGCTGCAATCAGTGCAATACTATAAACAGATGTGCTGTGTATAATACAGAATCATGTCGAGTGTGTCCTCTATCGAAGACATCCACTCACTACAGTACTGGGTCGGTTTGGTGCATGCAGTTACATTATGTCTTTTCTTTTCAGTCTTTTCGTGTAGTTTTCCATATTTAATTCAACTACAAGATTATTTAGATGGTTTCTCAGCTGAGCTTGATAATTTTTGGATGCGATTGTGATTCCTTCTTTGACAGTGTTTACTCTAAGATTTTGATGGATTTCACTGTTTGTGATTAATCATGGTACTTGAGATATTGATCTCAGAATTTTGTTCTGTAATGAATATACTTTAAGCACTCTCTATGTTTACATACAAGATAATATTTATATATAATTTAACATTACATTAGTTGTGTCCACATTCTGTAATCTTATCTTTAGTAAACGCATTTAGTTTTATAAAAATGGACTATATTAATAAGAATCTAAAAAGGGTTACAAATATGAAATTATATTGGATCATCCGAAAATTTCGTATAGTTTTAGTTCCAAATCAAATTTATTTATTATGCATAAACCCTGCGAAGGCACAGAGGTCAATTTTAACATTTTAAATGAATCCAATAAACTACCACCGGATCGAAACGCAGCCGCTACTTTCTCAGATCCAGCAACAAACTCAGCGGGTTTGTCTATTATTATTATTTCTTTGGTATTTTTCATAAATAAAAATAGTTACGGATAGTAATAGAGAAATGCTAAGCGTGACGATTATCGTAATAATCTTCTGAAATGTTATGAGATCTGTCGTTATGTGTCTAATACAGACATCGACTCCATCCAAAATTATTTGAAACTTACTTCGAATTGTTTCATTGTGACATATATATTTTTATTTCAAATATCCGATAGTTTCTGTTAGAATTGTGGAGCTCCATAATATCCTTAATACAAAGGCCATTGTACCTATAACGTATATTATTTAGGTGATATAATAATACGTCTGGAACATCTACGTTGGCCTAATTATTTCAACACCTAGACACTCCAAGGTGCCTTTGTAACCACCTTGGAGTGCCTAGGCGTAATGAACTCAATTGAACTAAATTGTTTTGTATATATCGTAATAATTGATTCAATTAAAACGAGTTTGTGAGTCAACGTTGAATATAGTTTCTTTTATATTGAAATATTGGTGCGTATAAATGCTAATCGAAAGGTATAGTTTTCTTTAGTATAAGTACATACATAAATACCGTCACGCTATGTCGCTTGCAGGGTAGGCAGAGAGAACAGAGTGCCAGAGAATTCTATCGTTGCATACTTCACTCACTTCCTCAACATTCATATTTCTCTTCCTACACGCTCGCCGGTTTCGTAAACTCTTGACTCCACCTTCCTTCAGTACATGACCGATCTGGTCTAGGTAGGTTAGTCTCGGTCTCCCCCGGTACCTACATCCTTTCACTTTCGCATTTTATATCTTCTTAACCAGACGTTCGTTCGGCATTCCTTCCACATGTCCGAACCATCGGAGCATTACCTTTCGCATCTTTACACCAATACTGTCTTTCATACCTATTCGCTCTCTTACGTCGTCGAGTAGTAGTTAGTATAAGTAATTGCCTTATTTCAATTACCTTAGAGTTGACGCAATATGTACAAATATTATAGCAAAACTTTATCATATAACTCCGAAAAACTAGACATAATGGTCAGTCATCGTCATCATCACCTTCATTCAGCCTTTATGGGGTTGTGACTACCATTGCGACGTTCGATACGCGGTTGCCACTTGAGAACCTTTTTCTCCAACGGTTATCGGTTTGTCGAGCGTTTGTGCATGGTCATGAGACCTTTTTTTTATTGCTTATGGTGGCAAATGAGCAAGTAGCACCTGATGGTAAGTGTCACTGCCGCCCATGGATCTTTGCAATAGCTAGCCGCTGCCTACCAATACAAACCCTAAACCAAACCAGTTGGGCTTCCGGCTCTCTCGCTCACCGAACGAAACGCAATAGCACATTGCCATTACTCAGACGTCGATCTTCTGCGAGAGTGTGGTACTACCCTGGACGGACCAGCCCGTGGCTGTAGACAGAGAACTGTCAACAGCGTGGTCCTACCACTAATTTAGGGACCACGTTTCTGTGCCATAAGTCATCACTTGTAATAGACACACTGATAATAGACTTGTGTTGTCAAAGACAGAGGTATATTGGATAAAAAATTATTCTTGATTATTATTCTTAAGAATACTCAGTCGCTTAGCTAATATTTTATAGGTAGTTTTTATAAAAAAAAAACATAAAACAGGAACAGAATAAAGAGTCTTTATCCTACTCCATCCTCCTTTACTCTTTAGTATTATTTTTAATCACTTCAACTGATAGTACGGTGTGCTTAATCTATTTTCCCTTCTTGGTCTCTATATTACAATACAAGTTTCGGAAGAAACAATTATGTTGTCAAACTTCAAAGATGATAATTAACTAAATGAGATTTTACACTATATTACTAGGTGTTAATGATATTAATTGTTTCTAGGTCACGAACTACAGAGGCGGTGGAAAAGTCTCCGTACTTGCTTCTCCAGAGAATTAAGCGTACAAAGAAAAGAAAAGCTTAAGAAAGAATACCATGAAGGTCCAGTCAAAAAAAGAAAAATATACGAATATTTCAATATGATGTCCTTTCTTCTAGATTCTGATGCTGGTGCCGAGTTACCAGAAAATGATGGAGGAACAAGAGATTCAGATGATTCTCATGACGTAGGTGATCCTTTAGAAAATGTTAAAGATGAAGCTGTAATGTATCAGAGTGAGAATGTGGCTAACACTTCACATTTTGAAGTAGAAGCTGAAACCAGCATATTAAGACCGATATTTGAGGGAAGAAATGAAAGTTTCGAAGTCAAAATCTTAGATATGTTGAAGGAAATAAAGAAAGATGAAGAGGATGAAGATAGACAGTTTATGATGTCGTTAGTACCATGTTTTAGGAAGTTAAATGCTAAACAGAAATTTGAAGCGAGAATTGAAATCCTCAGGATTTTGAAAGATATTACTTTTAAAGAAAGTGGAGGTAGTTAAGATTGGAAGAATTATACTCCTTTGTTTTCTTTTTAAGTGTCACACAATGATGCATCTGATGTAGCAGAAATAGGAGGGAATAATTGGCACGGAATTGAAAGAATTGCCTCGAGATGACCTATGTCGGAGAAAATAACTAAATTATATATAGATTATAAATGGATATTATAGATTGGATAAGATTATAAATAGATAGAATTATAAATGTGTGTATAGTAATGTAACTAATATTTTAATTTTAATTTCGAGTTACGCAATCAATTGGACATTAAGATTTCTAATGTTTACGCGAGTATTACACATTTGAAATAAAACTACTTTTACGGATTCTATCGCGTTGGTTTTTGATTTTTAATTGCCGACGTTTCGAACAGTTTATAAAGATCATGGTCACGGAAGGACTAAGGTATCTTACGTCCAATAAGTCATCGTTATTACAGAAATTTATATTTACCCACTACAGAATCAGTTCTTAAATTTTGACCATGATCACTGTAAAGTGTACGAAACGTCGAGAAATTAAAAACTACAAACGCGATAGAATCCGTAAAAATAGTTTTATTTCAATCGGACATTATTGTTTTATTTTATTATTTTAAACTTTTGTTGTGATCTCTTTTTTTATTAATAAAAATAAAGGTTTTAAGAATGTGTATATGAGATTTGGGACCTTATTTGATATGTATCCCTATAGAATCAACATTTACCCACAGAATAACATTCATTCATCCATTTATTTATCCAGTAAACAATCCATTAACGTATCATCCATTATTATAAGGCTTCCGATAGAGGTTTTTACGCTGTGGTGTGTTTAACGTGACTGCTAAATCGGTTCTAACAGATTTCCAATACATGTGGATCCAAGTTCCATGTGTGGTAATCATTTTTCGCTCACAGATATATTTTTACAAATAGCTTATTTCTTTATTTGGAAAGGATAAGAATACAATATTCACCACCTTACTTATGAAAAAATTATCTAAAACATTCGCCAGGAGAGCAGGCAGCTGCCCTGTCCTGGGAAACGTGTAACACCTCACTGCCATCGCCAACTGGCCGGCCAATACCGTGATAAATACGGCCCTATCTCCTCATATGAGTGATGTATGAAAGAGGCCTACGTCCAGCAGTGGACGCGTAAAAGGCTAAACGATGATGATAATAAAACAATCTAAGATATAAAACGTTAAATCTTAGTAATTTATAAAGAATTTATTCACAAATTCGAAATCGAGACCTTTGTGTGGCCAGTACCTTTAATATTACTTCCAACAGTTGCTACCACTATTAACAGATATAAAAAAGCATGTTTATAAGCGGATGGGACACGAGCCCTAACAAAAAAAATCTATTCACCATTGAGTTCTGATAGTAATCGGATTAACATTTTTTTTTATGTAACTTCAACAAATATATTTACGGCATCCAAAAACGTAGTACAAAAACCACTAAGTATGATTAAAATCACTTTGAATATAATAAGACTAGCATATAATTAAATACAGATTATTTATACAGTCAAATTATTATCCCCCTTAAGTATAAATTAATAGATACTGATAGATTATTTATCAGTGTGGTGACGGAGTAAGAATATAATTCATCACACCCTTTCTTGCCTGTAGGGTGTAGGCAAGAGAAGGTAAACTCGAAATAAATCATATACCAACGCTGATCAGTGTGGGTGGTAGGTCAATTTCCCTTCCATTGTGGAGGAAGTTTGATCTCAGCCGTGATTACTATTTTATACGTATATATTTTGTTTTATATTATTAACGTTTTTTTTTATTGCTTGTGGTGGCAAAGGAGCAAGCAGCACACCTGATGGTAAGTGTTACTGCCGCCTATAGACCTTTGTAATACTAAGAGTATAACTAGGCCGCTGCCTATCAATCATCATCATCATTTCAGCCCACCGCCGTCCACTGCTGGACGTAGGCCTCCCTAATGGTACGCCACAGAGTGCGGTCCTGTGCCGTCTGCATCCATCGATGCCCAGCAACTTTCACCAGGTCGTCTGTCCACCTAGTGGGGAGGCGTCCTACACTGCGTCGTCCGGTACGTGGTCGCCACTCTAGAACC
Source organism: Lymantria monacha (assembly GCA_905163515.2). Classification (NCBI taxonomy): domain Eukaryota; kingdom Metazoa; phylum Arthropoda; class Insecta; order Lepidoptera; family Erebidae; genus Lymantria; species Lymantria monacha. The sequence goes on from LR991099.1 coordinate 26,191,873, forward strand.
TTTTTTACCCAGCGGTTGTCGGTTCTTCGAGCGATGTGGCCTGCCCATTGCCACTTCAGCGTGCTAATTCTTCGTGCTATGCCGGTTACACCCGTTCTTCTGCGGATTTCCGTATTACGGATTCTATCACGCAGAGAAATCCCGACCATAGCTCGCTCCATAGCACGCTGAGCGACTTTGAGCTTGGTTATGAGGCCTACATTTAGGGACCACGTTTCCGTATCGTAAGTCATCACTGGTAACACACACTGGTCGTAGACCTGTGTTTTCAGACACTGAGGTATGTTGGACGAGAAGATCCTCCTAAGTTACCCGAACGCTGCCCAGCCGAGTTTGATTCGTCTATTCTGCCTATCAATACAAACCCCAAACCCACCCAGTTCGGCTTTCGACCTACCAATACAAACCCTAAACCAACCCAGTTGGGCTTCCGGCTCTCTCGCTCACCGAACGAAGCGCAATAGCACAATGCCATTAATCAGACGTCGATCTTCTGTGAGAGTGTGGTACTATTCCGGACGGACCAGCCCGCGGCTGTAAAGAGGTTACTGTCAAAAGCGTGCTCCTACCACTAATGAGAATAAGAGAATGTAGATAATAACTATGCAAAGGAAGGAAAATTCGAAATAAAACCTTATATCAACACGTCTGACCGGCGTGGTATAGTAGGTCAATTTCCCTTCCATTGTGGAAGAGGCTCGAGCTCAACAGTGGTGAGACGTGTTGATATAGGTTTTCACTACCGAGTTTTCCTTACTTTTGCATAGTTATTATATGCATTCATTAGTCGTGTTTTACACACCCAAGCGTAAAGATGTAAGTGGTGAAATGTATTTTTACTCCGTCACCACATGGATAACGATAGAAATACCTGTACAATAAAGTTGTATTCGTTAGAACAAAATTGACTTTAAATTGGCCAACGGTGTTCTACCAAGTGGCGTAGAGTTTTAATTAAAGCGATGACAAGAAAATACCGAAGGGGCATTCGGGTGACCACAAAATGGTTGAATGATTCTCTAATAATTGCTTTTAGCATTTTGTTGTAAATATTTTAGATGTTTTATATATAAACTTTTTCATCACTTCACCTCATATAAGTCCCACTGTTGGGCTCGAGCCTTCTTCATATCATCATCATTCTCCTACTCTTATCCCAGTTACTTGGGGTCGATACAATATGTAGTCTTCTTTCATAGTACATATTGTAAAAGTTATTGGCAATAGTTTTATGACCGACCGCCTGTCAGACATCAACCCTCCTTGGGAATGTAATTGTTGGCCAAACGGCATCAGATGGAGTTGGCCCAGGTTGTTATAAGTCTTAGTCGTCTTTTACAACACCCACGAGCAAAGGGTTGGTAGTATTCGTAACCGCTACCATACAGCTTCCTTCCTAACGGGAGGGAAATTAATCTACTATACCACGCTGGTCAGACGTGTTGGTATAGGGTTTTGTTTCGAGTTTTCCTTCTCTTGCATAGATGTTATATGCATTTTATATCCCTTAGTCGTCTCATACGATCACCAACGGGTAAGATAAGGTGTGGTGAATTGTATTCTTATTCCGTCACCACATGGATCATATTTATATACACGCATAATTCAACTTTTAATATAAGCGAAACTACCTAAACCAGTGAGAATTGCCACCAGCCATTAAATACCTTTAGATAAACAAAAGTACTACTATGAATAAATAAAAGATTTATTGCCTACCATTGTGTAGTCATTTCCGGCAATGATGCATAGTTCTCATATCAGATCCGGATTCCTATATATTTTGATTCGTATGAATGATCTAAATATTAATGTTATACGATTTAATATCATCTTGTATTCTGACGTGTATACGTGTGGTGACGGAGTAAGAATACAAATCACCACCCTCTATCTTACCCGTGGGTGATCATAAAAGACGACTAAAGGATATAAAACGCATATATAACATCTATGCAAGAGAAGAAAAACTCGAAACAAAACCCTATTCCAATACGTCTGACCAGCGTGGTATATTAAAACAATTTCCCTCCCATTATGGAGGAGGCTCGAGCCCGATAGTAGGACATATATGGGCTGATATGATTCTGACGTCACAATTTAAAATTGAACATAGATTAAAATTGTCTAGTCATCATCTCAGTTCATACAAATTCCACTATATTATTCGTGTCTACAAAAAAAGTGCTGCACAGATGCCGTAGTGGTTAAGATATCAACTGTCTGTGCCAGTGCCGCAGATTCGATTCCTACGCAGGACAAAGCTGTGCGACCCACAAAGAGTTGTTCTGAGTCTGGGTGTAATTTGTCTGCGTTAATTAAATGTTTGTATAATCCTCGCAATCGTCTTTTTCAAAAGGAAAAAAACGGGAAACTGTCGGGCCTTGAGCATAATTGAAGAGAAAACCCTTTTATTGTAGAGGTTCTTGAACAGCAGTTATTGTTCACCATCAAATTACTAGTCTGCTACCAAAGGCAAAAAAGACATCTTAGTACAATAACAGAACACTACACAAATACAAACAGACATTTTAATTTATATTTATCTACAGATAGGACGTCTTACATGTGTTCTTTGACATCAACTAGGGCGTGGTACAGTTTAGATAATAAGTATGTCAAAACATATGACACAATGATATCATAAAATAAAAATAAAAAATCTCACGCCCTTCAGTTGAGGGATTTGGCGATTGATATACTTGTAGGTAAAGTACTGCTGTCCAATTCTCCTGTTTTAATATTTTAGAAGTTTTAACGATTGTTATCGGGGTTTTGGCTAGAAAATGAAAATATCATCATCATTATCATTTTAAGGATGTAGGTACCGAGGGAGACCGAGACTAACCTACCTAGACCAGATCGGTCAGGTACTGAAGGAAGGTGGAGTCAAGAGTCTCCGAAACCGGCGAGCGTGTATGAAGAGAATTATGAATGTTGAGGAAGCGAGTGAAGTATGCAGAGATAGAGTTCTCTGGCACTCTGTTCTCTCTGCCTACCCTGCAAGGGATATGGCGTGATGATGTATGTGTATGTATGTATGTATTATCATCTCAACTCAAATAAATCATATTAAGCTGATACACGTTGATCAGACGTTCGTTGCTATAAGGTATAAATTAAAGTTTTCTTCTATTGCATGGCTATTTCGTGCGGTGATGGAGTAAGAATACAATTTACCACCCTTTATCTTGCCCGTGAATAAGAGACAAAGGTGTCTTACGTCCAATATGTCATTGTTATTACAGAAATTTATTTATATCTACCCTATAAGATATTAAATTTTGACCCACATTTTAATACAAAATTAATACAAATTCATTGCCAGTACAAAAAGAGAATGATTCTATATATAAAATTTATGTTGCTTATGATTTGTTATTATTAAAGTATGTAATTTATGATAATTATTATTGTGGCAATTTTACAATTTTACAAAACCAACAAACAAATAAAAAAAGCTGAAATGGTGAAAATGGGGAAGGGAAAGGAAAGGGAGGGTGAATTGTATTCTAATTCAATTACCTTAAGCAATTACTAATAATTATGTACCTATAATATATTTTTTTATTATAAAGAAATGAGTATTCGACGTATCATCATATTGTAATACGAATTGTACGATTTGGCGACATTCCAAAAAGTTAACCTTCGGTAAAAATCTAAAATGAAAACATTAGTTTCGTAAGTGACACTTAGCGTATACGAAAATAGTTAAATGCCTCTTAAAATAAATAACAAAATATGATGAAATAAATATATTTTTACGAAATTTTATTGTCTTTTAATTTTGTTATTACTATTGGGACCTGTCGATTACTTTTCAGCAATTACGTGAAGTTTTTTTTTATTACCTTTGATAAGCAAGCAAGCAGCCCACCTAATAGAAAATAATAATTATTATCAATGGACTTCAGCAATGATAGCGACAGCCAGGTTGCTACTGTAAAAAAATCACACTCATCGAACGAAATGAAGTTAGCAAGTGCTACAAACTCAATAGTAATTGTCAGTACAAAACGCCCCGCTTTTTTTTCATCTACTTAATATTTTTTTGAAGGCTGTCGACTTAACCGTATCCAAACCAACCGGAGCGATAACCTGCTGTTTAAAATATCAAACAGCAAGTTAGCGATTTTCCGCGATTTTCAGCTCATATAGGTTCCCACTGCTCGGCTCAAGCATTCTCCACAATGGAAACGAAATGAAACTATTATACCACGTTGGTTAGATGGTTTGATAAGCTAATTGGATATAGGGTAATATTTCGAGTGTTACCTCTCTTGTTATATGCATACTATATCCCTTAGTCGTCTTTTACGACATCCACGGGTAAGATAGAAGGTGGTGAATAGTATTCTTACTCAGTCTTCATACAGAGAAGCGCTACAATAGCTATTATCTAAACAATTATAATCAACAAGTATAATTAGTTATATGTACGCATATGATTACGTTTATATGATAATGAGTCACGGCGACCCTTCCTGAGTGATATGCGTTTTTATATCAATGACTCATTGGGTAATTTAAAGTGAAACTTCTTATGTTAGCAGTATACAGATGGACTATTTCCTGGATTAACACATAGGATAATATTTATCCCAGTAATGTGTGCCCTCTTGGGATAATATATTAATTTTGGCGAAATTGCTTTGAGATAAAACTATTTTTATCGATTCTATCGCGTTTGCATTTGATTTTTACTTGCCTGATGAGTGACGTTTCGAATACTTTACAGCATTCATGATCACGGAAGCAAAGGTCTATAGTGACCTTGAACGTTATAAAGTGTTTGAAACGTCGGGTAATTAAAAATTCAAATATAAACACGATAGAATCCATAAAAATAGTTTTATTTCAAATGCGTAATACACGCGTAAACATCAGAAATCATTATGAGAAATTACTTAATAGAAAGCTGCAAGCAGAAGCTAGCATATCCCTATGAAGGGTTGTGATAAAACTATAAGTTATACTACAATACTTATTTTTTAGTATAAGTTATACTAATGACTTCTAATGTTTACGCGAGTATTACACATTTGAAATAAAACTACTTTTACGGATTCTATCGCGTTTGTATTTGATTTATAATTTCCCGACGTTTCGAACACTTTACAGTGATCATGGTCACGGGAGGACTGTCCTCCCGTGACCATGATCACTGTAAAGTGTTCGAAACGTCGGGCAATTATAAATCAAATACAAACGCGATAGAATCCGTAAAAGTAGATAGTTTAATTTCAAATAAGTTATACTATATTAAAAATTCTTAAGGGACGCGGCTCTGCTGGGTCGAAATCTTTTGTTAGATATGAATAAATTGATTATTATTTATTAGATCAGCAAAATTATATTAAAATAATGGTGGAACGTTCGTAATAAAATTAAATAGGTAAGGCTTTGTATATTTGCGTATTCGAAATATATATACATATGTGGAGGGAGTAAGATTACAATTGACTACATAGATTGCGTATTGGTTAAAATACTGAACTTCCGTGCCAGTGCCATGGGTAATTCCCACGCAAAACAATATTTTGTGCGATCCGCAAACTGTTGTTCTGAGTCTGGGTGTAATTTGTCTGTGTTAATTGTATGTTTGTAAAGTCCCCCACAATACAAGGATTATTTCCTTAGTGCAGGGAAATACCTATTTAAAAAATTTGCACCTCCTGTTACCTGTTATTTATAATGCCTTAGATATTCATCATCATCACAGCCCAAATGTCTCACTGTTGGGCTCGGTCCACCTCCGTAATGGGAGGGAAATTAACCTACTATACCGCGCTGGTCAGACGTGTTGGTAAAGGGTTTTGTTTTGAGTTTACCCTCTTTCGCATAGATGTTATATGCGTTTTATATCCCATAGTCGTCTCGTACGATCACCCACAGGTAAGATATAGGATGGTGAATAGTATTCTTACTCACCACACGGATAAATCCTTAGATATTACTTAAACTTAACTTATATTAAAATTATTTATTATATTTTTGTATAAAAAATAGTAAGTATGTTTATTAAAAATTACTTCCAGTGTAATGGCCATGCCGGGCGGCTCATCTATGACAAACACCGGATTTCTTTAGCCCATCCAGACAGCGTAGAGGTATGTACGTGAATGGCAGGTTATTTGGTGGGACACCGTCCCTTCCGTCGCCTCGGACAGATAGGGTAAGGTGAGACTATACCATAGCATCATCATTCTCCTACTATTATCCCAATTACTTGGAATCGATACAATATGTACTCTTCTTTCATAGTACCTACATATAGTAAAAGTTATTGACAATAATTTTATGACCGGCCGTCTGCCAGACGTCAACACTCGCAGACGGTATCAGATGGTGTTGGCCCAGGTCGTTATAAGGCTCTTAGTCGTCTTCTACGACATCCACGAACAAACTAAGGGTTGGTAGTATTTGTAGATGCTACCAGGTGTTGGCAGAATATTAGCGCTATTTTATAAATTATTTTCATTAGTTTTTAACGAGAACGAAATACTTAAATGTTTTCTTTCTTTCTTTCTTTCACACAGCTTTGTGTGAGTATACGATAGCCTAGCCCCAAACATAAAAAAGCTTGTAATGACCTTGGAATTATTGCCCTTGTAATTAAACAGGTACGGGGCACTTCAGTTGAATGATTTTATAACAGACATAGGTCGAAATATTTTTATAAATAGCATTTTATTTATTTAGTAAAGCTAGGGTTGCCATCCGTCCGGGTTACCCCGGATTTGTCTTAGTTTAGAGGACATCCGGAGAGCTTCCGGGCGGGTTTTCATTTGTAGACCCGGGTTTATAAATTTAAAGGTGATTTATGACATCTTCAACTGTTTTTCTATTACACTGGTGATATTTAAAAAAAAACTGTTAACATGTCCAGGTTTTGGGGACTCTAAAAACCGTGGTTTTTACGCGTCTTGTCCTGGTTGTCAAATGTTAAAGATCAATCTTTTTATTTTGCTGTGGATTATGGATGTGGTCGCACCCCGGCGCGCGACCCCATAGACCCACCCTGCAAAGCGCCTCTGTTCACTGTGCGAGCGGGCCAGCGGTACCCAATCTTTGCAACCCGATCTTGACAACCCTAGGCAAAAGCCATTGATTATTCCAAGTAACGTAAATTTCACTATAAACTAATAGTAGATACCTATAACGATTTTATCGTGTGTTCTGAGAAACTACTATAAAGCGTACTCGTGTTATCGATATGACAAATTTCTTGCTATAGATAATGAAGTATTTAGTAGCTGCTATATACTGTAAATATTGCGATACTTATAATATCTTTGAGATATAATAAATATGATAATTATAAACACCCCATATGGCGACGGGATACGAATACAAATATAGCCATCCTTTAGTAACTGGGCTCGTAAAAATCTTCTGATGATTCACTAGGAAAGTGGGCAGTGCCTATCTCTTTAACGTAATATTTCTTACCAAGCGTGGTGATTAAGGCGCTATCCCTTCTTTTAAGGTGTATGGCTACGTCTAGCAATGGAAGGTGATGAGCTGAATGATGATAATGATGATTATAATTACAATGAGAATAAATTTTTAATCGACTTTAATTAAAGGAGGGGTTCTCAATTGAGATGTTTTTTTTTTAAATTTATGTTCGATCATAACTCAGTCATATATGGACGGATACATAAAATTATATTTTTTTTGTTTCATTTCAACTTTATATTCGTACTGCTACCACTACTGCACACTACTGGACTCGAGTATCTTGCACAATAGGAGGGAAATTTACCTCGGACTTACTTCGCTGATCAGACTTGATAGTTTAAGGTTTTTTATATTGAGTTTTCCTTTTTTTTATAGATGTTATCTGCATATTATATCTCGTAGTCGTCTTTTACAACACATAGCCAAAAAAGTGGTAACATAATTTCTTTGCTAAGGCGTCACGTAATTCATCTGATCAACCTTATGTAAATCAATTTTTTGCTACTCCGCAAGGCGGATCGATTACTTAGTGGCTGTGTATTTGTACATTTGTTTATATATGTATAAGTGGAATACACTAAAATATAATTCTCACCTTTTTACCATCGCGAAACTTCACAGTACCCTCGATGATAGAATTGGCGGGACTTGAGTCCGCCATCTTGGATGCCTTGTGTCACGTGATGCGACCGCAGCGCCGCCGTGGCGACATCATGAACTAACACATGTTACACACCGCTATTATGTGCTATTTTCACTGAATTCACACTATATTAAGCACTATGCACTGTCTTCACTTTAAATCTGAAACAAATGAAAAAAACAAACATGTAATGTCTACGTTTTTATATAATGGAGCTATATCAACTCATTCTAAGTCCTTTTTATTCTTAACAATTTCTGTTAAATTCATTATGGTTGCTTTCCATTTAGTTAACACAGAGGGACTCTGCGGTACATTGTGAAACACTGCCAAACACTGTGTAAAAGTTTAAATGAAACAGCTAGCTGTTTCCTTTACACAGTGTTTGGCAGTGTTTCACAATGTACCGCAGAGTCCCTCTGTGTTGTAAATGGAAAGCAACCTATATCTATAATATATCACCCATCTACTAATAGTAGTAGGGTCATACTGCTTTCAGTGTTCTGCCTGCAGCCGCAGGCTCGTTAATCTGGGGTAGTACGAGTACCACACTCTCGCAGAAAATCGACGCCTAAGCAGTGACAATGTGCTGTTGCGCTTCGTTCAATTAAGCGACAGAGACAGTAGCCCAAACTTTTCCGTTGAGTTTTGGTTGGTAGACAGTTATTAGTATGGGAGGGCGTATAACAACACTTACCATCAGGTTTACTGCTTGCCCATCGCCACCATAAGCAATAAAATCCAATAAATTATCTACGCTAGTAAAGCATGTATTTCAGACTAACATTCAACTTCAACACAATTACTTTATTGTTAACTTTAAAGGCTTCTAAATAAGAGGGAAATTCATCGCAACAGCCATTGACCTTCAAAAGTGGCAGTGCGATCCATTTTTTTCGGTGTTTTTGTAATTCTAAGCGATTTTACGGTAAAGCTGCTAATGACCGGCCGTGGACCAGAAATAAGCGTCAACAACGTTTGCGTTACAAATTCATTGTTAAGTATTTTTAGTTGGCCTTTTGTTTGGATAATTAGTTATCCTTATGGCGTGTGACTAAGAATGATCTGGTCACCACCTTTGCCATACCAGGTGTCAATTATTTAATAATAATACGTATCCTATTATTTTTAACAAAATATCTATGAAAGATCAAATTGTAATTTTTAGGTAACAGTTTACTGATTTTATCATCATCTCGGCTGATATATGTTCCACTGTATGGATCGAGCCTCCTCCGTAATGGAAGGGAAATTGACCTATATACCACGCTGGTCAGGCGTGTTGGTATAAAGTTTTGTTTCGAGTTTTTCTTCTTTTGCATAGAACATCTATATATATGCATTTTGTAGATTTTGATGGATGAAATGGCGGCAGGTCACGGATACAACATACGAGAGTACCGATTAAATTAAAGGGCAAAATATACAAAACCCTAATAAAACCTGCTGTAATGTATTGAACAGCATGCTGGGCGACAAAAGTGACGGATGAGAGACGACTGCATGTAGCGGAGATGTGAATGTCGAAATGGATGTTTATTTTTTTTTTATTATTAAATTATTTAATTTCTCGGACTGCACAAATGGCGTAGTGGTTAAGATACCGATCTTCCTTGCCAGTGCCGTGGGTTTGATTCCCACGTTGTAAAATACTTTTCCCCTCGCAATACAAGGATTATTTCCTTAGTGCAAGGTGGTATCTTTTAATAAAAAAAGGTTAATTAATTAGTCTAACTTATTAGCTCATTGTTGTTTCCTATCATATAAGCTGTACATAATCATATATACTTTTAATACAGACATCACTACAGTCAGATGCGTGCACGATGAGTTCCAAAATCGGGACCTCTGAGGAGCATTTATCAATTCCATCTCTCTATTAGCGAGTTATACTAGGTTCTTTTTTTAAAATTGCCTATGGTGGCAAACGAGCAAACAGCACACTTGATGGTAAATGTTATTGCCGACCATGAGAACCTTTGCAATACCAAAGGTATAGGTATATAGCTAGGCCGCTGTCTACCAATACAAACCCCAAAGCCCATTTGGGCTTCCGGCTCTCTCGCTCACCGAACGAAGCGCAATAGCACATTGCCATTACTCAGACGTCGATCTTCTGTGAAAGTGTGGTACTACTCCGGACAGACCGGCCCGCGGCTGTAGACAGAGAACTGTTCACAGCGTGGTCTATATAATTACCACTTACTTAGGTATATATAATATGTTGAATTTTGTTTTTGTATAAAAACTGGATCTACTTCGACCCCGGGGTGTTTTTATCCTCAGTACTTAAGCTGTTTGGTGTAATACCAGCAAAAACTAATTTAAACTTTAAGTAACAAACAACTTTTTGTCAACAAATTGTCTGCTTTTTTCCATGTTAAATCATGGTCCGATTAGCATATTGTTTAAAAATAAGCAAAAAAATATAACAATTTAGGAAGTAATTTTTAAATAAAACTATTTTTACGGATTCTATTGCGTTTGTATTTGATTTATACTTTACAGCATTGTCCCTGGAGGAGTGTTTGACTGATTGAGAGAGTAAAAGTGTGCAGAGATAAAAAAAAATATTTATAAAATTAAAAAACAATTAGTTTATTGTATAATTCACAAATATATATCTAATTTAATAAATCAAACCGACAACTCTGCTCTAATCTATGTCAAGAGACTTCGGATCCCAGTCTTCTTTTAAAAATTGGCAAGAATTTTAGATTAGCATTTTATTCTTAACGAAAAGAAGACATTTTTTGCAAAAAAAAAGTCAACACTCGGCTATTATTCATCATCACTCATCTATTTTTACAGTTCACCAAGATTAATCCTGTATCACCTAATCCCTGTGGGTGTTGTAAAAGACGAGTAAGGGATAATAAATAGGCTAATAACACAAGAAAAGGCAAATTCGAAATAAAGCCCTGTACCAATACTTGTGGAAGAGGTATGACCAGGAGCAGGCCCGACCCCACCAATGGGGCATGAAACGATAATGATTATGTCAATCCATAAAAACCATTCAAATCTATTAAAACGTTCCCATCCAAACGGTAATCGAAAAGAAATTAAAGACAATATATTTCATAAGTAATAATCATTGTACCAAATTATCTGCTAATAAATTCAACTTAATCGACAGCTGTAAATGATGGCAGACATAATTTATAACTAAACTATTTAGTTGAATATAACAAGCACACGAATATCATTCACAATGATTAGAGCTGTCATAAAACAACCATTCATTTTGCTTTCAATTAACTATCAAATACAAACGAGTTTCGATATTCTAATTTCATAAAGCGTTCACAGTTAATTTATTTAATTTTGAAGCAGAAAAAAAAAACGCGAACAAGTTGAGACCAGAGAGGTTGACGGTTAAGTTTAAAATTAAAAAACTTTCGTGTTTGTCGATGGTGGGGTGAAAAGTCGAAACAAAAGATTTTTTTTTTATTAACGATTATAAACTGCTAACTCGATGGTGGTAAGTAACGCTTATGGATTTGGCATGAAGGCAATAAGCTGCCAGCTACAGAAATCGAATATTAGGATCAGGTGGAAGACGTGAGATATTTCGCTTCGGATAAAAACACACACAAAAGTGGTAGGACATGTGGTCCGTCCTATCTGTTGACAGTTTTCTGTCTACAGCCGCGGGCTGGTACGTTCATGGTAATACCACACTGTCGCAGAAAATCTACGCTCGCGCAGTGACAATGTGCTATGTTTCGTTCACTGAGCGAGAGAGCCGGAAACCCAACAACCTGGATGGGTTTGGGATTTTCAATGGTAGACAGCCTAGCTGTATTCCTGGTATTGCAAAAGTCCATGGACAGCAGTAACACTTGCCAACAGGTGTGCTCCTTGCTCGTTTGCCACCAAGAGCAATAAAAAATGCATCTAGATGCTGTAAACCTGGTTGAAAGGAAAAGACAGTGCTACCAATCCATTGAGGTCCACTATTTGTGAAATAACATTGAACCAAAGAGGTACAAAAGTAATCTCTATATTGACGTGTGACAAATTTTAAAATATTCCACTTTGGATAGACATCTCTAAAATCGCAGGAAAGCGGTAGATGCAGATGGCACACGACGGTTTTGAGTGGCATTTTTTTGGGGAGGCCTACGTCCAACAGTGAACTTCTACAGATGGATGGATAAATGAACTTCAGAATAACAAACAAATACAAAAAAAAAATCAGACAGCTGGTGAAATTGCCAAAAACAAATCCCATAAACCCGAACCGAACAAATTAATAATTAAAATTTTCGTTTTTTTTTTCACTATTTAGCAAACAAACAAATGGGGGCGAAAAAAAAATTAATACCCACGATCCCCATGTGGTGTGAAATGGGGATCGAATTCAATAACAAACAGTTGAAACGGCACCCCCGCGCGTAATAAAATGTATTGCAGATGCGAATCGGGCCCGGTCGAGGGATTTCCATCATTAATACTGCGTTGTAAATATACCTACACATATCGATCGGACCATCGATATATACAGGCTGTTTTATTATGAAGCTGAAAAATAACACCTATTTTGTTTAAAGGGTCGTGCTGTATGGTAGAGGTGACGAATACTACCAAACCTTAATTCCCTCGTGGATGTCGTAAAAGACGACTCAAAGCTTTATATCGACCTGGACCAACTCTATCTGATGCCGTCAGGTCAATATTTACATTCCCAAGGAGGGTTCACGTCAGGCAGGGGGCCGGTCATAAAACTATTGCCCGTAAATTTTTCAATATGTACATTGGAAGCAGACATATTGCGTCGACCCCAAGTAAATGAGATAAGAGCAGAAGAATTATTTGTTTAAATGGTCATTCAAATCTCAGAACTCCCTCTCTTACTCGTAGGAGTTATAAAAGACGACAAAGAGATATAATATGCATATAAAACTATGCGAGAAGAGAAAATCTCGAATTAAATCGCTATACCAACAGGTCTTACCAGCATGGTATAATGGGTCAAATTTTTTTTCAGTTTTAGAAAAGGTTCGAAGCCAACAGTGGGACTTATATGAGCTTAATTCATCCATCGATCCATCATCCAAGTCCATCATCTTAATGATGGACTTCTCAGAAACAACGCAGAACCTGATATTTATGGAACTTCTAATGTTTACTCAAACATTACATATATGAAACAAAACTATTTTTACAAATTTTATTTTATTCCTATTGGATTTTTAATTGGTAACACTTTTCCAAGTTTATAGTCACAGGATGACATCCGAAAGTAAAAATCAAATACAAACGAAAATACAAATAAAATCAGTGAAAATGATTTTATTTCACAAAAAAGAATCTCGAATTCAGCAAATCAAGTTTCAGCATATAGCAACGTTTCTTTTTAGTAGTTGTTAAAACGCTTGCTGTATTTCAGCTTAAAATGTTAATTTATTCTTAATTTTAATTTTATTAGGTTACAAGTTTGTCAACATCCAATCATTCTTTCCTTCAATTCTTGATCGATTGTGATTGTAATCGTTTCATATTCAATTTTCAATAAATCACTGTTTCTTTTGTACTTACGTTTATTTTTTTTTTGAGAGGATCATCAGTAGTACGTATATGAAAGCTTAGTATTTTAAATGTAAATATATATTAGAGTATTTTTTGCAAGAGTTCTTGTATTGCATACACTTTCAAATAATAAAAAAAGAATCATTAAAATTAGTTTCATGAAATCAAGGATTAAGGTTAACAACACAGTTAGAAAAATACAGTCCTATTGAAAACTTCTTTTTTTTTTAACTCGCTCAGTAAAATAGTCATAACCCTCTCATAACTACGAGCGCTGAAAAGTGACCAAATTGTCGGGCAAATAAAATTCAAATGAAAAATTATGTAAAATATTTTTATTTCTTAAACTCATGACGTTAACGAACACAAATTAAAAACAATACTACAGAACTATGAATACCTATTTGTTAATTGCGCAAATATTTGCGTTTCTTTGTAAATCAAACCCACATATAACGTCATGAAAACTTCACAATTTATAAATAGGAAATCACCATCTGTGTTGTCATATTCACTTGAAAAAAAAAAAAATAATAGGCTTGTCAAATGAAGCGCGTAATAAAATGTATCCACATACTTTCCACTGTCAGGAAAATGGTTAAATAGTAGAAAAATTGTATATTCGCGTGCATCACGAATGTAAGTATAGAACATACGTAGGAAATAATTTGGTTTTATGGACACAGGAACTAGGAATATGGTCATAAAACTGACATTGTATGTTATATCATGTTCTTTATATATGTATTTTAGTTTAGGGAATACGAATTGAGTTTATTGGTTGTAATATTCATGTAAATTGCAGCAGCGAATAGGGGATACTTTATATGAGTTTATAGTGACTATTAAGAGTTTTGTAGTAGAAATTAAAAAGTTTTTTAGGATTATACTTCATGGTATGATTATTTGTATTTTATAGACTTTTACGTATCATATATTATATGAAATAATATATAATATTGTGCTGTCTGGTCAATAATAACATATAATTGTTGATCAAGGAGGGTTGACGTGAGACAGGCGGCTGGTCATAAAACTATTGCCAATAAATTTTGCAATATGTAGGCAGAGGAGTGAGTACAGAATGATGATGATATTTTATGAAATAAAATAAAACTCAAACTTTTATACACTTTTTAATTAAGATGAATTATAGAGTACTGATCAATTATATCAATCACAGAGTAACGTAACACCTCTATAAACATTCAATCTCTATGGTGGTCTAACAAAAGGACTACTTTTTTTCAAGTTAGATAAAATATTATTGTCAATACAGCCATATCTAAATTAATTTAAGTTGAATTTTGTAACTATATTATTTCTGTCAAAATTATATTGGTATGTGTGTTTCTTTTTATTCGGATTAAAGCCACCAGACATACTCTGTTACTCTTGTAAGCTTCTAGCTTACAAGAGTAACTATAAAGACACAAAGTTTTGTTCCCTACAGTCTCGGGAGTTCAGTTATCCCGTATCCGTGGTGCCATACTGCTGCGCTTATCGTAGCTGTACAGCCCTTTACTTATTAGCTGACTAGTCAATATTGCTTTCTACCTCCCGCTTTGTCTGGGAGGGAAGTGGAATTACTCTTTCCCAATCCTCCTCTTTAACTTTTCTAATTAAATTAGTTGCGGGTTCCAAGACAATTAAAATCATCTCCCGGGACTGCCTGAGGGTCAAACCTCGGTGTCATTTATGGTGACTATTGTGGATCCCGGCTCACAGAAGTTACAATGGTGGGAATGTGTGGTGGGATTAGTCCCAAAAAGAAGTCTCGGGTAAGGCTTTTAATTGCTTTAGGATCCGCAACAAATTTAAATAGAAAAGTAAATGTGAGTAGTTAAAAAAAATACCACTTCCCTCCTACGTAAAGCGGGATCCATGTAGTAAAACTGGCTAATAACCTAGCAAAAAAGTGGTACTGACACGTGAAGTGCGGCAGCCATAATACTACATTTAAACACACTGTATATATATAAATATTGTACCTACGAATTTATATTCTTGTAGCGTTCGACAAAATTGTTATATCTACCCTCAATATCATTTATAATATTTATATTAATTTCCTCGTAATAACAGGGGCTATTACGTTGAGTCAGTTAAATGGCCGACCGCCATCTGTCATTATTGATGTAAGCAATCCGTATATACCAAAAAGTCTAGTCAATTTCCCTTCTATAGTGGAGGAGACACGATCCCAGCAATAGGACTTATATGTGTAAATATGATCATTATATTTAAAATTACCTTTATCTTCAAAAATAAAAAAGTCAAGTGAAATAACTTATATCTCAATCAAAGCGGATGTTTGTATATATGACATCGCTAATCTCAAAAACTAATTGACCGATCATTATAAAAATTGGTATGTATATGTATTTTTTCATGGAGAATAATAAAATACCATATACTTTTGATGTAACTCGCCACCAGGCGGCGCTGCGATATATCGACTTCTAAAAACAAACCAATGGGCTGGGTTTACTGGTAATATATAATTATTTATTTATAAATAGGAAGAGAGTTTTGTTGATAATTGTAATTGCAATTTTAGGTAAAATAAATATAATTGTAACGAAATAATTCATCGAACTGGTCTAAAATGTATTCAATCGGAATTTAGATCTTTCATAAATAATAGTACATATCATAGAGTTATTGAAATAAATGTTTTAAACATATATTCAACGCGGTGACGGATTAAGAATACAATTCACCACCCCCTGTCTTACCCGTGGGTGATCGTACGAGACGACTAAGGGACTAAGGGATATGAAACGCATACAACATATATGCGAGAGTAGGAAAACTCTAAACAAAACCCTATACCAACACGTCTGACCAGCCTGGTATAGTAGGACAATTTCCCTCCCAATGTGAAGGAGGCTCGAGCCCAACAGTGGGACATGTATGAGCTGAAATGACGATGATGAGGGTGTTTGTTGCCTTAAAAAAATCCACAGTAGAATTTAGATTTTATTCAAATCCAGACGACGCGATGGTAATTACTATGTACAATATGCTCTCTACAAAAAGTTACTCCAAGATTTATTTTGTATACAACAAGCGTTTGTAAATTACCCCACAATATAAACATTTATTCCTTTAAGTAGTAGATATATACAAAAAAAGGGACAAATATATCCCCAGATACTGTAAATTGAGCCGGGCGGGCCACCGAAGACAAAGATCGGGTACCGGTGGCCCGCTCGCACGGCGAAGAGAGGAGTTTGCATGGTGGGTCTATGAGGTCACGCGCTGCCTCCTCAGTCACCCCGGACCGATTTGGCGGGGCGAGACGCATCCATAGCCCACCGCAAAAAAAAAGATACTGTAAATTGAAAGCTTGTTGTTACCTTAACATTGAAATAAAAACACAATTGAAAACCAATCGGCGATATCTTCGCGAATTATTGCAAGCTTTTTTTTTTAAATCCAACCATCTGCTACTCAAGTTTTTTTTTACAATAAGTTACTATTAACTTCGCACCCACTTTAGGACAAAGATACTATTGTGCTAGTATTCCTTGCAACTGTGCAAACCTTGGCAGATGGCTAGGGATGGCACGGTTCGTTTATTTAATGTTGTTTTTTTTTTGGATGACCGATTTTGTGATTAATGTATTGTGATATTTCATCGTGATTTTTGTAGCGTGATATTTAGATTTGCTAACGTAATGAATGGATATTCAATTTATGAATTATAACATAATTTTGACATTATCATCAATTCAGTTGTCCAATATTAACTTTTTATTAATCAAATATTTATTTAAATTAAATTATTGATAATAATCATTAATTTTATCTATTATCTTTAAACGAGTGGACTTTAGAGAGTAGTTCAGGTATATTCCTATATTTTTTGTATCTCAGTAACGGCACCAGAGATTGCCATGAAATTTAATATGCAGGCAATTTTGGGGGTGACAAATCAATCTCCCTTCATTTACAGATATTATCGTTTTAATAGTGTTTTCGGACAACAAAAAGAAATTTTTCGTCTGAAAACTATTAGAATATGAAAGCAAATTTCGACGCAGTCAATGAAAATACTTCAGTTGGGAAATCGTCTGGATTCTGACTTCTTTTGCATAGATGTTATATGCATAGCATATATTTCAATCACTTTTTACGACACCCACTGGTAAGACGAAGCGAAGCGAATTGTATTCCTACTTCATTACTACACGCCTATTTTTAAAAAATACCCACAAAAGATATATATCTAATATATATTAGATATATATATATATATATATATATATATATATATATATATATATATATATCTAATATATATTTATACCTAACATACAATTCATAATATCGTTCGAATTTAATTCAATAAAAAATAATAATAAATATGTAGGTAATTGTAAATACATACATACATACATATATCATCACGCCATATCCCTTGCAGGGTAGGCAGAGAGAACAGAGTGCCAGAGAACTCTATCCTTGCATACTTCACTCGCTTCCTCAACATTCATAATTCTCTTCATACACGCTCGCCGGTTTCGGAGACTCTTGACTCCACCTTCCTTCAGTACATGACCGATCTGGTCTAGGTAGGTTAGTCTCGGTCTCCCTCGGTACCTACATCCTTCCACTTTCGCATTGTATATCTTCTTAACCAGGCGTTCGTTCGGCATTCTTTCCACATGTCCGAACCATCGGAGCATTCCCTTTCGCATCTTTACACCAATACTCTCTTTTATACCTACTCGCTCTTTTACGTCGTCGTTACGAATGCGGTCGGTCAGCCTAACTCCACAGATTTTCCGCAGAGATCGCATTTCGACCGCATTAATTTTACTATCATACTCTTTTCTGCATACCCAACTCTCGCTTCCATACAGTAATGTTGGGACAAGCACTGCGTTATGTATTACTACACGTGCCTTCTGGCTGAGGTGGTGGCTGCCGAGAAGTTGCCCCAACGCTCCGTTCACTCTATTTCCCGCATTCACTCTTCGCTCTATATCAGTGGTGTACCTTCCATCCCGGCTAAATCCACATCCAAGATATACAAATTCATCCACCGTAACCATCGTAAATAGAATCTTTTAATAATTACTATTGTATACTTTCATGATGCGACACCCCTGGCAGTATGGCGTTCTGGAGACCACCTGCCTGCCATGGCACACATTGTTTAATACATATCCTTTATGTTAAGACATCATTAAAATACATGTCCAAATTAATGTTTTATTAAAGGAAAATAGATCAATATTTTAATGCTTGAAGCAATAAATAAAACATGCAATCTATTAAATTATAAGTAGGTACAACTGTAACCTTTTATCGTATGTTGAAAAAAAATGCCATTTTTTGTTTTTTATTGTGGTAACAGATATTATTTATACCAGCACTTACTCGTGAGAGTCGGCAAATCCGGCAGAAATTAGTGAGAATTGGCAACAATATCGTCCTAGGAAACTTCGTACGCATTTTATGTGCTATATAGCAGCGCCTACAGCTACTACCGACCCTCATATTATTCGTGAGTGTCGTAAAGGACCACTAAGAGCTTTACTTCGATTACCACAATCTTTATCTGGTCCACAATTACAATCTCGAGTCGGATTGATGTCAAGGCGATAGATCATGAAATTATTATCAATACCTTTTTCAATATATACTACAGAGGAGGCGTATATTGCATTGACCACAAGTAATTGGGAGAAGAGTAGGATAATGATTGTTATTGGAAAATTTTATAATATTTACTTATTGCAATTAGCAACCCGCCTACCAAGCGTAGCGATTACCTCATTATATCCATTATGAAGGCAATATCAACAAAATTATTAAAAAAATCCAAAATAATAATTTTTTGTACATTTGTCAACCCTATAACGCCATAGTTAACTCGAATGCTCAGAACGTTCACAGACCACCTGCCTCGATCGGACTGGATTAATATAAAATAGATGCCAGCCTCAAACTGCTGTAGCTTTGTTAAAATGCATTAAACATTTGATTTGTAACCAAATGGAATAACTGAATGTAATAAAATAGAACGAAAGACAATCATCATAGGTATATATAGATTTTAGGGTTGCCAATAATTTGTGTGAGAGTATTTATAATATTTTTATTGCCTTTAGCTGATGGTGTGGTGTTTAATGCTTATGGAATGGCTGTCTGTTCTAAAGATTTGGGACTCTTGGTATCTCGCTCGCTGAACTAAACGTAGTAGTAAATTGCTACAAATCAAGTTTCGATTAACTGACGTACTCTGGACGAGCCTATATTTATAGCTGACAGAAACAGTAAGCAGCTGGGCTTTATCACTACAAAAATTATCATTCCCTTTCTATTCTATGATTGAGTAGGAGTCCCTCTACGAAGTGAACTTATTTTTTAAAGATAACACATAAATTAGAACTAGAAGAATAAAAGTTTATGGAGCACACGTAAACAACTGTCCTTTATAGGGATCGAGCCGAGATTCTTGCATAGGCAGACCATAAATTACACCATTACACTATGCGTGCATTATCACCATCTTTCTGTTTTTATTCATATTACATGGGGTCGACGCAATATATAGATAATATTTTTCCATCATACATATTGCAAAAGTTTTATGGTTGGCCTCCTGCCTGACGTCACCCTGAAAGCACTCTTGCCTGACGCATCAGACGGAGTTTGCCTAGGTGTATGTAAAGCTCTTGGCCATTTTTTGCGATACTAACAATGCAAGGGTTGGTGTTATTCGTAATAGCCGTCACGCAGTAACGTCCTTGCATTATCTATTATAGAAATTAGATTTAGAACGCAAATATCACTCTAATCAGTCAACAAAATTATTTAAAACACTTAAAACGCTTCACTTTAAATTTGATGACAATACGCATTATTTTAAACTACATGCCAACCCTGGAGACTGTGCCAACATCAATCTATCAGCCTCTCCACGTCCACTATTAGACTTGACCTTCCCTAACGTTTGGCAGTCGGGTTGGTGATTACAGTTTACAAGTTACCTAATGGTTAGCTAATACCCTTTCTCTTGGTGATTCTTTGGTCGAGTTAATGACTTCTGATGTTGACGCAAGTATTACTCATACGAAATTAACCTTTTTTTCTAATGGCAACGAATTTCGATTCAAAATGTAAGTCATAATTAATTAATAGTGTAGCGGGTAGATCAAAATGTCTATAATAATGATGACTTATTGGACATAAAACAACTTAGTCCTTCCTTATCTCATCATCATCATCATCATCACAGCCCATATATGTCCCATTGTTGTGCTCGGGCCTCCTCCGTAATGGGAGGGAAATTAACCTACTATACCACGCTGGTCAGACGTGTTGGTATAGGGTTTTGTTTCGAGTTTTCCTTCTCTTGTTTAGGTGTTATATGCGTTTTATATCCCTTAGTCGTCTCTCACGGTCAACCACGGGTATGACCCCTAGGTAAGACCACCCCCTAGGTGGTGAATTGTATTCTTACTCCGTCACCACACGGAGTGTCCTTCCTTCCTTGTCTGTATGCGTAAAATTCATATATAAATACATACTTAGCTGATTTTGACTACATCCATAGGAAAATAAATTAAAGATAATATGGGAAGCCATAGTAATATACAGTGATAGAACCTAAAACTATTGATGTAAACACATTTCAAACTGTTCTCAGATTCTCATTTTTTTTTTGTAGTATATTGCTTGGTTACTTCTTAGTAACCAAGCAATATACCATAAGACCTTTAAGCCCAATCTTTGTTTATAAATTAACTTCATTTAAAGTCATCGTCTGTCAGTAAGACAAATCGTGGCCTTCAACAGTGCCATGGCCACACTGTTAAAGGTATCCTTTTGGGTATTTCAGTGGAAAACGAAAACGTTGGCAATTTTAGTGGAAAAAGTATGTGCACTGTCATATCATATTTACTACATCTCAGTACTTTCTGCGCATCACATTACATATATACATGACACATTTCCTTTCCCGCTAAAACTCCTCAGATTCTCATTATTATGATCTATCCACAGACTTAATCTTCATACCAGGTACATGACAGATCCATGTCAGTACCACGATGGAACTTTCCGTTCAATCAATCCGTGAATCTATGAATTTTGTACAAACTATTGGTACTGTGTGTGAGTTTTTTTTCGGTTTCTCTATACGGACAGGCCAAGGGAAAGCGATTTATACAGCCAAGTCTTACGCAAACGTGTTAATAAATTGTAGAACTTTATTATTTTTGTTTCTTTGCTTGTTCAAAATTACTGTCCGTTAGTAATTTAAGACGTTATTTTAATATAACCATTTTTTTTTTTTTTTTTAGACACCACCCTGCACTAAGGAAATAAACCTTGTATTGCGGGGGACTTTACAAACATGCAATTAACGCAGACAAATTACACCCAGACTCAGAACAACACTTTGTGGATCACACAAAGTAATGTCCTGCGTGGGAATCGAACCCACGGCACTGGCACGGAAGGTCGGTATCTTAACCACTACGCCATCTGTGCAGTCAAATGTGCATTACATTTTCGTCTGGTTATTTTAATAGAGGCTGAATTTCGCTCATTTTGGATGACGATAATTTTGATCTTTTAGGTGATATAACTCCACAGATACTAAGCATAGTGTAATTAACGTCAATGGAATTCTTTAAACATGAATTACTCGATCTACTACCATCATTACTACTAAACTTGCGTAGTCACAGCGGACTTTAGGAATGATTTTGAAATCTTAAACCGAAAACCTTACAAAGACCATAGCTTCCGCCATATGTTGAGATCTGATTGTATGGTTATATAGTGCACTTATTTTATGAAAATTTCAACTTTATAATTATCAATTTAGGATTCAATTTCACTTATATGATTTTCATTTTTCGCTTGTAAACAAGTTTTAATAAATAAACTAGCATGTTAAATGCTAAATTCCAGTTATTTGTTGATTGATAGTGGTTGGACCACGCTGTTGACAGTTCTCTGTCTACAGCCGCGGGCCGGTCCGTCCGGGGTAGTACCACACTCTCGCAGAAGATCGACGTATGAGTAATGGCAATGTGCTATTGCGCTACGTTCGGTGAGTGAGAGAATCGGAAGCCCGACTGGGTGGGTTTGGGTTAATTGGGTTTATTGTAATGGTAAAAAATTGGCACTTAGCAAAAAATGGGCAGCAGCGACATTTACCATCAGGTGTGCTGCTCGCCCGTTTGCCACCATAAGCAATAAAAAAAAATGTAGTATAACTTACTTTCATCATCATTATCATCATCACAGCCTATAAATGTCCCACTGTTGGGCTCAAGCCTCCTCCGTAATAGGAGGGAATTTAACCTACTATACCGCGCTGGTCAGACGTGTTGGTATAGGGTTTTGTTTCGAGTTTTGCTTCTCCCGCATAGATGTTATATATATACGTTTTGTATACCTTAGTCGTCTCGTACAATCACCCACGGGTAAGATATGATGTGGTGAATAGTATTCTTACTCCGTCACCACACGGAAAATAACTTACTTTATGTACATTTATATGCAACAACGGACGTAAATATGTCTGATGGATAAATAAATATACTTATAACGTATTATTAAACAGTAGGTATATATCTAAAGAAATGAATAGCACATTATTGGCTCGACTTACAGGCTCCATCGGCTATAAGGTTTCTATTAAAGTAATAATATGGCGTTACAAGTTGGAACACCGCCAGATAGTTGAAATATATTTTTGCTGGAAGATTAATATTATCATTTAGACTAAAAATACTTAAGAGTTTAACACTTATTTAATGTATCTGCCAGCAAAGTCAGTCTTCTTACCTTCACTTCCATAGTGGGTGGTTTCTTTTTGGTAACGCAGTGGTACGAATGCATTTACGCACCAACCCCCTGAACGGGGAGTGTGGGACTCGCTAGCCTCGGGGCTAGAATACCCACTAAACGTATCCACTGCGATCGCTGTTAGCCGAGAGGGCTTTGATAGCTTAACCGGACTATGGATGAGCACTGAGGGCTTTCAACCCGGTATAAGTTTTAAGCGACAACGCCCGAGGGCTCTCCCTGTGAAGAACGGACCTCGGCTCGAGGCGACGCTGGTAGCAGAGTGGGCGTGCCCACGTTTGAGGTTTTGACTGTTACGCGTCGCTTCCTCCTTCCCCGGCGGCAGAGGCGGAAGCGCGAATATTTATGTGTTATGGCCGCGCGGGCCGTGTAGGCTCTTTCTTGACCGATTGTAATTATATCGTCAGCGTCGGTCAGTGCAATAGGTAGAGTTGACTCCGACCATAAAGACGATTTAGTGTACAATATGTATATTACATCTACGCTTTGTTTTCGCCCGATCATAATCATTCCTAATTGTATTCGATATGATCTTTTTATTCTAATTAATTTCAATAAAATATTATTTACCAAAAAACGACTTCACTATATCAGTCCTTATTCTTGTACGAAGTAGGAATACAATTCACCACCCCTTACCCCCACCTTCGAAGTGATCATAAGAGACTTCTAAGAGATATAAAACGCATATAACATATATGCAAGAGAAGGAATACTGAAAACAAAACCCTATACCAGTACGTCTGACTAACGTGGTATAGCAGGTCAAATTCTCTTCCATTACGGCGGGAGCTTGAGCCCAACAGTGAGACATATATGAGTTGAGACGATGATGATATGAGTCCTAAATATCAAACGCCGTGCTTGCGATGAATCGTTGCCTATGTCGAATTAGCTTTAACTTAAACTAACACAGCAAATACAGTTAGATAGATTATATGTTTACAACACAACCTCAACATTCGCAATCAACATTATCATTAAAACATAATACACTGCTGCATACTAATTTATTCTAAAATCCTGTAAAACGAAACCGAGTCCATTATTATGTACTCTAATTTTCCTGTGGCTTGGCACGCTTGCCAAATCGCGCTTCGAAACATTGTTGAGGTATGTATTACGAGCGGCAGCGATCTAAAAAGAAACTACTACAGTTTTCCATGTGGTTACGGAGTAAAAATACAAATCACCAGCCCCTATCTTGTACTTAAAAAATACGTTTAAGGTGATATGCCTTACATACGCATATAGCATCTGTATAATGCTAGGGCCGCACCTGCGTGTATCGTCACGAAGCTTCGTGCAATGAGACGATACACGAAATTTTCGGTGTGTTTAGACACGTTCGAGGAGTTAATCAATAAATATGGAGTGGAGCGATGTAATGGTGTTACAATTTTTACACCATTATGAAGCTGAATCCATGTAGGGATCCAAAAAAAACATTATGTAATTATTAGCATAATATAGCTGTAAAAGTAAAGCAACTTGTCATCCATAGTTAAACGCATGAAAATTATTTCGGCCATCCTTAATTATTGTACGATACTTCGTGTAAAATACCGAAGTCGCTAATATGACCATAGTATTATCGCGATAACATTCTAGTGTCCAAAACGTACGAAGCTTCGCCACACATCACTTCTGGACGATACACGCAGGTTAGAGCATAAGAGAGGGTAAGTAAAGTAACCACACCAACTAGTCTGCTCTGCGTGATATAGTAGGTCAATGGCGTATGAGGCTTAATATTGGGACATTTATGAGCTGAAATGATTATGAAGATGAAATTTTATTATAAACATTAAATAAATTCTATTCTATATTAAAATAAACTATATAAAAGAATGTTTGAAAGTAGCGCCAGTGACGGATAAGTTAAGGAGTCAACGTTTGACCTGGTATGGATATGTGATGGGACGGGCTGAAAGTAATGTTGTGTGGAAGGTTTTATGTATGGATATTGAAGGCTTTAAGGGTAAAGAGAGACCAAAGATAAAATGGATGGACTGCGTGAAGCATGATATGGATAGACAGAGGTGAGTACAGAGATGACGTCTGATAGGGTTGTATGGAAAAAGAGGACATATTGCGTCGACCCCAAGTAGTCAAATCAAATCAAATCATTTATTATGCATAAGCCCTAAAAAGGGCACTTACATATTGTCAATATTACATTTTTTTTTTTTTAAATTAATCTACCACCGGATCGGAAAGCCGCCACAAACTGAGAAGATCCGGCAAGAAACTCAGTGGGCTCGTCATTTTTTTTTTAAATTATATGTTTTCTAATATTATTGGATACATGTTTAATCCCCATTAGCTCCAGTGAGATGCCCTTCGAGTAAAGATTTATTTTTTAAAAGTTAAATACACCATTAACAAAAAACACAAAAAAGAACAGAAATGGTTGGACCAGATTCCACAAGCGGCACTCGATCACGAGTTAACTACTAAAGCAGCCATCACGCCCCTCAACCACATTCGAGGGAAGGGAGAGACCCGCTCACGTAGCTACCGCAGGCAGAGACCTTTTTAGTAAGCATGACCACACCAAGATCTATAAATTACAATAAATCGCTCAATTAAATCAATAAATAACTCGTTAGGCAAAACACGCTACACTGTACAATTTGTGACAATGATAAATATACAGAGTTCAGACAACAGTGAGGATCAGCACTAAAACAACGTAAAAGTTAAAATTATATAAAGTAATTGCTGAGAGAGGAGCAACTCATAACCATTCCGTATTATCATTTAGATAATCCGAAATGTTGTAATATCCTTTTTTACAAAGTCTAGTTTTGATAGCCTTTTTAAACTTATTTATGGGCATATCTCGGATATCTTTAGGTAGTTTATTGTAAAAGCGTATACATTGCCCCATGAAAGACCTACTAATTTTTTGTAGGCGAGTATGATGTATAACTAGATTATCCTTATTCCTAGTATTCACGTGATGAATGTCACTATATTTATCAAATTTATCAATATTTTTTTTTACATATAATATGTTTTCAAATATAAATTGTGATACAACAGTTAGAATGTTTATTTCCCTAAATTTTTCGCGCAGTGATGCTCTTGGGCCTAAATTATAAATCGCGCGGACAGCCCGTTTTTGGAGAACAAAGATAGTAGTAAGTAGGATAAGAGCAAGAGAATGATGATTAAAATAAACATGATAAAAACTATTCAAATTCATTTACGAACGAAAAATATCCATGTTCCAAATTTCAGACGAAAAATCAAGGTCGCAATCTTTTATTTCTGATTTTTACGTACGAAATTTCCAAAAAGAATTCTAATTATATAAATATGTACGTACTTCTTAAATGTAGTTATAAATTATAATAATCATCGCATCGCGTCTTTAAAAAAATCGATGAAATAATTGATATTAAAAATCGCAAATCTTCTCTGAATTGGATCACAACAGTCAAAACAGACATGTTTCTACAATGTCTGTCAATTAATGAGCTGTATCGTGAATTGCAAGCTTAATTTTATTATCAACGGTCGATCATACATAACCTCTTATTTATATTTAATGTTGTTTTGAAGTAATAATGTTTTTAAGGAAATTAAATATTAGAGTATGATATAATATACATTTTAATTGAAGACAAACCTGTATTTGGGAATCCCAACGTGAATGGAAGGTTGCAAGTCAATATGTATAAAAGAGGATGTTTGTAAATATGACATTGCTAAACTCCGAAACTATTTGATCAATCATTATGAAAATTGTAATGTTTATGTATTTTTTCATGGAGGTTTATATGTTATCCTCAATGATATAAGTCACCACCAGGCGGCGCGATATATCGACTTCTACAAATAAACCAACCAGCTGGGTTTGCTAGTATAATATAAAAGACAATAATGTTAAATATACCAGACGATGCCGAAGTAGGGTTCAATCATCAACCCACAAGATATGATAGGCCAGTAATGACAATGTTATTGGTACTGGTTGTCAGCCCAAACGACAATGGGGAGATAACGCGTCAGGTTATATGACATCACAGCGCTCTTCCGCCGCCCCGATCAGTTCGTATGGTGTATCCAGACCATATTCAGTCCAAAAGATGGAATACAATAATAATATTTGGCGTTTGATTTCTCTCCCAAACTCTAATAGATGTGGTTTTGAGGCATTATAACATGCCCTTTTTAAATGAGGTTCAAGATCAGGTTATTTTCAAAGTAGACAGCGCCTCGGCTTTACACCATCATAAACCGTAATTACAAATTAACCTCAGGTAGTCTACTATGCTACTAAAAACAAATAAAACAACATAAAACTAAATGTCATCATTCTCCTACTCTTATCCCAGTTACTTGGGGTCGATACGATATATACACTTCTTTCATAGTACATATTGTAAAAGTTATTAGCAATAGTTTTCTGACCGGCCGCCTGCCAGACGTCAACTCTCCTTGAGAATGTAATTGTTGACCAAACGGTATCAGATGAAGTTGGCCCAGGTCTTTATAAGGCTCTTAGTTGTCTTTTACGACATGCACGAGCAAAGTAAGGGTTGATAGTATTCGTAGCTGCTACCACACAGCAAGCATAAAAATAAATGTAAATTATTAATTTCTAAGAAAAGACTTTACACAATGCAGTACAATTTAAAGTGTCTTAACGTTTCTAAAAACTTAAAACGAAACAACTTTCTCAATTTCAAATTGCAGTTGTAAACGAGGCGATCAAACAAATCGATGTAGCAGTTTCGTAGATTGCGTGGTAAGCACAAACTTTTCTTAACAAAGACGATTATTACTTTATAGCATTGTTAGGGAAGTTGTCTGGCAATGGAAACATTTTGAATTTCTATTATTTTAACGTCTATATTACTTCATTTCCTTATATTTTTATAAGATTGCTGTGTTTATTTTAGCTGGCAAATATATTTGTTTGCTTAAAACAAGACAATCTTTAAGTATCCTATGGTAAATGGTTAAAAGACTGGTAGTTGAAACTGGCTAGTTACTAAAGAAGTGTAATTATCATCATCATCATCTCAGCTTATATATGACCCACTGTTGGGTTAGAGCCTTCTCCATAATGGGAGGGAAATTGACCTGCTATACCACGCTGGTCAGACGTGTTGGTATAGGATTATGTTTCGAATTTTCCTTCTCTTGCATAGATGTTATATATGCGTTTTATATCCCTTAGTCGTCTCGTAAGATCAACCACGGGTAAGATAGGGAGTGATGAATTGTATTCTTATTCCGTCACCACAAGGAAAAGAGAAGTATAATAGGATATAATAAACTCTGATGTTCACGCGAGTGTACAATACTCGAGTAGGTAAACATCAGAAAATATTTGAAATAAAACTATTTTTACGTATTCTATTGTGTTTGTATTTGATTTTTAATTGCCCGACGTTTCAAACACTTTATGGCGTTCATGGTTATGGTAGGATTAAGGTGTCTCACGTCCAACATGTCATCGTTATTACAAAGATTTATATCTACCCGCTACAGTATCAGTTATTCAATTTTAACTCACATTTCACATACATGTAACCAGAAGGAAATAATTCTATATATAAAATTTTATTTTGTTATGATCAGTTATTATTAATATTAAACATATAATTTATGATAATTATTATATTGTGGCAATTAACTGGTTTATCTTTTGCTATATGTACGAGTACATATTGCGTCAACCACACGTAATAGGGATAAGAACAGGCCAATGAATGATTATGGGTAATATGTAGTTTGTACTAGGCCACCGAAGACAAAGATCGGGTACCGGTGGCCCGCTCGCACGGCGAAGAGAGGTGTTTGCAGGGTAGGTCTATGTGGTTGCGCGCCGCCTCTTCCGTTGCCCCGAACCGATTTGGCAGGGCGCGACCATGTCCATAGTTCACCACAAAAAAAAAGAAGGTAGTTTGTAATAGGACGTTTGAATGTATAGGACACAGCCTACCAAAAGTGGACGTATGCAATAAACAGTGTATCTATAGCTGTCATTGATTTCACTTATCTCCTTAGCGTAAATAATACTAAACAAATTTGTGACGGGTTCCCCTACGGAAACCTTGTTACGACTTTTACTTCCTCTAAATGATCAAGTTTGGTCAACTTCCCAGCAACGCCGACGGCCGTGAAGCCACCGCGTGTCGGTCCGAAGACCTCACTAAATCATTCAATCGGCAGTAGCGACGGACGGTGTGTACAAAGGGCAGGGATGTAATCAACGCGAGCTTATGACTCGCGCTTACTAGGAATTCCTCGTTTATGGGGGATAATTGCAAACCCCAATCCCCAGCACGAAGGAGTTTCAGCGGGTTGCCCGGGCCTCTAGGCCAGGGAGAACATGCTGATTCCTTCAGTGTAGCGCGCGTGCGGCCCAGGACATCTAAGGGCATCACAGACCTGTTATTGCTCAATCTCGTGCGGCTTCTAAGAAAATTAAAAGTGCTTCATAAAATTTCCTATAATTCAAACATAGGCATCACACATGAAGCTTTGTGAATATGAATTATTATTATAAGATTTACAATGCTAAGGACATATGATTTTGTTAGTACCATAAAAAGATAACTTTGGTTCGGGCATGTGGAAAGAATGCCGAATGAACGTCTGGTTAAGAAGATATACAAATTACAATGCCAAAGTGGAAGGATGTAGGTAACGGGGGAGACCGAGACTAACCTACCTAAATCATATTGTTCACATACTGAAGAAAGGTGGAGTCAAGAATCTCTGAAACCGGCGTGTATAAAGAGAATTATGAATGTTGAGGAAGCGAGTGAAGTATGCAAGGATAGAGTTCTCTGGCGCTCTGTTTTCTCCGCCTACCCTGCAAGGGATCTGGCGTGATGATATGTATGTATGAATAAATAGATAATTTATTTAAAAATTCTGCGGTGAAATATCTAATACATCGACGTATATATTCAAGAGAAAACTACTTAAAATTATAAACAAAAATTAAAGCCCATTATATAAATATGTACGTACTTCTTAAATGTAGTTATAAATTATAATAATCATATATAATCATATAATAATCATAATTAATTCATTTCGTAATCGGATTTTATAAAAAAAATTAAAGCGTTAAACTATAAATATAATAGCTTGATGACATCAAAATAGTTGTGATTATTAGACGCTATAAAGTGCTCCATTTCATACAATTGCGTAAGGGTCATGGACTTATGGTTCATGGGCCGGAACTTGCGAACGTGCCAAACTATAGCCCCTTTGAATCATGAGCACATAAACACAAATGCTTTTTTTTTCTTAGTCTACTACTTATAATATCTTTGTAACAAAAATCATATAAATAAACATTAAACGTATACGACTTGGCGAATAAACGAATATTATAATGATGACATTGATATCTAAATCGCGATGTTAAGATTTTTGTTATTATCGTATATATAGGCTTCTTGTACATCATATTGTTACCCTTGGGCGATGTCGCTTAAAACTTATACCGGGTAGAGAGCCCTCAGCGCTCACCCATAGTCCGGTTAAGCTGTCAAAGCCCTCTCGGCTAACAGAAATCGCAGTGGATACGTTTTAGTGGGTATCCCTAGCCCCGAGGCTAGAGAGTCCCACACTCCCCGTTCCGGGGGTGGTGCGTAATAGCATTTCGGACCACTGCATTACCAAAAAAAAAAGCATATTGTTATTTTGCCCGACGACGAGATCACTAACTCCCATACAACAGATTAAACGGCTCGCGAGGCTATAACAAACAAAAGACCACGGTTCTCTCCTCACCGTCGAGGTGCGTAACCGAACCGTGCAATAATAAATTCACCTAACGTGGCAACTCCCACAATGCCCGCAGCAACGCCCTAAGCTGAAGTTCGTACCACACAGGAGGTGCTCTTGCTTGGGCCCCGTTGCTTAAATGTTTTGGACTGAGAGTCCTCTGCGCTCACCACAATTCTGCTATTACATCCAACAGCCATCTGAGGCTAATATCCCTAGTCGAATAAAAAAATATGCTCGACAAGGACGACGGATTATTTCAATGGCTAAGTATTGTTTCACTCGCTAAGTCTAAACTAAGACCGTACACTGCCCGCGAGGCCATAACAGATAATTATCCGCGGTTTCGTCTTCGCCATCAAGGTGCGAAATCGCGCCGCGTAGAAATCAGTAATTCTAAAGTGGGAACACCGAGTTTGCCTTCAGCGACGCCCCAAGGTCGAAATGCGAAGTCCCTTAGTATGCTTTCCATCTGCGGCTAACAATTAAAAATACACGAAAAGAAATATATCGTTTTCGGATTAAGCCTTTTACGCTCACCACTAGCCCGCGTAAAGGTGTGAAGCTATCTTAAAAAATTTAACAGAAGGCAAAAAGAAAACATTAACAGTCAAGTTTCGTACATCATCAGCGCTCTCAAGCCTTGAAGGTTTTGGGGTTGATAGGCTTTTGGACTCACCATCAACGCGTAAAGATATAAACACGCATTTGGACAAACCGTCTAAAAAGCCAAAGATAAATAAAAACATAAATAAAACCAAACTTTTTCTTCACAAACCATATATAATGTAAAATATACATATTGAGTACGAGCTTCCACCAGATCTTTACATTAGCGTACTATACGAATCGTTTAATCGCAGATTGATATATGAATTCATTTCGAGTATTCCTACGATTTTTTTAAATAATGCCATTCACCGTCTTCATTATTCTGGTCTTATACTAAATTACTTAGGGTCGATGCAGTAATTACTCCTCTTCCATCGTAAATATAGCAAAAGTTATTGGCAATAGTTGTATGACCTGTTACCTGCCTGACGTCAACCCTCCTTGGGAATGTGATTGTAGACTAAACGGCATCAGGTCGAGGTCCAAGTCGATATAAAGCTTTTAGTTGTCGGCATCCATAAACGAAGTGAAGGCTTGTAATATTCGTGACTGCTAATACACAGCAATCCTTTTACATAATGCAATGCAATAAAATTGTATTATGACTTAACAATGTAATCACGCTATTTGCAATACAAAATATGCTTCACAAAGGAATCGTGACATAAACGTAATGAATTACTATTACATATGCATGTTATAAATGCTTTGTAAGGAATTGTTTGCTTATAATATTAAGACTTTTCCGTAATATATATCAAACACGTTGTCTTTTCTTCATTTTTCCTTTTGCTTCTCTAAGTTCAAAGCGTATGATTTGTTTTTTTTAAGCTCAAAATCATTTTCATTTATTATCCATAAAGTTTTTGGCAAATTATATACTTTTTATTTTAATGTAACGTAACTGTGAAAATCCTGTCAGAAACTCAGGGGATTTGTATATTTTTTTAAATATTTTTACTGCCTTTTTTTTATTGCTTTGGTGGCACACGAGCAAGCAGCACACCTGGTGGTAAGTGTTACTGCCGCCCATGGACCTATGCTGTACCAGAAGTATAGCTTGGCTGCTGCCTACCAATATAAACCCTAAATCCACCCAGTTGGGTTTCCGGCTCTCTCGCTCGCCGAACGAAGCGCAACAGCACATTGCCATTGCTCAGACGTCGAACTTCTGCGTGAGTGTGGTACTACCCTGGATGGACCGGCCTGCGGCTGTTGACAGAAATCTATCAACAGCGTGATCCTACCACTTTTAAATTTGTCTAGTAAATATTTTCTTCAATGTTACGATATTATACTCAAATATAGAAGATATATTTACTTCTTGTTTTATGTTGTTAAACCTATATATTGTTTTAAATTAAGTAGTGGTGAGAAATTAAAGAAATTTATTATTATTATTATGGCTGGACGAGATACCATAAGCGCCAGCCGATCACGAGTTAATTATTAGAGCAGGAATTATTATGTCTTATTTTGCTGATCTAATTAATATGTTCGGATCTAATTCAACCAAAACGTCTAGGGCATCGAAGCTATCGCCGTGGAACAAATTAAAATATTGTGTCGCGATTCTTCATAGTTTATATGCGCAATTCTTTTTGACACCTTTTCCAAATATGAGAAATTAGGTACTGTATCAGGATGACGATTTAGTGCAGGATTTTATGTTGAGTTTTAGAAATAGATAAATTAGGCGAAATTTGGATTGATTTTTGGTGTCTGTCGATCAAGTAACCTAATAAATGGTAACAGTCGCTTATAGACCTCTGCAATAGCGGCTACAAAGTCTTTGCTTAATATAAGTAGAGTTTTGGACCTCCGATACTCTCGTTTACCGAACAAAGCGCGGTTGCAAACTTCTACTATCACAGGCGACAAGTCACATCTGGAGTAGTATACTATACGGATCTTGTACCAACTCGAGAAAATTTCCATGCATTTAGGCGTTTCTGCCATACCTACTACTGCAATTAATCTTAAGGCTGACATATAGGTCCCGTTAAATTATCCCGTATCCGTGGTGCCGTACTGCTGAGCTTATCGTAGCTGTACAACCCTTTACTTATTGGCTGACTAGTCAATATTGCTTTCTGTCTCCCGCTTTGCCTGGGAGTGAAGTGGAATCACTCTTTTCCAACTCCTCCTCTTTAACTTTACTAATTAAATTTGTTGCGGGTTCCAAGACAATTAAAATCATTTCCCGGGACTGCCTGAGGGTCAAACCTCGGTGTCATGTATGGTGACCATTGTGGATCCTGGCTTACAGGAGTTACAGGCGACGATTTTCTGCAAGTGTAATACTATCCAAGTTCATTCTACCCCTTTATAGGTGCAGGCAGATAACTACGTAACCAGCTGTCCATTCAGCTAAGGGTTTCATAATAAAATTAATCCAATACAAGTGTAAAATAATCGTATCTTCTCTCTAATTCACTCAATTACGACACGTATCCCATTACGTATTTATTCGACCGGTTTGTGGCCAGGTGAAGAGCTTTTTTTGCTCTACAGCGAAGGTCAGCTTGGGAGGACACCTGTTCTAGTTTTTACTCAACAGGTGGCTTCATATTTAGATCTGAGGTTTCTTTAAAATAATTAACATTTAGATACATTGAAAGATAAGTCAGTTGAATGGTTTTATTGATATTTTAAATCGAAATTTATTAAGAAATATGTGTAATTAAATAGTTTTATTTTGTAATTAATTTTGTGTGGTCGCAGAGTAAGAATACAATTCACCACCACCTATCTTACCCGTGGGTGATCGTAAGAGACGACTAAGGGATATAAAACGCATATAATATCTATCCAAGAGAAAGAAAACTCGAAACAGAACCCTATAACCAACACGTCTGACCAGCGTGGTATGGTCAATTTCCCTTCCATTATGGAAGAGGCTCACGCCCAATAGTGGGACATCTATGAGCTGAGATGATAATGATGAACTTTGTGTGTAATGTGTAAACGTTGTCCGGTAGATGGCACACGTCTCACATAAAGAACATAAAATAATACGAACCGCAAATTGAAATGAAATTGAATGTCATAAGACAACAGCTCACACTTGTCTAAGTGGTAGGACGATTGCAACGTATTTCTAATAGTTCTGGGTTCGAATCCTACATATGACATTCATTTTTCGCTCGTAAACTTAGTTTTTACAAATAACATAGCATATTAATCGCTAAATTTCGTTAATTTGAATTGATTTTATGGTTAATTCTAAAAAAATATCACCACTTTTATCATCTGAGCTCATATAAGTCGCATATCTGGTCTTGGGCGTACTCCTAAATAGAAGGGGAGTTGAACGTTATTACTTCGTAAACTAATAGTTAGCAGGCAAGCTGGATAGGAAGCATAATTGACTAGTAGCATATACAATGCTAAATATTAGAAGTTTATATAGTTTCAATACTATAATTCTGTCTTTTATAGTGGTAGGACAACGCTGTTGACAGTTTTCTGTCTACAGCAGCGAGCCGGTGCGCTCGGAGTAGTACCACACTCTCGCAGAAGATCGACGTCTGAGTAATGACAATGTGCTATTGCGCTTCGTTCGGTGAGCGAGAGAGCCGAAAGCCCAACTGAGTTGGTTTGGGGTTTGTATTGGTAGGCAACGGCCTAACTATACTCTTAGTATTGCAAAGATCCATGGGCGGCAGTAACACTTACCATCAAGTATGCTGCTTGCTCGTTTGCCACCATAGGCAATAAAAAAAAATTCTATGTTTCATTAATTGATAACCATTTTATCGTACATACTTTTATCCGATGAATAGAATGTTCGGACTAGTCACGTAAGTACATCTGGCAAACGGACATTACACGTCGGTAATTTAACGGTAGCAAAGAAATTATAAAGATAAGATTACGTTGAGGTATTTCAATTAATCGTAAAAGGTTAATCAATGTGAATAAGAATTAATATTATGATAAATTAATTGACGTTATAAAATCTTAACGACTAGAAGACGTAATTTTTATAATTGATGACAGACATGTAATCGTCGAATCTCTTCGTGTGATGACGGAGTAAGAATACAATTTACCACTTCCTATCTTACCTGTGGAGGATCGTAAGAGACAAAAAGCACATATAACATCTCAGCAAGAGAAGGAAAACTCGAAAATAAAACCCTATACAAACACGTCTGACCTGCGTGGTATAGATCAATTTCCCTCCCATTGTGGAGGAGGCACGAGCCCAGCAGTGGAACATATGTGAACTAAAATTATGAAATGATGAGGTATTGTCGGTATTGCTGTGTGGTAGCGGCTACGAATATTACCAACGCTTATATTGCTCGTGAATGTTGTAAACAGTGAAGAGCCCAACTTTTACAAAGCCACTTTAAGAAAGTTAATTTTTTAAACAAACCACCACCATGAAAATTAAACTAAACATAAAAAGAGTACGGGCAAAAAGTCTGTGGTATTAACTTAAAATACATACATACATACATATCATCACGCCATATCCCCTGCAGGGTAGGCAGAGAGAACAGAATGCCAGCGAACTCTATCCTTGCATACTTCTCTCGCTTCTTCAACATTCATAATTCTCTTCATACACGCTCGCCGGTGTCGGAGACTCTTGAATCCACCTTCTTTCAGTACGTGATCAATCTGGTCTAGGTAGGTGAGTCTCGGTCTCCCCCGGTACCTACATCCTTCCACTTTCGCATTGTATATCTTCTTAACCAGACGTTCGTTCGGCATTCTTTCCACATGTCCGAGCCATTAGAGCATTCACTTTCGCATCTTTACACCAATACTCAAATATATAAAATATAACTTAAAATATATAAATAAAAAAAAACTGTCGACCTGGATCAACGCCATCTAATGCCGTCCGGTCAACAATTATTCCTAAAGAGAGTCAACGCCAGTCAGACGGCCGATCATAAAACTATTGCCATTTTTTTTTGCAATATGTATGTATAGAAGAGAGATATATATTCCATCGACCTAAAGTTATTGGAATAAAAACAGATGATGGTGAAAACTGGCAACATCTTTAACGACTCTTACGAATGATGAATTAATTCTTCCTTTAACTCACGTAACATTAAAAAAAAACAAAAAACGCGTTTTTTATAAAAAGACAGAGTCTGTAGTTAGATATAAAATAACAATTCCATATTCAAATGTAAAAACAACATGGCGGATAAAACGCGTACGGTTACATCATCAACGGAATATATCCTACGAGTTAGCCGCATAAGGCGTTGCTTTGTTTTTTCCTGGTTGCGGAATTTTAAAACACGAAGGTCTTCTTAGAAATATTTGGAATGCCGAGGTTGGTGACATGTAAAATTTATAGTTATTTTTGCTATTCTTTATAAGGTTATTTCCTTTGACAAACAATACTTTGAGACAAGGTTATTTACTATTGTTTTTGTATTTTTTTATATACAATACAATACTAGAGAAATAAATCCTTGTATTGCACGGGATTTTTCAATGCATATAATTATCAAAGGGTCTAGCAGGATAAGATAGGGTCAGCGGCCCCAGAAAGATAATTTGAAAATAACTTTTGTGGTAACATTGGCGAAGTACAAACTTACTGTTGGCATAATTTTAGTCTCTTATTTCGTTGCACATTGGAGATATTTGATCAAATAGACGCTAGACAGGGTATTTATTAAAACTTTTTTTTTTTCAAAAACTATTTCAGCTGTACCTACTAATTAAACAAAAACTATTCATTACAAGAAATATAGGCTACATTATATATTTTTGTAGAATTTTCATATCGTATTTACTAATAAAAATTAAGAATTTTTATTTTCTTGATTTTATTTAAAGATTCCGCAAAGGTACAATCAAAAAATATATTATATATAATCTTATTATTATATATTATATATATATTATATTATAAGCTTATTATGTCTGGTATCACTACCAAAAAGTGCAAAAATTAGAAATGGGTGCAACACTAGACGTACTTCGTGTACATTTACTCACTAAAATGCAATGCAACAGTATATATTTAACAACAAAATAAGGATTACCTATAAGTTTCCTAGAAAATCGCTACTACCTATTTTCTTGGTAAATCACTTAGTCACTTTTTACGACTTACACAGAAAAGAGACGTGCTGTTTATTCTTATCCACACAGAGACTAATGAAAATATTTTTCACAAGACCATATTAAGGCATGCACCCATACCGCGTGAATATATGGAGAAAGAGCCTTCAAAATTAGCACACTGAAACAAAATTGAGCTTGGGCCACACATTTATGATCACCGTAGGTTAAAATTGTTAAAAATGAGTTACGCATGGGATCCTGAGGGATAAGGGAATCCTTACGCAAACCTAGGACCTTAGTATTGAATAAAGTCTACACCAATAAACCCACGAGACATTAAACCAGTTTAACGAATCAATTACTTCTATAATTAACAGTAAAAGTAGAGCTATACCTAAAAACACTACGAATTAGCAATGATCAATTGTCTTCTTTTCTACGTCAATTAATACCAATCATTGTTACTTTCAATGTTTTTTATTCATAATTCCTTGCATTCAACAATTATATGTTACGTGAGGGTATGTGAAAGCTAATTTTGTACATGTACATATGCCAATTAAATAAAAAAATTATGTATCTATATATATTACTAGCAGCGCCGCCTGGTGGCGAGTTACATCAATGGAGTATACAAACCTTCACCTTGAAACAATACATGATCTCAGCTCATATATGTCCCACTGTTGGTCTCAAACCTCCTCCATAATGGAAGGGAAATTGAACTACTATACCACGCTGGTCAGACGTGACGGTATAGGGTTTTGTTTCGAGATGCCTTCTCTTGCATTGATGTTTTATATTGCTTAGTCGTCTCTTACGATCGGAAGGAATAAGGAATGAACATATAAGAGGAAGTTTGAAAGTTGCGCCAGTGACGGAAAAATTAAGGAGTGAAAGATTGACATGGTATGGACATGTGATGAGACGGGATGAAAGTAATGTTGTGAGGAAAGCTTTAAGCATGAATGTTGAAGGCTTAAGGGGTAAAGGAAGACCGAAGAAAAGATGGATGAACTGCGTGAAACATGACATGGATAGATAAGGAGTGACCACAGAGATGACGTCTGATAGAGTTGTATGTAAGGAGAAGACATATTGCGTCGACCCCAAATAAATTGGGATAAGAGCAGGTTGATGATGAATCGTCTCTTATGATCGGGTGATCGTAAGAGACGACTAAGCAATATAAAACATCAATGTAACTGCTGAGATAGGGGGTGGTGATTTGTATTCTTACTCTGTCACCACACGGATTAAAAAAAATACATATACATATCAATTTTCATAATGATCGGTCAAATAGTTTCTGAATTTAGCGATGTCATATATACAAACATCCCCTTTTATAGGTATAGATAAAATAAAAATAATAAAACTACGATTAAAAAACCCGACTTCAAAAACGGAAAAGCACAAAATAACTTAAAATACTATCATTTGTATGCGCTATCTATTGATAGGTCTGAAATCGGTGCCAAGTCTTAAAGAAAATTATAAACATTTGAAATAAAACTACTTTTACGGATTCTATCGCGTTTGTATTTGATTTATAATTTCCCGACGTTTCGAACACTTTACAGTGATCATGGTCACGGGAGGACTGAGGTGTCTTACGTCCAATATGTCATTGTTATTACAGAAATTTATTTATATCTACCCTATAAGATATTAAATTTTGACCCACATTTTTATACAAAATTAATACTATTCATTGCCAGTACAAAAAGAGAATGATTCTATATATAAAATTTATGTTGTTTATGATTTGTTATTATTAAGGTATTTAATTTTTGATAATTATTATTGTGGCAATTTTACAATTTTTACAAAACTAACAAAAACTTTTCAGCTACTACCGAATCGGAACGCGGCCACTCTGAGAAAGATCCGGCGAGAAAACTCAGGAGGCATGATACTAATTTTATTATTGAATTTTTGAGTGGCGGCCTACTTTATCTTACTAAAATTAATTAAATTAAAATTTAACTATTATTGTGGGTCAAATCTATACAATAAGTGCTCACAGTGTCTTGCAGTCTTGTGGTGGTTTTCTTAGTTTTATTTTTAATTAAGTGAATGACAGGATCCCAGCTTGATGATAATACCCAGCCATCCTCCCTATTGAAATTTTTATGTTTTTTGATTTCAATAGCCTCGCGAACCATTCTAGGAAGGTTTCGGTGTTCTTTTGCGAGGATTTGTGGTTTATCAAACCTGATATGATGGCGGGCGCGGTCCTGACTATGCTCACAGACTGCAGACTTAGTGTGACGGCGGTGTTTCACATCAGCTATGTGTTCCTTGATCCGAGTTCTTACAGATCTCTTTGTTTGGCCTATATAAGAGAGACCACAGTCACAGTCTAATTTATAAACTCCTGCATCCTGTAGAGGGATCTGGCACTTAACAGGTGGTAAGAACTGACATGTCAAGCAGGTTCTACGTGCAAACAAGCTGCAAGTTCCTCGCCCCCGTCACGGAGACCGTGTGAAACCACCAACAGTTGAACGTCTCCCTGCAGTCCTACCTTATGTAAAAGGAGTCACTGACAAGATTGGCTATATCCTAAAACATGCTTCTATAAAAACCTATTTTAAGCCACTGAAGAGGATTAGTCAGTTCTTACCACCTGTCAAGTGCCAGATCCCTCTACAGGATGCAGGAGTTTATAAATTAGACTGTGACTGTGGTCTCTCTTATATAGGCCAAACAAAGAGATCTGTAAGAACTCGGATCAAGGAACACATAGCTGATGTGAAACACCGCCGTCACATTAAGTCTGCAGTCTGTGAGCATAGTCAGGACCGCGCCCGCCATTATATCAGGTTTGATAAACCACAAATCCTCGCAAAAGAACACCGATACCTTCCTAGAATGTTTCGCGAGGCTATTGAAATCAAAAAACATAAAAATTTCAATAGGGAGGATGGCTGGGTATTATCATCAAGCTGGGATCCTGTCATTCACTTAATTAAATATAAAACTAAGAAAACCACCACAAGACTGCAAGACACTGTGAGCACTTATTGTATAGATTTGACCCACAATAATAGTTAAATTTTAATTTAATTAATTTTAGTAAGATAAAGTAGGCCGCCACTCAAAAATTCAATAATAAAATTAGTATCATGCCTCCTGAGTTTTCTCGCCGGATCTTTCTCAGAGTGGCCACGTTCCGATCCGGTAGTAGCTGAATAGTTTTTGTTAGTTTTGTAAAAATTGTAAAATTGCCACAATAATAATTATCATAAATTAAATACATTAATAATAACAAATCATAAACAACATAAATTTTATATATAGAATCATTCTCTTTTTGTACTGGCAATGAATAGTATTAATTTTGTATAAAAATGTGGGTCAAAATTTAATATCTTATAGGGTAGATATAAATAAATTTCTGTAATAACAATGACATATTGGACGTAAGACACCTCAGTCCTCCTGTGACCATGATCACTGTAAAGTGTTCGAAACGTCGGGAAATTATAAATCAAATACAAACGCGATAGAATCCGTAAAAGTAGTTTTATTTCAAATGTGTAATACTCGCGTAAACATTAGAAGTCATTAAAATTATAAACAGCTTACTTACTGTAATGAAATTCCTACACAAAGATACCGACACCGGCACCGACTTCAAACCTATCAATAGATAGCACATACAAATGATAGTATTTTAAGTTATTTTGTGCTTTTCCGTTTTTGAAGTCGGTTTTTTTAATCGTAGTTTTATTATTTTATTGTTTACTTTTTAGTGTTACAGACACACATAGGTTGTTCTATTAGTAGCGGGGCTTGAGTTACTCGTTCTTTGTCGCACACATACTTAACGCTAATTTTAGTCTTATATAATGGTTTTCTCATGGGTGCCATTGTGAGAACTGGAGTAAATTAAAATGGGACCATACGGGAAGCACCAGCTTTCAAATAAAAAAAGAATCATTAAAATCGCTTCGCCCAGTCGAAAGTTATGAGGTAACAAATATAAAAAAAACGAGAGGTGTCAAGGGACACCCGGATGGAACGAAGTTCCTTTCGATTAATTAGTGAAGGAATTGTAATAAAATTTTATTTTTTTTAAGTTATAATAATATTTTTGAAGTACTTAAAACTTCTTTAGGCGCGACTAGGGAGTAACTCAGATTTTTTTTAAATAGGATCATAATCTATTACTAGATGGCGCTGTAACAAAGTTAATGGATTCTAAGAGGACATGTATTAGAGTCTAAATCGCGCTATAGAAATTTTTGCAAATTTTAACTATATATATTAAAATTTATAACAGAAATGATACACAACCGGAGGTGTCAAGGGACACCCGGATGGATCGAAGTTCTATTTTAATTATATAATTTTTTTCTGCCTTAAGCGATTTTTATCGTTATATTTTAGCCAATTTGCAAAATATCTTTATAAATTATAGCCTATGTGTTATTCTGATGTGCAAGCTATATTACTATAAATTTCATCAAAATCCATTCAGTAGTTTTTACGTGAAAGAGCAACAAACATGTTCACATCCATACATTATTACAAACTTTCACGTTTATAATATTAATAATAGGATATACAATTCCACTAGACTACCAAAACTTTTCGGCCCCGATCTCGAACGCGAGCCGGCCACGCGGCCCGGTCACGGGCGAAAATAATTTCGTTGCGCATTATTTTGATTTTGCTATATCTCTTAAGGTATTGATTTAATTTGCATGGTCTGAAGGAAAAAAAATATCTTCATGAAATGCTCAAGCCAACTAATGTATTTAAAATGATAAGGATTAATACAGTATTTGTGTAAATAGCTTTTCAATTACCGTTTTATAATAGAACATTTTTTAAAGTATTAAAATGGATATAGTATGTTATCCTTAAGAGATAGATATATACCATCGCGGACTTTTTTGTAGGCCTTTTTAAGCTGTATAATACTGTAGTACTTTATTTTGATCTATTTCGTAGGGTTCAGCCAGCGTTTGCAATGTAAGCGCAAAATAATGTGTATTTACGACATCACATTAGAAACCTCTAAAATTATCAGTGTTTCTCTAGTACATTATGCATATATTATACATATAAACCTTCCTCTTGAATCACTCTATCTATAAAAAAAATCGTCGCGACACCACACTGTTCAATGCGAAATAGAAATGAAAATATCTGGCTTGCTTTCTATAAGAGAGCCGACGAGCGACGCCGCACAGCTTACAATAGCTTACTATAGCAAAAAGTGTCGTGACAACTTTTCGTAAGAATTTTTTCCGTCTAGCCCCCTTTCACAACGCGCGATAAGGAACTTCGTTCCAAAAATACAGACGAATTGAGAACCTCCTCCTTTTATGAAGTGAGTTAAAAATCATACTGTACGCTTAAATATTTTAAATAAAGCATCTCCATGACAGAATATTTCGTAAAAGAAAAATGGTTGACGGATAAACAGTTCAGAAATACCTGACTATCATTATTTATATTTAGAAGCATAGTCGTAGTAGCCTCGTCGTTTATACAACATTTTCATATCAAGACCACCTGTCGGTGTTTATACAGGTTTTGAAGGGTTCCAAGGTCGATTCTATGTTGCTTTAGGTATATTATCAATTCAATGTATCATCATCATCACAGCCCATAAATGTCCCACTGTTGGGCTCGGGCCTCCTCTGTAATGGGAGGGAAATTAACCTACTATAACACGCTGGTCAGACGTGTTGGTATAGGGTTTTGTTTCGAGTTTTCTTTCTCTCGCATAGATGTTATATGCGTTTTTATATCCCTTAGTCGTCTCTTACGATCACCCACGGGTAAGATATGGGGTGGTGAATAGTATTCTTACTCCGTCACCACACGGATTAATTCTTTTAAAATTCAATGTATAGTGAAATCTATTGCAAAACTAATAGCTATACCCAATATTCTATCATACCTAGTAAAGGCCAATATGTGACGCCTAGTAGCTATCAAGCTACGCTAGCCTATTTTTTGGGACTTATCTAAAAGATAATCTAAAACCTTAAGACCTAAATATGATACAAAGTGAAATTTGCATGTCCTACAATTAGTCACGGTAGTGTAGTGGCAGCACGATTGGGCCGGAATCCCAATTCGAATCCCGCTTGTGACATCATTTTTCACTTCGTAATCGGTTTTTATAGATTATCTAAAAATTGGTATTAAAGGCAGAAGGATGTCGTAACATATCTTATAACTATGTAGAATTTTGTTTTTAATATGTAATACATAAAGCGTGAT
Source organism: Lymantria monacha (assembly GCA_905163515.2). Classification (NCBI taxonomy): domain Eukaryota; kingdom Metazoa; phylum Arthropoda; class Insecta; order Lepidoptera; family Erebidae; genus Lymantria; species Lymantria monacha. Next base: position 26,236,034 of record LR991099.1, read on the forward strand.
ATTACAAACCAAATATCTAACACATTCAAATATGTCACAGAAATTCGGGCACACATGATCAAACATTCTGTATTTATTTAGACAAATACCAAAGCCAAGATTCGGGAAACATCGATATGGCTGCTCTGAGAAAAAAAGCATGTATATGCCAAATGTAATTCTAACTATACTGTATAAGGTAGAATTTTCATTGAGGGTAGATTTTAAGTTTTTGTTCGCGCCCTTTAAGTTTGGCGCGAACGGTGCCATCTTGGTGTCACATTGCAACTAATAATTATCTAGTTAATTATCGTTTTTTATTAGATTTTAGAACTTTTGACATCAGCGGGGTTCCAAGATGTACTTAAAACTATTTTTAGGCTTTATGCCACGATATTTATTATTTCAACTGCTTCAAGAGGTAATCCAGTGGTATTTTCATTATCCTATCGACGTTCAATACTTAACTTAGGCTTACTATAAAATGAGGGTATAATACCATAATCACCACGAGGTAGTTGCGGGTTAGCGATTACAGTGTGGTGATAAAAGTTTCCCAGGAGAGCGCTGTTTCCATTCTCCTGGTGATTCCCAATTTGGTCTTTATAACTCCCACGGGAAAATAAGCGTTAGCGCCTGAGGCCCATTAGTTGAAATATTTTTCTGGAGAATGGCGCGCCAAACTTTTGACATCCTAGGCTTCTCGCCTAAAAATATTGTATAGTAAACCAAAACAATTATAACCGGTAAGCATCCGCGTCAATCAGAAAATGAGAATGCCGTGCTTTCTGGAGATACAGCGACGAATGGGCTAACTACATCTAAATTCCCCGACTCTATATTTTCTATATGAGTGAAATTTGGCCTATCACGTTTCATTACTTATCTTTCAAAGATCAGCACGCAACTGGCCCGCGCAATGGCACGGAACCAACCGTCCAGAAAAGCCTGAAGATCCCAAATTAAATATGGGACATAAACTAGCTTCATTACTTTACACAACTATATTACCTCAACCTTCAACCGCCATGATATTATCATGCAGTCTAGATAGTGTATTTGCATCAAGGTTAACGAGTATATTATTTAAATGTCATTGCGACTTTTGAACTAGATCCTATCCACACCTGCGATCTAGGACTTCTAGACAACCGGAACTAGGGTTAGAAGGTTAAAAATACAATTTAACTGTTACTTTAATAAAAAACATCAACAGAGACTTTTATTTAATTCTGTTTAATTGCATTTCTTGTTCATGCATTTGGGCAATACTAATCGTGAGACAAAGTCTCACGATTAGTATTGCCCAAATGCAAGAACAAGAAATTATTTCTTTTGGCAAAGGATATGTTATCAACACTTTGTATTCTTAATACCAGTCCATGGGGAATAATTTAATGTTATTTTAAACAGTCTCATAATAGATAGCTGTGATTATAGTCCTGTAAGTGATATGTACCGAATTAGCATATAGACATAGCATATATCAGTTAGCGCCGCTAGACGAATGAAGGTTCATTAATTTTCAATTTTATGGCATTTGTTCAATTAGCAGTGAGAGTTGCAAGTCTTGCGAGACTTTTGCTGCAAGTTTTGGTCTTGTATTTGGGCAACACTATTCACTATACTTTATCTTCGTGTCACTCCAATGGTTTAGGTAGAACATGCCAAGATAGCTCTCAGGGGGGCAGGAATTTCTTCGACATACTTGTTATCATAATATTCTGAGCAAATTATATAAAATTTTTATATCATCTTACTCTTAACCCAATTACTTGGGATCAATGCATATTATACTTTTCTTCTATTTTATAAATTGCAAAAATTTCAGCCATAGTTTTATAATCGCCGTCTGCCTGACGTCAACTCCCTTTGGGTAACTACATTTTGACCAGACAGCATCAGATGGGGTTGGATCAGATCGATGTTAATCTCTTAGTTGTCTTTTATGACATCTAGAAGCAATGTAAACGAAACAGCACATTGGCAGTGCCCCGTACAGCCGCGGGTTGGTGTAGACAGAAAACTATCAAAAGAGTGGCCCTGTTACTACTAAATCAATCGTTCTCACTAACATATACTAGGCCAATTTCTCTCGAATTGCGTAAAAGAACACTTATCCGACCGTACAGATAAAAAAATACTTCAAATTTGTACGTTGAATAATTATTGCAAAGCGCTAACTAAGCAATTATGCTATTTCGGGTTAATCCCGCAAACTGCACATTCTAATCCACAGTAAAAACGGCTTAGTTAGGTACCTGTGTTATTATAAACAGTAAAATTACGTCAGCTTCGTTTTCTGAGAAACCTGCCCAAGAACTTAATAGTAGAGTTTTGTTTTTTTTTATACAATCCAAGTTATAAAATGACGTCATGATATCATATTTGGACTACGTTAATGCCAATTTTAATGTTGCAAATTAATCTCTATGTTAAAATCGCTAACATGTATTTCAAACCATGATATTACTTTTAAATTATTATTTTATAAATGGCCGTTTTTAATATATCATCATCGTCTAATATACTTCCCACTGCTGGGCTCGAGTCTTCTCCACAGTGGGAGGGAAATCGATCTACTATACCATGCTGGTAGATAGGATGATCATCATCATCATCATCACAGTCCATATATGTCCCACTGTTGGGCTTGGGCCTCCTTCGCAGTGGGAGGGAAATTAACCTACTATACCGCGCTGGTCAGACGTGTTGGTATAGGGTTTTGTTTCGAGTTTACCTTCTCTCGCATAGATGTTATAAGCGTTTTATATCCCTTACAATCACCCACGGGTAAGATAAGGGGAAGTGAATTGTATTCTTACTCCGTCACTACGCGGAGACAGGTTGAGATAAAGTTTTGTTTCGAATTTTTCTTCTCTTACTCGTATGTTTAAGGCTTATCATACGCCTTAGTTCTCTTTTAAGACTCTCACGAGCAAGATTAGGGGGTAGTGAATTGTATTATTACTCGTCTCCTTAAGGACAACAAAGTTTTCTTATAATTATTATTATAATTTAGGGGAGTATTTGTCATTATCATTAATCTGCTCTTATATTGACTATTGATGTGGAACAATTACACCTGATGTCATCTGGACAGCATTAAATTCCCAAGGTAAAAATATTGTCAATAACTTTTATAATATGTACGATGGAAGATTAATCGAAAAATGGGTTTTGGCAATGTCTTTACTATCGGCCAACTGCCTCATATCAACCTTCCTAGGGAATGTAACAACTATGAGCTATGTAAGGCTTGATAATTTTTAGGCACCACAACACATAACATTCATCATCATTCTCCTACTCTTATCCCAATTACTTGGGTCGATACAATATGTATCTACTTTCATAGTAGGTACCTACATATTGTAAAAGTTATTGGCAATAGTTTTATGACCGGCCGCCTGCCAGACGTCAACCCTCCTTGGGAATGTAATTGTTGATCAATTGGCATCAGATAGTTGGCCCAGGTCGTTATAAGGCTCTTAGTCGTCTTTTACGACATCCACGAGCAAAGTAAGGGTAGGTAGTATTCGTAGCCGCTACCATATAGCATTATAACTATAAAAAAGAACAAAATGATCACCTTTAGACAACTACTTTTACATTCAATATATACGAACATCAGAAATCGAATCACCCAAAGGACTAGATACCAAAGCTATCATAAAAAAGCAATGCATTAATGTCTACAGCCAATAAGATTGTTGAACCATTACTTAAAAATAAAGTTAAAAAAATATATAAAAAAGTGATAACTAAGTAAAATGTATATTTAACACATGAGTCTTAGAAATCTATAAAAATACTATAAAGATATATACTTACTTAATATCGTAAGGAATTTCATTAGAAATCAGTGCACTATAAAGTCTACTTAGCCGATACAAATTACGTAGAAAATATAAAACAATTTTTAAAACCAGTTCTGAATACAATGATACAAAAAAAAATATTCTCACAATACATTACTTTAATAAAAAAAAAATAGTTCATGATTTAGTATGCAATCTTATCTTTGACCCCAATTCCACTGCATATTTTGGTTCCCCTTTCTTTTGTCATGCAATTAAAATGGGAATAATAATTTAAAAACATAATTATTTTTTTTAATTAAACTAAAAATGGGATGTGTTTAGTAGCTTAAGTATCGTGTAATAAATCCAAATAAATTGACAATAATGTTATATTTAATCAGATTTAACTAATTATAAATATTTTTTTACTAAGAACTTCAAAAACAGGTAGAATCATTAAAAAATCTGCTAGTTTTAGACAGATTATATATTCATGATCAGAAGTGCAGCGGTTTCGTTTCTCACGCAGGACAATACTTTGGGGGATCCACATAGTGTTGTTTTTAGTCTGCATGTATTGTCTGCGTTAATACTAGTCGAAAAAACAGCAAGGAAAATATTTCTATAAGAAATTAATTTCATTCTTTATTTATCTGTTACTGTTATAAGCTATTGGACTCTGACACAATTAATTGAAGACCATGGTATAACTACGCAACAATTGAGTTTTCGAGCAGGATATCTGGGTAGATGTCATCATCTCTGCTCACATAATTCCTACAGCTGGATAAAGACTCCTCTACAATAAGAGGCAATTGATTTACTATACAACGTTGTTGAAACAGGTCTTGCATAGATGTCAATTGCATATTACATCCCTTTTTTATGACACCCACGGGTAAAATAGAGGGTTGATACATTGTATTTTCACGTAAAAAATACATATAAGAATTGTTTTTGCCAAGAAATCCTTATTAGTAATATATATTCTGGATCTTTAATTGGTATATTTTGAAAGGTTCAACCCGTGTTTTTTATCTACATATGTCCTATTAGGCACGAGTTTTCTCCAGATGAGATAATTTCGATTTCTATACTACGTTAGCTAAGTTGTTTAGTCCATTTTGAGTTATTCTATTTCAGCGCGATTACGTAATTTTTTGCTTACTACTTTTAACCTTACAATCTCTTCATCTCGTTTGATATTTATTCGTTTTTGCAATAAAATAAAAGGACCACTTCCTTATATATCATTGTATTCTTAATCTGTCACTACAAGGAAGTCCCAATCTCATTTATAGACGACTAAATATAGCAGAAAAATATAGATATATATTTTAATAAATTTATAACTTTAAGTATAAAGGTAAAATAATAAAAAAATATAATAAATTATTTAGTTTCACTTTTGTCGAGTAAAATAAGCGATATTAAGCAAATAAATTATGCAATTGAGGTCATACAACAAAATAAAATCATACTTATTAGGCCTCTTCAAGTATAAAAGCAAATGGACAGAAAAATAAAAGTATTTTTAATATAAAAAAATGAATGTCACATATGAAACTCGAACCCACACCTAATGGATATTCATTCCAATCATCCTACCACTTAGAGCTGCACTGTGAGCTGTCGTATCACATTCAATTTGCGGCTCGTATTACCTGCATATCTATGTAAATATGGTCTAGTAGATAGCCTACGTCTCCCATAAAGACGAAGAAATAAAACAAGCCGCAAATTGAATGCATAAGACAGCTCACACTTGTCTGAATGTCAGGAAGATGGAAATGGATTTCCGATGGGTGTGGGTTCGAATCTCACATATGACTTTTCATTTTACGCTCGTAAACAAGTTTTTATAAATATCCTAGCATATTAAATGTTAAATTTCATTAATTTGGATATTTTTATTATTTTCTCGAATGCTATTTACTTAATAATTGTGAATTAAAATGCGCATATGTGTACTAAACTAGTAGCTTTAATATCATCCTTCTCATTTCTGTACACGTATTTAGAAAGAGCTGCCATGAATCTAAAATCAATTTGGCACGTAACAACAGAATCGATGTCAATGTCGTTTAATTATGTGAGAATACTAACCTGAACATGTCTGCCTGCATCTTCCTGCCAAACCGGTTTCTATTCAATAGGTTCAATGGCGTGTTTTTTCTATTTCTCAATTATAACAACAAAAGTTTTACGCAACTGTGAAATCTTCGCTTGTTGAATGACAGAGATTTTATTATTTTGAATAATTTATATTTTAAGTAATGTATTTCGTTGATACGTGTAGCGATTTTTTATTTATTGTTTACGGTGGTAAACGAACAAGCAGCATACCTGATGGTAAGTGTCACTGGCGTCCATAGACCTTTGCAATACCAAGGGTATAGCTGAGCCGCTGCCTACCGATACAAACTCCATACCCACCCAGTTGGGTTTCCGGCTCTCTCGCTCGCCGAAAGAAGCGCAATAGCACATTGCCATTACTCAGACGTCGATCTTCTGCGACAGTGTGGTACTACCCTGGATTGACCGGCCCGCGACTGTAGACAGAGAACTATCAACAGCATGATCCTACCACTACTAGAATTTTTTTTTTTTTTTTTTTTTTTAAAGGACACCTCCCTGCACTAAGGAAAATAATCCTTGTATCGCGGGGGACTTTACAAACATGCAATTGACGCAGACAAATTACACCCAGACTCAGAACAACACTTTGTGGATCACACAAAGTAATGTCCTGCGTGGGAATCGAACCCACGGCACTGGCACGGAAGGTCGGTATCTTAACCACTACGCCATCTGTGCAGTCAAATTAATTAGAATACAATTCGCTATCTCTTTTTTTTGCCCGTGGACGCTTTAAAATACGAGTAGGAGATATAATATGGATATGCAGTAATATGCACAGATACTGAGTGGTTAAGATAGCGAATTACTGTGGTGGATGTACCGTTGGTTCGATTCCCATGCTGGACAATACTTTGTGCGATCCACAAATTGTCGTTCTGAGTCTGGCTGTAATTTGTGTCCGTTAATTGTATGTGAGTAAAGTCAGAGGACAATAAGGGTTGGTGGTATTTGTAGACGCTACCACTCAGCGCATCCTGTATAGATGTCATATGCAAATTATATCCCTGATGTTTTCCGTGTGGTGACGGAGTAAGAATACTATTCACCACCCCATATCTTACCAGTGGGTGATCGTACGACACGACTAAGGGATATAAAACGCATATAATCTCTATGCGAGAGAAGGAAAACTCGAAACAAAACCCTATACCAACACGTCTGACCAGCGTGGTATAGTAGGTTAATTTCCCTCCAATTACGGAGGAGGAGCGAGCCCAACAGTGGGACATTTATGGGCTGCGATGATGATATGATGATAATGATGATCCCTGAATCGCTTTTTATGACTCCCACAGGCAATAAAAAAAGGGAATGAATCGTATCCTTACTCTGTCACTACACAGAGAATACATTCTCTTTTATATTATCAGTTAGGATAAGTTTTGGTGCTGTGTGGTAGCGGTTAGGAATACTACCAACCCTCACTTTGCTCGTGGATGTCGTAAGACGACTAAGAGCCTTATAACGACCTGGTCCAACTCCATCTAATGCCGTTTGGTCAACGATTACATTCCCAAGGAGGGTTGACGTCTGGCATACGGCCGTTCATAAAACTATTGCCAATAACTTTTACAATATGTACTATGAAAGAAGAGTACATATTGTATCGACCCCAAATAATTGGGATAAGAGTAGGAGAATGATGATGAGTTAGCACAAGTATTGCTTAAAAAGTTATAATTCTAACAAAAATAAAGATAAAAAAGTTTTCATTCCAACGCGTTCCTTGAGAACAGTTATACCGGTTTAGATAATATTTTAAGCGTAAGATGTTTAATAGTAGGTCCGAATAAGGATTTTAGGAAAAAAGAAATAATTAGAAAAGTTTCTTCAATACGCAAAAATTGGGTAATATTTTAAGTGCTTTTGCAAGAAATCGAACTCATGAGTTAAATGAGGAATGTATGTAATTCTTTTAGTTGCGTACCTACGTTAGGGTACTTGAAAAATGTTTTGAAGAAAAATATCAGCGTGAATACAGGGGAAATTTGTAATTACCAAAATAAGTAAAATTAATTATTATAAAAAATCGGTGTAGTGACGGAGTAACAATACAATTCACCACCCCCTATCCTACCCGTGGGTGATCGTAAAAGACGACTAAGGGATATAAAACGCATATATATAACATATTTGCAAGAGAAGGAAAACTCGGAACAAAACACTATACCAACACGTCTGACCAGCGCGGTATAGTAGGTCAATTTCCCTCCAATTACGGAGGAGGCTCGAGTCTAACAGTGGGACATATATGGGCTGTGATGATGATGATAAAAAAAATGAAACACATACATACAATTAACGAACACGTTACAACCAGACTCACACAACATTTTTATTGCTTAGCTAACTAACAAATGGCACACCTGATGGTAATTTACTACCTTTGTATCAAGAGCACAGCTAGATCGCTGCCTATCAACTAAAATCCGACCCGAAAATTTGGTCTTCCGACTCTCTCGATCACCATACAAAGCGTAACAGCACCTTGCCCCTACTCAGACATCCGTACCAGCCCGCGGCTGTAGACAAAAATTGACAAATGTGTACAACTACTGACATTGTATATACTATAAGTATTTGAATCCCAAAAAAATATTGTACTACGTGTGAATCGATTCCGTCACAATTGGTCATCATTATCATCGTCATCACAGCCCATATATGTCCCACAGTTGGGCTCGGACCTCCTCCGTAATGGAAGGAAAATTAACCTACTATACCGCGCTGGTCAGACGTGTTGGTATAGGGTTTTGTTTCGAGTTTTCCTTCTCTCGCATAGATGTTATATGCGTTTTATATCACTTAGTCGTCTCATACGATCACCCACGAGTAAGATATGGGGTGGTGAATAGTCCTTACTCCGTCACCACACGGAAAAGGATAGGTATATTAACCACTAATCTACATATATGTGCATTCAATCAATCATACATCAATAACAAAAATCTAACCAATTAAATATGAACGATTACATTAAGCAATCGATTAGCAAACGCCCGCCATTTTATTAATCATTGAATCGTTTCATAACTTTTAAAGTATTAAACTTAATTACTTAAATTATTCATACAATAAAAATTTAAATATTATAGTTATGACCGCAACTTCGTTTGCGTTAATGTCATCACCCCAGCTCATAAATAGAAGAAAGAAAGAAAACTATTTTATTGACTCTTAACTTAAATTTAGATAACAGTAAGTCGACTGAAATATAAAGGTTTTATAAGAAAACTAGCTTCTGCCCGCGGCTTCGCCCGCGTAAAAGGTTACTATCCTAAAGTTTTTCATTCCCTATTTTTATTTTACCCCTTAAGGGTAAATTTTTACAACATGTTAATATCATATTTATTTATATCTAATCAATAGCCTAAAAATAAGTTTCAAGCTTCTTTCTGGCTTTAAAAATGACGATACTTCCTTACAACTTTTCATCCCCTTTTACAACCTTTCTTTGCATTAAAAAGTAGCCTATGTCCTTTATCAGGCTCTATACTATCCGTGTACCACATTTCATTTAGATTGGTTCAGTAGTTTTGGCGTTAAAGAGCGACAGACAGACAAACAGAGTTACTTGCGCATTTATAATATTAGTAAGGATTAAAATAATAGCCAAACTTAACTGTAGATATAACACAAAGAAGAAAAACAAAATATAATAAGTATCAATGAGGTTCCCATTCAGCAATAATGCTACAGTGCAACGCTGATTTTCAAATGACCCACTGTTAGCCTCGAACCTCCTTCTTCTTCTTCTTATACATTGGCAATCAGCTACATATAGGTACGAGCTATTGGTGCCAGCGTCAAGTTATGAATATCTTCACGTTTTAAGTCTTTCAGGTTAGTCATTGTCTAAGTCAAATTATAACCATCAACAGTGCAATGGCCACACTGTTAATGGTATCTTGTGGGAATTTTGATGGAAAACGAAAACGTTGTAAAGCACTTTTATATGATATTCACTACATCCCAGTTGTTCCACCGCATCATATTACATAAAATGCCATCAAAATTATCTAATATAACACGTTAAAACACTAAGATATCGAATATAATACAAGAGCACCACATGACGTTTTCAAATTCCCGTCAAAAGTCTGAACCTCCTTCAAAATAAAATTTTGTATAATGAAATATGTCATATCATGAATAGTGACAGGGCCAAACTGTTGACAGTTTTCTATCTACAGCCGCTGCCCTTACAGACACTCTAGCAGAAGGTAGACGTCTGAGCAGCGACAATGAGTTTTTGTGCGTTGGTCAGTGAGCGATAGGGTTGGCATCCCAACTTTCTGGGTGGATTTGGGGTTTTATTGGTAGGCCTACCTGTATCACTGGTATTCCAAGTCCATGGGCGGTAGTAATACTTACCATCAGGTATAGTGCTTGCCTATTTGCCATTATAAGCAATAAAAAAAAATACAAAAATTTAAAATCGAACGTAGAATTATTTTTTTTATTATTTTTCCGTGTAGTGACGGAGAAGGAATACAATTTATCACCCCTGTATCTTGTCCGTGGTTGTCGTGAAATACGACTAAAATATAATAAGCAGATATTTTTAATATGTATTTCAATCATTAATATCAAAAACAATTTAATCTATTATAGAGTTGTGTACAAAACTATTTTGAATGGTTACGTAATAAGTTTAAACATTACCCAAATTAATTATTAGATCACAGGCAATTTAATACATCAAACACTTTAATTAAACATTGTTTTGTTTGATTAAACATCAAAGAGTTTCAGTATTTTGATAATATTTTGAAGTCTCACTTGCAAATAAATTCTTTTGAAACTTTGTAAAGATATTGGATATATAATTACACATTTGAAATAAAACTACTTTTACGGATTCTATCGCGTTTGTATTTGATTTTTAATTGCCCGATGTTTCAAATACTTTACAGTGATTATGGTCACGGAAGGACTTTTTTCTATATTTATTGACTATTTTCTAAATAATAATAATAAAAAATACGATCCATGTTTTTATAAGACACATTTTTTGAAGCTTGTAAACTTTATTATCTATAAATAATTATAAAATAAAAAAAATACGTGTCATATTTTTATAAGACTTTTTTTAGGAGACGATTGCTGTGTGGTAGCGGGTATGCATGTTACGAACCCTTACTTCGTTCGTGGATGTCGTAAAAGACTACCAAGAGCTTTATATCGACCTGGGCTAACACCACCCGATGCCGTTTGGTCAACAATTATATTCCCAAGGAGGGTTGATGTCTGGCAGGCGGCCGGTCATAAAACTATTGCTAATAACTTTTGCAATATGTATATATTGCAAATTTAACTCATGGCACTAGCACGTAAGGTCAGTATTTTTGCTCTTCTTCCATACAACCCTATCAGACGTCATCTCTGTGGTCAGTTCATATCCTGCTTCACGCGGTCCATCCATTTTTCTTTGGTCTTTACTTACCAATAACTCGTTCAACATTCATAATTACAACTGTCATCACGTTTCATCACATGTCCATACCAGGTCAAAAATTTTTTCATTAACTTCTCCGTCACTGCCGTATCTTTATAGTGTCTGGTGTTTAGGTTGGTGGTTAAAATACTGATCTGCCTTGCCAGTGCCGTGTTTTCGCTTCGTTGTTAATTATATGTTTTAAAGTCCCCCAGATTATTTCCTTACTATAGAGTGGTGTTTAAAAAAAAAAGTGTGTGTGTCAGCTCCGACGCGCGACTGGAGTTCACTCCTTAAGTACGATTATTAAAACAGGCGCAAAAAAAGCTCATTTGACTAAAAATATTATATATATTTTATTTACATTTATTAAAACTGTTCAGTGAAGTATTATCTCACGTCAGAAAGTGAAAGGTGCACAGAATAGGTTGCGCACCAAAAACGTAACGAGGTCATTCGATCACTAGATTTTACTCCTCAAATTTTTCTCATACCGGGCGCCTTATATGAAAATCGATTCTTAAGGAGTAAACTACAAAAATAGGTTTTATTGTTCAATCGATTCTTTGAATATAAAGCTATGCTGTAAAAAAGCTATGCTATAAGCTATGTGCTAATTAAGACCTTTCACTTGATACTCAACACGATACTGTTTCAAAAAAGTTATTAGGAGAGCTTTGAAATTCTATTCAGCTATATCTTTTATGTGATGAATAGTTGTCGAGAAAAAGATCTTAAGCGACGTTGATATTTCGAACTTACGAGCATACAAAACACACTTAAATGCCTATGTTTAACGCAAGACTATACGGTCTAGAAAGCGCTATATTGAATTTACTAGCCTATAATCAGCGGACAATCAAGACACTTGTAACCTCTTTCGTTAATTTCATCATAATCATCATCATCTCAGCTCCTATATGTCCCACTGCTGAGCTCGAGTCTCCCCCACATCAGGAGGACAATTGACGTCTATAAAGCTAGCATGACAAAGTGAACAGAATCGCTTAAAGAAAAGTGCAAAAATTTGTGCTTATTTAGTGCTAATTTAGTGCCAAAAACTTAAATTTGATGCTCTCATAGATTCGCAAAAAATGAGAACACTGCTAGCTTGTAATTAAGCTAGTAGTGTATGCCTATATTAACGCGGTATAGGACTAAAGCAATGTATAGCGAATTTAGTGCTCGATTAGTGCTGGCAGTATGTGATAAAAAATTAGGCAAAAAAATAAATTTTTATCGATCAAAACTGCCAGTATGACAGTCTGAGCAAGTGACCGGATTGAATACGTCAATCTGGATCAAAAGTCTATGATTATCAAGGGTTTATAATTTAGTGCTCGATTAGTGAAATTAGAAAAAAATTTTTTTTTTTTTCAATTTTTTTTATCACATACTGCCGGCACTTTTCCACTTTTCTTTAAGCCATTCTGCTCAAGTGAGCACAAAGTTGTCATGCTAGCTTTATAGACGTAGGCAATTGACCTACTATACCACGTTCGTAAGACGTGGTGACAAAGTTACGTACGTGGTGGTTTAGTTTCGAGTTTTTCTTCTCTTGCATAGATGTTATATGCATTTTATATCCCTTAGTCGTCTCTTACGATCACCCACGGGTAAGACAGGGGGTGGTGAATTGTATTCTTACTCCGTCACCACACGGAATATTTGTCTATTAATGATAAGTAATTTAGAAGTTATTAGCGAATATGAGAACATACATACATTTCTCGTTTTAGCTTTGCCGCGAACAGGTATAAAAAAAAATAATGAAACACCAAACCTATGTCATCAAGATACGAGTAGATCTTACTAAAAATGCTTTGAAGAAAAATATATACTATTCGCCGATATGAAATCTCAATAAGATATTTTACCTACATTATTGTATAATATCTTCTAGGAAAATCAATTCGAGTTGATTAATTTGATTTCGTATGTATTCGTTCATATTATATATGTTACTCAAAGGGCCGAGCCTCTAAACCTTTGTCCGAGGCACAATCGTATGACCTTCATCATATATCAGAGAGGTATAAAATCGTATTATGATATTACAACTCCGGGGTATTATGATGTCATGAAACCACAAAAATGAACGTTCTGTTTTGTTTCTCTATAAGAAAATAAATTATCAATTTAAAACATGCGATTGCTAATAATATTAGGTTCGAATACTGATTTGGATATAACAAAAAAAGGTGTTATACAACTTTTTGATTTAGCAAGAAAAATAGCCAATACTAAGAAATAAATTCTTGTCTTATAAAGGATTTTACAACTAACAGTTAATGGGCACATATAGCAGACAGACTTCAAGCATTTCTGGCGCACAGAGTTATCCTGCGTGAGTATCGTATAACAATTATGACCACGCTGTTGACAGTTCTCTGTCTACAGCAGCGGGTCGGTCAGTCCGCTGTAGTAACACACTCTCACAGAAGATCGACGTCTGAATAATGGCAATGTGCTATTGCGCTTCGTTCTGTGAGCGAGAGAGCCGGAAGCCCAACTGGGGGAGTTTGGGTTTTGTATTAGTAGGTATTGCGAAGGTCCATGGGTGGCAGTAACACTTACCATCAGGTTTGCTGCTTGCTCGTTTGCCACTAAAGCAATAAAAAAAATATTGGCACAGTAGATCTGTACATAGATCTAAAATCCTCACAATAAGATAAAAATATCAATATCATCATATTGCTCTTATCCCAATAAATATCCCAAAAAATAAAGATCAATGTTTTATATAAGCCCCATAAAAGCACTAACAATTTTACATTTCATTTGAAATTGAATTACATAATGTACCCCCGGATCAGAACGCAGCCAAACACTGAGAAGATCCAGCAAGAGGCTTATCAGCCTCGTTATTTATTAAGTCACTACTTCCTTTAAATAAAATTTCCTAAGAAAGTTGTTCTACCTATTCTTCTCATGTTCCCTCCAGTACTTTTACAGACTTCCATTAAAAAAATAAGGTGTTTTAAAGGAATGGTAATTATAAAGATAATACTGCTGACGGCAAGAACAGTGATTTCAATCTACAATCTACTTCATTAATAACATATAATGCAAGCTTTGTATCAACAGTTAGTTTGAAATATGAACCAAACATTGATTCTCAGAATGTCTACCCGAGATTGTTTCAAAGGAATTAGATGCATTCATAGTTTCTATATTTCTATATAATTAATACTAAGCAATGATGATTCAATGCTTTTTCGGTCACAACGTTGACAGTTTTCTGTCTATAAACCCGGGCTGGTACATCCGGGATACCACACTATCGCAGATTATCGACGTTTGAGCAGTGACAATGTGCTGTTCCTCTTCGTACAGTGAGTACCGGTAGCTTTACTTTCTGAGTGGGTTTGGGGGTTTTTATTGCTAGGCAGCGGTGTAGCTGTATACCTGGTATTGCGAACGTCCATGGGCGGCACTTACATATGCTATTTTAATAAAATAAAAGTCAGTAAACATAATAATAATAGACGAAACCGTTGAGTTTTTTGCCGAATCTTCTGCGTAGTGGTTATATTTCAATCCGATGGTAGTTTATTATTAAGGTAAAAGCACTACTAATGCTAGACACGGAACTAATAGATGACACTTACGAAAAAAATATCAGAAAATAAGAATTATTTTATTTATCTGTTAACACTGTGAACTTTATAAGCTTCTCACGCCATCTGTTGATGGGAAAAGTAATATTAGAGACCCCTTCCGCAACAAAATTTAAAATGTTAAAATGGACAATATGTAAGTATTTATAAAAACTTTATCACAAGCGAAAAATGATTGTCACACACGTGATGTGACATGACACATCTCATGTGTGACCATTATTTTTCGCTCGTAATCAAGTTTTTATAAATAATCAAGCATGTTAAATGCTAAATTTCTGTAATTTGAATATGTAAGTACCCTCGCAGGGTTTATACATAATAAATGAATTTGAATGGTATTTTTGTTCAGTTATCACACGAATATCAACATAAAGTAAGACGAAAGGATATCATCAAAGGATGAATGAAACCTTCTAAATACATCCGATGAAAAAAAAATGTAATAAATAAATTATTCAGAATAATACAACCGCAGAAACATTGCGGTTAATAGTATAGAATAACCAAGGCTTTGTTTTCAATATTACATACATATCATCACGCCATATCCCTTGCAGGGTAGGCAGAGAGAACAGAGTGCCAGAGAACTATATCCTTGCATACTTCACTCGCTTCCTCAACATTCATAATTCTCTTCATATTAGTTTTCAATATTAGTATTTATATATATTTTTTTTCTTTTTTTTTCAAATAACACCTTTACACTGAGGAAGTAATCCTTGTAATGCGGGGGCCTTTACAAATATAACTTGCGAACACAAATTACACTCGGCACAAATAAAATTGTGAATGAAAATATTGTCCTGTTTAATATTTTACGCTTTCTAGGATGTCTTTTAGAATACGTGAAAAAGGAAGGGTATGGATCAAACTGAAAAAATGTTTGGATAGCAACATACCCATATAATCTGTGAAGGTCGATTTTTTTTGGTTAAAACAGAAATCGTTGAATTTATCGGCACGTGGCATACATAACCTTCGCTATGAAACGAAGGTTTAATGTAACATAAAATTCTTAAAATTCCAATCAGAAAAGATACATTATATTTTGTGTATTAAAGTTCAATTTTGATTATGATAGAATTTGGTCATAGAATAATTGGACATCTTCATAGTGTGGTATTTATTTATTGCTAGCGTTACTTCGCAATTATAAAGAAAAAACAAATGGCCATGTAAAATACGTTACGAGAAGAACCAATTCATCATCATTCTCCTACTCTTAGTGGTGGCAGGACCACGCTGTTGACAGTTCTGTGTTTACAGCTACGGGCCGGTCCGTCCGGAGTAGTACCACACTATCGCGAAGAGAGAGAGAGAATAATAGAGATCCACGGGCAGCAGTGACACTTATCATCAGGTGTGCTGCTTGCTCGTTTACCACCATAAGCAATAAGAAAAAACTCTTAGCCCAATTACTTGGGGTTGTATTATAAAAGTTATAGGCAATAGTTTTCAGCCAGTCAGCCCTCCTTGGAAATATAATTGTTGTCCAAACGGCATCGGATGGAGTTGGCCCAGGTCGTTAGACTCTTACCGGCTCTCTCGCTCACCGAACGAAGCGCAATAGCACATTGCCATTACTCAGACGTCGATCTTCTGCGGCAGTGTGGTACTACCCAGGATTGACCGGCCCGCGGCTGTAGACAGAGAACTGTCAACAGCGTGCTCCTACCACTATTGATATCTGTGCAATCAAATATCTATGTTATCTTTTATGATATCCACCAGTAAAAAAAGCTTTCCGTGTGGTGACGGAGTAAGAATACTATTCACCACCCCATATCTTACCCGTGGGTGATCGTACGACACGACTAAGAGATATAAAACGCATATAACATCTATGCGAGAGAAGGAAAACTCGAAACAAAACCCTATACCAACACGTCTGACCAGCGCGGTATAGTAGGTTAATTTCCCTCCCATTACGGAGGAGGCCCGAGATCAACAGTGGGACATTTATGAGCTGTGATGATGATGAAGGAAAAGCGAATTGTATCCTTACTCCATCACCACATAGAAGAATAGAGAAGATGCACATATGTTTCTTAGAATTAGAAAATAATCATATGGCTCTTTAGAATCAAAATATCTAAAATTTATATAAAGAAATAAGTTTCCCTTCAAAAACGGTCAGACTTTGTAATTAGTTGTCTCGCTTCAAACTGTGCAATGACCTATTGTCCTTCGGGACTCAAAGGTCCTCAGTCAAAGTTTAAAAGGTCTAAACAAAACCACTACCTAATTTATTAGTTAAATATTGTCACAGTTTATTGCATTTCTTAAATACCAAAAACCTAATAATATCCTTACTAATATTACAAATACGAAAGTAACTCTGTCTGTCTGTCGCTCTTTCACGTCAAAACTACTGATCTGATCTAAATGAAATTTGGTACACAGATAATCTAGAGCCTGATAAAGGACATAGGCTACTTTTTAATACAAAATAAGGTTGTAAAGGGGGGATTAAAAGTTGTAAGGAAGTATCGTCATTTTTAAAGCCAGAAGCTTGAAACTTATTTTTAGGCTATTGATTAGATATAAAATAAATATGACATTAACATTTTTTTTTAAATTAAGGATACTTAAGCGGCAAAATAAAAATAGGGCGTGAAAAACTTTAGGGAAGTAACCTTTTACGCGGGCGAAGTCGCGGGCAGAAGCTAGTATTTATATAAACACACTACAAACTGTTATTCTGTGTCTGGGTGTAATTTGTCTGCATTAATTTTGTTTGTAGTCCCCCTCTTACAAGGATTATCGTCCTAATACAGAGTGGTGTCTTTAAAAAAAAACTTGTAACGGATCGCAGCGACATCTACCGGTTCCAATTAACACGTATAGAATAAATATATAAAAAAATGTTCACGTTTATACCCTGTGTTAACCTATACCAACTATTTTCTTTAGACGTGCTTATCAACAAATTATACAAGGTTGTCGTAATCTTATAATCATATAAAACAAACGGTTGATAAGCAAAATATCTAACGTTTACACGAATAGTACAGGTCTTTCCGTAATTCATCATCATCACAGCCCATAAATGTCCCACTTTTGGCTCGGGCCTCCTGCATAATCGAAGGGAATTTAACCTACTATACCGCGCTGGTCAGACGTATTGGTATAGGGTTTTGTTTCGAGTGTTCCTTCTGTCGCATAGATGTTATATGCGTTTTATATCCCTTAGTCGTCTCGTACGATCACCCACGGGTAAGGGGATGGATGGATGGATGGTTGATGGATTCTTACTCCGTCACCACACGGATAATATTTTTTTTTTTTTACTAATGATACAGACAAATATTTAATAGTAAATAACTTTCATTTTTTTCATTTTCACAATATGACGTCCAGTAGTCGCCATATTGAATTTTCACTAACGTCATATCTTTAGTGACTCTCGCCAGACTAAGAGGAATCGATTGACGTGTGAATCATAAAAATCGGCCCAGGCGTTTGGTCTATATAGTGCTTCAAAGGAACATACATACATACACATACTGTTAAACACAATACCACTCCTTTGTGTTGCGCAGTCGGGTAAAGCGCACATAATAGGGATTTTCTAAACACCATTCAGTAAGGAATAAATCCTTCCTCCTCAAAACAGGGGACTTTACAAACATACAATACATCAATGTCAGAAATTATACTCGGATACTGAAACAATTATTTATGGTAATAATTGTCCTATTTGCGGATCAACCTATGACGTTTAGAGCACTAGGTCGGTTCGATTGTTCAAAACTAAATAAAGTTGGTTAGATATTCTAAAATATAACGGTAAATCCACGGCAGTCAATGGGAATCGCTTATGGACCCCGCGTCGCCCTTCGATTACCCTAGACAATTTCACCGGACTGTAAAAAAACATTTTTTCATTCTTTTTTTTAATTGCTTATGGTGGCAAACGAGCCAGCAGCACACCTGATGGTAAGTGTCACTACCGCTCATGAACCTTTACAATACCAAGCGTATAGCTTATGCCACTGCCTACCAATAAAATCCCCAAACTCATCCAGTTGGACCTCCGGCTTTTTCGCTCACCGAACGAAGCGCAATAGCACATTGCCATTACTCAGACGTCGATCTTCTGCGAGAGTGTGGTACTACTCCGGACTCGCGACTGTATACAGAAAACTATCAACAGCGTGGTACTACCATTATTATAAATATAATAGTTAATATTTTTTCTAACATAGATGGAAAAACAAGAAATCGTTCTACAGTAAATAGTGGTTAGTTAAACTTTAGGCTTTGTAGCATTAGGTGCAAATTGGTTCGAATCTGATAGCGTTTAGCCAAATTTTATTATACTCCGGAACAATATCAGAGTTGGTAGTATTCGTAGCTAGCTACACAACTCGTATTTATATTAACATAAGCCATTATGACATATACATACATACATATCATCACGCCATATCCCTTCCAGGGTAGGCAGAGAGAACAGAGTGCCAGAGAACTCTATCCTTGCATACTTCACTCGCTTCCTCAACATTCATAATTCTCTTCATACACGCTCGACGATTTCGGAGACTCTTGTTGACTCCACCTTCCTTCAGTACGTGACCAATCTGGTCTAGGTAGGTTAGTTTCGGTCTACCCCAGTACCTACATCCTTACACTTTCGCATTGTATATCTTCTTAACCACACGTTCGTTCGGCATTTAGTTCGGCCATTATGACGATAGATAAAAATTTAATTGGTGTAACAAAAAATACAAAATATCAGTTGCACCACTTTCCTACCAAGGTTTGTAATACCAGGACAATATGGAAGATAATAAAAAAAAGTAATAAAAACATCGACTGGTTTCTTTTTTATTCCTTTTTATTAGTAGTTTAAGTAATTGGATGAAGTATCTTTTTATGTAAATGCAGTTTTTTTTTAATACCGACCAAATTTACATAGGTATTTCAATTTAAAAGACTTTCCATAAAGAAAAACTCCATTTCCATTTTGTTTTTCGGGCAGACGACTTCGCGAACGCAGTTCTGTTGTTTACCAAAAGAATATAGCTGCTTAGTATCATGTTGATATGTCGGTTTTGCGACTGCCACGGGCAAGAAGGGTCGATTATAAATTAAAAGTGTATTTTTTAGCCCTCACTACCCAAGAAGCGTTATCCGTGTGGTGACGGAGTAAGATACAATCTACCACCCCTTATCTTACCCGTGGGTGATCGTATGAGACGACTAAGGGATATAAAACGCATATAATATCTATGCAAGAGAAGGAAAATTCGAAACTAAATCCTATACCAACACGTCTGACCAACATGGTATAGTAGGTTAATTTCCCTCCCATTACGGAGGAGGCCTGAGCCCAAAAGTGGGACATATATGGGCTGTGATGATGATGATGACCAGGGAAGCTCGTGATAGTGACTCAATAGTATTCAAATTTAATCCAATAATGTCCAAGGCAAGAATCGTACTTAGTCATGCTGTTGAATGATTATACATATTTTACTAACGGCGAAAGACAGCATAGAATTTATTTTAAGCACTTGGGTCAGGACATATCTATTTTTTATCATCTCAGCTCATACATGTTTCATTACTGAGCTCGTGCCTTCTCTTTTAGTAGTGAAAATGATGATTATACCACGCTGATCAGGCGATTTGGTATCGGCTTTTTTTATTGCCTTTGGTAGCAAACGAGCAAGTAGCACACCTGATGGTAAGTGTTACTACTGCCCATGGACCTTTGGGGGGTACAGCTAGGCGGCTGCCTATCGATGAAAAGCCCAAACCCAACCCAAGAAAGTTAGGTTTTCGGCTCTCTCGATTATCAAACGAAGCACAGCAGCACATTGCGACTATTCAGGCGTCGATTTTCTGCGAGAGTGTGGTACTACCCCGGACGGACCGGCCCGCGGCTGTATACTCAAAAATTGAGATACTATATGCGAGTTTTCCTTCACTTACAATGACGTAACATATTTGCATTTCTTACCATCTTTTAAAATTACAGTAATAAAAGAACGTCAACCCTCCTTAGGAATGTAATTGTTGACCAAACGGCATCAGATGGAATTGGCCCAGGTCGTTATAAGGCTCTTAGTCGTCTATTACGACATCCACGAGCAAAGTAAGGGTTGGTAGTACTCGTAGCCGCTACCACACAGATTTTTTAAAAATAATATTTGTATTAATTAAAAGACAAAACATTTAGCTAACATGCCAAATACGTTATTATCGATTGGTGTTATATATATGTTATTATTATTATTCTATGAACGTGCTGTGCAATGTAGGTATCTACGTAAGTAGTTATAGTTTTTGCGTGAGTCGGCAACGTAGGTATAAAGGCTTTATTAAACTAACCTTGAAGTTTTTACATTACAAACAGAATTTAGAAGCGTGGTCAGGTAAGTATAGGATTAAATTAAAAACAGTATTAATGCTATTGTATATCGAAAATCAACTAATAGAAGCCTTTAAATAGGTTTTTTACATAGTTGTTATGCGGGTACATTTGAATTAACTGCACTTATCGGCACCGCAGTTGAGTAAACAGATAGCTTTATATCAATAAATTGAAGCAGATAACGATAAAAATTGTGAAATTCGATCGAAAAAAACTCTACTAGCCACGTAGAACAATACAAACACAATAAGATTGATAAGAGAAAAATAACTAACCGTGAGCAATCCATTCACTTCGTACAAGTAAACCGCACGACCACCTGATCTTTGCAACATTCCAAATTGTGCACACAAACAAATAATATTTTTCACAAAAAAAATATTCAACTCACTGAACACATAAACAGTTTTTACACTGACACAAAACACTTTGGTACTTTTATAAAAAAAAAGTATTTATAACGTTTTTTTTTACGAAAGTTGTCACGCTCCGTTATTAAACAGACATACGTCCACCTCTAACGACTATGCGACGCGAACTGAGGATCGTGCGAGAGCGAGAGAAAGCAACGATAAAATTTGAATGGAAAAGTATACGTTTGAAAGAGATGCATGGATTAGGATAAAGTGGTAGGTAGGCCCGCAGAATGGTATGACCGGGAATGACCACATGGCACGCATTTAGTTTTAGTACAATCATTGCACAAATTTGACTTGGCGCGTTTTTGTTTAGGGCCACGTGTTTGAAATGTGTTTTATAAATAAAAACATGCCTTTATGAATGCGTTTTATTAGTTGGAGTGTCTACTTCTGAGTTTTCTGTATTGAATTGCTATAATAAGTTTGTGAATATCTATGGCATGTCATGTAGGTATGGGTGTGAATAAGCTATTGTTACGCTGGCTTTTACAGACGACGTCTAAATTTTAAGTGTCACCTAAGGTAATACAAATGACGAGTAATATTATTTTCTTTTTGATCTTAACTGAAGTTAAATATTGTTTTTTTAATTTAAATCAACACCTATGACGTCATATTTAATAAGTAATATTGACTTTATGTCCTCTGTATTGACTTAAGACTTACCTAAAATTTATGGGTCGTTGATGAAAACGGGCGTTAATATTACTTAATTCAAGGGTTTAAAATGCAAATGTGTTCATCATCATCACAGCCCATATATGTCCCACTGTTGGGCTCAGGCCTCCTACGTAATAGGAGGGAAATTAACCTACTATACCGCGCTGGTCAGACGTGTTGGTATAGGGTTTTGTTTCGAGTTTTCGATCTCTCACATAGATGTTATATATATGCGTTTTATATCCCTTAGTCGTCTCGTACGATCACCCACGGGTAAGATATGGAGTGGTGAATAGTATTCTTACTCCGTCACCACACAGAAAAATGCAAATGTGTTACTTTACCTTTATTTTTAATTTTCCGTCAAACTTCTGCCAAGGATTCTGAATATGACATTGCCCATGAAAAATAACGCACATTTACTTAAAATAATTGTGCAAAGAGCAGAATGATGACGAGAATTAAAGGTTAATTATTGAAATTAAAATATACGTAATCTATTTTAGGCTTTATAATCTGCAGTTATGAATGTCCTTATGTCAAAAGACGTATTTACAAATAACAGAATAAGCAGATACATAACACATCCAGGCTAAAAATAATATGCGCATCATACAAAGAATTGTCACACAGAAATACAAGTCTGGACGGTAGTTACATGGTTGGTAGCTATTTAGTAACGGTAACTATTTATTTATATCATTTATTAGAATGAATAAATTCATAATGGATTGCTATATACGTGTATATATATCTTCTTTTCTTTTATTGCTTATGGTGGCAAACGAGCAATCAGCACATCTGATGCCAATTGTCACTGCTGCCCGTGGACCTTTGCTATACCGAGGGTATAGCTAGGCCGCTGCCTACTATTACAATCCCCAAACCCACCCAATTGAGCATCTGGCTCTCTCGCTCACCGAACGGAGTGCAATAGCACATTGCCCTTACATAGACGTCGATCTTCTGCGGGAATATGGTACTACCCCGGACCGACCGGCCCGCGGCTGTAGACAGAGAACTGTCAACAACGTGGTTACACCACTAATATCTATCTTCTTCCATACAAGACCTATCAGACGTCATCTCTGTAATCACTGCCTCTCTATCCATGTCATGCATCGCGCAGTCTTATCCAACTTTTCTTTAATCTTCCTTTACCCCTAAGCCACATTCATACTTTAAAACTTTACTCACAACTTGGTGGCTCGGGCCTAGGGCTCCATCCAACCTATATCCATCACTGTTTATTGTATGGGATATAATTTGAGTCCGTTGCAAAGACTTTGGCAGAAGAATTTATTCTTTAGAGCACGCGTATGATTAAAAAAATATCACGTAAACACTTCGCCTCGTTTTTAGATAAGGACAAATCAATAGATTTTCTCAAATGTTTGTGCTAAATATTTTTCCATTTTGTTTGTTATTCATTGCTTGAATTTTAATTAAAATTGTACATTTTCTCCAAATTTACGTTAACCATCTTTTTTTTTATCGGATCCATCTTTTTCGTGAACGTTTTTTTAATTACGCGTTGTTGAAACAGAAAACCTTAATTCACGAGATTTATTTTACCAGCGTTACAATATTAGTGAAGTTGTTAAAAAATCTTTATTTTCCAGTAATTAATTCAGTAAGTGGATATTTCATTAAATTTACCGTAGGACGTGAAATAAATATTTGAATACGTTTACGTAAGCGAACCAATATTAAGATGGCGTCGTATTTTTTTTTACTTTCCTTTCTGATGGCATAGATAAATGTGTGTATACAGACACATAAATTGTTATGTAATTTTATTGTGATAAGAGAGATGGTGACATATTTTATTGGTAATCACCAATAAGATATGTCACCATGTCTCTCTTTCCTGTGGGTGTTGTAAAAACTGGCTGAAAGATCAGCAGAAGACTGGGCGGCAGAACTTATCTTGCTTGTAGTATACACATACTACGGGTGATCACGAAGGGGGAGGAGGGGGTAAAAAATTGGTCACGTAGTGTGGGTACGTTATTAAGGTATGTAACACCGAGCGTGTCCTCGCTGCCCGCATCGTCCAGCACCTAGAGGAGGTGGGGCCCGATCTGTCGGACGCTCAATTTGGGTTTCGGAAGGGGCGTTCGACCATCGGGGCCCTGCTACGCCTGAGGCAGACGGCCGCGGAGGCTGTCGCCGGCAAAGGAGTGTTGTTGGCGGCGTCGTTGGACATCGCCAACGCATTCAATAGTCTGCAATTCAGCTGCATCAGGGAGGCGCTCCGGTTCAATGGAGTGCCCCTGTACCAGGGCTGCCCATCGGCGCCTCGTTAGTCGTCAACTCCATCCACATCAGTATCCAGGCCCATATGAGGTACTTGGGTCTGGTGCTCGACGGGCGATGGTGGTTCCGGGAGCATTTTCGCCAAATTGCTCCCCGGCTGGTCGGCGCGGCGTCCGCCCTTTCTCGGCTCATGCCGAATGTGGGCGGACCCAGCTTCGAGGGCCGACGGCTGTATGCGGGGGTGATCCGCTCAATGGCCATGTACGGCGCACCCGTGTGGGCGAGGGCTCTGAACGCCCAGCTCAGGACGGTGCTGTGGAGGTCACAGCGAGCCATGGTCAGAGCTATTCGCGGGTACCGCACGGTGTCGACAGAGGCGGCGTGCCTATTGGCCGGGGCACCCCCGCGGCACCTAGAGGCGGAGATGCTCTCCGACCTCTACCGGCGGGTTACCTCAATGCGCGAAGAGGGTGACTCCCCATCGTTTAACGAGATAGCCACCTGGCGCGAGGACGCCCGCCGAGAAGTCATCGCCCGTTGGGCTACGCGGCTGGAGAGGCCTAGACACGGTGTCACTACCGTCGAGGCCCTCCGGCCCGTACTGATGGAATGGATGGAGCGG
The DNA here is from genome assembly GCA_905163515.2 of Lymantria monacha. Classification (NCBI taxonomy): domain Eukaryota; kingdom Metazoa; phylum Arthropoda; class Insecta; order Lepidoptera; family Erebidae; genus Lymantria; species Lymantria monacha. Next base: position 26,261,360 of record LR991099.1, read on the forward strand.
CGGCACGGGGTCCTCACCTTCCGACTGGTGCAGGTGTTAACGGGGCACGGGTGTTTCGGGAAATACCTGCACACGGTCGTGTACAGGGAATGGACTCCGGGCTGCCATCATTGCAGTAGTGACGAGGACACGGCGCAACATACGCTCGAGGAATGCTCGGGCTGGGATGGGCAGCGCCGCGACCTCGTCGCTATTATCGGTGCCGATCTGACGCTGCCGGCTGTCGCGAGGGCGATGGTCGACAGCGTCAGGAATTGGGACGCGGTCGCCGCCTGGCGGAGGCGGCGGAACGGGCCCGGGAGGATTCCCGTGACCCGGGCCGCCGCCCGCGGCCGGGGCGGCGCAGGCGCGAATACCTGCGCCTGATACCGCCCTAACCGAGGCTTCGGGTGATCGGACCGGGGAATTGTCCGGTCACCCGAAACGAGGCCACCGCGTGACGACGACGCCTCGACGGCGAAATCTGTTGGGGCGTCAACAGGAGAGGAGCCCGAGAGGGCATACCGCCTTACGCGCCGCCTCTTCCGTCACCCCGGACCGATTTGGCGGGGTGCGACGTCCATGGCCTACCACAAAAAAAAAAAAAAATGGTATGTAACACCCGTCTAACTTAACACTGACAACAATGGCCTGGTATTATAGTAACTGATTGCCAAAACAAATATAAGAAGAAGAATAGTTTGGCAAATCCAAAAGTGCACGCCTTTCTATTATTTGTCATTTATTAATTAGTCAATGCCATAAATGAAAGAAAAAATACTTTGACATTTCGCGTTATTCTCGACGTAGCGCAAAACAGCTTGCGAACCCAATTTTCATAAGGTATACATACCTACTAAAGATTAAGCAGTTTAGTATTTTATTAATTGCAATTAAACAAAACATTAATAAGGCATTTTAAACAGCTAACAGCGCGTTGCGATTATGAAGCTTTAAAAAAAAATACTTCGATACATTAATTTTTACGACCATGAGAGTACCAGATCCATACAGAGAGACATCTGGACGTCCACAGTTTTTTTTTAATCAGTTATATTCTTATTTTAAACAAAATAATCACTTTTTAATAATATCAAATAGGTTTAAAAGAATGTATTTTCTTTACATATGTGTGATAATATTATCCTATAAGTGCAGTGTGAGAAAAATACACACATTTTTAGTTTTGAAAAGTTCTTGGTTTTCAAATATCGGGAGTAGAGTATCACATCAACTTAAAATAATTATATCACTCAAAATAATTATAACTTTTGACCCAACCAATGTATTGATCTCAGCTCACATTTATGTCCCACTGCTGAGTTTGAGTCTCCTCCATAATGGGAGGGAAATTGACCTACTATACCACACTGGTCAGACGTGTTGGTATAGGGTTTTATTTCGAGTTTTCCTTCTCTTGCAAAGATGTTACATGCGTTTTGTATCCCTTAGTCGTCTCTTACGATCACTCACGGGTAAGATAGGGGTAGTGAATTGTATTCTTAAGCCGTCACCACACCGAATGTATCCATAACCTAAAAATATGGACATTTATGTGTTGTGCCATTAGGAAACTCTTAAAAAATACGATCTGTTCATGTCAAACGAAATTGTTTAGAGATTATACTCCATATCATGCTAGAACAAGATTGGGGAGAGAGTCTGCAAAATTATCACGCCGGAACAAGATTGGAAGAAGGTCTTTAAGAATACTACGGTGGAACAAGATTGGAGGAAGAGCGACTTGAAAAATGGACCACCCTTGTTTGGCAACGGGCTATGGTGTGGTCATACCCCGTTAATTCCGTCCGGGTCGACAGAAGAAACGGCGCTCGAACCCATAGTTGGAACAAAATTGGATCTCTGTACCTAATACATACATACCATCACGCCATGTCCCTTGCAGGGTAGGCAGAGAGAACAGAGTGCCAGAGAACTCTATCCTTGCATACATTAATCGTTTCCTCAACATTCATAATTCGCGCTCGCCGGTTTCGGAGACTCTTGACTCCACCTTCCTTCAGTACATGACCGATCTGGTCTAGGTAGGTTAGTCTCGGTCTCCCCTGGTACCTACATCCTTTCACTTTCGCATTGTATATTTGTACCTAATAGAACTGTAAATAGAAAAATGGATCACGAAATATGAATACGAACCCTTATAGTAAGAGTCTCGTATATACTACTATAGACTTGACCCAAAGGACACTGTTCTGTACAAATCTAAAAAAATAAGTGTTTGTGTACTTATGTACACGCGTTAGAAGTTACGAGTATACTATATCTTTGGCGTAACAAGATAAAAATCTTTTCAAACATTTTATCTTTCGCCTTAGAGCAGTTCCGCACTATGTCCAATCCGAACCCGTGAAAATATGATCCGTCGTAGCCGTAGAACTATTTCTATGTTAATTTACGCACTACACCCGATCTCCGTCATCCGATTTCTTTCCGTCATTCTAGAATCTCCATGCCGGAGAAGATTTTTGACGGACCGATGTAGCCATAGAATTATTTGTATGAACGCTCTTTTTTTTTTTAATTTTTTTTTGTGTCTTAGTTGTTAGCCTCAGATGGCTATGACAACTTTACCCGGACTGTGGGGGAGCGCTGAGGGCTCTCAACCCGTTGTATGAACGCTCGCGCACTGCGTCCGAGTTAAAGCCGAGTTGCATACGAGCAGGGAGGCAGCGGGGCGGGCGGGGTATGCGGCTGGGTGACGGGAAGCGGCAAGCATCCATACAGTGTATTAGTTCGTACGTACGTCTTCTTTTCTACATTCATACGTACGTACATCTACGTTCTTCGTACGTACCTACAATAGTATTGCCAGAAGTTGACATCGATTTAAAGAACGCATCATCAACGACGTGGCAACACTCTACTGTGGCTCCGCGTAAAATCACGTAATTCGGTCCGAGTTTTCTAGGCCCATATTTTCACGGGTTCGGATCGGACAAGTGCGTAAGCAATATCCGAATTCGGTCCGAGTTTTCTAGATCCATATTTTGACGGGTTCGGATCGGATTCGGATCGGACGTAGTGTGTAACCACTCTTATTCTACGTTCGTAGAAAAAACAACACTAACAATAGAAAAAAGGTATTTAATACATTAAAAGTTTTATTATAACGCATTATCTAGTTAAATAAAGTTTATTTAAATATCACAAAAAAAAATTAATCGTGAATACAGTTGTCAGTTCTCACGCAAACATACGTAGATGACTTTACTTTTACTTTGTTGGTAACTTTTTTCGCAAAACTAAAATGTTGACTATAGCTAACTTCAGTGTGTCGGTTTTTTGTGACGGTGTGCGCGCGCATCGAAAAAATTTACTCTCATCATTTTTCCCTGACGCGCCAAAAGAAGTATAACTTAAAAAAAAAAGACGAAAATAGAATTAATTGAAACTGATCGTATCACCACTTGTTAATTTGAATTATTCTTTAATCCGTTGAACAAACACAAAAATTCATTAAAATCGATGCAGCCGTTTTCCATTATGATTTATACAATACTTTAGTAGCAATAAATAACTGGCAACCTTTATGCAAATACATGTCGGTTACAACACTTTATCGTACCCAAGTTTATTCCACAAGATATTTGCCACTTTTTATTCACGTACCGATCATAATTCATACAGAAATGATTGTTGGGTTCTACTTAAAGGTTTTCTTACGACTATTTAGCTGTGGCTGACATCTGGACATATCGAAACGATATTCTATCAGAATATAGTGCCAGTGCCGTGAGTTTGATTCCTACGCAGGACAATAATTTGTGTAATCCATAAAGTGTTATTCTGAGTTTGAGTGTAATTTGTCTGCATTAATTGCATGTTTGTAAAGTCCCCTGATATAAGGATTGTTTCCTTAGTTCCTTCGGGCCACCGAAGACAAAGATCGGGTAACGATGGTCCGCTCGCACGGCGAAGAGAGGAGTCCTTACACGGTGGGTCTGTGGGGTTGCGTAGCGTCTCTTCCGTCGCCCCGGACCGATTTGGCATAGCGCGACCACATCGATAGCCCACCGCAAGGAAAAAAAAGGGGCGGTGTCATTTAAAAAACATGTATATGGATATTTTGTTTTAGATAGATTATAGTATTTTTACGTGGTAAAAATTCAACGTACCTGTATACATAGATGGCGTTGCTTACGTGGTGTCCGAGTAAGAATACAATTCGCCACCTCATTTCTTGCCTCTAGATGTCGTGAACGATACGATTATGGGATTTAATCTGTAGACACCTATATAAGACAAAGAAGTTATAGAATCTTATACCGACATATCACGTTTGACAAGCGTGGTATAGTTACTTAATCTCCATCACTTTGTGGAAAAGGCCAGAGCCCAAAAGTGGGGGTGTATAATATACAGTATATACATATATAAAAAAGAGCTTTCAATTTATCGAAAATTTCCAACAATAAAATCTATAGTTTGTTTGTTCGTTTGAGGTTCTTGTTCATGGGTATGGAGGGACTGTCCTCCAGGGAGCACAGCCCTCCCGTGACCATGAACGCCGTGACTATGACCTACGACCATAAAGTGTTTGAAACGACAAGAAATTAAAAATCAAATACAAACGCGATAAAATACGTAAAAATAGTTTCTTTTCAAATTGGTTATACATATATCAAAAAAGCATCAGAATTTATTAGGTTAACTAGAAATTACTAAAAAGTATACGAAACCGTTCAGAAAATAAAAATTAAATACAAGCGTGATGAAATCTTTTCCGTGTGGTGACGAAGTAAGAATACTATTCACCACTCCCTATCTTACCCGTGGGTGATCGTACGAGACGACTAAGGGACATAAAACGCATATAACATCTATGCGAGAGAAGGAAAACTTGAAGCAAAACCCTATACCAACACGTCTGACCAGCGTGGTATAGTAGGTCAATTACCCTTCCATTATGGAGGAGGCCCGAACCCAACAGTGTGGCATATATGGGCTGAGATGATGAGATGATAATGATGTGATAAAATCAGTAAACACAGATTTATTTTATTATTCACCTAATCCGTGTGGTGACGATATGAGAGTAATATTCACCACCAGGGGGTATAAATAAAATTTGTGCAGCAAGATAAGGAAAATTCTAAATAAACCCCCTGTACCAACTAGTATAACCACCGTCATATAGTAGGTTAATTTTCTTCTGTTGTGGAGGAGGTTTGAGCCTAGTAATCGAACGCATATAATTACGCTCAAAAATTAAATATTGTTATGGCATCATATGCCAGTAAAAAACGTGAAAAAAATAAATATTGTTATTTAAGTGTTATGCCAGTATATACTGGCATAACACTTAAATAATTTAAGTCTTGAAGCTACGAAAGAATAACATAAAAAAAGTAACATTAAGAATCGAATCATTAATTAAAATGTAAGTACAAAGGCAGTATATGATTAGTTACGTGACGATATCAAAAGAACAATGTCCAACTATAGTCAAAGGCGAACCTTTTGAAACAAAGCTTTAGCCTCTTAGTATTGTGGATGATGTTACATTCACAAGCAAAGCGGGCGCGATTTATTATCTTAATTATTTTATAAAGCATTTTTCTAAACAGTTATTTTATGTAGTATAGGTTTTTTATTTTATACTTATAGTTAACTATGTATGCTGTGTGGTAGCGGCTACGAATACTACCAACACTTACTTTGCTCGTGGATGTCGTAAAAGACGACTAAGAGCCTTATAATGACCTAGGCCCAGGTCGTTATAGGCTCTTAGTCGTCTTTTATAACATCCACGAGCAAAGTAAGGGTTGGTAGTATTCGCATTATTTGGACATGAATATTAATTATTTCTTTGCGTTTAAGGGTGAGAGAGGCATAGATGCCGTCAGGACCGAACTGTCAGGCTCATGCGTAATTTCTTTTCCGTTTAATACAGAAGTGAGATGACTTTAAGACTCAGAGTAAAGGGGAAATGAGAATGGTGAGATATGTATATGATGTGATAAAATATGTAATGTTTAGAGTAAGATTTGATGGGAAGGTTTGTGTTAATGAAAAAACGCATACAACCATTATGTTATATCGTAGTGGATGTTCTTTGTGTTTTAAAATTAATCACAGTAATATAATAATGCGTGTAAATAACGCTCTAATAACCTTAAACGTTTCCCGTGATGATAGATTAAGAACACAGCTCAGCCTCTCATTCATTCATTCATTCATTCCTCTCTTGCCCATGGGTGTCGTAAAATACGACTGTGATATGAATATATTATTTATGTAAGAATCTAACTAATCTAAGGAAAATTCGAAATAAAACCCGCTAATATGTTATAGTTAGTTTTCCATGTGGTGACGGAGTAAGAATACTATTCACCATCCTATAACTCACCCGTGGGTGACTGTACGAGACGACTAAGGGATATTAAACGCATATAACATCTATGCGAGAGAAGGAAAACTCGAAGCAAAACCCTATACCAACACGTCGGACCAGCGCGGTATAGTAGGTTAATTTCCCTCCCATTATGGAGGAGACCCGAGCTCAACAGGGGGACATTTATGGGCTGTGATGATGATGATGAATATGGTATAGTATGTATTGACCTAATTGTGGAGAAGGCTCGAACCTAGCAGTGGAATATATGTTTAGTGAGATGATGAGACGACGATTAACGTCAATATTTTGGTTAGTATACACCATAGCATCGTGGTATACATCATTTATTGACTTACAATATACCTAAAACTATCTGTCTATTGTTGCGAGTAATCTCCAAAACTTTATGGTCAGATAGTTCATTTATAAAAGAAAACTTACACAGCGTTTTTTCTTACAAAAGAGAAATAGACACTTAAAATGATTTTAATGGAATGGAAATGAAACTAGTTTTACGGATTGTATACTATGAAAAGTTTTCGAAACTTCGGCCAATTAAAAGTCTAATACAAACGCGAAAATATTAATAAAATATTTTTGTGTTTCTCATAAACTTCAGAAACTTTTAACGAAATTTTTACTAATGATAAAACATGTTTAAATAAAAATATCCTCCTCTTCCTCTCAGTTCATATATGCTCCACTGTTGGGCTTGAGCCTCCTCCATAAATGGAGGGAAATTGACCTATATATCACGCTAGTCAGACGTGTTGGTATAGGGTTTTGGTTTCGAGTTTTCCTTCTCTTGCATAGATGTTATATGCGTTTCATATCCTTTAGTCGTCTCTTACGATCACTCACGGGTAAGATAGGGGTTGGTGAATTTTATTCTTAATCGGTCACCACACGGACAATATAAATAAAAAATTCTTTAAACAGTAAATTATAATCGCCTAAACATCATAATATATCTTATCAAAAAACGCTTCCTCTTATCACTAAGAATACACCCTCAATGCACGTCATGTAAAGCTTTTTGCGCAGGCTTTTGAACGTACTAGAACATAGCTATGTAAGTCTCTCATAGTTACAAAACTTACATGTTCGTTGGTGAGCTTTGAATCTTAAATAGAGAGTTAGTATCGAAGTTGTATTGAACTTGTATTTTGACCGCGATGCATTGTACTTTATAAACTTTTATATACCTGGATGAACGAGCTTAGCTTTACCGAGGTATTTTTTTAGTTTTTTTTTTTTGGGAAATATATTTAAATATTATAAAAAAATTAATGAAGTAATAATGAAAAATATATAAAAATAAAAAATAAAATAAAAATGGACTACCAAGGATCGAACCGGAGCTGCCTGGAATAGACTGCTCGATTCCCCAACTGAGCTTCCCTATTCTCAATGATAGCGGCCATATTTATCTTCATATTCTAATAGTTTTCATCCAAGATATAAAAAAAAAACAATATTTCCTATAAATGAAGCCTAGCTAGAATAATTTATCATCCCAGAAACTTCCTGTATACTAAATTTCATAGAAACCACTAGTGCCAGTGCTAAGATTCTAAAAATATAAACATTTACCAGAATTGCTCGTATAAAGATATTTTCTACAGATTCAATTTTCTAGGAGATTTCTCAAGTTTTTGTTTTTAAAACAACAAGCGGCATTAATTACAACGGAATTGATCCTTGTATTATAGTATTTGACTTTACGAACATATAATTAACTGACACAAATTAGATCCAGACTCAGAACAATAATTTGTGGTTCGTTTAAAATATTGTCCAGCATCATCATCATTCTTCTACTCTTATCCCAATTACTTGGGGTCGATATCGGTATCGACCCCAAGTAATTGGGTAATTGAGTAATTTGCATGTCCTAAAATAGTTCACGATGGTGTAAGTGGCAGCACGATTGGGCCGGATTCCCAATAGGTGCGGGTTCGAACCCCGCTTGTGACATCATTTTTCGTTTCGTAATCGGGTATTTATAAATAATTAAGCATATTAAATGCTAAAAATTTCAGTAATTTGAATAACAAGGTTGTGTCATCGTTTAATACAATTCTAACTGTAAAGTTTGAAGTATTAAGCCTATACAATGTGTAAACATTGTCCGGTAGATGGCATACGTCACCTTGAAGACGTAAGATATAATATGAAGAGAAATTTGCATGTCCTAAAATAGTTCACGATGGTGTAAGTGGTAGCACGATTGGGCCGGATTCCCAATAGGTGCGGGTTCGAACCCCGCTTGTGACATCATTTTTCGTTTCGTAATCGGGTATTTATAAATAATTAAGCATATTAAATGCTAAAAATTTCAGTAATTTGAATGTAATTGTTGACCAAACGGCATCAGGTGGAGTTGGCCCTGGTCGTTATAAGGCTCTTATACTCGTTCCAACCATTTATTTTACTTTTGACACATGCTTTAGGACGTAACTGTTTCATTATACGCAATTATTAACTTTGAGACGAGTGAACAGAGAAATATATAAACTGCCCAATAATATTTATATATCTTAATTATTACCCACTAAAGACATTAATATGCCGTAAATAGCTCTATTCATAAAATTTAAGTGATAATTCATTTCCGTTATAAGAAAGTTACGTTCTATCGCATCTAGTGACAGGATCAAAAGTATTCGGTGCAAACTAATGAATCGCAAATAATCGATTACACTTATTTGCAGTTAAGTCAGCTGACAACTGAGTTTTGAATTGTTGTAATAGACAACACGTTAAAATTGTATCAGGGAGATATAAAAATCTTCTCATCATACCTATAACATGAAATAAAACAACCAAAATATTTTAATATTATTTTATTATAACGAATCGTCGGATTCTTCATACGAACTCGAATCGTCGCTTGAATCATCTGCAGTGTTTATTATTAACTCTTGTGTAGGTATGTTGTCAAATTCAATTTCCCGATCCCAATCAGAGAATATTATATTTTTTGTCTTGTTGACGACACTCGCCCAGTTTTCAGGCGTCACACTAGCACATGCGTTTTTTAAAAGTTCAAGCATTTTATTTGCTGTGAAAGGAGGAGTTGTATTATTTCTTGCGGCGTGTCCTTTGACTTGTGCCCAGATCATTTCAATTGGATTATATTGACAGTGGTACGGAGGAATTCTGATTACAACATGCCCATATTCTGCTGCCATTTCGTCGATGACATATCGTTTTGGCTGCTTTTTACTTTTTAATATTTTAAGTAATTCTACTTTTAGTAGGGATTCGTCCACATCTTCCCCATTATCACGAAGCCAGTTTATAATCTCGTGTTTTTTGTTGGCCTGTGTTGGCATTTTATTAATTTGGCGAGAATGATAGGGTGCATTATCAATAAATATTGTTGATGGCTCTTCAAGTGATGTAAGCATTTCTCTGAACCACTTTTCATACACGTCCGCATTCATCTCCTCATGATAGTCTCCTGTTTTTTTTTATTTGAACGCTAACAGAGCATCTGGTACAAATCCCTTTGTAGTTCCCGCATGGCAAATGATGAGGCGTTCACCTTTCCCCATTGGCACTGCAGAAGTAGAAGCAGCAGTATCGTCAGTCCAACCTTTTGGTATGGAATAATTGGCATTGAGCCAAGTTTCATCTGTGAAAACGACATTCGACTAGTCTTCTATTTTCTTCGCTTGTCTTAAAAATTCACAGCGAGACAAGGCTATATCACGACGTTCCATTAAAATTTTTCTTTTGTCAGATTTCTTATACAAGAACCCGATTTGGTGCAGCACCTTTGACAAAGAAGATTTTTGACCACGAAACAAGCAATAATTTCGTAGAGACCCTACTAATTTTTTCAAAGTAGGAATCTCTTTGCTTGTGTAATAATTGTATATATGACGACGAATAGCATCAGTATCAAAACTGTCAATTGCTGTCACTTTACGGGGCTGACGTTTTTTCTTAGGCGTAGATAGCTTGTTCTGTTCAATACCACTACTACCATAGGCTTCTTTAGTGATTTTCGCCACCGTTGGAGCACTAATACCTAATGCTGCTGCAACACGGTCTCTAACTTGGGTTACTGGTATAAGGAATCCGCCATTGCGGCTTTCCTTTTCAAAAAATTCACGAAGCCGCAGCACTAACTCTCTGGATTGTCCTTTAAGCACCATACCTTTCGGCATTTTGCAAGTAAAATCTTACTGGGAGGAACGATACGCTCAACTCAATCAAAGTAAGAACAATGAAATCAATACGGTGGAATATAAATACTCAACACAGCGTATGAAAAATATGAAAGAGCACTCAGCGAACAGAAATGTGACTAGTACGGGAGTCTTGTTGCGAGTGACAGACAACACAACAAAATGGCGTCGCCGGCGCGCCGTTCAGTGTTGCCAATTCGGCTTAAAAAAAAAGGGGTAGGCTGGATGAGAAAATTAGTGATTTACTAGCGCAGACGAGGGCGCCATTGTCTCTAAGTAAAGTTTGGAGCAGCGGACCCCGCTAATGGAAAAATGCTTCATAAAGTAGTTATTTTTTATTTTGCAAAGTACAAAGTAAAATATTTTGGGAGGACTGAATTAGTGGGTATGCAAAAATTAATGTGCCCAAATAACAAATATATTAAGAGAAGTGAAGTTTTTAAATAATATGAAATATGTATTTAAGCAAAAATAAAATATCCGTGTTAAATCGATTAAAAGTTCTTCCTGACTAAAATCGATTATTACAAAACATAGTATCCGTAATACATTGGTACAACACTAATTGATCAGAATTCGACCTGCCAAAAGTAAAATAAATGGTTGGAACGAGTATAGTCGTCTTTTACAACATTGACGAGCAAAGTGAGGGTTGGTAGTATTCGTAACCCCTACCACACAGCAAGAAAAAAATGTTTAAAATATTGTCCAGCATGAGAATTAAACCCACGTCACTGGGACGGTAGGTCGCTATCATAACCTTTACGCCATCTGCACGGTCAAATGACCTAATGGCCATACCAGATGGCAATTATTTGTTATAGTGTCCATATGTATTCACCACCCCCTATTTTATCCGTGGGCGTCGTAAGAGACTGCGGTCTTCATCCTTCTCTTGACTAAAATACTTAGGGAAGACACAAAAATGTCTTTTTCCCTACAACCCTATCAAACCTGTGTGCATTACTTATCTGTCTATGTTATGCTTCACGCAAGCGATCCAATTTTTTTTAGTATTTCCTTAAGCCTTCGATATTCTTATTTAAAACTTTTCTCACAATTTTACCTTCATCCCGTGACGAGCACATGTCTATACCATGACAAGCGTTCACTCTAAGTTTATCGTCACTTATTTTTTGTTTTTGCTTGATGCGGGTTATGGAATAGTCACCCCTCACTAATTCGATCCGGAGCGACAGAAGAAGCAGCACGCGACCCCATAGACTCGCCATGCAATGTTCCTCTCTTCGCTAAAGAAGTGGGCCACTGGAACCCAGTCTTTGTCGTCGGTGGCCTGCTCGGCGGTTTACCCTCACGGGTATTCTCTCGAGTCAGCTTCGGCAGTTTTCGCCGTCGGGGCATCGTCCTCACGCGGCGGCCTCACTCCGAGCAACCGGACTAATCCCCGGTTCAGTCACCCGAAAGTTTACCGTCATTGCCTTAACTTTTAAGCTCTCTCTAATACGCTTATTCCTTATTTTATTGGACAATGTGGGACAGAGTTCTATTTCCTGTTGTCTGAATTGCTTAAGAGAGAAGTGCAACCATTCAGTCCAACTCCTCTTTAACTTTTTTCTAATTAAATTTGTTGTGGATCCAAAGATAATAAAAAGCATCTTTCGGAACTGCCTGAGGTTCAAATCTCGGTGTCATTTCTGGAGCTCTCTGTGGATCTTAGCTTACAGGAGTTACAATGGTGGGAATGTGTGGTGTAGTAATCGTAATTTAAGAAAAAAAATATGCTAGGTCACTTATTAACACCTATTTTACAATCTAAAAATGATTGTAAGTCGTTTGGAACGGATATCCAGTAAACCTGGGTAATATCACGAATAGCAATCATTTTCCGCTTGTTAAATAAGTTTTTATTATCATCATTCTCCTGCTCATATTTCAATTACTTGGGATCGGCGCAATATGTTTTCGTAGATGTTAAAGATGTTACTGGCAATAGTTTTATGACCGGCCGCCTGCCTGACGTCCACCTTCCTTGAGAATTTAATTGTTGACCAAACAGCATCAGGTGCAGTTGGCCCAGGTCGATATAAATAGCTTTGCTCTTAGCTGTCTTTTACGACATTCTTCAGCAAGAAAGAGGATGATGAATGATCTTTCCGCAGTTTCCGAATCTATGTCTAGGTCACCCAGCACTTTTACGGCATTCTTGGCAAGAACGAGGGTGATGATTTTAGCACAGTTTTAGAATCTGTGTCCAAGACATATAAGTCACCCAGCAGTAAGTCACCACCTGTGTGAGTACTGCTTTCAACAGACTTATAGTCTCCAAACTGACTTTTATTAACTTTTATCGAGACAATCAGTGTTCGAAGTGAGAATCGTTATTCGTATCGTCACATTGTGATGCGGAAGGAAATTGAAATAGTTTCAAAGTTGATCTTGGACAATTTTGGCTAGGAACCAACTCGTCACACTGTATAATACATTTACATTAGAACATTTAAGTGTTTGGGAAGTCGTCCTATCGAACTAGTGTAATAGAAATCATGGCTAGAAGGTGAATTATACTCTGCGTGTGATATAAAAAGTTTTCTGTTCGAATTGATCGTTAATCTCCATGTAGCGATGGAATGAGAATACAATATTATTTAAGATATACAATGCGAATGTTGAAGGATGTAGGTACCGGGGGAAACCGAGACTAATCTACCTAGACCAGATTGGTCACGTACTGAAGGAAGGTGGAGTCAAGAATCTTCGAAACCGGCGAACGTGTACGAAGAGAATTATGAATGTTGAGGAAGCGAGTGAAGTAGAGTTAGAGTTCTCTGGCACTCTGTTCTCTCTGCCTACCCTGCAAGGGATATGGCCTGATGATATGTATGTATGTACTGGTATTAAGAATACAAAATGTTGACAATCCTTTCTTTACCATAGGAATCGAAAAATGCTGTCTACGGGAGCACTGCGAGACTCTTGCAGTGAGTATTGGTCTTGCACTTGGGTAACACTAATTATGAGTATGAAAGTTTGATAAGATGTTTGAATGTTTGTTACGCTACCGTGTGTGAATATTTGAACAGGTTTGGATGAAAACTGGCGTACAGATAGAACATTGCCTGGATTAGCTCAAAAAGTAGATTTTATTTCACTAACATGTTCTTTTAGGATAATTTAGTTTCAAAAGTGTTGAGTCCATTTTGACATGGACAAAAGCAGAAGTAAATCAAAATTAAACATGCGCATTTCTTTCACTTACCATTTAAAACTTTTGTACTTTCAAATGTTACCTACATTTTATTTATTTATATATCTTTATTACTGTATTTCTGTTTTATTGCCGTGGGTGAATATAATGTTTATCACGAAAATCTTTATATGGCAGGAAATAAACACCCTATTTTGTATACAGCAAGATTTAAGTTCATATGTGTAGAGTGAGTTGTTTTCGTATGTAATTATTAATGTATCAAGTCAATGGAAGCATTAGCCGAATGCTGAAAGAAGAAAACATTTTGTATTTTACATACATACATACATACATATCATCACGCCATATCCCTTGCAGGGTAGGCAGAGAGAACAGAGTGCCAGAGAACTCTATCTCTGCATACTTCACTCGCTTCCTCAACATTCATAATTCTCTTCATACACGCTCGCCGGTTTCGGAGACTCTTGACTCCACCTTCCTTCAGTGCATGACCGATCTGGTCTAGGTAGGTTAGTCTCGGTCTCCCTCGGTACCTACATCCTTCCACTTTCGCATTGTATATCTTCTTAACCAGGCGTTCGTTCGGCATTCTTTCCACATGTCCGAACCATCGGAGCATTCCCTTTCGCATCTTTACACCAATACTCTCTTTCATACCTACTCGCTCTCTTACGTCGTCGTTACGAATGCGGTCGGTCAGCCTAACTCCACAGATTTTCCGCAGAGATCGCATTTCGACCGCATTAATTTTACTATCATACTCTTTTCTGCATACCCAACTCTCGCTTCCATACAGTAATGTTGGGACAAGCACTGCGTTATGTATTGCTACACGTGCCTTCTGGCTGAGGTGGTGGCTGCCGAAAAGTTGCCCCAACGCTCCGTTCACTCTATTTCCCGCATTCACTCTTCACTCTATATCAGTGGTGTACCTTCCATCTCGGCTAAATCCACATCCAAGATATACAAATTCATTCACATCCATTTTGTATTTTCATGTATTTATTTATATTTCTAAGTATCATTTCAGCTCATATATGTTCTACTGTTGGAGTCAAACTTCTCTGTAAGGCGAGTGAAATTGATCTATTATACCACGCTCGTCAAATCTGTTGGTATAGGGATTTGTTTAGTGTTCCATCTCTTGCATAGATGTTATATGTGTTTTTTTATATACTTTAATCGTCTCTAACGATTACCATCCATTATTTTTTTATTAATTTCGGTGGGCTATGGATGCGGTCGCGCTCCGTCAAATCGGCCCGGGGCGACGAAAGAGACGGTACGCAACACCATAGACTCACCGTACAAGGACTCCTCTCTTCGCCGTGCGAGTGGGCCATCGGTACCCGATCTTTGTCTTCGGTGGCCCGACCAGCGGGTTCCTCACGTCGACGTCACGACAGCTTTCGCCGTCGGGGCGTCCTCTTACGATTACCATCGGATAAGATTGGGGGATGGTGAATTATATTCTTACTATTACTAATAAGGAATTGTAAGTATTATTTATAAAGAAAGTTATAATGTAATGGCTTCTTGAATACTACCTAGTTATATTCGTGGATGTTGTGCTAGACGATTAAAAGCTTAATATAGAGCGAACTACATCTAATGACGTCATCATAATTCTCTCATCCTAATTAATTGGAGTCGATGCAATATGTATTTCCTTTTAAGTAGCAGTATGTTCGATAGGTACTGTAACAGTTATTGGCAATAGTTTTATGACCGTCCGTCTACCTGACGTCAAATCTCCTTGAGAATGTGGTTGTTGGCTAAATGGTATCGGGTGAAGTTGACTCAGATCTATATAAAGCTCTTAGTCATCTTTTACGACATCCACGAGCAGAGTGTTTGTAGTATTCGTAGCCGCTACCAGACAGCAGCGTATGATGACATCTGAAATGTATTATAACTCTTTAAATTCCTTCGAAATTCAAGGATTATTTTCTTGGTGTAGACCCCACTGGTCTTAAAAAAAAATGTATATGTCGCAAAGCGTGATATTTAAAGGATGATATTAATGAAATGTCAAGCAACCAGTTTCATTATTTTAGTTATCCGTTTAGTTTATAAATTTGGTTATTGCTTGAGTATGTTTAGTTGTGATACGATTAAATACGATAGAGGGTAGTTTAAAAATAAACAACGGTTAGATAGTTTACTTGTGAAGTGAGACGTGCCTTTATATCAGTAATCTGTGAGCGTTAGTAGCGATCGGTTGTAACGAGACACAACAAACCTCACTGCATTCCATGTTATTATTTTATATGGTGTTGGTGATAATATTGTGAGCCTCCTAATTTATCTTGTGACTAAAGTTAGGTGGATGAGCTAGAAAATGAAGATCTGACGCTCCCGCTGACATATATGAAATCTAAAAAGTGTGGCATCACCAGAAGAATGAGCCGCAGCATTCTTCTGTGAAATGTATAACACAAAGCAAGATTTTAAGGTATTGCTAATACCTTAAAAATATAAACATATCATCACGCCATATCCCTTGCAGGGTAGGCAGAGAGAACAGAGTGCCAGAGAACTCTATCCTTGCATACTTCACTCGCTTCCTCCACATTCATAATTCTTTTCTTACACGCTCGCCGGTTTCGGAGACTCTTGACTCCACCTTCCTTCAGTACATGACCGATCTGGTCTAGGTAGGTGAGTCTCGGTCTCCCCCTGTACCTGCATCCTTCCACTTTCGCATTGTATATCTTCTTAACCAGACATTCTTTCCACATGTCCGAACTATCGGAGCATTCCCTATCGCATCTTTACACCAATACTCTCTTTCATACCTACTCGCTCTCTTACGTCGTCGTTACGAATGCGGTCGGTCAGCCTAACTCCACAGATTTGCTGTAGAGATCGCATTTCGACCGCATTAATTTTACTTTCATACTCTTTTCTGCATACCCAACTCTCGCTTCCATACAGTAATGTTGGGACAAGCACTGCGTTATGTATTGCTACACGTGCCTTCTGGCTGAGGTGGTGGCTACCGAGAAGTTGCCCCAACGCTCCGTTCACTCTATTTCCCGCATTCACTCTTCGCTCTATATCAGTGGTGTACCTTCCATCTCGGCTAAATCCACATCCAAGATATACAAATTCATCCATTTGCTCTAGTACATCATTACCTATTGTTACTCTTACATCTGTTCTGGCATCATCTCTTTCAAAGACCATTATTTTGGTTTTGCTCACATTCACCTTACCTTAAAAATCGTGTCGATTATCTCTTCGAGAAAACCTATGTTCAACGGTAGCCGTAAATATACTATAGGATAGATTATCTTTTGATTTTATTTAACGAAGCTATTGATAACAATTTGATAATATTTAAAAAATAATTACAAAATTTTCCGTGTGGTAACGGAGTAAGAATACAATTCGCCGCCCCATATCTTACCCGTGGGCGATCGTACGAGACGACTAAGGGATATAAAAATTATAAAATGCATATAACATCTGTGCAAGACAAGGAAAAATCGAAACAAAGCCCTATATCAACACGTGGTGTAGTAGGTCAATTTCCCTCCCATTATGGAGGAGGCCCGAACCCAATAGTGGGACATATATGGGCTGTGAGGATGATGATGATTATAGACTTTAGAATATGATAGATAGCTATCTTGCATTCCACCTGGATATGATGATTACCGTTATAAAATAGAATCTTATAAAACTTCTTCTCGAAAGCTACCACCCTATGACGCCACCAGCTTAGCATATAAATTAGTAGTACTTTGAATGGAGTTTTAGTGGGAAAGGAAAGGTGTCATGTGGTGCTCTTATATAATATTCAATATCTTAGTGTTTTAACGTGTTATATTAAACCATTTTAATGGCATTTTATGTGATTTGATGAGAAGAAAGTACTAAGGTTTAGTGAATATGATATAACAGTGCCTTACATACGTTTTTGTTTGCCACTAAATTTCCCAAAAGATACCTTTAACAGTGTGGCCATGGCACTGTTGAAGGCGACGATTTAACTTTCTGATGGACGATGACTTTAAATAAAGATTATTAATAAACAAAGATTTGGCCTAAAGGTCTTAGTAACCAAGCCATAAACTCAAAAAAAAGTACTTTGTACAAAAGTGTGAAAAAAAAGTGATTGCAGTTATCTAAAATCACTTTTATACTCGCTGTATTCAAAGGACTTTTTTTGCTGCTTGGTTTGCCGTTCGTTATAAAATAATTAAATTTATTATTGAAAATCACAATCCATATTTTCACATTACAATAAAATAAGGATACCAAATAAATAAATCATAATAACAGTTAATATTACAAAAATAAAATCACAAATAGAAAGGTCACAAAAAAAACAACAAAATCACAAAAAAAAAGCATTTCAAATTGCAAAATTAAACTACATATTACAATAGAATTAAAATTAATAAATTAATAAAAAAATCATCATTCACCTACTCTTATCCCAATTACTTGGTGTCGATACAATATGTAATCTTCTTTCGTAGTACATATTATAAAAGTTATTGGCAATAGTTTTATGACCGGCCGCCTGCCAGACATCAACCCTCCTTGGGAATGTAATTGTTGACCAAACGACATCAGATGGAGTTGGCCCAGGTCGTTATAAGGCTCTTAGTCGTCTTTTATGACATCCACGAGCAAAGTAAGGGTTGGTAGTATTCGTAGCCGCTACCACACGGCTAAAAATAATAATAAAAATTAAAAAAGAAATAAATAAATGAAATAAAAATAATATAAAAATACGTAAGCATGTAACAACAGGTTCTTTCATTATTGTAAAAAGTTATTGCGTAGTGATTAAACTTGTGTCCCATGCAGGACAACACTTTAAGTGATTAATAAATTGGTGTTCCTAATCTAGGTGTAATTTGCAATTGGGGCGTCGAGGATCGCATGTCAGTAGACGATCTCTCCGGCGTCCCGTAAAAGCGCGGAAGGGGCCGCTGTGGTTTTAGTGGGTATTCCGGTCGGACTGTTCAGCTGGCCGGTGAGTCCCACATTTAGTCTGTCGCGGGGGATAGCGCGTAAATGCGTTTCCACAGCGAGAAAAAAAAACACAGGCGGGGGATACAAGTAGGACACGCGTATAGGGTTGCCTTCTAACTCCATTACCACAAAATAAAAATTACAATATAAATCTATCCCTTCAGGGTCCTTAAGGATCGGTAGTATTCGTAGCCGCTACCACATAGCTTTTATAATTAGAATATGGAAGAAAATTTTGCCACTGGCATTAAGAATAAAGATAGTTCAGTTAGGAAATCGAGCAATCCCTTAATACAGATGATCCAGGTATGATCCATGGTTCTCCCTTTTATTAATTTTTCCTATATTTTTTTGTTCAATTAATCAATTTTATTTAATTTTAAATTTTAATAACTAGTTCATTTTCTTATTATGTCAATAGAGTATATAAAAATACCTATTCATTGTTCATCAGTATGTAAATATATTTTCTAAAAATAAAAAAATTACGGAAAAGACTGAAATAAAAACTGAGCTAAGCATATAACCATTCAGATATCATTTTAATATAAATAAGACTAATTATAAGTTAATAATCATTAAACAGTTATAATCTATAAATACCCGATACGACACGAAAAATGATGTCACAAGCGGGGTTCGAACCCGCACCTATTGGGAATCCGGCCCAACCGAGCTGCCACTTACACCATCATGAACTATTTTAGGACATGCAAATTTCGATTCATATTATATCTTACGTCTTCAAGGTGACGTATGCCATCTATCGGACAATGTTTACACATTGTATAGACTTAATACTTCAAACTTTACAGTTAGAATTGTATGAAACGATGACACAACCTTGTTATTCAAATTACTGAAATTTTTAGCATTTAATATGCTTAATTATTTATAAATACCCGATACGACACGAAAAATGATGTCACAAGCGGGGTTCGAACCCGCACCTATTGGGAATCCGGCCCAACCGTGCTGCCACTCACACCATCGTGAACTATTTTAAGACATGCAATTTTCGATTCATATTACACCTCACCTTGAAGACGTAAAATATAATACGAATCGATATAATGTCATCGTTTAATACAATTCTAACTGTAAAGTTTGAAGTATTAAGTCTATACAATGTGTAAACATTGTCCGATAGATGGCATACGTCACCTTGAAGACGTAAGATATAATATGAATCGAAATTTGCATGTCCTAAAATAGTTCACGATGGTGTAAGTGGCAGCACGGTTGGGCCGGATTCCCAATAGGTGCGGGTTCGAACCCCGCTTGTGACATCATTTTTCGTGTCGTATCGGGTATTTATAAATAATTAAGCATATTAAATGCTAAAAATTTCAGTAATTAGTTATAATCTATATTACTTACAGTATAATCTGTGCTATTATTATATATTTTTTTTTTGTTTAAAAGCCTAACCAAGAAATAAACACAAAAAAGAGATTGAATGCGCTAAGATTAGGATATTACGTCTCCAAAAGGTCTTAAAGTATCAGATACCCTGATTGTCTAATGAAGTAGTATATAAGCTGTATTGTATCTTTATGTATTATATAGAACTCAGCGAAAAAAAATATAAGCGAAGTAGTATTTATATATGTCGTTAAAAACTGCAAAATGTAGTAACATTCTGTGCAGACAATGTTGTTATGACAACTGTTGAGATAACAATTTTGATATTTGTATTGTTGATATTAATCTATAATATAAAAGAAAGTTGTGTTAGTTACAACACTTATAAC
The DNA here is from genome assembly GCA_905163515.2 of Lymantria monacha. NCBI lineage: Eukaryota > Metazoa > Arthropoda > Insecta > Lepidoptera > Erebidae > Lymantria > Lymantria monacha. The sequence goes on from LR991099.1 coordinate 26,281,811, forward strand.
TCGAGAACGCCTTTTTTTTTTTTTTTGGCGGCGGGCTACGATACGTCAAACCCCGCTATTCCGTCCGGGGCGTCGGGAAAAGCGGCGCAAGACCCCTTAGACCCGCCCTACAATATACCTCGCGACGAACTCGAGAACGACTAGACCATTTTTTATGATTTTTATGTTTTTGAGTTTGTATTCCTTGGGAATAGGATATAGGATTCAAATTACTGAAATTTAGCATTTAATATGCTTAATTATTTATAAAACACGATTACGAAGCGAAAAATTATGTCACAAGCGGGATTCGAACCCGCGCCTATTAGGATTCCGGCACAATCGTGCTGCCACTACACCACCATGAACTATTGTAGGACATGCAAATCTCGCTTCGTATCATATTTACGTCTTTAAGGTGACATATGCCATCTACCCGACAATGTATACACATTGTTATAGGCTTAATACTTCAAACTTTGCAGTTAGAATTGTATTAAACGATGACGAAACCTTGTTATTCAAATTACTGAAATTTAGCATTTAATATGCTTAATTATTTATAAAACCCGAATACGATTACGGTGGTGTAGTGGCAGCACGATTGGGCCGGAATCCCAATAGGCGCGGGTTCGAATCCCGCTTGTGACATCATTTTTCGCTTCGTAATCGGGTTTTATAAAGGATATAGGATATTAAAATATGATATTAATAAACAAAAATAAAATCATTAAAAAAGAGCAGTTCTAAATTTTCATTTGTTGATAATGTAACAAAACGCCACTGACAGCCCACGTCAATACGTGGTCTAATAGTTTGTTTGGAAAATACCGCGAAAAGATGGAATTAAATTTGCTACTACTACCGGTCAGAGTTCGTTTTGTGCGAGTGTTACAAATTTTTACGAATATTGTTATAATAAATCATATGTGTCTATATTGTCATTAACAATACCGTAACGCAACTAGAATTCGAAACATCACGAATGTAGCCACGTCAGAAGAACAAGATATTGTACATTTTCGAGGCAGCCCGTGAATCAAAATCGTCGAGCAAATCTCAGAGATCAACAATTAGCTATTTTTCAACGCGCATGAAGTAAAATGTCGTATAACACACGGTACGTCTTCGTCTTGCTGGCACGTTATTAAAATACTTGATATTTTGAAAAAAAAAATAACTTCGAAATCTACTCATCTCATTCATTATTATCATGTATATTCAGTCTGTGGCGCGCGCGCTTGAAAGCGGTCGCCTCAAAAGTTCTAATAAAATGTCAGTGTTAAATGTTAATACGATAAAGTGTACTACCTGTAATATTGTTATCTCTGAAGTATTGTCTTTTATATGCAATAGACATGACGTCGTAGACAACGAAAGTTTAATAAGAATATTTGCACCAGCATTTTCCGATGAAGAAATCGATGAGGCAAAGAATTATTATTTATTTCTACAAAGACTACGGAGAAGTTAGTTTCGAGGCGGAAAAATAAAAAGCAGAAGGATTTAGAGGATATGATTTCTGTTTTTAAAACCATGGATCCTGAGCAAATTCCCGTTTTTGTGGCTTATGACTTACATAAACTTCCACCGATTTGCTTCGATCATGTCGATGTGACAAAATTATTAAAAAATCTGCTGGGCTGATATAACAGAAATTAAAGCAAATTACATTACGAAAGCAGAATTCGATGAGATAAAATTCAATAAAAAACCGTTACATGTTTCAACGGAAAATTCGATCACAAAATTAAAAAGAGGGTATGTCGAAGACACTAATATAATAGCGGAGCCGCAAACTGAACAGAGTTCCAGTTGCGAGGTATCAGCTGACAAGCAAATGAATGAAGCGACGGCATGTAGTGCACTCGCTCGCACACACAGTGGGTCGGCGACTCATCATTCGACTACCTCGCTCAAACCACCTCACTCGGTATTTGTAGAATTGATTTAAGGTGCCATGCAGATAATATAAATCAACGGACATTAGCGCAAATTGTAAACAATGGCAAGAATAGAAAAGAAGATGACTGGACTGTGGTGCAAAGAAGAAGTGAGAAAAGACGATTTACTGGTATGACGGATAAAGCAGTGCCTAATCTAACAGGAAAGTTTAGAGAATGAATTGAAGATTCCTTTATTCATATCACAAGTTAATAAGAAGATCACGGAAGCCGATATATGCGAGTATATAAAAATGAAGTCTAATGAAGTAGTTACCTTGGAGAAAATTAATATGAAAAAAGAGAAACCATATAATGCTTTTAAATTATTTATACCGAAGCACAAAATAGCCACCTTCTTGGATGACAACTTATGGCCGGAGGGTATTACCTTCAGAAGGTTTATTCATTTCAGACGCGGTAAAGAAGCTATGTTAGTCAATGAAGGAAAAAATAAATTAAATACTTAATGGATAAATTACATAAAAAAGTTATATTTACTTCATTCAATTGTAAAAATATTATTACATCAGCCGACAGCGTGCGAGAATTATGTGAAACTTGTGATATTATTGCATTACAAGAAACCTGGCTTCTTCCTCAGGATGTTACCTACTTAGGAACCTTACACAGTGACTTTGCGTATACTGGCAAGTCTGCCATTGACTTATCAGCTGGCTGTTTGATTGGAAGGCTTTACGGTGGAGTGGCACTTCTATGGAGGAAGTCTACATTTCAAACAGTCGCTTAGTTGCTGTAAAAATTGACTATTCGGATCGCTCTTTTTTGGTGTTCTCAGTGTATATGCCTACCAATTCGGTGGAAAATTTAGTGGAATTTATGGACTGTATTAGTGAGATTATAGCTATATGTGATAATAACGGTTCGGAATCAGTGTTTATGTTAGGGGATTTTAATGCACATCCGGCGAACGTTTTGCGAACGAACTGTTGTCGGTATGTGCTGAGCAATCGTGGTCATGTGTGGACATGGAGTTGCTACCACAAGGTGCGTACACATTTAGTAGCACTGCGAACGGTGCACTGCGCTGGTTAGATCATTGTGTGGTGAGTAGTGCTGCGAGACAATTAGTTATAAAAGCGTCAGTTATGTATGATGTATACACATCCGATCACATTCCTTTAATGATTGAATGTAATCTTAATTTAATTAAACCTAAAATATGTTCTACTATTTATAATCGCAACAAAGTTATTTGGGGTGTTAGAAATAATAATAAGACTATAGAATACATAAACTATTGTCATACAAAATTAAAGTGTTTACATTTTCCTATAGAGATAAACGAGTGTGCCCACGGTATATGTTCTAATGCTAATCACTACACACTAATAGATCGAATATATAGTAGCTTGATTTAAATAATGAAGGACGCTGCAGAGTTGACCTATTTAGGTAGTGAAAGAGTGAGTAATAAGAGGAAATATGTACCTGGCTGGAATAAATATGTCCGCAGCGCTCATGAGGAGGCTCGACTATGGTATCGAACATGTACACTTTTACATAACAAACCTATAAGCGGTTATATCTACAGTAATATGTGTAAATTTCGTAGCATATTTAAAAAGAAACTAAATTATTGTCAAGACAATACACAGCAAATAAAAATGGATATAATAGCTAAGAATCACTCAGATAAAAAGTTTGTATCATTTTGGAAATCGACAAATAACTTAAACCCTAGATCGAGTCGCCCTGTGAGCGTAGCGGGTGTACATGACCTATCTAAAATAGCTAATACTTTTAGGAAACATTTTAAGGTCAACTCCTGTCTTGGCGGACAGACTCAGGTGTTCGACGCTAAGGCAGCCTTAGGTGACATTACCGTCCGTTTCACTGAAAAAGAAGTAAGTTCGATAATTACGGGATGAAAAAAGGTAAGTCACCCGGCCACGATGGCCTTAGTATCGAGCACCTACAAAACGCGGGTATATACCTACCTCGAGTGCTGGCTATGTTGTTTAATGCTTCCGGGCGGGCCACCGAAGTCAAAAATCGAGTACCGGTGGTCCGCTCGCACGACGAAGAGAGACGAGTTTTACGGTGGGTCTATGGGGTCACGCGCCGCCTTTCCGTCACCCCGGACCGATTTGGCGGGGCGAGACTCATCCATAGTCCACCAAAAAAAAAAGAAAAAAATGTTGTTTAATGCTTGTTTGAATCATTGTTATTTACCTAATGATCATGTATACTATCGTAGTACCTATTGTTAAAAATAAGACTGGGGATGCCTCTGTTATTTCCAATTACAGGCCAATATCATTGGCGACTGTTATAGCTAAGGTGCTGGACAGTCTACTTGATAAGCTACTATGTAAACATACTAAATTATTTGATAATCAATTTGGCTTTAGAGCGGGACTCTCTACAGAGAGTGCAATTTTGTGTCTTAAACAGACTGTCCAGTGTCTATACTGACAGAAAAACGCCAATATATGCCTGTTTTCTGGACTTATCCAGGGCTTTCGACCTCGTCAATTACAAAGTGTTGTGGTACAACTGTAACTTTACAGCATGAAACTACATTACCACCTGAAATAATAAACCTGTTTAGATATTGGTATAACAATCAATAAAACAGTGTCAAGTGGGAGAATGTGTCTTCGGATGTATATCGTTTGGAATGCGGGGTGAGACAGGGGGGTTTAAGCTCACCACGTCTTTTTAATATTTACATGAATCAGTTGATTGGTGAGCTCAACAACACTAACGTCGGATGTCATATTGACGGTGTGTGTATTAATATTATCAGTTACGCTGATGACATGGTGTTGTTGAGCCCATCCATCAGCGCTTTAAGACGCTTGCTGTCAGTTTGTGAAGTATATGCGGAGGCTCAAGGTCTCAAGTACAATACAAAAAAGAGTGAGATTTTAGTGTTTAAGGCTGGTTCCATAGGTTATCGTACTATACCAGAAATATCACTCTGCGGTTCGCCTCTACAAAGAGTTAGTTGTTTTAAGTACTTGGGTCATTAGCAGGGCCGGCTTTACCTATAGTGCAGAGGGTGCGGTGCACCCGGACGCCGGGTGTTAGGGGGCGCCGAGAGCCGCTTGTAACCATCAACCTATTCCATTTTGTTCACCCACTTTGGTACAAGAGGGCGCCAGGTTATTGATTGCACCCGGGCGCTACATGTGCTTGAGCCGCGCCTGGTCATTGGGTTACCGAGGATCTAAGCGATAACAAGGACATAGATAGGGAGCGTAGGTCGTTGTCAGTGCGCTGTAACATGCTGGCCCGCAGGTTTGCACGATGTACCGACGCAGTCAAGGTCACTTTATTTAAAGCTTTTTGCCAGTCATTTTATACGTGCAGCCTGTGGACTAGATATAGCCTGCGCTCGTATAGCGACCTACGTGTACAATACAATAATGCGCTCAGGATGCTGTTGCGGCTGCCGTGGCGCTGCAGTGCGTCTTCCATGTTCGCGGAAAGACGTATAGATGGTTTTAAAGCCATCATACGTAAAAGATGCGCCTCCTACTCACGCGCGTCCGAGGCAGCAGCAACACTATCCTGGCTGTATTTATAGATAGATGGGAGTCTCTAATGCTGCGTCACTGGATGAAACTCCACACTTAAATTAATATTTAATGTATACTAACACTAGCTTTAAGATTATTGTTACTAACACTATGGGCGTATGTAGTGTTATATCTGGGCGGTTGAAATGTACTGTTTTATCGGTTAATATAGTTCTGTCCCAGTATAATTTGTAATCAGATATGTCTAATATACTTCTTGGAGTATACTTATAGTAAACTGTATTTTCTGTTATGAGTTTATATTTCAGTGCCAGTGATTGATGGATGATTGCTGTTACTTGATCATGACGGTGTTTGTAATCAGTTTGGGCTATTGCTCTGCATGCTCCCGTTATATGCTTGATGGTTTCGGGGGCGCCTTTACTATTATTATTAACTGTTAGGCGGAACGAAGTGTGCCGGGTTTGCTAGTTATTAATATTGATATTAAGAGAAGTAAGAAATGCTATGCCAACCCAGCGTGGTATAGTACCTACCATATCTCATTCATTGTGAAGGAAGGATAGAAGCTGAAATGATGAGATTATGATGATGAAACGAGTGTGTGATGAAAATATTTCAGTAAAATATGCAAACGAATCTGCTGGCATAGTTAGTGTAACATAAATAAGAAAATCCAACGTTAGCCGCATCCTGCCTGTTTCTAGTCAAACTACGAACTTAAAAGCTTTACAATAAACTTAAATACCACCTTATTTTGTAAGCAACAAGCTTTATAATCGTGTGATTGCTGTGTGGGTACTGAAGTTCATGAAAATGTAGGCAAAGAAAATTAGTCATTGTATCAAGGAAAAGAAGGTTGTTTATTGTTTGTTTAAGTGATATGTAGAATTTAAGTGCTCTTGGCCGAAGCTCCTTCAATGTAAGCGTTTGCCAAATATTGTAGTCAATTTCAGTACAGGAATTTTCGCAAAAAGCCGTTTAAAAAGAGGTTAAAGATGGAAATGTCCTTTTTAGGTAAGGATATTTTAAGGAGATACAGAAAATCTGTGCCATGTAATGGATTATCTTTCTGGTCTAAAACCTATTTCTGCAATGTCAAACCTGTATGTATTTTTCTCTCTCAAAAAGTTGGAAGTTGATATAAAATACTCCACAAACGGCTTAATGGTTAAGATACCTATCTATCGTGTTCTGTGTTCGGGGTTCGATTACCACGCAGAAAATACTTTTTGTCTGGATTCGAGCCTTGAGGTAAGCGGGAGCGAAGCGTTGATGAGGTCTTGCTCTATTCTCGATATATGAAATGTTTGTATTTTCAAATTACTGAAATTTAGCATTTAATATGCTTAATTATTTATAAAAACTCGATAACGAAGCGAAAATGATGTCACAAGGGGGATTCGAACCCGCGCTATTGGGATTCCGGCCCAATCGTGCTGCCACTACACTACTGTGAACTATTGTAGGACAATTGTATTAAGTAGTAATTTGAATAACAAGGTTGCGTCATCGTTTAATACAATTCTAACTGCAAAGTTTGAAGTATTAAGCCTATAACAATGTGTAAACATTGTCGGGTACATGGCATACGTCACCTTAAGACGTAAATATGATACGAAGCGAGATTTGCATGTCCTACAATAGTTCACGGTGGTGTAGTGGCAGCACGATTGGGCCGGAATTCCAATAGGCGCGGGTTCGAATCCTGATTGTATTTTTCTAACATTGCACTTATAGGATAATATTATTATACATATGTCAAGAAAAACATGCGTTTAAACGTATTTGATATTTTTAAAAAGCAATTATTTTGTTTAAAATAAGAAAATAGTAGATTAAGAAAAATATTCGAGGACGTCGGATAAAATATTCTGGATCTGGCACGACTATGGCCGTAAAAATTAACGTATCAAAATATTTCTTTTTTTAATAGCTTCATGATCGTAATGCGCTGATTCCTTTCGAAAATGGCTTGGTAATTCTTTGTCGTTTAATTGCAATTAATAAGAAACTAAATTGCTTAGTCATTAGTGTATGTATACCTTATGAAAATTGGTTTCGTTTACATTTTTTGTTCGTCCATTCGGACAGGCAAAGTAAACAAATCCCATACAAGCCTATTGTAAACGAACAGCTATGTTTAACACTACGTCGTGAATGGCATCAAATTTCAAAAGTATTTTTTTATTTACACATACACATACATACATACATATCATCACGCCATATCCCTTGCAGGGTAGGCAAAGAGAACTGAGTGCCAGAGAACTCTATCTCTGCATACTTCACTCGCTTCCTCAACATTCATAATTCTCTTCATACACGCTCGCCGGTTTCGGAGACTCTTGACTCCACCTTCTTGCAGTACATGACCGATCTGGTCTAGGTAGGTTAGTCTCGGTCTCCCTCGGTACCTACATCCTTCCAATTTCGCATTGTATATCTTCTTAACCAGGCGTTCGTTCGGCATTCTTTCCACATGTCCGAACCATCGGAGCATTCCCTTTCGCATCTTTACACCAATACTCTCTTTCATACCTACTCGCTCTCTTACGTCGTCGTGACGAATGCGGTCGGTCAGCCTATTTTTTTATTTCATTTTCATTTATGGCATTGACTAATAGTAAATGATAAATAATATAAAAATTATGGGGCATGCACTTTTAGATTTTCCAAATTATTTTATTCTTGATAGTAATGACTAAATTAACCGATATATTCTAATTATATTTTTTCACTACCTGACAACAGTGAAACAAGGTTTACTATAAATTAAACCTATATAAATTACTGAAATTTAGCATTTAAAATGCTTGATTATTTATAAAAACCCGATTACGAGCGAGAAATGATTGTCAAAAGTGGGATTCGAACCCACGTCATCTCATCATCATCATCTCAGCTCATATATATCACTCTTGGCCTCGAGCCTCCTCCATAATGGGAGGGTAATTGACCTACTATACCACGCTGGTCAGACGTATTGGTATAGGGTTTTGTTTCGAGGTTTCCTTCTCTCGCATAAATGTTATATGTGTTTTATATACCTTAGTTGTCTCTTACCATCAGCCACGGGTAAGATAGGGGGTAGTGAATTGTATTCTTTCTCCGTCACCACATAGAAAGCAAACATATAATACGATGCCGGAATTGAATGTCCTACAATAGTTCACGGTGGTATAAGTGGCAGCACGATTGGACTGGATTTCCAATAGGTGTGGGTTCGAATCCCACTTGTGATATTCATTTTTCGCTCGTAATCGGATTTTTATAAACCTATATAAATCTATTTATCGATCCCGAAAATGCCTGCACATTAAATTTCATAGAAATCGTGGGAGCGATTGCCGAGATTCGAAATATATAGAAATAAAGGTACAGCCGCAGGCCGGTCCTTCCCACCGAAGACAAAGATCGGGTACCGGTGGTCCGCTCGCACGGCGAAGAGAGAGGATTTTACGGTGGGTCTATGGGGTCACGCGCCGCCTTCTCCGTCACCCCGGACCGATTTGACGGGGCGAGACGCACCCATAGCCCACCAATAAAAAAAAAAAAAAAAGGCCGGTCCTTCCGCGATAAAAAAAAGAAGTCAACTTTCTGGGTAGGTTTGAGGTTATTGTTTGGCAGGCAGTGGCCTAGCTGTACCGCTGGTATTACAAAGGCGGCAGACAGATGAAACATTTACCAACAGGTGTGTTGCTTGATCGTTTGCCACCAAAAGCAATAAGAACAAAAATTAAACAAGAAATACTCGTTGAAAGGTATTATAGTGTTAGGTGTCTAATTAATATTAACGAAAAGCGGGTAGCGCAACCTATATAAAGCGCAGTTACGGAGACTAGAGACGGCATTATACATCCGACCTATCTAGGGCGCGGATGCTCTGCTTGCTTGTGTACCGATTACCACTTATATTTATGTCGTTGAAGTGTAAGAATTAGGAATTAGTTTAAGGAGTGCCTATAATTTGCTTATTGGTTGGTTTTGTGGAAAATGAAATTGATTGCGATAATTAATATTTCAGTGTTACACATTTGAAATCATTTAATTGCTTCCTCTTTATCTTAAAAATCCTTCGTCTGTTAACAATAGATATAATAATGATGGATTAGTTTTCTTCCATTTGACGATGGAATAAGAATACCTCCGCCACCTCTTACTTGTCCGTGGTAGTTTTACAAATTGCCTAAGAGTTTCCTGAAAGAGCAGGCAACAACTCTCTCTTGGGGAAAGTATAATACCCTACTTTTACCAACCCGGTAAACAAGTGTGGCGGTTACAGTACTATCAACTTATTTTAGTATGAGGGAAGGTTTACGTCCAGCAAGGGACGGCAAATGGCTGAATGATGATATATTAGCTTATCAACATACCTATTATTTACCCTTCTATTATGATCACAATACAGAACCCCTATCATTTGCATCCGATCCAACACGTTTAGTTAATCATTTAAACTAATTACTATTGCACAATTTATCAAACAAGACCCCAGGTGTGCGGGATAATTAATTGTTTTGGTCAACGCGGTACCCCTAATTACCGAGTCTCGTGAACGGGGCACCCTTACTTGACACAATTTAACGCTTTAAGCGCCTGAATAAGCGCTGCTTTTTTAATACTGATTTAAGATAAGAGACAATATAGATTTTTTTTTACTACCGATGGCACTGAAACGTTGTCTTTTAATGTTGGCTTCATAACGAGGCTTAATGTCGCTTAGCTACAAAGTTCTGTATTTCTCTGCGTGGTAAAACTCGGCAAATGAAAATCTGTAAAAGAATGCGTGTAACCAACTCGAAGACTTACTATGTCAAAGGGGCAATGGATAGGCCTTATCGTTTGTCGATCAGTATAACTCGAATTTGATGACACAGCGTAGGACAAATATCTACTAGGTAGACTTATAATATCTTAAAAGCTCAAGACTGTACTAAATAGAATTCTTAGGGGAGACATATGTCTAAAAGGACGCATACGGGCTCTTAATATCTATATGAAGATACATTATTATATTGGTGTAATATTATTATATTGAAACGTGGTCCCTAAATGTAGGCCTCATAACCAGGCTCAAAGTCGCTCAGCGTGCTATGGAGCGGGCTATGCTCGGGATTTCTCTGCGAGATAGAATCCGAAATACGGAAATCCGCAGACGAACGGGTGTAACCGACATAGCACGAAGAATTAGCACGCTGAAGTGGCAATGGGCAGGCCACATCGCTCGAAGAACCGACAACCGCTGGGGAAGAAAGGTTCTAGAGTGGCGACCACGTACCGGACGACGCAGTGTGGGACGCCCCCCCACTAGATGGACAGACGACCTAGTGAAGGTTGCTGGGCGTCGTTGGATACAGGCGGCACAGGACCGCTATCTGTGGCGTAAAATGAGGGAGGCCTACGTTCAGCAGTGGACGGCAATAGGCTGAAATGATGATGTTGATGATTGGTGTAAAACCTTTAATTCTTTTTAACAAATATCATCAGCTGGGCGAGCTCCAAAATAGTAGGGGAGTTAACCTAATAGTGGTATATTGTGGCCAGTCATACGGGTTAGTATAGGATTTTAATTCGAGTTTTCCTTTTCTTGCATATTTTTTTACGGGGCCCACGGGTACGATAAGGGGTGGTGAATTGTATTCTTACTCTGCCACCACACGAATAAATATATTTATCCGCCAATTTCATAAATAAATTCTTTATAATGCTATATTATTTTCAACCTTATTAGTAAGTTATTTTCTCTCCAATTACGCAGTTAGTTTCCAATAGGAATTCATATATAATTTAAAGGAGAAGCAGTAACAGAAGGTTTAATCTATTTTAAACTTTAACTATTTTTGCAAATGATATTAAATACCTTATTGAAAATCATGAAACCATTTAATGAAGTTTATCTATAAAATAAGTATTCATCTTGTTGCAATCCAGCGCTTTAAATGTCGCTGCTTAAAGCCCGCCAAAATTCATTTAAAGGCCCTACTATTTGAAATATGGAAGGCGCGTGCGCGAATTACGTAACATATGGCTAATGATATTTTTCGAAATGTTTTTCTTTTTTGTTATTTAGAACAAAATATAATTATAAGTTTGCTTGAGGTAGGTCAATAAGGTTGTTACATAAAAAAAACTGTGCTTCATTTGTTGTGGGGCGTTGAAAGTATGTTATTATATGATCGGACCGTATTCGAAGGCGAGACGCTAAAATTTTACGATTTAAAAATATGGTGCGACATGGCTTAACGCTCTGTGTTCAGTCTATAAAATTTTGTAAGTCGTCATAGGGTGCTAGAAGCGCTCTCATTTGCTATCACCATGTTTTATCTCTAAAGATTCTTTATAAAAACTTGTTTGTGGACGAATAATAATTATCACACAGGGGGCTCTAACTGACATCTATTGGAAATCTATTCCAAGCGTCTTATTGCTCAGACAAATGTGAGTGACAAGTATGACAATCAATTTGTAGCTCGTATTATATTGTCGAGATAAGTAACAGTGCCATCTACTGGACAATGATTACACATTGCGTGTAGATTATTATGGTGGAACGATTGTAGGATAATCTTAAATATACTGTAGGATAACCTTTGATTTCAAATGCTAATTCTCGATAATTTGTAAAGGAATTCTTTATGAATAAAACCTTATGAATAAAACCTTACCTAAATCATCTGATGATTTAGGTAAGGTTTTATTCTAATATATTTTTCTTAGCATTGAAATAAAATTATGGTGTTTATAAACATTATATACAATTCCTTTGATGGTTTTATATTTTTGCTTTATACAGAAAACATCTGGCAACGAAAATAACACCCACACTCAGAACATTAATTTATGGATCTCAAAGAGAATTCCTGCGTGGACTAAACTATGGCACTCGGCTTGAAAGATCATTCTTTAGGCTCACAGGCTTAGCTTATATATTTCTTGCAGTATCTCGTTTTTAATCCGCCAATACGGAGGAGGCCCGAGCCCAACAGTGGGACATTTATCGGCTGTGATGATGATGATGATTTTTTCATTTTGAGGAGGCGTGTGACTTACCGTAGTACTTCAATATATGGAGAAGAAGAAGAAAAATCGGTAGGATCTTGCTGTTGACAGTTTTCTGTCTACAGCCGCGGGCCGGTCCGTCCAGGGTAGTACCACACTCTCGTAGCAGATCGACGTCTGAGCGACCTAAGCTATAGCTTACCTTTGCAAGGACCCTTGCAATACCAAGGGTTATACCCTTGGTATTGCAAAGGTCCATAAGCGGGAGTAACACTTACGACCAGGTGTTCTGCTTGCTCGTTTGCCACTATAAGTAATAATAAAAAATGTCATTTAGTGGTATCCGGGGTAGTATCTACCGTCTCGCAGAAAATCGACATCTAGACAGTGGCAATGTGCTGCATTGCTTCGTTGGGTGAGAACTGGCAGCCTAACTTTTTGAGTCAGTCTGAGGTTTTTTTTTGGTAGGCCATGAACCCATGGACCCAACCCATGGACGGCAGTAATACATACCATCAAGTGTGCTGCTTGCTCGTTTGCTACCAAAAGCATATAAAAAATCCTATAAACAGTAAATTCTCACCTTTCAATTAAATAATACAACTCTAGTTTCGTATATCTACTTCCGATATCCGCCAGCTGTACCGCACATCGCAACCCTAACGTTAGGCTTAAACAATTGAGCGGATATGCGCCCGCGCATGCTACGATTCGAAAATAGAACGCAATTGTGACTCGCATCCATTGTCGTACGAATTTAGAACATCCATTAGTAACGTGTTTTAAATTATTTCGTTCGTTATTTAACGCGTTTTGTTTTTGTATTTTTTTTTTGTTACCTTTTATGGTTTGCGTTTCGAAATCATTAGGGTGATGTTGGTATTTCATTTATCGATTTTCTTTTTGTAAATGGATATTTTTCCGTATATTTGTGACTTAGAATGTATGACAGTAGAAGACAGACAGGAGGCAGAAGATATTAGTAGAAGTATGAGTATGTGACTGACCATCATAAAGTTCAGGATTGCCACCAAGAAGTGCTATATATAAGTCAAAAGTCTGGACTGTGGCTGTAACTATCTGTTTATCCGTTCCTCAGCGTCATAGGATACTTGTAAAGGGTTTACTTGTTTAAATAAAAAGCGCCCCTTTCTCTTTTCAGCTCATACATATTCCACAGCTTGGCTCGAGCCTTCTTCACAGTGAGAGAGGGATTGACTTATTATACCACGCTGGTCGGCTTGATATTGGATTTTATATGGAGTTTTTCTTCTCTGGGAGTGACGACTAGAGGATACAAACAAATAATGTACGCGTCCTCCAGCCGTCTCTTACGATCACCCACTTCATAATTGTAAGAAACGGGGTGGCGAATTCTATTCTTACCCTGTCATCAAACGACTGGTCTGTCTTCCTTTACGTGATTACAATAAAAACATTGCGAAATGTAACTTATAAATGATATAATATATTTTTTATTGCTTATGGTAAACGAGCAAGCAGTACGCCTGATGGTAAGTGTACCTGCTGCTCATGAACCTTTCCAATATCAAAAATACAGCTAGGCCACTGTTTACCAATAAAAATCCACCTACAAATTTGAGCTGCCGGCTTTTTCGATTACCAAAGGAAGTGCAATAGCTTTTTTTTTGTATGTGTCATAGTTGTTAGCCTCAGATGGCTATGACAACTTTACCCGGACTGTGGGTGAGCGCTGAGGGCTCTCGACCCGAAAGTGCAATAGCACATTGCACATAGCACTCTGCGCAGACGTTGATTTATTGTGAGAGTATAATCAGCGAGAGAAAAAATCTATATAATGTATAGACATTGTAGATGGCACACGTCTCACATAAAGACGACAAAATGTTGATTTTCAATAGATATGGGTTTGAGTCCCACGCATAAAATTCATTTTTTTTTGCTCGTAAATAAGTTTTCAGAAAACTGTCAATAGTGTGACCAAACGACAGCTAATATTTTTTTAAATTTTTTTTTTAAAAGACTACTCTTTTATAAGTGAAATAATCCTTGTATTGCGGGCAACTTTACAAACATGCAATTAACGCAGATAAATTACACTTAAATTCAGAACAACATTTTGTGGATTGCGCAAAGTAATGTCCTGCGTAGGAATCGAACCTATGACACTGGCAGGTAAGGTCGGTATCTTAACCATTGCGCCATCTGTGTTATTAAGTTATTAAAAATCTAGATTATTAGTGTTTAGAGGTTTTCACAGAGAACAATTATTTGCTGGATCTTCAAATAACTGCTCTGCCTCTGTTTCTCAATTTATGGTCTTCAACTATATAATATTTGGAAGACCAAACTTAACTCAATATTTGGTTTTTACTGCTTTTTGGAAAATATATTTAGTTATAAAAAAAATATTGATAAAATAATGAAAATAAAGATATAGAAATTAAAAAAAGGTGAAATAATAATACTGAGAAAACCAAGGATCAAACCAGCGCTGTCTATATTGGACCGCTCGATTTCCCAACTAGGCTACGTCTATTCTTATTGACAATGCCCAAATTTGCCGTCAAATGCCAATAGTTTTTATATAAAGATTTAGGTATGTATGTTTTCTCTAAGGTTATCTGGATTTCTTTAGGTTACCAACCAACCTTCTGTGCCAGTGTCGTGGGTTCGATTCCTACACAGGATAATTGTGCGATCCACAAAATATTGATCTGAGTTTGGGTTTGATTTGTTTGCGTTAATTATATGTTGTAAAGTCCTGATTTATTTCCTTAGTACAGAGTGGTCTTTTAAAAAAAATGTGTAATATATTATACATTGTATTAGGCCTTAGGATTACTTACGATTTCACAAAAATGTGCACATATTTTTGTGAAATCGTTAAAAAATGAAAATGGCGTATCAACTCTAACCAATCCTTTTTAATAAAGTATAAGAGAATATAAAATATATCTAAAAAGAAACTTGTTATCGAAAACATTTCATACAATATAAAACTTTCAAACACAATAAAACTCAAGTTGCCACCCCATAGTCATGGCAAACGAAAATCGTTTGAAGACTATTCAATAAAAACTACCCACATAGGGTGGTTCGGCCCGTAAACGAGTCAATGGCTTACTTACGCACTCCTAAGTTTAGAAGATTTGTGAGAAACGGAAAAAAACAAGATCATAGTTACATCAAAGAAAGAGAAATAAACAGGGTAGACAGTGTTGCAACACTTGCAGCTTATATTTAAATTAAAATTATATATGAAATTCAACTTGATGTTTTAGTCTCGTTTAGATTTTTTTTCATAGCCTGTGGTGGCAAACGAGCAAGCAGTACATTTGATGGTAAGTGATCTGCTGCACATGGATCTTAGCAACACCAGGGCCACAAGCAAAACCGCTGCTGACTGCCGCTGCCGCTGTGAAGGAAGTGCTCTTCATAAACTTCGATTGAGGAATGACATATTATAGCGCTCGGGCAATATAGTGGCAGGTTTATTCCAGATCTTACATGTACGTAGGAGAAATGATCGCTGAAAACGTACAGTCGAGGACTGTATCGTTTCCAGGTGAAATGGATGAACGCTCGGGAAATATAGCAGCAGGTTATTCCAGATCTTGTATGTACGTGGGAGAAATGATCGCTGAAAACGTACAGTCGAGGACTGTATCGTTTCCAGGTGAAATGGACGAACGCTCGGGAAATATAGCAGCAGGTTATTCCAGATCTTATATGTACGTGGGAGAAATGATCGCTGAAAAGGTACAGTCGTCGTCTGCGGTGTAGAGTGGTACAATGGTAAAACGGTGACGGTGCACCAAGTCAGCCAGTTCCTCAGAGTTACTCTCGTGAAATTAGAAAGATATAATGATAAGATTCATCATTATCATCTCAGCTGATATATGCCACACTGTTGAGCTCGAGCCTTCTCCATAATGGAAGGAAAATTCACTTAGGTCAGACGTGTTGGTATAGGATTTTGTTTCGAGTTTTCTCTCGCATAGTTGTTATATGCGTTTTACATTCTTTAGTCGTCTGTTACGATCACCCACGGGAAAGATAGGGATGGTTAATTGTATTCTTACTCCGTCACCACACGGGAATATGGAAATGATAAGATTAGAAATGAGTATATTAGGGGAAGCCTGAAAGTGGCCCTAGTGATAGAGAAGATTAGTAGCGCAAGATTGTTTTGGTATACACATTTAATGTGGAGGGATGAAAGACATGTGACAAGATGTGTTATAATATGATTGTGGATGGATGTAGGAATTGTAGGTGACCCAAATAGATTGTGTGAAGGAATATGGTTATGAATGCAGTGAGTGTATATATGACGCCTGACAGGAGTATATGGGAGTTAAAAATATGTTGTGTCGACCCCACCTAGCACGGGATTAGGGTAGGGTAATGATGATGAAATAAAAATTGTTATCACTTTCGAAATGCAGTGGATTGAAAGTATATATATACTGGCAACATTACTGCTGATGGAAGTAGAATCTGCATAATATGAAAATGTTTCAAAATTGCAAATGACGGACTCTGAAATTTCGGACGTCATTCGGTATTTAAATTTCGCAAGACTGATAATCTTAGTTTCAAATAACAATTTTTTATTACTATTATTTAATTGGTTGAATTAAGCAATATATTTTATTTTTATTTATGGTTAGATTATTATTTAAAAAAAAAAATACGAGGGAGATTTGATGTGTAACTTTCTTCCGTCCGAAAGACACCCCGTTTAAAGAGTTTTTAGGGTGCCTTATCCAAAGGATAAAAACGGGACCCTATTACTGAGACTTCGCTGTCCGTACGTCCGTCTGTCACCAGGTTATCTCAAGAACGAGAATAGTTAGACACTCGAAATTTTTACAGATGATGTATTTCTCTTGCCGCTATAACAACAAATACTAAAAATAAATATTTAAGGGGTACCCCATACAACAAATTTGATTTTTTTACCGTTTCTTGCTCAATACTAATAACGGTGATAGGTAAACGCTTTAGCTATTCACAGAGTATTTAGTTTTATGTTCTCTTTAAATATAATTAATTAAAATAAAATAAATAATTAAGGGGGCTCCTATACAATAAAAGAAGTTTTTATAGATACGGAACCCTTCGTGCGCGAATACAACTCGCACTTGTTTTTTACGCTTTCACGCCTAAACGCTACACCTATTTTAAAAATTCTTTCACCAATAGACAGATACATTATCAGCAAGTAACATATACTATATTATATCCTCGTATTTGAACAGAAATGGGCATTATACGAGCGAAACCGTGGCAATCGGCTAGTAGGCTATAAATAAAGGAAATATTTTTTTTTGTATATTCATTCCATGTAAACATTCAATTATTTTTCCCTGTTCTATAGCCGGCATGTTGCCGACCCTTCACCCCACATAAACTAGAGGGGGTGAACACAAATTATGAGTGCACGTGCCAACAATATCCGTTGTTTTTGTGCGTTCGTCTGTCTGTCACGGGTCACACGCCACGAGTGATGTATACCACTATTCTGACTATGAATAAAATATTATTATACAATAGTTTAATCAAACTGATGGACGTGAGGTTTGGTTTATGAATTACTAGCCGACCCGACAAATTTCTTTTCGTTAATGTAAGAGCTGATTTCGATTAATTGAAATTATTAAGTTACTTTTTGTTATTATGATAATAAATAATATATAACTTTAATAATGTATTTTAATGACGTGCCGTATTCGCTAGGTACCTATCATCATTGGTCAGGCCAGTAGTACCGAATCCTTGACGTCTGTGGTCAACCCGGAAGTACGTCTTCCCTAGCAAAAGATCAGTGTGCTGAGTGTGAGTTTTGTCGTTAACATTACGCGCTCGACGACGTGCGCGTAAGCATGCCATTTGTATGAAGAAATGTAGTTTCAAAAACGCGCCACTAGTGGCGCTGTATATTTCTTCATACAAATGGCATGCTTACGCGCACGGCGTCGAGCGCGTAATGTTAACGACAAAACTCACACTCAGCACACAGAGCTCGAATATTGTCCACTGATGTGGATGGACACATTGTTTTAACGAACTGCACTTTGACAGATGTCATAACGAATCAAATTCATTCGAACATGAGTCAAATACAAAACTATTAATTTTGTTAATTAATAAAAATATATTAATTATTGATTTAATATTAAATAATAATAATAATATATAAAATATACAATAATTATTTATATATATTTTTCATGTAGTGACGGCGTAAGAATACAATTCAGCACCCCCTATCTTACCCGTGGGTGACCGTAAGAGACGACTAAGGAATAAAATATGCATATAATAAGAGAAGGAAACCTGGAAATAACACTTTATACCAACTCGTCTGACCAGCGTGGTGTAGGTCAATTCCCCTCCTAATGTGGAGAAGGCTCGAGCCCAGTAGTGAGACATATTGGAGCTATGATGATGATGATTTGTATAAATTCAATAATGCTCTGAGTTAATGTTCCCCAGTCACCGCTATATTAGGGAAAGTCTGAAAGTGGCATCAGTGGTAGAAAAGATTAGGAGCGCGTGAGTCTTAGTACGGACATGTAATTAGGAAGGATGAAAGGCATGTGGTAAGGGGGATTATCAATATGATTCTGAATGGACATAAGAAACCTGGGAGACCTAAAAAAAGATGGATGGGTTATGTGAATGAGAATATGCATATGAAAAGAGTAAGTGCAGATGTAACGGCTGACTAGAGTCTGGAGAATGTAAAGACGTGTTGGTGTTGTGAAAATTCTGCTTTCTGTAACTATGTGGATCAAATCTCTTCCTTTCCTGAAAGATAATAATAATATATTATAAACGTTTTATCCAATTTTATATAAAAGTCAGACAAAAACAAAAAAATATATAATAAAAATATACAAAACCGATTGCATTCTGATTTGGTGGTAGCTTTTTGGATTAATTTAAGTTAAAATGGAAAAAATCACAATATGGAACCCCGTGGTGTTTATGCATAAGAAATAATTTGAATGTGCCTGTCAGCATTCGACTTAGACGTCCTGATGATATACCTACTGATCTTGCCATGTTATATCATTATCCCACTTCATCATCTCAGCTCATATATGTCCCACTGCTGGGCTCGAGCCTTCTCCACACTAGGAGGGAAAGTGACATACTACACCACGCTGGTCCGACGTGTTGGTATAGGGTTTTGTTTAAAGTTTTCCTTCTCTTGCATAGATGTTACCATATATTTATATTTTATTCCTTAGTCATCTCTTACGATCACCCACGGGTAAGATAGGGGGTGGTGAATTGTATTCTTACTCCGTCACCACACGGATATCCTACTTAGAGAGACCTATCTAACAGTAAACGTCAATAGTAAGAATATATTAATTTATTTATCACAATATAAAAATTAAATTTTTATAAAATATCGATAATTTTACAGAATAAGTACACTAGTAGGTACATTTCTATGTATAAATACACAACAAAGTAATTAATAAAAAATTGTTCAAATAACTCCTTGTATTCTATTGTTGTTTACTCAATACTGTCGACTGATTGTTCTGCGACCTGTTCGTGTAATAAAGGGCTTTAATAAAGCAACGACTCGAATTTATCAATGGTAACAAAATGCCTTGTTGATTGACATGTTAGTTGCGTCTCTCGTTACATGCTCAATGCTTTTTGAAGTTTAAAATGATTGATTAAATTGATTGATTCAAGTTTCATTGATGAAACTTGGTTGATTTTAATTGCTTTATTTGTTTAGATTATTTTATTGTATTTCTGAATTATGATGGATTTTACCTCTTTGAGTGTCTAGAATTTAAAAATCCATATTTTTATTTTAAAAAATAGTTCTCTAATGATCCATTTGGTGGCTGAGTACGAATTTGTCTTCACCGTTTCATAATCTCTAGTATTGCATAGTTCACTAAATTCAGCAGTTAACTTGAGCTGAATGAGAGAGAAACCTTCAAATAAATCCTTCTTGTAGCGCATCTAGCCGTTATAGGGTAGGAGATAATTATTATCGTTATAGGATATAGAATTCAAAGCACAGATGCTGTAGTGGTTAAAGTACCAAATATTAATAATAATACAAATTAATATTATTCACAATACTTCATTCGCCATTTTCTGCTATGAAAACGGCAATTGCCTAGAGCGATTTGTAATATATTTTTTTTTTCGATTTGCTAACGTAAATATACCTTTCTCCGGTTCTATCTTTAGCTTCATTACGTATTATAGCCTAAAATCTTTCTGGATAATTAAGTTATTTTACACAAGATTTTTTTTTAATAGCATTTGTAGTACCTAAGTTTAATGCTTTGAAATATATGTGCCTGTAGGCTATGACTTCTAAGAATGACTTTTTTATTCGGGATATCAGATTTTTTCGTTTGCCTGTAATTAAAGGCAGTTTTGTTGCAGTTTATTTATTATATATATATATATATATATATATATATATATATATATATATATATATATATATATATATATATATATATATATATATATATATATATATGTATATATATATATATACCAGTAAATTGGATCGATACATCGTAGAACAGTTAAAAGTTTTTTTTCTATTCTTCTTTCTGATGAAACTTACTAGTGACATACATACATACATATCATCACGCCATATCCCTTGCAGAGTAGGCAGAAAGAACAAAGTGCCAGAGAACTCTATCTTTGCATACTTCACTCGCTTCCTCAACATTCATAATTCTCTTCATACACGCTCGCCGGTTTCGGAGACACTTGACTCCACCTTCCTTCAGTACATGACCGATCTGGTCTAGGTAGGTTAGTCTCGGTCTCCCGCTACCTACATCCTTCCACTTTCGCATTGTATATCTTCTTAACCAGACGTTCGTTCGGCTTTCTTTCCACATGTCCGAACCATCGGAGCATTCCCTTTCGCATCTTTACATCAATACTCTCTTTCATACCTACTCGCTCTCTTACGTCGTCGTTACGAATGCGGTCGGTCAGCCTAACTCCACAGATTTTCCGAAGATATCGCATTTCGACCGCATTAATTTTACTTTCATACTCTTTTCTGCATACCCAACTCTCGCTTCCATACAGTAATGTTGGGACAAGCACTGCGTTATGTATTGCTACACATGCCTTCTGGCTGCGGTGGTGGCTGCCGAGAAGTTGCCCCAACGCTCCGTTCACTATATTACCCGCATTCACTCTTCGCTCTATATCAGTGGTGTACCTTCCATCTCGGCTAAATCCACATCCAAGATATACAAATTCATCCACTTGCTCTAGTACATCATTACCTATTGTTACTCTTACATCTGTTCTGGCTTCATCTCTTTCAAAGACCATTATTTTGGTTTTGCCCCCTTAGACCCCTTTTCTTACAATCTTCTGTCATTGAGTCGACTAAGGTCTGCAGGTCAGTCACTGACTGTGCCAGCAGGACTGCATCATCTGCATAAAGCAGAGCAGTGCCCACTGAGTCGCCCATCTGGACTCCCACATTCATATCGTTCAACCTTTGGAGACATTTATCCAGATATATGATAAACAGCCTGGCTGACAGAACGCACCCCTACTTAACGCCGGTATTGACGTCAAACCAAGGCGACATTCCATCATCCAGCCGCACACAGTCTCTACAGCCCATGTAACTGGACTGCACAGCCTGTAGCAGTTTACCGTTAATACCATACTCCGGTAAAATGTCCCAAAGTTCCTTTCATACAACCGTGTCAAATGCTCTCCTCAGATCCACAAAACTGCAGAAAACTCTCTGACCTAGAGCCAGATGCTTCTCCACAATGTTGCGCAGAGAGAACACTTGATCAATGCATCCGCTTCCAATCCTGAAACCTCCTTGTGTCTCACACAATAAACCATCGGACACCATCCTCATTCTCCTTTCAATAATTTTACCATACACTTTTGCTGCCAAACTGGTCAAACGTATGGCTCTGTAATTTGCGCAGTCAGAACGTGAACCCTTGTTTTTAAACAAAGGCACGACGACTGCGCTATTCCAGTCCCCGGGAACCATTCCCGAGCTCCAACATAAATTGAGGAGCAACAGGAACGCCTCCCAAACACAGGAGCCACAAGCTTGATCATCTCGGCAGACACCATATCAATGCCCGCTGTCTTACCATTTTTCAAACTTCTTATCGCCCATTCAACTTCATACATACTGATGCTATCGGAGGATGCCGTTGTCGAATGTTGATCTACTAAACCACATGCGACACCGGCGCCAACCGTAGCATCCGCATACATATCGCCAAAATATTCACTCCATTGGCTTAACACGTCTTGTGTTTGTGTAAGAATGTCTCCACCTTTAGACCTTATTTTATTCATTCTGAAGGCTGACCAACCACACCGAGACTTCTTCACCTCCCTCCAAAAGAGTTTGGTGTTACCCTCGAAGTTTTTAGTCAGCCTATCTTCTGCACTCATACTTGTTCCATCACGTTTCTCTTTCACTAAGGCCTTGGTGTCATTCTTACATTGCCGATATATTTCTTTCTTCTGTTCAGTCATACTGTCATTCAGATTCAAATAAGAGACATAGTCCAGCCACGCTTTCTTCTTTTGCTCTACGGAAGCTGCCACTTCCGCATCCCACCATGCAGCACCATTTGTTTTTCTATGCTTCTTTGAACTTCCACATACTTCTTTCGCTGTATCTACCATACTCTCTTTCAATACTCTCCAGCATTCTTCAATGTCCGATTGCAGCTGGCATGCCATCGTCAGCCGTTCTCGGACACCCTCTGCATACTTTTCTCTTACACACTCTTCTTGCAACCTTTCAACCTATATTCTTTCAAGCCCTCCGAAGTGGGCACTCTCTCGCCAGTGCCTCCACTTTCTGAACAGACCACTAAATCTCGCAATAACGAGATAGTGGTCCGTATCGACTGTGGGGCCCCTGTAGGCTCTTGCGTCCAATATTTTGCTTCGGAGGCGACTGTCTACCAAAATTAAATCTATTATACTTTTCTGTTCATTCCTTCTCCACGTATACATATGGATGTCCTTATGTTGGAAAAATGTGTTTGATACAATAAGGTTTCTCTCCATGCATACATCCGCTATGAGCCTACCTGCGTCGTTCACTCTCTTATCACCAAATGGACCAAGTACGTCCTCATAGTCGGGACGCTTGGTCCCCACCCATCCGTTCAAATCTCCGCATACAATCACGCGTTCACTGGTTTCTGCCATATCCAGAACTTCCCTAACATTATCCCAAAACTTCTCTAGGTCTGATGCCACCGAGGATCCTACGGGAGCATATGCTACAAGCACGAATACCTTGGCGACACCTAGTTTTATACAGACCCAAAGAAGTCTGGGATCATACATTCCGTCATCCTTCACACCTGAGGCCAAGCGAGAGGACAACAGCACTCCTACCCCCATGCTGGCTCGATCGCTCTGTGGTACACCAGACCACAGAGCCATCCCGCCACCAGGAAGATCGCAGGCGTCGCTGCCCCTTCTCCTGGTCTCTGTCACACAGAGCACGTCTAGCTGTTTGTCCGCCATGACGGATATCAGCTCGTGCAACTTACCTTCCACACAACCTCTTACATTCCACGTGCCCACCCGGCACTTTGCTCTCCTTGACTCGCCTGACTGGGCAAGGCGTGATGGGTGGCGGCCCCCATCGCCGCAACTGCCGAAGTTCGTACCGACGGGGGCGGGTCGGTACGCGTCGCCTCCGGGGGACGCCCTAACCCGCACTGCGGTACGCATATCGAGCCGGATTAGCAGTCTAATTAGACTGGCAGGGGACGCGATGAGTACGCTCCGGACTATGCCCCCCTACTAGAGACGATACTCGAAATGGTAACTCGTCGGACGGGCCACTGATGACAAACGCCGAATTATGGTGTCCCGTTCTTATGGCGAAGAGGGACGTGTATGGCATGTTATGGGGAAGCTCTCTGACCCCTCAGGCAATACCTAAGATAAAATATACGAATATTGTCGAACTAAGATTCAGAGTTCTACCAACCGTAAGGCGTGAATGGTAAAGTACAATAATTGTACAGTATCCAGGTGTTGGCAGAATATCAGCGCTATTTTATAAAATAAAATAGCCATTGAAAAGCCAGAAAAAAAAAATAGCCATTCAAAGAGAGTATTGGTGTAAAGATGCGAAAGGGAATGCTCCGATGGTTCGGACATGTGGAAAGAATGCCGAACGAACGCCTGGTTAAGAAGATATACAATGCGAAAGTGGAAGGATGTAGGTACCGAGGGAGACCGAGACTAACCTACCTAGACCAGATTGGTCATGTACTGAAGGAAGGTGGAGTCAAGAGTCTCCGAAACCGGCGAGCGTGTATGAAGAGAATTATGAATGTTGAGGAAGCGAGTGAAGTATGCAGAGATAGAGTTCTCTGGCACTCTGTTCTCTCTGCCTACCCTGCAAGGGATATGGCGTGATGACATGTATGTGTATGTATGTAAAATAGCCAAAGCTGAGCCAATAGCCTTTTTTGTTTCTCGTTAATGTCAAGTATGCAGAGATAGAGTTCTCTGGCACTCTGTTCTCTCTGCCTACCCTGCAAGGGATATGGCGTGATGATATGTTTGTATGTATGTTAATGTCATTTTATACCAGAAGTTGTTTTCTTTAGTTCTGTTTATTTTCATTAGTTTTTAACGAGAACAAAATAAATGTAAGGTAACAAAATAAAGGGGTCTACGCGTGAATGTAAGCAAAACCAAAATAATGGTCTTTGAAAGAGATGAAACCAGAACAGATGTAAGAGTAACAATAGTTAATGATGTACTAGAGCAAGTGGATGAATTTGTATATCTTGGATGTGGATTTAGCCGAGATGGAAGGTACACCACTGATGTAGAGCGAAGAGTGAATGCGGGAAATAGAGTGAACGGAGCGTTGGGGCAACTTCTCGGCAGCCACCACCTCAGCCAGAAGGCACGTGTAGCAATACATAACGCAGAGCTTGTCCCAACATTACTGTATGGAAGCGAGAGTTGGGTATGCAGAAAAGAGTATGAAAGTAAAATTAATGCGGTCGAAATGCGATCTCTGCGGAAAATCTGTGGAGTTAGGCCGACCGACCGCATTCGTAACGACGACGTAAGAGAGCGAGTAGGTATAAAAGAGAGTATTGGTGTAAAGATGCGAAAGGGAATGCTCCGATGGTTCGGACATGTGGAAAGAATGCCGAACGAACGTCTGGTTAAGAAGATATACAATGCGAAAGTGGAAGGATGTAGGTACCGAGGGAGACCGAGACTAACCTACCTAGACCAGATCGGTCATGTACTGAAGGAAGGTGGAGTCAAGTGTCTCCGAAACCGGCGAGCGTGTATGAAGAGAATTATGAATGTTGAGGAAGCGAGTGAAGTATGCAGAGATAGAGTACTCTGGCACTCTGTTCTCTCTGCCTACCCTGCAAAGGATATGGCGTGATGATATGTATGTAAATAAATGTATTTCTTTCTTTCTTTCTTTATAAAGGCAGACTGTAAAGTGCAATGTCTTCAGATAGATACACGAAAGGAACTCACGCGATGGGTGACCAAAATCAAATCAGCTGCAACAATCATTGATGTTATGGAACTCTGTAATTGTAACCGTAGTTGTAGGATATCCGAAATGAAAAAGTATTCGAAGCTGTAATAGAAGTCGATATATAAGTTTCAAATTATTTGCGATAGAGGCGCAGCCAAAAATAAATATACACCATAATAATGGTAGGACCACGCTGTGGACAATTCTCTGTCTACAGCCGCGGGCTGGTCCATTCGCGGTAGTACCACACTCTCGTAGAATATCGACATCTGAGTAATGGCAATGTGCTATTGCGCTTCGTTCGGTGAGCGCGAGAGCCGGAAGCCCAACTGGGGTGAGGTGGGTTTGGGATTTATTATGATAGGCAGCGGCCTAGTTATACCCTTGGTATAGCAAAGGTCCATGGGCGGCAGTGACACTTACCATCAGGTGTGCTATCTGCTCGTTTGCCACTATAAGCTATAAAAAAAAACAACATACAACAAAGGCAACATATGCCTAGAAATATAGTGAAATATCGTATTTTCCTTTTACAATTCCTTGAAATTGATTTCTAATTTCGATTTGACATTCGAAATAAAACTGTTATTAAACATTTTACCATTGTCCTGCCGTGACCACGTCGCTGAATTATGCGAAACGTTAAAATCCGTAAAAATAGGTTTATTTCAAATTACTCTTTTTTGGCAGCAGCCAAACAGGTACACGCTGTCTGTTCTCACCGGGGCGACGAAAGGACGACGCGTGGCTCCTTAACGCACCTATTGGTAATCCCCCTCCATCGCTATTGGTCCGACAACTGATACCGAATCCTTGATGTCCGTGGCCAGCCTGGTGAGATTTTAAATTTCCCTAGAGATTTGTTATCCGTAACTAACTGATATTCCGAAATAATTTATTCTGAATATTATAAAATTTCATTGCCAAAATTTCATATTTGCAACATTCTTGGCAGCGATGACTGTTGTGTATGTTCTGCTGGTTTTATTTTATTTGCAAGGAAACGACTTAATTTTGTTAAACGTATGTATTGCTTCACAGTTCGATTACAAGTTAGAAGTGTTGCATGCATAGAAAAAGAGTACAAGTATACAGACTTAGAGAATATAAGATAATGTTACCATCATAAATTCATAACACAGACTATCTATGCATTTGATATCGACTAATTATACTCATTCAACAATGACCTATTACACAGACAGACAGAGATATAAGATGGATTATGGTTACTGAAAATGAGGATTCCGTACCAGTAACCCACCTGAGTGACGATAAAAAGGTGCGTATACGGCAGATTATGGATTGATGTGCCTTTTCCGTACTTCAGATAGGTCACCGTTTAGACTGTTTCCAAAAAAAAAGCGTGGTTATAAGGCCCCAGTACTTCCATCGCCTAGATCCCAAAAAAGGATATATATCTATTTATCCTCTAGAACTTTCTAAATAAAATCTATACATGCAAAGTTACCTCGTCACGATATTTTGGTAAGATAATTTCCAGCCTAATAGGATCAACCGAACCATATAAAGCCTTTTCAAAATGGTTTAGTTAGCCTTCCACATCGTGCTAATGCAGTTACCTTGTATACCACAGTAACGGCTACTTCCTCTTCCGGCGACGCTCTGTTAATGTTGCCAAGCTAAATTATTACATAAATTGTTGGTAAATTTGTGTACGTGATTTTTATGTAAATATTTAAGATTAAAACCCTTTTTTGATGTAAAGATTTCGAATGTAAAGATGCGTTTGTGTTAACCTAACGTACAGGTTCAGTTCCTATGTAGGGCAATTATTTGTATAATGGAAAAAATGTTGTTCCGAATCTGAATGTAATTTGTGTCCTTTATTTTTTTTTCTTAAAAGACCTGCACTCAGGAAATACACCTTGTATTGGAAACATATAATTAACACAGACAAAGTATGTGCAGACTCAGGACTACAGGTTGTGGATCGCACAAGGTATCGTTCTGCGTAGGAATCGAACCCACGGCACTGGCATGGAAGGTCGATATCTTAACCATTACACTATTTGTGCAGTAAAAAAATATATGCTTGTAAAGTCCCCCGCAATGCCAAGGATTATTTCCTTAATGCAGGGTGTCGTCATGAACTAATGATGAAGAGGGAAAAAAATTATTATAAAACTGTATATCATATAGACCTTGACCTTGACTTTATCATGACATTGCACTTCCAAGTAAGCACAAATATTAATGTAGGCTTTTTTTTTTTTTTTTGGGGGGTGGGCTACGGTCGGCGCACTCCTCGCACCACTCCATCCGGGGTGACAGAGGGGCGTAAGCGCGCACACCCGTAACCCACCCGTGACGTCGCCTTCGTCGTTGGGCCGACCACCGGAGCAGAGTGACTTGACGTCAGTGGTCGGCCCGACGGAATACCCCTGAGGAGTACCCTCTCCTCGACCGACATCCCCCCCTCGGGTAGGATGTCGGTCTTTCCTCACGCGGTCGGCCTCTCGGCGGGTGACGGACTAATTCCCCGATCCAGTCACCCGCGGCCTTGGCTAGGGCGGCATCAGGCGCAGGTAATCGCGCCTGCGCCGCCCCAGTCGCCGGCGGCGGCTCGCGCCGTCGAGGAGACGCTCCTCGCGCACGCGCTCCGCCGCCTCCTTCCGCGAGACTACTGCCTCGCAGAAGGTTGCGACCGCGTCCCAGTTCCTGACGCTGTCGAGCATCGCCCTGGCGATGGTCGGCAGCGTCAGGTCGGCACCGATGATTGCGACGAGTTCACGACGCTGCTCTGCCCAAGCGGCACAAACCTCGAGCGTATGCTGCGCCGTGTTTTCGTCGCAATCGCAGTGGTGGCAGGACGGTGTACTCTCCCTCCTGACGACCTTGTGCAGGTATTTGGCGAAGCATCCATGCCCCGTCAAAACCTGCACCAGTCGGAAGGAGAGCACCCCGTGCCGCCGTTCCAACCACTGCATCAGCACCGGCCGGAAGGCCTCTACGGTCCGCACACCGAACCGAGGCCTCTCCAGCTGGACTGCCCAACGGGCAATGACATCTAGGCGGGCGTCAACGCGCCAGGCGGTGAGTTCCCTCAAAGAGACCACACCGCCCTCCGCGCGCACCCCCGACACCCGCCGATACAAATCGGCGAGCATTTCCGCCTCCAGGTCCCACGCGGGACTCCCGGCCAACAGGCACGCTGCCTCCGTCAATATTAAAATATTAATGTAGGCTGATAATAACTTAAAACATACAAAACGAATAAAGTATCTTTATAATATTCAAATGATTATTCATACTTTGGCTGAAGGTCATTGGGAACAGGTACGTTTTCTCCGTACAGTAATAGGGAAAGCATACAATTAACTATTTCCTTTATTTCCCGTGGCTGATCGTAAAAAAGGACTAAGGAACGCAAGGAGATTAAATCTTTGCAAAGGATTGAAAAAATCGAAATAACACGGGGTCCAGGCGGGGGCCAGGGGTCGGCAATCCGCGGCTCGCGAGCAACATGCGGCTCTTTGGATGTGAAGTTGCGGCTCTTTAGTTCTATACGCAAAAAAATATTTTATAAAGAAAACATGGTTCTGAATTGATTAATGAGGATTAGGCACAAATTAATGTAGACAAAAAACAAATTGTAGCTCTTTAAAAACTTTAACATACATACATACATAGCCTCACGCCTGTTTCCCAGAGGGGTAGGCAGAGACTACGGATTGCCACAAACCACGATCCTGGCATACTTCCATCGCTTCATTCACACTCATAATAGTCTTCATGCATGCTCTACGATTACGCATACTCTTAATAAGACCTCTCGTCAATACATCGCCAATTTGAGCCAGAAAATTATGACGAGGTCTTCCCCTTGTATTCGTCCCATACTTTAACCTTTATAAATTCTAATTTATGGCTCTTCAGACTCAAAAGGTTGCTGACCCCTGGCCTATAGGAACGTGTGGTTACCTGCTGGTATAGTTACGTCAGGTTTTTTTATTGCATATGGCAAACGAGTATGCAGTACACCTAATGCTAAGTGTTGCTGCCACCTATGGACCTTTGTAATACCAAGGGTACAGCTAGGTTGCCCCCTACCAATGAAAACCCAACCAGAAAGTTGGACTGTCAGCACATTACCATTGACGTCGATCTTTTGCGAGAATGTGATACTACACGGGACGGACCGGCCCGCGGCTGTAGACAGAGACTATCAACAGTGTGGTCTCACTAATATAAATTTTTGAGAAAATGTAATATTAACATTATTTATATGTCAATATTGTCAACGCCGTATCCGTGTGATGACAGAGTAAGAATACAATTCACCACCCTCTATCTTACCCGTGGGTGATCGTAAAAGACGACTAACTACTACTAACTATGCAAGAGAAAGAAAACTCGAAACAAAACCCTATACCAACACGTCTGGCCAGCGTAGTATAGTAGGTTAATTTCCCTAGCCGGGCCGGCCACCGAAGGCAAAGATCGAGTACCGGTGGCCCGCTCGCACGGCGAAGAAGAAAGAAGTGTTTGCAGGGTGGATCCATGGGGTTGCGTGCCGCCTCTTCTGTCGCCCCGGACCGATTTGTCGGGGCGCGACCACATCCATAGTCCACCTTGCGGGGAAAAAAAATACCAACACGTTTGACCAGCGTAGTATAGTAGGTTAATTTCCCTCCCATTACGGAGGAGGCCCGAGCCCTACAGTGGGTCATACATGGATTGTGATGATGATATGCCAAAAAAACTCCGTTTGATTTATTTTGAAATAGAATACATGTGGAATATAAGCTAAGATCTAAGAAATTCATTTAGTCACACACACTTCTTATTCTGGTCAGTCCCTTGTCCACGACATGAATATATTAGCATGAAATGGCTACCAAATAAATGTATGTAAATATTTTTGTTTTGTATTGATTATTTATTTTAATATAATATCGTATTAGATACGTTTGTGTTATCTGATTCAAATAAAATAGATATATAAGTATTTGTGGTGACGGAGTTCCTTGTGTTCATCACCCAATTTTCTTAACTGTGGGTGATCGTAAGATATAACTAAGGGGACGTCCATTAATCACGTGATCCTTTTTTAGCATTTTTTTAACGCCCCCACCCCCTTGG
The DNA here is from genome assembly GCA_905163515.2 of Lymantria monacha. Classification (NCBI taxonomy): domain Eukaryota; kingdom Metazoa; phylum Arthropoda; class Insecta; order Lepidoptera; family Erebidae; genus Lymantria; species Lymantria monacha. The sequence goes on from LR991099.1 coordinate 26,312,908, forward strand.
TGATACGTGGTGAGGTTTAAGACTATGAAAACATCACGTGAATTTTTAGTACCTACAAAAAGTAGTAGTATTCTTATTCCCCTTATATTCTCATTTTTTTTTGCTTTTTTATACTTCGCAAAAATGTGTTTACACAGATCACCTACTTTAAACTTCATTCGTTGCCTGGCAACGGCAAGTCAAAGTCACACTACACGCTGATTTTCAGTTTAGAAATCGCAACGTTTGACGAAAAAATAAATACACGTGATATCTTACTGCACCTCCCATTCCCCTTGTGATATTTGGTGATTTTTGTCTAACCCCTCCGCCCCCTTCAAAACCTCACGTGATTAATGGACGGTCCCTAAGGGTTATAATATGCATAGCCCCGGGCTGGGCTCACGGATGTCCAGGAAGCGGTATCAGTGATCGGCCAAATGACAATAGGGAGAGAATACGGTGCATTATGGACGGCGCAGACGGCGTGTGGCCATAATCTACCAAAATAAAAATATGTATACCTGTCCTCACTTTCCTACTTTCCGGATAACTAATCACCAACATATTATATATTAAAACTTTGACCGAAACACGCTGCATCTTTTGGTATAATTATTATTCCGATCGGTTTAATAGCTTTCGCTGTATAATCGAACAAAAAAGCTCTCAATTCATTAGTATAGATATCTAAGCAAAAGAATGATAACTCGCAATAAAACTCGAAATAGTAGATCAACTTCTCTCCACTTTTAGAGGTGGTTCGAGCTACAGTGGGACATAATATATATGAGCTGATACATACATACACATCATCACGCCATATCCCTTGCAGGGTAGGCAGAGAGAACAGAGTGCCAGAGAACTCTATCCTTGCATACTTCACTCGCTTCCTCAACATTCATAATTCTCTTCATACACGCTCGCCGGTTTCGGAGACTCTTGACTCCACCTTCCTTCAGTACATGACCGATCTGGTCTAGGTAGGTTAGTCTCGGTCTCCCCCGGTACCTACATCCTTCCACTTTCGTATTGTATATCTTCTTAACCAAAACGTTCGTTCGGCATTCTTTCCACATGTCCGAACCATCGAAGCATTCCCTTTCGCATCTTTACACCAATACTCTCTTTCATACCTACTCGCTCTCTTACGTGGTCGTTGCGAATGCGGTCGGTCAGCCTAACTTCACCATAGAGATCGCATTCGCTGACATGAAGTGATTAAAATTCATATTTGGTTTTCTACACTCATATAAATTGGAAAGATTTGATTATTCGTAAAATTGTTTGTTAATTGATAAACTCAAAATCGATAAAATCAAAAACTAATCAACCGTTTCCAATTATTTTTTCACTTATTGCAAACTACATTCATCATCTGAGCTCATATACGTCCCACTGTTGGACTCGAGTCTGCTCTATAATGGGATAGAAATTGACCTAGTATACCACGCTGTTCAGACGTGTTGGTATAGGATTTTGTTTCGAATTCTACTTCTCTTGCATACATGTTATATGCATTTTACATCACTTAGTTGTCTCTTACGATCACTCACGGCTAAGATAAGGGGTGGTGAATTTTATTCTAACTCCGTCACCACACGGAGTAAGCATTATTTTGAAATAATATAAATTAAATATTATTTTCTAATAAAACTGATATCCATACGATAATACAAATAATGTAACAAGGTGTCAAAAAATGTTTATGACTGCACAGCTGCCGTAGTGGTTAAAATAGCGTTCCAGTGCCGTGGGTTAGATTCCTATGCAGGACGATACTTGGCGCTTTCCACAAACTATTATTCTGTGTCTGGGTGTAATTTGACTGCATTAATTATATGTTTGTAAATTCCCTCGCAATACAAGGATTATTTCCTTAGTGCAGGGTGGTTCTTTAGAAGGCCACCGAAGACAAAGATCGGATTCCGGTGACCCGCTCGCTTGGCGAAGAGAGGCGCATTGCCGGGCGGGTCTATAGGGTCGCGCGCCGCCTCTTCTGTCGCCCCGGACGGATCTGGCAGGGTGTGACCAGATCATAGCACGCGAAAAAAATTAGGGTGGTTCTTTAGAAAGAAATGGCACAATAGGTATTTTTAGCAACAATTACAGTCTTATTAGGATTTTCTTTATAACACCTCTATATCTACATCGCTAAAACATTAAAAAATAAAATTAAGTGCGTCTTAATACGATACTTATGCTTACTTCATTTTCACGTACTCATAGATACGTCCTCACATCAAGGAATGCTGTTCATACCTGTCGAGAACTAGTTGCTGTCTAGATCAGTCTAGTTTCACCCGCGGCGCCAACTGAGAAAATTGATGACTGCATATGGCAATGCGCTTTATAAGTTAGAATGTATGTTTCTTTCTATAAGTGTATGAATTAAATTGCATATTGTTATTATTATAACTGTTCCATGTGGTGACAGAGTAAGAATACAATTCACCAACCCCATCTTACCCGTAGGTGATCGTAAGAGACGACTAAGGGATGAAATATGTATATAACATCTATGCAAGAGAAGGAAAACTTGAAATATCATCCTATACCAACACGTCTGACCAGCGTGGTTTAGTAGGTCAATTGCCCTTCTATTGTAGGGAAGGCTCAAGCCCGACAGTGGGCCATAAAGAGCTGTGATGATGTTAAAGATGATTATTATTATTTTCTGGCATTGATTCATTGTATCTAAAGTTATGAATATTGATATAGTATTGTGTATATTTGACTGAATAAATAGCATCGATATGGTGGCAGGGGAGTTTGATGCCTATGACAGAATAATTCCTTTTACGATCTACATACGATTCTTCTGAGACCAAACTCTTATGGTCTCAATTTGGGATCATTCATTGTATTTCTTTTTTAATTAATAACAGCAATTGCAATCACTAAGCGATTGATAAACGTGACGATTTCATTACCCCATATTATTGGAGTTTTATGAGAAATTTCGTTTTATGATTTACAACATATTTAAATACAGATAGACGGATAGGCTAATAGCGAGGTCTTTTTAATAAGGTTCCTTCGAGAATTTAAAAAAAATATTAAAATAGCTTACCAATACGTTGAAGTTTCTAGCGTCGTATAACCGAATAGATGTTCCCACATGACGTAATAAGTTGCGGTGGCCATCGGTTTACGAATTGATACATTTCAACAAACTTATTACAGGGATCAATGGTCCGTTTCAACCCTTTTACGGTCCAACACTTTATTGAGTTAAGCCCTCAACTGTGCCATGGCTTTGGTCAAACTAAATGGATAGTTTGACCGTGTTATATGTTTCAGTAACAATGAAATTAAGGAGCCAACAAACAAAATTATTATAGATATTGATAGAAATTGTACATACATGCATTTTTGACAAATATATATGAAGATAAAGAGACGAGGGAGACGGTATGCGCTCAAAGACGGATATCTATCGCGAATCTGAGAATTAAATGTACTACAAAGCTTAAGTCTCGAAAAAAAGTTACCAACAAAATAGAAATAGAAACTTTTTTAGTTTCCACATTCACAACACGTGTTTTAGTCTCATTAAATTGCCAATTTTATATATGTGCTAATAAATTATATTCAGTAGTGATTTAAATTGAATATTTTGATTAATATTATTTAATGATGTCAAAGAAGTATAATTTCTCACACATAAGTACACGCACCCATGTATTTTTTATTCTGTGTTTATTTATTTTAAAGACTATATTTAACAAGCTTTAATATATATTGTCATGATATTTCGCCTCCCTAGTTATTAGCCTTTTTACTTTATATCCCTTTCCTTGATCTCTTAACGAAAAGATGCTTGAATGATTTATATTAACGAAATTGCTTTCAAAATGTTCCTATGAATATGGATCGCTGAACATTCCTATACATTCACTAAAAATGTCGTCAAATGTTCTTGAAAATGAAATTTATTGGAACGTTTTCACGAATGTCTATCAACAATTATAAAATAAAACTATTTTTACTGATTCTATCACGTTTGTATTTGATTTTTAATTTCACAATTTTTTCGAACACTTTACAGCGTTCATAGCCACGGGAGGACAATCACGGGACAGTCCTCCCGTTAATATTTCTAGGATTCCTTTTCTCTATATTTACAATTATTCTTGTATCAAAATTTGTGAAAGAAATAATTACTGAAGCTACAGTGAGTTTGTAAAACCTCTATAATATCTATCGAAAAAAAAATAACCCTCGCGTGACCATAGAGATTTTAAGGTATCCATATTAGGGTAAAATAAAAAGAAAACTAAGAAAAATCCATAAAATAGTATAAGTTTCATCATCATTCTCCTACTCTTGTACTATACCCCAATTACTAGAAGTTATTGGCAATAGTTTTATGACCGGCCGCCTGCCAAACGTCAACTGTCCTTGGGAATGCAATTGTTGACCAAACGGCATCAGTTGGATAAATTACTGAAATTTAGCATTTAATACGCTTAATTATTTATAAAATCCGATTACGAAATGAAAAATGATGTCGCAAGCGAGATTCGAACCCGCGCCTATTGTAGTGGCAGCACGATTGGGCCGGAATCCCAATAGGCGCGGGTTCGAATCCCGCTTGCGACATCATTTTTCATTTCGTAATCGGATTTTATAAATAATTAAGCATATTAAATGCTAAATTTCAGTAATTTAAATAACAAGGTTGTGTCATCGTTTAATACAATTCTAACTGTAAAGTTTGAAGTATTAAGCCTATAACAATGTGTAAACATTGTCGGGTAGATAGAATACCGTCACCTTAAGACGTAAATATAATACGAAGTGAAATTTGCATGTCCTACAATTAGTCGCGGTGGTGTAGTGGCAGCACGATTGGGCCGGAATCCCAATAGGCGCGGGTTCGAATCCCGCTTGCGACATCATTTTTCATTTCGTAATCGGATTTTATAGGCATCAGTTGGAGTTGGCCCAGGTCGTTACAAGGCTCTTAGTCATCTTTTACGACATCCACAAGCAAAGTAAGGGTTGGTAGTATTCGTAGCCGTTACCACACAGCTAGTAGTATTAGTTTCATATACATACATACGTTAATAGCCATAGCCGCTTATCCGTGTTTTAAACCCTTATCCTGCTCATGGGTGTCGTAAAAGATGACTATTGGATATGATATACACATAAGGATACATCCTTGGGATGGATGGATACATCCTTAGGATGTAGATACCGGGGGAAACTGAGACTAACCTACCTAGACCAGATTGGTTACGTGCTGAAGGAAGGTGAAGTAAAGAGTCTCCGAAGCCGGCGAGCGTGTTTGAAGAGAATTATGAATGTTGAGGAAGCGAGTGAAGTATGCAAGAATAGAGTTCCCTGGCACTCTGTTCTCTCTGCCTACCCTGCAAGGGATATGGCGTGATGATATGTATGTGTATACAGATAACTCATAAAAGGAAAACTTGAAATAAAACGTCAGACTAGCGTGATATACTTTATTTCATCATGATATACATTATTTTTTTTTAGCTTAAATTTCCCTCCCACTATAGATATAAGGGGATTTCAGCTCAGCAGTAGGACATGTATTAACTGAGACAATTATGTTATTAGAGTTAACATCGGTAAGCGTTATATAACGCTTCTCCTCTATATATACGTAATCTAAGGGATATCCCATGGGGATGATAGAAACAGGCTGTATTACACAATACGATTTATTTAATGTGTATTATTATTTAAATTAATGTCTGCCTATTATTGTAGTGGACTTTGCGTAATCAGCCTCGTTATATGTCTAGGAGACTAGACGAAAATGACGTAAGCTGCCAAAGTCTGAAGGATTTAGAGATTAGAATATATGTAATTTATGTTTATTGTGCTGGTAATGAGTTAAATATTATATCATAATACTGGTCAAAATTAATAACTAAAACTATAGTGGCTAAGAAGAAAAACACTGAACTAATAAAGAGTCGTGTATGCTCAGTTATTTGAAAAGTCATCATCATTCTTCTACTCTTATCACAATTACTTAGGGTCGATAAAATATCCGGGGAATTAGTCCGTCACCCGCCGAGAGGCTGACCGCGCGAGGAGGGACCGACGTCCGCCCCCTACGTCGCTCAAGGGGAGGGTACCTCTCAGGGGGTATTCCGTCGGGCCGGCCACTGACTACAAGTTCACGCTGCTCCAGTGGCCGGTCCAACGACGTAGGCGAGGTTCGTGGGTGGGTTACGGGTATGCGTGCGTACGCCCCTCTGTCGCCCCGGACGGAGTGGTGCGAGAAGAGCGCCGACCATAACCCACCCAAAAAAAAATAAAAAAAATGGGTCGATAAAATATGTACTCTTCCTTCACAGTACATATTGTAAAAGTTATTGGCAATAGTTTTATGACCGGCCGCCTGCCAGACGTCAACCCTCTTTGGGAATGTAATTGTTGACCAAGCGGCATCAGATGGAATTGGCCGAGGTCGTTATAAGACTTTTAGTCGTGTTTTACGACATCCAAAAGCAAAGTAAAGGTTGGTTGTATTCGTAGCCGCTACCACACGGCATTGAAAAGTCAATATATTTAATACAAAATTTAAAATTATTACATACATACATACCATCACGCCATGTCCCTTGCAGGGTAGGCAGAGAGTACAGAGTGCCAGAGAACTCTATCCTTGCATACTTCACTCGCTTCCTCAACATTCATAATTCTCTTCATACACGCTCGCCCGTTTCGGAGACTCTTGACTCCACCTTCCTTCAGTACATGACCGATCTGGTCTAGGTAGGTTAGTCTTGGTTTCCCCCGGTACCTACATCCTTCCACTTTCGCATTGTATATCTAGCTGTTTGTCCGCCATGACGGTTATTGGCTCGTGCAACTTACCTTCCACACAACCTCTTACATTCCACGTGCCCACCCGGCACTCTGCTCTCCTCGACTCGCCTGACTGGGCAAGGCGTGATGGGTGGCGGCCCCCATCGCCGCATCTGCCGATGTTCGTACCGATGGGGGCGGGTCTGTACGCGTCGCCTCCAGGGGACGCCCTAACCCGCACTGCGGTACGCATATTGAGCCGGATTAGCAGTCTAATTAGACTGGCAGGGGACGCAACGAGTACGCTCCGGACTATGCCCCCTAAAAATTATTTATTCTAAATAATTAATTAGTCTAGGCGATGTATGTATAGAACTTATTTGTGAGCGAAAAATGATTACCATACGTAGGAATTAAAGCCATAGCTATTGAAAATCCGTTATAGTTCTGATAGGTAACGTGTGGAACATCTTTTGTTAAGACAATAAATAATTCGAGTCACAATTTGGTACATACGTACACGCTTACACTGGTCTAATTGCTAAGAATTTTTTAAAACTTTTCTACGATTATTATTTTGAATATTAAATCTTTGTTTTTTTTTTTATGGTAACCAAGAGATTCCTCATCTGGCGAGGGACTTTTTAAATACGTAATTATCGTATAAAAATTATATTCAGATTCACACATCATAATTGTTAGATAGCACAAGCTATTACCCTGAGCGGGAATAAAATCAACAAAACTCGTTACGGTCAATATTTTAACCACTACACCATATGTGCAATTAAAATCAGATTTTTTTTACAAGCTTTTTATTAGCTTAACCTGTATGTTTGTAACCGACTCCTTTGCACTTGATTTTGACCCACTTCGAACGGTCAGATTTCATTTAAATTTAGTAGACTTATCGAGGACCGATGACAATGCAATAATTTAATAAGATTACACCATTATCCTATTCAGTTATTGGGATAGTCAGGATTAAATGGTTGAATTTAAGTTTCCAATTTCGAATTACGCGCCTAGAGGGCGCTACCATAAAACAGCACTCTCTAACAATAACAATATCTGTCTAATTCGTGACATCAAGGTCAAGCCAAGCCAAGCCACTGTGTATATTTTTCTTGTTAGTTTTATATTAAATAGTTAATAAAACTCGAGCTACGTCGTTCAATTCATCAGGTTAAGTGCCCAGAAAAGCTCAGAAATAAAGACAGTTTAATATCTAATGGTAAAATCAGTGATCAAAGACATTGAAGTGAACATTAAAAACGAAACGTAGTTCGTGTAAAAGTTTTCTTGTTAGGTCTTTGCGAAGTATTTCAGTATTTGAATTGAGATATCTATTTGAAAATGGCGTTAAATAATACTCTCGCATTTATCGAAAACCTGTCTGGCCATACAAATTATGTATACTTACAACATGACGAACTCTGGGATTGCATAGAAGACTTCTCAGAAAGTGTAGATAAGAAACGAGACGCTAAAGCTAAGACAAAAATAATACTCTCAGTCAATCCAACAAATTATGTGCACATTGAAATCTCGTGTATTGCCAAAGAAATAAGGAGAAATTGACAGGAATTATCTGTGCAGTCCTCAGGACAAGTAAGTTTAGACACTTATATATTATAAATTTCATGACAAAAAGGTGTTTAATAACCTGTTTAATAATGTTTTACATGTTCTCATACTAGCAACCTAGCAATCTGATATCTGTGAATCAGATTATTCAAAGTGGTAGCCAAGTAAGATTTACAAAACTGACTGTCATTATAAACAGTAAAAATCAGATAACAACAGCTAATTTATAATAAATAACATATACTGGCTGAACATGGATACAAGCTATTCACTTACTGGTTACGTTTTCATCAAGAACGGGGCGGCTGTTGCTTGGTACAGCCAAAGACAACAAACTGTGGCTCTATTTACTACAGAAGCTGAATTTATGGCAACTTGTGCTGTTAAAAAGAGGCCATGTGGATCAAACAGTTTTTAAGTAAAGAGGACTCTGTCTTAATTTAGATAACCAAACTGCTATCAGTGTCATTAAAAACATTAATTTTCATGAGAAGTGTAAACATATTTAAATTAAATATATTTTATTAAAGAAAAGTATTATAAAAAGATAATTGTATTAGTTTGTTAGTAGTGATTGACAATTTGCAGATATATTTATTTACAAGAGCATTGTTTAAAGATAAATTTCAATATTTAAGGTCAAAGCTTGGAATGTTATCATATAACATAGTTTTCAACTGATGCAGTGCTTATGTGTGAAAGTTAAAAATTAAAATGGTATTATATAACTTACTTTTGTATTATTATAATATTTAAGATCTAAGCTTGGAATGTTATTATAAAACATATGTAGTTACTAATGCAGGAATAATGTAAACTCAGGTTTTAATCGTTCATTTGTGAGTTATTGTCTAATTTAAAAGAAGTACTGGTTTCGGCCATCTTAGTACCATTTGTGACTACTTCAAATTTTAATTGATTGTTAAATACAGTCAAAATTATATTTTCAAATAATTTCAAAACATTAACATTTATATGAATTTAAATTTATAAATATTTGCACTTATTACATTTTTATGTAGTAGGTAAGTTGGATAGAAAATAGCCAAATATGAAACTGCTGAGAGACGAATTTTGCCATTGACATTCTGAGTTGGGCATCGAGCGTCCACAAGATTCGAGGTTGTACAGTTGATCATGCAGTTATTTATCTAGGCTCTCGACTGTTTGCTGCTGGACAAGCTTATGTAGTAGCACTTAGCCATAGTCTTCGTAATCGAATCATTTCATCTAAAGTTTTTCTGTTACATAGCATTTGGTATTGCACCTTCGATTATCAAGTAACAAGACGACAATGTAAAATTATTTGAATGAATTTTAAAAATCGAGATTTCACTATTAATACAGCTGTACATATTTAATGATTTAGAAAATAATTACAGTTACCAATAGTAGTCATGGAATCATAGTAGATTAAAATATATAAAATCGCGCTTCTGTATTTAGCGGAACTAAAAAATAGAAAATAAATAATAGTTTAAAAAACTAAAAAAACAAGCTTTTATATATAAACCAAACTAAAAAGTAGAAAATAACTTTTTTAATAATTCATGTTAAGGCAGAGTGATAAATAAGAGAAATTATTTTAATGTAAAAAAGCGTGGGGTGTTTTCTGTAAATATTTCGATAATGTCACTACTATCTAGTCATATGAGGCAAGAGTGCGGTATGGTAAGTATGCAAATCCATGTATATCAGTCCAAAGCGCACCAGGCACCCCTCGCTTTTTTACATTAAAATAATTTCTCTTATTTATCACTCTGCCTTAACATGAATTATTAAAAAAGTTATTTTCTACTTTTTAGTTTGGTTTATATATAAAAGCTTGTTTTTTTAGTTTTTTAAACTATTATTTTTAGTCTTGCGATTATTTTTGAGTTTTTTAAAGTTATACATTAATGTCTTTAGAATGTTGATATTTAATGATTATAGTGAACATTAATATGTATGTCTGTCTCGCACCATATGGTGACATGGCACATTTACCCCCACAATAATGCACACTTTGTCTCCCCCTACATGACACATTATGGGGCAGCGAGCCGCATTATCTTTCGTAACGGTTGACTTGTTTTTAATTGGGTATCAACCCTCTTGACAATATCATTAGTAGGTACGATGAAGTATGTGTTTGGAAAAAAAATAATTGTACTTTTAATTTTGTTTTATTAAAAGTAATAAATAATAAAGATATTCGACTCTTAGACTCTGAATTAATTAAATTGAAAATAATTATGTATAAACTTCGTAGATGAACTTATATATCGTCGCCTAATTGCGAGGTCTGTGGAAAAGTAGACGATGTATATCTTGGCGGAGTGTGTGCGGAACGAATCAGAGAGAAAACAAATGGTTACACACACACTTAACATAAATCGGTTAAACGTAGGTGTATTTACAGACATCCTGACTCAGCCAATGTCTCGTGAAGCTAAAATGATTTATAACTTAATAAACATTTAAGATTATATAATATGCTTTAAGTCTATGATGGGTCTGACATGAACTGCGTTCAAAAGACCCTATTAAAATTAAATTAAAATAAAAAAAAACAAACGTATATTGTCAATTCAAATCATTCGAATCAATCAATAAATAACATGAATTCGTCCACGCGTAAGCACACACGTAAGTACTCGTATATACTTAGGGTGCTTACATAAAGAAACAGGTTGCCGGTACAGACAAATCTGTGCTGATCGGTACCGATCAGTGCAGGGTTAACCCGCATAAAGGAATAGGTAAATCTGTCCTTATTGACAACAATGGTTCGTCGGACGACGACGTTTTACTTCTGGAAAATGTATATTTTAGGGTAGTACCACACTCTCACAGAAGATCGACGTCTAAGCAATGACAATGTGCTATTGCGCTTCGTTCAGTGAGTGAGAGAGCCGGAAACCCAACTAGGTAGGTTTGGGGGGTTATAATGGTAGTTCTAGCTATAGCCTTGGTTATAGCTAAGGTCCATGGGTGGCAGTGACACTTACCATTAGGTGTGCTGTTTGCTGGTTCGTCACCAATAAGCAATAATTAAAAAAAAATATCAATACTTCGTTATCCACATCCATTTTCATAAACATATACACCATACATACATATGCACCGGCAAATACTTAAAACCGTATGTCTCGGTTCAGATAGTCGGCACCGACAAGTTTAAACTGAATATACTGTCACATTGTTGACAGTATTCTGTCTACAGCCGCGGGCCGGTCCGGCCGGGGTAGTACCACACTCTCGCAGAATATCGACGCCTAAGCAGTGGCGATGTGCTTCGTTCAGTGAGCGAGACAGCCGGCAGCCCAACTTTCTACGGCCTAGCTATACTCCGCAAAGCTTCATCGGCGCCTCTAACACTTACCATCAGGTCTGCTGCTTGCTCGTTTGTCACCATAAGCAATACATAAAATGGTAATAAATAAATAATTATTATATTATAATTTTAATATTTTATCTTTATTTAAGATTTAAATATCTCTGAATCGGAACGCAACCGCCACTTTTTCAGTGGTGCGATAAAAAGTTCAGCGTATTTGTCTATAATTTACATTCTCACTGTTTTTTTTTATATACAACTTGACGATTTAATTAGTATAATCCTTGAAGGGGGTGTGTCAAACTATGATACACTAATCAAATCAGTAGAAAAAAATAGTACTTAAGTTTTGATTAAATTGTCCTACTGATAAGCGGTCAATACACTTGTACTATAAAAATTCGATGTAGGCATATACTTATGCGTGTGACATTGAGCTAGTAGGCAAATAGTCCCGCTCTCGCCGAACTCGCCGCCGCACAGCTGTACAGGTCTACAGGTACGGTCACAAACCTACTGATTTGATAAGAAACAAATCACTTTATCTCGGGATTGGGCAGAGCTACGAGTCTGCAACTAACTTTAATGCTTTTATGACATCAATCCTACACCCAGTTTAAGTTATTCTAGTAATAAAATCGGCACCCTGTATAATATAAAATCGCGAACTCCACAATAGGAACGAATTTGACTTATAGTAAGCTATTCTTTACGCGCGGTTTAGCGCGGTGTATAACATGACGTAATTTTTACATACATACATAGCCTCGCGCCTGTTTCCTAAAGGCGTAGGCAGAGATAACGGATTGTCACAAACCACGATCCTAACATATTACCTCCATCGCTTTATTCACACTCATCACAGTCTTTATGCATGCTCTTTGGTTACGCGTACTCTTAATACATACATATCATCACGTCATATCCCTTGCAGGGTAGGCAGAGAGAACAAAGTGCCAGAGAACTCTATCCTTGCATACTTCACTCGCTTCCTCAACATTCATAATTCTCTTCATACACGCTCGCCGGTTTCGGAGACTCTTGACTCCACCTTCCTTGAGTACGTGACCAATCTGGTCGTGGTAGGTGAGTCTCGGTCTCCCCCGGTACCTACACCCTTCCACTTTTGCATTGTATATCTTTTTTACTCTTAATCTGACCTGTAATTTTCACAATATATAATTTTTATCACTAAATTATCCCAAAACCTATTATCGGTATAAAAATAATTGTATTTCCTTATCCAGTAAATGGTCTACTTGTATTTTTAGCCAATTTTCAGAATTCTTTGGTTACATAATTTTTAATTTTAGTTCAAAGTATATTAGCAAATATTCACAAATATTTAGTCATCGCAGCGCATTCGGATGTGTGTGTTTATAGTACAGGTTCGATTACAGCTGTAAAAATATCTTGTGTTTAGTAATTTGGGGTGTTATTGGTGTGAACTGTGGCGTTTTATAGTTCCTGTTTTTAATGTTTAATAAATTGTGAGGTTTTGTATAAAGAAGTGGGCCACCCAAGTATTTATAGTTTATTAATGTCTTTTAAAGGTTAAATACCTTGCACTAAGGAGATAATCCTTGAATTTTGGGACTTTACAAACATATAAATAACTGACACAAATTACACCCAGACTCAGAACAACAATTTAACAATTGCAAAGTGTATAGTCTGTGTGGGTATCAAACCCGCTAAACTGGTATGGTAGGCATTGCAAGGCAGTTAAATTAAACACTATATTTTTATAATTCCGTATATTCAAGGAATTTAAAAAAGAAATCATAACGAACCAGTTATTGGCCGTTTGTGAGAACTTTCGATATTATCATCATAATCTCAGGTCATATACGTCCCACTGCTGGGATCGATCTTTCTTCATATTGGGAGGAAATTAACCTACGTAATGTTTTTGGTTTTATGTCGAGTTGCCTTCTCTTAAATATATTTTGTAAGCCTTATTATATACCTTAAACGAATATAATATAATATCATATTATATCATATTATATATAATATAATATCCCTTTATCTCCCGGAAGCGAGTGAAGTATGCAAGGATAGTTCTCTGGTTCTCTCTCTCACTCTGTTCTCTCTGCCTACCCTGCAAAGGACATTGCGTGATGGTATGTATGTATGTATTATATCCCTTAGTGGTCTTTTATGACATCTATGAGTAAGATTGTATGATGAGTTATATTCTTACTCCGTCGCCACCTCCATGGATGAGAGGACCTTTCTATCACCTAATTTTTATGATGCTCTCTAGCGATAGAGCGATGCTGATGATAGTTTTCTATCTCCATCCATGAGTGGGTTAGCTCGTCTGCAGTAGTACCACAATCTCACAGAAAATCCTTCTCTCTCTCTTTTATTCTCAAAGGACAACTTTGCGGATCGTACAATGTATTATCCTACGTGGAATTGAACCTATGGCACTACGACCGAAGGTTAGTATCTTAACCGATGTGTAGTTTTTTTTAATTATTCATAAATTAATTTCAATCAATCTTCTTAAGTTTGCAAAAAACAGTCGTATATTTCTCACAAACTTTTCATTTCAAAATGTATAGACGAATGTACAATCTTTTCTCGAACTTTTAAATCACGCGAAAAAGATTAACTAACAGAATTTTAAAGCGTAAGAGAATTCACATCAAAAATATATATATAAATAAACCAAATTAATTATAAAATTAATTAATTATATACTTGAGTGTTTCGTATATGAGAAACACATCTCAACATCTGGTACAATATCAAAGCTGTCCTTGTATATTTTACGTATTAATATCTCGATGAATTGATGTCAGTTATTAAGGATATTTTGACGTACTGTGTTTAATGAATTTTGATTGCACATATGGCGCAATGGTTAAGATACCGACCTTCCGAGCCAGTGGCGTGGGTTCGATTCCCACGTGGGACAATACTTTGTGCGCTCCACAAAGTATTGTTCTGAGTCTGGGGGTAATTTGTCTGCGTTAATTGTATGTTTGTAAAGCCGCCCCGCGATACAAGGATTATTTCCATAGAGCAGGGTGGTGCCATATAAAAAAATAATAATGGAGAGGTGGCGCATTTGTTTATATCGAAATTCGTTTAAAGTGACGCACTTTTCTTTGCTTTTTCTTTAAAAAGACCAAGTACTAAGAAAAATGTCCTTGTATTGAGGAGGTTTTTATAAATATATATATACTTATCGCAGACAAATTACACTCAGATTCAGAATAACACTTAGTGAATCGCTCAAAATAATGTCCTGCGTAGGGAATGAACCTTTTTTTTTTTATTGGTGGACTATGGATTCGTCTCGCCCCGCCAAATCGGTCCGGGGTGCGGAAAGGCAGCGCGTGACCCCATAGACCCACCGTAAAACTCCTCTCTCTTCGCCGTGCGAGCGGACCACCAGTACCCGATCTTTGTCTTCGGTGGTCCGCCCGGTGGTTTACCCTCGCGGGTTCCTCTCGTCGACGCCCCGACAGATTTCGCCATCGGGGCGTCGCCCTCACACGGTGGCCTCGCGTCGGGTGACCGGACAATTCCCCGGTCCGATCACCCGAGGCCTGGGTTAGGGCGCCATCAGGTTCAGGTATTCGCGCCTGCGCCACCCCAGCCGCTGGCGGCGGCCCGGGTCGCGGGAGTCCTCCCTGACTCGTTCCGCCGCCTCCTTCCGCGAGATGACAGCTTCGCAGAAGGCGGCGACCGCATCCCACTTCCTGACGCTGTCGACCATCGCCCTCGCGACAGCCGGCAGTGTCAGGTCGGCACCGATAATAGCGACGAGATCACGGCGCTGCCCGTCCCAGCCCGAACATTCCTCGAGCGTATGTTGCGCCGTGTCCTCGTCGCTACTGCAATGATGGCAGGCCGGAGTCCATTCCCTGTACACGACCGTGTGCAGGTATTTCCCGAAGCACCCGTGCCCTGTCAACACCTGCACCAGTCGGAAGGTGAGGACTCCGTGCCGCCGCTCCATCCATTGCATCAGTACGGGCCGGAGGGCCTCGACGGTAACGACACCGTGTCTAGGCCTCTCCAGCCGCGTAACCCAACGGGCGATGACGTCTCGGCGGGCGTCCTCGCGCCAGGTGGCTATCTCGCTCAACGATGGGGAGCCACCTTCGTCGCGCACTGAGGTAACCCACCGGTAGAGGTCGGAGAGCATCTCCGCCTCTAGGTCCCACGGGGGTGTCCCGGCCAATTGGCACGCCGCCTCTGTCGACACGTAGGGAATGAACCTAAGGCAAGGCAAGGAATTTTGGTATTTTAAACACTATGCCATCTGTGTAGTCGTTTTTTTTATGAAATATGTTTTTCGTATGGTGATGGAGTAAGAATACTAAGAGGCTTCTGTGTGTTAGCGGCTACGAATACTATCAACCCTTACTTTGCTCGTGGATGTCGTAAAATACGACTAAGAGCCTTATAACGACCTGGGCTAACGATCTGATGCCGTTTGGTCAACAATTACATTCCCAAAGAGGATTGACGTCCGGCAGGCGGCCGGTAATAAAACTATTGCTAATAACTTTTACATTATGTACTTTGAAAGAAGGGTACATATTGTATCGAATCCCTAAGTAATTGGCGTAAGAGTAGGAAAATGATGACTAAGAGGGTGCCTTGGCTGTGTCTGTCGTAAAAGACTATTAAATGATATGATATGCATACGATGGCTACTCTAGAAGTGATTAAGTGCCATTTGTGGGATCTGGTCAAGCCATATTCTTGTTTCAATGGGCTTCCCATTGGAGCTATAACTTAATAAAGATATTGTATACATTAAATTTTACTTAAAATATATAACTTAAAAAAAAAAAAAAAAAAATTACGTACCCGTCAAATTTCCTGTCGGATCTTCTCAGTTTATAGTTCTGATTATTTTTAAGTAAGTACTATATTAAGATTTCCTGTGGTGACGAAGTAAGAATACTAATCACCATATCTTACCCGTGGGTGATCGTACGAGACGACTAAGGGATATATAACGCATATAACATCTATACAAGAGAAGGAAAACTCAAAACAAAACCCTATACCAACACGTCTGACCAGCGTCGTATAGTAGGTCAATTTCCCCTCCCATTATGGAGGAGGCTTGAGCCCAACAGTGGGACATATATGAGCTGAGATGATAATGATGAAGTGCTATAGTACCTAAAAATAATAAATGATTTGATTTGATGGTATTACATCTATCCAATATGGGGTAAATTTGACACAAACTAGTCTGAATTGCGTGATAAATCTAGTAGACATACTCTCTTATTATGGAGGAGGCTGGAGCCCAGTATTGAGACCTTCACAAGTCATGATAATTCACGAAATAACACGCACGACAAATACTTTGTGCGATCCACACATTATTCTGTCTGGATGTAATTTATATCAACCAAAAATCTCTCGTCCTACACTGCGCTGTCCGATTCGTGGTCACCACTCGAGAACCTTTCTTCCTTAACGGTTGTCGCTTCATCGAGCGATGTGGCCTGCCCATTGTCACTTCAACATGTGACCCCCCAACTAGGTGGACTGACGACATTATCAAGGTCACAGGAAATCGCTGGATGCAGGTGGCATGGGACCGTGTTGAATGGCATTCTCTTGGGGAGGCCTATGTTCAATAGTGGATGTTTACGGACTGATGGATGGATGGATGGTTGAAAAATCTCTCGTATTACAAGAATTACTTTCTTAATTTAGGACGTTGTCATATTAAAAAATACTTCCTTAGCTCAGGACGTTGTCTTAAAAAAGAAAAGAATAAAGAAAGAAAAAAAATACCGAAGTAATTCGAACAAAGCTTATATATTACTATATATTAGCCTACAGGTCGCTTATATATTCAGTCGCCTGTAATAAAATGGATAGTATTAAGATATAGGTATAACAAGTCTTGTCGTAATTGTAAAGGGTATTAGTGAACATAATATCTCTTAGATCCCTTATATATCAAGTACAATAATGAATCTGTAACGTATCCCTTTGAACCCGGTCAGTGGACCCTCTAAATCAATCCGGAAACCCCTCACAAGATGTGTGTAATGGGTACTTGCTATATATTCGTGAAATCTTCTTGGCTCTGTATCTTTAACTGCCAAGTATAAACGGCCCCGTATGTTATAAGTATTTATTTAATAATTAAATAAAAGTTTTTTTACAGTGCTGTGATTTAGTAGCTGCACAGAGCCATCTTTTGAGCGTTAGTGCAAAAACGGTATCGTATATTTCGAATCGTCATATATTTTGTTAAATTCTATAAAACATACAAAGCTTTTCCAACTCAATAAATCCGAAACTAGAATAAAAAACATAAAAATCTTTTCCAACTCCATAAGCTCTCAATATAAGAATCATATCAAGATCGGATAAATATACTTTTTCTGTATTTTTATAGAATCTACGAAACTCTACACGAGAGGGCGCTACTTACACTAGGCCTAAATTTACAGTAGTAATTATTTTAATAATAAATGGTTCTTTTTTTAATTGAGTTTTTAATGGCTTTAGTATTAATAAATTAACTGCAAAAAATATTTAAAAAAAAAGCTTTTATTTAAATGATTTAAAAGCACGGAAATACATTTTAAATTGAATAAAACCTATAAAATTATATTACTCAATTTATATCTATATATATAAAAGAAATTTGTGTTAGTTATAACACTTATAACTCGAGAACGGCTGCACCAATTTTTATGATTTTTACGTTTTTGAGTTTGTTGTCGTCGGGAATAGGATATAGGATATTAAAATATGATAGATATTAATAAGCAAAAAAAAAAGACAAAATTAAAAAAACATTAATTGTACACGTTCATTTGTTGATGATGTAACCATGGCAACTGACAGCACACGTCATTACGTGGTGTAATGGTTTGTTTAGAAAATACCTACCGCGAAAAGTTGAAATTATATAATTTGGAAAATCCTATAGTGCACGCCTCATAATTTTTATATTATTTAGCATTTACTATTAGTCAATGCTATAATATGCACGGTAAATAAAGCGCCTTAATTATTTAATTGAGTACGATCTGGTAGTAATATTAATTAAAATTGCACTTTAAAAAAAAAACAAAAAAATATGCGTGCGTATAAACATACGTAAACGTATGTACACATATCAGAAGTGACACTCTGGCTAACTACTCTCTCTCTCTTTCTCGCCCTCTCTCTCTATCTCTCTCACTCGCTACCTCTCTCTCTCTCCATCTCTCTCTCCCTCTCTCTGTCTTTTTTTATCGCTTATCGTGGCAAACGAGCAAGCAGTACACCGGATGGTAAGTGTCACAGCTGCCAATGGACCTCTACCATTACAATTTACGGTTTTTAAATTAAATTTGTAAATATTTACGGTCGTATTCTTCTTGCCACATACGGAATATTTTATCCGACGTCTTCGCATATTTTTTTTAATCAACTATTTTCTTACTTTAAACAAAATAATTGCTTTTTAAAAATATCAAATAGGTTTAAACGAATGTTTTTTCTTGACATATGTATGACAAGCTCTTTTATATATATATATATATATATATATATATATATATATATATATATATATATATATATATATATATATATATATATATATATATATATATATATATATATATATATATATATATATATAGTTAATATTATCCTACAAGTGCAATGTGAGAAAAAAAAATCATTAGGTTTGAAAAGTGCTTGATTTTCATATATCGAGAGTAGAGCAAGCGTGCAACAAAATTTGACCGGTCAGATTTCGTTATGTGCGAGTGTTACGAATTTTTACGAATATTGTAATAATAAAACATATTATGTCTATATTGTCATCAACAATGTCGCGACCAACAAAATCAAATCTTTCCCAACAAAACCGTAACGCAGTTAGAATTCGAAACATAACGAACGTAACCACGGCAGAAGAACAATTTATTGCACGGGAAGACCGCCGCGTTAATATGGCCTAACTCCATGCTTCTTAATCACAAGAGTGAAGAGAGACAGGCCGTGCTGTTGACAATGCGAAATCGTTGAACAAATCTCAGAGATCAACAATTAGTTTATTTTCAACGCATATGAAGGAAAATGTCGTATAACACAAGTAATTCTTCGTCTTGCTGGCACGTTATTAAAATACTTGATTATTTGAATTTATATATTATTCATATTTATTCTTGATTCTCCTACTCTTATCCCAATTACTTGGGGTCGATACAATATGTACTCTTCTTTCATAGTACATATTGTAACATTTATTGGCAATAGTTTTATGACCAGCCGCCTACCAGACGTCAACCTTCCTTGGGAATGTAATTGTTGACCAAAGGGCATCCGATGGAGTTGGCCGAGTTCATTATAAGGCTCTTAGTCGTCTTATACGACATCCATGACCAAAGTAAGGGTTGGTAGTATTTGTAGCCACTACCACACAGCTAAAAATAACTTAATAATTTTAAATTAACCGAAATCTGGTTATCTCATTCATTAACTGTTAGGCGGAATGAAGTGTGCCGGGTCCGCTAGTATTTATATAAAAGCTTGATTGCACCAGTGGAAAAAGACTTCGTGGTGCTGTGCCAAGCACTCCATCAGCGCTTGCTGAAAGGCCCAACTAAATGCCAAAACAAACACACTCGCCCAGCCAGGCGGTCAGCTCACTGCGTGACTTGTTGTTCGGTCCGCCTAGACTAGTCATAAGCCAAGTTAGAGCAGGCACAATACCGACAAATTGGCAAAAATATTTTACTACTGATGGAGATCTAATTTACGGTAATCCAGAGGCCAGTGGGTAAACTGATACAGGGCATGATCTATGGCTCAGAGCCTCCGTTTTATCCAGAGCCGCTTTAAGCTTCCAGTGCCTCGAGCTGACTAACCATCTCTTCGGTGTTGAGAGTGGCCACGTGTGCCGTCTCACCTAATCATCATCATCATCATCACAGCCCATAAATGTCCCACTATTGGGCTCGGGCCTCCTCCCGTAATGGGAGAGAAATTGACCTACTATACCACGCTGGTTAGACGTGTTAGTATAGGGTTTTGTTTCGAGGATTCCATCTCTTACATAAATCATATATGCGTTTTATATCCCTTAGTCGTCACGTATGATCACCCACGGGTAAGATATGGGGTGGTGAATAGTATTCTTACTCCGTCACCACGTGGAAAGTCCCCTTCCCTAATAAGTAGACTTTCTAGTGATTTTGCCTTATTTAAGGTCACATAAGCTTGACCAGCAGCGAAATGCTTGAAGACTCGAACAATTTTTTTACCAAAATCGTAATTGGAACCTCGAAAATCTCCAGTATACCAAAATATTTGACGGATTGGAGCAATAAATTTTTTAATCAGCATTTTATTAACAACAATTATTTCGTCGATTAATAGATAGCTATCAAACCTATCCATATTGTAGGGATACTTAAAAATACTTAGTCTGCCATTTTTATGAGTCCGCCTTATTGCATCCAGATTTACATTATTTCGTATGCTTGTCAGTAAGCTTTTTCATATTATACTCATATTTTAGGAGTTTATAAAAATTAACTGGTGTGCCATCTTTAGGAGTCCACCATATTAGATTCAGTAACGTTATTCAGTTTTTTGTATTCTTCTCAATAAACCCTTGCATTTATTACCCATATTATCATCATCATCATCATCATCATCTAAGCTCACATATCCCCTTGCTGAGCTCGAGCCTCCTCCATATTAGGAGGGTAATTGACCTACTGTACCACGCTGGTCAGACGTATTGGTATAGGGTAGGTATAGTATCGAGTTTTCCTTTTCTTTTATTCTATTATATAACTACTAAAAATAACTATTCCATCTTTTGGGAGTGTGCCCTTATTGCATTTAAAGTATCGTCAATTTATTTCGTATTCTTCTCAGTAAGCCCTTTCACTTGTTGCTCATATTGTGGAAGTGCATAAAAAATAACTAGGCCGCCATTTTGAGCGGTGCGCCATATTGATATTGAAGTAAAATTTACATATTCTTATTTACAAGTCCTTTCGTTTGATATCGATATGGTGGCAGAACGAAGAAAACAGCTAGTCCACTATCTTTGAGCGTCTGCCTTATTAGATTTAGAATGAAGTCACTTAGCTCACCATGTATTGTCATCCAGATTAAAAGTAAATGCAATACAAATTACTGAAATTTAGCATTTAATATGCTTGATTATTTATAAAAAACCCGATTACGAGCGAAAATTGATTGTCAAGTGGGATTCGAACACACACCTATTAGAAATCCGTTCCAATCGTGCTGCCACTTACACCACCGTGAACTATTGTAGGACATTCAATTTTATATCATCATTTTTATAAATAATAATCAAGCATATTAAATGCTAAATTTTAGTAATTTGAATAACAGGGTTGTGTCATCGTTTAATACAATTCTAACTGCAAAGTTTGAGTATTAAGTTTGTAAAATGTGTAAATAATGTCAGGCACACGTCTCCTTAAAGACAAAAATATAATACAATGCGAGAATTGAATGTCCTACAATCATCGATATATATGTACTACGTACTAGATTTCGCGTTCCGAACATTTGCTTTGTTCGACTAAGCTGTACTGCAATCCGTACACCTTACTTTAGTGTGACTGCGACCATCATGGACTGTGGGTGTATACAGAGCAGCGTTGTTAATACGATAATTCGAATAATACCAATCAAAACTTGCACATGTGGATATGAATAAAAATTATTTATTTAACTAAGTAAAATGTTTTGTTGTTAAAGTGTACAAATAGGTAATAATATCGAATTAGCACAATAAAAAAAAATATTCTACATTTAAATGTCACACCATCTTTGATAATAGACTATAGTCTATAAAATATAGCATAATCTCTGTGACAGTTCTCATTAGTCCCGCACGCTTACGATGCAGTCCGTATTTTTGTCGATATAATTCCTTATTTTTTAAAGTTATTTGCTACTGCAATTGGAAAATAATACATGAAAATCTTATTGAACTTCCAATCAAATGGATGGATGAATCGATTATAAAACAATTTATGAAAATCTTATTGAATTTAAATTAAAGGATTTTATTTATTTTAAACTAAAGGTGTTAATTAATTCTTTTATTATTCGAAAGGAATACATCCAAGTTCATCGTCATTATTATCATCATCGCTGGAGCATTCCTGTAGGTTGATGATGAGTTCTTGGTCACAGATTATTTCATGAATAATCATGTTTATTTTATAAAAGAAATTATCTTTATAATATAATAGAAATAGTCTTATTAAAATTATAACTGATGTCTGAATACTAAATTAACACAATTTACTTATTTTATAGAGTAACCATGTAGTTTATATAGGTAATGTATTGGTTTTACTTGTTTTATAAATAATTAATAAGGATGTTATCGATTTACGTTTATCGAATGCCCCATCTCTATCTTATTCTCAGTTCAGTATGGTCTTGTACTTGCGTAAGCACCATACTTTTATAAAATGGTTACTAAGTATTTTAAAACATATGAGGTTACTAGTTATGGTGTAAATATTCATATTTTTATATTCATAATTCAGTTGAGATAAAACTGGCACCTAAAGAATGAAAATATAGGCGATATAATCAATTGTGGTAGGACCACGCTGTTGACAGTTTTCTGTCTACAGCCGCGGGCCGGTCCGTCCGAGATAGTACCACACTCTCGCAGACGATCGACGTCTGAGTAGTGGCAATGTGCTTATTGCGTTCGGTGAGTGAGAGAGCTGGAAGCCCCACTGGGTGGGCTTGGGGATTTTATTGGTAGGCAGCGGCTCAAGCTATACCCTTGGTATTGCAAAGGTTCATGGGCGGTAGTGACACTTACCATCAGGTGTGCTGATTGCTCGTTGGCCACCATAAGCAATAAAAAAAAATACAAATTAAAATTGTAATAATAACGCGTATTCATAATTACTTCATCGGTTTTGTTGCTATCTGTCACAGAGATCAAGCTATATTTTAAGGACTATAAAGCCCGCAGATGTTCAATTACACTGGTTGGGGGTAAAAATGTGTGACTAAACACAGACTTGACGTAGTGTCTAGAAAGTATTTTGATTATTTATATTCTTTTTTCCTTTAGTTTATGTTATCAGTTAATACTTATTTGTCAAAGATCAAACAGGTTGGTATAGGGTTCTGTTTCGAGTTTTCCTTCTCTTGATAGTATAGTAGTATATGCATATTATATCGTTTAAAGGCGACCTTTTACGATATCCACGACCAAGACAGGTAGTGATGAATTGTATTCTTATTCCGTCATCACACGGATATTCAAAACTATTGTCGTATGTTAAGGCAAAGTTTATATAAACATATAATAGTTCATTTTCTTTTATAATTTACTATTATTTTTATTTATTTAACTACTTAATATATAATAACACTTTGAAATAGAGTATGCTGTATGAGTTCTAATGAATCTTTGTAGGTACAAAAACTATGTCACTTCTGCGGTGTAAAGTCTATAGTACCACGCTTTGTTATATAACGTTGAACGAAACGCGTAAGTGCGCATGAAATGCCTACAGCTTACGACGTTTTGATCGCGAGAAAATTACAACTATAAAGTGATCTAGCGCTGTGTGCTTCAATGTTCGCGTTAGATTGCCTATTTATTCTTTTAGCGCTGCAGCGGACTTTAGTTTAACTGTTACCAAAATGGAACAAAATATTTATTCGGGATAGCTTCTCTATACATATAACTCTATGCCTACAATAGTTTACCGTGGTGTAAGTGGCAGCACGATTGGAACGGATTTCCAATAGGTGTGGGTTCGAATACCACTTGTGACAATCATTTTTCACTAGTAACTGGGTTTTTAGAGTATATGCAATATTTAAGCTCAATCAAAAGTAATTACTTTAAAATTCAGTTAAGACATTTGTTCTGAAATATACTATTGCAAATTAAATAAAATCTCGTAAAAATTAAGTAATGCTTTATGAAGCCTAGTTTATTCACTTTCGAAACTAACAATTTAGAAGGTGGATTATAAATATTTATAATTATTATTTCATTTTTGATAACCTTTTTCTGTGTAGTGAGTGAGTGAGTGTGTGATACAATTCATCACCCCTTATCTTACCCGTGGATGATCGTAAGGGACGACTAAGGGATATAAAATGCATATACATAGTATCTCAAAATAAAACCCTATAACAACACTTCTGACCACCGTCACCACGCTGCTTATACGTGTTGGTATAGAGTTTAGTAGGCTAATTGCCCTCCCAACGTGTGGGAGGCTCGAGCCCAGCAGTGGAACATATACGAGCTGAGATGGCTGGATAACGTTTTAGCTAGACTTCATTCTCCTCTCGAATGTCATATAGTTCCGTTCAAATTTCTGTCACAAAAATTGGGCATACGAAATTGATGTTAAAATACCTGCAGAATTTTCAACAGTTGAGGTATTCAAAACAAAAATCTTTTATATCAATATATAACTCTTTATATCAAATATTCCCTTGCATAATTAATACTACAAGAATGTTAATTACAATTCATCATCAGCATAAATCACAGCCCATAAATATCCACTGTTGGGCTCGGGCCTCCTCCGCAGTGGGAGGGAAATTAATCTACTATACCGCGCTGGTCAGAAGTGTTGGTATAGGGTTTTGTTTCGAGTTTTCCTTCTCTCGCATAGATGTTTTATGCATTTTATATCCCTTGGTCGTCTCGTACGATCACCCACGGGTAAGATATGGGGTGGTGAATAGTATTCTACTCCGTCACCACACGGAGAATAAAAAATTACAATTATTTGCTCTTTAAATTACGAAAAATATGTAGCTATCTCAAAAACTCGTTTGACAAAAATGGCGGTTTAAAATTTACTTATTAACATGCCGTCTAAAGGTTATATTATCACGTGTCTGTCAATCAGTGATCAAGCACTTTTTTATCAAAATGTATGAATAATATTGATAGGTTACAGTTATAGACGTAGTAAATTACTTAATTAAGGGTGTGAACTATGCCTATGGGTCTTTTAGTCAGCATATATATAAGCTACTAGCGGCCCGACCCGGCTTCGCACGGGTGAACATTTATTTATTAAACATTTTGGCATAAACGTACAGTAAATGCAGGACATACCTAAATAATAATGTATTTAGCAATAGTGTATCGCTGGCTTCCCTTGGGTTGATGTTTGAAAACAAAATGAGTAAACAGAATAAATGACATCGACTGGTAATTTTTAAAAACATTTCACTGAGGTTTAGAGTGTAGGTATACTAATAATAATTAGATACATTATATACCTACTATTACTGTATAAGTACTGATTATCACATATTTCATAGAATAAAAAATATAGTAGGTACCCCGATTTATGTGCTAAGTGTTTTTTTTCATTTATTTTTCCTTTTTGATTTATATTTTTTATTTATTTTAATATAGTTTTTTTTTTATTTGTGTATTATTTCTTTATTCAAGTACATCTTTTATTTTAAAGACTTTTAAATTTTATTACATTTTTATTTTAATTTTCCATTTTTACCTTAATGCTTTACTATACACTATGTTAGTAGTGGTATGTAGATGGCAATAAAACATATTGATTTTCAGGAGACCCTACTCGAGAAAGTGCAATATATAGTTGGCCATGAGAAAAGCACTCTTTTCTTAGATCAATGCCAACCATAGAAAAAGTTTGTCCCTAGAATTTATTTATTGTAAGGGCAAACGATATCTTTACAGTAAACTGTAATCTTTTAAAAGATATAGGACAATCCGTCGGTATCATCGGGATCCGCGGAAAGTGAGCAAGCTGTCCGGCCGCGGGGCCGGTGATGATAGTAGCTACAATCACATTGTCTCGCAATTCCATAACCAAAAGTCTTGTTCCATTACACATATTGGGAGGGCTTAAATTTCTCAGAGCGAGCCGCGCGGCTGCCTATTTCATAGATGTGCCCCTCTCCTGCACTCCGCCCCCGCCGCACCGGCGCGTCACGGCGGCGAATTAATTTTATTTCAATTTTATTAAACTCGTAATATCTTTCGAATGGAGTGTCCGATTTTAATAAAATAAAAAGTTATTTACAGGTATTTAAACAGCCTTTCTTAAGAAATCATTTATTTAGGTAAGGATTGAGGCAAAGATATAAATAACTTGGTCCGATAATGGTCGAAATTTCTATTAAATTTTAAATTGTTAAAAAGTAGTTCGTAACTACAATAGTTAGACACATGCTATCGCGACTTTTTTGTAGATATTGATATGTTCTTTAATATTGTGGAACATTTTTGGTTCTATTATCAATAGTTTTCGCAGCACATGCGATGAAAGATATTTTATGGGCGATTTTTTTACACCTTGGGTAACATTATTGTAATTTTAGTAGGGATCCTTATATTTTTCTTACAATTAAAATAGCCTATAATAATCAGTGATAATGTTGCATTCAAATGGTGAAAGAATTATTTAAATCGGTCCAGTACTTTTTGAGCCAATCATTACAATAATTACAAACATACTTACATACAAACCTTTCCTCTTTATAATATTAGTATAGATTATATATGAGAACTCTTCACCAATTTACAATGGCCTAAATCCGTAACTTTCACCTATTTTGCATGAAAAAAAGCTGTATATCTGTCATCGGTCGGATAAAACGGCAGGTAATCTAACACTAGCCATTCTGATTCAAATAAGTAGACCTTTTATAAATCATTTTGGCTTTCGGTAACCGCTAAACCCTTCCTATTCGAGTACAGACAGTAAAAAAGTAATAATCTTGGAATTTTTGGACAATTTATCTTTACACTTTATTTATTAAAAAAATATCTTAAAACTCATTTCTTCTTCTAACCGGCGGCGAAAACGAAATATTTTTTTTTTGCTTTTGGTGGCAGACGCGCAAGCAGCACACCTGATGGTAAGTGTTACTGCCGCCCATGGACCTTTGCTATACTAGGAGTATAGATAAGCCGCTGCCTACCAATATAAACTCAAAACCCAACGAGTTGGGCTTCCAGCTCTCTCGCTCACTGAACGAAGCGCAACAGCACATTGCCGTTGCTCGGACGTCGATCTTCTGCGAGAGTGTGGTATCACCTCGGACGGACCGGCCCGCGGCTGTGGACAGAAAACTACCAACAGCGTGGTTCTACTACTATGTATTAAGAATCTTTAGAAAATTAAACTACGAGATAATAAGACGAATGATATATTCCCGTGTAGTTAAAATATCAGGTAGGGAATCATCTGAGCTCGGGTTGAGAGCCCTCTGCGCTCACCCACAAACCGGTTAAAGTTGTCATAGCCATCTGCGGCTAACAACTAAGTCACAGACAAAAAAAATCATCAGGGCATGGATAAAAGCTTTTTTTTTTAAAGCTTATAACACCAATTGCGATCGCCAAATCGCTTCGTCCAAGCATGGCGATTATGTTGTTATGTAATCCTGTAGAAGGGCTGTGTTCAACAGTGGACGTCGATAGGATATATAAAATATAGGATATGTAAACATTGTCCGGTAGATGGCATACGTCACCTTGAAGACGTAAATATGATACGAAGCGAGATTTGCATGTTCTACAATAGTTCACAGTGGTGTAAGTGGCAGCACGATTGGGCCGGACTCCCAATAGGTGCGGGTTCGAACCCCGCTTGTGACATCACCTTTCGTTTCGCAATCGGGTATTTATAAAAAATTTAATGTTTATTATGTTTCAAGCTTCTCAAAATATTTTTTTCCCTCCTTTCTTATTTGCATACATGGTAAGTGGACTGAAAAATTATTAATATAATTTTTCAAGTATATAATCAAGGTATGATTTTTTTTGTTGTCCGTACATCGTAGTACAAGGAACAATGGATGGCTGTGTCGGGAGCATAACGTACAAGTATATTGCGCAATCGATATAGAGAACCTTACCCAAGCCAGCAGGAATCTGTTTTGTTTTTTTTTGTACACTATCATTCACAGTCTCACTTTATATACGCTGGCCTCAAGCCCCTACCACAATAGGGGGAAATTGATCTATTATATCACGCTACTCACACGACTTGTTTTAGAGATTTTCTTCTCTTCCATATAAGTTATATTGCATATGCGGGCAATTCCCGTGCTTTCAGGCGTACTATATTATATTACCTACTATTATAATCAATCTTAAAGCTCACATAAGCCCCGTTAAGCAGCCCCGTATCTGTAGTGCTGTATGGCTACGCTTATCTTAACTATACATCCTCTTATTTTTTGGCTAACCACTCAATTTTGCTTCTTGTCTCCCATATTACATAGGAGGGATGGATATTACATGGGGATGGATATTATATGGATGATATTACATGGGAGGGATATACATGTTGTTGGCGATGTCTAACGACACCGCCAATAACATTCCTCCGCCGGCGATAGTCTCCGCGGCCGTCTCCCTCAGGCGTAGCAGGGCCCCGATGGTTGAACGCCTCCTTCGAAAGCCGAATTGAGCGTCCAACAGATCGGGCCCCCACCTCTTCCAGGTGCCGGTCGATTTCCCACATCGTCCAGAAGCACGATGGGCCTGTAGGCCGACGGCGAATGCGGGGGCCGTCCCGGTTTTGGCAGGAGAACCAACCTCCCCTCTTTCCAGCACTCAGGGAACTGTCCAGACGCCAAACAGGCGTTGTACAGTCGCCTGAGGTGAGGTTCCAGATGCTCGAGGAGCAACGTCAACACCCGGACTGGTATTCCGTCCGGGCCGGGGGCCGTGATGGCGGAACGAATCCTCACCACAGCCGCCCCCACTTCTGTCTCCGTCACGGGCGGAACATTCTCATCGGCCTCCCGGTCGTGATCTGGCGAAGCTATGACCGGGAGCGTGTATTCCGATTGCCGCGGGAAAGATTGTGTATACCATGGATATAAAGGAAGTGAAAGTAGAAATGACATCTGATAGGATTGTGTGGCAGAACAGGACATATTGCGTCGACGCCAAGACACGGCACGACAAGTTGTATAGTGCTTTTCTCAAATAATGCGCGGTAATTAAAACTAAGTAGTACTAAGTAGAACTGTATACACCTTTCCACTCTTTTTACCATGTACATGAATGATATTATAAATTGCACTCTGGTTGATGCAGACATCATCAGCTACGCCGACGATACTGTGATAGTTTTCCACGGTGAAACCTGGGACCAGGTACATCGCACTGCCGAGGAAGGATTAACCGACATTGCTTCATTGCTCGATAACAACTTATTAACATTAAACGCCAAGAAAACCAAATACATTGCGTTTTCAAAGACTAGTATCGGCGGCCCGAGCAATGACTTCTATTTGAAACTGCACTCTTGCAGCTCCGTCAGATCTCAGGACTACAATAGATGTACTTGCACCCGAATTGAGCGCACAACCTCTCTAAATTATCTAGGTGTAACAATTGACGAACACATTAATTATAACGAACAAATCGCTTCTCTCGCTAACCGTGCAAGAAAAATGATATTCCTTGTGAAGAAACTTAGAGACTGCACGCCACCTGAAACAATGCGACAAATACATATATCTAGCGCTTTGTCAGTCGGTCCTTCAGTATTGCATCACGGTATGGGGTAGTGCCTGCAAGACCCAAATGATAAAAATTGAGATAGCCCAACGTGCCATATTAAAAGTTATTCTGAAAAGGCCATTCAGATACTCCACAGATAGCATTTACGGTGAATTCAAAGTCCTTCGCGTAAGACAACTTTATATTTTGAATGCTACGGTAAAAACACATAAGGTACTTTTAAACCGCGAGGACTTTGACTCTCTTACAGCACGCCGAGTATTCAGGATGCCAACTCCAAAATGGTACTCTTCACTTGCTCGCAGAAGCCCGAAATTCTCCCAACCAAACACCTACAATAATGTGTGCAGGCACTGTGCGCTCCTAAATTGTAATGCACCTAAATGTAAAAAACTGATTACAGATTGGTTACTTACCTTATCATACGAGGCGACAGAAAATCTTCTGGAACATAAATCGCCCTACCTGTGAAACTGTTTGTAACAATAATGCCACCCGTACCAGTATTTACACACACTCTCGTACATTCACACATACACATACGCAAACACACACACGCACACTTAACGTATTGCACAACCTTAGAAATAGTATATTACTGCAGCGGCCAGCAAAAGGGGCATTGATGGACGAACGTGTAAATGTGGGCCGAGGCGTAGCCGAGGCACATATACGTAAGTCCGTCAATTCCTAGTTGTGGCCAAGGCTTGTATAGTGCTTTTCTTAAACAATGCGCAGAAATTAAAACTAAGTAGTACTAAGTATAACTGTATACACGATGAACAACGAACAATATTTTTCACGTGCTAAAGGGTTCATTTGCTTTTTTTTTCATTATCAAACAGGTTTCTTTTTCAAGCCAGTTCGAAATTTAAATAAAACTCTGATAAGTTGCCTATTTAGTTACCATATTTTGAAGTAACAAATCGTTCCATTTTTAAAATACACGACAGATATGAATTTACAGATATATTTATTTGGCCGCTAAAACACGACTGATATGGATTTTCATACATTTTTTGCCGGCCGCTATTTGGTCAGTACAACAATTTCGATTTATCTCGAACAAGGTTGTCAAAATAATGCTCAAATTGCCAAGCATGTTTGAGAAAAAGTAGTTTTATTTCAAAAAGGTTAAGATTTAATTCTTTATTTATTTTTTAAATAAATGTATATGAAGAAATAACCACTCAAATTATTTCCCATAAATAACATCTTTGACAAAAACAATTATCTGTCATTTGAAACCTAATTTGTCTCACTGCGAGACACCAAAGCTTTTTGTCATCTTTTTTACCCCACCCGTGTGGTATAAAGGGATGAACGCACATGTTATAGGGGTTGTTTTAATTATTATTGATTTCTATTTTATTTTAGGAGTAAATAAACCGTTAAAATCTATATTAATTATTAGATATTAATTAATAGAAACAGATGCAACAGAAAAACCTTAACTGAATTAGAATACTTTTGCAGATTACGTAATAGTGATCTTTGAAACTATGTATCTTGGGTACCATTTCTACACACATCACAGTTTTAATTGATCTTCAAACACAAACTGATAAATTTGAATCTACATGGTGACGAAGTAAGACTGCACCATCCCTTTAACAATGGGTTTTGTGAAAGATCATTCATCATCATCCTAATTATTTGGGGTCGACACAATATATACTGCTCTTCAATCGTGCACATTGTTTAAGTTATTGGCAATTGTTTTATGACCAGCATCTGTTCATATATATTCAGTATCCTATAAGCTATGAGGCTTATAAATCTAATAACTTGCCTCTTCGTTCTTAATGGTTAGTGGAGTAAGAAAAGAATGGGTTTGTTTCATCACAGCCCATAAATGTCCCACTATTGGGCTCGGGCCTCCTCCGTAATGGAAGGGAAATTAACCTACCATATTGCGCTGATCAGACGTGTTGGTATAGGTTTTTGTTCCGAGTTTGCCTTCTCTCGCATAGATGTTATATCCGTTTTATATCCCTTAGTCGTCTTGTACGATCACCCACGGGTAAGACATGGGGTGGTGAATAGTATTCTTACTCCGTCACCACACGGATAGGGTTTGTTTATTGAGCTTAAAAATAATAGGTAAGTTACTAATTTTCTTTTAACATCGAGTTTCACCTATCTGTTTAGGATGAAAATTGTATTTTCTCCAATAAAATGTCTCTGAATAAATGTTCATAAGATTGCTGCATAAGATATGCTTGACTATAATTCATTATGGAAATTATAAAGTAATGAACATTTAGGCCAGGGGTTTTCTCAAAAATACAGATTTGAACCACACAAAATAGTTTTTGCACAACAGCCAACTTCATCGAGTTTTGTTTTGACTCCACCGTCCTTCAGTACGTGACCAATCTGGTCTAGGTAGGTTAGTCTCGGTCTCCCCCGGTACCTACATCCTTCCATTTCCCATTGTATATCTTCTTAACCAGACGTTCATTCGGCATTCTTTCTACATGTCCGAACCATCGGAGCATTCCCTTTCAAATCTTTACACCAATTCTATCTTTCATAACTACTTAGGTATTATAACATCTACTTGTAATATGAATTACCACATACAAACCCCGATCATGATTAAAAAAAACGTTCTTCGTACAATCATGCTCTTCATTCACACCTAATGACACCACTCCAAAGACAAAAACATAATGTTCTTCTTGAGAACAGATTGGGGTGTTAAGTGCTATTATTTTTTGTGTGGTAATACGATTCATTTTTAGTTTTAGTTTATTGATTAGAGATTTATTTTATTTCCTTTTAATTACATATATAAAATTACGACAGTCTCTGAGCAGTGTAAGAACACGGACTTTTACTTTTGGTATACCTTATTCTTAGAACCCTCTTTAAAGTGTTTGAAAATGGGCTTCGTAAAGATTTCTCAAATGTCCTCTGAAATTGCTTTAATTTATATTTACAAGCATTTTTTGCTTATTTATATTTTTCTATAATATATTCAGAATCTCGGAAAGGGTTTCAAAGATTTGCATGAAATTCAGTGTACAGACGGTTTCGGGGACGATAAATCGATCTAGCTAGGTTTCATTTATAAAGAAACTTCGTTATAACGTCAGCGTTTTAAGGCATTGAAACAATAAAACTAGAATATGAAGATGAATTGAGCCACAGCTATCAATAATAAAAATAGGCCAGTCAGGAAATCGAGCAGCATCAATTTAAAGTCTTTTGGTTCCCTTTTAGACTTTTACTTTCTTTTGGCAATTATTATTATGAAATTTTGACAGAAGTTTGCTTGAAACCCATCCAATATGCGAGGCCCAATATGCGAGGCTAGCTCTTTCGTTCATACTTTGCCACTGCCCAAATGTCAATTTTCCGCGAGAAAGTGATACTACTTGGATGGATTGCCCCGTGACTGTAAACAACTGCCAACAGCGTAACCCTACTACTACAAATATATGTATACAATAAGAGAGCTTGAAATAAAACCCTATTTCACTACAGCTGACCAGAGTGGTATGGTAGTTCAATTTTCTTCCTAGGGTGGGAGAGGCTTAAGCCCGAGGCACCTATATGAGCTGAGATGAGATGATGAGATTCACTAATAGATGATTTTACGAATTTGAATGGTAAAGATTGTAAGGAAAAAAGATTATTCATGTCTTTAAATGAATCAAAACTACACTTCAGTAAAAATAAATTTATGAGTATTACAATAATTTTTTTAATTTTCATTCTCAAAGAGTATAAAATTGGATATAAAATTTTGGAGTGATACTTTTGTTTTAATTATTTTTGAATTAATTTTTATTATCAGTTAGAATAAGCACTAGATAAGGTTGCAATTTTGTATTGTAGGGTTTCAATAGAAATAAATATTCTGAAAAATCTGATTATTTGCGAATATACTTCTCAATATAGCTTTTACGATGGCCGACAACGGATTAACGGGGCGCGATACGTACATGCTAGAGCAACCATGCTGTAACTAGACTGGACGAGAAAAGAGAGGATCACGTGCTGCAGCTCCATCCACTCCATCAGTACTGGTCGGATGGCCTTCAGAGGCGGACCATCGAACGGAGGCCTCTCCAGCTGGACTGTCCGTTGATGTCATCCAGACGAACATTGCCTCACCAGGCGAATAACTTGTTAAGCAAGATATTATCAGCTTCGCCTACAGCAGCCGGTAAATTTTTCTGCCTGCAAAATACAATCTCGTTTTGTCCTAAAAGTGTAAACCTGAATCGTGGCAGTGCTTTGGGTTCCGCTGCCACATCATCATCATCGTTTCAGCTCATATAGATGCCAATGCTGGGCAGGAGGGAAATTAATCTACCACACCACGCTCGTTAGACGTGCTGGTACAGAGTCTTATTTCGAGTTTTCCTCTTTTTGCACATATGTTATATGCATAGTTTATCCCTTAGGTAATAATCCAGGGGTAAGATAGGGGATGGTGAATTGTATTCTTACCCCGTCACCACGCGGCACACGCCCATTCCCATGCAAGACCAATACCTTCTGCAATTCATAAATTGTTGTTCCAAGTTTGTGTGTAATTTGTGTCAGTTAATTGTATGTTGATGATGACGATTTCCGTGTGGTGACGGAGTAAGAATACTATTCACCACCCCTTTTACCCGTGGGTGATCGTATAAGACGACTAAGGGATGTAAAACGCATATAACATCTACGCGAGAGAAGGAAAACTTGAAACAAAACCCCATACCAACACGTCTGACCAGCGCGGTATAGTAGGTTAACTTCCCTCCTATTACAGTGGATAAGTGTCACTAAATAAAAAAAAATAACAACACATAGTAAATAATACTGGGTGGCATATTTACAGACATGTTTACGTTCTGACAATAATTTAGATAAGATTTTTTATGACGTGACGACAATGTTGAGTCTTTTTTTTTTTTTACCTAAAAACACCTCTACATATTTCAGCAAACTGTATTCAACACAGAATAAGACTTATAATCCTATGAAGAAATTATATTAATATCTTATTTTGTCTAAAAATTTTATTTTACGTTTCATTTGAACTTTATGTTGAAAGCAATAATGTTGATTATTATATGTTTTATGGAGTATAATAATTTTTGTGACATTTGATTATGATAAACCGCCGTAAAGCTTGGGATAGGTCGTAATGATAAATGCTATATTTGCGTAAGATGACACAGTGACATGAAACAACGGACAACTTTGTTTTACGTTATCTAAAACTGTGAATTTTGTTTGTATAATTTTTGTAATCTTAATTCTTTAGGCTTGTTGATAAATATTCTTAACTCGCTTATTATATTGTTTGAAAGTTGGTATAATTTTTTTAAATTTGCTTGCTTGAGTTTGTTATAGATTTTTTTTTAAAAAGGCACCACTCCGCGCTATGGAGTTACCCTTGTATAGCGAGGTACTTTACAAACATGCAATTAACGCAGACAAATTACACCCAGACTCAGAACAACACTTTGTGGATCGCACAAAATATTGTCCTGCGTGGGAATCGAACCTGAGTCACTGCCACCGAAGGTCGGTATTTTAACCACTATGCCATCTGTGCAGTATTTCTTATGGTGGCAAACGAGTAAGCAACACACACAAGATGGTAAGTGTTACTGCCGTTTATGTATCTTTGCAATATCAAGGTATAGTTAAGATATAGCTAAGCCACTGTCTACCAACCTAAACTCACTTAAGTTAGACTTCCGGCTTCCGTTCACTGAACGAAGCGTAACACCACTACTCAGACGTAGATTTTCTACGAGAGTGTGGTACTACCCCAGACGTACCCGGCCGTCCATTTCTTTTATTTAAATTGACTAGCTATTAATTCGGTAGTTAAATTTGGCATAGAAATTCCATTTAAAAATTGATAGAAATAAAAAAAATCTGACATATATGGAAGCAATTTTCTCTAATCATAACGATAAAATTTACATGGAAACCATTTTTATTCATATCTCTGCTAAATTAATATTCTAGTTGCGATATAAAGCTATCAATTAAGTATAATTAAACACGCCAGTTCGCCTGTCAATTACTCTATATGCGTGTTCATATTTTTTTATTAGCGGTCACGTAATTTTCGCGGGAAAACCTGCAAACATTTATGGTATGGACTTTTATTTTTTATTTTATATAATATTAATTATACTTTAATCGAATACTGATGGATAAGAATATTTATTTATATACTCCAAATTAAGGTACAGTATTAATTAAACTTACAAGAAAAATAATGCTATGCCATGCTAGGTTAATAAGAAAAACTTCTTCATGAGAGATCATGAAGAAGTTGTGAGCTGTGTGTGAGCTGAGAAGCTCATATATGTCCCACTATTGGGCTCGAGCCTCCTCCATAATGGGAGGGTAATTGACCTACTATATATATATACCACGCTGGTCAGACGTGTTGGTAAGGTACTCTCTCCGCACCGCATTCATTAAAAGCCGGCGTCCCCCAGGGATCGGTGCTCTCACCAATCTTGTTCACGCTGTACACCAGCGATATCCCACAGCTTAAGAATGTGCAAACTGCACTATTCGCCGACGATACTGCCATCTTCTATGCAGGTCGTTCTATAGAGACAGTGATCAGTAATCTCCAACGAGCGGCTACCGCCCTAGATAAATGGTCTAGGAAGTGGAGAATTACTATCAACCCCATAAAAAGCCAAGCGATCATGTTCCACCGGTGGACGGATCGCCTACATCCAATGGCTTCCTTCCCTCCAATAACAATGTCCGACCAGTCCATCCCATGGACGAAACAGGTCAAATACCTCGGCGTCACCCTTGACAATCGTCTGTCCTTCGGTCCTCACATAAAGCGAGTCCGCGCGCGCGCAGCTTTAGTGTTAGGACGCCTTCACAGCTTGCTGCATGCCAAAGCCAAGCTATCACTTAGTAGTAAAGTTAGATTATACACCGCTTGCGTACGTCCCATCATGACGTACGCTAGCGTTGTGTTTACACAAGCGAAACCCTTCCGGTTACACCGTTTGCAAACATTACAGAATAGGTTCATGCGCCGTGCGACGGGAGCACCGTGGTATATGCGCAATGTGGATCTTCACATAGATCTCGGCCTGCCGACCATCCGGCAGTACATGAAGCAGTGCTCTCGCCGCTACTTCGACTCTGCCGCCACTCACCCTAATCCCATAGTGGTTAGGGCGTCTAGTTATACCCCTTCAAAAATTTCCGCGATCCGTCAACCGCGATTAATACTCGACGAACCCGACGACATTATCACGCTCGCCCAAACGGAGGCATACACAGCCCGCGCGGCCCTGACAAATAATTATCCACGATTCCGTCCTCGCCGTCGAGGTCGGAAGTCGTGTCGCGTTCAAATCTTAAACGTGGGAGAACCCACTTTGCCAGCGACCCCCCGAGCCGAGGTCCGTGCCCCACAGGGGGTGCCCTCGGGAACGGTCGCTTAACTTTTACGGGTTGAGAGCCCTCAGCGCTCACCCACAGTCCGGGTAAAGTTGTCATAGCCATCTGAGGCTAACAACTAAGACACACAAAAAAAAAAAAAAAAAACGTGTTGGTATAGGGTTTTGTTTCGAGTTTCTTCTTCTCTCGCATAGATATTATTTGCGTCTTATATCCCTTAGTCATCTCGTACGATCACTCACGGGTAAGATAGGGGGTGGTGAATTGTATTCTTACTCCGTCACCACACGGAAAACTTCTTACTAACTTCTTAAGAGTGATATAATGATGTTCACTTGTGGGATTCGAATCGGTTATCCGTTACAGTTAGAATGAATTGTCAATAGGTGATACATAATCCGTTCCAATTGGAACAGATTTCTTATAGGTGTGGGTTTGTGTCTTACATGTAACAATAATTTTTCACTAGTAAAAAGTTTTTTTAAATATGAATTCTGTCACCAATATTAACAATTACCATCAATAACGTTTATAATATACCCTAAGAAATTAATTAATCATATTGAATATTGAGAAGCTGTGTGGTAGCGGCAACGAATACTACCAGCCCTTACTTTGCTCTTGGATTAAGAGCCTAATAACGACCTGGGCCAACTCCATCTGATGCCATTTGGTCAACAATTACATTCCCAAGGAGGGTTGACGTCTGGCAGGCAGTTGGTTATAAAACTATTGCCAATAACTTTTACAATATTTATACTATGAAAGAATAGTAGATATTGTATCGACCCCAAGCAATTGGGATAAGAGTAAGAGAATGATGATGATTGATTTTTGAGAAACTATCACTGCTGGAAGCAGGCCTCTTCTACAATACAAAGGAAATTGACCTACTATGCCACGCTGAGTAAACAAACGGGTTTGTATAGAGTCTTATTTCTTTACTCTTGCGTAGATGTTATACCTATGCATATTATAATTCCTTAGTCGTTGAAAGTGGACATGATGGAAATAATTGCTTGTAAAAAGTAATAAAATTAATGTAATTAGATATTTTTGACACGTATTTTCCCCGCGCGCCGCCATTAGATAATAAAATTACAATATGGCGGTCGTTCTAACAGCTGATTGTCATCAACTCAACGATATTAATCGATGCGGATTGTTTATTGTTTACAATAACGCTAATAATCGCTATTTGATGACAGCTACTAATAATTAAACTCCTTATATTCCTCGTGGGTGTTATAAAAGAGGACTAAGAGCTTTATATTGACTTAAACCAGCTCCATCTAATGGCGACTAGTTAATGAATATATTCTCGAGAAGTTTTGATGTTAGGTAAGCGCCTGAATGTAAAACTATTACCAAAACTTTGGTAATATGTATGATGGAAGAAGAGTAAATATTGCGTTGACCCCAAATAATGGTGAAGTAATAACAATAGGTTCAAATTCATAGATGGTTTATTTACCAAACATTTGAGATGTTTCTTAGGTATTCTAATTTAGTCTAGATAGTAAAAATTCTTCATCTTTATCGTCCCACCTCATATACGTCGTACAGGGAACCTCCTCCGCGAGAGAGAATTTGACCTACTATACTACGCTGGTCAGATAGGGATATATGGTTTTATTACGAGTATTCCTTCTCTTGCATAGATGGTCTTTTTTTTTTAATTTTTTCTTTCTTTTTTTTAAAAGACACCAACCCTGCACTAAGGAAATAATCCTTGTATTGCGGTGGACTTTACAAACATGCAATTAACGCAGACAAATTACACCCAGACTCAGAACAACGCTATGTGGATCGCACAAAGTATTGTCCTGCGTGGGAATCGAACCCGCGACACTGGCACGGAAGGTCGGTATCTTAACCACTAGGCCATCTGTGCAGTCAATGTTATACGTATATCCCTTCATCATCTCTTATGATGTCCACTGTCCAGATGGGTGAGGGTGATTAGTATTTTTACTCCTTTATCACACGGATGAAGAGTTAGATAATTATAAACAATTAAAACCTGCAGCGTATCTCTTGATAAAATATCTTTAATACTTACCTATCATCATCACCATTCTCCTACTCTTATCCTAATTAGGTACTTGGAGTCGACGCAATACACGTACTCGTATTGTAAAAGTTATTAGGAATAGTTTTATGACTGACCATCTATCTGACGTCAATCCTCCTTGGGAATGTAATTGTTGACCAAATAGTATCAGGTAGTGTTGACCAAGGTCGATATAAGTCGTCTTTTACGACATCCACGAGCAAAGTAAGGGTTGGTGGTATGTATAGTCACTATCACATAGCGAACTACTTATCAAGTATAGTAAATTTAATAGTGTTAGGACCACGCTGTGGATAGTTCTGTTCTGTCTACAGTCGCGGGCCGGTCCGTCCGGGGTAGTACCACACTCTCGCGGAAGGTTGACGCCTGAGTAATGGCAATGTGCTATTGCGCTTCGTTTGGTGAGCGAGAGAGCCGGAAGCCCAACTGGGGTGGGTTTGGGGATTGTATTGGTAGGCAGCGGCCTAGCTATACCTTTGGTATTGCAAAGGTCCATGGACGGCAGTGACACTTACCATCAGGTATGCTGTCAGCTCGTTCGCCGCCATAAGCAATTAAAAAAAAAATAATGTAATCGGTTTTATAAATAAAAAAAAATTGTTAAAAAAAAAACAATTTTTACTGTTAATTTTTTTTCTCAAACATGCTTGGAAATTTGACCATTATTTTGACAACCTTCTTCGAGATATTTCGAATTTGCTGTACTGACCAAATACACGCGAGCAGCGGCCGGCAAAAAATGTATGAAAATCCATATTTGTCGTGTTTTAGCGGCCAAATAAATATATATGTAAATTCATATCTATCGTGTATTTCAAAAAAGGAACGATTTGATACTTCAAAATATGGTAACGAAAAGGCAAAACTTATCAAGAGTTTTATTTAAATTTCGAACTGGCTTGAAAAAGAAACCTGTTTAATAATGAAAAAAAATAAACAAATTAACCCTTTGCACGTGACAAATGTTGTTCGTTGTTCGTCATGTATACAGTTCTACTTAGAACTACCTGGTTTTAATTACCGCGCATTATTTGAGAAAATCACTATACAAGCCTTGGCCACAACTAGGAATTGATGGACTTACGTATGTGTGTTTACACGTTCGTCCATCAATGCCTCTTTTGCTGGCCGCTGCAGTAATGTACTATTATGTACCTTAAACCTTCAACAAGGCCCAAGGAGGCCTCGGTGCTATAGATAATATTAATACAATATGTATTCTATGTGCTTGAACGGCATACATCGACTATACTCGTGTTACACAACAGTAGTAAATCCGTTGTACGTAAATCATAGATTCTGTTGAAACAATGGCGGTTGTCGCTTATCGTAGATTAACTGCCGTCTTCTCTTGATCGTTAAACTATTGAAGGTGTGTACGACCACACAACGAGTTCCGCGTTCCAGTTTCGTATTGGTTATACGCTTTTTTTTATATTTTTTTTGTTCTGTAATTTGAAAATGGAACGTTTGTGTTTGCTGCCTGTGTAGTTGAAATTAGGTTATTGATACATAACAATGATTTTAAACAAATACTGCCATAGTAAATATATACCGTTGTTGGTATGATTTTTATTTTGACTTATTTTATATTTAATGAAATTAATAATTGGTGATGGAGTAAGAATACAATCCACCACCTCATCTTACACGTGGATGATCGTAAGAGGCAACTAAGGGATATAAAACGCATAACATCTATGCAAGAGAAGGTAAACTCGAAACAAAACCCTAGGTCGGTCGAGGCCTCGGGTGATCGGACCGGGGAATTGTCCGGTCACCCGACGTGAGGCCACCGCGTGAGGGCGACGCCCCGACAATCTTCGGGGCGTCGACGAGAGGAACCCGCGAGATTAAACCGCTGGGCGGGCCACCGAAGTCAAAAATCGGGTACCGGTGGTCCGCTCGCACGGCGAAGAGAGAGGAGTTTTACGGTGGGTCTATGGGGTCACGCGCCGCCTTTCCGTCACCCCGGACCGATTCGGCGGGGCGAGACGCATCCATAGTCCACCAAAAAATAAAAAAAAAGGTCGGTCGGTGACGGTAGATCAATTTCCCTCCCATTACGGAGGAGGTTTGAGCCCAATATTAGGACATATATGAGCTGAGATGATGAGATTAAGGGACATGCTTTTGTGTGGTAATAGTTTTAAAATAGATTTCTAACTACTTCTTCGGACTAATTTCAATACATCTTCCTTCCACTGTAACTCATGTAATTCTTGCAAGTAGGTACTCTTGCAAGCGATTTTGT
This sequence comes from Lymantria monacha, assembly GCA_905163515.2. Classification (NCBI taxonomy): domain Eukaryota; kingdom Metazoa; phylum Arthropoda; class Insecta; order Lepidoptera; family Erebidae; genus Lymantria; species Lymantria monacha. The sequence goes on from LR991099.1 coordinate 26,354,852, forward strand.
AAATACTTTCGGAGAAGTAGGCACTCTTGTTAGTCAGGATCCACAGTGGTTAGGCACGGCAACTAGTCCTTCAGGGTAACGTAGGTACCTACTTGCCAGACACGGGGTCTTCGGTAAGTACCTGCACGGGATCGGACGGGAAGAGGATCCTGGATGCCATGAGTGTGGCGCGCCAACTGTGTAGGTCCCGCCTGGGGACCTCAGCTCCACGCCCTGTCGACGGTCATAGGAATAGACCTGTCGTTGTTGACCATCATTTCTAAGATGCTTGACAGCTACAGGTGCTGGTCGTCAATGGCCTCCTTTTGCGAGGAGGTCATCTCTTCGAAGGAGGCTGCGGAGTGGGTATACGAGGCATTTGTTTCTGCGCACTCGCTCCGTAGGCGGCGGTCAAGAGAGGGAAGGCGCCGTTATGTGCATCTCTTTCCGCCGTCTTGACTGTCGACTGGACGTGGCCAGATGATCTAGCGTTGGAGTGTTAGGGATAGAATGTCAATAGACGATCTCTCTGGCACCCCGTAAAAGCGCGGAAGGTACCGCTGTGGTTTTAGTGGGAATTGTGGTCGAATTAGCTGGCTGGCGAGTCCCACACACCCTCTCGTCTGTTACCGGCAAGGGCTAGTGCGTAAATACATTTCCACAGCGATAACAAAAAAAGAAAGAATCCACAGTGGTCTCTGTAAATGAGATACAGAATTTGACCCTCAGGAAGTCTACAGCAACCTCCGGAGGGGGTAGAAGTGTTTATATTTATTTTTAATTTCTTCAACTACTGCTGTGAGAACAGCGGATGTAGACTATTACTTACCATATTTTTACCAACAACATCTAGATTTTAGGTAACAACTAACGCAAACACCCTTCAAACCAACATCGATGAACATGTTGAATGACGCATAACATCAATCAATCAATAATGTTGTGTCATCTAAATTATAGGCGGTGCCTAAGATTTAGATGAGCATTAGGCATATCTAATCTCTAATACGGTCGATCATTATATTAGTGTGTGTATTTATTTTTTAATACATCGATCGATTCTATCCACGTCCGTTTGGGCTTTCGCCTTTTTATTATAGTTAGCACTGTTGAAATAATTCACAAAAATATTTCTTTGATCAAATTCAATCTAAATAATAATTAGTTATAATAACTATTAATTAAAATATTTTCCTTTGATCATAAATTTGTTATTGTTTTGCCGAATTTTCGTTAATTGATAATAAAGTTTTTATCAAATAGTATTAAGAAGTACCTACATGTAAATTAAATTGTTTTTTTTTTTATAAATTACATAAGCATTGGTTATAATAAGAGACTGGTTTTTAAATAATTGTCTGGGATATTTATTGTTGCCATAGAGGTCAAAGGTGGGATTCCGGTGGCCTGCCCACATGGCATTGCGACCTCTCGTGTACGGTAGGTTATGAAAACGTGCGCCGTGAGTTCCGTCGCATGGTGTCATGGCGTTTTCCGTGTGGTGACGGAGTAAGAATACAATTCACCACCCCCATCTTACCCATGTGTGATTGTACTAGACGACTAAGGGATATAAAAACGCATATAACATCTATGTAAGAGAAGGAAAACTCGGCACAAAACCCTATACCAACACGCCTGACCAGCGTGGTATAGTAGGTCTATTTCCCTCTCATTATGGTGGAGGCTCGAGCCCAACAGTGGGACATATATGAGCTGAGATGATGATGATGATGAGCTCCGTCGCCGTGGACGGATCGGGCCGAGTCTGGAAATACCGTAGCTTGTTCTCTCCAAAAAAAAAAAACGATATTTACTGTCAATTATTTTGCAGTTAATGCAGTAAATATCTATATCATAGTTAATACATGTCAATTGATTATATTTGATTATATTTTTGTACGTTTTTTTATTGCATATTGTGGCAGACGAGCAAGCAGAACACCTGGTGGTGAGTGTCACTGCCGCCCATGGACCTTTGTAATACCAAGGGTATAGCTAGGCCGCTGCCTATCTATACAAACCCCATACCCACCCAGCTGGGCTTCCGGCTCTCTCGTTAACCGAACGAAGCGCAATAGCATATTTCCATTACTCAGACGTCGATCTTCGGCGAGAGTGTGGTACTACCCCGGATCCTTTGGCTGTTGACAGAAAACTGTCAACAGCGTGGTCCTACCACTAATTTAAGTGCGTTTTGTTAAGGCGATTCTTTGTTAGTTTTTTTTTACAAATATATTTTTTTAAAGTCTTTTACTTTTTTATATTACCGCGTAAGGTAATATAAAAGTAAAGATATTCATAGACATTATTTGGGTAGCAGATTTACACTTTATGGCTTTTACAAATCGAAAAACATTTGAAACATTTTTCTTTCGTTTTTTTTTCGGCATAAGCGGGATTCCATTTGTTTTTCGGCTTATGAGAGTTTTATTCGGGGTAAAGCCGTAAGCGGATTTCTGTGCGAATCACTTTTCTGAAGCTTATGGTTGAACGCAATAGCCGTGGATATGAATTCGTACGTAGTGATTTGGGGCCCGTTTTTCTATAATCTATTCATATTTTGTTAAGTTTACTAAAGATAGGGAAATAACTAAACTTTTGAAAAGAAACCTTTTTAAGAGCGTCCTTTTTCTTTTTTTTTTTAATTCTTTTTTATTTATGGGGACTTTTATTCATTATGAAAGGTACCATCGTAACCTAAACATAAATATACAAACACTTAAAACTAAGAAAACAATATGTGTATGTATTACAATTAATTGCCGCGATGCACAGCCAGATCACACAATTGCCTCGCAGCCTCAGATGCTGGCTCCGCCAAAATAGTGTGGACAATGCCGACATCCGAGGCCCGAAGACAAAAGGTTTTCCTCAGCTCATCTCTTCTATCTTGGTTCTGGACACATTCCATCAACAAGTGTTGAACATTATCAACAAAACCACAGGTAACGCAGTTGGGTGAATCCGATTTCTTCATAAGGTACGCAAACAAGAGCGTCCTGAGAGAGAAAAAGATATTGGCGTTACGATTTTAGTAACGAAATAATAATAATAATCGGTTATATTGAACCGTTATATAACCACGAATAAATATATTACGCGAAAAATGTATCTGTCTATATTTCTCTTTTTATATTGCTCTTGTTGACAAACGAGCAACCAGCACACCTTATTGTAAGTGTTACTGAAGCTCATGGACCTTTGCAATACCAAGTTTTTGCTAGGCCACTACCTACCAATGAAAACACCAAACATCCTGAGAAAGTTGCGCTTCTATCTCTCTTGTTCAATTTTCTGCTAGAGTGTGGTACTTACACCGGACGGACCGGCCCGCTACTGATGTCAAAAAACTGTCAACAGTACCTTCTTCTTCTTCTTCTTATATATTGGCAATCAGCTACATATACGAGCTATTGGTGCCAGTGTCAAGTTATAAATATTTTCACGTTTTTAGTCTTTCAAGTCAGTCATTGTCTAAGTCAAATTGTTGCCATTAACAGTGCAATGGCCACACTGTTAATGGTATCTTGTGGGAATTTTGATGAAAAATGAAAACGTTATAAAGCACTTTTATATGATATTCAATTCATCCCAGTAGTTCCGCCGCTTCATATTACATAAAATGCCATCAAAATTATCTAATATAACAAGTTAAAACACTAAGATATCGAATATAATACAAGAGCACCACATGACGTTTTCCAATTCCTGTCAAAAGTCCCAACAGTACCTATCTTAATATATATAAATTACGTGTCACGTTTCCCGCGATGGACTCATAAAGTACTTAATCGATTTTAACCAAATTTGCACAGCATGTGTAGTTTGATCCAACTTAAAAGATAGGATAGCTTAAATCTCAATTTATAGTAATATTATTTTATTGCAAATTATTTGTCTAATATTTGACAGTCAAAATCATATGTTATATCAAAAGGATTTTAAAAGATGGCGGCATCTGTTGACTGGATTCAGTAAGTATTTAATAGATGGCGCTATGTTAAATGTACAAACGCTTCATATAAGCTAAAATTTGTTAGATTAAACAAAAAGTGTTACTGAGGCTAACCTAAGCCACAGCAACGCGTGGCCCGGTCTGCTAGTTAAATTATATATCCTCTATAACTATTAAATTATAAATTTTAAAATTAGAAAATATACATTCTTCGTGTAGTAAAGATGTATAATTTACAATAAATAAATATAGTTAAAAACTAAAAATCCCCGATACGAACGTCTGACCAGCAATATAGTATCTCAAATTCCATTCTATCTATCAAAGAGGCTTTAGCGTAGCAGCGAGACCTATACATGTGTGGTGGCTACGAATACTATTAAGCTATAAGGCCTTCCATGTGGTGAGGGAGTAAGAATACAATTCACCACTCTCTATCTTACCCGTGGATGATCGAAGAGACGACTAAGGGATATAAAAACGCGTATAACATTTATGTAAGAGATGGAAAACTCGTAACAAAATCCTATACTAACACGTCTGACCGGCGTGGTATAGTAGGTCATTTTCTCTCACATTATGGAAGAGGCTCGAGCCCAATACTGGGACATATACGAGCTGAGATGATGAAGGCTTAATTTGCTCAGGGGTTTTGTAAAGAGTTAAGAGTTTCATATCGTCTTGAGTCGATTCCATCTGCTACCTTTTGCTCTACAATTACAATCTTAAGAAGAATTGACGTCAGACAAGCGGTCGGTCATAAAAATATTTATAAATCTTTAGCAATATATATCTACTTATTGCATCGACCCCAAATAATTGGGAGTGGGAGGAGCTATATAAGAATATTAAAAATTATAATAAAATATTTAGTTACAAGTGAGCGTAAATACTTTGAAAACGCCATCGTAAACGGCACGTACTTTATGATACGATAAAAAACGCAATTAAAATTAATTTATTACTGCAGATGTGAAATATTGCATAATTTTATCGTTTGACTTTTCAATGGAAGGGTAGGCCATAAGAAGATATATTCAATATTCTTGTTGAACGCAAAAATATTGAATATTTGTTTGGTAAATTAACAGCTAATCGACTTAGTATTTACATAGGCCACCCCCAGAGAGGAATGAAAGTTAAAAGAAATCATTTTTTTTTGTGTGTGTTTAGCTGTTAGATAGCTTTGACAGCTTTACGTAGTCTACGGGTGAGCACTGAGAGCTCTCAACCCGACAAAGAAATTATTATTATAAGCATTATCAAAAATTTCAATAATTACATTCCCAAGGAGGATTGACGTCAGGCGGCTGGTCATAAAACTATTGTCAACAACTTTTGCAATATGTCATCATCATCATCGCAGCTCATATATGTCCTACTCCTGGGCTCAAGCCCTCTCTATACATACATACCATCACGCCATGTCCCTTGCAGGGCAGGCAGAGAGAACAGAGTACCAGAGAATTCTATCCTTGCATACTTCACTCGCTTCCTCAACATTCATAATTCTCTTCATACACGCTCGCCGGTTTCGGCGACTCTTGACTCCACTTTTCTTCAGTACATGACCGATCTGGTCTAGGTAGGTTAGTTTCGGTCTCCCCCGGTACCTACATCCTTTCACTTTCGCATTGTATATCTTCTTAAACAGACGTTCGTTCGGCATTCTTTCCACATATCCGAACCATCGGAGCATTCCCTTTCGCATCTTTACACCAGTACTCTCTTTCATACCTACTCGCTCTCTTACGTCGTCGTTACGAATGCGATCGATCAGCCTAACTCCACAGATTTTCCTTAGAGATCGCATTTCGACCGCATTAATTTTATTTTGATACTCTTTTCTGCATACCCAACTCTCGCTTCCATACAGTAATGTTGGGACAAGTACTGCTTTATGTATTGCTACACGTGCCTTCTGGCTGAGGTGTTGGCTACCGAGAAGTTGCCCTCTCCATATTAGGAGAAAAATTGACTCACTACACTACGTTGGTCAGACGTATTGTTATAGGGTTTTATTTCGAGTTTTCCTTCTCTTGCATAGACGTTATATGCATATTTTATCCCTTACGGACGATCTGTTACGATCCCCCACGGGTAAGATAGGGGGTGGTGAATTGTATTCTTATTACCATACGGAAAATTTCGTCTTTCGTAATGATTATACTATGCACTGTGATTCTACTTACATATCCTTCTTACAGTGAATGGCGGGAACTGAATGTTGAATAATGAAGAATTAAAAATTTTACACAGTTCTTTTGCCAAGTCATATATTCATATAAAAATATTTAAGTTATATGTCTACAAAAAGCTTTATATTTTCAACCCCTTTCTAAAGGTAGGTATAAAGTGTGAAGCTCTCAACACCCTTCCACTTTGAAAGGACTCGAAACTGAGTGGTACTGAGCCGATCGATCTGGTGTATGCGTGGCTAATCTCTAGATAGGTAACTGTATTCATATTCTAAATATCCTAGACGTGTAATAACCGAGAAAAAATACAATTCCGCTTCTGGGATCTAGTCCAGTTTTATTTTTTTTGTACTATACATAGCCTTACGCTATTTCCCAGAGGGGTAGGCAGAAACTACGGATTGCCACTAACCACGATCCTGACGTACCTCCATCGCTTCGCACTTATCACAGTCTTCACACGTGCTCTGTGAAACGTGGGAAGATTAAAAAAACAAAAACAAACGCATTAGAATCCGTAAAAATATTTTAAAAATAGAAATTAAAAAATGTCACTATATGTCGGCCTCATAAATAGGCTCAAAGTTGCTCAGCGTGCTATGGAGAGTTAGAGGCTATGCTCGGTATTTCTCTACGTGATAAAATCCTGAATATGAAAATCCGTAGAAGGACGGGTGTAAACGACATAGGCCGAAGAATTAGCACGTTGAAGTGGCAATGGGCAGGCCACATCGCTCGACGAATGGCGACCACGAATCGGACGACACAGCTTAGGACGACCCCCCACTCCTTGGACTGATGACATTATCAAGGTCGCAGGAAACCATTGGATGCAGGTGGCACAGGACCGTTGCAAATGGCTGGCAAATGGCAATTCTCGTGGGGAGGTCTATGTCCAACAGTGGACGTTTACGGGCTGATGGATGGATGGATGGATGGAACTTAAAAAGATGAGCCCGCTGACTTTCTTGCTGAATCTCCTCAGCTTGTGGCCGCGTTCCGATCTGGTGGTAGATTATTAGGATTTATTTCAAACAAAATGTAAAATTAACGATATTTAAATTACTGTATGGGGGTTTAATCTTTTATGAATATAATGTTATTATCCAGTTTTTGGCCCGTGGATGTTGTAAAAGACGGCTAAGTGATATAATATGAAGATAACATCTATGCAAGAGAAGGAAACTCGAAACAAAACCCTATACCAACACGTTCGACCAGCGTGGTATAGTAAGACATTCTCTCTATCATTGTGGAGCAGACTTGAGTCTAGCTGTGGGACGTATATGTATTAGTAGATATAGCTAGTCTATTGTTATTTCAGCGCACTAAAGTACTCATTTCAATTTCACTTTTTCACTTTCTTGGAGAGCGCTATGTTTTATAGTGGAGAACAAAAAGCTGATCATTAATATGACTTGATTGCACAAATTACGTAACGGTTAAGATACCGACTTACCGTGCCAAGTGTCACGGGTTCGATTCCCACACAGGACAATACTTTGTACGCAGTACTTTTGTTCACAAATTGTTCTTCTGAGCCTAGGTTTAATTTATGTCCGTTATTATGATTGTAAAATACCACGTAAAACAAGGATTATCTTTTTTTTTTTTTTTTTTTTTTTTTTGTGTGACTTAGTTGTTAGCCTCAGATGGCTATGACAACTTTACCCGGACTGTGGGTGAGCGCTGAGGGCTCTCAACCCGTATATTTTTTTTTTTTTAATAAGTTGTGGTTTTTTTTATTGCTTATGGTGGCAAACGAGCAGACAGTACACCCGATGGCTAGTGTTATTGCTGTTCATAGACCTTTTCAATACCAAGGGTATAGCTAGGACGCTGCCAACCAATACAAACCCCAAACCCACCCAGTTGGGCTTCCGGCTGTCTCGCTAACCGAACGAATCGCAATAACAAACAGCCATTTCTCAGACGTCAATTTTCTGCGAGAGTGTAGTCTGTGCCGGCGGCTGTACACAGACAATTGTCCACAGCGTGGTCCTACCACTATTAAATATGGTTGCATAGATAAGTTGTTAAGATAACGAGATTGTAACAATGGTGTGGGTTCGATTCTCCTTCCATACAACCCTATTAGACGTCATCTCTGAGATAACTCGCTGTATATCTACATCACGTAATCCATCTATCGTTTCTTTGGTCTTCCCTTATGTAAAGATTTCAACTTAATTTAAATGATTGAATATAAACATTTTCCGTTTAGTGACGAGGTAAGAATACAATTCACTAATCCCTATCTTACCCGTAGGTGATCGTAAGAGACGACTAGAGGATATAAAACTCATATATCATCTACACAAGAGAATGAAAACTCGAAACAAAACCCTATACCAACACGTCTGACCAGCGTGGTATAGTAAGTTAATTTCTCTCCCATTGTGGAGGAAGCTAGAGCCTAACAGTGGGATATATAGCTGCTGTGTGTAATTATTATTTAACAAATGCACATAATAATTTTAGCAACACAACTAGTAACTCGTATCTTTGTAAAGACAAATACAGTTCCATATGTAATGTGGGCAACACAAACAGATATATAAACGTTATAATATAAACTAGATGTGTTTGTTGACCGTACTTTGTTTATTTGTTTGGAGAAGTCAGCATTGTCATTGGAGAAACTGGGATGTTAATAATGTTGATAATGTTTTATTTGTTTAGTTCTGTTTGTTTAAGTATTCATATATATATGTATAGTATATATTTCTTAGTAGCTGTGCTCGTGGTTAATAAGGAACGGCATTGTAAGTCATCAGTAAGAAAGAATGAAAGATTAATAATTAATGTGCTCTCGTAGAATTACAATTTTTTTACAATTCGTAGTTATAAGTAATTGTTTTTAAAATAAAGATATTTAATAAAATATATTGCAATTTTAATTAATTTAATTTCAATGAGAGATAAAGAGGCATTTTTTTTCTTGGCAGGTTATGGTCTGGAAACACGCCGTTCGTTCCGTCCAGTTCCCATAATCCACCGTATTGTCTCCCCATCGCCATTGAGACGGCCACTGGTACCGCTTTCTTGACATCCGTGGTCAGCCCGACGGGATATCCTTCCGGGTACCATTCCCCGTCGACGCCTCGGTCTGCCGCCGGGGCGTCGTCCTCACATGGTCAGCCTCTCTGCAGGTGACTGAATATTTCTCGGTCCAGTCACCCGTGGCTTCGACTAGGGTGGTATCAGACGCAGCTACTCGCGCCTGCGTCACCCCAGGCACATGCGGTGGAGCATGTTACCGAAGACGATTTTCTCTCGGACCCGCCCTGCCACCTACTTCCGCGAGACGCCTACCTCGCAGAAGCCGGCGACTGCGTTCCAGTTCAAACAATCCCTTGATGGGTTATAGTTTCGGGTATTTTCCACCTGAGCGACGTTCCAGCTCAGTTCAGGACGCCGCACCTACACGATCGGTGGCAGACTAGTCCACTCTCTATTTATTCGCAACTTCAGGAAGAATGAGTACTCTTAGCATATAGTAGTAGAAGTAGACCTACTTCTTGTTGTTTAAGATTTAACCTGGCCATAGTACTATAATGCTTCCGCATTGCATAGGAAGAAAGTGGTATCCATTTTTCATCTCTCGTCGAAATCACTTTCAAATTTGTTGCGGGTCCGAAAACAATTGTTTATGGGTTTGCCTGAGTTTCAGTGTCACCTATGGAAACTATAGTGGATACTGGTTTATAGAAGTTAAATGATGAGTATGTTTGGTAGGATTAATTGCAATGTGGGAAAGGTATTCCATATGGTTTTACTATACATTGGAATATAGTAAGAAGTCAAATTCAATAATATGGTCTTCAAACCTTCAATAAAAAAGAGTACCTATATAGTTTTTTACTGGCATTGATTTATATCGAAAATGTGCATCATATTTAATGTATAAGCCACCATTTTGAAGTAACGGCCATCTTGGATTTATAATGACGATGAATATATAAAATGGTATTATAGTGGTGCGGCCACACTTTGGGCGGGTCTACGGGGTCGTGCACCGCTTCTCCTATCGCCCCGGATGGATTAGCGGGGCATGGCTGCATCAAAAAAAGGGGCCACACTGTTGAAAGTTTTCTGTCTACAACCGTGGGCCTAGGATCGGTCGGGCCCCATCTGTCCGGGATGGTACCATACTCTCGCAGAAAATCAACGTCTGAGCAATGGCAATGTGCTGTTGCGCTTCGATGAGCTCCCAGCCCAACTTTCTAACCAAACCCGATTTGGTGTTTCCATTGGTAGGCTGCGGCTAAGCTGTACCACTGATATTACAAAGGTCTATGGGCGGCAGTAACACTTACCATTAGGTGTGCTGCTTGCTCTTGTGCTACCATTAGAAATAAAAGGGAAAAATCGTCAAAACTATTATCAAATATCAGATTAATCCGTCAACAGGTATGGCGTAAAATTTCAATTACTAAATTTGAACTAAATAAAGAACAAATAGGTTAAGCTAAATAAAACCGTTTAAAAATAGTTTTATTTAATACTAGCTTCTGCCCGCGGCTTCGTCCGCGTAAAAGGTTACTTTCCTAAAGTTTTTGATCCCCTATTTTTATTTTTGTCCGTCGGTAATACAGTGCAACGGTATTACAATACTCAGGGTTGGAACTTCATTACTGGACTGCTAGATGGCGTTGAAGAAGCTAGATTTTGAGATTTTTTGACAAACAATTTTTTTATTTTTCATATAAAAATTTTGATTTTTTTTTAATAAAAAGTATCCTATGTTACTTTTAATACCTCCAAGAGTATGTGTACAATGTTTCATGATGATCAGTTGAGTAGTTTTAGCGTGAAAGCGTAACAAACAAACTTACATTCACATTTATATATTAGTAGGGATGACTTCAAAGTTTTAAAGAAAAGTATGATTAAAAAAAATACAATATAGAAAATACCACAACATTTCTTTGTGAAGTATATCAAACTCTCCTTGAAAGTCGTCCACAAATACTGGGTAAATTCTCGAGTCGTTCATTACAGAAGCCTTTACAAAGTTTAGTTATAAAATAAAACACAATAAGGGCAGTCCACCCTTAGCGAACTTTTAACATAACCTCTTTATAGTGTCTGCGTTTTATGGCACTTTTTTAGGTTATGCCATTTCACTTTTGGTGGTGCGAAATTAAATAAAACAAATTTAAATACACGGCCTTTTTATCCTTTAGTTTATATTGTTATGTTGGCAGCCTATTTTTAAGATATTTACTATAAATTTTTAAGTTAATTCACCCAAAATTTCGACGTATACATATATAGTAGCAATTTCACTCTGCACTTTGTTTAGTGAATGAAAGAGCTAGAGGACCAAACCTCTAGCTATTCCTGCTTATACTCGGTTCATTTCCTCCTGCACCTTCGGTGGGCAATGACAAGGCTGTAACTCTGATATTGTTTAAGTCCATGAGACACACCATCAAGTTTACTTGTCTACTATTAAACAAAAAAAAAACATGTGTTATTTTTTTTCACAGCCAATGCATATAGGCTATTCGTGACGGAGCATGAATACAATTCACTATTCCATCTCGCCCGTCGATGTCGTAAAAGACGATTAAGGAATATAATAAACATATAACGTATGAGCAAGAGAAGGAAACCTCGAAATCAAAATATACCAACCCATCTGAATAGCGTGGTATAGTTGTGGAAGAAGCTAAAAATCACTAGTAGAATGTACATTTGCTGTGATAATGTTCATTATTAAGCATCAGCATGAGGTCGTGAATCCACTAAGTGTGGTAATTGTGGTACTCCCTTTGATACTGTATGATGGCGGCTACGAATACTACTAATCCTTAAATTGCTCGTGGGTCTCATAAAAGGCACCTAAGAAATTTGGCAACTCCATCTGATATTGTTTGGTCAATAATTACCTACCTAGGAAGGATTGACTTTAGACAGGCGTCCATAAAACTGTTGCCAATAACTTTTGCGATATGTAGAATGGAAGCGGAGTACATATTGCGTTCATCTCATATAATTGGTATAGCAACAGGATGATATTTTTCCCTGCTTTGGGAGGTTTGTGGCTATGTGTGAACTGATGGATTAATGGATTTTAAATAATATTTTGCGTAGATATCTTCACGCAGGGTTCTAGTATAAGCAAGAGTATTTCCTTTACACAGATTGTTGGCAAAACTAAATGGAGGTTTTAACAAATAGATTTAAATGTTCATCACAGAGTAATATAATATGTTCATTGTATTTTTTCATGTTGCAATTTCTTCCTCTTCCGTAACACTAAAACGATTACGTTTTATAGTTGGCAGTAAGATATCAAATTTTAAATGTGGTACTGTCACCACATATAAAAGCAAATATATCCAAAAATAATATATGTCATTCAATGAGTACATACATACATACATACATACATATCATCACGCTATATCCCTTGCAGGGTAGGCAGAGAGAACAGAGTGCCAGAGAACTCTATCTCTGCATACTTCACTCGCTTCCTCAACATTCATAATTCTCTTCATACACGCTCGCCGGTTTCGGAGACTCTTGACTCCACCTTCCTTCAGTACCTGACCAATCTGGTCTAGGTAGGTTAGTCTCGGTCTCCCTCGGTACCTACATCCTTCCACTTTCGCATTGTATAACTTCTTAACCAGACGTTCGTTCGGCATTCTTTCCACATGTCCGAACCATCGGAGCATTCCCTTTCGCATCTTTACACCAATACTCTCTTTCATACCTATTCGCTCTCTTACGTCGTCGTTACGAATGCGGTCGGTCAGCCTAACTCCACAGATTTTTCGAAGAGATCGCATTTCGACCGCATTAATTTTACTTTCATACTCTTTTCTGCATACCCAACTCTCGCTTCCATACAGTAATGTTGGGACAAGCACTGCGTTATGTATTGCTACACGTGCCTTCTGGCTGAGGTGGTGGCTGCCGAGAAGTTGCCCCAACGCTCCGTTCACTCTATTTCCCGCATTCACTCTTCGCTCTATATCAGTGGTGTACCGTCCATCTCGGCTAAATCCACATCCAAGATATACAAATTCATCCACTTGCTCTAGTACATCATTACCTATTGGTACTCTTACATCTGTTCTGGCTTCATCTCTTTCAAAGACCATTATTCTGGTTTTGCTCACATTCACGCGTAGACCCCTTTTCTTACAATCTTCTGTCATTGTGTCGACTAGGGTCTGCAGGTCAGTCGCTGACTGTGCCAGCAGGACTGCGTCATCTGCATAAAGCAGAGCAGAGACCACTGAGTCACCCATCTGGACTCCCACATTCATATCGTTCAACCTTTGGAGACATTTATCCAGATATATGATAAACAGCCTGGCTGATAGAACGCAGCCCTGCTTAACGCCGATATTGACGTCAAACCAAGGCGACATTCCATCATCCAGCCGCACACAGGCTCTACAGCCCATGTAACTGGATTGCACAGCCTGCAGCAGTTTACCGTTAATACCATATTCCGGTAAAATGTCCCAAAGTTCCTTTCGTACAACCGTGTCAAATGCTCTCTCCAGATCCACAAAACTGCAGAAAACCCTCTGACCTAGGGCCAGACGCTTCTCCACAATGTTGCGCAGAGAGAACACTTGATCCATGCATCCCCTTCCACTCCTGAAACCTCCTTGTGTCTCACACAGTAAACCATCGGACACCATCCTCCATTCAATGAGTATGTAGTGTATTAACTCATTAGCAGATAATTCGTTCTCGTTGGTGCCGCTAATAGAAGCAGGACCAGTTAGTCTTTCTATTTTGCTTTATATTTTAGAATTATATCGCGGTTCAAGGAGACATTAGACCTAATACTTACTATATAAATTTATATAAATGGAAGTCAGAAAAAAAATATCATCGAACTTGCTAAATTTCTTGTGGGATTCATAATGGCAGTTGCGCTCCGATTCTGTTTTAGTTTATCTAATCTAATATCTTTAAAAGGGCAATTTTTGTATATATATATATTCTGAATCTCGGAAACGACACCAACAATTTTCATGAAATTAAGCATGCAGGGGGTTTCGGAGGCGATTAATCGATCTAGCTAGGTTTAATTTGTAGAAAATATTGTTTTGTCAATATCAAGCAAATTTTGACGCTGTCATTAAGACACCTCAATTGGATAATCGAGCAGTCTAATCGAGGCCGGTTCGGAACCTGTTTCTCTTTTTTATTACTTTTTGACTTTTTTTATTCAATTAATTATTTTTATTACATTTAAATATATCTTCAAAACATACTAAAAAGAAAATACCGAGCGAAAGTTCGATCATCCAGGTATTTTTATTAATTTATGGTAAGTGTAAGAGTTTATTTAAATGAAGGTAATAATACATAATTTTGAATTTGAATGGTCCCATTGCTAACTGAAAACAGGGATCAACATCATCATCAACACAGCCCATATATGTCCCACTGTTGGGTTCGGGCCTCCTCCGTAATGGGAGGGAAGTTAACCTACTATACCGCGCTGGTCAGACGTGTTGGTATAGGGTTTTGTTTTCAGTTTTCCTTCTTAGATGTTATATGCGTTTTATATCCCTCAGTCTTCTCTTACGATCACCCACAGGTAAAATTTGGGGTGGTGAATTGTATTTTTACTGCATTACCACACGGATAAAACAAGGATGTCTGATAATTACGCGATTATTACGCATTTGAAATAAAACTATTTTTAAGGATTCTATTATGTTTGTATTTGATTTTTAATTGCCGGACGTTTCGAACACCTCCACACATCCTTCCGTGCTCTTGTGACTATAAACGGTGTATTTTTTTCGAAACGGCGATAAATTTTATGATCTACAATTTTTGTCTGAAGTATTTTTATGATAAAACTTACCGTTTTGCTGAAAATCGCGAAAAACTCATTTTATTTACCTTTGACCTTGAATATTTTTTTTCCATACAGGGGAAAGATGGGGCTCTTTAAAATTTTATTTTTAATCATATTTTAAACAATATTACTGATTTTTAGCTTGTTGGGAATTTATGTAGCTTTACTCTTATTTTTTGGTCTAATTTGACCGGACTAATAGCAACCGCTAGTAATGACATATTAAAAATAAGCAAAAAAAACCGCATTGAAATCGGTCCATCCGTTTGAGGGCTACGATGCCACAGACAGACACACACAAACACACACGAACAGACAGCCAGACAGACGTTGACGTCAAATTTATAACACCCCTCCCTTCATCGGTGGTTAAAAAAACAACAAAGTAATACTAAGATAGAATAGAGTTGTCAGATATTTTAAAGTCACACAAATTTCAAATTGGAAGAGTTCTAACCAAATTATTAAGCTATAAATTAATATTACAGTGATTAATATATTAGGCAATTAGATATAAATAATGGCAGATAAAAATATATATTTATAAGATTATGAATGTTAATTACCTTTGATGGTAAAGAGAGGGATAGCTGTCATTTATCAATGTCATTTTAACATCTGATTGGAGTGGAGTGTATTTGCTTTTATTTTTAAAAGTACTTAAAATTATAATCCTTTTTTTTAAATTATGACGTTATGAAGTTTGAATATAGAGTGAAACTTATTAAAAAAGTAACCCTATTTATACAGCCGGTCGTTTAACATTATGTTACAAGTAAACTAACGTGGTATAGTAGGTCAATTTCCCTCTCATTAAGCAGGAGGCTCGAGTATAGCAGTGGTACTTATATGAGCTGAAATGATGATGGTGAAAATTCTTCTTTACGCTTTTATAATATCTACATTTAACCAAATTACAATAATGTCGGATTAATAAATATGTATATAAAATTATTACAAACAGAGTAACCCAAGCTTGATTAAATAAAAAACATAAATAAACATAGACACTAATTTTAAAACTGGAATTCTAAATTTAAAATTTTTCTCTTCACTTATTTTAAAGCATTATACCCTTGATATGCGGCATTCATTAATCACTGGAGGACCATCTGTTAAATTACCTCTCACTCTAATAATACTGCTGTCCTTCTTTTATCTAGCATATCCTAAGTACTGCAATCGTAATTTGATAGACAACTTCCTTTACTTTCTTCTTTTTGTTTTTTTTTTTAATTTCTAAGTAGCACGTTATTATGTTTGAACGAATGAGTTGTAATAATTTTGGTTTGATTGATGTAATAAGATCTATGGTTAGTAAAAATAGTATGAGATTTTACATCTGAAATAATTAATGGGAAGATTACGAATATTTTTAGTAGCTACTGTTATTTTGATCATCATTTCAGCTTGTATGTCCATCCTACATCTGGGTCTGTGTCCACGCTGTTCAAGCGGGTTGGTATAAGTTTTATTCAGAGATTTCTTTCCCTTAAGAAGTGAGGAGAGGCAGTGGTGAATTGTATTCTTACTCCGTCGCCACACAAAGATACTTCATCATTCTCCTACTCTTATCCCAATTACTGACCCCAAGTCAATACAATATGTACTCTACTTTCATAGAACATATTGTAAAAGTTATTGCCAATAGTTTTATGATCGGCCGCCTGCCAGACGTCAACCCACCTTGGGAATGTAATTGTTGACCAAACATCATCAGATGGACTTGGCCTAGGTCTTTATAAGGCTCTTCGTCGTCTCACACAGATACTTATACCTAATATAATTTCAAAGGATTTTTTTCTCTCTACATAATTGTTCTAGGGCAGGGGTTTCTTTCACAAAGTCACGCGCCGCCTTCTCCGTCACCCCGGACCGATTCGGCGGGGCGAGACGCACCCATAGCCCACCAATAAAAAAAAAAAAAAAAAAAGGGGTTTCTTTCACAATGAAAAATAAAACGATCTTCTTTGTCAGATTAGCAGACGAGTTGGCAAAGTGCATCATATTTTTATCTTCTTCTATCAATTTCTTTGAGTTTTAATGACCACTGCTCAACATAGGTCTTCTTTGAGGAGAATTGTACTTTAATCGTCACGCTTGACAGGCGAATTGGTGTTCGCAATAAGTGTTATAAGTTTGACCAGGTAATAACTCTTATCCTCGCAATTACCTAGTCTCCTTATAATTCGGTATTTCTTCAACCGGTTTCTATAACTTCCAAGTTAAAATAAGCAATGGTAAAAACATTTTATTGCTAATACACATTGGTATATTGTTTTAAACTTTTTGATATCTTTCTTAAATTTATCGTCATCATTCTGCTGTTCTTATTCCCATTACTTGGGGTCGATGCAATATGTACTCCTCTTCCAACGTAAATATTGCAAAAGTTATTGGCAATAGTTATATGACTGGCCGCTAATTGTTGACCAAACATCATCAGGTGAAGTTGGTTGATCGATATAGAGCTCTTAGTCGTCTTTTACGACATCCACGAGCAAAGTAAGGGTTGGTAGTATTCATAACCTATAACAGCATTACAAAATATTATTAGATCAAATATTAATTAAATCCAACAAAATTTAATTTTATTACGTTTCATTTTATAGAATCAACAATTAACACTTTAAAGGGCAATGTAAAGAGGTTCATACTCGATACGAATAAATGTAGGCATTCATTATTCTCAAAGTATCATTCATTCCCCATTCGCTCATCCGTTTTTATTCGTTTCTGAGTATTTCCCTCGATTATTTTCCAATATTTATTGTTCATTCGATTTTCAATTTAATTCGAATTTCCAAGCGTTCATGGCGGCGTATTATTTTTTAGGCACACGGAATGTGATGACATACTGACATTTTTGACTTTATATCATTATTTAATTAAATTTAACTTACATTACAAATTTGCTTTTATGGAACTCTCGTACTTACTAGAAGCGAAATTATATTAAACATTTAAAACTAGATAATTGTGCATGGAATGCCGGCTGGGGAGAGTTTTGTATTTAAATTAGTGTAGTTAAAAATAATCTTACATATAACGGCAAAGTATGAATAAGTGATTAACATATCAATTAATTCATTGGATTCTACAATTATTGCATGATTGGTGAACAATATAATACATACATACATATCATCACGCCATATACCTTGCAGGGTAGGCAGAGAGAACAGAGTGCCAGAGAACTCTATCCTTGCATACTTCACTCGCTCCCTCAACATTCATAATTCCCTTCATACACGCTCGCCGGTTTCGGAGACTCTTGACTCCACCTTCCTTCAATACGTGACCAATCTGGTCTAGGTAGGTTAGTCTCGGTCTCCCTCGGTACCTACATCCTTCCACTTTCGCATTGTATATCTTCTTAATAATATAATAGACTAATAATAATCCAAAAGTCATCGAAATGTGTTCTGTCAGTGATTTCTGCTTATACTTTTCAAAACATCTTGAATTTATGTATCTTGTTTGATCATTCAGCCTTTCACAGTCAACTTCTGAACTTAAGCCCCACCTCAAATGAGGAGATAATACCATAATTGTCACGGTTGACAGACAGGTTGGCAATCGCAGTAAGTTGCTATACAGTTTCTATCCACTCTCCTGTTGGAGTTACAACCGATTTTTACGATTCCCACGGGTAAGTAAGGGGTGGAGAAAATTGTATTCTCATCCCGTCACCAAACGGAAAATGTTGTTTCTGTACTATTTACTTTTTTTTTTTTTTTATTGCTTATGGCGGCAAACGAGCAGACAGCACACCTGATGGTAAGTGTCACTGCCGCCCATGGACCTTTGCCAATGGTATAGCTAGGCCGCTGCCTACCAATACAACCCTGAACCCACCCCAGTTAGGCTTCCGGCTCTCTCGCTCACCGAACGAAGTGCAATAGCACATTGCTATTACTCAGACGTCGATCTTCTGCGAGAGTGTGGTACTACCCCGGACGGACCGGCCCGCGGCTGTAGACAGAGAACTGTCCACAGCGTGGTCCTACCACAATAAATTATTACACTTATTAAAAGTATATCTGTGTTTGTAGGGGGGCATAGTCCGGAGCGTGCTCGTTCGCGTCCCCTGCCAGTCTAATTAGACTGCTACACGCCTTGCCCAGTCAGGCGAGTCGAGGAGAGCAGAGTGCCGGGTGGGCACGTGGAATGTAAGAGGTTGTGTGGAAGGTAAGTTGCACGAGCTGATATCCGTCATGGCGGACAAACAGCTAGACGTGCTCTGTGTAACAGAGACCAAGCGAAGGCGCAGCGACGCCTGCGATCTTCCTGGTGGCGGGATGGCTCTGTGGTCTGGTGTACCACAGAGCGATCGAGCCAGCATGGGGGTAGGAGTGCTGTTGTCCTCTCGCTTGGCCTCAGGTGTGAAGGATTACGGAATGTATGATCCCAGACTTCTCTGGGTCCGTATAAAACTAGGTGTCACCAAGGTATTCATGGTTGTAGCATATGCTCCCGTAGGATCCTCGGTGGCATCAGACTTAGAGAAGTTTTGGGACAATGTTAGGGAAGTTCTGGATATGGCAGAAACCAGTGAACGCGTGATTGTATGCGGAGATTTGAACGGATGGGTGGGGACCAAGCGTCCCGACTATGAGGACGTACTTGGTCCATTTGGTGATAAGAGAGTGAACGACGCAGGTAGGCTCATACCGGATGTATGCATGGAGAGAAACCTTATTGTGTCAAACACATTTTTCCAACATAAGGACATCCATATGTATACATGGAGAAGGAATGAACAGAAAAGCATAATAGATTTAATTTTGGTAGACAGTTCGGAGGCGCCGAAGCAAAATATTGGACGCAAGAGCCTACAGGGGCCCCACAGTCGATACGGACCACTATCTCGTTATTGCGAGATTTAGTGGTCTGTTCAGAAAGTGGAGGCACTGGCGAGAGCGTGTCCACTTCGGAGGGCTTGAAAGAATAAAGGTTGAAAGGTTGCAAGAAGAGTGTGTAAGAGAAAAGTATGCAGAGGGTGTCCGAGAACGGCTGACGATGGCAAGCCAGCCGCAATCGGACATTGAAGAATGCTGGAGAGTATTGAAAGAGAGTATGGTAGATACAGCGAAAGAAGTATGTGGAAGTTCAAAGAAGCATAGAAAAACAAATGGTGATGCATGGTGGGATGCGGAAGTGGCAGCTTCCGTAGAGCAAAAGAAGAAAGCGTGGCTGGACTATGTCTCTTCTTTGAATCTGAATGACAGTATAACTGAACAGAAGAAAGAAATATATCGGCAATGTAAGAATGACACCAAGGCCTTAGTAAAAGAGAAACGTGATAGAGCAAGTATGAGTGCAGAAGATAGGCTGACTAAAAACTTCGAGGGTAACACCAAACTCTTTTGGAGGGAGGTGAAGAAGTCTCGGGGTGGTTGGTCAGCCTTCAGAATGAACAAAATAAGGTCTAAAGGTGGAGACATTTTTACACAAACACAAGACGTGTTAAGCCGATGGAGTGAATATTTTGGCGATATGTATGCGGATGCTACGGTTGGCGCCGGTGTTGGATGTGGTTTAGTAGATCAACATTCGACAACGGCATCCTCCGATGGCATCAGTATGGATGAAGTTGAATGGGCGATAAGAAGTTTGAAAAATGGTAAGGCAGCGGGCATTGATATGGTGTCTGCCGAGATGATCAAGCTTGGTGGCTCTTGTGTCTGGGAGGCGTTCCTGTTGCTCCTCAATTTATGTTGGAGCTCGGGAATGGTTCCCGGGGACTGGAATAGCGCAGTCATCGTGCCTTTGTTTAAAAACAAGGGTTCACGTTATGACTGCGCAAATTACAGAGCCATAAGCTTGACCAGTTTGGCAGCAAAAGTGTATGGTAAAATTATTGAAAGGAGAATGAGGATGCTGTCCGATGGTTTACTGTGTGAGACACAAGGAGGTTTCAGGAGTGGAAGGGGATGCATGGATCAAGTGTTCTCTCTGCGCAACATTGTGGAGAAGCATCTGGCTCTAGGTCAGAGGGTTTTCTGCAGTTTTGTGGATCTGGAGAGAGTATTTGACACGGTTGTACGAAAGGAACTTTGGGACATTTTACCGGAGTATGGTATTAGCGGTAAACTGCTACAGGCTGTGCAGTCCAGTTACATGGGCTGTAGAGCCTGTGTGCGGCTGGATGATGGAATGTCGCCTTGGTTTGACGTCAATATCGGCGTTAAGCAGGGGTGCGTTCTGTCAGCCAGGCTGTTTATCATATATCTGGATAAATGTCTCCAAAGGTTGAACGATATGAATGTGGGAGTCCAGATGGGCGACTCAGTGGTCACTGCTCTGCTTTATGCAGATGATGCAGTCCTGCTGGCACAGTCAGCGACTGACCTGCAGAGCCTAGTCGACACAATGACAGAAGATTGTAAGAAAAGGGATCTACGCGTGAATGTGAGCAAAACCAAAATAATGGTCTTTGAAAGAGATAAAACCAGAACAGATGTAAGAGTAACAATAGGTAATGATGTACTAGAGCAAGTGGATGAATTTGTATATCTTGGATGTGGATTTAGCCGAGATGGAAGGTACACCACTGATAAAGAGCGAAGAGTGAATGCGGGAAATAGAGTGAAAGGAGCGTTAGGGCAACTTCTCGGCAGCCACCACCTCAGCCAGAAGGCACGTGTAGCAATACATAACGCAGTGCTTGTCCCAACATTACTGTATGGAAGCGAGAGTTGGGTATGCAGAAAAGAGTATGATAGTAAAATTAATGCGGTCGAAATGCGATCTCTGCGGAAAATCTGTGGAGTTAGGCTGACCGACCGCATTCGTAACGACAACGTAAGAGAGCGAGTAGGTATGAAAGAGAGTATTGGTGTAAAGATGCGAAAGGGAATGCTCCGATGGTTCGGACATGTGGAAAGAATGCCGAACGAACGCCTGGTTAAGAAGATATACAATGCGAAAGTGGAAGGATGTAGGTACCGAGGGAGACCGAGACTAACCTACCTAGACCAGATCGGTCATATACTGAAGGAAGATGGAGTCAAGAGTCTCCGAAACCGGCGAGCGTGTATGAAGAGAACTATGAATGTTGAGGAAGCGAGTGAAGTATGCAGAGATAGAGTTCTCTGGCACTCTGTTCTCTCTGCCTACCCTGCAAGGGATATGGCGTGATGATATGTATGTATGTTTGTGAAGGAGCTGAATGAATGTCTCATCAAAAAAACAAACATCTTTTCTATCGTGTGCGTGAGGCTGCCAATCGTCTCGGCTGGAGGTTCACCTGGACAAAGTCGGGGCGTATACTAGCCAGACAGGCTGAAGGTAGTCTTATCTGTCATATACGCTCGGAAGAGGATTTCGTACGTGTTTTTGGTTGTGCAGCTGGCGAAGTTAAACCTAATTGACAATATTATTCTGGCAAAACGTCGTTTAATCTGTTTTCCCTCTCATCTCCATTTCTTAAGCCTGCTTAATGTCATTGTAATTTGTTTGCGAATGTTTGTTCTAACATACAATTATATAATAAGTCTAAATCATATCTTAATACCAGAACACGTCAGAGCATTTAACTTATTTTTTACTTTTTTGTTTTTTGTTCGTTTATATTTATATATATTATTTATTACAATTTTTTGTCCAATATATTTATGTATATGCATGTATGTGTATGTATGTATGTATGTGTATATGTGTGTATGTATGTGTATATGTGTGCGTGTATGTATGTATATATATATGTATATTATTTGTTACAATATTTTGTCCCATACTCATGCTATAACAATCTGTATAACAACCTCTTGCCCGCTATTATTATTCATTTTATTTCACATTATGGACACCTATGCATTTTTCTTTTTGATCGATCAATATATTTTAGTTACATAAATGTATAATATTAAAAATTTTAAAATTGGTTTATTTAATGCGGGATCCTTAGGCTCACGTCATGAGGAGTTCATCATAGCTATGGATAGATGCAGTGTCGATATCATGGCGATAAATGAAACATGGATCAGAGTAGGTGAGGAAGGTCGCGCGCCATCACTGGCCGACTACCGACTCCGGCACATACCGCGCCCGACCACGGTGCGCGGCGGGCGAGGCGGCGGGGTGGGTTTTTACATTCGCCACGGAGTTCGCGCACGAACAGTACCACATCCTCGTGCGCCTTGCGTCGAACAGATGTGGTTATCACTGAATCTCAACACGCAGACAATTGTTATCGGTACGGCTTATAGACCACCTTGGCTAGATGTTAGCGTTTTCATTGACGCGATTACCGAATCGCTAACTTCTTTTTCTTACGCTGACAAAGTTGTGCTTCTCGGCGATTTTAATATTAATATTCTCGATGGAAACGATAATAAAACCAAACTGCTAACCACGTTTCTTCATTACTCTAATTTAAATCAAATTATTAATAAGCCGACTCACTTCACAGAACATAGTGAGACTTTAATTGACATTATATGCACCGATGCTAGAGTATGCGCGACTTCAGTATTGCATATACCCGAGCTTGGACACCATGCCATAATCTTAGCGGAATTTCGTTTCAAAATAGAAAAATCTGCACCACTCTGGGTCACCTATAGGCCACTCAAGAATATTGTACTTGACTATTTCAATCTTGATCTGAATAGTATCAACTGGGAGGTAATCCAGAGCTGTGGAGATGTAAATACGATGGTAGCCATGTTCAATTCTTGTATTTCAAGTTTATTTAATGCTCATGCACCTTTAAAATCAGTTTTAATTAAAAATAAATCATACCCCTGGATTACAGATACGATCAAGGAAATGATAAGGCTAAGGGACAAATATCACAAAAAATATAAATCTTCGAGAAGTGAAGGACATCATAATTTTTATATTAAACTAAAATATCTTGTTAGAGCCGCAATGAGGAGTGAAAAGTCAGCGTATTTCACAACATATATAAATAATAATATAAATCATCCTAAAAAACTGTGGAAAAATATAAAAAAAGTAATTACCACTTCCGATAGGGGAATACAAGAGTTACCTTACTCTTGTAAGAATCTTGACATTTTAAATACACATTTTCTGGCTGGTTCCCGGTAGTGGTGTAGTCACTATTTCGGATTTAACCTTCTTTGAATTCAATAGATTCGGGAACAGTAGCTTTCGACTTGAGATGATACAGGAGGAGGAAGTGCTTAATCTGCTGCGCAGTATCAAGTCCAATGCCCAGGGCTGTGACTATATATCACTAAATATGTTGACTATGATACTACCACACGCACTTACTACAGTTACCTCTATTATAAATAAGTCAATAGTCGAATCAATTTTTCCCGAATTATGGAAAGTAGCTATTATAAAACCAATTCAAAAAGTGCATAGTCCTACTACTGCAAATGACCTTCGCCCTATCAGCTTGTTGCCATGTATTTCTAAGATTCTAGAAAAAGCTGTAAGTAATCAACTACGACAATATCTTGAGCGTCACAATATAATACCGAACAGACAATCCGGGTTTCGACAAAAACATAGCACAACAACTGCTCTCCTTGATGTGGTCGACAATGTGCTTGAAGCCAGAGATCTAGGTAAAGCTACATTGCTTGTTCTTTTGGATTTTTCTCGTGCTTTCGATTCCATAAATATCTCGCTCCTTCTCTCTAAATTAGCTTACTACGGATGTCATTCTGAAACTCTTAACTGGTTCAACAGCTACCTATCTAATCGTTCACAATTCGTCCAGATTCATAATAGAGACGGCACTTATTCTTCATCGTCTACAAAAGAGATGAATAGAGGTGTTCCCCAAGGTTCTATCCTGGGACCACTTCTCTTCATTTTATACAGTGCTGACATCATAAACTGTTTAAAATATTCTAGCTGGCATTTATACGCTGATGACCTTCAATTGTACGTTTCCTTCCATCCTCAAGATATTGACGAAGCCGTTGAGAAATTGAATAGTGACCTCATCAGGATTTCGAATTGGTCTAGAAAAAATTCTTTAGTCTTGAACCCTAGTAAATCAAAATATATTTTGATGGGATCAAGGGCGATGCTAAACAAATTTCAAAAATATAATATCGACATTAACATTGATGGCTGTCCCATATTACAAGCTCAAGAGGCGCGAAATCTCGGAGTGGTATTTGATGGTCAGTTACATTTTGAGTCTCATGTTCTGGACGCTGTACGCAATTGTTTTTATCGTTTGAAGTTGCTCTATCGCATACGTCCCTTCCTGAATGTCGATTTACGTATCATGCTCTGCGAAAGCCTGATCTTATCGAAGTTAAACTATGCTGATACAGTATACGGTCCTTGCCTTCTCGTTAGAACCGAAAAAATGATTCAACGTGTTCAAAATGCATGTGCACGGTTCTGTTATAATATTCCAGGTCGATCGCACGTTACCCCTTATCTGAACAAGGGTAATTTAATGAAAATGGCTGCACGTAGGAAGCTTCACCTTTTTTTTTTTTTTTTTTTTGTTTTTTTTTTTTTTGCCGTGGGCCATGGACGTCGCACCCCGCCAAGTCGGTCCGGGGTGACGGAAGAGGCGGCGCGCAACCCCATTGACCCACCCTGCAAGCACCTCTTCTTCGCCGTGCAAGCGGGCCACCGGTACCCGATTTTTGTCTTCGGTGGCCCGCTCGGCGGTATGCCCTCTCGGGCTCCTCTCCTGTTGACGCCCCGACAGCTTTCGCCGTCGAGGCGTCGTCCTCACGCGGTGGCCTCACGTCGGGTGACCGGACAATTCCCCGGTCCGATCACCCGAAGCCTCGGTTAGGGCGGCATCAGGCGCAGGTATTCGCGCCTGCGCCGCCCCGGCCGCTGACGGCGGCCCGGGTCACGGGAATCCTCCCGGACTCGTTCCGCCGTCTCCTTCTGCGAGATAACAGCCTCGCAGAAGGCGGCGACCGCGTCCCAGTTCCTGATGCTGTCGACCATCGCCCTCGCGACAGCCGGCAGCGTCAGGTCGGCACCGATTACAGCGACGAGGTCACGGCGCTGCCCGTCCCAACTCGGACACACCTCCAGTGTGTGTCTCGCCGTGTCCTCGTCACTGCTGCAATGGTGGCAGGCCGGAGTCCACTCCCTATACGCGACCGTGTGCAGGTACAGACCGAAACACCCGTGCCCTGACAATACCTGCACCAGCCGAAAGGAGAGGACTCCGTGCCGCCGCTCCATCCATTCCATCAGTACGGGCCGGAGGGCCTCGACGGTGACGACACCGTGTCTTGGCCTCTCCAGCCGCGTAACCCAACGGGCGATGACGTCTCGGCGGGCGTCCTCGCGCCAGGTGGCTATCTCGCTCAACGATGGGGAGCCACCTTCGTCGCGCACTGAGGTAACCCGCCGGTAGAGGTCGGAGAGCATCTCCGCCTCTAGGTCCCACGGGGGTGTCCCGGCCAATAGGCACGCCGCCTCTGTCGACACCGTGCGGTACCCGCGAATGGCTCTGACCGCCATGGCTCGCTGTGGCCTCCACAGCACCGCCCTGAGCTGGGCGTTCAGAGCCCTCGCCCACACGGGTGCGCCGTACATGGCCATTGAGCGGATCACCCCCGCATACAGCCGTCGGCCCTCGAAACTGGGTCCGCCCACATTCGGCATGAGTCGAGAAAGGGCGGACGCCGCGCCGACCAGCCGGGGAGCAATTTGGCGAAAATGCTCCCGGAACCACCATCGCCCGTCGAGCACCAGACCCAAGTACCTCATATGGGCCTGGATACTGATGTGGATGGAGTTGACGACTAACGAGGCGCCGATGGGCAGCCTCACACGGGGCCCATGGAATAGTAGGGCCTCCGTCTTATTTAGGGCCACCCTGAGCCCCAGCGCCTCGATTCGCCTGACCATCTCCTCGGTGCCGAGAGTGGCCAGGCTCGCCGCCTCTTCGAATGTCCTGCCCCGGGCTGTGACGAGCGTGTCGTCAGCATAGCAAATAACGCTCAGCCCGGGGGGGAGACTCCCTCTCAACGCCCAGTCGTACCCGATGTCCCACAGAGTCGGCCCCAGAACCGACCCCTGTGGAACACCGCACGACATGGGCGTCCGCACAATGTCCCCTGCGGGGCTCGCGTAGAGAACACTGCGCCCCTCCAAATAGTCTGCCACTAGCCGCCTGAGGTACAGGGGCACTCCATGGAACCGGAGCGCCTCCCTGATGCAGCTGAATGGCAGACTATTGAAGGCGTTGGCGATGTCCAACGACACCGCCAACAACACTCCTTTGCTGGCGACAGCCTCCGCGGCCGTCTGCCTCAGGCGTAGCAGGGCCCCGATGGTCGAACGCCCCCTCCGAAACCCAAATTGAGCGTCCGACAGATCGGGCCCCACCTCCTCCAGGTGCTGGACGATGCGGGCAGCGAGGACACGCTCCAGCAGCTTACCCACATCGTCCAGAAGCACAATGGGCCTGTAGGCCGACGGCGAATCCGGGGGCCGTCCCGGCTTTGGCAGGAGAACCAATAGGAAGCTTCACCTAGCTAGTTTGCTGTTTGGTGTAATTCTGTATAAAAAGCCCCATTACCTTTACAGTAAGTTATCATGGTCACGTGAATTCAATAAAAAACACACAAGAGCATCTTCCTATTTACTAACTACTCCCAGACATAGGACGGCAGCTTTCCGAGGTAGTTTCAAGTTTGCAGCAACTCACTGTTGGAACGATTTATTACCTCCATTCCGAATCAATAAGTCCGTTAAAACTTTCAAAATAAGTTACAAGCAATACTTATTAGCTCAACAAAAGGACACCTCCTGAGGATATCATTATATATACGTAATTGTAGGTGCGTATATTTGTTGATATTAAGAAATATGTGTTAATAGATACACATCTATAATTCCTAATTTTATGATTTTATTGTCGCTTATTTGTAATTTCTATTATCGTCTTTCAATACTAACACTTGATGAGTAACTGGCTCTGCCTTAAATGGATTGCCGTTTTGTGTCTTGTGGTTAAGCTGACTATGGGTGTGATTCATTCTAGGAGCTTTATATGTTCTATCCATGTCCTAGTATCTGTTATGTGTATATGTGTATGTATCTGTATGTACATGTGTATGTGTGTGTATGTATGTATATATGTATATATATTATTTATTTATATGTATAAGTATGTGTGTGTGTGTGTGTATGTGTATGTATATATATATATGTGTGTGTATGTATGTATGTGTATGTATATATATATATAGTTATATTATTTATCTATCCAACAATACTTTATGTAATTTACTGCGTTTTATCAATTAATATTTAATTATTCTTTATTACAATGTTAATTTTGAGAATCAAGTTTGGTCTATGTTACTTGACGTGACTGTCCGTGATCTCATCGTGGTTCTATCTGAAAACCAGCGCTGCACTGTTTCAGTGTAGCCTATGCTGAGATAGGACCTCTTTCGGTCTCTGTTTTGTACTTAAGTGTTATTCTAGTATCTGTTGTAAATTATAGTATTTGTTTTTTTTTTATTGTTATATTTTGCAATTGTATAGTTTAATATGGTTGTTGACCTTATATTAGACAACTTTATGTAAATTTTGTGTAAGCTTATTACTCCGAGACCGAAATAAATGCATTTTCTTTCTTTCTTTCTTTCTATCAAAGCCAAACCGAAGTCACTACTGAAGCTAGAAACATGAAATTTAGACTGCATTTTCATTTTGTGACGTCGAGATTCACTAAGAAAGGAATTTGCGAATTTCAACCTCAAAAGGATGGCATGCAATGGCCAAGCTTAAATGTGGTGACAAAAATAATTAACCATTGTCTAGAAATAAAAAAAAAAATACTCTTCAGTAAAAGTCAATAAGTATTTGTCAACTTTCATCACCCAAGGGTGTAAAATAGGACTCCATCCACATCAGTATCCAGGCCCATATGAGGTATTTGGGTTTGGTCTAGTGCTCGACGGGCGATGGTGGTTCCGGGAGCATTTTCGTCAAATTGCTCCCCGGCTGGTCGGCGCGGCATCCGCTCTTTCTCGGCTCATGCCGAACGTGGGCGGACCCAGTTTCCAGGGCCGACGGCTGTATGTGGGGGTAATCCGCTCAATGGCCATGTACGGCGAACCCGTGTGGGCGAGGGCTCTGAACGCCCAACTCAGGGCGGTTCTGTGGAGGCCACAGAGAGTCATGGCGGTCAGAGCCATTCGCGGGTACCGCACGGTGTCGACAGAGGCGGCGTGCCTATTGGCCGGGACACCCCCGTGGGACCTAGAGGCGGAGATGCTCTCCGACCTCTACCGGCGGGTTACCTCAATGCGCGAAGAAGGTGGCTCCCCATCGTTCAACGAGATAGTCACCTGGCGCGAGGACGCCCGCCGAGAAGTCATCGCCCGTTGGGCTACGCGGCTGGAGAGGCCTAGACACGGTGTCGTTACCGTCGAGGCCCTCCGGCCCGTACTGATGGAATGGATGGAGCGGCGGCACGGGGTCCTCACCTTCCGACTGGTGCAGGTGTTGACGGGGCACGGGTGCTTCGGGAAATATTTGCACACGGTCGTGTACAGGGAATGGACTCCGGGCTGCCATCATTGCAGTAGTGACGAGGACACGGCGCAACATACGCTCGAGGAATGTTCGGGCTGGGACGGGCAGCGCCGCGACCTCGTAGCTATTATCGGTGCCGACCTGATGCTGCCGGCTGTCGCGAGGGCGATGGTCGACAGCGTCAGGAATTGGGACGCGGTCGCCACCTTCTGCGAGGCTGTCATCTCGCAGAAGGAGGCGGCGGAACGGGCCCGGGAGGATTCCCGTGACCCGAGCCGCCAACCCAATACCAATACCTGCGCCTGATGCCGCCCTAACCGAGGCTTCGGGTGATCGGACCGGGGAATTGTCCGGTCACCCGACGCGAGGCCACCGCGTGAGGACGACACCTCGACGGCGAAAGCTGTCGGGGCGTCGACAGGAGAGGAGCCCGAGAGGGCATACCGCCGAGCGGGCCACCGAAGACAAAGATCGGGTACCGGTGGCCCGCTCGCACGGCGAAGAAGAGGTGCTTGCAGGGTGGGTCAATGGGGTTGCGCGCCGCCTCTTCTGTCACCCCGGACCGATATGGCGGGGTGCGACGTCCATATCCCACCGCAAAAAAAAAAAAAAAAGGGTGTAGAATAGGGGATTAAATTTTGCTGTGACTTTTTCTTAATTTCTTATTGATTGTCTGTGCGTAGAGATGTGGAGATTATGATGCAGGGACTTACTTATAAGGAATATTCTGAAAATAGACACCTCAGCAACTCATATTAAGGTTTCAAGTCAAAACAAAAGTCATTAATTATTTTACATCATAAGGGATAAACAGTGGGCGAATTTTGCTACACAGTTTATTTTACACACTTATGAAATCATCAAATACCTGAAGGTGTGAAACGGTGAGCGAATTTTACCTCGATACAACACAAATAATAAAGTTGAAATTGAAGGCATCAATAATTTCTCCGCGACCAAAGTCACAGTCAAAAGCTAGTCTAGCTATATGTGTATAAAAATTATCATTAATTAAATTTACATATACATATTTAAAATGAAAAACAAAGCATAAAGATTAGTACGACTTAAATAATACATTGTTCTATTGAAAGCGAACAGTGAGTCCTAATAGCTTAGTATCGCATTGATACGAATGAATGTTTTAAACATAAACACGTGCATTTAGGCCTTACGTAATAGGAGATGGCGATTTGAAGCTTTCTTTATCTTATTAATCATGTTTTTGAAGTGAAAATATTTTAAGAAAGCTGTGCTCTTTTGAATGATATTGATTATTGATCCGTCACGCTCAGCTATGTAATGTTTGTTCGGTAAAAGTCGGCTAACATCGGATCTCGTCGGCTAATGAAGCATTTATAGATTACGGTACCAACAACTATCAATTTATAAAAAAGTAGTGTATATCTTTCCTCAGACTTCAGATTATCCATATCAAATTTTATTGCAAACAGATAAGCGGATTAGCTGTAAAACATAAATTATATAATTTTATATATAATTTTTTTATTATTATTTAATTAATACTGAAGTAAAGTGTGAAGGAAGGTGGAGTCAAGAGTCTCCGAAACCGGCGAGCGTGTATGAAGAGAATTATGAATGTTGAGGAAGCGAGTGAAGTATGCAGAGATAGAGTTCTCTGGCACTCTGTTCTCTCTGCCTACCCTGCAAGGGATATGGCGTGATGATATGTATGTATGTTTAATTAATTCTTTTTATCATATTTAAAAATATCTTCAAAACACACTAAAATTTCTTTTTACCGAGCGAAAGCTCGGTCATCCAGATATTATTGTCTTAGCTGTTATTAGGTAACACCTACTTAGATTTTATTTAATTTAAACAATCACGAATGTTATACCTTATATATGAGCTTAAGTAATACCTAAACTTTAGAAGGCTTTGGTGAAAAAAGGTAAAATCTCTTATAATTTATACGTGTTTAGGATATTGGAAGGTGAAAATGTACGAAATTACCATATTATAACCCCCATTGTACCGTTGTCGCTTTGCTCCTAACAAATGCATCCGGTGTCGTAATAACGGGACGCGATAGTGAGGTGGGCGGTCCTGTTAGCGGGACAGTGGAACCATAAACTGACATTGAAAATTTGATTTCTTTGTCGTGGCATTTACTCTAGAATTTTTATACCAATAAAACTATTTAGCTGCTAATTTACTTATGGATATAGTACTGCCGTTTTTGTTCAAAAAGTAAATCTCGACTTATATTTATTGTAGCTGTGTGGTAGCGGCTACAAATACTACCAACCCTTACTTTGCTCGTGGATATCGTAAAAGACAACCAAGATCCTTATAATGACCTGGGCCAACTCCATCTGAAGCCGTTTGGTCAACAATTACATTCCCAAGGAGGGTTAACGTCTGGCAGGCGGTCGCTCATAAAACTATTGCCAATAACTTTTATATGTACCATGAGAGAAGAGTACATATTTTGTTGACCCCAAGTAATTGGGATAAGGGTAGGAGAATGATCATTCATCATTTATTGAAGAAAAAATTTCAAAAATAATTTAATAATTCTGTTCGTTTCAATTGTGAACAGTCTTACATTATATACAGCGAGCGCGTAAGCATGTCATTTGTATGAAGAAATGTAGTTTCAAAAACGCGCCACTAATGGCGCTGTACATTTCTTTATACAAATGACATGCTTACGCGCTCGCTGTAGAACGCGTCATGTTAACTACAAAACTCACACTCAGCACACTGATGCCGTTAAATCAACAATTATATTCTTAAAAAGGGTTGACGTCAAGCACGTGGCCGATTATAAAAATATTGTCAATAACTTTGACAATACGATGGAATGGTACATATTACGTTGGATCCAGGTAACTGGGATAAGAACAAAATAATGATAATAGTACCAGGTAAACTGACAAATTTGTGAAGGCTGTTGGGAGTCTTTAGGTACGGGCGGCACGGCATCGCATTTTGTTACAAATTATGATGGAGGTCTACGTCCAGCAGTGGATAACAAAAGGTTGAATGATAATGAAAATGATGAATGATAATATCATCATCATCTCATCATCTCAGCTCGTATATATCCTATTGTTGGTCTCGCATCTCATCTATAATGGGAGGGAAATTGATCAACTATACCACGCTAGTCAGACTTGTTGGTATCGGGTTCTGTTTAGATTTTTCTTTTCTTGCATATATGTTATATGCTTTTTAGGTTTTTATATTCCTTAGTCGTCTCTTACGATCATCCAAGTGTAAGATAAGGGGAGGTGAATTGTATTCTTACTCCATCACCCCGATATTAATGATGATCAAATTAATTATATTTTATCTGATAAGACAGTAACTGTACGAGTCACCCTATTCTCTGTCGCGCATTTGTTAATATAACAATGGCAGTGCATTAAACCATATTAAATCATCACGTTATGTTAAGTATCAATGCATTTGTACTAATGCATTTTAGTTTTGAGTAATCAGAATATAAATGTACAGAGTATATATATATGTGTATATATATGTATATATATGTGTGTATATATATATATATAGATATATATATATAGATATATATATATATATATATATATATATATATATATATATATATATATATATATATATATATGTGTGTATATATATATATATATATATATATATATATATATATATATATATATATATATATATATATATATATACCTTTAGTGCCAGTGCCGTTAATTCCATTCTCACGTAGGACATTTTTAAAAAAAAATGTGCAGTTAGAAAATAATCGTTGTATTGCGGGGATAGCGAGGATGACTGCACGGATGACGTAGTGGGTTTGATTCCCACGCAGAATAATACTTTATGCAATCCACAGTTTTGTTCTGAGTCTGAGTGTAATTTTGTCTGCGTTAATTGCATGTTTGTGAAGTCCTCCGCAATACAATGATTATTTTCTTAGTGCTGGGTGGTGTTTACAAATAAAAATATAACTGTAAGGCTTTATAGTGGTTAGGATACTGATCTACCGTGCCAGTGTCGAGGATTCGATTCCCAAGCAGGACAATAGTTTGTGTAATTGACTAATTATTGTTCCCAGGAATCTCAGTGTCTATACGATCGCAGAGATGGCTTAGTATAAAAAACAATAAAAACTTATAGTCAAGATACCGAACTAGGGTGTTTGATTCCCACCTAGGATAATACTTTATATATTTACTTTGTCTAAGTAAAGCATAAATAGTTAGCTAGTTTAGAAGTAAGAAATTACATGTAAACACACACAGACGAAAAAATGGTCGAAGTTTTTGAGAAACTCGTTTAAAATTTTTACTGGCGGTTTTGGAGTTGATTTTCTTTTTTATTTTTAAAAATTTATTTTCAATCAAAAAGCGAAAAGAAAGATCTACACGAATTGCAAAACATGATATTTTTTTTATTTTTTTTTCCTATTAGAAAATCTACTTCAGAAAAATTGAAATTTCAATTAGCATTATTTTTTAAAGGCCCATAACTTAAAAAATAAACATCATAAAAAAAATATGTTACGTATTTGCATTCATACCCACTAGAGGTATGATTAACCCAAATATAAACAAATTCTACGACCTCACTTTTTTTCCGCTGTCCGCTTCACGTGAAATGCCCCATATATATATATAGTCCAATGTTCTAACTACATTGTACGATTAATATTAGTACCAATAAAATATTTACAAGAAATAGACGTATTTGAGTTAACTTTTTTTCACTAATAAACAGTAGAACCTTATTGCACTAAACATACTTCGTCAACCTCTCGTCACTAATTCTTTCTACATGTCAAGTATGTACAGCATATCCTAAAAAACGGTAATCTTCATTTACTCACACCACAGCCTGTAAAATTCCCCACAATAAAGTACAAGATGTTGCCATTTAAAAAAAAAGTTTACGTGTGATTTTTGTTTATTAAGGCCGCAGCAATAAAAGGATTATTTCCTTAGACACAAGTTGTTTTGTAAAAAAAAAGAAAATTCTACAAATATAATAAGATTTCTTCTGTTTTTAAAATCACTGGCTCTTTAAAAAATAAATTTACTACAAATATATTAAGATTTCTACTGTTTATACAGTCACTCGCTCCTTCAATTTTATGAATTGTTTCTTACGACGAGATAAGAAAGAACATCATAATTTTAACCGATTATATAACAGAAAAGCTGTGATATCTTTTTACAAATAACTTTAATCAATAAATTCTTATTTATAAATATATATAATAAAACTCCTTTCTCTATTAACATTCTTCGTATAGATCTCCGGAGTTATAGCTTTAAATGGGAAATATTTTAACGGCGGAGCGTGTGGAAATCGCCAACTACGTGAAGCATCCTAGCATTGTGAAGGAAAATACCTCTTTAATATTATAGCTATCTATTATTGTCTATTACTGGGAATCCAAGTGTTAGATTTGGAATAAACGATTTAATTTTGAATAATTGAATATTTTAGTTGAATTTTCTAAACCAAACGATGTATTGGTAAAATTTTCAGTATTCATTTCATTTCACTCAGTATACTCATTATACTTTAGCACTTTCTCTGTAATGTAATATTACATAAAGCATGAGCAATATTATTAAATATGACACTGGCAAATATTAAAGTGTTGAATATAATTTAGGAGCGTTACGAGACATTTTCATGTTCCCGCTAAAGCTTCATTTAGTATGAAAGTTTGGTGGGAGTATGATAATTAATATTTGAAATTAAAAAAGTGATATAAAATAAATGGCAATATAAATTCCATATGCCGCGACTTAAAATACCAAGAATATCATCATCTCAGCTCAGCCCAGGCTAGGCTTCAGGCTTCTCCACAACAGGAAAAAATCTCGTACTATAACATGCATATTATACAAATTACTGAAATTTAGCATTTAATATGCTTGATTATTTATAAAAACCCGATTATGAGCGAAAAATGATTTTCACAAGTGGGATTCGAACCCACATCTATTGGAAATCCGTTCCAATCTCTTAGTCGCCATTTACGATAGCCATGGGCAAGATAGGGGATGACGAATTGTATTCTTACTCCATCACCACACCTAAAGAGAATCTAAGTAAAAAAAATTATAAAACAAAAAATCTAAGAAAAAGTTACAATTGAATGAAAAAGTTTGGCAACACCATTAATAAATTGGAACCATAAATTCACGGCGTACATTTGAAGACCACACAAAAATACGAAAGGCTCGGAGCCGAAATTTTTTGGCCAATCACTTGAAACCATCAACGTCAACGGTAAATCAATCTCGTATCTATACAACAGACCGTATGTAGGCCACCGAGATATACTGCCTTCATAAAAAGCGCCTAACGGGGACTTAGATTTATCGTTAGACTTATTAGAGTGATGTCTTACTGTATATGTATTATTAAAAACGCGTTAAGTTCAAATTTCTTCTGTTTTAGTTTTGGTATGAATTTATTTTTTAATTTTCTTTGACATATAATGACATTGACAATAAATATTTTTTTTTTATTAATTGTAACTTGAGCAACGGACTTTTGACGGGAATTTGAAAACGTCATGTGGTGCTCTTGTATTATATTCAATATCTTAATGTTTTAACGTGTTATATTAGATAATTTTGATGGCATTTTATGTAATGTGAAGCGGCGGAACTACTGGGATGTAGTGAATACCATATAAAAGTGCTTTAGAACGTTTTCGTTTTCCATCAAAATTCCCACAAGATACCATTAACAGTGTGGCCATTGCACTGTTTATGGCGACATTTTGACTTAGACAATGACTAACTTGAAAGACTAAAACGTGAAAATATTTATAACTTGACACTGGCACCAATAGCTCGTATATGTAGCTGATTGCCAATATATAAGAAAAAGAAAAGAAGAAGATATTTGTATGTGCGGATTATTTGACTAATAACTGACTATGTGAAGGATGTATGAAGAGTTAAGGTCGTTAACAGGCTTTTTACTTTTTAGTGTTTTTTGAAAATATATTTAAATATAAAAAAAAATATTGATAAAATATGAAAAAAATAAAATAAAAAGGGACTATAATAAAAAAGGGAAAGTCAGCTCTCTGGATTAGACGGCTCGATTTCTCAACTGAGCTGTGCCTATTCTCAATGAGAGCCGCCAAATTAGTAATTTATATTTTAATAGTTAGAAAAATATATGTTTTTTTCGTTAGCTAAAAACATCGTTGAAACTATATTTTTTTATAAATAAAATCTAGAATAATATAATAGCTTCTAATGTTTACGCGAGTATTACACATTTGAAATAAAACTACTTTTACGGATTCTATCGCGTTTGTATTTGATTTTCAATTTAATTTATTTTGTAATTAAAAATCAAATACAAACACGATAGATTCCGTAAAAGTAGTTTTATTTCAAATCTAGAATAATATTATAACTAAATCGATATATCAACCCCGAAACCACCGAATACTGAATTTCATGGAAATCGCTGATACCATTGCTGAGATTTAAAAATATACATACATACATACATATCATCACGCCATATCCCTTGCAGGGTAGGCAGAGAGAACAGATTGCCAGAGAACTCTATCTCTGCATACTTCACTCGCTTCCTCAACATTCATAATTCTCTTCATACACGCTCGCCGGTTTCGGAGACTCTTGACTCCACCTTCCTTCAGTACCTGACCGATCTGGTCTAGGTAGCTTAGTCTCTGTCTCCCTCGGTACCTACATCCTACATCCTTAAAAATATAGTTATTAAAAAACAATCATCATCATCAACCTGCTCTTATCCCAATTTATTTGGGGTCGACGCAATATGTCTTCTCCTTCCATACAACTCTATCAGACGTCATCTCTGTGGTCACTCCTTGTCTATCCATGTCATGTTTCACGCAGTTCATCCATCTTTTCTTCGGTCTTCCCTTACCCCTTAAGCCTTCAACATTCATGCTTAAAGCTTTCCTCACAACATTACTTTCATCCCTTCTCATCACATGTCCATACCATGTCAATCTTTCACTCCTTAATTTTTCCGTCACTGGCGCAACTTTCAAACTTCCTCTTATATGTTCATTCCTTATTTTATCCATTCTTGTCACACCACACATCCATCTCAACATTCGCATCTCCGCTACATGCAGTCGTCTCTCATCCGTCGCTTTTATCGCCCAACATGCTGATCCATACAGTACAGCAGGTCTTATTAGGCTTTTATATATTTGGCCCTTTAATTTTAGGGGTACTTTGGGGTCGCATGTTGTACCCGTGACCTGCCGCCACTTCATCCATCCCACATCAATTCTGTGCTTCACCGCACGATCCAGGTCGCCATCGCTTTGGATAAGAGAACCGAGGTATCGAAAGTTCGAGCATACTGGGATTGGTACTCCATCCAAAGTTATGGGTGTAAAATTGGAGAGACCGCCGAAATCGCAGAACATGTATTCTGTTTTTGGTCTGCTGATTTTCAAGCCTACATTCTCCAACTTACAGCGCCACTTTTCCAGCATGCTCTGTACCTCAAGGCCCTCCTTCCCGACGAGAACAATGTCATCAGCGAATAGCATGCACCAGGGTGCCTCTTCCTGTATCTCCGATGTTAATGCATCCATTATCAACAGGAAGAGGTAAGAACTTAACGCCGACCCCTGGTGCAGACCTACTTCGACACTGAACTCGTCGGAGTCTCCAGCCGGCCTCCGCTGATTTCACGTACGACCTAGATTGTCGGTACATGGCACAGATTAACCTAACATACTTCACAGGCACACCTTTCTCTTTCAGTACCCACCACAAAACTGTTCTCGGTATTCTGTCATAGGCCTTCTCGAGGTCAACGAATACCATGTGCAAGTTTTTATGTGCACCACGATATTTTTCGCACAGTTGGCGCAGTGCAAACATGGCATCCGTTGCCCCGCGGCCCGACATAAATCCGAACTGGTTTTGGGTGATCTCACTTTCTTCTCGCAATCGTTTCTCAATCACTTTTTCCCACAATTTCATACTGTGTGACATAAGCTTTATTCCTCGATAACTACCGCAGTCCTGAACATCCCCTTTATTTTTAAAAATGGGCACTAGCGTACTATTGCACCATTCATTGGGGATTACTTCGTCGCGCAGCAGCTTATCGAAGAATAAAGTTAACCACATATACCCATCCTCTTCCAAAATCTTCCATACTTCAACTGGTATACCATCGGGCCCTACAGCCTTTCCATTTTTCATACTTCTCACTGCTTCTCTTACCTCATCTATTGTAATTTCCCTTACTAGGCCGACGTTCTCTGATACATCTTTTAACACTCCACTCCATGAATTCTCTTCGTTCATTAACCTTTCAAAGTACTGCTTCCAACGCTCTTTTATTTCCTCTTCTTTTATCAACACTTTACCTGCTTCATCTTTTATACACCTGACATGCCTAATATCTTTTGCTCTTTCTTCTCGGGCTTTAGTTATGCGGTATAGCATCTTTTGACCTCGAGGCCCATCTATCGATTTAAAAATCATGTCTTCGGCCTGTGCTCTCGCAATAGCTATTACCCGTCTAGCTTTTTTCTTGCATTCCTTGTATTCAAGCTTTTTTGCTTCCTTCAATCTTTCATTATGTTCATTCTGCCATTCCTTAAATACATTCTTCTTTTCTTTCACGATCTTTTGCACATCTGCATTCCACCACCACGTATCCCTATCAATTATACCTTTTCCTTTCGTTTCTCCTAGTATTCCTTTAGCTGTATTTCTAATACAACTAGCCATTTCATTCCAACATTCATTCACAGATTTATCATTCATATCATTCATTTCAATCATTTTATCCATCACATTTTCTTTAAATCTACTTGCATACTCTTTCCTTTCAAGCATACTCCATTTTACCTTAGGAGGGGGTCGGTTTCTGGTCTTAATAGAGGGTGTTCTTTGCTCCATCACTAGTATTAACAGACGGTGCTGGGATACTAGTGCTTCACCTGGTAGCACCTTACAATCCTTTACGCAGACCAACTTACTTCTCTTAATAAGAAAGTAGTCGATCTGCGTACAGTGGTTGCTACTTTTATAGGTAATAAGGTGCTCATCTCTTTTTTGGAACCACGTATTACCGATGGCCAGGTGAAACGACGAAGCCGCTTGAAGTAGCGTCTCCCCCCCAGCGTTTCGCATGCCGTACCCCCATCCTCCATGCACTGTTTCATAACTTTCATTGCCCGCTCCTACGTGTCCATTAAAGTCACCTCCTATACATATCTCTTCACTTTCTGGTATACCTATCATAATTTCATCAAAATCCTGCCAAAACTTTTCTTTCACTTCATCTTTACATCCGGCTTGGGGTGCATACGCGCTAATGACATTCAGGATGACGTTCTCCCACACTATTTTCACAACTATTAATCTATCATTCATTCTTATTACATTCGTCACACATTCTTTCAAATTCTTATCTAAGACTATGCCTACACCATTCCTTTTTCCATCGCTACCACTATAATATAACTTGTATCCTTCACCAATTTCTCGAGCTCTCGTTCCCTTCCATTTTGTTTCTTGCAGACATGCAATATTTACTCTTCTCCTTTTTAAGAAATCTGCCAATTCCCTTCCTCTTCCAGTCATCGTTCCAACATTCCAACTTGCATACCTCATTCTTATCCCTTTCATACCAAGAGCTTGCTTCTTACGTTGCACCCGCCCGTGGTGCAACAAGTTATTAAAAAACAATATAGTAATAAAAAAACTTATTTAATTATCATCATCATCTCTCTCTTATCTTAATTACTTAAGGTTGACTTATACTCTTTTTCCATTATACATATTACAAAAGTTTTGGTTATAGTTTTATCACCAACCGCCTGCTTGAGTCCAAAACTCTTAGCCGCGTTGTATCCATGAGCAATGCAAACTAAAACATAACTAAAGCAACTAAAGCATATCTATATAATATAACAAATTAATATACATCTGCCACTGCCAAGCATTGAAGTATTCAAAATTATGTACGAAGCCTTTACAAAACTAAATTTAGCGAACATCGACTATTCACAGTCAATACCAGACGCAAACTTAATAAACTATCTAGAAGCTTCTATATATGAGATTTGTAAAATTGGATGTACCGTCTAGAGTACCTATCTGAACCCAGTTTGTTCAGCATTGGATGTAATAACTCTGTATTGCATCTGTTCACATCCAGGCGAAGTTGACGACAGTATATAAATATATCGTGTAGTTAGTCATAGACGGTAGCGTGGCGGTTTTACGTCTGTATGTATTTCAATAAAGACGTAGGCATTTATTAGCAGTATTAAGTTATAAACGGTAGCGTTGAATAAAAATATCGCTTGATAAATAATTAGTACGAAGCGACTGATTATTTTTATTATTATTCATAAAAGATTAAGCTTATAATCGCTTTATCATCATCATCATCTCGGCTTATATAAATCCCCCTTTCTTTTTTTTTTTTTTTTTGCGGTGGGCTATGGACGTCGCACCCCGTCAAATCGGTCCGGGGTAACGGAAGAAGCGGCGCGCAACCCCATTGACCCACCTTGCAAGCACCTCTTCTTCGCCGTGCGACCGGGCCACCGGTACCCGATCTTTGTCTTCGGTGGTATATATATCCCCCTGCGGGTCTCGAGCTTCCTCAAGATTAGGAGGGAAATTGACTTATACCTTACACTAATGCGTCTGATCAGCGTAGTGTATGTAACACTACGCTGATCAGACGCATTAGTGTAAGGTTTTCTTTCATGTTTTCCTTCACTTGCATTTATATATTAATTGCATAATTTATCTCTTAGTCGTCTTTTACGATCCCCTACTGGTAAAATAGGCGGTGGTGAATTGTATTCTTACTCCGTCACCATATGGATAATGTATAGTCGCTTGTTCGCTGAAAATTGTGTTAATATGATTTTTTTTTTTCATTACCAAGCGGCGTCAACACATTTCCTAACGTTATTCCAGTGTGATCAGGCGACGTAAATTTTTTGCTGATTTCAATGATGTATGCAACTCAATTTCGCTTAATATGTCGCTTGGTAATTATTATCTTTCAAGCATCGATATGTATTAAAAGATTGTCTGAAATACTATTTGAACTATAGTGTGACAAAATGTATGTTATTCTTTGGGAGATTAAGGATTTGTTACTCTCACCTTAGCTCACATATGTCCCACTGTTGGGTGCGAGCCTCCTCCATAGTGGGAGGGAAATTGACTTACTAATATCATGCTGGTCAGACATGTTGGTATAGGGTTTTGTTTCGAGTTTTACTTCTCTTGCATAGATGTTATATGCATTTTATATCCCTTAGTCTTCTCGTACGATCACCCACGGGTAAGATAGGGAGTGGTGAAATGTATTCTTACTCCGACAACACACGGAAAATTTGTTACTCTGCATCCAATCTTTTCCAGGCAATGGAAGAAACGTCAGCTCATAGTTTATCTTGTTTGTATCTTTCTGCTACCATTTAAGCTTACTTAGATGAAGCACGAAATCTATGTTAATCTTTTTTATTTTTTAACAATATAAACGCTAAATGCTCCTTTCTTAAACCACACTAGAATCAGTAATCTGCTTTAAGAGCGCGATAACGCAGTTCTGTATATGAGGGAATTATGTATTTTTAACCATGCGAATACTTCGCCATCATTTTCTTTATTGTAATTTTTTGTGAAAAGTATATATTTTCATTACTTTCAGCTAACGCTAATTTTGACCCGCGACCTCGATTATGTAGAAAGTGAAAATATTTATAAATAATACGTAAATTAAGAAGCTGCTTTACGTATCTACATAACGTCTATAGTAGTAAGATTTGAGCATTAAATTTACAAATGAAAAACACCTATTTTGAAACATTCCTCATCGGTGCTCCGCTCCTGTTGGTCTTAGTGTCTATAGCCTTTCTCAATAAATGAGCTATCTAACATTGAAAGAATTTTTAAAATCAGGCTAGTAGTTTCTGAGCTTAGGGCATAGCCATTATGGCAATAATAGCTTTCACTGGCGGCTTCGTCAGCGTAAAAAGTGACTTTTCCACAGAGATGTACAAAATACCCCGTACAAAGTATCTGAAATACAAAATGCAAGATACTTTTAAATTAAGTATTACAGATACCAGATACAAAATACTTTTGAAAATAGTATCTGAAATACAAGATACAAAATAGGTATCTTCTAAATACTTCTTAAGATGAAAATACTTTTGTAAGAAAACAAGATTTTATTTTAATTAATTTAAGTTTATTTTTGATAATTGACATATTATTTACGAATAAATCGTGTTAATCGCTGAAATGAAAGGTATAATTTCAAAATCCTTTTTTACATTTTTGTACAAAAGGAAAGATTTTTTAAATTTTATTTGCTATAAGTCAATGCTTATTGCTTAATGTAAATCACTAAAATTTGCCATAAATTCAATCTAAAAAATAATGTTAGTTGCAAACGTCGCTAAAATAACTATTATTATTTTCAAAGTCGCTTTTTTTATGTTTTTTTTGTGGATGGGCTACGGTCGGCGCGCTCCTCGCACCACGCTCTCCGGGGCGACAGAGGGGCGTAAGCACACATATCCGTAACCCACTCGTGAACCTCGCCGTCGTCGTTGAACTGGCCACCGGAGCAGCGTGAACTTGTCGTCAGTGGCCGGCCCGACGGAATACCCCTTGAGGGGTACCCTCTCCATGAGCGACGTCCCCCCCTCGGGGAGCGAGTCTGCGGAAATACTACCGAAACCACCAGTGCCCGTCGAGCACCATGCCTAAATACTTGAAATGGGCCCGGATGCTGATGTCAACCGAATTGACGGTGATCGAGACGCCGATGTGAGGGCCCATGTGGGGCCCATGGAACAAGAGGGCCTCCGTCTTGTTCAGAGCCACCCTCAACCTCAGCGCCTCGATCCGCCTGACAATCTGCTCGCAGCCGAGAGTCGCCAGGCCTGCCGCCTCTTCTAGCGCCCCACCGCGGGCTGTGACGAGCGTGTCGTCGGGGTAACAGATCACGCCCAGCCCGGGTGATTTTCAAAGTCCCTTGAAATTAAATTGACCAATAACAACACTAATGCATTTGAAACACGTGACTTGTAAAACTGTATGGCGATATTATTTGTTTTGAGTTGCTTTAAAAGAAAGAAATTAAAAATTATGAAAGACCTAGCACGGTTTGTTAAAAAATGTGACATCAATGAGATGTTGGACTAATAATTTTATAAATGTCTGCTAATATATTACTAAAAGTATCTTATCAGAAAAAGTATTTATAAAATACTAAGATACCAAACAAAAGGTATAAAGATACAAAATGATTTTTTTAAAAAGTATCTTAGATACAAGATGGAAATACGTATTTT
The DNA here is from genome assembly GCA_905163515.2 of Lymantria monacha. Lineage (NCBI taxonomy): Eukaryota > Metazoa > Arthropoda > Insecta > Lepidoptera > Erebidae > Lymantria > Lymantria monacha. The sequence goes on from LR991099.1 coordinate 26,398,666, forward strand.
GTATCTTGTATCTGTATTTCAGATACTTGTATCTTAGATAAGTCACATCTCTGCTTTTCCATAGTTTAACTATTATCCCAAAGGCAAAAAAAATATCGTGATAAATAGTGTCCAGGAAATAGTCTATCTATATGCAAATTTTTATCCAAATATATTTAATGGTTTAAGCGTAATTGAGTAACAAATACACAAACATCTTTAAAATTTTCACATTTATAAAATTAGTAGGATCTCTTTATTTATGAGGCAAGTCCAGCAGTGAACGGGGACAATCTAAATGATGAATCCAATTCAAGATCAGAAACTATGTCATACATACATACATACAATCACGCCATATCCCTTGCAGGGTAGGCAGAGAGAATAGAGTGCCAGAGAACTCTATCCTTGCATACGTCACTCGCTTCTTCAACATTCATAATTCTCTTCATACACGCTCGCCGCTCGGAGATTCTTGACTCCACCTTCCTTTAGAACGTGACCAATCTGGTCTAGGTAGGTTAGTCTCGGTCTCCCCCGGTACCTACATCCTTCCACTTTCGCATTGTATATCTTCTTAACCAAACTATGTCACTGAACTAATAAAGCAGTAGAAATTACTCATACACTACTTTAAATTTTCAAGTGTTACATTAAAGTTGCCTTTAAACTTTATGGGCGATAGCGTCATAAACTTGAAGTAATATAACGATAATATTATACAGATAGTACAGACAGATAAAACATTAAATTAATACGGTAGGCAGTTCGAATTTAAATATCTATAACTGATCGTAAACATAGTTTAATATGTGTAATTCCATCTGATTATAGACATACTTTGAATATAAATTGAGAAAAAGAAAACAGATGCTTGACTGCAAAGTGGTTTTACGGTGAATAATTTTACATGATAATGTCATAAGAAAATAGTGATAAAAATTGCATACTTTTATGATTAATTTACAAAGATAAATAATGGGCACCACATTAACTTTTCACTTTATTTCTGTCGCTTGAAGTATTATCTACCTTTTAGTTCGTTATGAAAACATGTTACGTTCCTTTTTCAGTTTATCGTTCATCTCAGTTCATGTATATCCCACTATTGGGGTTGAGCCTCCTCCATAATGGGAGGAAAATGGACCTACTATACCCATGCTGGTCAGACCACCCACGCGTAAGAGACTTGTATTCTTACTCCGTCACCACACGGAAAATTATAAATTATTTTATTATAATAAATCTTCTTTCCGTGTGGTGACGGAGTAAGAATATTATTCACCACCCCGTATCTTACCTGTAGGTGATCGTAAGAGACGACTAAGGGATATAAAAACGCATATAACATCAATGCAAGAGAAGGAAAACTCGAAACAAAACCCTATACCAACACGTCTAACCAACGTGGTGTAGTAGGTTAAATTCCCTCCCATTACGGAGGAAGCTCGAGTCCAACAGTGGGATATATGGGCTGTGATGATGATAATGAAAGGAAAAAATTCGAAAACCTTAAATTTTTAGTTAGATCACATATTTTATATATACTCGTATAATGATACGGAACCCTTCGCGCGCGAGTACAACTCGCACTTGGCGGATTTTTTTTTATACTTGCATAAATATTAGAACTCATTATATATTAGGACCCTCCTGAAATATCTTCAAAAACTAACTTCTATATCTATAAAGAGGAGGTTTATATATATTACATCACTAAACCCCGAAACTATTTGACCGATCATTATATATTTTCTTATGGAGAAGTTTTATACGCTATCCTTATTGACGTAACTCGCCACCAGTTGGCGCTGCTATATATCGACTTCTTCTAACAAATCAACGAGCTGTGTTTGCTAGTATGATATATACTTGTATGAAGTTAGCTATTTTCATCAACCTACTTATTTTGGAGATGCAATCTTGGCCTCTTTTACTTTACTTGACTTCAATAAAGAGCCTAACACGACCAATTTACAAATACATGTACCAACAACATTATTCCTTTGCAAGTACAGTTGAATTTCCCTTCACAGAGAAACTGATAAAGTTTGTAACATATAATTTAATTTACTGTACACAGCCTGCAATGGAATGGTCTGGGATTGATGCAGGTTTTCGGATTCCGCTGCTAGATTTGGGGACTTTTGATAGCATATCCAGTACTTGATTATTGATTAAATTTTACTTGAGACTAAGTTATTTTTGGATCATATTTCTTGCGAATTTTTTTTTTATTCCGTTTGGTGACGGATTAAGAATATTATTCACCACTCCATATCATACTCGTGGGTGATCGTACGAGACGACTTAAGGATATAAAACGCATATAACATCTATGCGACAGAAGGAAAACTCGAAACAAAACCTTATACCAAATATGTCTGACCAGCGCGGTATAGTAGGTTAAATTCCCTCCCGGAGGAGGCTCGAGCCCAATAGTGGGACATTTATGGGTTGTGATGATGACTTTAGTTTTTGAAATAATTTTTTTCATGAGAGAGTTTTGTAATTCTGATCTGCAATCTTTCTGTGTCACTCTTGTTGACGTTTTACTGTCTACAGCCGCGGGCCGGTCCATCCGGGGGAGTACCACACTCTCGCTGAAGATCGACGTCTGAGCAGTGGCAATGTGCTGTTGTGCTTCGTTTGGTGAGTGAGAGAGTTGGCAGCTCAACTGGGGTGGGTTTGGGGTTTTTATAGGTCCATAAATGGCATCAGTGACACTTACTATGAGGTGTGCTGCTTGCTGGGCCACCGAAGACAAAGATCGGGTACCGGTGGCCCACTCGCACGGCGAAGAGAGGTGCTTGTAGGGTGGGTCCATGGGGTTGCGCGCCGCCTCTTCTGCCGCCTCGGACCGATTTGTCGGGGCGCGACCACATCCATGGACCATCTTGTGGAAAAAAAAGAAAAGTGTTCTGCTTGCTCGTCTACCACTGGCTCACTCGTCTATCTGACTTTTATGTTACGTATTTACGCGTACACTTAAAAGTGTGATCTGATATGCCAACCAACTCGAACTGATGACGTCTGGTAAACAATTACATTCCCAAGGAAAATTGACATCAGTCAGCCATTAATAAAACCACTGTCAAAACTTTTGCAATATATACGGTAGAAGAAAGATACATATTGCATCGACCACATGTACAATACAATATAATAACTCTTTATCATACACCATATCTAGGTACAGGAATAATATAAAAAAAAATATAAAATGCGTGTACTTATGTACGCCTGTGAGAAATTATACTTCTTTGATATCATTAAAAAATAGTTTTAATTGCATATAAATAATTAATTACAATAAAATAATAAAAGCACTGGAAAAGGATAGGATAATTTTTTTCACTAATATTTGCGAATAGTAAATAATATTTATCAAATTATTCAATTTAAATCACTACTGAATATAATTTATTAGCGTATAAAATTCGCACTTGTATGAAACTAAAATAAGTGTTGTGAATGTAAAAATTAGAAAGAGGTTTTATTTCCATTTTGTTGGTAGCTTTTTTCGAGACTTAATGAGCGGTTTAGCGGCCAGCTTCGACCTGTTACTTTTGTGTTACAGTGATGCGCGCGCATCTTAAAATTTCATTCTCATAATTTTTTCATAATGCGCCTTAAAGAAGTATAACTTTAAAAACAATAAATTAACGTTGATATAATTAGGCGGTCTTATCGGATACTACAATTTCTTCCAGACAACCTTAGGATGGATAAATTGCAAGTAATTGGGATAAGAGCAAAAAGATGACGATATAGGCGATTAGTGGCAGGACCACGCTGTTGACAGTTCCCTGTCTACAGCCGTGGGCCGGTCCGTCCTACCCCGGACGCACTCTTGCAGAAGATCGACGTCTGAGTAATGGCAGTCTGCTATTGCACTTCGTACGGTGAGCAAGAGAGCCGGAAGCCCAACTGGGTGGGTTTGGGGATTCTAATGGTAGGCAGCGGCCTAGCTATACCCTTCTTCTTTTCTTTTTCTCCTTGCGGTGGACTATGGATGGGTTCGCGCTCCGCCAAATCGGCCCGGGGGGACGGAAGAGACGTTGCGCAACGCCACAGACCCACTCTGAAAGGACTCCTCTTTCGCCGTGCAAGCGGACCGTCGGTACCCGATTATTGTCTTCGGTGGCCTAGCTATACCCTTGGTATTGCAAAGGTCCATGGGCGGCAGTGACACTTACCATCAGGTGTGCTGCTTGCTCGTTTGCCACCATAAGCAATAAAAAAAAGGCACCAGATCAAAAGAGAAGTTTTCTGCCTTGTAGTACAGTAAAATAATCACATAGGATTCAAATATTTACCAAAAGGACCTAGCAATCAAAATACGTTAAGATCTATCTTACACGATAGAGGCGTTACTAAGATTATACGTACAATGGAATCGCCAGTTGATTTAGTGTTTGATTAAACAAAGTCACTAGATAGTGATTTAAAGTAATCAACTCAGTATATTAAAAAGTTAACTAACCATTTTTATTTTACGGGGAGAATAAAAAAAATATTCTATGTAATCCATTGAAAATCGCAAATATTGATTATATCGTAAAAATCCGCCCTGTGCTGATGAAGTAGGAATATAAGTCATCACCACCTTTCTTGCCATGATATAAAGTACATACCTATAACGTTTCATCATCATTCTCCTACTCTTATCCCAATTGCTTGAGGTCGATACAATATGTACTCTTCTTTCATAGTACAATATTGAAAAAGTTATTGGCTTTTATGACCAGCCGCCTGCCAGACGTCAATCCTCCTTGGGAATGTGATTGTTGACCAAACGGCAACAGATGGAGTTGGCCCAGGTCGTTGGCTCTTAGGCGGCTGTTACGACCTTCACGAGCAAAGTAAGGGTTGGTAGTATTCGTAGCCGCTACCACACAGTATCATCAAAATACATATTACATTTATGGGTGAGAAGAGAAACTTGAAATAAAACATTAACAAGTCTTCTTCAAAGCGTGGTAGTAACTACTAGTAATACCAGCCTTTACATAGCTTATGGGTATCGTAAGAGATGACTAAAAGCTTTCATCGAGCTGAACCAACTCTATCTGATGCCGTCTGGTCAACATTTACATTCCTAAGAAAGGTGGACGTGAAGCAGGCGGCCGTATGTAAAACTATTGTCAATAACTTTTGCAATATGTACGATGGAAGTAGAGTACATATTGCATCGACTCCAAGTGGTTGGAGTAAGAGCAGAGACTAACACCCATGAGGAGGGCATAATCTCTGTCGAGTTTGGTCTATTTCTCAGACGGCTTAGTCAGTGACTTTCCTCGAACGGCTCAATCAGTGGCTGAAGACAGAAAACTGTCAACAGTTTGGCCTTACTACCAGAATATTAAATCATACAAAATAATATTGACTGTATAAATAGCGAAGGAATCTAAATATCGACTTTTCCTATCCAGTGTCATGGGATCGATGCTGACTCAGGATAATTCTTTGTTCGATTCACTAATTATTATTACAAGTCTTGTTGAAATTTGCATTTATTAATTGTGTATTTATGTAGTCTCTCGCGACAAAAGGTTTTATTATTTAGTTCGAGGTGTTGTGTTTAAAGTACACTGCTACCTTCTACTAAATATGTAGTATCTGGAGGCACGATAGCGTGACAAGTTAATTTCAAGAAAATAGAACCGGTGAGTCACATTGGTGAGTCATGCAAACTATTTCGAGTCGTTTTTGACTCCATCATAACTTAAAAATACATCATAAATGCAGAAAATTTTTCACCTAATTTCAACAGATCATAATTTAATGATTTTTAATATTTACGCGAGTATTACACATTTGAAATAAAACTATCTTACCCGATTACGAAGCGAAAAATGATGTCACAAGCGGGATTCGAACCCGCGCCTATTGGGATGCCGGCCTAATCGTGCTGCCACTACACCACCGTGAACTATTGTAGGACATGCAAATCTCGCTTCGTATCATATTTACGTCTTAAGGTGACGTGCGCCATCTACCCGACAATGTTTACACATTGTAGGTTTAATAATTCAAACTTTGCAGTTAGAATTGTATTAAACGATGACACAACCTTGTTATTCAAATTACTGAAATTTTTAGCATTTAATATGCTTAATTATTTATAAATACCCGATTAGATTTGCATGTCCTACAATAGTTCACGGTGGTGTAGTGGCATCACGATTGGGCCGGAATCCCAATAGGCACGGGTTCGAATCCCGCTTGTGACATCATTTTTCGCTTCGTAATCGGGTATTTATAAATAATTAAGCATATTAAATGCTAAAAATTTCAGTAATTTGAAAACTATCTTAGTCCTCCCGTTACCATGATCACTGTAAAGTGTTCGAAACGTCGGGCAATTAAAAATCAAATACAAACGCGATAGAATACGTAAAAGTAGTTTTAATTTATATCATAATTTGCTTTAAATAAATAATTCGATTATTGGAATATAAAATAATATATTTAGTAATAATAAAATATTTTGCATTAGAAATATGAATGGTGTTTTAATTTTACTTAAGAATATTATCATCATCATCATGTCAACTCATATAGGTATGTCCCACTGTTAGGCTCTAACCTCCTCCATAACGGGAGGGAAATTGACCTACCATATCACGCTGGTCAGTCGTGTTGGTATAGAGTTTTGTTTCGAGTTCTCTTTCCCTTGCATATATGTTATACGCGTTTTATGTCCCTGAGTCGTCTTTTACAATCACCTACGAGTAACATAGGGGGTGGTGAATTGCATTCTTACTCCGTCAACACACGGAAAAATAATGTTATACGTTCTTCTAATAAATAAATTGCAAGAATCAGAACTTTGAAGAATAGAAATAGGATTAGAAGCCTTTAGAACTTAATATCCATTTAGATCTCTAATCTTTTAACGGTGAAATTGATAAAAATACCATTATTATCATAATATTGAACTGGACTTCCATTTTTATATTTATAATTTTGATGACTATATTATACCTATAGTCAAGAATCAGTATATTTTTACGGTAAAAATACTAAGGGAGCTCATGTCACCCTAAGCTATTAAACCCAATGCAATCAACAATTATCAAAAGGGAACTTTTCCCTTCATTATTTTAAAAGTAGCCCTTATTAATTAATACGTACAATTACCCTCCATGTTGGTCTGACATCTCTTTGTTTAATGAAAAATGATTATTTCATTTCGGCGTCCTGATGGCTTTCTTTTATATACTTAAAAATGTACCTTTACTTATAAATTTTAGGGTTTGGATTGCAATGTTTATAGTTATAGTAGCTGAAACTATTATTCAGACTGAAATTGATTTATGTAGCTTTACAAACTGTAAAACAATTAGGTTTTAATGTTATTATATTATCTTTATACTTACGCCTGTTTCGTGGTGGGATAAAAGCAAAGGCATTTTGAAATGCTTTGAAGGACCAGTTTATGGTGTGATTAGATTTTAAAAGAAAGAATATGAACCCACTCAACCAAAGAAGCTAGAAAATAAATTCAACTAGTTTTACGGATTATATCGCGTTTGTATTTGGGACAGAATTCGTAAAACTAGTTTTATTTTGAATGTGTAATACTCGCTTAAGCATTATAAATCATTCAGTTAGAAAATATATACAATAGTTATATACCTATATACAATTTGAAACGACATTTAATCAAAACAAAGAATAATGAAATAGATTTTAACAAATTTGAAACTAGTGACTTACCTAATATTAAAATTAAAGTCAGCCTTTATCATGATCAGAATAGCAATAAATGATTTTTCCAATACAGTTTCGATTGAAGAAAGAAATATTGAATTATATTCTTATTCCGTCATCATCATCATTCGCTTGCCTTCTTCTCACGCTAAGTGAAGTTGGCAACATGTTCTTGCCTTCCATAATCTTCTATCTACACTTACAACTTTCATACACATATCCTCTTTCACACAATCCATCCATCTATTTTTGGGTCTCCCGAGATTCTTCCGTCCATTGATAAAATAACTCACACATCACATATCTATACCTCTCATCCCTCCTTATTATATTTCCACACCGAGACAATCTCGCTTTCCTAATCTTCTCTATCACTAGTGTTACTTTCAAAATTCCCCTAATAATAATAATTTACAGATTTACAGGAAAGCCAATAAACCGCAGGGCAGCTTGTGGCGAGCTGAATGTGAGTGGCGACACTGCGGTCCTGAATACTCCAGAGAGTCGATCAGGGACTCGTCTCCAGCTGGCCTTCATTGGCTGGCCAGAATGGAAACCGAAGAGTGCCCGAAGGACTCTCAGCTCTGGCTTGCCTTAAACAGCTGGTCAGAGAGGGGTCGCCAGAGCTATATACTCGGGGGTGGAAGTGTCATTTTCAAGGGCATAATTACGGGGAAACCAAGGGTCTGTTTATCGCAGACTCAATGGTGAAACCGGCGCCGCACCGCTCGACACCCCTAGCCACTTACACCAATGTTGCCCTCTGTTGCCCGTATGACTAGTGTGTCTGTGGCGACTATTTAGGGGGCCCATTCAGTGAGTTGGCGAGTCACCGTCTGCCACCGTTCATCTCTTAACATGGGTTTGAAGGCAGACGACAGTTTATAAATTCATAGATATAAGATGAACCAGTCCACTAAGCACCCACTCCCATATTCATATATTAGATACCATCATCACACAATAGTTTTACACTTACTGCTGGCATTCCACGTATGTATGTTATGCGCGCGGAGCTTACTCAGCGCCGCGTGATAGGGGCGACCCCAGGGGTCACGATCGAGACCGTCCAGCATCTCCTGCCGACTGACGTCCTTGGCGGTACGGACGGCCAGCCTGAAGGCCGACCGCGCATTGCGGTAGCCCTCATAAAGCCGGCCCTCCCGCTCCTCATCGCGATGGTGCCGCCGGCTGCGGGTGTAGGCCCTCCGGGCGCGAATACATGCGGCCCGAAAATCCGCCAGCTCCCGGGACCACCAGTGGACAGCCCTTTTCGGGGGCAGACACCGTACACGGGGCATGGCCGCATCGCAGATCTGCGTCAACGCATTGCGGATGCGGCCAGCCTTGGCGTCCACCCCGTCCAACTGGCGGGCAGAAGACAGCCACGAGTGAATGATGGCTGCCTCCGCCAGCAGGTCCCGGTCTAGACGACTCACAGCCCATCGCCGGAACGCGGGACGTCCGTCCGCCTCATGACCCCTGCTGGGCGTCGGAAGGGTCCGGGAGATCCCCATCCGGATATACCGGTGGTCCGATAGGGTCTCAACCTCCTCCGCAACGCACCAGCTCCTCACGCGTGCGGCGACAATGGGGCTAGCGAACGACAAGTCCACTATCGACCCGCCCCGCTGCCGCACGCACGTATGCACTGAGACCCTGTTCAGCAAACAGAGGCCCAGTGCCGCCGCCCACTCCTCGACCGCCCGTCCTCGGTCGTCCGTCCTGGGGCTGCGACATCCCATGGCAGACGGTACTACAGCGATTTAAATAAATGCAGTCAAGCCTGCTCGCAATCATATTCAGGATACTGTTGGAGCTGGCCCGCACCCTGCGCACCAGAGAACCGCATCTCTTTCGCATTGTAGCGTAGAAACAATCTACGTGTGCATCAGGCAAACATTCCTGATGCGCTACAGAAGCGGGGCAGCCCCACCAGCACCCTGAACGCATTGTTGAATTGGACACGGAGTGCGCTGTATGATCCTCTTGCACACCTAGCCCACAGGCTGCACGTGTAAAAGCTTGTACAGTAAGCTCGGAAGAGTGTGATTTTGACATTAAGTGAACATCGTGCAAACCTGCGGGCCAGCATGTTCGCCCTGATCGACAACGCCCTCCGCTCCCTTTCTATATCGTCGTCGTCTTTGAGGTCAGGGGTCAATATGTGACCAAGATATTTAAATTTGAAGACTCTTTGCAATGGTATACTATTGAGTATGATAGGTGGTATTTTATCAAGGGTTTTACCCCTGGCCTCAAAAACCATGACCTCTGATTTTTTACAATTGTATTTCAAGCCATGTGTCTTAACGTATCTTTCACAAATGTCGATTAGCTTTCGTAAGCCACAGACTGATGCGCTCAGTAGTGCCATGTCATCAGCGTAGCTGATATTATTGACGCAAATGCCATCAACATAACAACCGACTCTGGCGCCACTGAGCTCACCAATTAGCTCATTAATGTACAGGTTGAAAAGCGTCGGTGAGCTCAACCCCCCTTGCCTAACCCCGCATTCCAACCTGTATGAGTCAGACAATGACCCAGCCCATCGCACATTGTTGATCTGGTTTCCATACCAGTACTTAAAAATGTTTACTAATGCATGTGGTAACTTAGTATTGTCCAACTTTCTCCATAGCATGTCGTAGGAAACCAGATCAAAAGCCCTAGATAGATCCAGGAAGCAGGCATAAATGGGCGTCCTACGTTGCGTATAATATGTGACAGCATGCTTTAAACACAATACTGCACTCTCCGTAGACAACCCTGGACGGAACCCAAACTGGTTGTCATAGAAGTTAGTGCACTCATTGAGATGTGTATTCAGCATGCCATCAAACACCCTCGCTATCACGGTAGCCAGAGAGATGGGTCTATAGTTATCGCTGTCGGCTAAATCACCAGTTCTGTTTTTGGCTATAGGGACTACAACCGTCTTTATCATGTCAGCCGGCAAGTAACCATGACTCACACAAAAGCCATAAAACATAGCAAGAACCCGTGGTAAGTGTGGTCCAGCATATCGGAGGTGCTCGATACTGAGACCGTCATGGCCAGGGGATTTGCCTCGTGACATGGATTGTATAATTTTGGAAATATCTTTCGATTTAAATTTTACTCCAACTGGCCCACCAGGCTCAACATCGAGCACTGCCTCAGAAGGTCCCAGGGGAGCTGTGACAGTAAATTTGTTTTTAAACATATTAGCGATTTGTACAGGCTGGGTGACGCCACCGACGCTCACGGGCGTTCCAGGTTTGGCTTGTAATTTGTTCGTGTGCTTCCAAAACCCACGAAAGTCATTTTTAGAATGGTGCGAGGCCAGAATGTCCATTTTGACTTGTTCCTCATGATCTTGGCACCATTTTAATTTAGACTTAAATATTTTTCTAGTCTCACACATTTCGTTGTACGTTATCCCGGCAGTTGGGTTGCCATACCACACCCACTCCAAAAATTTTTGTCTGGCCTCCACATGAGCGTCCGCAACGTGTTTATTCCAGCCTACAACCACCCTTTTAGGGCGCTTTCTCACGCTTTGTAGGCCAGACACAGCTGCTCCACTTACGCCTTGCACGATGTCATAGTAAAAGCCATCAATAATAGATCTATGATTAGGATTATTACACACTTTATCGCAACGTTCGCTGAGCTGCTGTGGAAAATCGATACGTTTCAAACTATCATGACAAGCTATCTGGTAAACTTCTATCTGACTTTGACTTCTCTCACCCCATACAACCCGGCTAGTAATTATTGCGTTGTTACAATTCCTTGGCGTTATTAACTCTAGACTACATTCTACTGTCAAGGGTAGATGATCAGAACAGAACACGTCATACAATACCTGCACTCTTTTGACAGTTTTCATTGCTGATTCCGTTACCAGACAGTGGTCAAGCCAGCTCTTTGTCGCATGAGCTTCGCTAAGGAATGTGTAAGTGTCTGACTGTACCCCTAACATTTCTGTATCAATACATCTCCATTTTTGTTCTATACAAAAGCTTGATAATTCGTCATAAAACATACTATTAGGGTGAGCATTAAAGTCTCCTAACATGTATACGCAATCTATACTATAACTGTCAATAATTGCACTCACCGAACTTAATATATCCGTGAAATCCGTTAAATTTGACACTGTATCCGTAGGCATATACACATTGAACACTAAAAAAGCTTTATCTCTCACTACAACTTTCACCGCACACATACGAGGGCTACCGCACTGTATAGTGGTCACGTCGTGAAAAAGAGATCTTCTCTATAGTAGACCAACTCCACCATACGGCCTACCGCGTAGAATTCCCGCCGACGTGTCCACTGCAGACACCCCCGTACAGCTGAACTCATCACTAATAGTGTTAAGAAATGAGATCTCTTCGGGCAATAACCAGGTCTCTTGCAGCGCAATTATATCTGACTGCTTACATAATTCACGTATATCTTGTACGGAGCGCTTAACATTCTTGCAGTTAAAAGAAACAAATTTGTAAATCTTATCATTGTCCGACATTGTTCTTGTTTTGTGTGCCGACTGACGTTATCGTTGAAAATTCATTCATATGTTTAATATACTTTGGTCGATAGTTAATAAAACGTCGAAATACAACTCCCTGCGGCCACAGCTTATCATCTAATTACATTTGCAGCTTACTCTGGGAGACAAAAAATTTATATGCATTGTGTTCACATGGCCTATTAATATTAATTTACTTATTCTGTATCTTATCTAATCTGGTCATCTGACGCATCTTAGTAGCATACAATCTTCTCTCATCCGTCTTTTTCAATGTCCTAATTCTTACTCCATCATTAAATGGCGTAAAAACATTTACCATATTCAAATTCATCATCTCATCATCATCTCAGCTCGTATGTCCCACTGTTAGGCTCGAGGCTACTACATAATGAGAGGGAAATTGACCTACTATATCACGCTGGTCAGACGTGTTGGTATAGGATTTCGTATCAATTTTTTTTATTGCATGGTGGCAAACGAACAAACAGCACATCTGTTGGTAAGTATCACTGCCACCCATGGACCTTTGCTATAACAAAGGCTATAATAGCTAGGCCGCTACCCACCATTACAATCCCCAAATCCACCCAGTTGGGCTTCCGGCTCTCTCAATCACCGAACGAAGCGCAATAGCAAATTTCCATTAATCAGATGTCGATCTTCTGCGAGAGTGTGGTACTACCCCGGACGGACCGGTAAGCGTCTTTCATTTGCACAGATGTTATATGCGTTTTATATCCCTTCCCGTTTTATTCCCTATAATAACAAAGCAAGCTTTCCATCAAAATAACGAGCGTTGTTTGTCTGTCCATCCAATCAAGGTAATACGATAGCTTCGCACACAACTCACAGTGGAAACAAACAGCTTTATAATATGTTATACGCAGTTTAATATAATTATGAACAACTAGAAGTCTGTACTGGCTCCACATTTGTAAACATTTATTTACATCAAACATTATGAATTTGATGAATTTGATATGAAATAAATAATCATTCATTATCATTATCATTTCAGCTCATACACGTCCCACTGTTGGGCTCGAGCCTCCTCTACAATGGGAAGGCAATTGACCTATTATCCCGCGCTGGTCAGACGTGTTGGTATAGGATTTGGTTTCGAGTTTTCCGTCTCTTGAATAGATGTTATATGCGTTTTATATACCTTAGTCGTCTCGTACGATCACCCACAGTTAAGATAGGGGGTGGTGAATTGTATTCTTACTCCGTCACCACACGGAAGGACATAAATAATATATTGATATAATTGATTGAATTAGGCGATATATGGCGGAAATCCATTATTCATTATAAAATGGAGAAGAGGAAGGAACGCCACCAGTTTCCCACGGTTAATCAATATACCGCACACCTCAAGAAAGGAAGGAATATGGGATGAGATCAAGGAGGAATATGATATAAGGAAATGTTACTCCTTTGATGAGCATCCTCCAGAACTTCAACTTGCAATTTGCCGCAGAACTTCGAACAAAGATTCGACACGTGTTTTGCCTCTAAACGAGGCATCTTCAGAACGGTTCGGCTAAGATAGCCTTTTTGCATGGGGACACCAGTCGGCGTCTCGATAGTCGTCAACTCCGTCCCTATCGATATCTAGGTCCATATGAAGTATTTAGGCCTGGTACTCGGCTGGCACTGGTGGTTTCGGGAGTATTTTCACAGATTTGCTCCACGCCTGGTCAGCGCAGCATCCGCCTTCTCGCGCCTTATGCCGAACGAGGCCGGACTCAGTTTTGAAAGTCGACGGCTATATGCGGGGGTGATCTGCTCAATACGGCTCGTTGTAAGGCGCACCAGTGTGGGCGAGGTCTCTAACCGTCCGACTCAGGGTTCTCTTGTAGCAACCACAGAAAGCCATGGCGGTCAGGGCTATTCGTGGATACCGCACGGTGGCGACCGAGGTAGCGTGCGCATTGGCCGGAACATCCCCGTGGGACTCAAAGGCGGAGATGCTCGCCGATCTTTATCGGCGGGTGTCCGCCATACGCAATGAAGGCGGCGTTGTATCGCCAAGTCAACTGGCCGCCTGGCGTGAGGGTGCACGAGTGCGCGCCGGGACATCAATGCCTGTTGGGTAACGTGGCTGGAGAAGCCTCGATTCGGTGTACGTACCGTTTAGGCCCACCGGCCGGTGCTGCTAGAATGAATGGCTGGTACAAGTCTTGTCGGGGCATGGGTGCTTTGACAAGTACCTGTACACGGTCGCAAGGAGGGAATTGACTCCGTTCTGTCAACAGTGCGGTAGCGACGAGGACTCAGCGAAGCATACGTTCGAGGTTTCAGCTCGGCAGGGCTTTGCCCCCATCGCTACCATTGGTGTCCACCTCTCGCTGCTGGCTGTCGTGAAAGCGATGGTCGACAGCGAGAGGAATTGAGACGCGTTCGCCGCCTTCTGTGAAATCGTCATCTTGCAGAAGAAAGTGGCAGAACCAGCCTGGGAGAATCTCCTCCACGAGGACATGTGCCGCCAGCGGCGTCTGGGGTGGCGTGGGGTAGGCGTGATCAAAATCTCTGACCCTAGTGCGCACCCATCTGTCGAGAATATTATTACTTCGTTAGTACGCGGATCGACAACACGCGATTTTCGCAAAATTATAACGCGAGTGAATTCACGAGAACAGCCTATGTGTAATACTAATAGGGATGTCCAAAACTGACGTAAAGTAGCATAAAAGGTTAGATAATGTATCTAACCTTCAATAAATAAGTAAGAACTGTATCATTAAATAAATCACAAATTACACAATCCCTAACAAAAAGCGTAACAAGTTCGAGACAAATCTAAAATGCATAAGCCTAGTTTTTTACAATGGCCACGCTCGATTACCCTCAAGGATGTCACATTTTTCCATTCAAACAAAAACTATTCAACACAATCCAAAGGTCAGATAGACAACCCTGGTTTAGTTTTTGATCGTACATTGTGCATTGATTCTTCAATATAGACGGTTGTTGGACGAAATTAAAACAAAAAAAAAACAAGTAAAGTAAACAAAAATGCAGAAAAATATTTTTTTCGTTGTTTGCTTTGTTGCATTGAGTGCTGGCGTTTATATAGTCCAAGGTATGTTTTATATTTTTTTATTTGTTTTTGTCTGGTGAACTACGGACTGCTTTTTTCCGTATCATCTCAGCTCATATCTGAAAATCAACAGCTGGGGTGTACCTGCATTCCTCAAGTTGAGCCCAATACCATTTTGTTTTTACTTTTATTACCTATTTGTTATTTTTTTGAATTTTTATGCATTTTTTTTCCTTTATAAAAATAAATAAAGATCTTTTCTTTCTTTCTTTCATATATGTCCCACTGTTGGGCTGGAGCCTCCTGCATAATGGAAGGGAAATTGACCTACTATATTGCGCTGGTCAGATGTGTTAGTATAGGGATTTGTTTCGAATTTTCCTTCTCTTGCATAGATGTTATATGCGTTTTATATCCCTTAGTCGTTTCTTACGATCATTCACGAGTAAGATGCGGGGTGATGAATTGTATTCTAACTCCGTCACCCCACGCATGAGTTGGTTCCATTTTTTATTGGTCCCACATTGGTCAAATGCGTTGCTATAAATATAGGTTAAAGATCGGGTAAAAATAGTCTTATGTCATTTCACTTAGTTCACACTGTGGTTAGAAGTACCTACTGAAAGTTCGCGTAACTCAACAGATATAAAAAAAAAATACTTTTGTGATTGAACCTTGTATATTTTAAAAATTATAAAAAAATAAATAAAACTATAAGCTTGGCCTGCACTTGCAATTGTTACCATAATGAAAAGGATAGAAACGGTCCAGAGACTATTGCCCTTATACAGGTGGCCGATTTAATTAATAGAATCCTTGAAAGGGTGTATCAGACCATGATGCACTATCCAAATCAGTAAAAAAAAATAGTACCTAACTTTTGATTAAATTGCCCTACTGACAAGCGGTCAATACACTTGTACTATAAAAGTTCGATGTAGGCATATACTCATGCTTGTTGTCACAAGATACATAAGTATAATAAATACACAAATGTCTTGAACTAGTAGGCAAATAGCCGCTCTCGCTGCGCTCACCGCCGCACAGCTGGGTCGAAAAGTACCTACAGGTCAATGTACGCTAGCAAACCTACTGTTTTGATAAGAAACAAATCACTATATCTCGGTATTGGGCAGAGCTAGGAGCCTGTAACTAACTTTAATGTTTTATATGACGTCATTCCTACACCTAGTTTAAGTTATTCTAGTAATCAAATCGGCACCCTGTATAAAGTCCAAACTAGCACAGTCCGCTACCCGCATAGAGGCTCACTGTGAGAGGGCGACGTCTTTTAGTACTCTTGTTTGTTGCTGGGGCGTCGAAAGGGTAACTCGCCATGCCAGCCATGGATATTAAGAAATCGGTACTAGTGTTCGGCCCATGGCCATGGGTAAGAGTATACGATGCGTTATGGGGCCGCACGTCGTTCTTTCTTCTCTCTGGACGGAAGCCAAGACCAGTAGGTAGAAATCAGGTCTATACCATTTTTCTAGAGAACTACTTATTATATACTTTGATACTTTAAGTAATATTCGGCAAATTGTAAGTTTATATGAGGCAGTTATTTTTTATATGCTTATTTGTGTTGATGAGTATATGATTTTTGCAAGTCAACAATGATCATCATCTCAGCTCATACACGTCCCACTGTTGGTCTCGAGCCTCCTCCATAATGGGAGGGCAATTGACCTATTATACCACGCTGGTCAGACGTGTTGGTATAAGGTTTTGTTTCGAGTTTTTCTTCTCTCGCATAGATGTTATATGCGTTTTATATCCCTTAGTCGTCTCGTACGATCACCTACGGGTGAGATAGGGGTGGTGAATTGTATTCTTACTCCGTCACCACACGGCAAGTTAACAATATGGTATTGTAATCTGGATGGTATTGTAATCACACTGAAGCTAATTAAATAATAAGGATGTTGTTTTGTTTTTTATAAAAAAACAGAAAAGAAATAACATGGATATAATATAATAGACAAACCCGTTGAGTTTCTTGCCGGATCTCAGTAGCGGTCTCATTCCGATTTGGTGGTAGTTTATTAGCTTAAAATGTAAAAAAATGACAATATGTAAGTGCCCTCGCAGAGTCTATGCATAATAAATGATTGTTTTTCATTTCTTTTTATTGCTTTTGGTGGAAAACGAGCAAGCAGCACACCCGACCCGAAAACTTACTGTTTTATTGCCGCCCATGGACTTTTCCTATACCAGGAGTATAGTTAAGCCGCTGCCTACCAATGTAAACCCCAAACCCACCCAGTTGGGCTTCCGGCTCTCTCGCTCACCGAACGAAGCGCAACAGCGCATTGCCATTGCTCAGACGTAGATCTTATGCCAGAGTGTGGTACTATCCTGGACGGACCCGCCCGCGGCTGTAAACAGAAAACTGTCAACAGCGTGGTCCTACCACTGTTTGAATTTGAATCAACTATGAAACAGTACACCACCTACTCGCGGTTCTGTAAATACTTCGCGAGAAATTGGAGTTCTTTATTTTTTAGTTTTGTGGAGATTTCTAATGAGATGTCGTAAAAATACAGTATATTTTTACGACATCTCATTAGAAACCTTTTGTCTTTCTCTACTATAATGAATACACAGATGTCGTAGTGGTTAATATCGACCGACCTTCTGTGCCAATGTCGTGGATTTGAATCCCATACAGAACCTTGCTTACAGGATTTAAATCCCATACTCTATGTGATCCACAACATGTTGTTTTGAGTCTGGGTGTAATATGTCTGCGTTAATTGCATGTTTGTAAAGTCCACCGCAATACAAGGATTATTTCTTTAGTGCAGGGTGATATTTAAAAAAAAAGAAATAAAAAAATAATATGCCGGTATAGATAAATCCATTTTCCATGTGGTGACGGAGTAAGAATACTATTCACTATACCATATCTTACCCGTGGGTGATCGTACGAGACGACTAAGGGATATATAACGCATATAACATCTATGCGAGAGAAGTAAAACTCGAAACAAAACCCTATACCAATACGTCTGACCAGCGCGGTATAGTGGGTTAAGTTCCCTCCCATTACGGAGGAGGCCCGAGACCAACAGTGGGACATTTATGGGCTGTGATGATGATGATGATAGATAAATCTTACTCTTAAATCACTTTATTTATATATATATATATATATATATATATATATACATATATATATATATATATATATATATATATATATAAGAGATTTCCACTTATGTATTGACATCATGACGATATCTCTGGGCCATCCATAAGGCCTACAGACTTCAAATTTGGTAGGCATATTCCTTTCGCTGAGTAAAGGTCAGCTAAGAACGGATTTTACGAAATTCCACCTCCAAGGAGGGTTGCTGGAGTTTTTAAATATAGCTCCTACAGACTTGAGGTTTAGTATGAACATTTTTTCTACCTTGTATCATATGATTACAGATTCTACAAAATTCCATCCTTAAAGAGATGCGTAGGTGTTAACCCAAAAAAGCCACATTTTCAAATACTGTACAAACTTGGCATTTGGTGTGGCCTTTCTTTCTGCCCTGTAAAAGTCAGATGAAGTAGTAATTTAAGAAATTCCTTCTCCGAAAGGAATTCTATGTAGCGAAAGTAGACGTAACCGAAGCGAAGCGAGGACGGGTTGCTAGTATGTTAAATATACGAATATTCGTACAATAAAACCTTGAAATTTTGAACAGATTCTTAAGGACTGCTTGTATTTTACGATCGTGACAGCTTGCGGCAACGATACAGAGCCCCTCTGGATACTCTCAATAACGTCGCTTCTGAAAAAAAAAATGTATTTTGAAAGTTACCTTTCTAATTAATTATCTTAAATGCAGTCAGCAGGGATCGTTACGATAGATCATATAGATAGCTAGGTACAGCATGTTGGCACCGAAGACAAAGATCGGCTGTACCGGTGGCCCGCTCGCACGGCGAAGAGAGGCGCTTTGCAGGGTGAGTCTATGAGGATGCGCGACGCCTCTTCCGTCGACCCGGACCGATTTGAATACTTTTAATAGTGGTAGCACTACGCTGTTGACAGTTTTCTGTGTACAGCCGCGGGCCGGTCCGTCCGGGATAGTACCACACTCTCGCAGACGATCGACGTCAGAGTAGTGGCAATGTGCTATTGCGCTTCGTTCGGTGAGCGAGAGAACCGGCAGCCCAACTGGGTGGGTTTGGGGATTTTATTGGTAGGCAGCGGCCTAAGCTTTACCTTTGGTATTGCAAAGGTCCATGGGCGGCAGTGACACTTTTCATCAGGTGTGCTGCTTACTCGTTTGCGTGAACATATCCATAGTTCACCACAAAAAAAAAGGTACAGCATCTTATGTTACCACATATCCTGGATGTCGGCAAATGTGGGATAGAAAACATTTGTATTTTTTGCATTGATTCTTGAGAATTTTGGTTTGAATATTTTCAATCGCTAGTTCAACGTTTAGGATTATGATTGATTAACGGTAATATTTCGATGCTTAATATTAATTTAACATTAACTTAATATTAATTTTATATTTTTTATATATTATTAAACTCAGTGATTCAGCTACAATGCGAAATTATGTACAATGTGCTTCTCTGTTGATTGGCCATTGTGATTTAGTGTTGCCCTATATACATTAAGCAACAAACGAGTAAAAAAATCAATTGTGTTTGTAGACTTAGCCGTCGTTTGTAGTGTAACACTGTACTGTCGTTAATTGTGTTATCATGTATGTAGAAGTGAGAGTGTATTTCTTTTTTAGCTATACTTTTTTATTTATTTTTTTATTTAATGCAATTTTTTTTTTCTTGTTTTTATTTCTAATGCGCCGCCACTTTGGTGGCTTTGATGTCTGACGTCGGAAAAAAATAAAATAAAAAGGACATTGCTAAAAATCAGCGTTGTGGTGTTACATTGACATCACAACAAATGCTGAGCAATTATCCTTTTTTCTGCCGCAGCCGAGACGTTCACTCGATGTAATTATTATTATGTTCTCCTTATTTAGTTTATAGATTTTATGTGTTTTCATTAATTGTAAGGTTTATTGTTGTTTTCTCTGTGTTCCTAACGTCTCTCCTATGTGGCACTAAATAAATACTTTCTTTCTTTCTTTCTTTCTTATGTGTGGTAGCGGCTACGAATACTACCAACCCTTATTTTGCTCGTGGATGTCGTAAAAATCGACTAAGAGCCTTATAACGACCTGGGCCAACTCCATTTAATGCTGTTTGGTCAACAATTACATTCCCAATGAGGGTTGACGTCTGGCAGGCGACCGGTCATAAAACTATTACCAATAACTTTTACAATATGTACTATGAAAGAAGAGTACATATTGTATCCACCCCAAGTAATTGGGATAAGAGTAGGAGAATGATGATGATGTAATATTAATGGTTTCTAATGTTTACGCGAGTATTACACATTTCAAATAAAACTACTTTTACGGATTCTATGGCGTTTAATTTTTTTTAAATTCATTATGTACTGACATAAAGAAAATGATTGTATTATTTATTTATATTCTATATCTATTAAAAATGTGGGTCAATATTTAATATATTATGGGGTAGATGTAAATTTCTGTAAAAACAATGACATATTGAACGTAAGACACCTTAGTCCTCCCGTGACCATGATCACTGTAAAGTGTTCGAAACGTCGGGAAATTAAAAATCAGATACAAACGCGATAGAATCCGTGGGAATAGTTTTATTTCAAAGACGTAATATTAACTGAATGTTATTTTTTTATTATAATGCATGACTGAAATTTCATTGTACATTGTATATTTAAAATATTAGAAAATGAAAATAGGAGTTGTGCAAAAAAAATAACACCTAACTATTTCACACAACAAAGATCCTTTTTTTTTTTTTTTTTTTTGGTGGACTATGGATTAGTCTCGCCCCGCCAAATCGGTCCGGGGTGACGGAGAAGGTGGCGCGTGACCCCATAGACCCACCGTAAGAACTCCTCTCTCTTCGCCGTGCGAGCGGGTCACCGGGACCCGATTTTTAACTTCGGTGGCCCGCCCGGCGGTTCACCCTCGCGGGTTCATCTCGTCGACGCCCCGACAGATTTCGCCGTCGGGGCGTCGCCCTCACGCGGTGGCCTCACGTCGGGTGACCGGACAATTCCCCGGTCCGATCACCCGAAGCCTCGGTTAGGGCGGCATCAGGCGCAGGTATTCGCGCCTGCGCCGCCCCGGCCGCTGGCGGCGGCCCGGGGCGCGGGAATCCTCCCTTGCCCGTTCCGCCGCTTCCTTCTGCGAGATGACAGCCTCGCAGAAGGCGGCGACCGCGTCCCAGTTCCTGATGCTGTCGACCATCGCCCTCGCGACGGCCGGCAGCGTCAGGTCGGCACCGATGACAGCGACGAGGTCACGGCGCTGCCGCTCCCATCCCGGACACACCTCCAGCGTGTACACAACAAAGATCCTAATACAATTGAAAATAATTAAGATTCTGAAAGTGATTATTCAGAAGTAATTGTTTACATTAGTACATACATACATACATACGAGTACATACTATCACGCCATGTCCCTTGCAGGGTAGGCAGACAGAACAGAGTGCCAGAGAACTCTATCCTTGCATACTTCACTCGCTTCCTGAATATTCATAATTCTCTTCATACACGCTCGCCGGTTTCAGAGACTTTTGACTCCACCTTCCTTCAGTACATGACCGATCTGGTCTAGGTAGGTTAGCCTCGGTCTCCCCCGATACCTACATCCTTCCACTTTCGCATTGTATATCTTCTTAACCAGACGTTCGTTCGGCATTCTTTCCACATGTCCGAACCATTGGAGCAACATTAGTATTCAGTCTCTTTTACCAACATTATCATCATGTTGCTCTTAACCCAATTATTTGGGGTCGACGTAATATAATATATCCTTTTCTTCCATACAGTCCTAGAAGATGCTATCTCTGTGGTCACTCCATATCTATATATGTCATGCTTCCCGCAGTCTATCCATCTTTTCTTTAGTTTTTCCTCATCCCTATCGCCTAAAACTTCATCTTTTACCAATAATAAAAGGTAGAGGCTACAGAATCGTTATGGATCTTAGCAAATTTGTCATAAGTAATCTTTGCTATAGGAAGTTATGCAGGCGCTTTAATTATGTTGATTTGATACTAATGTATTGAGCCACGAGAGAGACAGCGTCACGAATTAATACTCGTGGCTAGATATGAACTATAGAATCATCACAACCCATATACGATCCAATGCTGAGGTCGAACCTTCACCACAATGATAGGAAAATTGACCTAATACTCGCTGGTTAGATGGTAGATATAAGATTGTATTTCGATTTTTTTTTTCGGTGGACTATGGACGTGGTTTCGCCCCGCTAAATCGATTACGGGTTGACGGAAAAGGCGGCGCGTGACTCCATAGACCTACCATGCAACTCTTCTCTCTTCGCCATGCGAGTGGGCCACCGGTACCCGATCTTTGTCTTCGGTGGTTATGCTACCCTTAGCCCTCGTTTACTATCACATAGAGAGAGGTGTTCTTACTCTGTCATTAAAAGTAATAAAAAAAACTATTCTTTTTTTTATTGATTTACTTGGTCTGTGAAATATAGATATAAATTTTCAATTATCATCTCAGTTCCACGTCTCATTACTGGGTTTGAGCCTCCTCCATGATAGGAGTAAAAATGACCCACTATGCCACGCTGGTCAGATGTGTTGGTATAGTGTTTCAATTCGAGTTTTCCTTCTCTTGCAATGTTACATGTATATTTTATCCCTTAGCCGTCTTTTACGATCACACATGGGTAAGATAGTGGTGAATTGTATTCTTACTCTGTCACCACACAGACAATTTTTTTTTTATTTTACATAAAAGTTTGACTATTTCTAACTGTTAACTTCAGCGGCCATGTCTTAGAATAGATTCTCGCTCATTTATAATTACCATCAAAGAAGTAAAACATCATCATTCTCCTACTCTTATCCCAATTATTTGGAGTGGAAGCAATATTTACTCCTCTTCCTACATATTGCAAAAGTTATTGGCAAAAGTTTTATGACTAGCCGCTTGACGTCAACTCTCCTTGGGAATATAATTGTTGACCAAATGGCAGCATGAGGTGTTGGCCCAGGCCGATATAAAGCTCTTAGTCGTATTTTACGACATCCAAAAGCAAAGTAAGGGTTAGTTCGTAGCCGCTACCACACAGCGGCATCAAATAAGTAAAACATGGTGTTTTTTTTATTAAATAATTAAAATCACCGTTAATCATAGATACCTAGAGCTAGATACTAGCTGTTAATATTTCTTTCATTGTACCATAAAGAATTGTCTAATTACTCATTTATTATTCGGTGAAGGTTTTTATTAAACTTTTCTTCGGCAAATTTTTCAAGTGTAAAATGAAAAGTATAAATTTCTAAAAAAAAACGATTAAATCGCCAGCCAATTATTTTTTATAACAACATTGGAAAAATTGTTTCCGATAGAATTTACCGGGTTTGCTGTTTTAAATAAAAAGTGAAGTGCTCGATTGATTTGTTTTAATTAACTTTTATAAGTAAAAAAGGTCTTTTTTTTTTGACGCAACTGTGATACTTAATTGTAACATTCTTATTATATTAAATATTTTAATGTATTACAAAGAATTGTACTGTAAAGATGGCGTAGAGAATAAAATACTTTAAACAAAATTTTTAAAAATATCAAATACGTTTAAACGAATGCTTTTTCTTGACATATGTCATCATTCTCCTACTCTTATCCCAATTGCTTGGGGTCGATACAATATGTACTCTTCTTTCATAGTACATATTGTAAAAGTTATTGGCAATAGTTTTATGACCGGCCGCCTGCCAGTCGTCAACCCTTGGGAATGTAATTGTGGTCAACAATTAATATTACATCATCATCATTCTCCTACTCTTATCCCAATTACTTGGGGTGGATACAATATGTACTCTTCTTTCATAGTACATATTGTAAAAGTTATTGTTAATAGTTTTATGACCGGTCGCCTGCCAGACGTCAACCCTCATTGGGAATGTAATTGTTGACCAAACGGCATCAGATGGAGTTGGCCCAGGTCGTTATAAGGCTCTTAGTTGTCTTTTACGACATCTACGAGCAAAGTAAGGGTTGGCAGTATTGGTAGCCGCTACCACACAGTTAAAATACTTTAAACAAAATAATTGCTTTTTTATAAATATCAAATACGTTAAAACGAATTTTTTTCTTGACATATGTATGATAATATTATCCTATAAGTGCAGTATGCGAAAAATACAGTCATTTTTAGTTTTGAAAAGTTCATGATTTTCATATATCGAGAGTGGAGTATCACCTCAACGCTTCGCTTATGAGGCGTGCAATACAGATCTCCATACCAGCTGTTGTGCTCAATTCCCATATATTTCAATAATTTACGCGATCCACAATTTTTTCTGAGTCTGAGTGTAATTTTGTCAGTTAATTATATGTTTGTAGAGTCTTAAACAACTGCTCTGTACCTATGTACAAGGGCTATTTCTTTAGTACTGTCTTTATAAAAGCAATGTAATACCTTATGTAATTTTAGGTTAAAATTTTTAATTTAAAATATCATCATGACCATTTCACCTCATATAGGTCCACTGCTGGACTCGAGGTTTGCCTACAATAGGTGAGAGATTGACCAAGTACATCTCACTGGTTAGACGTGTTTGTATAGAGTTTTGATGATAATACATTTTAATCATATTTATTCACCATTCATCGTTCAGCTTTTGTCGTTCACTGCTGGACGTAGGCCCCTCCTCATATTTCGCCACAAAGCGCGGTCCCATGCTGCCCGCATTAAATGACTCCCAGCAACCTTCACCAAGTCGTCGGTCCACCTGATTGGACGGCCAATTCTGCGATGTCTGATATGCGGTCGTCATTCGAGAACTTTTCTTCTCGATCAGTTATTGGTTCGTCGAACAATGTGGCCTGTCCATTACCACTTCTGTGTGCTAATTCTTCGTACTATGTCGGTTACACCCGTTCTTCTATGGATTTTCATATTACGGATTCTATCTCGTAGAGAAATAGCATAGCCCGTTCCATAGCACGCTGAGCGAATTTGAGCTTAGTCATGAGACGTACATTCAGAGACCACGTAACCGTGTCATAAGTCATCACTGGTAACACACACTGGTCATGGACCTGTAAAAAAAAAAATTACAGGATTTTCTTTTACTTTACTCTTTGGGCTAATTTTGAATCAATAAATTCCTAAAAAATTCATCACAATTGACTCAGTCTTTTTGGAGTATATACATAGACACATTAATTTTAATATATATATAGATGTCATGTTCATGTTTCAGAGGAATGTCCACCCAATGAAGAATATCTCCTCTGCGGGTCCGCATGCCCTTTCAACTGTTCAAACCCTGATGGTCCAGTTCTATGCTCGGAAGACTGTGTTGAGGGTTGCTTTTGTAAATCAGGATATTTAAGAAACGACAATGGTACTTGTGTTACTATTAGTCAATGCGTTGGTAAGTAATATAATTGGAAAACTACTTAACTATTTATATGTTGATGGCTTTGGATAAAATATGTCACCACCCATTAGTGTCGTAAAAACCGGCTGAAGAATCACCAGGGGAATGGTACAGTAGAGCTCTCCTGAGTAACTTATACCCCACTACGATAGCCAACACACATACCAAGCATGGAAATTTAGGCATTATCCTTCTATGGGCCTTGTGTCTTTAGTGCTAATAGTGCAAAGAACCAAATAGAAGTGTAATAGTATTGAATGCACAGATGGCGTAATGGTTAAGATACCGACATATTGTGCTAGTGTCGGGGGTTCGACTCCCACGCAGTAAAATACTTTATGTGATCCATAAATTGTTGTTCTGAGTCTGGGCGTAATTTGTGCCTGGGAAATAATGTATATGTGGAGGGAAGTCTCCCACCCATAAAAGGATTATTTCCTAATAGCAGGGTGTTGTTTTATAACACAAAACTGCAGGGTGACGTACTGTCACCCCTTTTTTTTCTGCAGTCTATGGTCCGGTCATACGACGTTTGTACTGTCACCCTAAGAGAAAATATATAGATAGATAGAAAATTTATATTATTGCATTTCAATAATTAGGTTTATAATAATTTCAGGTAAGGATACGGTCTGTCCAGGTCCCAATGAGGAGTTCCTTGCTTGCGGGACGGCATGCCCTCTCACATGCAAGCAGCCAGAAACATACTCCTGCGGACTTGCCTGTAGTATGGGTTGCTTCTGTAAATCTGGATACCTTCGAGACACTGTAAATGACAAATGTGTTACACTGGATAAATGTCCCATTGGTAAGTTTTCGTGGAGAAGTTAAGCAAACGTACTGAATCTTCATGGAAAAATACACCTGATATTTCCATTTTGTTTGAAATAAAAGTAGTTTTACAGATTCTCTTCATTCGGAGGACTGGTCCTCACGTGACCGACAAAGTGTTCGAAACGTTAGGAAATTAAAAATCAAATACAAACGCGATAGAATCCGAATCCTGTGTGGGACTCGCCGATTGGCTGTTCCACCGGAATACCCACTACAACCACAGCGGCTCTCTTCCGCGCTTTTACGGGACCCCGGCGAGATAGTCTACTGACATTCGATCCCCGACGCCCCAAAATGTTTGCTGACCTAACAAGACATTGTTTTCTACAAATTTGATAAAAAAAATATCTTGAAATTGATAAAATATAATATAACTAACGGGTTAAATTATTAAAAATAAAATCATCAAAGATGTAATATGAATTTGAAATTTTTTTTTTACACATTTTCATGTATTATTTTTTATCAGTTATTATATTTAGCGTAACATGTAGTTACCCAGTTAGGATCAGAATAAAATTCACTACTCGCAATCAGAATAAAAATCACTACTCGTTATCAGAATAAAATTCACTACTCGGAATCAGAATAAAATTCACTACTCGGAATCAGAATAAAATTCACTACTCGGAATCACAATAGAATTCACTATTCGGAATCAGAATAAAATTTACTACTCGGAATCAGAATAAAATTCACTACTCGGAATCAGAATAAAATTCACTACTCGGAATCAGAATAAAATTCACTATTCGGAATCAGAATAAAATTCACTACTCGGAATCAGAATAAAATTCACTACTCGGAATCAGAATAAAATTCACTACTCGGAATCAAAATAAAATTCACTACCACCCTTTCTGGCCTGTGGATAACGTAAGAGACGACTGAGATGTCACTTTAGAAGCGACTGAGAATTCATTTTAGAAGCTAGTAGTGTATATACACTACTAGCTTCTAAAGTGACTTTCATTATATAAAAATGTATCACTAAGTTATACATATCCCGCCGGGCTGGCCCCGGATGGCAAGGAAGCGGTAGCAGTGGCCGGCCCAATTGCGATGGGGGGGGAATACGGTAGGTTACGAGGCCACAGGTTGCCCTCCCGTCGCCCCGGACGAGGGGGCAACGTGC
This sequence comes from Lymantria monacha, assembly GCA_905163515.2. Classification (NCBI taxonomy): domain Eukaryota; kingdom Metazoa; phylum Arthropoda; class Insecta; order Lepidoptera; family Erebidae; genus Lymantria; species Lymantria monacha. The sequence continues at coordinate 26,426,419 of LR991099.1, forward strand.
GTCCATACCATAGCCTACAAAAAAAGTTATACATATACTTTTTTTACTGGTATAAAAAGTATCACAAGGGTTAATCCAGGCAAAGATCTACCTTTGTGTCAATTTTCATCCAAATATTTTCATCAGTTTCCGCGTAATTGATTAACAAATATCCAAACATCTTTACAAACTTTCACATTTATAATTGTATGATTTGTATAAAATAATTATTCAAGAGAAGGAAATTTCGAAATTAAATCCTATACCAACACGTCTGATCAGCGTGGTACAGTAAGTCAATTTCATCCTATTGCGACGGATGTTCTATACATTCCCAAGGAGGGTTGACGTCTGACAGGCGGCCGGTCATATAACTATTGCCAATAACTTTTACAATATGTACATACTATGAAACAAGAGTACATATTGTATCGACCCCAAGTAATTGGGATGAGAGTAGGAGAATGGTATGGTGCAACAGATGTTCTAGCACAGCATTTATAAAAAGCTGAAATAATTTTATTAGTCGTTTCAAAATTTAACGAGAACAAACAAAAAGACAAGCTCAGAAAATAATAATAATTTTTTTTTTTCAGAACAATGTTTAAATAATAACGAAGTGTATGACATATGTAATGCGGCCTGCGAACCGTCATGCGCCGATCCCGAACCGATTTGCACCAAAGTATGTTCGGGAGGATGTATTTGTGCACCGGGGCTTTTGAGAAACGACACTGGCGAATGTGTCTCAGTGGATAAATGTGGCAATTATACTATTACAGGTCCGCTAACAAAATATATGGATGCTATTAATAAATTATTACACTTGTAAACTTAATTAAACTTAGTAAAAAAAAAAAAAAATTAGCCTATTGTAATACTCTAATTAAATATAATTAATTTTATATAATTAATTTCGTTTCGTATCGGGTATTTATAAATAATTAAGCATATTAAATGCTAAAAATTTCAGTAATTTGAATAAAAAGGTTGTGTCATCGTTTAATACAATTCTAACTGTAAAGTTTGATGTATTAAGTCTATACAATGTGTAAACATTGCCCGATAGATGGCATACGTCACCTTGAAGACGTAAGATATAATATGAATCGAAATTTGCATGTCCTAAAATAGTTCACGATGGTGTAAGTGGCAGCACGGTTGGGCCGGATTCCCAATAGGTGCGGGTTCGAACCCCGCTTGTGACATCATTTTTCGTTTCGTATCGGGTATTTATAAATATAATTAAGTTAGGAATTGGACTAAATATTGAACAAAAATACCTAATTATATATAGTACTTTATATTACACGACTGAGATAATAAGGAGTTTTGGCGGGAGCGTGAAACTGTCATATGTTCGTCTTGTGTTACGTTCTATATCTAACGTGTTATATTAAATAATTTTAATGGCATTTTATGTAATGTGATACAGAGGAATTGCTGAGGTGTAGTGAATATGATATAGAAGTGCTTTACTTATATTTTCGTTTGCCATCAAACTTTCCAGATGATATAATTAACAATGTAGCCATTGTTGAAGGCGACAATTTGATTTACAAACAGACGAGTGATTTTAAATGAAATGATAATTTATACATAAAGACTAAAAACTTGAACTGTAGGTTTGTATTAGTAGCTGATTACCAATATAAAAATAGAATATGTATTGTGTAATAGATTAAAGAAAATACCACGAAGGCGTTAGCGAAAATCAGTGCTGCAGTACTTACTTATAGCAATGAAGCTGCATATACATAGCAACGTCTTTTTTGGAACTTCTTGCAACCCTCACTTTATTTTAAGCCTAGAATATATATTTATTGTATAATTTTAATGTTAAGTTGCAAACATTAGTAAATAAATTCTTTTTTCTTTCTTTTCTTCTTTTATTTGCTGTTACTTATATAATTAATTATTAAATAAATTTTATGTTTCCTTCCTCTTCATTCCTAGGGTACAATACCGCCCATTAGGTATGTTGGCTACTTTATTATGACAACATTTTTTACGGTTTTTTTTTTTTTTTTTTTTTTGAGTTTGTATTTGATAGGTACGCCTACCAAAAGTAGAGGCACACTTTTGACAATTTTTTATCTACAGTCTTCATTCTTACAGAAACTTGACGTCTGAGTAGTGGCAATGGGCTGTTGGTGTTCGAGGAGAGAGAGAGCCGAAAGCTCGATCTATTAATCTTCCTGCTCGTTTGCCACTTAGGTGCGTGCGTGCGTGTGTTTGTGTCTGTGTTGAATACATGTATGAATTTAAGAGGATACTCTCAAGTAAATTCACTAGAAGGTAATAAACTTGTTCATCAAACCATTGCATTCTAGATTTTAATTGGTATAAAACTATGTTTTTTACTTTTAGTCATTTATTAATTTTATTATACATAAGTAGTTAAGTGAGTGTGATGTCTCCATGCTGCCACACTTTTGCAGCGGGACACTAGGCAAGAGCCAATTCGTTTAGTGGAATGGTAAATGTGAAACGGTTTTTTGGAGTTTACTCCTTAAGAATCGATTTTCATATAAGGCGCCCGGTATGAGAAAAATTGAGGAGTAAAATCTAGTGATCGAATGACCTCGTTACGTTTTTGGTGCGCAACCTATTCTGCGCACCTTTCACTTTCTGACGAGAGATAATACTTCACTGAACAGTTTTAATAAATGTAAATAAAAATATATATATACTTATATTATTTTTAGTCAAATGAGCTTTTTTTGCGCTTGTTTTGATAATCGTACTTAAGGAGTAAACTCCAGTCGTGCGTCGGAGCTGATACACACACTTTTTTTGTGATAGCTATTAATGCTATTCAAAACGTACCTATAATGAACTAACTTCAATGAACTCACGGCACTGGTATAAAAGGTTGGTATCTTAACCGCTACGCCATCTGTTTTTACTAGTTTAATTTATTTTCGACCTTTAATGCTTGCTATATGCATTTAATGCCATCTATTGACATTTTTTGTACTTCTGAGAAAGAAGTATTTCAACGTTTAGTTGTTATTCCTATGGGGTCTTATACAAAATATCACCGTGTCACATTGTCGCTTATTTATTTCTTCGGAATGAATGTTTAAAAAACTTTAATATACAAACAACATACTAAATTAGTTACCTATTTAGTTACAAAAGAATTTATAACTATTTAGGACCCTAGATTAAGGAATGAACATAAATTCTATTACTCTGTTACGGTTGTACATTGCCATCTGTTATGGAATTTGTAAACTAGTTCAAATTATAATGGCGTCTTTAAATAATACGAATTAGTATATGTAATTCATCTTCATGGCAAGTTTTGCTGGTGTCAACAATTCTGCCAATGTTTGAAAAATATGCACTTTCATTTGACGAATAACTAAATTTTGATAAGGAAAAACTAATTAAAAGTAACGTACGAAACTTTAGTTGAAAGTTTTACGTATAGTGGCGCTAATCTAATCATTTCGAACAACGCATTTTCTGCAATATACAATAGATGGCAGTATATTCCAAATATGAATCTCTTGTGCCAATTATAATGCTTTGGTGTTTAATGAATTAAGCGTATTTTCAAAGGTTTGCACTGTAGGAAGTTGTTAATACAAAGGTTATAAAATAAATATACTCAGTTTGAGCTTTTTTTAAACCACCAACATAAACAAATCCCTACCAAGCAAACAAATGTATATTATTTGGCCCTTTAATAAGTATTTTAAATATCTGAATGACCGATCTTTGTTCGTTATTTTCTTTTTGTGTTTCGGCAGATATATTTAAATATAATAAAAATAATTAATAAAATAATAAAAAAAAGGCAAATAATAATGAAAGGGAAAGAACCCGGCGCTGTTTAGACTATTCGATTTTCCATCTGAGCTATGTCTAAATGTGTATTCCAAACGACGGCGTCAAAATTTACCTTCATATAGTTTTCAGCCAACGAAAAGTTAAATTTTTTCATTGCCTGAAAATATTGACAATACAATGTTTTTCCAAATGAAAAAAAGTTCGACCCCTCTCCTCCTTTATTTTTTGCGGTGGACTATGGAGGTGGTCGCACCCTCCAAATCGGACCCTGCAAGCACCTCTTTGGTACCCGATCTTTGTCTTCGGTGGCCCGCCCGGCGGTTTACCCTCACGGATTCTTCTCGAGTCGACAGCTTTCACCGTCGGGGCATCGTCCTCACGCGGTGGCCTCACCCCCGGAATGCATGCAGGGGGCATGCTAAATTTCATGAAAATCGTTGGAGCCGTTTCCGAGATTCAGATTATACTCGTATACATATATAAGAATATTTTGATCCAACCGACGTCACGTCAAAAGATCGCTGCTAGCTTGAAAGCCTGTTAACTTTTTAATCTATGCTATTACATTCTTTTTTATATTTTAGCTACTTAGTGTATAACCTTAACCTTATATTTATAATGTAAATATTAATTGAGATTATGCTAATAAGTTTAACAGGATATCTTATAAAATATAGAAATTTTAATAATCTCACCTGGGATTGTATAAGGGTGAGGAGATCGAGATAAAGTTTACAACATCTCACCAAAGGGTGACGGGGCAATCAAAAAATCGTTAAAAATTCCTCACGTAATTAATGGACGCCCCTATATTTTTTTATAGCTTGTGGTCAGGGACCGCACAACCCCACTTAAGGGTTAACAAAAAGATGCAAAAAAAAAATATTTTTTTTCATCGGAATCGATTTTTTTTCTAGCCTATCATTACAAGTAGGACTAGTAGGGTTACCTGTCTTTGTTTTCGGAAGTGGTCCTCTTCCACCCTGTATACTATATACTATATACGGATATACTGTCGAGGTGGTGCCATTGTCACCAAGTCATGATCTGATGATGGGAAGTCATGGAAATCGAGGGCAACCCTCAAATTTTATAGGCACATATTACGTGTTTCATATTTTTTCCAAAGCTATTCAAATATTTACATCTGACAGTTATAATCTCAATTAGGTGAGCTGGTGATAGAAGGTACATCTCGTTAGCGGTTAGGAGTTGGAGGATAATTCTTTCAATATCATATGCACGCATAGACCTTTAGCTGTATTCTATCAAGTTAATCACGTAAGCTGATAATGTAAAGTACTAATCCGTAACAATTAGGAGTTAGGTAATTCTTTATGTTGCCGATATAGTAATCTTTGTTCATCATCATCATCATCGCAGCCCATAAATGTCCGACTGTTGGGCTCGGGCCTCCTCCGTAATGGAAGGGAAATTAACCTACTATAACCACGCTGGTCAGACGTGTTGGTATAGGGTTTTGCTCCGAGTTTTCCTTCTCTCGCATAGATGTTATATGCGTTTTATATCCCTTAGTCGTCTCGTACGATCACCCACGGGTAAGATATGGGGTGGTGAATAGTATTCTTAATCCGTCACCACACGGATAATCTTTGTTACGTAGGTAGAAAATAACATACCAAGTTGGAAGGATGTACCTTTTTCAATTCACCCTTCTCAAAGTCGAACTGTTATAAATATGTACTCAATACGAGTCATCATCAGATCCAGAGAGTCCAGATCATCTGGACTTAAGCTTTTCTCATATTTCGCCACAAAATGCCAAACTTTTATTCTTCAGCAATTATCGGTTCGTCGAGCGATGTAGCCTTCCCAATGCCTCTTAGGGTGTTAATTCTTCGTGAAATGTCGATTACACCCGTTATTCTATGGATTAGCGTATTATATATTCGAATCATATCTCGCACAGAAATGAGCAAGCATACCCCGTTCCATAGTACGCTGAGCGGCTTTGAGTTTTATTACGAGACCCACATTTAGGGACCACCACATTTTTATGTCATGCATCATCACTGGTCATAGACTTGTGCCTTCAGACACTGAAATATGTTGGGTGAGAAGATCCTCTTAAGTTTCCTAAACGCTGTCCAGCCGTATTGGATAATTGTATCAAAATTTTCTAATTTAAATACTTACTTATTTAGAACCGTCTTATCATTTAGCTTACGCTTTTTCCTGGTATAGTCTTTTGAGTAGTTTATTAGACTCTAAGTCACAAAAAGCTGTCCGCCTAGTCTTTGCACAACTCAGTGCAATATAAAACTGATCACTGACAATTTTATTTTTGCCTAAATCAATGACAGCTTTGTTTAAGGCTTTGTAAAGTACCCTAGGGTTTATATACCGTAACCGCCCAACAGAGGATTAGCAGAAGCATTTCCGTTCAATATCCCGTAACCTTTCGTTGCCTGATATATGGTTGACACAGGCGCTATAGCAGCTAACCCGTCACTGTCACTTCCCTTTTGTGCCAATAGTGTCGTCATCAAATTTTATAAAAGCCAAATCAGGTAACTAGCCTGTTTCAATTTGCTCACAACGAAGGGGAAGCCCATAAGTTTGGATATTAACCTTATTGCCCGCTTACCAAACCCTTAATGACAGAGATATTGCATCTTACCATGACTCTGGAGCCTATGCCTAGTTTTAACAATCGCATCACACCGTCACAATTATTTACATCACTTAGATGTTGGTAGTATCTCATACGAGGGAATCCGCCCGGACTCCTCGTTCCGCCGCCTCCTTCTGCGCGATGACAGCCTCGCAGAATGCAGCGACCGTGTCCCAGTTCCTGACGCTGTCGACCATCGCTTTCTCGACAGCCGACAGCGTCAGGTCGGCACTGATGATAGCGACGAGGTCACGGCACTGCCCGTTCCAGCTCGTACAAACTTCGAGCGTATGTTGCGCCGTGTCCTCGTCACTACCGGAATGGTGGCAGGACGGAGGCAACTTACTTCTCGCGACCGTGTGCAGGTACTTGCCGAAGCAACTGTACCCCGACAAGACCTACACCCTGACCTTAACTCGCCGGTAGAGGTCGGAGAGCATTTTCGCCTCTAGGTCCCATGTGGGTGTTCCGGTCAATGCACATGCCGCCTCGGTCGACACCGTGCGGTACCCGCGGATGGCTCTGACCGCCATGGCTCTATGTGGGCGCCACAGAAAAAGCTCCCTGAGCTGAACAGTCAGAGACCTCGCCCACACGCGAGCACCGTATATGGCCATTGAGCGGATCACCCCCGCATACAGCCGTCAGCCCTTGAAGCTGGGTCCGCCCACGTTCGGCATAAGCCGTGATAGGGCTGACGCCGCGCCGACCAGCCGGGGAGCAATCCTGTGGAAATGCTCCCGAATATATCTATCTCCTAAGGATAACCCACAGAAACCATGTTTATTTTTACATATTAGGTACTAAAAAATAATGAATTATTTGGGAAGCTATTTTTAACAATACAGTAATAATTCATATCCAATTGTTAGATAAGTAGTGCATTTATTGTACGTTAAATTTGCCCTTTACAGTAAATCATTAAAATGAATAACCTAGAAGTTATAAGAGATTTAAAATACGGGGACAGCGCGACCGGCAACTGAAGCGAAACGAGCGCGGGTACCTAGTAATATCATATTAAGAAAGTACACAATATACTCTTAAAAAAATACCTACTATTAAATTGCTTTTAATTAAGTATTATAGTTCTTCCGAATTTCGTTCGAGTTCCAAATGAAATGACGAATGATGAGAATAAACATGTTTAGACACGAAAAAGAAATATTGCAATTAAATATTATATTTTTTTTTGTGACTATACAATTGTACATGTTTATCTATATATGTACATGACAAGTAAATGCGACAAGCAAAATTGAACTTTAAAATCACATTATCAATAATTATTATTACATTTTTATGAGTCGCTCGATACACGTTCACTGTCGCCGTCGGGTAAGTATGCGCTACACGGTTTCAAACAGTGGTTTGAAGCAACGGCTTCAAACAGTGTAGATAGATGTTTGATGCCAAATTTCGCATGACCTCTAAACGCCCTTGGTAGCGAGGCTTGCGCTACAAACCACTGGCCAAGCGTTCGTCTAAATCTTGTTTGAAACCATCTAGCCGCTTGCTTCAAACTAGGGGTGTCCACTTTGAAAAAACATCGATGTTTTTTTCGATTCGATAAATCGAAACTGTACATCGATGTCTTTCGATGTATCGGATCATATCGGATACATCGATGTTTTTAAACATCGAGTACTTTTTCTAAAGTCATATCAAAAGTGTTACTTCTAAAAAAAAAAAGGTCTTTTTTGTGGCATTTACTGGTTATCATCGTTTCGATGTTTTATGAAAAAACATCGATACATCGAGTATGATAGCTCTTCAAAACATCGGATCGATTCGATGTATCGCATTGTAAACATCGATGTTTTCGATGCATCGATGTATATCGAATATCCCTACTTCAAACCAAATGAACGACAGTCACGCTGCAGCGGTGAGCGCAGACGCACGTGACGACGTTCTGCGTACAAAATGGCGCGTGAGCAGACACGCAGACAGAATGCGATCGTGATGTTATTACTCAACTTCTCGAGTTATTAAAAGACTTGCACTGTCTTTGGGACTTAAATTGTGAAGCTTATAAAAATATTAAACAAAAAAATGCGTACATTTTATCAAATGATTGTGCGAATATTTTATCAAATGATTTTTTTTTTATTTTCTCAAAAAATTGTCAAGACTTTTTCCTCAATAAATTGAGTAAAACACAACTTTCCAATACAAATTTTCAAGATTTAAATTTCGCGCGGAAACGGGACGCAAGGATGCCGAAAGCGTTGCCAATAATTCTTCTAGTTCTGTATAATCAGTATTTGAATATTCTTTGCTCCCTTGTAATGTTTCGTTCAGGAAATGGTTTCGTTATATGTTTTAAAGTGCAAAAACACTATTATATACGATGGGACTGGCATGTACATTTGTATAAAAGTTCCTAATAGTAATAATGAGAAAAAAAAGTGCAAAAGCACTATCACTCCAAAAGCTTATGGTACAAATATATTTGTTTCTGGTAGAAGGTAGGATTTAGGTAAATGCAATTCATTGTTCGTAAGCTTTAAATAAAATTATGTCTCCTTAAATGTTGTACCATCAGGTTGGCTCCCATTTGAGCCTTTGAACAAAAATTTGGAATAACCAACTTTTTTTGTTGGTCGTTGTAGTGACTATACGGTACGCGAGCGTAAAGACGTCCTATCCGCGCCACGTTCTCTTAAACACTGTTTGTTTCAAACTACTCTTAAACCGTGTAGCCAGCAAAGCGCATTTCTGCTTTTTCTGCTTCAAACCACTGTTTGAAACCATGTAGCGCATACTGTAGGAAAGATGTTACGTGTGGTCGCGGTTACGCGATTTTCAAACTAATTACTATTGAAAAAAGGGTGCATATTCAATGTCTTTGGCTGGAATGGCTTACCCTGTTACAGTGTTACAAAATGAAAGGGTAGTTAACCCATTCGGAAGGGGTTACACTGCACCCGTTCGAGGTGTAACATGTGTCAATGGGTTTAATTTTTAAGCGCTTAAAAAAACCCGTTCAAAAACCCTTTCAACGAGTATCCGAATGGTCCCTGCTTGTGGTGGCGAACGAGCAAGCAGCACACTTGATGGTAAGTGTCATTGCCGCCCATGGATCTTTGCAATACTAAGTGTATAGCTAGGCCGTTGCCTACAAATAAAAACCCCAAACCTACCCAGTTGGGTTTCCGGCTCTCTCGCTCACCGAACGAAGCATAATAGCACATTGCCATTACTCAGACGTCCATCTTTCGCGAGAGTGTGGTACTACCCCGGAAGGACCATCCGGCGGCTGTAGACAGAAAACTGTCAACAGCGTGCTCCTACCACTATTTAAATGACGTCAATAGAAAAAATAAAGCGTTATAATTTGGTATTACTATAACTATTATTTAAAATACATACATACATTCCATCACGCCATATCCCTTGCAGGGTAGGCAGAGAGAACAGACTGCCAGAGAATTCTATCCTTGCATACTTCACTCGTCCGAACTTGTCCGAACCATCGGAGCATTCCCTTTCGCATCTCTACACCAATACTCTCTTTCAATAGTAATCTAAATACTACTTAATTAGAGTAATAACATGATAATGTGTTGTATTACAGATGGCATTCTCGTGGGGAGGCCTATGTCCAACAGTGGACGTTTACGGGCTGATGGATGGATGGATGGTGTTGTGTGCTAGCGGCTATAAATACCACCAACCCTTATTTCATTCGTCCTAAAAGACGACTAAGAGCTTTGTATCGACCTGGGCCAACTCCATCTGATGCCTTTTGGTCAACAATTACATTTCCAATGAGGTTTGACATCAGGCAAGTGGCCAGTCATGAAACTACTGTCAATAACTTTTGCAATATGTACCATGGAAGTGAAATACATATTGCGTCGACTCCAAGTAATTGGGATAAGAGCAGGATAATAAGGATGATGATATAAAGTGTGATAACATGCTGATTTAAATAGTAGTTAAAATAATGTAAAATTATAATGCAATTTTCCGTGTGGTCACAGAGTAAGAATACAATTCACCACCCCCTATCTTACCCGTGGGTGATCGTTAGAGACGAATAGGGGATATAAAACGCATATAACATCTATGCGAGAGAAGGAAAGCTTGAAATAAAACCCTATACCGACACGTCTGACCAGCGTGGTGTAATAGGTCAATTACCCTCCCATTATGGAGGAGGCTCGAAGCCCAACAGTGGAACATATATGAGCTGAGATGATGATGAATGATGATAATGTAATAATTTATTCTATTTAAGTATTTATTATCATTTATTCGTTTTTTTAACCCCTTTTTTTTTTTTTTTTTTTTTTTTTTTGCGGTGGGTTATGGACGTCGCACCCCGCCAAATCGGTCCGGGGTGACGGAAGAGGCGGCGCAAAACCCCATTGACCCACCCTGCAAGCACCTCTTTTTCGCCGTGCGAGCGGGCCACCGGTACCCGATCTTTGTCTTCGGCGGCCCGCTCGGCGGTGTGCCCTCTCGGGCTCCTCTCTTGTCGACGCCCCGACAGCTTTCGCCGTCGAGGCGTCGTCCTCACGCGGTGGCCTCACGTCGGGTGACCGGACAATTCCCCGGTCCGATCACCCGAAGTCTCGGTTAGGGCGGCATCAGGCGCAGGTACTCGCGCCTGCGCCGCCCCGGCCGCGGGCGGCGGCCCGGGTCACGGGAATCCTCCCGGGCCCGTTCCGCCGCCTCCTTCTGCAAGATGACAGCCTCGCAGAAGGCGACGACCGCGTCCCAATTCCTGACGCTGTCGACCATCGCTCGCGCAACAGTCGGCAGCGTCAGGTCGGCACCGATGACAGCGACGAGGTCACGGCGCTGCCCGTCCCAGCCCGAACATACCTCGAGCGTATGTTGCGCCGTGTCCTCGTCGCTACTGCAATGGTGGCAGGACGGAGTCCACTCCCTCCGCACGACCGTGTGCAGGTACTTGCCGAAGCAACCATGCCCCGACAAGACCTGCACCAACCGGAAAGGGAGGACTCCGTGCCGCCGCTCCATCCACTCCATCAGTACGGGCCGGAGGGCCTCAACGGTAAAAACACCGTGTCTAGGCCTCTCCAGCCGCGTAGCCCAACGGGCGATGACTTCTCGGCGGGCGTCCTCGCGCCCGGTGGCTATCTCGTTGAACGATGAGGAGCCACCCTCTTCGCGCATTGAGGTAACCCGCCGGTAGAGGTCGGAGAGCATCTCCGCCTCTAGGTCCCACGGGGGTGTCCCGGCCAATAGGCATGCCGCCTCGGTAGACACCGTGCGGTACCCGCGAATGGCTCTGACCGCCATGGCTCGCTGTGGCCTCCACAGCACCGCCCTGAGCTGGGCGTTCAGAGCCCTCGCCCACACGGGTGCGCCGTACATGGCCATTGAGCGGATCACCCCCGCATACAGCCGTCGGCCCTCGAAACTGGGTCCGCCCACGTTCGGCATGAGCCGAGAAAGGGCGGACGCCACGCCGACCAGCCGGAGAGCAATTTGACGGAAATGCTCCCGGAACCACCATCGCCCGTCGAGCACCAGGCCCAAGTACCTCATATGGGCCTGGATACTGATGTGGATGGAGTTGACGACTAACGAGGCGCCGATGGGCAGCCTCACACGGGGCTCATGGAATAGTAGGGCCTCCGTCTTGTTTAGGGCCACCCTGAGCCCCAGCGCCTCAATTCACCTGCCCATCTCCTCGGTGCCGAGAGTGGCCAGGCTCGCCGCCTCTTCGAGTGTCCTGCCCCGGGCTGTGACGAGCGTGTCGTCAGCATAGCAAATAACGCTCAGCCCGGGGGGGAGACTCCCTCTTAACGCCCAGTCGTAACCGATGTCCCACAGAGTCGGCCCCAGAACTGACCCCTGCGGAACACCGCACGACATGGGCGTCCGCACAATGTCCCCTGCGGGGCTCGCGTAGAGGACACTGCGCCCCTCCAAGTCTGCCACCAGCCGCCTGAGGTACAGGGGCACTCCATGGAACCGGAGTGCCTCCCTGATGCAGCTGAATGGCAGACTATTGAAGGCGTTGGCGATGTCCAACGATACCGCCAACAGCACTCCTTTGCCGGCGACAGCCTCCGCGGCCGTCTGCCTCAGGCGTAGCAGAGCCCCGATGGTCGAACGCCCCCTCCGAAACCCAAACAGAGCGTCCGACAGATCGGGCCCCACCTCCTCCAGGTGCTGGACGATGCGGGCAGCGAGGACACGCTCCAGCAGCTTACCCACATCGTCCAGAAGCACGATGGGCCTGTAGGCCGACGGCGTATCCGGGGACCGTCCCGGCTTTGGCAGGAGAACCAACCTCCCTTCCTTCCAGCACTCAGGGAACCGTCCAGACGTCAGACAGGCGTTGAACAGTCGCCTGAGGCGAGGTTCGAGATGCTCGAGGAGCAACGTCAACACCCGGACTGGGACTCCGTCCGGGCCGGGGGCCGTGGTGGCGGAACGAATCTTCGCCACGGCTGCCCCCACTTCCGACTCCGTCACGGGCGGAACACTCTCGATGGCCTCCCGGTCGTGATCTGGCGAAGCCATGACCGGGGGCGTGTGCTCCGACTGCCGCGGGAACAGCTCCTCGACCACTCTACGAAGGAGGTCGGGCTGGAGGGTCTCGGTGAGGGGGGGCCCTGCGCACGAAGCTTATTCAGCGACGCGCGATACGGGCGACCCCAGGGGTCACGGTCGAGACCGTCCAGCATCTCCTGCCAACTCGCGTCCTTGGCAGACCGGATGGCCAGCCGAAAGGCGGTACGCGCACTGCGGTACGCCTCGTACAGCTGGCCCTCCCGCTCAACATCGCGGCGACGCCGCCGACTGCGGGTGTAGGATCTTCGGGCACTAATGCACGCCGCACGAAGGTCCGCCAGTCTTGGGGACCACCAGTAGACCCCCTGCCTCGGAGGTAGACGCCGCACCCTGGGCATGGCCGCATCGCAGACCTGCGTTAACGCACTGCGGATGCGGACAGCCTCAACGTCCACTCCGTCCGCTGGGGGTGGTGAGGACAGCCACGTGTGAACGATGGCCGCCTCCGCCAGTAGGTCCCTATCCAGCCGCCCCACAGCCCACCGCGGAAATGCGGGAGCCCGGTCCGCCCTGTGACCCCTGCTGGGGTCCCGGAGAGGGGAGACCTCCATCCGGATGTAACGGTGATCCGACAGGGTCTCCGCCTCCTCCAGGACACGCCAGTTCCTCACTCGTGGTGCGACAGCGGGGCTAGCGAACGACAAGTCCACTATCGACCCACCCTGCTGTCGCACACACGTGTTCACTGAGCCTCTGTTTAGGACACAGAGGCCCAGTGACGCCGCCCACTCCACGATCGCCCGCCCGCGATCGTCCGTCATCGGGGACCCCCACACCGTGGATTTGGCGTTGAAGTCCCCCAGGACCAGGACGAGGCCCGGTGCCAGTCGCCGTATCGAAGCCTCCAAGGTGGTGAGGGAGGCCCCGAAATCGTCCATTCTCCTGTTAGGGGAGAGGTAAACGCTGTACAGTGTGACCCCTCCCCAATCCGCTGCGACAAATTCTTCGCCCCTATCCAAGAGGGATAAGGACGGGAAGTGCCGCTGCGTGGAGGTGACGATTGCCGCGGTTCCGTTCCGGCTGACCACCCAATTGGGGCGATCAGGCACGACGTACGGTTCCGCGACTACGGCTGCACCGATCGACCACTCCGCCATGGATTGCAGGAGGAGATCCTGCGCACCAGCGGAGTGGTTGGTGTTGGCCTGCAGGAGGTGAGTGGACTGGGCAGCCTTTAATGGGCCGTGTCCATTATCACCTCCTGGCTTGCGGCGGGCGATCAGGCCGCGCTAGGAGCTGAAGCGGCCGGAGTCGAAGGGCCGCTCCGCCCCTTTGGAGCCGAAGTCGGAGGTCTGCACGCCCCCGAGCCCATGCGGTGCTTGGCAGGCTTATTGCCCGCCGCACACGCGGGGCAGTGGGGCGGGGCGGCGCAAGATGCCGCCATGTGCCCAGTCTGACCGCAGCGGAAACAGAGTCCGCCGCAGTCAAAGCAATTAGTGCATGTTGGCCGGGTATGCCCGACTGCCATGCACTTGAAACACCTCGCAGGCCGGTGCTCCAGCACGGTGACTCGCGCTGAGCTCCAGCCCACGAGGAGCCTGCCTGAGCCAGCCAGTTGCCTGACCGACTCCACTGGGCACTGCATCCAGGCGGCACCTACGCCGCCCGGACCGGGGCGAATGGCGCCAACCCGGACGGTGTCCATGGGACACCCGGTTTTCGAGGCAATGGCCTCCCGGATGTCTTCCACCGTCACGGAGTCATCCAGACCCGCGATGCGCATTTCGGCGCACTTTACGGGTCTGGCGATTTTGACGCCACCCTCCTCAGCGAATAGACCTCGCAGCTTCGACGCCACGCTATCGGCCGTTCTGGTGCCCTCGGCCCCAGGGAACTCCAAAATCCGAGCCCCTGTCCGGGCCTTGCGGGTCCGGGCTTCGACGCCTCCTATGTCGGAGACGTCGAGCTCCTGCCGGGCTTTCCTCAGAACGGCCTCATAGCTGAGGCCCCTTTCTGCCGCCTCAGGCAGCACAGTGATCACCACTGCGGCTGTCTTCGGCGGCCGGAGCCCCTTGCGCGGCCTCTTCCTCTTCGAGCTGCTGCCACCTCCGGCTCCTGCCTGGGGAGCGGCGACCTCAGCGGTGCGCTTGGTCGCCGCTCTCCTCCTCTGACCGCGACTTTTCCTGCCGCGCTCAGCCACCTGCCAACCCTGTTCGGGCGCAGCGGGCGTGCCAGGCGCGGAAGGCGCAGTCGCGGGCGCGCTGGTCGTCGCTGGCGGTGTTGATGCTGGCGACGACTGCAGTCCGGCAGGAGCCGGTGCCACCTTCTTCTTCTTCGTCGCGGGAGCGGGCCCCTTGGACTTGGGCCCAGCCGCGGCCGCGGCGTAGCTAGCCCCCACGCGGCCACCCTGACAATGCAGCGGGGCGGGGGCTGGTGCCGCATATGGCCGTTTGTCCGCGGCCAGAGGCGGCCGGACACGTGGTTCCGGAGGCAGCCTTGCCTCCAGAACGGCCAAGCGCGCATCGACCAGTTTGACCACTGAGTCGATGATGGCGCGCAAGGCCTCGTCCGGCACGCCTCCCACCGCGGGCAGCGGGGTCGATGTTAACGGCTGGGCCGTTATCGGGGCCTGCTCCACGACGTTTGGTGGGCTGGCGACTGTCGGCGGCGCGCGCTCCGCAGTCGGAGCCGTCTTCGGCGCAGCGGCAACCGTTGGGCGGCTAGCTCCTCGGCGGCCAGCGCTGGCCGGTGACGCGGGTGGCGCAGTCGGCATAAGTCGCGCCATCTGCGCCTTTAACTCGGCCACGTCCTTAGTGAGGAGGCGGTTTTCCCTCCTCACCTCGGCCAGCTCCGACTCTAGGCGGCGGTTCTGGGCCCGCAGGCTTGACACCTCGCCACCAAGGCGGGCGTTTTCAGCCTGTAGGGCCTTCGCGTCCGGGGCACTACCGCTCGGGCGGGCACCAGCGGCCGCCACTTCGGTGGGAGGGATGCCGGACAACACCTCCAGCACCCTCGCGGCGGCCGCCTCGTCGTCGGTCCGCTTGCGAGCCTCTGCCCCTCTGCGTACTCCGCCGGTTGGGGAGTGGGTCGTCCGACCTGACGCCGCGGCCCCTCGCCCTCTGCGAGAGGCCGGAACTTTGGGAGGAGGCATGATGGTAGCACTCCCCTCGGAGTCAGCGCCCGAGCTGCCATCCCTGTTCAGGGGGCGCTTCCGCACCTCCGAGGGGAGGGCCTCCTCCCTTGTTGTCGGGGCCGCAGCCGCAAGACGCGGCGACGACCTGGCGGCAGCGGTTTTCTCCGCCGACCCGCTAGCCTCCTTGGACGACTCTGCGGAACTACCGCCCTCGTCCATTATATCGGCAGATCCATTGCCCTCGTCTCTGGACGGCTCTGCGACACTACTGTCGCCCTCGTCCATTGACGGCTCTGCAGTGGATCTGCCGCCGTCTTCCTCCTGTTTGGCGGCAGCGGCCTCCTCCTTCGCCTTCCGCTCCGCCAAACGCTGCCGGTCCCGTGAGGGACCCTTGCCTGACCAGTTATGCGCCTTCCGCCGCTTCTTCGTCTTCTTTTTTTGGGCCTCTTTCGTCTGTGCCGGGCCCTCGGCGGACGCCTCAAGTCCTGAGGACGAGGCGTCGTTGTCAGTTTTACGTTGGCTTGACAAGGCCGTGATGTGGGAATCCTCTGGATTCCCGTCTTGTGTTGATGTAGGTGTAGGTATAAGAAAATCCATGTTGATTCCCACGAGTATGGAAGAAAAACCGTCGACCCGGGCAGAGATCCCTGTACCCGGGCAAGCCTACATTTACCAACCAGGGGGTCGGCCGGTACCCTGGCTGGAGCGTGCTAACGACAGAACAACCCATCTGCCATGCATCTTCTCGCCGCACGCCAGAACTTAAGATTCTGGGTGATTTTCGAATTCGAATGTTGATTCGAACTCTTTATAGAGGTTGTCTTCCTCGCGGTCCGGGCGGTTAAGCCAAGACCTTCGCTCCTGATACTACGCCTCACGACAACTTGTCTTGAAGCAAGATATCAGGTTTACGATATGTCGGCGGTGGCATAAGCCTGCCCAGCCCTCAAATGAATGAGTGACCGGGCCCGTCCGAAATTTCGCCTCCTGTACCCTCTACAAATAGAGGGTCAGGAGCGAATTGGGGCTCAACCCGTCGCTGGGGAACCCCCCCTCGCGCCAGAGATTCGCTACGGGCGACAATTCGACAGAGAGATCTGGGGGACTGTCGCCCGCACCCAGGGTACACCACGCGGAGGTTTCTGGCGTCGTACCCCGAAGTATTAAGCCTATAACAGTGTGTAAACATTGTCGGGTAGATAGCATAGCGTCACCCTTTTTTTTTTTTTTTTTATTGGTGGGCTATGGGTGCGTCTCGCCCCGCTGAATCGGTCCGGGGTGACGGAAAGGCGGCGCGTGACCCCATAGACCCACCGTAAAACCTTCTCTCTTCGCCGTGCGAGCGGACCACCGGTACTCGATTTTAACTTCGGTGGCCCGCCCGGCGGTTTACCCTCGCGGGTTCCTCTCGTCGACGCCCCGACAGATTTCGCCGTCGGGGCGTCGCCCTCACGCGGTGGCCTCACGTCGGGTGACCGGACAATTCCCCGGTCCGATCACCCGAGGCCTCGGTTAGGGCGGCATCAGGCGCAGGTATTCGCGCCTGCGCCGCCCCGGCCGCTGACGGCGGCCCGGGTCGCGGGACTCCTCCCGGACTCGTTCCGCCGCCTCCTTCTGCGAGATGACAGCCTCGCAGAAGGCGGCGACCGCGTCCCAGTTCCTGACGCTGTCGACCATCGCTCTCGCGACAGCCGGCAGCGTCAGGTCGGCACCGATAAGCACCCTAAGACGTAAATACAATACGAAATGAAATTTGCATGTCCAACAATTAGTCGCGGTAGTGTAGTGGCAGCACGATTGGGCCGGCATCCCAATAGGCGCGGGTTCGAATCCCGCTTGCGACATCATTTTTCATTTCGTAATCGGATTTTATAAATAATTAAGCATATTAAATGCTAAAAAAAAAATTCAGTAATTTAAATAACAAGGTTGTGTCATCGTTTAATACAATTCTAACTGTAAAGTTGGAAGTATTAAGCCTATAACAGTGTGTAAACATTGTCGGATAGATAGCATAGCGTCACCTTAAGACGTAAATACAATACGAAATGAAATTTGCATGTCCAACAATTAGTCGCGGTAGTGTAGTGGCAGCACGATTGGGCCGGAATCCCAATAGGTGCGGGTTCGAATCCCGCTTGCGACATCATTTTTCATTTCGTAATCGGATTTTATAAATAATTAAGCATATTAAATGCTAAAAAAAAAAACTTTCAGTAATTTAAATAACAAGGTTGTGTCATCGTTTAATACAATTCTAACTGTAAAGTTTGAAGTATTAAGCCTATAACAGTGTGTAAACATTGTCGGGTAGATAGCATACCGTCACCTTAAGACGTAAATACAATACGAAATGAAATTTGCATGTCCAACAATTAGTCGCGGTAGTGTAGTGGCAGTACGATTGGGCCGGAATCCCAATAGGCGCGGGTTCGAATCCCGCTTGCGACATCATTTTTCATTTCGTAATTGGATTTTATAAAAAAAAAAGTTGTGATAAGTTTCATAAAAAGACCGTTAAATTACCGACAATATCTATGCCCACTTTGATGGTTCATATGAGCGTTGGTTGGAGTTTAGGGATACCTTTCAATCGTTAGTGCATAACTCTAATACTCTTAGTAGCATAGAAAAGTTTCATTACCTAAAGTCGTCACTTAAGGGAAGTGCAGAACTAGTAATAAATTCAGTAGAATTTTCTAGTGATAACTACCCGGTTGCATGGGACCTTCTCCTCAACGGTTATAATAATAGCAGATTGCTTATTCAAAATCACGTTAGATCACTATTTACTATGCAGGGTATAAGTAAGGAATCACCAGTTCTAATTAAAAGATTAATTGATGTCGTGTTAAAAAATTTACGTGCATTAAAAATCCTCGGCGAGCCAACAGAGTCTTGGGACACGTTGGTCATATATTTAATTGTTTCCAAATTAGATTCAACCACCGAAAGAGAATGGGAGCAATATAAAGGCACACTTTTTTCTAGAAATGGCGATTCCAAGACACAACTAAAGCTGGATGATTTAATGAAGTTTCTTAAAGACAGGGCTGACATGTTGGCAACATTGCAATTGTCACACATTAAACCTAACAGTGAAGGTAAAAGGCAAAACATAAATCAATTTAAAATTCACTGCAATGTTTCCAATAACAGCACACAGGGTCAACGTTCACGTCAAATCACTAAGAAACTTTGTTTACTATGCAACGCAAGTCACCCACTTTACGCGTGTCAAAGGTTTCTTGAATTTAATTTAGATTCTAAGCTCAAATTTATTCACGAAAAGAAGCTTTGTATTAATTGTTTACGCCCGGGTCACACATTAGATATTTGCAGGTTTGGGCCATGCCACGGAGCAAATACGAAGAGGAGCTGTTGTAATGAATATTTTCTATGAAACAATGCGTGTCATTTACAGGGGGTGAGGGGGGACGCTGCTAATGGAGAAATTGAGACAAGAATAGTACTTGTCTCACTCCCTCCTTTATGTCCATCTACCGGCTATTAGCACAACTACTAATTTCGTATATTGTATGCAGTTGAGCTATCTTGCATTAGATGTCAGTAAGTGTATGGTGTAACAGGGACGTACTCAGAATTAACCTATGTCAAGGAGTGCTAATTTTTTTTTATTTCAAAGATACAAACAAATCTTATTAGCTGTTTGCTCTATTCAAATACAAATGTTTATAATCAAATAATTCTGCATAGCAAATAGGTGTATGACTACTGTTTTTAACCGAAAATTTCTTTATAAGGCTTGTCAGCATTGTTCATAATGTTAATATTTTATGAAAAAGCCATCTTTTCTTTACTGTCATTCTGATAAACTCAGAAGTTTAGAAACCTTTTTTTTCTTCATATTTCTGTCCTTTTCATACGACCAAATAATACAATTATTTGTTTGGGTTTCTAACAAATTGTCGAATGAAAGTAGTTGGACTTTTAGTAAATATGTTAGTTACACGGTATTATTTCCTTCCTTTTTGTCTTTTCCATATAAAAAAAGAATCAAACCACTCTATTAAAATAAGGCTTTATACAATTGATAATGCAACAATGGTGTCAATGACCAAGACATGTAAAAGAGTATTTCAAGCGAGCAGACCAGCCCTCCCTGGTAGCAACCGTTTGATTGACGCACGGGCCATCTAAAACTTAGCCATGGCAAAGGTAACTTGAAGACCCAGTCTTCGACGCCACCACCATTTTGAATATTTTTGTGACGTGCTCAACCTCGTTAATCTTATCAAGAAATTGCATCGAGTGCAATTACATTATTAATAAATAAAGGAGAAAGGGTGACATTGGTTCCAATAATAAAAATGAAATACTCTTTTGTATCATATATTTCTTGAGCTATACCTAGTCTTGCCCTAAATACTGTAACAAAGAAAAACCTTTTTCTATTGCAAAAAATACTTATGCCTTTTACAGTGTTAGTTTAATACATAAATATAAAACAATTTAAAATATAAAAAGCTTGTTCGAAGTGGTTTCTATTGGCTGTAATACAGTCCTTTAAATCTTCATTGTTAAAATGAGAAGGACAAATCTTTGTATATTTCGTAGGAGTCCAGTTTTTCTATTAATTTTTGAAATCCATTGTTTCTAACATCGTCATTGGACGGTATTCTAAAACATACAAAATTTACAGTTTAATTATAATAGGTTCATTTAAAGTAGTGTAAAAAATATTTTTCTCTGATGAAAAATCCGAATGTTATAATTATATTCTAATTACGACCCTGGATTTTTGACACTTTTATAGTTCTTCATAGTTAACGACAGCTGGCGTATTGCTTACAAAATAATTATTAACTACATATAAAACTCATATTTTTGTTGAGGTAAAAGTCTTTGGGTATAAATTTTAATACTCATGGTTATTAGTTATTACAATAAGCTTAATAGTTTGAACTGTATGTGCTTTTATTGTTCTAGGTCCTATTACGCAAAGTGGTGCCATCTAACGTTGAGTAAAATTATTTCTGAACATGATACCGTCAAAAGAACTTTCTAGAAATTATTTTGATAAATTATGAATAAATATACTTACAAATGGAATGTGATTCTTTCCATAGCATCTGTACGTTTATTGGAGTAGTTTTTACATGATAAAACACAACACTTCATGGTTTTCTTCGTAATAACATAAAAATACACCAAAAATATAATTTTATGCGCCGTACGAACCCCGTCAGCGACGACAGAAGACTAATAGGCCACGCCTACTATTGATGTTAACGTGATGACGTCAAGGCCTACTTGAGAATCACAGTGCACAGTTGCTTAGGCCGTCTCCTCTTTGTATTTGCTCCGTGGGCCATGCCGATTATGTAACAAAAAACACAATTCGTTGGTGCATGCCGATAGTCATTTAAATCAATCTGTTACACTGCCCTTATCGCACCGTAATGAGACGCCGGCTAATGCGCCTAATGTCACGGCAGTTGCAGCAGTGCGCCCGCCCCTCACCGCAGCCGCAGCACCGGGTTTGTCTTCTGCGATGGACTTTAACCCGATTCACGCGAATAAGGCACATATTTATGATACTTGTACACAAAAGGTGGCAATGAATGCCGTCTTACTGTCGACTGCATTAGTTGAGATAGCTGATAAACATAATAATTATCACCTCGCACGCGCACTTCTCGACAGCGGCAGTGAACGCTGTTTTATAACAAAATCTTTATGCGATTTATTACAAGCGCCTGTTATACAGTCCACACAACAAGTACGAGGTATAGGTTGTTCAGTCACAAAATCTACGCAAGTATGCGACATCGAGCTTAAGTCGCGCATTCAACCGTTTACTACGCGTTTGCAATGTTTTATTCTAGATAAAATAACTTCACCGCTACCCGTTTCGCCAATACAAGGCGGACGGATAATCATTCCTAACCATATTGAGTTAGCAGACCCGCAATATAATGAATCTCAAAATATAGATATTTTAATAGGCGCAGACATATTTTGGGATTTAATTAATTCGACGAAAATGAAATTACCTAGTGGACCTTTTTTGTTAGATACAAAATTGGGATGGATTATCTCCGGATCTATTTGTACTTCTATGTATTACTATAAATTCATTCAGTGTAATTTCTCTCAGTCAATCGATTCTCAGCTTCATAAATTCTGGGAATTGGATGATATTATGTCTGTGTATCGAGACACGCGCAGTGATGAGGAGCGTGCATGTGAACAACATTTCGTCAATACTACTACGCGCAATAGTGACGGTAGATTCACTGTTCGTATACCTTTTAAAAAATCACCCGATACACTAGGCGAATCTTACTCCCATGCAGAAAGACGATTCTTCGCTCTTGAAAAACGTTTATTACGCAATCCTGACCTTAAATCACTTTACTCTAATTTCATTCATGAGTATATTCATATGGGTCACATGAGTCGTGTTAAATATTATGGACCACTTAACTATTTCATGCCTCATCATGGTGTATTTCGTGAACGCAGCACCACCACTAAGTTACGAGTGGTGTTTGATGCCAGTGCCGTAACTAGCAACAACATTTCGCTCAACGAAATACAAATGGTGGGACCACCGATACAAGGCGATCTTTTGTCCATTTTATTACGATTTAGGCAACATAGGTACACGGCTTGTGCTGACGTGGAAAAGATGTATCGGCAGTGTTTAATCCACGAAGATCAACGTGATCTGCAATTGATACTGTGGCGTAATGATCCTTCGCAACCCCTAGAAATATATCGGCTTAATACAGTGATGTACGGCACAGCATCAGCTCCATTTCTAAGTTGTAGATGCCCTAAGCAATTGGCAGCAGAGTATGCGGACTCTGACGTCAATAGGGTCATAAATGAGGATTTTTTTGTGGATGACATGATTACTGGGTCAGATTATAAACAAGAATTGCTAGAACTTTGCAAAAATGTTGCAAATGTCTTAAATTCTGGTGGTTTTCCATTACGCAAATGGATGTTTAATTTTGATATTAACAATATGAACAAGAACGTTTCTCAATTGGCCAAAGAGTTATCTTTAGGCAAAAATGTCTATTCAAAAACTTTAGGATTAGGTTGGCATAATATAAAAGATACATTTTATTTTAGCATTCATTTTACAATTTATAATAATCAATTAATTACAAAAAGATATATAATGTCAACAATTTCACAGATTTTTGACCCCTTGGGGTTGTTAAGTCCTGTTATAGTTATAGCA
This sequence comes from Lymantria monacha, assembly GCA_905163515.2. Taxonomy (NCBI): domain Eukaryota; kingdom Metazoa; phylum Arthropoda; class Insecta; order Lepidoptera; family Erebidae; genus Lymantria; species Lymantria monacha. Next base: position 26,449,687 of record LR991099.1, read on the forward strand.
AAAATACTGCTTCAAAGGTTATGGCTGCTGAAGATAGGCTGGGACGATGAAGTCCCTAATGACGTAAAACTTACTTGGGATCAGTTTGTTAGATCACTAACCTTTCTAAGCGACTTAACTGTCCCGCGGCATGCTTTTGACAATGACCCTCTTCGTATTGAAATGCACATCTTTACGGATGCGTCGCAGTCCGCATATGGCACTTGTATTTATATTCGCACAATAAATCGTGACTTATCGGTAACTGTTAGATTGTGCTGTTCGAAGAGTAAGGTCGCACCTTTAAACCCGGTAAGTATTCCGAGCGGCGCCTTACTAGGTTCTAGGCTATTTCAAAAGGTACGTGAATCACTGCACTGTACATTTGACAACATACTTTTCTGGTGTGATTCAACCATTGTGTTAGGATGGCTGCGCATGACCCCTAATTTATTAAAACTTTCGTGCAAAATCGGGTGGCTGAGATTCATGATATCACCAAGGATCTGCCATGGTGTCATGTGAGCGGTAAAGACAACCCAGCCGACTTAGTGTCTCGCGGAGCCAGTCTGGACAATCTTAGATGTTCTAAGTTATGGTGGGAGGGCCCAGCATTTTTACGTGAACCAGATTTTGAGTGCAGTCATGCTATTTCAACAAAGCTTCATCAAGCACAGACTGATTTGCCCGAGTTAAAGTCAGTAAAAATCAACACATTTGTTACTAAAACAGAATTTTCACTCTTTCCGTTTAATGCTTTCTCTCAATTTACGCGTATGCAGCGTGCCTGTGCGTATGTAATGCGTTTTATTCACAATATTCGTAATTGTCGGAATGTTCGCCGCGGACCACTCACTATTGATGAATTGAAAAACGCGCGCATCACATTAGTGAAGTTGTCTCAACGCGAATCATTTCGAGACGAATGTAGGATATTATTAAAAAATCAAAAACTTAAAAATAAACATAGTTTAAGTAAGTTAAATCCCTTTGCAGACAAAGATGGCATTTTACGAGTCGGTGGACGAATAAAACTATCATCAGAATTTAGTTTCGATAAAAAACATCCTATCCTGATTCCCTCTAAACATTGGTATTCAGTGTTATTGTTTCGGCACGAGCATAAGAGGCTGCATCACGCTGCACCTCAGGCGCTATTGTATTCAATACGCGAATCATATTGGCCAATAAGAGGTAGGAACCTTGCAAAACACACTGTACATGAGTGTGTTGCGTGCACGCGTTTGAAAGGTAAATCTTTATCTCCTATTATGGGCAACTTGCCGGCAGAGAGGATAACACCAACCTTCCCATTTTTGCGCTGCGACGTGGACTACGCCGGGCCTGTACTCATACTGAACCGCAAGGGTAGGGGATCGAAACTGATTAAAGCTTACATTTGTCTTTTTATTTGTCTAGTTACACGAGCAATACATTTAGAACTTGTCAGTGATCTTTCTTCTGATGCTTACCTGCTTGCACTAAAGAGATTTATTTCTCGTCGTGGTAAGCCTAATTTAATTATTTCCGATAATGGTAGGAATTTTGTAGGCCTAGCAAATGAATTTAATAAATTCTTGTTAAAATGCTGTGATGAGTTAATTGAATACGCTACTAGTCAGGATATTAAATTTTCCTTTATTCCACCTTATGCGCCTCATTTTGGTGGTTTGTGGGAGGCTGGAGTTAAGTCGTGTAAACATCATTTATTGAGAGTAGTTGGTAACGCACGCTTAACATTTGAAGAATTTTACACAGTATTATCTCAAATTGAAGCCGTTCTTAACTCCCGTCCTATTAGTCCCTTGTCCGCAGATCCAAATGACTTTCTTCCCTTGTGTCCATCTCATTTCCTAGTTGGCCGCATCTTAACATCACCAGTTACAGAACAGTTAGCTGATGTTCCTGATCATCGTTTAACACGCTACCAAAAAGTTGAGCAACTAAGACAGCATTTCTGGAATCGATGGTCTAAGGAGTACATTTCTGAAGTGCAAACGAGGATGAAATGGTGTAAAGAGGGTCGTGATCTTCAGCCAAACACAATGGTCGTCGTCAAAGAGGACAACACTCCGGCACTGAAATGGAACCTCGGTCGCATTATTACCACAATGTCAGGCAAGGATGGTATTTCGCGGGTCGCTGACATCCAAACTAAGTCAGGAATCATCAGACGTGCATTTCCTCGAATCTGTTCTTTGTTTTACGACGAAAAGGATGAGAAGACATTGGAAGTTGACACTTCCAAGGCCGGGGGCATGTTGAGACTTCCCCTTAAGGATAAAATTTCGCCTTAATCACTAGTGCTGCCATCTACGTTCATTGTAATTGGGCGTGAGATTTTGAATAGAAGAGAAAAAACGTATTCTCACTTTTTACTCTGACTGCGTTGCGATCATACAATTTTATAATACGTATTGAATATAATTGTAATTGTAATTGAATAATAATTAATATTTAAATCAAAGTCTCCACAATCATTTATACCTCCCTCACAAGGACTATTACCAACACGCTGTGAAGTTAATAAAATATACGCTTTTACCGATTCAACTGTAACTCTTACGTGGATTCATTCACCAGCACATAAATTTCATACATTTGTCGCAAATAAAATAATAGAAATAATTTCTAAATTACCTGCTACGCATTAGTACCACATTAGTGGGAGTGACAACCCAGCCGACATAATTTCTCACCCAGTTATGCCTAAAATATTATTAAATATCTCATTATGGTTTAATGCACCGCAATGGTTCACGGAACCTTCGCTTAAATGGCCTATCAAATCTTTTCAAATCAATTCCAACAATATTAAATTTATTGAGGCTAAACCTGTTACTTTGACAATAACGCATATTGTGCAACATATACGCACGCTTTCGAACTGTTAATTAATCGCGTTTCTAGTTATACGAAATTGCTGCGCATCATTGTTTATATATTACGATTTTCAAAACGCTTAAAATCTAAAGGTTTTGTCAACTCTACAGATTTAGATAATGCTGAAATGTATCTCATACCTACGTTATGTACAAAACGAAAACTCGAAGAGATCTATTCTTTCATACAGTCCAAATCGCATATTAATTACATTGGTCAGAAATTGTCTCAACAACGTGTTCAATTTAAACATAGTCCGCCATAAGCTGAAAGAAAAATATGGATTGCTGCGACCAGTGAGTTATCGAAGGACATTAAAGGTACCCAGCCATTCCTACCTAGAATAAAACCACACAGATATTATATAGATATATTTGTGTGAATATTTTTTTTAGAATTTTACGGACAAGTACATATATGCGTATTATACTTGTATAATTGTGTGAAAAATATCAATTGAGTTGCCTTTTAAACTGTTGCCATTGGAGTTATGACGTCGAAATTGAATAATAATACTAACTGTACGTGGCAGTCGATTTGCAGAAGGAGGCAGCGGGACGGGTCAAGGAGGAACTCCTCTATATACTATATACCCAATTGTTGCGAATATCGGTTCAGACTGGAGAAAAGTCGTTAAAATGTTGAAGCGTTTACTGAATATTACAATGCAATTGAGCGAGTGCATTATTACAGTGTTATTGGCGCTAGGCGTATATTAATAAAGTGATTTTTTTTATTTTTCATTTCGTGGCGCTGGTATCGCCGTCCCTCCTCTCAAGTCGATTGGTGAAAATATAAGTATCTGTATATAGGTACAGCTCGAAAGTTTAAAATAAGCGCCAATACTATAATTCCTCTGTATACTCTAAACCAATTTTTATACTTTTTTACTAAGAAAATAGACTCGATCATGAACATTTCTGATTTAATAAGAAAAAATAACATATTTAAATGGTAATTAAAATATTTTATTGATTTCAAATAACATAGCTCGATACTAAGGAAAGAAAGGAAGACAATATCAGAAGAAGCGTTATCACCCTGATTTACAATAACACCTGTACTTGTGCAGGTAGGTAGATGATTCACGGGCATTTGGAATCTGTACACACTTGTCAAAACCACCGCAGCTTGGTTCTATGCAGACAGTACGACAGCCTACTTGACAAGTCATTTTGCCGTTAAATTCCTGTCCATGCCCGAAGCACTTCAAAATGGCGTTCATGTCTATCTCCTCATTTTTATCAGCCTCGTTAAGTGGTTCAACATCGACAACTAAAGGTTCTGATGCAGATGCGGTGCTCAAAGCAACCGCAAAAATAAACAGAGTTGCGATAATATAAGTCTTCATGTTTGTAGAAATTATTGCAGTGCTTTAATAAACCTAGTGCATGTGCAGGGGTTTATATACCAGTTGTATACATTGTAAGTGACGATAACCTCAGATAACATTACTATCATTATTGTTTACTTATAAAACTTAGTATCAGCTCCATGTCAAGTGTTAATTGATGGCCATAGGCAAAACAAAAGTTTTCACTAACTTATTGAATTGCCTCTCTGTGTGTATTGATCGGGCCTGTTCAAGCGCCAATCTAAATTGCGTTCATATACATTAGATCATGTTGTGCATTAAACATTGTTAAGGCGTACTTATAATGTCGGTAGATTCAACATTTTAATATAAAAATTATAATTAACTTTACTCTCATCACTGCTACATGTAACAAGTGCTCATAATTCAAATATACAAAATAAGCAAAAATATCAGAGTTTCACTAAAGAAATTCCATACTTGTGCCTAAACAGGGCCAATGAAAGTAATTCCATGACTTCGATGATGTACTTTATTTATTACATCTAATAAAGTAGTCGCAATTATTCTATTACTTCTGCTCAGCCCATAGTCTTACATTTTTTTATGGCAGCGCTCACAAGATTTCGCCAAAAACTTAATTTAGTTTAATAATTTCTGAATTAAAAAATCTAGCAAGTTGTACGAGTTAAGATTTCGTGTTATCTTTTCATATTTATGTCGTCTAATAACTTTTAATAAGTTATTCTTGTATATTTATAAATTTCTATATATTTTGAATCTGCGAAAAGACTGGAACGATTTCGATGAAATTTACTATGCAGAAGGAATGGACAATAAATCTATCCAGCTGGACTTCATTTATAGAAAATAAGAAAGAATTTATCAGTGTTTTCAGGGAATAAAAATGTAATTAGAATATGTATTTAAATTAAGATATTACATTAAAAATCAAAATAGCTTAGGAAGTCGAGCAGTCGCTTAATTAAGAAAGCCGAATCATTCAATTATCCTCAGACCGTATATGTGCTATTGTTGAGTACGGGACCTAAGCCAGATAACCTTAATCCCATCAAAATATAAAAGTGAAAATGGGAGCCACGTTCAAAATTAATTATGGTGGTTGTCGACTTAACCGACAAAAGACTTCAGATCTAAATGGGTACATTATCTGGATAGAATCTTAAAATTTATTCATTAAAAGCACGTTAAACATTTTTAGATAAATTATAAAACACACCTCAGTCAGAAGGCACGTGTAGCAATACATAACGCAGTGCTTGTCCCAACATTACTGTATGGAAGCGAGAGTTGGGTATGCAGAAAAGAGCATGAAAGCAAAATGAATGCGGTCGAAATGCGATCTCTACGGAAAATCTGTGGAGTTAGGCTGACCGACCGCATTCACAACGACGACGTAAGAGAGCGAGTAGGTATGAAAGAGAGTATTGGTGTAAAAATGCGAAAGGGAATGCTCCGATGGTTCGGATATGTGGAAAGAATGCCGAACGAACGTCTGGTTAAGAAGATATACAATGCGAAAGTGGAAGGATGTAGATACCGGGGGAGAGCGAGACTCACGTACCTAGACCAGATTGGTCACGTACTGAAAGAAGGTGGAGTCAAGACTCTCCGAAATCGGCGAGCGTGTATGAAGAGAATTATGAATGTTGAAGAAGCGAGTGAGTGTGTGTGTATGTAAGGATAGAGTTCTCTGGCAGTCTCTTCTCTCTGCCTTCCCCTCAAGGGATATGGCGTGATATCTCTACTCTCGATATATAAAAATCAAAAACTTTTGAAAACTAAAACTGACTGTATTTTTCTCACACTGCACTTATAGGATAATATTATCATACATATGTTAAAAAAAACATTCGTTTAATCGTATTTGATGTTTATTAAAAGCAATTATTTGGTTTAAAGTAAGAATAAAGTTGATTAAACAAATATTCGAAGACGTCCGGATGTTTCCGTAAGGATCTGGCACTTTCACGATCGTAAAAAATAATGTATCGAAGTTTTTTTATTAAAAGCTTCATAATCGCAACGCGTTGTTTCCTTTCGAAAATGGCTTGGTAAAGCTTTGTCGTTTAATTGAAATTAATAAAAAAGTAAACTGCTTAGTCTTTAGTGTACGTATACATTATAAATTTAAATTGAGTTCGTTTACGTTTCCTTGTTCGTTCATTTGAACAGGCAAAGGAAACAAATTCCATACAGCCATGGGTTCGTTTACAATTCTGCAACCATTGTAAATGAACAGCTATGTTTAGCACTACGTCGAGAATGGCACGAAATTTCAAAAGTATTTTTTTCCTTCTTACATTTATAGCTTTTTTTTTTTTTTTTTTTTTTTTTTTTTTTTGGCGGACTATGGATTAGTCTCGCCCCGCTGAATCGGTCCGGGGTGACGGAAAGGCGGCGCGTGGCCCGCCCGGCGGTTCACCCTCGCGGGTTCCTCTCGTCGACGCCCCGACAGATTTCGCCGTCGGGGCGTCGCCCTCACGCGGTGGCCTCACGTCGGGTGACCGGACAATTCCCCGGTCCGATCACCCGAAGCCTCGGTTAGGGCGGCATCAGGCGCAGGTATTCGCGCCTGCGCCGCCCCGGCCGCTGGCGGCGGCCCGGGGCGCGGGAATCCTCCCTTGCCCGTTCCGCCGCTTCCTTCTGCGAGATGACAGCCTCGCAGAAGGCGGCGACCGCGTCCCAGTTCCTGATGCTGTCGACCATCGCCCTCGCGACGGCCGGCAGCGTCAGGTCGGCACCGATGACAGCGACGAGGTCACGGCGCTGCCGCTCCCATCCCGGACACACCTCCAGCGTGTGTTGCGCCGTGTGCTCGTCACTCCTGCAGTGGTGGCAGGCCGGAGTCCACTCCCTATACACGACCCTGTGCAGGTACAACCCGAAACACCCGTGCCCCGTCAATACCTGCACCAGCCGAAAGGTGAGGACTCCGTGCCGCCGCTCCATCCACTCTATCAATACGGGCCGGAGGGCCTCAACGGTCTCCACACCGTGCCTAGGCCTCTCCAGCCGCGTAGCCCAACGGGCGATGACGTCTCGGCGGGCATCCACGCGCCAGGTGGCTATCTCGCTCAACGATGGGGAGCCACCTTCCTCGCGCGCTGTGATAACCCGCCGGTAGAGGTCGGAGAGCATCTCCGCCTCTAGGTCCCACGGGGGTGTCCCGGCCAACAGGCACGCCGCCTCTGTCGACACCGTGCGGTACCCGCGAATGGCTCTGACCGCCATGGCTCTCTGTGGCCTCCACAGAACCGCCCTGAGCTGGGCGTTCAGAGCCCTCGCCCACACGGGTGCGCCGTACATGGCCATCGAGCGGATGACCCCCGCATACAGCCGTCGGCCCTCGAAACTGGGTCCGCCCACGTTCGGCATGAGTCGAGAAAGGGCGGACGCCGCGCCGACAAGCCGGGGAGCAATCTGTCGGAAATGCTCCCGGAACCACCATCGCCCGTCGAGCACCAGACCCAAGTACCTCATATGGGCCTGGATGCTGATGTGGATGGAGTTTACCACTATCGAGGCGCCGATGGGCAGCCTCACACGGGGCCCATGGAAAAGTAGGGCCTCCGTTTTGTTTAGGGCCACCCTGAGCCCCAGCGCCTCGATCCGCCTGACCATCTCCTCGGTGCCGAGAGTGGCCAGGCTCGCCGCCTCTTCGAGTGTCCTGCCCCGGGCTGTGACGAGCGTGTCGTCAGCGTAGCACACCAAGCTCAGCCCGGGGGGGAGACTCCCTCTCAACGCCCAGTCGTACCCGATGTCCCACAGGGTCGGCCCCAGAACCGACCCCTGTGGAACGCCGCACGACATGGGCGTCCGCACAATGTCCCCTGCGGGACCCGCGCAGAGGATACTGCGGCCCTCCAAATAGTCTGCCACCAGCCGCCTGAGGTACAGGGGAACTCCATGGAACCGGAGCGCCTCCCTGATGCAGCCGAATGGCAGACTATTGAATGCGTTGGCGATGTCCAACGACACCGCCAACAGCACTCCCTTCCCGGCGACGGCCTCCGCGGCCGCCTGCCTCAGGCGTAATAGGGCCCCGATGGTCGAACGCCCCCTCCGAAACCCATACTGAGCGTCCGACAGATCGGGCCCCACCTCCTCCAGGTGTCGGACGATGCGGGCAGCGAGCACACGCTCCAGCAGCTTACCCACATCGTCGAGGAGAACGATGGGCCTGTAGGCCGACGGCAAATCCGGGGACCGTCCCGGCTTTGGCAGGAGAACCAACCTCCCTTCCTTCTAGCACTCAGGGAACCGTCCAGACGTCAGACAGGCGTTGAACAGCTGCCTGAGGCGAGGCTCGAAGTGCTGGGGTACTATCCCAGAAACCTCCACGCGGTGTACCCTGGGTGCGGGCGGCGGTCCCCAGTTCTTCTGTTGTACTGTCGTCCGTAGCGAATATCTGCGCGATTTCGCTCCTTACTCTACTACAGTCGTAGTAGAGGGTATAGGACGCGAAATATTGGGACGGGCTCAGTCACTCATTCATTTGAGGGCTGGGCAGGCACATGCCACCGCCCACACATCGTAAACCTGATTCTTTGCTTGTCTTAGTTTCAGGAGCGAGGGTCTTGGCTTAACCGCCCGGACCGCGAGGAAGACAACCTCTATAAAGAGTTCGAAGTAACATTCGGACTCGGAAATCACCCAGAATCTTAAGTTCTGGCGTGCGGCGAGAAGATGCATGGCAGATGGGTTGTTCTGTTCTTAGCACGCTCCAGCCAGGGTACCGGCTGACCCCCTGGTTGGTAAATGTAGGCTTGCCCGGGTAAAGGGATCTCTGCCCGGGTCGACGTATTGTATCTCCCATAATCGTGGGATCAATAATGGATACTGATAAATTAAATAAAAAAAACGACGGGGATTGTAGCGATCCTCACCCCAAGGCCCGGTCAAGCCGATCAAAAACTGACCAAGACGACGCCTCGTCCTCAGGACTTGAGGCGTCTGCCGAGGGCCCGGCACAAACCGTGGAGGCCCAGAAGAAGAAGAGGAGGTCGCCTCGAAAGTCTCGGGGCAACGGCCTGAGCCACAAAAGGCGGCTGGAGGAGCGGCGGGCGCGCAGGGAGGCTGCCGCCGCTGAAGAGAAGAAGGACGGTAGACTCGCAGCAGAGCCGTCGACGGACGAGGGCGACAGCGATGTCGCAGAGCCGTCCGAAGACGAGGGCGGCGGATCTACCGTCAGAATGGACGAGGGCGGTGATATTCCCGCAGGGCCGTCCAAAGAGGAAAGCGGGTCGGCTGGTGAAGGCCCCACTAGGTCGTCGGCGCGTCTAGCAGCAAAGACGCCGCCGGCGACCGCGACTAAGAAGGAGGAGGCCCTCCCCTCGCAGGTGCGAAAGCGCCCCCTGAGTAAGGGAGGCAGCTCGAGCGCCGAAACCGAGGGGAGCGTGGCCAACATGCCTCCACCAAAGATCCAGGCCTCCCGAAGAGGGCGAGGGACCTCGGCCATGGAAAGGGCGGCGGCGGTCGCTGTCCGCGCCGGTGACGCCACGGATCTGCAGGCTGAAAATGTCCGCCTTAGAGGCGAGATGTCAGGCCTGCGGACCCGAAACAGGAACCTGGGCGACATGCTGGCGGAGATGCGTCGGGCAAACCGCCAGTTGCTGATCGACGTGGCCGACCTCAAGGCGCAGGTGGCGCTGTTCGTGTCACCCGCGCCAGCCACGCCATCGGCCAGGGCCGGCTACTCAGCGGCCGCTGCGGCGCCAAAGCCGCCTCGCGCTGCGGCGCCGACGACGTTGGGTGATGGCGTCTCCGTCACACCCGTCCCCGCGGTGAGGAAGACGCCTGCCGCCGCGAAGCGCGCGTTGCCGGCTGACGCTGGCGCGGTCGCCGCGGCGAAACTCCCTGTCCCGGTGGTGAGGTTGACGCCTCTCCCCGCGGACCGCCTGCCGCCGGCTAGCGCACCTGCGGCGCCAAAGCCGCCAGGCGCCGCACAGCGGGCCCCTGGAGAGGCTCAGCCGACCCCGACGCTGGAGGTGGGAGGCTTGTCGGACGAGGCCCTCGCCAAAATCATCGGCGCAGTGGGCAAGCTCGTCGATGCGCGCTTCGCCGTTCTGGAGGCAAGACTGCCTCCAGAACCACGTGTCCGGCCGCCCCTAGCCGCGGACAAGCGGCCGCATGTGGCACCAGCCCCCGCCCCGCTGCCTTGTCAGGGTGGCCGCGTGGGGAGCTACGCCGCGGCCGCGGCCGGGCCTAAGCCCAAAGGCCCCGGCCCAGCTCCGAAGGGACCCGCCCTGAGGAGGAAGACGGCTCCGGCTCCTGCCGGACCGCTGAAGTCGCCCGCAACAACACCGCCGGCGACGACCAGCGAGGCCGCGACGAGGCCTTCCGCGTCCGGCACGACTGCCGTACCCGAACAGGGTTGGCAGGTGGCCGAACGCGACAGAAGGAGTCGCGGCCAAAGGAGGAGAGCGGAGGCCAAGCGCGCCGCTGAGGTCCCCGCTCCACAGGCAGGAGCCGGAAAGAAGAAGAGACCGCGCAAGGGGCTCAAGTCGCCGAAGACGGCCGCAGTGGTGATCACTGTGCTGCCCGAGGCGGCCGAGAAGGGCCTCAGCTACGAGGCCGTCTTGAGGAAGGCCCGGCGGGAGCTAGACGTCTCCGATATTGGAGGCGTCGAAGCCAGGACCCGCAAGGCCCGGACGGGGGCTCGAATTCTCGAGTTCCCGGGGGCCGAGGGCGCCAAGACGGCCGACAGCGTGGCCGAGAAGTTGAGAGGTTTGTTCGCCGAGGAGGGTGGCATCAAGATCGCCAGGCCCGTCAAGTGACGAGAGGAACCCGCGAGGGTGAACCGCCGGGCGGGCCACCGAAGTTAAAAATCGGGTCCCGGTGGCCCGCTCGCACGGCGAAGAGAGAGGAGTTTTACGGTGGGTCTATGGGGTCACGCGCCGCCTTCTCCGTCACCCCGGACCGATTTGGCGGGGCGAGACTAATCCATAGTCCACCAAAAAAAAAAAAAAAAAAAAAAAAGGCTCGAAGTGCTCGAGGAGCGATATCAGCACCCGGACTGGAATTCCGTCCGGGCCGGGGGCCGTGGTGGCGGAACGAATCTTCGCCACGGCCGCCCCCACTTCCGACTCCGTCATAGGCGGAACACTCTCGTCGTCGTCGGCCTCCCGGTCCTGATCTGGCGGAGCCATGACCGGGGGCGTGTGTTCCGACTGCCGTGGAAACAGCTCCTCGACCACCCTACGAAGGAAGTCGGGCTGGAGGGTCTCGGTGAGGGGGGGGGCCCGCGCGCGAAGCTTGTTCAGCGCCGCGCGATATGGGCGACCCCAGGGGTCACGGTCGAGAGAAAGGCAGTCCGCGCACTGCGGTACGCCTCGTACAGCTGGCCCTCCCGCTCGACGTCGCGGTGACGCCGCCGGCTGTGGGTGTAGGACCTTCGGGCACTGATACACGCCGCACGAAGGTCCGCCAGTCTTGGGGACCACCAGTAGACCCCCTGCCTCGGAGGTGGACGCCGCCGCACTCTGGGCATGGCCGCATCGCAGATCTGCGTTAACGCACTGCGAATGCGGACAGCCTCAGCGTCCACTCCGTCCGCTGGGGGTGGTGAGGACAGCCACGTGCTGACAATGGCCGCCTCCGCCAGTAGATCCCTGTCAAGACGACCCACAGCCCACCGCGGAAACGCGGGAGCTCCGTCCGCCCTGTGACCCCTACCGGGTTCCCGGGGGGAGACCTCCATCCGGATGTACCGGTGGTCCGACAGGGTCTCCGCCTCCTCCAGGACACTCCAGTTCCTCACCCGTGGTGCGACAGCGGGGCTAGCGAACGACAAGTCCACTATCGACCCGCCCTGCCGCCGCACACACGTGTTCACCGAGCCTCTGTTCAGAACACAGAGGCCCAGTGAAGCCGCCCACTCGTTGACCGCCCGCCCGCGGTCGTCCGTCGTAGGGGACCCCCACGCCGTGGATTTGGCGTTGAAGTCCCCCAGAACCAGGACGAGGCCCGGTGCCAGTCGCCGTATCGAGGCCTCCAAGGTGGTGAGTGAGGCCCCGAAATCGTCCATCCTCCTAGTGGGGGAGAGGTATACGCTGTAGAGCGTGACCCCTCCCCACTCCGCCGCGACAAATTCCTCGCCCCTATCCAAAAGGGACAAGGACGGGAAGTGCCGCTGCGGTGAGACGACGATTGCCGCAGTACCGTTTCGACTGACCACCCAATTGGGGCGATCAGGCACGGCGTACGGTTCCGCGACTACGGCTGCACCAATCGACCACTCCGCCATGGATTGTAGGAGGAGATCCTGCGCTCCAGCGGAGTGGTTGGTGTTGGCCTGCAGGAGGAGGTGCATGGCTGGTGTACCCATTATCGGGTTGTGTCCATGACCTCCTCGCCAGCGGGCGATCGGACCGCGCTAGGAGCGGGAGCGGCCGTGGTCGTAGGGCCGCCCCGCGCCTTTGGGGCCGAAGCTGGAGGCTTGCACGCCCCAGAGCCCATGCGGTGCTTGGCGGGCTTATTGCCCGCCGCACACGCGGGGCAGTGGGGCGGGGCGGCGCAAGATGCCGCCACGTGCCCGGTCTGACCGCAGCGGAAACACAATCCGCCGCAGTCGAAGCAATTAGTGCACGTCGGTCGAGTGTGTCCGACCGCCATGCACTTGTAGCACCTCGCGGGCCGGCGCTCAAGCACGGTTACCCGCGCCGAGCTCCAGCCCACGAGGAGCCTGCCTGAGCCGGCCAGTTGCCTGACCGACTCCACCGGGCACTGCGCCCAGGCAGCACCTACGCCACCCGGACCGGGACGAATGGCACCGACCTGGACGGTGTCTATGGGACACCCGGTTTTCGAGGCAATAGCCTCCCGGATGTCTTCCACCGTCACTGAATCGTCCAAACCCGAAATGCGCATTTCGGCGCACTTGACGGGCCTGGCGATCTTGATGCCACCCTCCTCGGCGAACAAACCTCTCAGCTTCTCGGCCACGCTGTCGGCCGTCTTGGCGCCCTCGGCCCCTGGGAACTCGAGAATTCGAGCCCCCGTCCGGGCCTTGCGGGTCCTGGCTTCGACGCCTCCAATATCGGAGACGTCTAGCTCCCGCCGGGCCTTCCTCAAGACGGCCTCGTAGCTGAGGCCCTTCTCGGCCGCCTCGGGCAGCACAGTGATCACCACTGCGGCCGTCTTCGGCGACTTGAGCCCCTTGCGCGGTCTCTTCTTCCGTCCGGCTCCTGCCTGAGGAGCGGGGACCTCAGCGGCGCGCTTGGCCTCCGCTCTCCTCCTTTGGCCGCGACTCCTTCTGTCGCGTTCGGCCACCTGCCAACCCTGTTCGGGTACGGCAGTTGTGCCGGACGCGGAAGGCCTCGTCGCGGCCTCGCTGGTCGTCGCCGGCGGTGTTGTTGCGGGCGACTTCAGCGGTCCGGCAGGAGCCGGAGCCGTCTTCCTCCTCAGGGCGGGTCCCTTCGGAGCTGGGCCGGGGCCTTTGGGCTTAGGCCCGGCCGCGGCCGCGGCGTAGCTCCCCACGCGGCCACCCTGACAAGGCAGCGGGGCGGGGGCTGGTGCCACATGCGGCCGCTTATCCGCGGCTAGAGGCGGCCGGACACGTGGTTCTGGAGGCAGTCTTGCCTCCAGAACGGCCACATGCGCATCAACGGGTTTGCCAACTGCGTTGATGATTTTGGCGAGGGCCTCGTCCGACAAGCCTCCCACCTCCAGCGTCGGGGTCGGCTGAGCCCCTCCAGGGGCCCGCTCCGCGGCGCCTGGCGGCTTTGGCGCCGCAGGGGCGCTAGCCGGCGGCAAGCGGTCCGCGGGGAGAGGCGTCAACCTCACCACGGGAACAGGGAGTTTCGCCGCGGTGACCGCGCCAGCGTCAGCCGGCGACGCGCGCTTCGCGGCGGCAGGCGTCTTCCTCGCCGCGGGGACGGGTGTGACGCTGACGCCATCACCCAACGTCGCCGGCGCCACAGCGCGAGGCGGCTTTGGCGCCGCAGCGGCCGCCGAGTAGCCGGCCCTGGCCGATGGCGCGGCTGGCGCAGGTGATACGAACAGCGCCACCTGCGCCTTGAGGTCGGCCACGTCTATTAACAGCTGGCGGTTTGCCCGACGCATTTCCGCCAGCATGTCGCCCAGGTTCCGATTTCGGGTCCGCAGGCCTGACATCTCGCCTCTAAGGCGGACATTTTCGGCCTGCAGGTCCGTGGCCACGCCGGCGCGGACAGCGACCGCCGCCGCCCTTTCTATGACCGAGGTCCCTCGCCCTCTTCGGGAGGCCTGGATCTTGGGTGGAGGCATGTTGGCCACGCTCCCCTCGGTTTCGGCGCTCGAGCTGCCTCCCTTACTCAGGGGGCGCTTTCGCACCTGCGAGGGGAGGGCCTCCTCCTTCTTAGTCGCGGTCGCCGGCGGCGTCTTTGCTGCTAGACGCGCCGACGACCTAGTGGGGCCTTCACCAGCCGACCCACTGTCTTTTCTGGACGGCCCTGCGGGAATATCACCGCCCTCGTCCATTCTGACGGTAGATCCGCCGCCCTCGTCTTCGGACGGCTCTGCGACATCGCTGTCGCCCTCGTCCGTCGACGGCTCTGCTGCGAGTCTACCGTCCTTCTTCTCTTCAGCGGCGGCAGCCTCCCTGCGCGCTCGCCGCTCCTCCAGCCGCCTCTTGTGGCTCAGGCCGTTGCCCCGAGTCTTTCTGGGCGACCTCCTCTTCTTCTTCTGGGCCTCCACGATTTGTGCCGGGCCCTCGGCGGACGCCTCAAGTCCTGAGGACGAGGCGTCGTCTTGGTCAGTTTTGCGTTGGCATGACTGGGCCTTGGGGTGAGAATCGCTTGGATTCCCGTCGGTTTTTTGTATTAAATTTAGAGTATCCATTAGATTCCCACGAGAATGGGAGATACATTTCGTCGACCCGGGCAGAGATCCCTATACCCGGGCAAGCCTACATTTACCAACCAGGGGGTCAGCCGGTACCCTGGCTGGAGCGTGCTAACGACAGAACAACCCATCTGCCATGCATCTTCTCGCCGCACGCCAGAACTTAAGATTCTGGGTGATTTCCGAGTCCGAATGTTACTTCGAACTCTTTATAGAGGTTGTCTTCCTCGCGGTCCGGGCGGTTAAGCCAAGACCCTCGCTCCTGATACTACGCCTCAAGGCAACGTGTCTTGAAGCAAGATACCAGGTTTACGATGTGTGGGCGGTGGCATGTGCCTGCCCAGCCCTCAAATGAATGAGTGACTGAGCCCGTCCCAATATTTCGCGTCCTATACCCTCTACTACGACTGTAGTAGAGCAAGGAGCGAAATCGCGCAGATATTCGCTACGGACGACAGTACAACAGAAGGACTGGGGACCGCCGCCCGCACCCAGGGTACACCGCGTGGAGGTTTCTGGGATAGTACCCCTTCTTACATTTATAGCTTTGACTAATAGTAAAATATGATAAATAATATAAAAATTATGAGGTGTGCTCTTTTGAATTTTTCAAATTACATTTATTTTTCTACGAAACGAAACGGTGCGAAAACTACTAACAAAATAGAAATATAACCTCTTTATAGTTTCTACATCCACAACACGTGTTCTAGTTTCATACAAGTGCGAATTATATATATATATATATATATATATATATATATATATATATATATATATATATATATATATGACGGAGATAAGTGAACCTCATGGAGTAATTCGTCAGCAGAGCAGTCATTCGACATGTTGTAGGTGTCAAGTAAAAGCTCAGTCCCGTAACACTGTTTATTTATCCGTCTATGATTACAAGAACTAATCACGTCAATTTATGGTAGATGGAAACGTAGCAAGTTCGATACAGGAAGCAATCGCTTACTACTGAGTCCTCTTCGCAAGTGAGTCCATGTTCACGTCATATTTATTTACACAAAAACTTCCTTAAAGCGAGCAGGCGCAGCAGCTCAACTAAGTACAATAGTGTGAATATCGGTATCGGACTATAAGTCCCTGACTCGCGGTTTCTATTCGACACCCCTTAGCAAAGGGGCGTGGCTTTAGGTTACAATAATGTGTGCAAAATGACCTAAGGTCGTGGTAATAAAAATCTTTATTTATATAGGTTGTCTGCCGGGGTGGCATCGCTTCGTCTATCCCTACGGTCGATTGTTGTCGTGTCCGTTTCAAATAGGTATCGCAGCCTCCCCCGATGTGACGTCATCATCTCGCTGGGTGGTTGCAGCGCCCGCGAGCGACGAGCCGACACGTCTTCATACTTGACAAGTATGAATAGTGTTCGGGCGTCGGTCGGCGTTATATGCGCCGCGACGGCAGCTTATATATGTAGCGGCAGCGCCTCTAGTGGCCGCCTGCCGGAACCTCTGCGGCGGCGAGCGCGAGTAGCTCAGCCGTCCCGCGTGCGACGATGTCGGCGATATCGCCGCTGTTGGTGTTGTATGCTGTGAGAATTCTGCTAAGTATATCTATGGAGGCGGTTACGATATTGAGCGTCCCTTTTCTTGCGAGGGCGGTCGATATCATTGCTTGTGGTTTCGTATTTTCGTCGGTTGAGACGGGTGGCGCTGGCGTCGCGTGTGTCGCATCGGCAGGTATTGCAACCTGCTGTTGCGTGGGTGGTGCGGGGGCGGCAGCCGATGTCGAAGTCGCCTTCTTCTTCCTCCGCCGTCGCCTGTTTTTCTTCCCTTTTGGGGGCGGCTGGTCCCGCTGAGTAGCGGGGTTGGCCGCCGCCATCAGGGTGGCTGCTTGGGGGTCCGTGGGGACCAATAAGGGCCGCGTAGCAGAGGGGCCTTGTCCGGGCCTCACAGTGAGGGCCGCAGTACCGGCCTGCTTGTTCCGGGCTTCCCGGCGGAACGCTTTACACCCGGTGTAGTTGGCCGGGTGCGGTCCGCCGCAGTTGGCACAGGTAGCCGGTGTCTCGCGTGGGCGAGGGCAGTCGCGCGCTGCGTGGGCGTCACCGCATCTCACGCAGGCGAGTCTTCGGTGGCAATGGTGCGAGCTGTGACGAAACTGTTGGCATCGGTGGCATTGCGCGGGCCTCTGTTTCCCGCGCCACGCCTCGACGACTACGCCGGGAACGTTTAACAGTTCCGTCACAGCGTATATTCTGCGAATGTTCGGTGTTGTACGAAACTCACCGAACAGGATGCAGCCCGGTCGGTCTCCGCGGCCTCTAATACTGCGTATATACACAGGTTCGAAGCCGCGGTCGACCAACTCGTCCGTGAGGGCTTCGATGGGTGTGTCCAGAGGTAGTCCTCTAATGGCCACCTTCAGGTTCAGCTGCGATGGGAGCTCGTAGGAGAACCACGAAATATTTTCGCGACTCTCGAGGTCCCCTAGGTAGCGCTGTATGATGCGGTATTCCTGTTCATCTTCGGGAGAGAAGCGAATGCCGCGGCCATAGGGCCGAGCATTCGCGACCCGGCCGAGTAGTTTCTTTATTCCTCCCAGGTGGTGAGGCCAGTTTGGCAGGCACTCAACCACCAAGGGAGGGTAGCGTGTCTTCGGTGCTGCCGCTGTTGGCGGCGCAGATTGGGTCGGCTGGCTGCTGTTGATAGTGGGCTGCGGTGTGGGCGGTTTCGCGGCGGCGCGGCGAAACTGCTGGTTCGCCTGTGACGTTCGCGAACGAACGCGACGCATCGGCGGCGGTGTTCGCGAACGAACACGACGGGGTAGCGGGCTCGGCGGCGGCGCTCGCGAGCGAGCGTAGCGGCACCGGCCCGGCAGCGGTTGAGGCGGCATGCCCGACGGCGGCGGGACGGGCGATCGCAGGCTCGACGGCGGCAGGAGCGGCGTCGGCGACGGCGATGTGCGCTGCGGCTGGCTCGGCGACAGGGCTTGGTAGGTGATCTTCGGTCATGGAATTCATAGAAGATAGATGGGGGTCGATGGCGATCCTTTTAAGGTCCTCCATCGATTCCCCATCTATCGTGAGGCGGCGTCGGACCCCTGTTTGAGGCAGGGGGTCGAATGTTGGTGGCTGTATCGGGATGAATGATTTCGTTTGCTTCATTTGTTCGGCGGGCTTCTTCTTTTTAAGGCCGAAATATTCGGCCAGGCTGCGCTCCGACAGGGTGTAGCCCTCCAGTGACTCTTCAGAGGCGACATCCCAGTCTTCACCTTCTTGCATGAGGCTCTCGCGGCTGTGTAGGAAGCTTTGTGAGTGTCGAGGTGGGTCCTTACGGACCCATTCGGTGGTGCGGTGGCTGCCCTTACCCCGAGATGGGGGTGGGACAGATGGTGGTCTTCTTTGCGCAACGAACTCGACGGCGCTCGCCGCGCGTGGCGCTGGCATCGCGTGTTGTTCGCTGCGTCGCGTCGTCGGCGCCGCCGCAGGCTGTCGTGACGTCGACGGCTGCGGGCTGGGGCTGCGCGGGCTTGCACGCACGCCTCGCGGCGGCGGAAGCTCCGCTGCAGACGGCGGCCGAGATGGTGGAGGCTGCTGGCGTTGTAATTGCTGCTGTTGGTGTTGAGACTTTTGTTGTTGGCCCTGAGAAGGGCCTTTTTTGGATGCGCCTTTGCGCATGATAGCGATGAGGTCGATTCCCGACGCGTCCCGGAGCGATTGTGGATGCAGGCCGCACGGCGTCGGCCACCCCAATGCTACGCCGACGTCGAGACGTCAGCGCGAACACTGGTGCGGCGTTCGCTGGCAGGCCGAGCAGGACCGAACGTACTGTAACAACGAACACGAATGTAAGTGCACACTAGGAGAACCGAGGCGATCCGTGAGTCCATGAGATCGCCGTGCGTCGTATTTATACTCACGTTGATAAATAAAACATCGGCAACCGATAGACATCCGGTTCGCATTCACTTCTTGTATCGACCTTACTCAAGTGTACTACTTGACGTTTCCGTGAACCGCCAATAGATGGCATTATAATTAAATTATGTCTTAATTAAATTATGGCGCCTTATTTTCGATTCTGCGACACGGCCATCACGACATATCACACGTCCTCGTGTGCTATATCTGAAACAAGAGTTCATTAAAAGTAAAACATCTTTCGATCGGCCTCCCTGACCGCAGTTTCAGAAATCAGGTAATTAAAACCCTCGAGCTTAAAGCAGCATTTTTTTTTCTTAACAGTACGTAACGCTTATTTCAATTTGATTATAATAATAACATTCGATCGGAAATCAACGAGTCCAGTATGCAACACTCTACACCTCTGCCTATTGCCTCCATCCGGCAAATAAGTGGTACCTCTATCCGGTACCTAACTTCAACTCAAAACTCAACAATGCCTTCATCCGGCACGCAAGCGGGACTTCCATCCAGTACCCAGTAGCAATGTGCTATTGCGCTTCGTTCGGTGAGCGAGAGAGCCGGAAGCCTAACTGGGGTGGGTTCAGGGTTGTATTGGTAGGCAGCGGCCTAGCTATACCATTGGCAAAGGTCCATGGGCGGCAGTGACACTTACCATCAGGTGTGCTGTCTGCTCGTTTGCCGCCATAAGCAATAAAAAAAAAAAAAAAAAAAAAACCCACTTCAAACCATATAATACATCGTGATGCTTTCATCCAGCATCCTTACGATTGCTTGCGTCTCCATACTAGACGCGGGTTACACCAAAGACCTGCACCCACGGCCAGCGTGAAGACGCACGAAACCTGAGCTATTTGCATACTACACTCGCTTCCGAAGGTCTAACCCCTTCATTATCGTTGGTCTCGTCGGTCTTTTTAGAGTCAGAGTCCTTGTCATTAGTCTCACTAGCGTCAGCGTCAAAATTATTACCGTCTGGCATTTTTCGAAGACGATCATGGGCATATTTGTAAGTTCGGTTCGAATTAAAGGCTTTAAGTGTGTAACGGTTCCCTTCTAGTACCTCTACAACTTTAAAAGGACCGCTATACTTGGGATCGAGCTTTGTTTGGTTTCGTTCTTCGTTTTGCAACAGGACGAAGTCACCAATAGAAAATGGTTTAAGTTTGGCTTTGGTGGAATCAAAACGTAGCTTATCGTAAGCGGAGTTTTTCTTCATATTCTCCACAGCTTGTGACCTGACTCGTTCGATGTCAATTTCAGGATCGTTCTCAACCGCTAACAAAATATCTAATGGCCTCGCAACCTTACCGATTAAAAGTTCCAAGGGACTAGCCTGTGTGATTCGATTCATGGTGCAATTGAGAGCGAGCTGCACGTCTGGCAGAGCATCCTGCCACGAGCGACTACTTGTTTCCACAGCGGTTAGCATATTTTTCATTGTGCTCATGATGCGCTCTACCTGGCCATTAGCCCTCGGACTACCAGTTGCTATTAAATGAAGCTTGATATTAACAGACTCACAGTATTCCTTGAAGTCTCTGCTAGCGAAGCAGCGTCCTTGGTCAGCAATCACGCGGTTAGGTGGAGGTGGTGGTAGACTGGCATTGGCAACACCGAGCGATCAGCTGTGTCTGTTTTTGCTCTCTTACTTTATTTTAATTTTATATTTAATTTAGCTTATTCTTATTACTCTTTTGCCAATTTCGCATTCTTTGAAGAGCAACTTAATGTTTAATTGCTTTTCCAACACCAGTTAGTTACCAAAACTATACTTTATAAATATTTCGTAAGTGTCGGTGACAGTGTTGTTTTTACCAGTGTTTTAGATTTGTAATATAATCTGCTGTTTTCGTTGTTGTCTCATAATAAGGTAACTTATTTTATTACTACAATAATGATCATAGTAGCTATATTATAGTAGTACTGTAGTTGTATATATATTGACATAATTTTCAAAATTTAATAGTTAACCGTTTACTACCTACCTTAACTTTCTGTGTTTGCTGCATTTCTCATTTGCTTCTAAGATATTAACTAATATTACATTACATAATGTTGACCCGCAAGGCCTTCGCTCGCCAGGAGGAGACTAAGCTCCATTTGGCTTTGAGTGAATTGAAGGCAGCAAAGGAATTATGCAGTGAATTAGGCAAGGAACGAGATGACAGCGAGAGGGAACTGTTAGACTTGCTCGATTCTAATAAAAACTTAAAACTAGAAATGACACAGCTGCATGCTGAACTTAGTGAGGCTGTACAAGCCCGGGATAGCCTCCAAATTATTGTGGATGGTTTTCAAGAGTGTAGTCTAGAATATATAAACAGTCTTAATCGCATAACTACACTTGAACACCAACTACAAGAGGCGAATAATCAAATAAAAGAGTTTGAAAATGCCAAGTATAATATGACAGCCTCACTAAACCAAAGCCTATTTGATGAGCTGATTACCAGTGCTCCAAACTTGGTTTCTCCTGCACCTGAGATTTCCTTCATACCAACTGACACAGTTGAAGATTTTTTACCATCTTGCAATGAGGGGGTATTTGAGTGCGGTAGAAACTATACATTAAAAAAGTTTAGGAAAATTGTCAGAATAAATAAATATATAAGGAAAACACAAAACCTGGTTAAAAAGCACAAGTTTTTCATTAAAAATGTTAAATGGAATAGAGAAAGATTACATCTGATTGAGAAACTTGATTTTTATGTAAGTAAGTTAGAAAATAAAACTACACAACACAAAAGTGACGTTCATAACTTCCAATTACAAATTAACTGTCTTCAAGAAAAATTGGAAGCTATGACAATTGAATATTCTAGTTCTAAGGGTAAGGAATCAGCCAGTAATGTAAGTAATTGTAAATCTTTAGAACATTCCTCTCATATACATATGTCTGAGCAACTAACTGAGCAAACTATTGTAAGCTCTGATACTTCATCTTTCACTAACGGTTCCCTGCGGACAGCCACTACACACATACCTTTAAATAAATTGCAAAATATAGGTGTTAAAAGCACAACTGTCATGTTTAGTGATGAAATTGGTAAAAATATGGGTGTTCTTTTATCACATAAAGGACATTCAATTGTTAATAACTGTTCGCCGGGGTTGTCTTACCATGATATAATGCAAAAAATATTTAATTATAAGTTTAGTCCTGGTAGTACATTATTAATACTTGTAGGAAATAAAGTAAATGTGAGCAAGAAACAATTATTACAATATAACTGTAAACTTAGTAATTTATTAAATGTAGACAAAATTGTTATGTTCACATTTCCTTACAGGACATGTTTGACACAGATGGAAAATGAATCCATCTATAATTTAAATTTGACATTACATAATAGTAAAACAAAAACAAATTATATTTTAGAAAATAAAATGCATGTTATTGACATTAACAGTTATGTTAATAAGAATTTTTTTATGACAAAAGATAGTTGTTATCTTTCAAAATATTTTAAGAATTTGATAGCTGATTCGCTATCTTATTTTTTTTTTACATCAGCCAAGAATTTGGCTAAAAATGTTGCTTTTATTGAGCAATGTAATATTGACATTACTAATTTAAATTATAACATTTCCAATTGTGGAAATAATGACATTCATTTAAATTACACAATAAGACAATAGAGAATTCCTCTTGCTTTAAAAATAGCCTTAAGAATACATATAATTCAATCAACCTGGTACATCAAAATATTCAAGGAATGTTAGGTAAGGATTTGGAGATTGAATTATTTTTGAATGGTTGCCAGATAGATTTTCTCTGCATTACTGAACACTGGCTTAAAAGTAACCAATTAATGTTCAATTTTCCCAATCACCAGGTTATTAGCTCGTTCAACAGAACCAACATGATACGAGGTGGCTCTTTGATAATTTCAAACAAATTAATTAAAACTAAGGAAAGAAAAGATATTGTAAAGTTGTCTGTTGAACGTGTTATTGAAATTGCTTGTGTTGAGTCTGAGCAGTTCATAGTTGTATGCGTATACAGACCCCCATGCTCCCCATATGAAGAATTTGAGAGATTAATGGAAGATGTCTTATTCATAACCTCGGCCTCAAATAAAACAATTGCTATTTGTGGGGATTTTAATATTAACTTATTAGATAATAATAATACAACACAAAAATTTAAAAATTTAATGTATTCTTATAACTTATATAATGCTTTCTTGGAACCTACTAGGATAACTGCTGGAAGTGCAACTTGTATAGATAATATTTTTATAAATGCTAAACTGATTAGTAATACTATTATAAACACATTAGAATCAGATCATTGCGGACAGCTTGTTGTACTTCCTAGAACTAATAGGATTCCACGAGAGAGCATTACCTTTGTTCCTATGAATGTCAGCCGCTTAGAGCACTTTAAATATAATTTGAGTATGAAAGTACCACTATTGCCTTTTCATGACAACCCCAATGAATTGTATACGTCACTATTTCACATAATTGATGATGAGTTTAGTAACATATTTAAACCTAAAACAGTAACAATTGGAGTACCTGCTGGTTTTAGTGAATGGGCAACTTGTGGTATCTACACGAGTAGACGAAGGTTATATGATCTTTATGCCCAAAAATCTTATAACCATAATCCAGTGTTTTTGGAATATGTAAAAAAATATTCCAAAATATTCAAACGTGCCTGTTCCTCTGCTAAAGCAATTTATCTGAAAAATAAAATTAAACAATCCAGTGACATAATAAAAATGACTTGGAATGTGATAAACAGTGAAACTGGTAGGAATGCTGTGCGGAAGAAGGACTTCAATTTAATAATAGGTGATAAAATTATATGTGGAAACAGTGAAGTAGCAAGCGAATTTGAGAATTATTTCAGTAATATACCTTTATTAACAACTAAATCGTTGATGTCGTCTCCTATTCTAGCTGAATCACTCCTGAAACAGTGTATTTTAAAATGCGACACATCCTTTAAATTTTTAGATGTCAGTAAGAATGATATCATAAATTCTTTTAAAAATCTTAATGTTAAGAAGACGGCAGATCTGTGGGGCTTGTCTGTAAAGGCAGTTAGTTCTATAATTGATATTATTGCCCCCCATCTGGCATCTGTATTTAATGGTTGTGTTGCTCGGGGCGTATTTCCTGATCTCATGAAAATTAGTAGAGTGATTCCTTTGTTTAAAGCGGGTAGTATGTCAGATCTTAATAATTATCGACCGATTTCCATACTGCCTACACTTAGTAAAGTTTTTGAAAAACTGATGCTTAGTCAAATGTTAAATCATTTTAATAGACATAATATCTTTCACAAAAATCAATTTGGATTCACTAAGAATTGCTCTACTACTGATGCGGGTGTGGAATTATTAAAAAATATCTTTGGAGCTTGGGAGGAATCGCATGATGCTTTGGGTATATTTTGCGATTTATCCAAAGCGTTTGATTGCGTACACCACGAAACTCTCATCAAGAAATTATACCATTATGGGATCAGAAATAAGGCTCTCGAACTTTTAACATCGTATTTAGGCAACAGAATTCAGAAGGTCGATGTTAATGGTGTACGATCACCTGGTTCTGTTGCAAGAATGGGCGTTCCACAAGGATCTATTCTGGGGCCATTTCTGTTCCTTGTATATATTAATGACTTACCTTATTATATAGGGGATAACCAAAACATAGTGTTGTTCGCAGATGATACCTCTTTATTGTTCAAAATTAAAAGACAAATGCTTAATTATGACGATGTGAACAATGCTCTGTCAAATGTTGTTCATTGGTTCAGTACAAATAACTTGGTTCTTAATGAAAAGAAAACCAAATGTATTAAATTTACCACACCTAATGTGAGACTAGTGGAAACCAATGTTCAAATGAATGGTGTGGCCCTAGAAATTGTGGAGTCCACTACATTCTTAGGTATTACTATTGATGCTAAACTCCATTGGGGCCCTCATATTGAGAAATTGTCAAGTAGGCTAAGCTCAGCGGCTTATGCGGTAAAAAAAATTCGAATGTTAACCGATATTGAAACGGCTAGAATTGTTTATTTCGCTTACTTCCACAGTCTTATGTCTTATGGCATACTACTTTGGGGATGCTCTGCAGATTTGATTAATATCTTTGTTCTCCAAAAACGGGCTGTCCGCGCGATTTATAATTTAGGCCCAAGAGCTTCACTGCGCGAAAAATTTAGGGAAATAAACATTCTAACTGTTGTATCACAATTTATATTTGAAAACATATTATATGTAAAAAAAAACATTGATAAATTTGATAAATATAGTGACATTCATCACGTGAATACTAGGAATAAGGATAATCTAGTTATACATCATACTCGCCTACAAAAAATTAGTAGGTCTTTCATGGGGCAATGTATACGCTTTTACAATAAACTACCTAAAGATATCCGAGATATGCCCATAAATAAGTTTAAAAAGGCTATCAAAACTAGACTTTGTAAAAAAGGATATTACAACATTTCGGATTATCTAAATGATAATACGGAATGGTTATGAGTTGCTCCTCTCTCAGCAATTACTTTATATAATTTTAACTTTTACGTTGTTTTAGTGCTGATCCTCACTGTCGTCTGAAATCTGTATATTTATCATTGTCACAAATTGTACAGTGTAGCGTGTTTTGCCTAACGAGTTATTTATTGATTTAATTGAGCGATTTGATTGTAATTTATAGATCTTGGTGTGGTCATGCTCACTAAAAAGGTCTCTGCCTGCGGTAGCTACGTGAGCGGGTCTCTCCCTTCCCTCGAATGTGGTTGAGGGGCGTGATGGCTGCTTTAGTAGTTAACTCGTGATCGAGTGCCGCTTGTGGAATCTGGTCCAACCATTTCTGTTCTTTTTTGTGTTTTTTGTTAATGGTGTATTTAACTTTTAAAAAATAAATCTTTACTCGAAGGGCATCTCACTGGAGCTAATGGGGATTAAACATGTATCTAATAATATTAGAAAACATACAATTTAAAAAAAAAAAATGACGAGCCCACTGAGTTTCTTGCCGGATCTTCTCAGTTTGTGGCGGCTTTCCGATCCGGTGGTAGATTAATTTAAAAAAATAAAATGTAATATTGACAATATGTAAGTGCCCTTTTAGGGCTTATGCATAATAAATGATTTGATTTGATTTGATTTGATTTGAGGTGCACCAAATAACGAAACACTGTATTTCAGTGCTTTAATACTGCTGGCTGTGTCGATATTAAGTGTATGATGAAGCAATACGTACTTAGTGAAAGCATCTATTAGCACAAACACGTATTCCTTCCGGTCGTTCTTACCACTGAGTTTTCCGGTAGCATCAATATGTATGGTGTGCCAGGGTATTGCTACTTTGGGAATGGGGTGCATTTCCGCCTGTACTTTACCCGACTGCGACTTAGAAATTTGACACGTCGCGCAGCTGTCCACGAATTTTCTTACAAACCTCGTCATGTTCTCGAACCAATAAAGTTCGTATACCTTCTGTAATGTTTTTTCCCATCCCAAATGCAGTAATCCCTCGTGTACATTGTTGATGACAGACCACCGGAACGATCTAGGCACTATTGGTAAACAACAAGTCTTACCACGTCGCTGAATTTTTCGGTGCAGCACGCCTGACCGTAGCTCATAGGTCTTAGCTAAATCAAAAGGAAGCTTGCCTTCTTTTAGGTTGGACATGAGTTTAGAGAGCTCTCCATCCTTCTGCTGTTCTGCAATCAGCCAGTTGTCAGTGAGTTCCGCTAGATTGATCTGTTTATGGCTCACCTTTTCTAGAGATGCGCCTTCTTTGTTGTCCGGCAGGGGATTTCTTGAAAAGAAGTCGGCATGAGACATCCGATTACCACTACGGTGAACGATGTCAAAGTCAAAGGCTTGCAGGAATGCCCACCATCTGTGGACACGCGGCGTTAAGTCCTTTTTCGACCGAGTAGACCGCAACGAACTGCAATCAGTGACCACTTCAAACTTGCGCCCGTGCAAGTAATGCCGGAAGTGTTTTACTGCGTTGACAACTGCGAGAGTTTCCAACTCATAAGAGTGGTACTTCGACTCTGCGGTAGTCGTGCGCTTACTGAAATAAGCAACAGCGTGTGATTTACCTTCTTTCAGTTGAATAAGAACTGCGCCATATCCAACGGCACTCGCGTCGGTGTGTAACTCCGCCTTGAGTGCAGGATCGTATATCATTAGCACTGGCTCACTAGTTAAAATAGAAATTACCTGTTGTCTAATAGTCTCGTGCTCTGGTTTCCAGTCTATCCTACCACTGCCAGAAGTCAAGGCATACAACGGAGCCATCACCTGAGAAAAATTTGCCACAAACTGTCTAAAATATGACGCCAGACCGATAAATTGGCGTAATTGTGTCACCGTCTGGGGTGGTGGTATCGAAGTCAGACAGATAACCTTGCGAGGATTAGGCCGTATTTGTCCTTGACTGACTTCAAACCCAAGATACTCAACCTTTTGCTTGAGAAAAGTACACTTTTTATAATTAAGAGAAAAACCCTTTCCGGATAGGGTCTTCAGTACTACCTGCAGTCGTTCAAGCGCCTCGTCGACGTTTGTTGCACTAATGAGTACGTCATCCATATAAACTACTACGTAAGTATTTACCAAATTGCCAAGGGCGTGAATGAGAGCTCGTTGAAATACAGAAGGGGCATTTCTGAGTCCGAACGCCATGGTCAAATATTCGAACTGCCCGTCGGGTGTCACAAAAGCTGTCCGCTCGATAGATTCAGGTGACATACGGACCTGATGAAATCCTGACGCTAAATCTAAGATAGTAAAGAAATGACCCCCATATAACCTTGCTATTTGGTCCGAGATGAGCGGCAAAGGAAATCTGTCTGGTACTGTATTGTCATTTAACTCGCGGTAGTCCACACACATTCTGTCTGTGCCATCCTTCTTTTTAACGAGGAGTATGGGACTAGCAAACGGTGATGAACTACAGCGAATTATATTGGCTCTCAGCAATTCGTTAATCTTATTTCGTACGATCTGCCGCTCTTCCGGGCTTAATCTGTAAGGGCGGCGGTTAACAGTTTTATGGGGATCTATAAGTCTTATTTCCATTGGCTCCGTATCGGCAGGGGATGTAGGTACACCAACAACAAAACTGTGCGTAAAAGATTCTAATATGTCGATTAGTTCACGTTTCCTTACCGGAGGGATGTCAGTGTCTATCGCATCAAGGTCAATATTACAGTCACCAAACACGTCACATGTCTCGATTATTCGCATTTTCTCAAATCTTAATTAGTTCAATGACATATGAACTACAATCCCAAAAGATAAAATTTCACGTCCGATCATAATATCATGTCGCAAATAGTGGTCTGGTAAAACATGAAAAAGTATTTGTAAATTTATGGCATTAATATCAACAGTAGTCGAAATTTGTAAAGTCGACCTCACCGAAGTCTGTCCGATACCTGTCAGAGTCACGGTTTCATAAAGTCGTCTACCACTAAATTTACAAGAAATAGATTCTTTGACAAGTGAACATTCAGCACCAGAATCATAATAAAAATGGAACTGCTCACCAGAGTGACGTAGGGATCCACGAGGTGCGTTCACGTTGCAGACATCAACTCTCCTCTCTTTGACAGGAACAACTGCCATGCTGCCGCTTGTTTCCTTAGCACTCCGCTTTGGGCAGTTAGAAGCATAATGTCCCTGGTCACGACAATGGAAACAGGTAATCCATTCAGCTTTTCCCGTCACCTGGTTGCTCTTGTTGCTACCAGATGCCTTCGATCTCAATTGCTCTACGGCCTTGAAGTCTCTTTTTGAGCGACACTGAATTGCACGATGTCCTAATTTCCCGCAATTGAAACATTTGGGTCCAGCATAAGGCTCGTTGAGACGGCTCTTTTTCGCATCAGGACCATTGCGTTCATCACTAGATGAAGCACTTCTTTTCAGGAACGAGACTGCCTTCAACTCTCTTTGTAGGTCGCTACGAGTTTTAATATCCGTGGTGAAGGATAATCGTTGGACACGTGTATCATTCTTCGCAATATGAGCAAGTACCGTCGCAACGGCAATCTGCTCTGTAGTAAGGCCGTTCCATTTGGACATGATAGACGTCATAAGAGTAGCAGCATATGCAGCCAAGCACTCATTCTCTTTGGGTTTATTGGCGTGCAAGTTGATTAAAAATGAGGCAGTAGTCTCTGGACAGTCGTACCTGGCTAGAAACAGTTCCTTGAAGTCAGACCATTTCATACCAGGATAAGATATAGACGACAGCCACGACGAAGCTTCACCTTTGAGAGCGCGGCTCAATGCAATCATCAACGATGCACCTTGATTATTTGGGTTGGGAACACACATGTCTGCAGTTGCCAGCCAAGCACGTGGATCAACATTCCGTTTTTCAGGATCGAACTCCGGTAAGCGAACATCAGTACTCACAGAAGGCATCTTCATTGCTTCTATTATAGCCAAAAAATTACGATTCTGCTGCTCCAACAGAGAACGCCACTTTTCCATCTCTGTATCGCCTTCAAATGTACACGTGTTGTCACCGTTTTTTTTCTGGTTTACGTCATCCCTTGCATCATGTGGGCCAATTGGATTGCATCCCACTTCTGATGACGGAGATAAGTGAACCTCATGGAGTAATTCGTCAGCAGAGCAGTCATTCGACATGTTGTAAGTGTCAAGTAAAAGCTCAGTCCCGTAACACTGTTTATTTATCCGTCTATGATTACAAGAACTAATCACGTCAATTTATGGTAGATGGAAACGTAGCAAGTTCGATACAGGAAGCAATCGCTTACTACTGAGTCCTCTTCGCAAGTGAGTCCATGAGATCGCCGTGCGTCGTATTTATACTCACGTTGATAAATAAAACATCGGCAACCGATAGACATCCGGTTCGCATTCACTTCCTGTATCGACCTTACTCAAGTGTACTACTTGACGTTTCCGTGAACCGCCAATAGATGGCATTATAATTAAATTATGTCTTAATTAAATTATGGCGCCTTATTTTCGATTCTGCGACATATATACAGGGTATTTTTTCTAAGAGTACCCAATTTTTTTTATGATGTTCTACATATAAATAATGTTATATTAAAAATGTCAAATATTTAAAATCACTAGTAATTACCTAATTATTTTCATTTGAAAATATCTAAAAATATTCCTGATTTATAGACAACCTAATCTTTTACGCGCGGCCATTGATCAAGAAACTATCACCCTAACGCACACAAGTACATGTTAGAAATTATCGACACTACACTACTGTTACACTTCTACACACAGACACACACACACACACACACACACACACACACACACACACACACACACACACACACACACACACACACACACACACACACACACACACACACACACACACACACACATCAACACATGTAAAATAGTAAATAAGTTTAAGATTCCAATTTTCTTTCATACTTTTAACGGGCTTAGCACCGTCACGCGTCATAATAAATAGATAATTAAAATACCAGTTTATTATTTTAAAACCACATACTAATTAATGTTCGTATTTATTAAGGCGTATTTAAAAAGTGGAATTAACTATTTACAACAATTAAACTTACCTATTCATTTAGTCCCAGGAAAAACACTATCACTGATATTTTAACAATTGTTCGAAATGAAGTCCATTTCTTTCAACACAAAGCTGAGCACGCCTTCTTAAATTGTTTTTTAACATTATCTGTGTCCGAGCACTTTTCACTTCATCAAATGCAGTAATGATTTTACTACGAAGGTCCTCATAACTTTGCGCTTCTTCAACGTAAACACGTCTCTTAATTTCACCCCACAAATAAAAGTCTAATGGTGTAAGGTCCGGTGACCTTGGAGGCCACGGTATCGGGCCCCCACGACCTATCCACCTATTCCCATATTCAGTGTTTAAATACTCACGCACAGCACTCGAATAATGGGGTGGAGCACCGTCATGTTGGAAGTATAGATTATTTAACAGTATTAGAGGTACGTCCTCTAGTAAATCGGAAATCACACTTCGCAACATATCCAGATAATTACTGCCAGTCAATCGGTCTTCAATAAAGTACGGACCCACGGTTACGTTATCAATGATCCCAGCCCAAACATTAATACTAAATCGCACTTGATGAAAACTGTCTTTGATTACGTGGGGATTGCTCACTGCCCAATAGTGTTCGTTACGACTATTATAAAGTCCTATCCGTGTAAATAAAGCTTCGTCAGTCCAGAAAGGGTTTGTTTAGTAGGGTTTTGTTTCGAGTTTTTCTTCTCTTCCATAGATGTTGTATGCGTTTTATATCCCTTAATCGTTTTGTATCCATCACCCACAAGTAAGATACCCACGATCGATCACCCACGAGTAAGATAGGGGGTGGTTAATTGTATTCTTACTCCGTCACCACACGTAATATTACTTACTATTCGTAAATATTAGTGAAAAAAATATCCTATACTTATTGTAATTAACTATTTGCATGCAATTAAAACTGTTGTTTAATGATGGCAAAGAAATATAACTTCTCACGCACGTACATAAGTACACGCACTCATTTCTTTTTTTTAAATGTATAACTATGATCATCATTCTCCTGCTCTTATCTCAATTACTTAAAATACATCGAAGTAATAATACTTCGAAGTCATAGATATTACAATAGTCATTGGCATTAGTTTTATGACCAGCCGCCTACCTGACGTCAACTCTCCTTGGGATTTTTTTACCTGTAACTTGTTTTTGACTTTTAAATCCCAATACTAAAATTATTTACAAAAAGCAACTAACTTATGATCTACTGAATCTTAACCTTTGACTCCAGATAATAGTTATTTGATATTTACTTGTCATCTTATATAATTTATATTATATGCAAGTGGGACTTTTGACGGGAATTTGAGAACGTCATGTGGTGCTCTTGTATTATATTCGATATTTTAGTGTTTTAACGTGTTATATTAGATAATTTTGATGGCATTTTATGTAATATGAAGCGGCGGAGCTACTGGGATGTAGTGAATATCATATAAAAGTGTTTTACAACGTTTTCGTTTTCCATCAAAATTCCCACAAGATACCATTAACAGTGTGGCCATTGCACTGTTGATGGGGACAATTTGACTTAGACAATGACTAACTTGAAAGACTAAAAACGTATAAATAGCTGATTGCCAATACATAAGAATAATAATAATATGCAAGTGATTGGTTTTATATTGTACGGTTCTACTCTTCTGAATATTTGATTAGCAACTGAAAATTTGAAGGCAAAAAATTTTGTGCGTTACCTATATGGAATAGGTTTTGAGTTATACAAGGATCAAAATTGACTTCAAATGTTTCGCGGAAATGTACACTTAACGCTGTTAGCCAGTATCCTTTATTTAAACTTGACTTGAAATGCTACCGCGTGATTAGATTAGCATACTAGACCACATTAACGAAACATGTTAACATTCAGTTTCATTTATAATTTTTCTTGCAATGAATATTATCTTCTTAAATCTTTATTTGTTTTTTATGATAATCATGGGAAGGAAAGAAATGTTGAGCACAGTATTCTTACTGTATCACCATATAAACCACACATTAATGAAAGTAAATAACATTAAACTCAGAACAATTATATGTTTATCTAATAAGAAAAAGATTCACGAGAATAGAACTCAAGACAAAATGAATACTAGTAATTTAGATCACTACGCTGTCAAGGCATTGCTATATTATTGTCATGCTTCCAAATTTAGTTATATAAATACCTACATAAAAATGTATTTAGTCAGTAAAAAAAACTAAAGATCGGTAATTGGATGACCTTTAGACTAGTCCATCGAAAGATGCTTCAATAATTGTATATTGTTTGTGTAATGCCGATAATCTCTTGAACTCATCATCTTGAGGGCACCATATCGCCTAGAGTAAATTATTTACTTGCCTACACTTCAATGCAATCAATAAATGGAAAAATATTTATAAATACTTCTAGAAAACTTTCATATTATATAATTTTTGAAAGGTACTTTTAGGATTTATAAATTCTTTTTCATAATCATTATCATCATTCAGCATTTTGCCGTCCACTGTTTGTCGTAGGTCTCCTCCATACATATAAAGGAATAATGCTGTAACCACCATGATTGGCTGGTGGATCGGCGATCACAGTAAGGTATTATGCATTTCTCAGGTGAGTTGCTGTCCACTTTCTAGTGGACCCTTAGCTGATTTTTACATCTCCCAAATGCAAGTGAAGGGTGATGACTATTCTATTCTTTTTACGTCGGGAGTCTCTCATAATACTGCACAGTACTAAAGTTTGATAATACGTTTTCAAGATAACTTTACCGTCTAACCACAAAAAATAAGAAATTAAACTGATAATGTAAAAAAAAATAAAGTGTAAAAAATTAAGTATTACGTTTCTATACGCAATCAAGTGATAATTTTAACTATAATCGGTAATATTCAAGTAGGAACTTCTCTATAAACAATGTACTCTATGACTTCTAATGTTTACGCGAGTATTACACATTTGAAATAAAACTACTTTTATGGATTCTATCGCGTTTGTATTTGATTTACAATTTTTCAGGACTGAGGCCCTCCCGTGACCATGATCACTGTAAAGTGTTCGAAACGTCGGGAAATTGTAAATCAAATACAAACGCAATAGAATCCGTAAAAGTAGTTTTATTTGAAAAATGTACTCTATACTATAACTCCTATATATTGTAAACCAATGTTTATACTTTTTCGTTAAGAAAATAGACTCGGACATGAACAATTCTGATTTATAAAAATAACACATAGAGGATAAAAAAAAATATTTTTATTGATTTCAAATAAAATAGCTCGATTCAAAGCAAGGAAGGAAGACAATATCAGAAGAAACGTTATCGTTATATGGGACGCTACAAAATGAACATTTTAAACAATGATTGTAGATATTTGACGTGTCCCACGATTTTATTCGCCAGAAAAGCTTAATCCCCTCAAAAAATTGATGTGAAAATGGGAGCCAAGTTCAAAATTCATTATGGTGACTAACTCTCTCTCTCTTCCTTCTAACGAAGAGCTCATTATGGTAATGGGCCTGGTAGCGATGGAGTAAGGGTGCAAAGAATCTCGATCCAGCTATCACAAAAACACAACCCTTTACGAGGTTTGCTCACCGACCTCGACATACTCCGACGACGAGGTGGAGGCCTTTTACGGGGATATCTCGAAAGCCATACACTCGTTGAAAATCCATTTCCCGGTCGTCATGAGAGACTTTAACGCGAAACTGGGCACAACAAGTGATGACGAGTTAAGAATAGAGCAATATGGATATGGACAGAGAAACCAGAGGGGCCAGAAACTGGCTGATATTTTGGAGGAGGAAAGCCTCTTAATGATGAATTCCTTCTTTAGAGAGCAGCCACAAAGGAAGTGGATCTAGATTAGTCTCAATGGTTCAACAAAAAACGAAATTGACTTCATCTTGTCAGACTGACGACAAATATTTAATAATGTCTCAGTGATCAGCAGGATTAAAACTGGGAGTGATCCCGCATGGTACGAGGCCCATTAAATATCCACACAAAATTCGAGCGGTCATGGTTGATGACGTCTACTCTCCGACCTACACTGTGCAATACCAGAACCCTGAAAATGTTCACCTCGAGCTATATAGTAGCTTCCAATGTCTAGGCGAGTGAGAATCACCGAACTATATGAACAACAGGTTCCTGGAAAATGTCCGCAAGTACGGGTGGAAGTTTTTTAATGCTCGCCGTACTGATAGACCTAAAAACCTTTGTAACCAGGCTCTCCAGAGAAAGGAAATGACAGTGCGGTCTTCAGGCAATTGGTCCGAAAATAGGCCGCTAAATAGACAAATCTCCAGATCCGTGCGACGAGTTATTCGTCGAATTAATACACTCCGTATTAAAGAAGCGATAGAATAGAACTACGGCTCTAAAGTGTACGAGATTTGTCTATTGTTCATAGCCAAACGACTAAGCTGAAAACCGATGACAGTACTTTCTTTTTTGCGGTAGACTATGGAGGTACTCACGCCCCGCCAAATCGGTCCAGAGTGACGGAAGAGGCAGTGCGCGACTCCATAGACCCACCCTGAAAAGCACCCCTCTTCGCCGTGCGAGCGGGCCACCGTTACCCGATCTTTCTCTTCGATGACCATCGGCTAACTCGGCACTATACCAAAGAAATCTCGAACATCGGCTTGTAGGAGATCAGAATGACACTGAACAAGCTGGTTGCCGAAAAGGTTATAGTACCATAGACTACATCCACACGCTTCTGCAGATTATCGAGAAGATCGAGGAATGAAATCGTCCTCTGTTTATAGCTTATGGACTGTGAGAAAACCTTTGGTTCTGTCGAAACTTGGGCGGTGCTGCAGTCTGCAACTGCTGGGGCGTCGCCCTCACGTGCTCAACCGCTCTGCGGATGACGGACTATTCCCCGGTTCAGTCACCCGCGGCCTCAGCTAGGGCGGCATCAGGCGCAGATAGCAAGCAGACACCTAATGTTAAGTGTCACTGCTGGCCATGGACCTTTGCTATACTAAGGATATAGCTAGGCCGCTGCTTACCATTACAATAAAATTTTCTAAAAGTGCATGACCTCTCTAAAGCTTAGATACCTTCAAATGTCGTACTAATACAGTACGGTGACTTTCAAGACATTCCAATTTTAAAGAGTATTTGCATTGTACCAAGCTTTTATGTCAGTTCAACCTTTTTAGGTTACCGTACCTAAAGGGTAAAACGGAGCCCCATAACTTAAATGCCGCTGTCCGTCCCTCCGTCGGTCATCAGGATGTAGTAACTCATGAACTATGATAGTTAGACAGTTAAAATTTTCACAGATGATGTATGTATTTCTGTTGCCGCTATAACGACAAATGCCAAATATAGAATAAAATAAATATTTAAGGGGGTCCCAAACAACAAACGTGATCTTTTGCTCCTTTTTGCTCGATATTGATAACGGCAACAAGCTTGAAATTTTGAACGCTTGAAATTTTTACAGAATATTTAATTATGTATTCACTTTAGAAATAAATAATTAAATTAAAAAGAAAGAATTATATAGAAATATTTAAAATCGGTTCCCATTGAACAGACATGTTTTTTTTGCCGTTTTTATAGATGTACGGAACCCGTTGTGCGGGACTCCGACTCGCACTTGTTCAGTTTTTTGAATAAAATCGAATTTAGTTTTCAAAAATGTGTCAAAATAAAATGTCATAATTTTAAATCAAAAACACTAAGGAGTATTGATATCAGCTTTGAAGCAAATCGCCCCCAATTTTTTTTATTTATCTTTATTTATTTATTTATTTACCACATACAACCATCATTACAGGTAGTAGGTACCTAATTCAATGGAAGTATACAAATTATAAAAAACATAATTATTAAACTCAAAATAATCTCATTGAAATCTAAATTATTAAAATCAAAATAATCTCATTATTTAATTTAAATTCTAAATATACCTAATATATCAAATTATAATTATACATCTACAGAACTTAAAAGTGCATAAATAGCTTTTGTGAATTCACTCAATGAACATGAAAATATATCAAGTCAGTCAGCAATCGAGTTAAGTACCCTTAGGGCCCGCGTCAACGGTGCCATCTGCAGTAGGTTGGTACGCGCTTGCGGTAATTTAAATAACTGTGGCCGTAGTCGTCTGGCAACACATTCGCCCGGAACATGAAATTGAATAGTTTCCAGAATTGCTTGACTATTCGAAGCACCTCGCAACACTTTAAATATATATAAGGCCGAAGCGAATTCTCTTCTTACCTCTAACTTACTGTAACCCACCATACCCAGAATAAATAGTGTAGGATATAGAAGAGGATATCCGGGATACATACCATATTGTTTCAAATATAAAAATCTAATAAATTTATTTTGTATACGCTCTAACATATTTTTGTACTTGGTTTCATGCGGAGACCAAATAATCGAATTGCTTTCCAAGTGACTTCTCACGAGAGCTTCAAACAATGCTTTTAAGGCTTCGATATTATTAAAGTTATTTGCTTGTCGTAATACAAATCCTAGGTTACGATAGGCTTTTTTACATACAATCATTACGTGTTTTCGAAAGTTTAAGCTAGCAGTAAAATGTACACCTAAATCCTTGACTTCGGTGACGCGGTGAAATGGCTCTTCGTTTATAGTATATTTATGATAATAAGGAGTTAGAGCTCGACTAAAAGATAGTATTGAGCACTTGGCAACATTAAAATACAACCGATTTTCATGACTCCATTTTACAACTCTGTTAATATCCTGCTGCAATATCTCACAATCTTTCTTATGTTTGATTTCACAAACCAGTTTCAAGTCATCAGCAAACATTAGAATCTTTGATTCACAGACTACATTCGGTAAATCGTTAACCATGATATTAAAGAGGAAGGGGCCAAGATTGCTTCCTTGACTCACACCAGACTTAGTAAAATAAGGTTCGGAAAGATATCCCCTATAGTCTACGTATTGGCATCTATCCCGTAATTAGCTTGCAAAAAACGATAGTGTATGTGGAGTGAAGCATATATTAGCCATCTTCAACAGAAATGTATCGTTATCTACCATGTCGAAAGCCTTCCTAAAATCAAAATAGGCAACATCCACTTGTGAGCCACTATCCACAGCAGGTACCAAATGTGTCATCAAATCAAGCAAATTACCAGTTGTCCCACACCCAGGACGGAAACCGTGCTGTGAGTCGGACAAATGAGCTTTTACTTGATGATACATACAGTTGTAAATTGTTATTTCAAAAACTTTAGCTGGAGTGCTTAAGATTGCTACAGGTCTGAAATCACTCGGTGTAAAACCTTCGCTACCCTTCGGTACAGGTACAACACGAGTGAGCTTCCAGCGTTCGGGCAATATTGCTGACCGGATACAGATGTTAAATATATGTAGTAAAGGCTGTATTAATACTGCGCGACAATCCCTGAAAATAAAAGACGGTATTCCATCTGGGCCGGCAGAATGCTTAGGTGGTATTCGAGTAAGAGCATGTTGAATATCATTAGTATGTAAAAGTGTCAGATGCGCCCACGTGCCTGGTACCGCAGACGCGCTAGCTGTCGCAACATTCAGCTCCGCAGCTTTCGCACTGTAAATAGAATGAAAGAACTTGGCAAACTCGTTCGCACATTCACCGTCAGATAAAGCCCGACCATCTATTATTAATTGTTTTTTTTTTTTTTTTTTTTTTTGTTGTTAGAAAATGTTTTCTTAGATTTTATATAATTCCAAAACGCACGTGGATCTGTTCCTAAATGAGTTTGAACTTTCGTCTGATATTGGGCTAGTACTCGAGTAAGACCCGCTTTTACCCTTGCTCTACATTGCCTAAATACTATATAGTCACATGTTAATTTACTTGATTTAATTTTTTTTTTTTTTTTTTTTTTTATGTAATATATACTTAAGTTTTATATCATTAATAATTTCAGGTGTATACCAGATTGGGCCACCGAAGTTAAAATCGAGTACCGGTGGTCCGCTCGCACGGCGAAGAGAGAAGGTTTTACGGTGGGTCTATGGGGTCACGCGACGCCTTTCCGTCACCCCGGACCGATTCAGCGGGGCGAGACGCACCCATAGCCCACCAATAAAAAAAAAAAAAAAAAAAAAAGGTGTATACCAGATAGGATAATTATATCTTCTATTATTTAATTTTATAGTTTTTTGAGGAACACCTGAGTCGAATATTTTATAAATATTATCATAAAATAAGTTTAAAGCTGTGTTTGGATCGTCTAAACAGTATATATCATTCCAATCAATTTTAGTCAACAAATCGTATAAAGTTCGAAAATCTGCTTTATTAAAATTCCACTCTTTATGTCTAATTAAATTTCGTGTAGATTGTATATGTGGTGAGACTGAAGGTCGAAGGAGTGGAACTATTACACCAGACTTTAAAAGTATTCTGAGTGGTGGGTGGTATCCATCTATAGGTTCTATGCCTTCACCTGCGCCTGATGCCGCCCTAACCGAGGCTTCGGGTGATCGGATCGGGGAATTGTCCGGTCACCCGACGCGAGGCCACCGCGTGAGGATGACGCCTCGACGGCGAAATCTGTCGAGGCGTCGACAGGAGAGGAGTCCGAGAGGGCATACCGCCGAGCGGGCCACCGAAGACAAAGATCGGGGTACCGGTGGCCCGCTCGCACGGCGAAGAAGAGGTGCTTGCAGGGTGGGTCAATGGGGTTGCGCGCCGCCTCTTCCGTCACCCTGGACCGATTTGGCGGGGTGCTACGTCCATGGCCCACCACAAAAAAAAAAAAAAGGTTCTATGCCTTCATCCGCCAAGCTCACACATAACCCACAGCGTGCGCTCAATACGAGGTCCAATTGTCTACCGTTACAATTTGGTATTTTATTTAGCTGAATGAATTCACAAAAAGCCATAAAATATTCAAAATAGTTACTAATGTTATTATTACATGAAAATAAATTAAAATCTCCTAATATAATTAAATTATCATGATACTTAATACTTATTTTTTCTAATAAATTAAACATTACCATGTATTCATTCTCCTCGGTATTTGGTGGAATATATACGACGCAACAAGTAAACAAAAATCGATTTTGCATAAATACTGAAGCACAAATTAATTCGAACCTATACCTGTCAATATCGGTATCATCCGGCATCGTCACTGAACGTAGTTTGTAACGCGGCGTAGTCACTAAAAGTACACCGCCTAGCTTACGTCCATCAGTCCGATCACATCTACATACATTATATCCAGCAAGCACAATTTCCGCATTATTAATACCTTCATTTAACCCAGTTTCTGTGAAAGCAAATATATCTGATGTTGAAGATTCTAATAATAGTAACAACTGTTCAGTTTTAGTCCGAAGCCCTCTCACGTTTTGGTAAAAGATATTGATGTTTCTATTGCCAATATTGTTGTGTTGCCTTGGTTCTGCGACGAAACCAAATCCACTCATTAAATTCTACGTGTAATGGCCAGTAGGTATGCGTCCGATATATCAAAACGAATCTGAAATCGGATTTCAGTCAGAAATCGTATCGTATCGATATTCAACACTATACAAACTTATGATTGATGTGTAATGATTTTAGAAAACGTATTTCGGTAGAAACTAAATCAACACATATCAAAACAAAACGACGAAAACGCAAACTAATAATAAATCTAATCATCGCGCAATCGTTTTCTATTGCTAGTTTTGCAAACCAAAGCAATATTTGAAAACTTACTAACTATCTCTTTCACTCCGCTAAGCGATCGTTTAGTGCAGTGAAAGAGATGAAACGAATTGTCATCTGTTTTGGATTTTGGCGGTTTCTAAGAAACTCAGAATGGCAGATGGAAACGAAACAGAATGACAAGAGTCAGGGAATAAGATCTATATTAGAATGCAACTACTTCCATGATAATATTACACAATACTTAATGATAGTAGATTAAGTTTTGTGTTTGTTAAATAGATATTTGAATTATGGGAGAGTTTTTGCACACTTGACCTTGGTGACACGTGCGGTGTGCGCGTAATGTTATTTTTGTGATCTCGTGAACTATATAATTAGATAGGTATTTTACGATTCAGTACTATACTAACGTATGTTAGTATCATACATACGATTTGATGATAAATAAGAAATAACTATTTAATGTAAAAAGGTAAGATTTTCGCTTCGTAATGGGGATTAATAAAAAAAAACCATACAAAAAAAATGTACATTATATAATATAATCATGAAATCATTGTAAATATGACGATTTTTAAATACGCAAGAAAGTTTTGTATCATATCCAAAACAAAACATTTTTGCTAGTCTAGTACTCTAGTTAAGCCTAGATAAAGCATGAAGGAAAATCGTACACCTAAATCCAATCAACAAAGAAATTACAGAAAAATATTTTGAATGCGTTCGTTCGATTGCGTTTTTCGTTTGCTACGCTAAAATAACTAAAAACATCGAATATCGATCTAAACTAAAGTAAACCCGCTCCGTCAACCGCTCTGGAAATCGATTTCTGAAATCGGTTTTTAAAATCGATTTCAATATCAGAAATCGAATTTGTATCGGTTTGCGTAAAAATCTGAAAACGCCCATCTCTAATGGCCAGACAATTGGGTGACAAAGTTTTCTAAAGTTAGTTTCTATTACTCCAATTTTGAATGAAGAATAGTCCCTCTCAGTTTTCGGTTTTAGTTTTTCTATTATAATATCTGCATTAATTCCGAGCACACTTTTTATGTACTCTTTTAGATTCTCTTCAGTCGTGCTCTTATCAAGTCGCCATACGTGTAAATACTTCATTCTCTCAACTGCTTTTAAAGCTACGCTGGATGTATTACCACCCTTTCTAATTGGGTTAAGCCTTTTCTTACTTTTAACTACGGTCCAAGAATCGTCATGACTATCATTAACATCTGTCATCACTTTTTTCGTAGCCATCTCAGCATAACTAAACTTGGGTCTAACCACAGCCGGATCATTCATCTCATTGGAATGAGTAGTGTGCTCGTCTACATCGAATGGAGTAGTTACTGTCGACGGTTTCACATGTTGTAAATAAATGGTATTTGCCTGATCCAATATCAGTATTAGTACTGGTGTTTGCCTTTCTAAAGTTTTCCATACACTTTTGCTGCCAAACTGGTCAAACTTATGGCTCTTTAATTTGCGCAGTCATAACGTGAACCCTTGTTTTTAAACAAAGGCACGATGGCTGCGCTATTCCAGTCCCTGGGAACCATTCCCGAGCTCCAACATAAATTGAGGAGCAACAGGAACGCCTCCCAAACACAAGAGCCACCAAGCTTGATCATCTCGGCAGACACCATATCAATGCCCGCTGCCTTACTATTTTTCAAACTTCTTATCGCCCATTCAACTTCATCCATACTGATGCCATCGGAGGACGCCGTTGTCGAATGTTGATCTACTAAACCACATCCAACACCGGCGCCAACCGTAGCATCCGCATACATATCGCCAAAATATTCACTCCATCGGCTTAACACGTCTTGTGTTTGTGTAAGAATGTCTCCACCTTTAGACCTTATTTTATTCATTCTGAAGGCTGACCAACCACCCCGAGACTTCTTCACCTCCCTCCAAAAGAGTTTGGTGTTACCCTCGAAGTTTTTAGTCAGCCTATCTTCTGCACTCATACTTGCTCTATCACGTTTCTCTTTCACTAAGGCCTTGGTATTACTATAACTATTATTTAAAATACATACATACATTCCATCACGCCATATCCCTTGCAGGGTAGGCAGAGAGAACAGACTGCCAGAGAATTCTATCCTTGCATATTTCACTCGCTTCCTCAACATTCATAATTCTCTTCATACACGCTCGCCGGTTTCGGAGACTCTTGACTCCACCTTCCTTCAGTACATGACCGATTTGGTCTAGGTAGGTTAGTCTCGGTCTCCTCCGGTACCTACATCCTTCCACTTTCGCATTGTATATCTTCTTAATCAGACGTTCGTTCGACATTCTTTGCACATGTCCGAACCATCGGAGCATTTCCTTTCGCATCTCTACGCCAATACTCTCTTTCAATAGTAATCTAAATACTACTTAATTAGAGTAATAACATGATAATGTGTTGTATTACAGATGGCATTCTCGTGGGGAGGCCTATGTCCAACAGTGGACGTTTACGGGCTGATGGATGGATGGATGGTGTTGTGTGGTAGCGGCTATAAATACCACCAACCCTTATTTCATTCGTCCTAAAAGACGATAAAGAGCTTTGTATCGACCTGGGCCAATTCCATCTGATGCCGTTTGGTCAACAATTACATTTCCAATGAGGTTTGACGTCAGGCAAGTACCCAGTCATGAAACTACTGTCAATAACTTTTGCAATATGTACCATGGAAGTGAAATACATATTGCGTCGACTCCAAGTAATTGGGATAAGAGCAGGATAATAATGATGATGATGATGATATAAAGTGTGATAACATGCCGATTTAAATAGTAGTTAAAATAATGTAAAATTATAATGCAATTTTCCGTGTGGTCACGGAGTAAGAATACAATTCACCACCCTCTATCTTACCCGTGGGTGATCGTTAGAGACGAATAAGGGATATAAAACGCATATAACATCTATGCGCGAGAAGGAAAGCTTGAAATAAAACCCTATACCAACACGTCTGACCAGCGTGGTGTAATAGGTCAATTACCCTCCCATTATGGAGGAGGCTCGAAGCCCAACAGTGGAACATATATGAGCTGAGATGATGATGAATGATGATAATGTAATAATTTATTCTATTTAAGTATTTATTATCATTTATTCGTTTTTTTTAACCCCTGACAGAAAAACTTTGTCCTAAGTTTAAGCACGGTAACTCTTTTATTTATCTAATTTAGTTTTTTATTAAAGTTAACTCTTTTATTTATATAATTATATATTAAATAAATATTTTAAAACGGGTGAACCGATATGGATGAGCTTTTTATTTTTATTTTGAAAGCATGTGTTTTCTAGCAGTGGTGGTTTTTTTATTGTTTTATTGAAATTTGTCCGGCCGTATTTATAAATTTGCTTGCTTGTTAGGGTGTTTGTTTACATTGACGGTTTAAAGGAGTTTCTAATTGATTTAATTTATGTTATAATCTATGTTTTAACAATTTAATATAGTACAAACCTTTTAAAATACTTAATATTAAATAATTAAACGTTAATCGGATATATAATATGTAAAACATTTCTAGTAGGTTAAAACTAATCCACAATCAAAAACAATGAAAATTGTTTTATTATAAGCGATATTTTTGGGCTCCCTTTTAATTTATAAATAAACTAGCTGATGTCTGCAACTTCGTCCGCGTAATGTTTTTGAATTAACCCTTTTAGTGACATAAAAGGCGTGGGATGAGTTTTAAAATTCAAACGACTATAACTTTTTTTTTTGATATCAGATTTGAATGAAACAAAGACTAAATAAATGTTGTTCTGATCTGAGTTTAATCTATTTGTGAAAAGTGCGGAACAATCAGTTCAGTGATTTTAGAGATAAGCGTGTATATACATACAGACAGACGGAAAATGCCAAAAAAATGTTTTCTCTGTGTTCTGTTGGGCTTATTTTACTGCCTATTCTCATTTTTTAAAACCTACCTAAAATTTTA
This sequence comes from Lymantria monacha, assembly GCA_905163515.2. NCBI lineage: Eukaryota > Metazoa > Arthropoda > Insecta > Lepidoptera > Erebidae > Lymantria > Lymantria monacha. The sequence goes on from LR991099.1 coordinate 26,493,792, forward strand.
TTTATACTTTTAACTTGTAAATTTATACATTTAGACATTTATGGGCTGCTGTGTATCATCACAGCCCATAAATGTCCCACTGTTGGAATCGGGCCTCCTCCGTAATGGGAGGGAAATTAACCTACTATACCACGCTGGTCAGACGTGTTGGTATAGAGTTTTGTTTCGAGTTTTCCTTCTCTCGCATAGATGTTATATGCATTTTATATCCCTTAGTCGTCTCGTACGATCACCTACGGGTAAGATATGGGGTGGTGAATAGTATTCTTACTCCGTCACCACACGGAAAGTAGATTTATATAGACATATTTTTTTCTAAATTCGCACAAATAAACTGTTACTACCAAAATTGCTTAAACAATAAAACAAATATTATTTCTACTAATGAATTATTAAACATTTATGATATTATAATTATCACTGAAACATGGCCTAAAAATAATATTACTGATTCAGTATTATTTGATGATCGATATGTTCTATATAGAGACAAGATCATGATCTAACACAAGTTGAATCAAAAAAGACAGGAGGTGGTATAAGGATAGCAGTTAATAAAAATTTCGTCTCAAACGGATTAATTGATTTTATAAATACTAGTAAAATTTAAACCATATGGATTATTATTAATTTAAAAATTGACATTAACATTGCTCCATTTTGTACATATGTAGATATGAACCACCTCCGGTCAAGCTATCAGACTTAGAGCAGTTAGTTTTTTTTTTTTATTATTTTAAGATATTCCATAGTCTTTTTGTCCGTGCTCTTTTTATGTTTAATTTAATTGTTATGGTGGTTTGTTTACAAAATAAATTTTATTGAAGTGGCTTTATTACAGTTAGTTAAAGCTTTAAGGGCGCAATTCATGTGTCATAGATGCCAAGTGACAACATGTCTTTTTGGAGTTTCTTCTTGGCGCTGGTGGTCTTGTTATTAGTGAAACCCTTCTAATTGTACATGTTGTTGTCCTCTGTGATATAGTTATGATGATAATGGTGTGATCGGTTTCTTGTGTTGTCTTTCCCTGCTTTCTCTGAGTTTGTGGTGTTATATTTTGTGATGGGTTTAATTTGAATGTCTATTAGGTTGGTGGTGATTAACTTCATGCTTGTGTTGACTTCGGTTTATTGCGATCGTGCTGAATGGTGGCTTTATTTTTATTTTTTATTATTTAAAAAAAGAAATAGAGGAGTTAGTGTTATATTCAGAAAGATTCTCCACTACATAAACGGGTTTCTTATCTTCACCGATACTAAGGTGATCTAAGTTGAGCTTGTCCTTTGGTTGATTTTATTAAACTTGAATACTGTTAACTGAAATAGCTGCTAACAAACCATCTCGAACTAGTGGTCTACGTACTTTCACTATAATTAACTTTGTTCGTGCATACCTAGTACATATTTTGTACAGCTGACATTGTATTCTGGACTAACCACCAAAGTTGAGGCATCAGTGCTTTTGTTTAGTCCAATGGCAATGGGGAGATAACAACCTTGTTATCTCCCCATTGAACTTGTTTAGTTTAGTCAGTCCAGGCTCTCGAGTGAGACAGTGTACTTGTCGTGTACCGCATACTGACTTACACTAGCCATATAATTTATTTGTTCGTTAGTCTATTGTAATTAGTTGGAGATTGAACACTCCGTCTTTCCAGCCCAACAACAGGGCAACATGAGTTTTAATAACTCACTTTATCTCTCTTGCTTTTGAACAGAAACTGATACTGCGGTTACTTAATGTAGCATGTCCAGATTCTTACGCGAAGAATTGTTGCTCGTTCTCGGTGAACCTGTAGCTGATTTAGCTTAAGACTCTCACGGGCAAGTAAAGGGGTGTCAACAATTGTAATCTTATCCCCTAGTCACACGGGAAAGACTGACCTGTGACGAACTATTGCCAGTGCAGTTGTTTGAACAAAGAAAAGGATTATCTAAGTCTAAGCTATTAGTTCACACAAAGTGTGAATTGAAATTGACATGTAGCCGTGAGGGTATTTTTGATTGGGATTTCTTGCCGTACGAGCATTTACAACTTTATAAACACACACACACACACACACACGCGCGCGCACACGCACATAATTAAAACAACATAGTTATATATTTCAATAATATATTTTAAAGATATGTACGTTAATTTAACAATTTTATTAATTTAGTATTTTTTTTTCTTTCTTCTAAAATACACCACCCTGCACTAAGGAAATAAACCTTGTATTGCGAGGGACTTTACAAACATACAATTAACGCAGACAAATTACACCCATACTCAGAACAACATTTTGTGGATCACACAAAGTAATGTCCTGCGTGGGAATCGAACCCATAGCACTGGCACGGAAGGTCGGTATCTTAACCACTACGCCATCTGTGCAGTCAAATTTGGATAAGTTGCAAAATTTATGAAAGCATTACAATTAATCGACACACTTACACTCGACTATTTTATAAATCAGATCTGTACAGAACTACATCGATTGTCTTAAACTTTTACATTGCATTAATTCTAGTATTCCGCGCAGATTGCCAATTTTCGCCCCATGAGCTGTCCTTAACTGAATAAATAAATAAATGTTGTCAGGGGAGTATGTACATGTAATGGCATTGTTGTAGCATGTTTGCTTCAGCAAGTACCTCTAACCAGTTACGAGTAGAGAGAATATTTCGTGATGCTTATATTGTTGGTTTCAATCAGAATACGCCACAGAAAAAGCTCCACATCTGGGTACCTTAGCAGAGCAGTGTCAACAACTCGTTCTTGTATTCAGTAGTCATAGCTGCAGACCCGTCAATGCCAGCCCTCAATGGATTGTTAGACGACAGCGTCAGGAACCAGAACCTTGTCACCGCCCTATGTTCCGTTGCGGTTTATTCGAAGGAGAGGGCAAAAAAGGTCAAAGAGGAAAAGATATCGGGTGGATGTTCTGATGGCTTGCTCTATTAGAAAAAAAAACGACAAATACGACAGGTTATGAAATCTGCACGATGCTTTGAACCTTATCGAAATGAAAAAGGTGATATATATACCACGCTAGGTAATCATGTGGGCGACACATAAGAACAGAATTACAAACACATCACTGTAAAATAGGCACTCTATTTCCAATTTAGAAACAAAACAAATTGCACATTCATTGCTCACACAAAATACTTTTATTAATCTGAATTACATAAATCGGTACAAATAATATCTGAAAGGCAATGCGAGAAGTGTTCACAATATTAAAATTATTTACACTGGCATTTGTACTTGTGCAGGTAGGTAGCTGATACGTCCGAGTTAAGTATCTGAATACACTTCTTGAAACCATGGCAGCCCGGTTGCTGGCATGCCACGCCACATCCGATTCGACAAGTTTTGCGCCCATTAAAGATTAAATCATTAGCCAAACACAAGAACAAGGCTTGCATATCCAATTCTTCATTCTTATCAGCTTCATTGAGTGGTTCAACGTCTTCAAAATCTGAATCTGTAGGATCGGATATAACGGTGCCAACAGCAACCGCGAAAATGAATAGTACTGCTATTGCGTAAGTCTTCATATTTGTAGTAGGTAGAGCGACGATGTGCAGGCGCAGAAGTGAATATGTTGTTTGATGAGTCTACCTCGTTGTGGTCGGGTTTATATACAAACTGTGCGAAATAAAAGCTCAAGATAATGTGCATAATAATGGCATAGTTTCTGTAAACAAATCTCCCTATCACGTAGATGTCAAATGTCATTCAAATAAAAAGTATAACAGAAAATTGGAAATTCCAGATGCGTATATATTTTTTTATTTAAATATATAACAATAATTCACTTTAGTTTCGAAAAGACTACATCCTTCATGAAGGCAATAATCCAATTTAAACAAACATAATCAATTTTAATAAATAAAAACATAACATCCCCAAAAGTTATCATACAACATAAAAGTGACATAGTACGAGAAGTAGACAATAAATCATTCCTTGGTCTTGAAATAGACAACAAATTAAACTAGAAACGTGATTAGGCCGAACACTGTTTCCTAAGATACAAGCCCCTTGGCCTAGTTTAGGAGACAGGGTTGTGGCAGCACGATTGGGCCGGAATCCCAATAGACGCGGGTTCGAATCCCGCTTGCGACATCATTTTTCATTTCGTAATCGGATTTTATAAATAATTAAGCATATTAAATGCTAAAAATTTCAGTAATTTAAATAACAAGGTTGTGTTATCGTTTAATACAATTCTAACTGTAAAGTTTGAAGTATTAAGCCTATAACAATGTGTAAACATTGTCGGGTAGATAGCATACCGTCACCTTAAGACGTAAATATAATACGGAGTGAAATTTAATATAATATAAATAAAATAATTTAATGAAATTTAATATATAAATTATTATTATTATATCCGCATATTTGTTTCTCATGCCAGACCTACTGCCTACGAACTGGTATTCGTTCGTGTTTAACCTAGGTAGGTTATGGGGCCGAACGCTGCCTGCCCGTCATCCCAGAGGGTTGGGACCGTGTGTATCTAGACAATATCCTGCCACAAAAAAAATAACTGATATTGTGTAAGTCTAATGAAATATCATTATAATCGTATCAACCGATATCTCTTAAGTAATTTTGTTAGTATATTTATCATGACATTTGACTTCTAAGTGATAGAAAAAAATAGATGTTTGACACACATGTTATTATCGCACAATAATTGTATATAAGCCCGAATACAAGTGTCAGTCTCATTAGACATTACAGTCATCTCCGACTCGGCACTTCGTCACCGTGTTCTGCTACAAACATGAAGACAATCGCAGCACTATTCCTTTTCGCGGTTGCTGTTGGCACCGTCATATCCGTTCCAAATTCGGATTTTGAAGATTTTGAACCACTCAATGCTGCAGATAATTATGAGCAATTGGATATGGAATCGTTGTTCGCCTGTCAGGGGAACAAAGTAACATTTAATGGCCGTAAAACTTGCCAAGTAGGTTGTCGCGCCGCATGCGTTCATTCAAACTGCGGTGGTTTCCAGAAGTGTATCCAGATACCAAACCCTGGTGAATCAAGTACTTACCTGCACAAATACAAGTGCAGGTGTAACAAATAATAGAAACATTTCTATTGTTTCCTGTTTCTGTTCACGTTCACGTCTTATATCTATGTACCAAAATTATGTAATTGAATCTAATAAATTTTCATTGTTTGAGCATTAAATATTTTGTTTATTTTTATTGCTACATCATAGTTAGACTGAACTGAGACTAAACTGCTGACAATGTCTTTAACCATTTTCATTTTAATCGTTAGGTTTTCTAAAATTTACATGTCTATTTATTTTTAGCTAAGTATGCGTGCAAGTAGTTGTAAATACAGATTTAGTAGAATTAATTTTAAATCAAATCAAATTATTTATTTTGTACAAGCCCAATAAGGCCATTTAAATATTATCGATTATACATTTTGTTTGAAATCAATTCAAAATAATATATCACCGGATCTCAATGTAGTCACAAGCTAAGAAGATCCAATAAGAATCAGTGGGTTCGTAATTATTTAAGTAACATATTTTAAATAAAATTGTATGAATACATATTTTGTAAATATTAGCTCCAGCGAGCCTTTGGAGCCAGGTAGGGATGCAAGGGAAATAAAAAAGCGCTGATATAATATCATACTCTTTAATATATAATGCGTTAATATATAATACATACGCATCAGTACATCCTCTTATCTTGTAGCCTATTTGCCAATTTTATTTCATATTGCCCGCTTTGTCTAGGCAAGAAATGTAATTGTTCCAAATCCTCCTGATTTTTTTTCTTTTTGTATTGAAACTGTTGCAGTCTATTAAGATAATTAAAAGTGTTTCCCGGTACTGCCTAAGGGTCAAACCTCGGTATCTCTTACGGAGAACATTGTGAATCCTAGGTTACAGAAGTTACAGATGTGGGAATGTGTGGTGGGATTAGGTCCAAAGAAAAAAAGCTGCTCTACCACTTATATGCACGTGGCGTATGGAATAGTAACTTATTATCTATATATCATTTTTATTATTTTGTTGTCTATCACTTTTATTATCTACTAGCTTTCGCCCGCGGCTTCACCCGCGTGATTTTTGATAAAGGAAGGACACACCTTCTCCAGGCCTCAGTCGCGCATTCGATGTTGAAACGTCATTCCTTAGGCCCAAAATACGCTCTTCCCATCTTATCGTGATATTTTTCCAAATATTGAAATCTACATTAAATATTGAAAGCGACAAATATCACTATTTAGATAAAAATTAACTAAATGCCCTAATTCCGCGTGGTAACGGAGTAAGAATACAATTCACCACCCACTGTACCTGTGGGAGATCATAAAATATGACTAATGTATACAGGCATATAACATCTGTGCAAGAGACTAGAACTATACGTTATCTTCGTGTGAATTCTACAGTTTAGGTAACGCTCGCCAATGTAATTCAGATGGAAAGAATTATATTGTACATACATACATACATACATATCATCACGCCATATCCCTTGCAGGGTAGGCAGAGAGAACAGAGTGCCAGAGAACTCTATCTCTGCATACTTCACTCGCTTCCTCAACATTCATAATTCTCTTCATACACTTTCTCTTCAATTATATTGTATTGCTTAATAACAAATAGGTATTATTGTAAATACTAAAAAGAAAAAACAAAGCCGGTCTCTAAAGTAACTTGTTATTTCTGTTTATTATTATAATTGACATTTTACATATAAAAAAGAGTGAATTTAATTTAAGATTAATATTTAATTTTTAATGTCACACTTATGTTAGACAGCCACCCCTGTCATACGCGCGCACACACAAATGAGTAGAGAATAGCGGCGTAGTATCATGGCATGACACATTTACCTTAGTACCTACCTAATCTATCATTTCCTGTAGTCGACACAATTTTACTGCCAAGGCGCACAAAAAGATGTTTCACAAACTTTCACTACCTATCTATATATATACAGGTATAGTATGTTATTAACAAATCGATAGTGCTGTCAAAAATACAACAATCATCAACGATGACTGCCCTCACGCCTTTACTTGTGTTCGGGTCACATAATCGGCGATCATAGATTTCTAGCCATATTTCTGTAGTGCGCCCGGTTGCTGCTTGACCACAGCACTGCGCATTCTTATTATCCTAACTTTTGAAATATTGTACCAAACGACACACGGTAAAAGGCAAAAAATATGTACTTTAAATTTGAAAAGCAATAAAAGCATTAGTTTGCATAGGAATCAATTAGTTACTTTAAAATGTGCATCGGCAATAAATACCAAATTATTTTGTATTTTTAATGTAGGTACTATTTTAACGATAAATGCTTACATATTAAAAATAGATATATGCTATCGCGGACTATTTTGTAGAACTATTTAAGAGGTACATTTCCACAATACATAACATTCGTCTGAGTTTCAAGATCTTTGCAGCGTATGCAAAAGTAGCTCGTAGATGGGCGATTTTTGCAATTTTTATCGTTATATTTTAACCAATTTACAAAATATCTTTAAAAATTATAGCCTATGTGTTATTTTGATGTGTAAGCTATATTACTATAAAGTTTCATCAAAATCCATTCGGTAGTTTTTGTGTGAAAGAGCAACAAAGATGATCACATCCATACATTATTACAAACTTTCGCGTTTATAATATTAGTAGGATATATACAAAATTCTTTGTCCTGAATGATGGAATAATGCACAGCCTAAACTACTGATCGTAAAGACCTGAAACTTCGAGGGTCCTTATTTTGTGGAACGTAGTCACCCGATAAGAAAGGATTTTTCAAAATTCTACTCCTAAGAGTATTAAAAAGCGGGGCAAAGTTTGTATGGGATAATGTTATTCCTTGGTCCAGTCTATTTCAAATTTTGCATAAACATTCTCTAACAGAATTGATGAAAGATGTGTTTCGTGTTTTATTGAAACTCATCTTCTAACAGGGTTTAAAAAGGGTAGAAAATAATAAATTAAGACAAGAGTTGAAAGAAGTTAATGAAAAGTGTATCTCTTATGAGCAAGAAATACTGGTATTAAAAACGACTAAGCAAAACTTTAGAAAAGCAAACACCAGTACTAATACTGATATTGGATCAGGCAAATACCATTTACAACATGTGAAACCGTCGACAGTAACTACTCCATTCGATGTAGACGTGCACACTACTCATTCCAATGAGATGAATGATCCGGCTGTGGTTAGACCCAAGTTTAGTTATGCTGAGATGGCTACGAAAAAAGTGATGACAGATGTTAATGATAGTCATGACGATTCTTGGACCGTAGTTAAAAGGACGAAAAGGCTTAACCCAATTAGAAAGGGTGGTAATACATCCAGCGTAGCTTTAAAAGCAGTTGAGAGAATGAAGTATTTACACGTATGGCGACTTGATAAGAGCAAGACTGAAGAGAATCTAAAAGAGTACATAAAAAGTGTGCTCGGAATTAATGCAGATATTATAATAGAAAAACTAAAACCGAAAACTGAGAGGGACTATTCTTCATTCAAAATTGGAGTAATAGAAACTAACTTTAGAAAACTTTGTGACCCAATTGTCTGGCCATTACACGTAAAATTTAATGAGCGGATTTGGTTTCGTCGCACAACCAAGGCAACACAACAATATTGGCAATAGAAACATCAATATCTTTTACCAAAACGTGAGAGGGCTTCGGACTAAAACTGAACAGTTGTTACTATTATTAGAATCTTCAACATCAGATATATTTGCTTTCACAGAAACTAGGTTAAATGAAGGTATTAATAATGCGGAAATTGTGCTTGCTGGATATAATGTATGTAGATGCGATCGGACTGATGGACGTAAGCTAGGCGGTGTACTTTTAGTGACTACGCCGCGTTACGAACTACGTTCAGTGACGATGCCGGACGATACCGATATTGACAGGTATAGGTTCGAATTAATTTGTGCTTCAGTATTTATGCAAAATCGATTTTTGTTTACTTGTTGCGTCGTATATATTCCACCAAATACCGAGGAGAATGAATACATGGTAATGTTTAATTTATTAGAAAAAATAAGTATTAAGTACCATGATAGTTTAATTATATTAGGAGATTTTAATTTATTTTCATGTAATAATAACATTAGTAACTATTTTGAATATTTTATGGCTTTTTGTGAACTCATTCAGCTAAATAAAATACCAAATTGTAACGGTAGACAACGGTGGACCTCGTATTGAGCGCACGCTGTGGGTTATGTGTGAACTTGGCGGATGAAGGCATAGAACCTTTTTTTCTTGTGGTGTGCCATGGACGTCGCACCCCGCCAAATCGGTCCAGGGTGACGGAAGAGGCGGCGCGCAACCCCATTGACCCACCCTGCAAGCACCTCTTCTTCGCCGTGCGAGCGGGCCACCGGTACCCGATCTTTGTCTTCGGTGGCCCGCTCGGCGGTATGCCCTCTCGGGCTCCTCTCCTGTCGACGCCTTGACAGATTTCGCCGTCGAGGCGTCGTCCTCATGCGGTGGCTTCGCGTCGGGTGACCGGACAATTCCCCGGTCCGATCACCCGAAGCCTCGGTTAGGGCGGCATCAGGCGCAGGTGAAGGCATAGAACCTATAGATGCATACCACCCACCACTCAGAATGCTTTTAGAGTCTGGTGTAATAGCTCCACTCCTTCGACCTTCAGTCTCACCACATATACAATCTACACGAAATATAATTAGACATAAAGAGTGGAATTTTATTAAAGCAGATTTTCGAACTTTATACGATTTGTTGACTAAAATTGATTGGAATGATATATACTGTTTAGACGATCCAAACACAGCTTTAAACTTATTTTATGATAATATTTATAAAATATTCGACTCATGTGTTCCTCAAAAAACTATAAAATCAAATAATAGAAGATATAATTATCCTATCTGGTATACACCTGAAATTATTGATGATATAAAACTTAAGTATATATTACATAAAAAATTTAAATCAAGTAAATTAACATGTGACTATATAGTATTTAGGCAATGTAGAGCAAGGGTAAAAGCGGGTCTTACTCGAGTACTAGCCCAATATCAGACGAAAGTTCAAACTCATTTAGCAACAGATCCACGTGCGTTTTGGAATTATATAAAATCTAAGAAAACATTTTCTAACAAAAAACAATTAATAATAGATGGTCGGGCTTTATCTGACGGTGAATGTGCGAACGAGTTTGCCAAGTTCTTTCATTCTATTTACAGTGCGAAAGCTGCGGAGCTGAATGTTGCGACAGTTAGCGCGTCTGCGGTACCAGGCACGTGGGCGCATCTGACACTTTTACATACTAATGATATTCAACATGCTCTTACTCGATTACCACCTAAGCATTCTGCCGGCCCAGATGGCATACCGTCTTTTATTTTCAGGGATTGTCGCGCAGTATTAGTACAGCCATTACTACATATATTTAACATCTGTATCCAGTCAGCAATATTTCCCGAACGCTGGAAGCTCACTCGTGTTGTACCTGTACCGAAGGGTAGCGAAGGTTTTACACCGAGTGATTTCAGACCTGTAGCAATCTTAAGCACTCCAGCTAAAGTTTTTGAAATAACAATTTACAACTGTATGTATCATCAAGTAAAAGCTCATTTGTCCGACTCACAGCACGGTTTCCGTCCTGGGTGTGGGACAACTGGTAATTTGCTTGATTTGATGACACATTTGGTACCTGCTGTGGATAGTGGCTCACAAGTGGATGTTGCCTATTTTGATTTTAGGAAGGCTTTCGACATGGTAGATAACGATACACTTCTGTTGAAGATGGCTAATATAGGCTTCACTCCACATACACTATCGTTTTTTGCAAGCTACTTACGGGATAGATGCCAATACGTAGACTATAGGGGATATCTTGCCGAACCTTATTTTACTAAGCCTGGTGTGAGTCAAGAAAGCAATCTTGGCCCCTTCCTCTTTAATAACATGGTTAACGATTTACCGAATGTAGTCTGTGAATCAAAGATTCTAATGTTTGCTGATGACTTGAAACTGGTTTGTGAAATCAAACATAAGAAAGATTGTGAGATATTGCAGCAGGATATTAACAGAGTTGTAAAATGGAGTCATGAAAATCGGTTGTATTTTAATGTTGCCAAGTGCTCAATACTATCTTTTAGTCGAGCTCTAACTCCTTATTATCATGAATATACTATAAACGAAGAGCCATTTCACCGCGTCACCGAAGTCAAGGATTTAGGTGTACATTTTACTGCTAGCTTAAACTTTCGAAAACACGTAATGATTGTATGTAAAAAAGCCTATCGTAACCTAGGATTTGTATTACGACAAGCAAATAACTTTAATAATATCGAAGCCTTAAAAGCATTGTTTGAAGCTCTCGTGAGAAGTCACTTGGAAAGCAATTCGATTATTTGGTCTACGCATGAAACCAAGTACAAAAATATGTTAGAGCGTATACAAAATAAATTTATTAGATTTTTATATTTGAAACAATATGGTGTGTATCCCGGATATCCTCTTCTATATCCTACACTATTTATTCTGGGTATGGTGGGTTACAGTAAGTTAGAGGTAAGAAGAGAATTCGCTTCGGCCTTATATATATTTAAAGTGTTGCGAGGTGCTTCGAATAGTCAAGCAATTCTGGAAACTATTCAATTTCATGTTCCGGGCGAATGTGTTGCCAGACGATGACGGCCACAGTTATTTAAATTACCGCAAGCGCATACCAACCTACTGCAGATGGCACCGTTGACGCGGGCCCTAAGGGTACTTAACTCGATTGCTGACTGACTTGATATATTTTCATGTTCATTGAGTGAATTCACAAAAGCTATTTATGCACTTTTAAGTTCTGTAGATGTATAATTATAATTTGATATATTAGGTATATTTAGAATTTAAATTAAATAATGAGATTATTTTGATTTTAATAATTTAGATTTTAATGAGATTATTTTGAGTTTAATAATTATGTTTGTTATAATTTGTATACTTCCATTGAATTAGGTACCTACTACCTGTAATGATGGTTGTATGTGGTAAATAAATAAATAAATAAAGATAAATAAAAAAAAAAATTGGGGGTGTTTTGCTTCAAAACTGATATCAATACTCCTTAGTGTTTTTGATTTAAAATTATGACATTTTATTTTGATACATTTTTGAAAACTAAATTCGATTTTATTCAAAAAACTGAACAAGTGCGAGTCGGAGTCCCGCACAACGGGTTCCGTACATCTATAAAAACGGCAAAAAAACATGTCTGTTCAATGGGAACCGATTTTAAATATTTCTATATAATTCTTTCTTTTTAATTTAATTATTTATTTCTAAAGTGAATACATAATTAAATATTCTGTAAAAATTTCAAGCGTTAAAAATTTCAAGCTTGTTGCCGTTATCAATATCGAGCAAAAAGGAGCAAAAGATCACGTTTGTTGTTTGGGACCCCCTTAAATATTTATTTTATTCTATATTTGGCATTTGTCGTTATAGCGGCAACAGAAATACATACATCATCTGTGAAAATTTTAACTGTCTAACTATCATAGTTCATGAGTTGCTACATCCTGATGACCGACGGAGGGACGGACAGCGGCATTTAAGTTATGGGGCTCCGTTTTACCCTTTGGGTACGGTAACCTAAAAAGGTTGAACTCACATAAAAGCTTGGTACAGTGCAAATACTCTTTAAAATTGGAATGTCTTGAAAGTCACCGTACTGTATTAGTACGACATTTGAAGGTATCTAAGCTTTAGAGAGGTCATGCACTTTTAGAAAATGGCCTCATAAGAACATTGTGTTTGAAATTGTTGGACAGCAATTTTCTAAGCGGAATATTGTAATTGAGAGCCATAATAGCATATAGCATCGTATAACTGAAATTCGTCGCTCATACAACACCCGTTACTCAAAAACATCGATAAAAATATAATTAATGCAACTGTTTATTTTTATCGTATGATTACGAAAAGAGAAGGTCATCATCTGCTACATTTTAGTTCGCTGTTTAGCCAATTTTTAATCAACATATTTTCAAAAAACGAGATGGAAAGGTTGAGGTATATTAGGGAAAATCAGTAAGATACGAAAGGGAGAGAGGACGTTGATGCTGATCAGGTAGGTCCCAAGACGCCATGATGTATGTGCGCTACTACAGTCGTCTCGATTTTTTTATACCATTTACTTGCAAATATTTGAGATCATTCAAAGTGCTGGAATATCGAAATAAATCTTTCGAGTAAGTGATTAATTAACACAGGTCTATGATCAGTGTGTGTTACCAGTGATGACTTACGGCACGGAAACGTGGTCCCTAAATGTAGGCCTCATAACCAGGCTCAAAGTCGCTCAGCGTGCTATGGAGCGGGCTATGCTCGGGATTTCTCTGCGAGATAGAATCCGAAATACGGAAATCTGCAGACGAACGGGTGTAACCGACATAGCACGAAGAATTAGCACGCTGAAGTGGCAATGGGCAGGCCATATCGCTCGAAGAACTGACAACCGCTGGGGAAGAAAGGTTCTAGAGTGGCGACCACGTACCGGACGACGCAGTGTGGGACGTCCCCCCACTAGGTAGACAGACGACCTAGTGAAAGTTGCTGGGCGTCGTTGGATACAGGCGGCACAGGACTGCACTCTGTGGCGTAAAATGAGGGAGGCCTACGTTCAGCAGTGGACGGTAATAGGCTGAAATGATGATGATGAATGATGAAGTGATTAATATCGAGTCAGATAACCAGATACCGATATACCGATTATATACCGATATACCGATTATATACCGATATACCGATTATAACAAGATAAACGTAAAAAGCCAAACAAAAATTCTATTAGAACCAGTTTCGACTTCTATGCAGACGAAGTCTCAGGCATATGCTAGTCTATATATAAATCTATCACTTTTATAATGATTTTTGATGTTTACGGGAATACACTTTTGAAATAAAACTATTTTTACGAATTTTATCGCGTTTGTAGTTGATTTTTAATTTCCCGATGTTTCGAACACTTTATAACATTCACGTTCACGGGATTCTATTTTTATTTATTTACCTATTACTCGTTGTTAGAGGGTAAAATTATCTTAAAAATGACGTATCAAACTTTAATATTGTGTAGTATTATGAAAGACCTCCGATGCGATATCAGTTACGGCATTATTTTTCTCATATATATAAGAGAGACCTACGACGGAAAGTGGACCGCAAAATGCTGAATGATGATGATAATGATTATGAAAAAGATATTATGAACCCAAAAAGCATCTTTCAAAAATCATATAATATAGAAGTTTCCTAGATGTATCTATAAATATTTCTTCCTTTTGTTGATTGCATTAAAGTGTAGGCAAATAAGTAATTTACTTTAGGAGCTATATCGTGCCCTCAAATTAATGAGTTCAAGAGTTTCGATCAGTTTAAAGGTCATCCAATGATCTTTAGTTATTTTTACTGACTAAATACATTTTCCAGTAGATAATTATATAACTACTAAGTTTAAAAGCAAGATAAGAATATATCAGTGCATAGCGTAGTGATCTAAGTAACCAGCTTTCACCTTGTCTTTAATTGTATTCTCGTGGATCCTTTTTTTTATTAAATAAACAAATAATTGTTCTCTGATATTATTTGCTACCGATAATTATGTGTTGTTTGTATGGTGATAGTAAAAATTCTATGCTCACCACTTCTTCCCTTTCAATGATTATGAATAAAAACTTATTAAGACATTTAAAAAGATAATATTCACTGCAAGAAAATGTAACTGAATGTTAACAGTTATCGTTAATGTACACTAGTATGCTAATCTAATGTGTAAAGCTGCGGGCTGGTCCGTCCGGGGTAGTACCAGACTCTAGCAGAAGATCAACGTCTGAGTAATGGCAATGTGCTATTGCGCTTCGTTCGGTGAGCGAGAGAGCCGGCAGCCCAACTGGGGTGGGTTTTGGGGATTGTAATGGTAAGCAGCGGCCTAGCTATATCCTTAGTATAGCAAAGGTCCATGGCCAGCAGTAACACTTAACATTAGGTGTCTGCTTGCTATCTGCGCCTGATGCCGCCCTAGCTGAGGCCGCGGGTGACTGAACCGGGGAATAGTCCGTCATCCGCAGAGCGGCTGAGCACGTGAGGGCGACGCCCCAGCAGTTGGCTGGGGACGAACGCCGGGGGCTAGTACCCGAAAGGGTAACCCGTCGGGCTGGCCATGGATGGCAAGAAAGCGGTACCAGTGGCCGGCCCATGGCAATGGGGAGGGTGTACGGTGGGTTATATGGCCACGCGCTGCCCTTCCGTCGCCCTGGACGGAACGGGCGACATGTGTCCGGGCCATAGCCTACCAAAAAATAAAAAGAAAAAGGTGTGTGCTTGCTAGTTTGCCGCTATAAGCAATAAAAAAAAAAAGAAAACGCAGTAGCACTAAATTTTAATTGCAAATCAAATATTCAGAAGAATAGAACCCTACAAGATAAAATCAAAAACTTGCATTATAATATAAATTATATAAGATGGTAAGTAAATATCAAATAACTATTATCTGGAGTCAAAGGTTAAGATTCAGTAGATCATAAATTTGTTGCTATTTGTAAATAATTTTATTATTGGGATTTATAAAGTCATAGCTAAGTAAGTAAAAGTAATCCCAAGGAGACTTAACGTCAGACAGGTGACATAAAACATAAATATGGTAGGTCATAAAACTATTTCCAATGACTATTGTAATATGTATGTACTCGAAGTATTGCGTCGACCCTAAGTAATTGGGAGCAGGTGAATGATGATGAGAGTTATAAATAAAAAAAAAAGATGACCGATGACCGACGACTAATATGGCGAAGTCCGATACTACGTGGTCGCCAATCGAGAAGCATTCTTCCCCAACGGTTATCGGTTCATCGAGTGGTGTGGCCTGTCCATTGCCTCTTCAGCGTGCTAATTCTTTGAGCTATGTCGGTTACACCCGTTCTTCTGTGAATAGCCGTATTACGGATTCTATCTCGCAGAGAAATCCCGAGTATAGCCCGCTCTACAGCACGTTGAGCGACTTTGAGCTTTGTTATGAGGTGTACAGTGAGGGACCACGTTTCCGTGCCATAACTTGTCACTGGTAACACAAACTGGTCAAAGACGAAAGATATCTTCCAATGCAGCGGTGAACAGTTTCGGAGAGATGATATCTCCTTGTCTCATTTCTTTCTGCAAATAGAACAAACTGCAAACTGGTTCTGTGGGGCTTCAATACAAACTGAAGTGTTTCACTTCACTTCACTTCACTTCAATATAACGACAGTCGATTTGGCATCGCCGAAGAGACTGCAGCACCGCCCAAGTTTCGACAGAACCAAAGGTTTTCTCACAGTCCATAAGCTATAAACAGAGGACGATTTCATTCCTCGATCTTCTCGATAATCTGCAGAAGCGTGTGGATGTAGTCTATGGTACTATAACCTTTTCGGCAACCAGCTTGTTCAGTGTCATTTTGATCTCCTACAAGCCGATGTTCGGGATTTCTTTGGGTCTATGGGGTCGCGCACTGCCTCTTCCGTCGCTCTGGACCGATTTGGCGGGGCGTGAGTACCTCCATAGTCTACCGCAAAAAAGAAAGTACTGTCATCGGTTTTCAGCTTAGTCGTTTGGCTATGGACAATAGACAAATCTCGTACACTTTAGAGCCGTAGTTCCATTCTATCGCTTCCTTAATATGGAGTGTATTAATTCGACGAATAACGCGTCGCACGGATCTGGAGATTTGTCTATTTAGCGGCCTATTTTCGGACCAATCGCCTGAAGACCGCACTGTCATTTCCTTTCTCTGGAGAGTCTGGTTAAAAAGGTTTTTAGGTCTATCAGTACGGCGAGCATTAAAAAACTTCCACCCGTACTTGCGGAAATTTTCCAGGAACCTATTGTTCATATCGTTCGGTGATTCTCACTCGCCTAGACATTGGAAGCTACTATATAGCTCGAGGTGAACATTTTCAGGGTTCTGGTATTGCACAATGTAGATCGGAGAGTAGACGTCATCAACCATGACCGCTCGAATTTTGTGTGGATATTTAATGGGCCTCGTACCATGCGGGATAGTGATCCCGCATGGTACGTAACTGGGAGTGCCCAGTTTTAATCCTGCTGATCACTGAGACGTTATTAAATATTTGTCGTCAGTCTGACAAGATGAAGTCAATTTCCTTTTTTGTTGAACCATTGAGACTAATCTAGATCCACTTCCTTTGTGGCTGCTCTCTGAAGAAGGAATTCATCATTAAGAGGCTTTCCTTCTCCAAAACGTCAGCCAGTTTTTGGCCCCTCTGGTTTCTCTGTCCATATCCATATTGCTCTATTCTTAACTCGTCATCACTTGTTGTGCCCAGTTTCGCGTTAAAGTCTCTCATGACGACCGTGAAATGGATTTTCAACGAGTGTATGGCTTTCGAGATATCCCCGTAAAAGGCCTCCACCTCGTCGTCGGAGTATGTCGCGGTCGGTGAGCAAACCTCGTAAAGGGTCGTGTTTTTGTGATAGCTGGATTGAGATTCTTTGCACCCTTACTCCATCGCAAACAGGCTCATTACCATAATGAGCTCTTCGTTAGAGGGAAGAGAGAGAGAGATAGTTAGTCACCATAATGAATTTTGAACTTGGCTCCCATTTTCACATCAATTTTTTGAGGGGATTAAGTTTTTCTGGCGAATAAAATCGTGGGACACGTCAAATATCTACAATCATTGATTAAAATGTTCGTTTTGTAGTGTCCCATATAACGATAACGTTTCTTCTGATATTGTCTTCCTTCCTTGTTTTGAATCGAGTTATTTTATTTGAAATCAATAAAAATATTTTTTTTTATCCTCTATGTGTTATTTTTATAAATCAGAATTGTTCATGTCTGAGTCTATTTTCTTAACGAAAAAGTATAAACATTGGTTTACAATATATAGGAGTTATAGTATAGAGCACGGAGCAAATACAAAGAGGAGCTGTTGTAATGAATATTTTCTATGAAACAATGCGTGTCATTTACAGGGGTTGAGGGGAACGCTGCTAATGGAGAAAGTGAGACAAGTAATAGTACTTGTCTCACTCCCTCCTTTATGTCCATCTACCGGCTATTAGCACAACTACTAATTTCGTATATTGTATGCAGTTGAGCTATCTTGCATTAGATGTCAGTAAGTGTATGGTGTAACAGGGACGTACTCAGAATTTACCTATATCAAGGAGTGCTAATTTTTTTTTATTTCAAAGATACAAACAAATCTTATTAGCTGTTTGCTCTATTCAAATACAAATGTTTATAATCATATAATTCTGCATAGCGAATAGCTGTATGACTACTGTTTTTAACCGAAAATTTCTTTATAAGGCTTGTCAGCATTGTTCATAACGTTAATATTTTATGAAAAATCCATCTTTTCTTTACTGTCATTCTGATAAACTCAGAAGTTTAGAAACCTTTTTTTCTTCATATTTGTGTCCTTTCCATACGACCAAATAATACAATTATTTGTTTGGGTTTCTAACAAATTATCGAATGAAAGTAGTTGGACTTTTAGTAAATATGTTAGTTACACGGTATTATTTCCTTCCTTTTTGTCTTTTCCATATAAAAAAAGAATCAAACCACTCTATTAAAATAAGGCTTTATACAATTGATAATGCAACAATGGTGTCAATGAACAAGACATGTAAAAGAGTATTTCAAGCGAGCAGACCAGACCCCCCTGGTAGCAACCGTTTGATTGACGCACGGGCCATCTAAAACTTAGCCATGCCAAAGGTAACTTGAAGACCTTCGATGCCACCACCATTTTGAGTATTTTTGTGACGTGCTCAACCTCGTTAATCTTATCAAGAAATTGCATCGAGTGCAATTACATTATTAATAAATAAAGGAGAAAGGGTGACATTGGTTCCAATAATAAAAATGAAATACTCTTTTGCATCATATATTTCTTGAGCTATACCTAGTCTTGCCCTAAATACTGTAACAAAGAAAAACCTTTTTCTATTGCAAAAAATATTTATGACTTTTACAGTGTTAGTTTAATACATAAATATAAAACAATTTAAAATATAAAAAGCTTGTTCGAAGTGGTTTCTATTGGTTGCAATACAGTCCTTTAAATCTTCATTGTTAAAATGAGAAGAACAAATCTTTGTATATTTCGTAGGAGTCCAGTTTTTCTATTAATTTTTGAAATCCATTGCTTCTAACATCGTCATTGGACGGTATTCTAAAACATACAAAATTTACAGTTTAATTATAATAGGTTCATTTAAAGTAGTGTAAAAAATATTTTTCTTTGATGAAAAATCCGAATGTTATAATTATATTCTAATTACGACCCTGGATTTTTGACACTTTTATAGTTCTTCATAGTTAACGACAGCTGGCGTGTTGCTTACAAAATAATTATTAACTACATATAAAATTCATATTTTTGTTGAGGTAAAAGGCTTTGGGTATAAATTTTAATACTCATGGTTATTAGTTATTACAATAATCTTAAATGTTTGAACTGTATGTGCTTTTGTTGTTCTAGGTCCTATTACGCAAAGTGGTGCCATCTAACGTTGAGTAAAATTATTTCTGAACATGATACCGTCAAAAGAACTTTCTAGAAATTATTTTGATAAATTATGAATAAATATACTTGCAAATGGAATGTCATTCTTTCCATAGCATCTGTACGTTTATTGGAGTAGTTTTTACATGATAAAACACAACACTTCATGGTTTTCTTCGTAATAACATAAAAATACACCAAAAATATAATTTTATGCACCGTACGAACACCGTCAGCGACGACAGAAGACTAATAGGCCACGCCTACTATTGATGTTAACGTGATGACGTCAGGGCCTACTTGAGAATCACAGTGCACAGTTACTTAGGCCGTCTCCTCTTTGTATTTGCTCCGTGGTATAGAGTATATTTTTGAAATAAAACTACTTTTACGGATTCTATTGCGTTTGTATTTGATTTACAATTTCCCGACGTTTCGAACACTTTACAGTGATCATGGTCACGGGAGGACCTCAGTCCTGAAAAATTGTAAATCAAATACAAACGCGATAGAATCCATAAAAGTAGTTTTATTTCAAATGTGTAATACTCGCGTAAACATTAGAAGTCATAGAGTACATTGTTTATAGAGAAGTTCCTACTTGAATATTACCGATTATAGTTAAAATTATCACTTGATTGCGTATAGAAACGTAATACTTAATTTTTTACACTTTATTTTTTTTTACATTATCAGTTTAATTTCTTATTTTTTGTGGTTAGACGGTAAAGTTATCTTGAAAACGTATTATCAAACTTTAGTACTGTGCAGTATTATGAGAGACTCCCGACGTAAAAAGAATAGAATAGTCATCACCCTTCACTTGCATTTGGGAGATGTAAAAATCAGCTAAGGGTCCACTAGAAAGTGGACAGCAACTCTCCTGAGAAATGCATAATACCTTACTGTGATCGCCGATCCACCAGCCAATCATGGTGGTTACAGCATTATTCCTTTATATGTATGGAGGAGACCTACGACAAACAGTGGACGGCAAAATGCTGAATGATGATAATGATTATGAAAAAGAATTTATAAATCCTAAAAGTACCTTTCAAAAATTATATAATATGAAAGTGTTCTAGAAGTATCTATAAATATTTTTTCCATTTATTGATTGCATTGAAGTGTAGGCAAGTAAATAATTTACTCTAGGCGATATGGTGCACTCAAGATGATGAGTTCAAGACATTATCGGCATTACACAAACAATATACAATTATTGAAGCATCTTTCGATGGACTAGTCTAAAGGTCATCCAATTAACGATCTTTAGTTTTTTTTACTGACTAAATACATTTTTATGTAGGTATTTATATAACTAAATTTGGAAGCATGACAATAATATAGCAATGCCTTGACAGCGTATTTATTGCCATTATGAACGATGCTTGAGCCCAATAGTGTGACATATATGAGCTGAGATGATAATGATGAAATAATATTAATCAAAATATTCAATTTAAATCACTACTGAATACAATTTATTAACACACATATATATATATATATATATATATATATATATATATAATTCGCACTTGTATGAAACTAAAACACGTGTTGTGGATGTAGAAACTATAAAGAGGTTATATTTCTATTTTGTTAGTAGTTTTCGCACCGTTTCGTTTCGTAGAAAAATAAATATAATTTGAAAAATTCAAAAGAGCACACCTCATAATTTTTATATTATTTATCATTTACTATTAGTCAAAGCCATAAATGAAAGAAGGAAAAAAATACTTTTGAAATTTCGTGCCATTCTCGACGTAGTGCTAAACATAGCTGTTCATTTACAATGGTTGCAGAATTGTAAACGAACCCATGGCTGTATGGAATTTGTTTCCTTTGCCTGTTCAAATGAACGAACAAGAAAACGTAAATGAACTCAATTTAAATTTATAATGTATACGTACACTAAAGACTAAGCAGTTTACTTTTTTATTAATTTCAATTAAACGACAAAGCTTTACCAAGCCATTTTCGAAAGGAAACAACGCGTTGCGATTATGAAGCTTTTAATAAAAAAAACTTCGATACATTATTTTTTACGATCGTGAAAGTGCCAGATCCTTACGGAAACATCCGGACGTCTTCGAATATTTGTTTAATCAACTTTATTCTTACTTTAAACCAAATAATTGCTTTTAATAAACATCAAATACGATTAAACGAATGTTTTTTTTTAACATATGTATGATAATATTATCCTATAAGTGCAGTGTGAGAAAAATACAGTCATTTTTAGTTTTCAAAAGTTTTTGATTTTTATATATCGAGAGTAGAGATATCACGCCATATCCCTTGAGGGGAAGGCAGAGAGAACAGACTGCCAGAGAACTCTATCCTTACATACACACACACTCACTCGCTTCTTCAACATTCATAATTCTCTTCATACACGCTCGCCGGTTTCGGAGAGTCTTGACTCCACCTTCTTTCAGTACGTGACCAATCTGGTCTAGGTACGTGAGTCTCGGTCTCCCCCGGTATCTACATCCTTCCACTTTCGCATTGTATATCTTCTTAACCAGACGTTCGTTCGGCATTCTTTCCACATGTCCGAACCATCGGAGCATTCCCTTTCGCATTTTTACACCAATACTCTCTTTAATACCTACTCGCTCTCTTACGTCGTCGTTGTGAATGCGGTCGGTCAGCCTAACTCCACAGATTTTCCGTAGAGATCGCATTTCGACCGCATTCATTTTGCTTTCATGCTCTTTTCTGCATACCCAACTCTCGCTTCCATACAGTAATGTTGGGACAAGCACTGCGTTATGTATTGCTACACGTGCCTTCTGACTGAGGTGTGTTTTATAATTTATCTAAAAATATTTAACGTGCTTTTAATGAATAAATTTTAAGATTCTATCCAGATATTTGTACCCATTTAGATCTGAAGTCTTTTGTCGGTTAAGTCGACAACCGCCATAATTAATTTTGAATGTGGCTCCCATTTTCACTTTTATATTTTGATGGGATTAAGGTTATCTGGCTTAGGTCCCGTACTCAACAATAGCACATATACGGTCTGAGGATAATTGAATGATTCGGCTTTCTTAATTAAGCGACTGCTCGACTTCCTAAGCTATTTTGATTTTTAATGTAATATCTTAATTAAAATACATATTCTAATTACATTTTTATTCCCTGAAAACACTGATAAATTCTTTCTTATTTTCTATAAATGAAGTCCAGCTGGATAGATTTATTGTCCATTCCTTCTGCATAATAAATTTCATCGAAATCGTTCCAGTCTTTCCGCAGATTCAAAATATATAGAAATTTATAAATATACAAGAATAACTTATTAAAAGTTATTAGACGACATAAATATGAAAAGATAACACGAAATCTTAACTCGTACAACTTGCTAGATTTTTTAATTCAGAAATTATTAAACTAAATTAAGTTTTTGGCGAAATCTTGTGAGCGCTGCCATATAAAAAATGTAAGACTATGGGCTGAGCAGAAGTAATAGAATAATTGCGACTACTTTATTAGATGTAATAAATAAAGTACATCATCGAAGTCATGGAATTACTTTCATTGGCCCTGTTTGGGCACAAGTATGGAATTTCTTTAGTGAAACTCTGATATTTTTGCTTATTTTGTATATTTGAATTATGAGCACTTGTTACATGTAGCAGTGATGAGAGAAAAGTTAATTATAATTTTTATATTAAAAAGTTGAATCTACCGACATTATAAGTACGCCTTAACAATGTTTAATGCACAACATGATCTAATGTATATGAACGCAATTTAGATAGGCGTTTAAACAGGCTCGATCAATACACACAGATAGGCAATTCAATAAGTTAGTGAAAACTTTTGTTTTGCCTATGGCCATCAATTAACACTTGACATGGAGCTGATACTAAGTTTTATAAGTAAACAATAATGATAGTAATGTTATCTGAGGTTATCGCCACTTACAATGTATACAACTGGTATATAAACCCCTGCACATGCACTAGGTTTATTAAAGCATCTGCATTAATTTCTACAAACATGAAGACTTATATTATTGCAACTGTGTTCGTTTTTGCGGTTGCTTTGAGCACCGCATGTGCGTCAGGATCAGAACCCTTAGTTGAAGATGTTGAACCACTTAACGAAGCTGATAAAAATGAGGAGATAGACATGAACGCCATTTTCAAGTGCTACGGGCATGAAACGGAATTTAACGGCAGTAAGACTTGTCAAGCAGGCTGTCGCGTAGTTTGCGCTCAACCAGGCTGCGGTGGTTTTGACAAGTGTGTACAGATTCCAAATGCCCGTGAATCAAGTTCCTACCTGCACAAGTACAAGTGTTGTTGTAATTCAGCGTGATGACGTTTCTTCTGATATTGTCTTCCTTCCTTTCTTTGAATCGAGCTATGTTATTTGAAATCAATAAAATATTTTATTTACCCTTTATATATGTTATTTTTTCTTATTAAATTAGAAATGTTCATGATCGAGTCTATTTTCTTAGTGAAAAAGACAAAAATTGGTTTCGAGTATATAGAGGAGTTATAGTTTAGGGTATATAGTACATAAAGGAGCTCCTCCTTGATACGTTCCGCTGCTTCCTTCTGTAAAACGACCACCTTGTACAATCATTATTTTCATTCGATTTTGACTACATAACTTTAATGGCAACAGTTTATAAGGTAACCCAATTGATATTTTTAACACAATTGTACAAATATAATACATATTATGCTATGTGGTAGCGGCTACGAATACTACCAACCCTTACTTTGCTCGTGTGCGTCGTAAAAGACGACTAAGAGCCTTATAACGACCTGGGCCAACTTCATCTGATGCCGTTCGGTCAACAATTACATTCCCAAGGAGGGTTAACGTCTGGCAGGCGGCTGGTCATAGAACTATCGCCAATAATTTATACAATATCTACTATGAAAGAAGAGTAGGGTCGACTGTCTCACAATGAACCATGCAGCTACAATGAACCAGCGCCATATTTCCAAAATGCGACGTAGCCTGGTCGTGTTAATTCGTGCAAAAGAGAAGTATAGACGTGTCATTTTCGCTCACTAGTTAGCGTGTAGATCGCGCGTGAGGTGGGTGTGTGCGGAGCATTTTTTTCAAACACTGTCACAAAAGTAAGTTTTAAATACATTTTACTATCTTTTTTAACATTTTTTCTGTAAACTATATCGATTATTTCATTTCTACATTTAATTACATAGTTATTTAGCTTATTTATGCACTGCAAATTTATTTCATAACCACATTATTTTGATATAAAATTTTGAGGTTAGTTATAAAAAGGTGCTATGTCTCATACTGACCCACGTTGAGGTGGTACTCAATGAACCATGGTTCAATGTGTACGCTAAAAATTGTCTTAGCGTACACATTGAACCGTGACTTATTTTAATATTGTTGTTTGATTGTTTATGATATTTTTTTACCTATCTCTTCTTATTATTATTATTTTTACTTTAGTACATTATTAATTAGGTCAATATATCTATCTGTTACAGAATGGCACGGAATAAAGTAAGTCAGAGAAAAAAAGGGGGCACACTGCTTCCAATATGCTAAGAGCTTTAAAACTAAATAGACAAGGAGAGAGAGAGAAGACAAGGTGAAAGCATTAGAAAAGTTGCAAAACTTGTGGTATTTCATATCCTACCTTGCGCCGCTATGTAGCACAATATTTAGACACCCCTGAAGAAGATCTTGCTAACAAGAAGCTTATACCCAATTATGAGAATCATATGGTTTTTAATGAAGATCAAGAAGAAGTTCTCAAAGAATACATAAAAGATTGTGCTTTAAAATTTTATGGATTAAGTACAAAGGATTGCCGCAAAGTTGCTTACCAAATGGCCAAGGTAAACAATATAAATACCCCAGATAGTTGGAACCGCGATAATATTGCAGGGAAAGAATGGTTTCAGTCATTTCAAAAACGCCATTGTGATCTATCTATAAAAAAGTCAGAAGCTTGCAGTTTAGTCCGTGCAACATCTTTTAACCGGGAGGCGGTAAAATCATTTTTTCATAATTTAAAGATAGCAATGGGTCGTCACGAGTCATTTGGTAATGGTTGTCGCTTGTATAATTTAGATGAAACGCCAACAACAACTGTCCAACGTCCTCAGAAAGTTGTAGGGCCTAAAGGGAAGTATAATATCGCAAAGTGTGGCAAAAAAGGAATTTTAGTCACAACTTGTGCCATAGTATGCGCGTCTGGACAAGCTTTGCCGCCCGCCTTCGTGTTCCCGAGAAAAAATTTCAAGCCTGTGATGATGACAGGTGCTCCACCGGGTTCTTTAGGTTTGGCGCACCCTTCTGGGTGGATGACATCTGATTTATTCACTGAAGTGATGAAAAACTTCATAAAGCATACCAATGCAAGCCCAGAGAATCCAGCACTATTAGTTTTAGACAACCATGAATCGCATTTATCGATAGAAGCTTTGGACATTGCAAAATCATCAGGAGTGACTGTTCTCACTTTGCATCCTCACACAACTGCAAAAATGCAGCCACTAGACGTGGGGCTGAATGACCCATTTAAAGCATATTACAATAGTGCGATCGATTCCTGGATGATGAGGCATCCAGGTCAATCTATGACAATTTATAACGTAGCGGAGTGCGTGGGAATAGCGTATGCTAGGGCAATGACACCGGTAAACATCTGCAGCTTTTAAAAAGTGCGGCATATTTCCCTACGATCCAGATATATTTTCTGACATTGATTATTTGCCGTCAGACGTGACAGACAGACCACAGCCCGAGCCTCAAGATCCAATAATAACTATAGCTCCACTTCAGGATGATGTTAAGTCTGACGAAACATTTTTTGAAGACAATCCAATGAGTCCCTCAATATTAGATGTGGAAAACATGACGGTGAGCCAATTTTTAGATGAAGCTACAATCACTAATCCGGAGGTATCGGTATTAGATACAGAAAATGTAACTGAGCGTTTCCCTTCAACTAAATCTGCAGTCCCCACTGTTCAAAGCTCACCAGTGGTAAGACTAAAACAGAATTTCTCTTTGATTTCACCCAAGCAATTTATGCCACCACTCAAAGCTGGTCCACGGATTGGGAATAGACAACCTAGGAAGAAAGGAAAGAGCAGAATTGTGACAGACACACCAGAAAAGCAACAAATTGTGGAAGATAAAAATAAGAGATTGGAAAATAAAGCGAAAGTGACAACAATTAAAAGAGCTGTGCTTCAAGATAAAAAACAAAAAAATAATGTCCCCAAAAAAGCTAAAAAAATTAAGAAAGGTAAAAAGATTGATAGATATGAAACTGAAGATGAGACTGAAGAAGAACCTGAAATTATGTCAGAGCTTAGTGAGATAAATGAGTCAGACGATAATGAAGAAATACCAATAATAAGAGGAAATTTTGAAAAGTTGCCCCGAAGACCAGTAGTCGATGATTATATTCTAGTAGTTTTTAATGCCAAAAATATTAAAGTTTTCTATGTGGGCAAGGTTATTGAAGTGGAATACAGGGATAACTATGGAGTATCATTTATGCGCTTGCTAAATAAAGAAAATATGAAGTTCCGGATTTTACAACCTGATTTGGCTAGTGTAAATTTAAAAGACATTAAAATGATTCTACCACCGCCAATGATTAATGGAACAGTGACTAGAAACTCAACTTTTAGTTTCCCAATACACGTTGCACCTGTTATAAATTTGCGATAAGTGATTCATAGCCATAGGCATTTGATTCAGAAATTGAAGCCAATAGGTATTTTTAAGAAGACAAAATCTTTTTTTTTTTTTTTTTTTTTTTTTTTTGGTGGACTATGGATTAGTCTCGCCCCGCCAAATCGGTCCGGGGTGACGGAGAAGGCGGCGCGTGACCCCATAGACCCACCGTAAAAACACCTCTCTCTTCGCCGTGCGAGCGGGTCACCGGGACCCGATTTTTAACTTCGGTGGCCCGCTCGGCGGTTCACCCTCGCGGGTTCCTCTCGTCGACGCCCCGACAGATTTCGCCGTCGGGGCGTCGCCCTCACGCGGTGGCCTCACGTTGGGTGACCGGACAATTCCCCGGTCCGATCACCCGAAGCCTCGGTTAGGGCGGCATCAGGCGCAGGTATTCGCGCCTGCGCCGCCCCGGCCGCTGGCGGCGACCCGGGGCGCGGGAATCCTCCCTTGCCCGTTCCGCCGCTTCCTTCTGCGAGATGACAGCCTCGCAGAAGGCGGCGACCGCGTCCCAGTTCCTGATGCTGTCGACCATCGCCCTCGCGACGGCCGGCAGCGTCAGGTCGGCACCGATGACAGCGACGAGGTCACGGCGCTGCCGCTCCCATCCCGGACACACCTCCAGCGTGTGTTGCGCCGTGTCCTCGTCACTCCTGCAGTGGTGGCAGGCCGGAGTCCACTCCCTATACACGACCCTGTGCAGGTACAACCCGAAACACCCGTGCCCCGTCAATACCTGCACCAGCCGAAAGGTGAGGACCCCGTGCCGCCGCTCCATCCACTCTATCAATACGGGCCGGAGGGCCTCAACGGTCTCCACACCGTGCCTAGGCCTCTCCAGCCGCGTAGCCCAACGGGCGATGACGTCTCGGCGGGCATCCACGCGCCAGGTGGCTATCTCGCTCAACGATGGGGAGCCACCCTCCTCGCGCGCTGTGATAACCCGCCGGTAAAGGTCGGAGAGCATCTCCGCCTCTAGGTCCCACGGGGGTGTCCCGGCCAACAGGCACGCCGCCTCTGTCGACACCGTGCGGTACCCGCGAATGGCTCTGACCGCCATGGCTCTCTGTGGCCTCCACAGAACCGCCCTGAGCTGGGCGTTCAGAGCCCTCGCCCACACGGGTGCGCCGTACATGGCCATCGAGCGGATGACCCCCGCATACAGCCGTCGGGCCTCAAAACTGGGTCCGCCCACGTTCGGCATGAGTCGAGAAAGGGCGGACGCCGCGCCGACAAGCCGGGGAGCAATCTGTCGGAAATGCTCCCGGAACCACCATCGCCCGTCGAGCACCAGACCCAAGTACCTCATATGGGCCTGGATGCTGATGTGGATGGAGTTTACCACTATCGAGGCGCCGATGGGTAGCCTCACACGGGGCCCGTGGAAAAGTAGGACCTCCGTCTTGTTTAGGGCCACCCTGAGCCCCAGCGCCTCGATCCGCCTGACCATCTCCTCGGTGCCGAGAGTGGCCAGGCTCGCCGCCTCTTCGAGTGTCCTGCCCCGGGCTGTGACGAGCGTGTCGTCAGCGTAGCACACCAAGCTCAGCCCGGGGGGGAGACTCCCTCTCAACGCCCAGTCGTACCCGATGTCCCACAGGGTTGGCCCCAGAACCGACCCCTGTGGAACGCCGCACGACATGGGCGTCCGCACAATGTCCCCTGCGGGACCCGCGCAGAGGATACTGCGGCCCTCCAAATAGTCTGCCACCAGCCGCCTGAGGTACAGGGGCACTCCATGGAACCGGAGCGCCTCCCTGATGCAGCCGAATGGCAGACTATTGAATGCGTTGGCGATGTCCAACGACACCGCCAACAGCACTCCCTTCCCGGCGACGGCCTCCGCGGCCGCCTGCCTCAGGCGTAGTAGGGCCCCGATGGTCGAACGCCCCCTCCGAAACCCATACTGAGCGTCCGACAGATCGGGCCCCACCTCCTCCAGATGTCGGACGATGCGGGCAGCGAGCACACGCTCCAGCAGCTTACCCACATCGTCGAGGAGCACGATGGGCCTGTAGGCCGACGGCAAATCCGGGGACCGTCCCGGCTTTGGCAGGAGAACCAACCTCCCCTCCTTCCAGCACTCAGGGAACCGTCCAGACGTCAGACAGGCGTTGAACAGCTGCCTGAGGCGAGGCTCGAAGTGCTCGAGGAGCGATGTCAGCACCCGGACTGGAATTCCGTCCGGGCCGGGGGCCGTGGTGGCGGAACGGATCTTCGCCACGGCCGCCCCCACTTCCGACTCCGTCACGGGCGGAACACTCTCGTCGTCGTCGGCCTCCCGGTCCTGATCTGGCGGAGCCATGACCGGGGGCGTGTGTTCCGACTGCCGTGGAAACAGCTCCTCGACCACCCTACGAAGGAAGTCGGGCTGGAGGGTCTCGGTGAGGGGGGGGGGGCCGCGCGCGAAGCTTGTTCAGCGCCGCGCGATATGGGCGACCCCAGGGGTCACGGTCGAGACCGTCCAGCATCTCCTGCCAACTCGCGCCCTTGGCGGCACGGATGGCCAGCCGAAAGGCAGTCCGCGCACTGCGGTACGCCTCGTACAGCTGGCCCTCCCGCTCGACGTCGCGGTGACGCCGCCGGCTGCGGGTGTAGGACCTTCGGGCACTGATACACGCCGCACGAAGGTCCGCCAGTCTTGGGGACCACCAGTAGACCCCCTGCCTCGGAGGTGGACGCCGCCGCACTCTGGGCATTGCCGCATCGCAGATCTGCGTTAACGCACTGCGAATGCGGACAGCCTCAGCGTCCACTCCGTCCGCTGGGGGTGGTGAGGACAGCCACGTGCTGACAATGGCCGCCTCCGCCAGTAGATCCCTATCAAAACGACCCACAGCCCACCGCGGAAACGCGGGAGCTCCGTCCGCCCTGTGACCCCTACCGGGTTCCCGGGGGGAGACCTCCATCCGGATGTACCGGTGGTCCGACAGGGTCTCCGCCTCCTCCAGGACACTCCAGTTCCTCACCCGTGGCGCGACGGCGGGGCTAGCGAACGACAAGTCCACTATCGACCCGCCCTGCCGCCGCACGCACGTGTTCACCGAGCCTCTGTTCAGAACACAGAGGCCCAGTGAAGCCGCCCACTCGTTGACCGCCCGCCCGCGGTCGTCCGTCGTAGGGGACCCCCACGCCGTGGATTTGGCGTTAAAGTCCCCCAAAACCAGGACGAGGCCCGGTGCCAGTCGCCGTATCGAGGCCTCCAAGGTGGTGAGTGAGGCCCCGAAATCGTCCATCCTCCTAGTGGGGGAGAGGTATACGCTGTAGAGCGTGACCCCTCCCCACTCCGCCGCGACAAATTCCTCGCCCCTATCCAAAAGGGACAAGGACGGGAAGTGCCGCTGCGTTGAGACGACGATTGCCGCGGTACCGTTTCGACTGACCACCCAATTGGGGCGATCAGGCACGGCGTACGGTTCCGCGACTACGGCTGCACCAATCGACCACTCCGCCATGGATTGCAGGAGGAGATCCTGCGCTCCGGCGGAGTGGTTGGTGTTGGCCTGCAGGAGGAGGTGCATGGATGGTGTACCCATTATCGGGTTGTATCCATGACCTCCTCGCCAGCGGGCGATCGGACCGCGCTAGGAGCGGGAGCGGCCGTGGTCGTAGGGCCGCCCCGCGCCTTTGGGGCCGAAGTTGGAGGCTTGCACGCCCCAGAGCCCATGCGGTGCTTGGCGGGCTTATTGCCCGCCGCACACGCGGGGCAGTGGGGCGGGGCGGCGCAAGATGCCGCCACGTGCCCGGTCTGACCGCAGCGGAAACACAATCCGCCGCAGTCGAAGCAATTAGTGCACGTCGGTCGAGTGTGTCCGACCGCCATGCACTTGTAGCACCTCGCAGGCCGGTGCTCAAGCACGGTTACCCGCGCCGAGCTCCAGCCCACGAGGAGCCTGCCTGAGCCGGCCAGTTGCCTGACCGACTCCACCGGGCACTGCGCCCAGGCAGCACCTACGCCACCCGGACCGGGACGAATGGCACCGACCCGGACGGTGTCTATGGGACACCCGGTTTTCGAGGCAATAGCCTCCCGGATGTCTTCCACCGTCACTGAATCGTCCAAACCCGAAATGCGCATTTCGGCGCACTTGACGGGCCTGGCGATCTTGATGCCACCCTCCTCGGCGAACAAACCTCTCAACTTCTCGGCCACGCTGTCGGCCGTCTTGGCGCCCTCGGCCCCTGGGAACTCGAGAATTCGAGCCCCCGTACGGGCCTTGCGGGTCCTGGCTTCGACGCCTCCAATATCGGAGACGTCTAGCTCCCGCCGGGCCTTCCTCAAGACGGCCTCGTAGCTGAGGCCCTTCTCGGCCGCCTCGGGCAGCACAGTGATCACCACTGCGGCCGTCTTCGGCGACTTGAGCCCCTTGCGCGGTCTCTTCTTCTTTCCGGCTCCTGCCTGTGGAGCGGGGACCTCAGCGGCGCGCTTGGCCTCCGCTCTCCTCCTTTGGCCGCGACTCCTTCTGTCGCGTTCGGCCACCTGCCAACCCTGTTCGGGTACGGCAGTCGTGCCGGACGCGGAAGGCCTCGTCGCGGCCTCGCTGGTCGTCGCCGGCGGTGTTGTTGCGGGCGACTTCAGCGGTCCGGCAGGAGCCGGAGCCGTCTTCCTCCTCAGGGCGGGTCCCTTCGGAGCTGGGCCGGGGCCTTTGGGCTTAGGCCCGGCCGCGGCCGCGGCGTAGCTCCCCACGCGGCCACCCTGACAAGGCAGCGGGGCGGGGGCTGGTGCCACATGCGGCCGCTTGTCCGCGGCGAGAGGTGGTCGGACGCGTGGTTCTGGAGGCAACCTCGCCTCCAGAACGGCGAAGCGCGCATCGACGAGCTTGCCCACTGCGCCGATGATATTGGCGAGGGCCTCGTCCGATATGCCTCCCACCTCAAACGGGGTCGGCTGAGCCTCCTCAGGGGCCCGTTCTAAGGCGCCTGGCGGCTTTGGCGCCGCAGGGGCACTAGACGGCGGCAAGCGGTCCGCGGGGAGAGGCGTCAACCTCACCACCGGGACAGGGAGCTTCGCCGCGGCGACTGCGCCAGCGTCAGCCGGCGGCGCGCGCCTCGCGGCGGCAGGCGTCTTCCTCGCCGCGGGGACGGGTGTGACGGTGACGCCATCACCGAACGTCGTCGGCGCCGCAGCGCGAGGCGGCTCTGGCGCCGCAGCGGCCGCTGAGTAGCCGGTCTTGGCTGGTGGCGCGGCTGGCGCAGGCGACACGAACAGCGCCACCTGCGCCTTGAGGTCGGCCACGTCGATCAGCAACTGGCGGTTTGCCCGACGCATCTCCGCCAGCATGTCGCCCAGGTTCCTGTTTCGGGTCCGCAGGCCTGACATCTCGCCTCTAAGGCGGACATTTTCGGCCTGCAGATCCGTGGCGTGACCGGCGCGGACAGCGACCGCCGCCGCCCTTTCTACAGCCAAGGTCCCTCGCCCTCTTCGGGAGGCCTGGATTTTTGGTGGAGGCATGTTGGCCACGCTCCCCTCGGTTTCGGCGCTCGAGCTGCCTCCCTTACTCAGGGGGCGCTTTCGCACCTGCGAGGGGAGGGCCTCCTCCTTCTTAGTCGCGGTCGCCGGCGGCGTCTTTGCTGCTAGACGCGCCGACGACCTAGTGGGGCCTTCACCAGCCGACCCACTGTCTTTTCTGGACGGCCCTGCGGGAATATCACCGCCCTCGTCCATTCTGACGGTAGATCCGCCGCCCTCGTCTTCGGACGGCTCTGCGACATCGCTGTCGCCCTCGTCCGTCGACGGCTCTGCTACGAGTCTACCGTCCTTCTTCTCTTCAGCGGCGGCAGCCTCCCTGCGCGCTCGCCGCTCCTCCAGCCGCCTCTTGTGGCTCAGGCCGTTGCCCCGAGTCTTTCTGGGCGACCTCCTCTTCTTCTTCTGGGCCTCCACGATTTGTGCCGGGCCCTCGGCGGACGCCTCAAGTCCTGAGGACGAGGCGTCGTTGTCAGTTTTTCTTTGGCTTGACAAGGCCGTGGTGTGAGAATCACAGGGATTCCCGTCGGTAAATGTATTTAATTTTAAGGTATCCATATGATTCCCACGAGTAGGGGAGATACACAACGTCGACCCGGGCAGAGATCCCTTTACCCGGGCAAGCCTACATTTACCAACCAGGGGGTCAGCCGGTACCCTGGCTGGAGCGTGCTAACGACAGAACAACCCATCTGCCATGCATCTTCTCGCCGCACGCCAGAACTTAAGATTCTGGGTGATTTCCGAGTCCGAATGTTACTTCGAACTCTTTATAGAGGTTGTCTTCCTCGCGGTCCGGGCGGTTAAGCCAAGACCCTCGCTCCTGATACTACGCCTCAAGACAACGTGTCTTGAAGCAAGATACCAGGTTTACGATGTGTGGGCGGTGGCATGTGCCTGCCCAGCCCTCAAATGAATGAGTGACTGAGCCCGTCCCAATATTTCGCGTCCTATACCCTCTACTACGACTGTAGTAGAGCAAGGAGCGAAATCGCGCAGATATTCGCTACGGACGACAGTACAACAGAAGAACTGGGGACCGCCGCCCGCACCCAGGGTACACCGCGTGGAGGTTTCTGGGATAGTACCCCAAGAAGACAAAACCTGCTCATATCGTCAATAATAATAAGTTTTTTTTGTTGATTATTTTTGTTTATTTTTGGTTGATTATTTTGATTAGTTTAAAAAACTAAAATTTTGTTTTGATACTTAGTTTACCGTTATGACTTGATTATTTTTTGTAACATTTTGTTGTTAGCTTATTAAAATTAGGATCATAATGCCACTTCATATTATTAACACCGCTTACGATTTAGGCAGAGCAGTGAGTTTATTTTTAAGAAATATTTGTCTTAGGATCGACAAAGATTTGTAAAAAAAAATCATAGAAGACTGATTGTAAAGATTGCTCCGTAAAAAATAAAGACTGATTACATAAGAAACTGACGGTTTATTTTTCTCTCAATTAATCGGTAAATACCATAATTATCATTTCCAAATTAGGTGGTTCAATGTGGAAAATAGCCCGGTTCAATGTGCACACCCTAGTGTACACATTGATCCAAATATTTATTTTTATATTTATGTTTTTATTTTTAAAAGTATAAGGAACCTTGAAAATTTGTTAATGCACTTTTAAAGCTAGATAAATTCCCTAACTATATACAAAATTTGAATCGATTCGGAGCTTAAACAAGAGCGTTATGCGCCTTCAAATTTTACATGGCTCATTGTAGGACGACTTACCCTACATATTATATCGACCCCAAGTAATTGGGATAAGAGTAGGAGAATGATGATGTACTAATATAATACATGTGTACTTGTCCGTAAAATATTTAAAAAAATACTTACACCATAATATCATTTACAGTAAAATCACATTGTCGAACACTTTATATAAGGCGTGGGGGGCGATACAGTTTTATCCCCAAGAACAAACTAAGGTACGGTTTATAGCAATCGATATATCTACTACTGGGATACAACATAAAAAGAAACGCGCCTACAGACTACCTTCACAGGTGGTGGGGGAAAAGGTCAATAATAATTAAGTAGTAACATAGATAATTAAGTAATAAAATAGAAAACTATATATAAAAATAAAAATAATAAAATACAGCTGTTATGTGACGGCCGGCAGATGTTAAACATCAAAATTAATATTAATATAAATAAAAAATATAATAAATAATATGTTTCTCCTTTTTAATCACGAGATCTTCCATAGGGAAGATGCCCGGTCCTTTGGACGGCTTACATGGGGATATGGATCCAACACGCAGAGGCCTTTGGAGAAATTTAATCTAAATATTGGGATAGCACATCTACCGATGACATTCCACGTCTGCACATAACATACGTGGACTGCCAGCGGCAAGTGTAAAACTATTGTGTGATGATGGTATCTAATATATGAATATGGTAGTGGGTGCTTAGTGGACTGGTTCATCTTACATCTATGAAATTTAAAACTGTCGTCTGCCTTTAAATCTATATTAAGAGATGAACGGTGGCAGATGGTGACTCGCTAACTCACTGAATGGGCCCCTAAGTAGCCGCCACAGGCACACAAGTCATACGAGCAACAGGAAGCAACATTGGTGTAAGTGGTTAGGGGTGTCGAGCGGTGCGGCGCCGGTTTCACCATTGAGTCTGCGATAAACAGAGCCATAGTTTCCCCGTAATTATGCCCTTGAAAATGACACTTCCACCCCCGAGCTTATAGCTCTGGCGACCCCTCTCTGACCAGCTGTTTAAGGCAAACCAGAGCTGAGAGTCCTTCGAGCACTCTTCGGTTTCCACTCTAGTCAGCCAATGAAGGCCAACTGGAGATGAGTCCCTGATCGACTCTTTGGAGTATTCAGGACCGCAGTGTCGCCACTCACATTCATATTATTATTATATGTCGATGACATTATTTTATTTACGAATAATATTCACTCGATAAACTATGTGAAAGAAGAACTTAACAAACAATTTAAAATAAAGGACCTGCGAGATATAAACTATTATATTGGTATACATGTACAGAGAGACAGGAAGAAGGGAAGAATCTATTTAGATCAGAAAAAGTACAGACAAGTAGTGTTACATAAGTATGACATGTCTGATTGTAAAAGTGTTAAAACGCCGATAGATCTTAATGTTAAATTGAAAAAAGATCTGAAGAGTCATGTATCTCAGATAAAGTCCCTTATTAAGAGGTTATTAGTTGTTTATTGTACATATCTCAAATTACCATGCCAGATATAAGTTTTGTTATAAATATATTGAGTAAATACAATAATAAACTTGAAATGACGCATTGGATAGCTGTGAAGCGAGTTCTTCGCTATTTGAAAGATTGTGATGACCATCCGAGAACTAAACATATTGACGCAAGGCATCACTTTGAGCGAAATAAAATTGTTGGAGAGGCCATTGTTGTGAAATATAATATATACAAACTGATATGATGGTTGCTGATGCACTTATCAAAGCTAGGCCATATTCAATTTTGCTTATTGTGCTTCTAAGATGGGTTTGATTTGTGTATAAGGGAGGATGTTGAAATAATAAACGTCAAATCTTCTTAGAAACACTTTTATTACCTCCTTTTAGAGATCTATGGTTTTATATAGCTAATTTGTTTATTCTTAAATAACGTTGTGTTTCATATTTTCATTCGTTTATTGTAATAAACGTTGTTTAAAACTATACTATACGTATAATCATTATTTCCTACAGTATCTAATATATGAATATGGGAGTGATTGCTTAGTGGACGGGTTCATTTTACATCTACGAAACTTTAAACTGTCGTCTGCCTTTAAACCCATATTAAGAGATGAACGGTGGCAGACGATGACTCGCCAACTCACTGAATGGGCCCCTAAACAGTCGCCACAGGCACACAAGCCATACAGGCAACAGGGGCAACATTGGTGTAAGTGGCTAGGGGTGTCGAGCGGTGTGGCGCATGTTTCACCATTGAGTCTGCGATAAACAGAGCCATGGTTTCTCCGTAATTATGCACTTGAACTTTTCCGTGTGGTGAAGGAGTCAGAATACTATTCATCACCCCATATCTTACCCGTGGGTGATCGTACGAGACGACTAAGGGATATAAAACGCATAGATATGCGAGAGAAGGAAACCTCGAAACAAAACGCTATACCAATACGTCTGACCAGCGCGGTATAGTCGGAGGAGGCCCGTGCCCAACAGTGGGACATTTATGGGCTGTGATGATGATGATGATCATGCTCTTGAAAATGACACTTCCACCCCCGAGCATATAGCTCTGGCGACCCCACTATGACCAGCTGTTTAAGGCAAGCCAGAGCTGAGAGTCCTTCGGGCACTCTACGGAATACAGTCTAGCCAGCCAATGAAGGCCAGCAGGAGACGCGTCCCTGATCGACTCTGTGGAGTATTCAGGACCGCAGTATCACCACTCACATTCAGCTCGCCACAAGCTGCCCTTTTCGGTGGCCCGCTCGGCGGTATGCCCTCTCGGGCTCCTCTCCTGTCGACGCCCCGACAGCTTTCGCCGTCAAGGCGTCGTCCTCACGCGGTGGCCTCACGTCGGGTGACCGGACAATTCCCCGGTCCGATCACCCGAAGCCTCAGTTAGGGCGGCATCAGGCGCAGGTATTCGCGCCTGCGCCGCCCCGGCCGCTGACGGCGGCCCGGGTCACGGGAATCCTCCCGGACTCGTTCCGCCGTCTCCTTCTGCGAGATGACAGCCTCGCAGAAGGCGGCGACCGCGTCCCAGTTCCTGACGCTGTCGACCATCGCCCTCGCGACAGCCGGCAGCGTCAGGTCGGCACCGATAACAGCGACGAGGTCACGGCGCTGCCCATCCTAACTCGGACACACCTCAAGTGTGTGTCTCGCCGTGTCCTCGTCACTGCTGCAATGGTGGCAGGCCGGAGTCCACTCCCTATACTCCCTATACTATCCGGCCGTGGTCGAAAGGCCGCTCCGCCCCTTTGGAGCCGAAGCTGGAGGTCTACACGCCCCAGAGCCCATGCGGTGCTTGGCAGGCTTATTGCCCGCCGCACACGCGGGGCAGTGGGGTGGGGCGGCGCAAGATGCCGCCATGTGCCCAGTCTGACTGCAGCGGAAACAGAGTCCGTCGCAGTCAAAGCAATTAGTGCATGTTGGCCGGGTATGCCCGACCGCCATGCACTTGAAACACCTCGCAGGCCGGTGCTCCAGCACGGTGACTCGCGCTGAGCTCCAGCCCACGAGGAGCCTGCCTGAGCCGGCCAGTTGCCTGACCGACTCCACTGGGCACTGCACCCAGGCGGCACCTACGCCGCCCGGACCGGGCCGGATGGCGCCAACTCGGACGGTGTCCAGGGGACAATGGCCTCCCGGATGTCTTCCACCGTCACGGAGTCGTCCAGACCCGCGATGCGCATTTCGGCGCACTTTACGGGTCTGGCGATTTTGACGCCACCCTCCTCGGCGAACAGACCTCGCAGCTTCGACGCCACGCTATCGGCCGTCCTGGTACCCTCGGCCCCAGGGAACTCTAAAATCCGAGCCCCTGTCCGGGCCTTGCGGGTCCTGGCTTCGACGCCTCCTATGTCGGAGACGTCGAGCTCCCGCCGGGCTTTCCTCAGAACGGCCTCATAGCTGAGGCCCCTTTCTGCCGCCTCAGGCAGCACAGTGATCACCACTGCGGCTGTCTTCGGCGGCCGGAGCCCCTTGCGCGGCCTCTTCCTCTTCCTCCCGCCTCCTTCGGCTCCTGCCTGGGGAGCGGCGACCTCAGCGGCGCGCTTGGCCGCCGCTCTCCTTCTCTGGCCGCGACTCTTCCTACCGCGCTCAGCCACCTGCCAACCCTGTTCGGGCGCAGCGGGCGTGCCAGGCGCGGGAGGCGCGGTTGCGGGCGCTCTAGTCGTCGCTGGCGGTGTCGGTGCTGGCGACGACTGCGGTCCGGCAGGAGCCGGTGCTGTCTTCCTCTTCGGAGCAGGCCCCTTCTTCTTCGGCCCAGCCGCGGCTGCGGCGTAGCTCCCCCCCACGCGGCCACCCTGACAGGGTAGCGAGGCGGGGGCTGGTGCCGCATATGGCCGCATGTCCGCAGCAAGAGGCGGCCGAACACGTGGTTCTGGAGGCAGCCTTGCCTCCAGAACGGCCAAGCGCGCATCTACCAGATTGCTGACGGTGTCAATAATGGCGCGCAAAGCCTCGTCCGGCACGCCCTCCACCGCGGGCAGCGGGGTTGGTGTCGCCGGCTGGACCTCTACCAGGGCCCGCTCCGCGACGTTTGACGGATTCCTTGCCGCGGCGGCCCGGCTAGCGATGGCTGGCGGCGCACGCCCTGCAGTCGCCGGCGTCTTCTTCTTGGGGGCGGCGACCTCGACTCCATCGCGGCTAGTGCTGGATGGCGGCGCGGTTGGCGCAGGCTGCATGAGCCGCGCCATTTGGGCCTTCAGGTCAGTCACGTCCTTGGTTAGGAGGCGGTTGGCCCTCCGTACCGCGGCCAGCTCCGACTCCAGCCGGCGGTTCTGGGCCCGCAGGCCTCCATATTCGTGGCTGGGGCGCTCGCGCGGGCACCAACGGCCGCCACTTCGGTGGGAGGGATACCGGACAACACCCCCAGCACCCTCGCGGCAGCCGCCTCATTATCGGCCCGCCTGCCAGCCTCCACCCCTCCACGCACTCCGCCGGCCGGGGAGTGGGTCGTCCTTCCCGACGCCGCGGCCCCTCGCCCTCTGCGAGAGGCCGGAACTTTGGGAGGAGGCATGATGACCACGCTCCCCTCTGAATCTGCGCCTGAGCTGCCCTCCTTATTTAGGGGGCGCTTCCGCACCTTCGAGGGGAGGGCCTCCTCCCTTACCGTCAGGGCCGTGGTCAAGGCCGCCGCCGCAGGGCGCGGTGACGATCTGGCGGCGGCGGCTTCCTCAGCCGATCCGCTGAACTCCTTGGACGGCTCTGCGGAATTACCGCCCTCGTCCATCACATCGGCAGATCCACTGCCCTCGTCTCTGGACGGTTCTGCGACAGAATTGTCGCCCTCGTCCGTTGACGGCTCTGCAGTGGATCTGCCACCGTCCTTATCCCGCTCGCGCGCATAACGCTCGCGGTTTTCAGCATTCCGCTTCTTCTCGCGAGCGTTCGCTTTCGCGGCTTTCCCCCATGTGAACCGCGCCTGTCGACGTTTCTTCGTCTTCAAGAGGGGGGGGGGGGGCCTCCTTGGTCGGTGCCGGGCCCTCGGCAGACGCCTCTAGTCCTAAGGACGAGGCATCGTTTTGGTCAGTTTTGCATTGGCTTGACGAGGCCGTGATGTGGGAATCCGCTGGATTCCCGTCTGGTAAAATATTATTAGGCAAATCCATTTGATTCCCACGAGTATGGGAGAACTAACGGTCGACCCGGGCAGAGATCCCTGTACCCGGGCAAGCCTACATTTACCAACCAGGGGGTCGGCCGGTACCCTGGCTGGAGCGTGCTAACGACAGAACAACCCATCTGCCATGCATCTTCTCGCCGCACGCCAGAACTTAAGATTCTGGGTGATTTCCGAATTCGAATGTTGATTCGAACTCTTTATAGAGGTTTTCTTCCTCGCGATCCGGGCGGTTAAGCCAAGACCCTCGTTCCTGATACTACGCCTCACGACAACTTGTCTTGAAGCAAGATATCAGGTTTACGATATATCGGCGGTGGCATAAGCCTGCCCAGCCCTCAAATGAATGAGTGACCGGGCCCGTCCGAAATTTCGCCTCCTGAACCCTCTATAACTAGAGGGTCAGGAGCGAATTGGGGCTCAACCCATCGCTGGGGAACCCCCCCTCGCGCCAGAGATTCGCTACGGGCGACAATTCGACAGAAGGATCTGGGGGACTGTCGCCCGCACCCAGGGTACACCACGCGGAGGTTTCTGGCACGTACCCCCACTAAAAGCACCCTAGAGCTTATACAGGCCCCTTCCAGAGGGGTGACAAGACTTTTCTAAGCCTTAGATGGTTTCTTATGTAGACATAGTCGCCGATCTTGTATTTAGATGGTGTTCTTGTTCTAGAATCATAATAGTTTTTGGAAGTCTGTTTAGATTCTATAATTTTGTCCAGTGCTTTTTGTCTAGTGTATCTGAGTTTGGGTTGTAGCATCCTAATGTAATGGGAGTAGGTTGTGGTCGATTCTCTTTCATAGAGAGAGCTAGGTATGAGTGGTTTATGGCCGAAGACTAATTCATAAGGTGTGAATTTTGTTGTAGTGTGTGGTGTAGTGTTATATGTGAGTATGGCAGTTTAGACGTATTTTGGCCAGTTATCCTGGTTTTCATTAGTGAATGATTTTAGGTATTCCTTGAGTGTGGAATGACTCTCTATTGCTCCCTGCGTCTGCAGGTGATAGGTTGATGACCAAAGTTGTTTAATTTTTAGGAATTGACCAGTGCTTTTGAATAAATCCGAAATGAAGTTAGTTCCTTGGTCAGTGAGGATTGATTTGGGGATGCCGAATAGAGATATGAAATGTATCAGGCAGTCACTCGTTTCTTCAGCTGTTGTGCTTCGTATTGGATAGGCTTTTTTTTTTTTGTTTTTTTTTGGCGGCGGGCTACGGAACGGTCACGCCCCGCTAATCCGTCCGGGGCGACGGGAGAAGTGGCGCACGATTCCGTAGACCCGCCCTACAATATACCTCTCTACGCATTGCGGGTGGGCCACTGGTACGCGTTCTTTTCTTCAGTGGCCCATCCGGTCTACCCTCACGAGTGGATACTCGTGAGGGTAGACCGGATGGCAGGGCGTCCACCCGAGAGGATCTCGGGTCGACGCAATCTCGACTAATATTATGTCTCGATGTCAGGGCGTCGTCTTCCCGCGGTGGCCTCTCTCCAAGGGTGACCAGACTACTCCCCGGTCCGGTCACCCGCTGCCTCGGCTAGGACGGCATAAGACGGAGGTATTCTCTATTTCTCGTCTTCGCCGCCCCAGTCGCCGGCGGCGGCGCGAATCCTCGAAGAGGAGATCCTCCCGGATTCGCCCCGCCGCTTCCTTCTGCAAGATGACGCTCTCGCAGAAGGCGGCGACCGCGTCCCAATTCCTCTCACTGTCGACCATCGCTTTCACGACGGCCGGCAGCGAGAGGTCGCAAGTCCAAAGCGGTCGCCGCGTCGGTGGTGAGGGCGTCGGAAAGACCCCTCCCTGCTGACGAGGCGACCGGGGACATGGCGGGCAGCGGCCCTCCCCAGCCCAAGATGGAGGCCCTGCAGACCGAAAACGCCGATGGTGGTTCCGGGAGCATTTTCGCCGAATTGCTCCCCGGCTGGTCGGCGCGGCGTCCGCCCTTTCTCGGCTCATGCCGAATGTGGGCGGACCCAGTTTCGAGGGCCGACGGCTGTATGCGGGGGTGATCCGCTCAATGGCCATGTACGGCGCACCCGTGTGGGCGAGGGCTCTGAACGCCCAGCTCAGGGCGGTGCTGTGGAGGCCCCAGCGAGCCATGGCGGTCAGAGCCATTCGCGGGTACCGCACGGTGTCGACAGAGGCGGCGTGCCTATTGGCCGGGACACCCCCGTGGGACCTAGAGGCGGAGATGCTCTCCGACCTCTACCGGCGGGTTACCTCAGTGCGCGACGAAGGTGGCTCCCCATCGTTGAGCGAGATAGCCACCTGGCGCGAGGACGCCCGCCGAGACGTCATCGCCCGTTGGGTTACGCGGCTGGAGAGGCCAAGACACGGTGTCGTTACCGTCGAGGCCTTCCGGCCCGTACTGATGGAATGGATGGAGCGGCGGCACGGAGTCCTCTCCTTTCGGCTGGTGCAGGTATTGTCGGGGCACGGGTGTTTCGGTTTGTACCTGCACACGGTCGCGTATAGGGAGTGGACTCCGGCCTGCCACCATTGCAGCAGTGACGAGGACACGGCGAGACGCACACTGGAGGTGTGTCCGAGTTGGGACGGGCAGCGCCGTGACCTCGTCGCTGTTATCGGTGCCGACCTGACGCTGCCGGCTGTCGCGAGGGCGATGGTCGACAGCGTCAGGAACTGGGACGCGGTCGCCGCCTTCTGCGAGGCTGTCATCTCGCAGAAGGAGACGGCGGAACGAGTCCGGGAGGATTCCCGTGACCCGGGCCGCCGTCAGCGGCCGGGGTGGCGCAGGCGCGAATACCTGCGCCTGATGCCGCCCTAACCGAGGCTTCGGGTGATCGGACCGGGGAATTGTCCGGTCACCCGACGTGATGCCACCGCGTGAGGACGACGCCTTGACGGCGAAAGCTGTCGGGGTGTCGACAGGAGAGGAGCCCGAGAGGGCATACCGCCGAGCGGGCCACCGAAGACAAAAATCGGGTACCGGTGGCCCGCTCGCACGGCGAAGAAGAGGTGCTTGCAGGGTGGGTCAATGGGGTTGCGCGCCGTCTCTTCCGTCACCCCGGACCGACTTGGCGGGGTGCGACGTCCATGGCCCACCGCAAAAAAAAAAAAAAAAAAAAAAAAAAAAAAAAAAAAAAAGGCCGAAAACGCCCGCCTTAGTGGCGAGGTGTCAGCCCTGCGGGGTCAGAATCTCCAGCTCGGGAAGGAGCTGGCGGCGGTGCAGCGGGCGCACCGTGAGTTGGCCAGACAAATGGCCGACTTGCGGGCCCAATATGCGCCGCCGGCTAGCGCCGGCCCGGGTGCCGTCGCCAAGGGAGGGAAGAGGGGCCTCGCGTTGCGGAGCGTGCCCCCAAGACGGTTCGGCTCGTAGAGCCGATCCCGCTGCCCGC
Organism: Lymantria monacha; assembly: GCA_905163515.2. NCBI lineage: Eukaryota > Metazoa > Arthropoda > Insecta > Lepidoptera > Erebidae > Lymantria > Lymantria monacha. The sequence continues at coordinate 26,537,237 of LR991099.1, forward strand.
GGTGGAGGGTGTGCCGGATGAAACCGTGCGCGCCATAATTGAGTCGGTCGGGAAACTGGTCGACGCGCGCATGGCGGCTCTGGAGGCAAGGCTGCCTCCGGAGCCTCGACTCCGGCCACCACTCGCCGCGGACAAGCGGCCGTACGTGGCGACAGCCCCCGCCCCGCTACCCTGCCAGAGTGGCCGCGTGGGGAGCTTCGCCGCGGCCGTGGCCGGGCCCAAGCCGAAAGGGCGCGCTCCGCAAGGCCAAAAGAGGACGGCACTGGCTCCTGCCAAGGCCGGGCCGCAGTCGTCGCCCGCAGCTGCGCCGCGGGTGGCGACCAGTGCGCCCGTGACTGCGCCTCCCGCGTCCAGCACATCTGCCCCGCCCGAACAGGGTCGGCAGGTGGCCGAGCGTGGCAGGAAGAGTCGCGGCCAACGGAGACGGACGGAGGCCAAGCGCGACGCTGAGGCCTCCGTTCCCCAGGCAGGAGCCGGGGGAAGGGAGAGAGGGAGGCCGCACAGGAGGCTCCGGCCGCCGAAGACAGCCGCAGTAGTGATTGAGTGATTGATTGTAGTGACTGTGCTGCCTGAGGCCGCCGAAAAGGGCCTCAACTATGAGGCCGTTTTGAGAAAAGCCCGGCGGGAGCTAGACGTCACCAATATTGGTGGCGTCGAAGCCACGACCCGCAAGGCCCGGACTTGGATTTTGGAGTTCCCTGGGGCAGAGGGCACCAGAACACCGTCCGGGTTGGCGCCACTGCGGCCGTCTTCGGCGACTTGAGCCCCTTGCGTGGTCTCTTCTTCCGTCCGGCTCCTGCCTGAGGAGCGGGGACCTCAGCGGCGCGCTTGGCATCCGCTCTCCTCCTTTGGCCGCGACTCCTTCTGTCGCGTTCGGCCACCTGCCAACCCTGTTCGGGTACGGCAGTTGTGCCGGACGCGGAAGGCCTCGTCGCGGCCTCGCTGGTCGTCACCGGTGGTGTTGTTGCGGGCGACTTCAGCGGTCCGGCAGGAGCCGGTGCCGTCTTCCTCCTCAGGGCGGGTCCCTTCGGAGCTGGGCCGGGGCCTTTGGGCTTAGGCCCGGCCGCGGCCGCTGCGTAGCTCCCCACGCGGCCACCCTGACAAGGCAGCGGGGCGGGGGCTGGTGCCACATGCAGCCGCTTGTCCGCGGCGAGAGGTGGTCGGACGCGTGGTTCTGGAGGCAACCTCGCCTCCAGAACGGCGAAGCGCGCATCGACGAGCTTGCCCACTGCGCCGATGATTTTGGCGAGAGCCTCGTCCGATATGCCTCCCACCTCAGACGGGGTCGGCTGAGCCTCCTCAGGGGCCCGTTCTACGGCGCCTGGCGGCTTTGGCGCCGCAGGGGCGCTAGCCGGCGGCAAGCGGTCCGCGGGGAGAGGCGTCAACCTCACCACCGGGACAGGGAGCTTCGCCGCGGCGACTGCGCCAGCGTCAGCCGGCGGCGCGCGCTTCGCGGCGGCAGGCGTCTTCCTCGCCGCGGGGACGGGTGTGACGGTGACGCCATCACCGAAAGTCGTCGGCGCCGCAGCGCGAGGCGGCTTTGGCGCTACAGCGGCCACTGAGTAGCCGATCTTGGCTGGTGGCGCGGCTGGCGCAGGCGACACGAACAGCGCCACCTGCGCCTTGAGGTCGGCCACGTCGATCAGCAACTGGCGGTTTGCCCGACGCATCTCCGCCAGCATGTCGCCCAGGTTCCTGTTTCGGGTCCGCAGGCCTGACATCTCGCCTCTAAGGCGAACATTTTCGGCCTGCAGATCCGTGGCGTCACCGGCGCGGACAGCGACCGCCGCCGCCCTTTCTATAGCCGAGGTCCCTCGCCCTCTTCGGGAGGCCTGGATTTTTGGTGGAGGCATGTTGGCCACGCTCCCCTCGGTTTCGGCGCTCGAGCTGCCTCCCTTACTCAGGGGGCGCTTTCGCACCTGCGAGGGGAGGGCCTCCTCCTTCTTAGTCGCGGTCGCCGGCGGCGTCTTTGCTGCTAGACGCGCCGACGACCTAGTGGGGCCTTCATCAGCCGACCCGCTGTCCTCTTTGGACGGCCCTGCGGGAATATCACCGCCCTCGTCCATTCTGACGGTAGATCCGCCGCCCTCGTCTTCGGACGGCTCTGCGACATCGCTGTCGCCCTCGTCCGTCGACGGCTCTGCTGCGAGTCTACCGTCCTTCTTCTCTTCAGCGGCGGCAGCCTCCCTGCGCGCTCGCCGCTCCTCCAGCCGCCTCTTGTGGCTCAGGCCGTTGCCCCGAGTCTTTCTGGGCGACCTCCTCTTCTTCTTCTGGGCCTCCATGATTTGTGCCGGGCCCTCGGCGGACGCCTCAAGTCCTGAGGACGAGGCGTCGTTGTCAGTTTTTCTTTGGCTTGACAAGGCCGTGGTGTGAGAATCACACAGATTCCCGTCGGTGATAAAAGGTTTTTTTAAATTGGTATCCATGAGATTCCCACGAGTAGGGGAGATACACAACGTCGACCCGGGCAGAGATCCCTTTACCCGGGTAAGCCTACATTTACCAACCAGGGGGTCAGCCGGTACCCTGGCTGGAGCGTGCTAACGACAGAACAACCCATCTGCCATGCATCTTCTCGCCGCACGCCAGAACTTAAGATTCTGGGTGATTTCCGAGTCCGAATGTTACTTCGAACTCTTTATAGAGGTTGTCTTCCTCGCGGTCCGGGCGGTTAAGCCAAGACCCTCGCTCCTGATACTACGCCTCAAGACAACGTGTCTTGAAGCAAGATACCAGGTTTACGATGTGTGGGCGGTGGCATGTGCCTGCCCAGCCCTCAAATGAATGAGTGACTGAGCCCGTCCCAATATTTCGCGTCCTATACCCTCTACTACGACTGTAGTAGAGTAAGGAGCGAAATCGCGCAGATATTCGCTACGGACGACAGTACAACAGAAGAACTGGGGACCGCCGCCCGCACCCAGGGTACACCGCGTGGAGGTTTCTGGGATAGTACCCCAATATGTATTACATCAAATGGTTGGAAAAAGTACAACACAACCAAGAGTGATGCCTCACCTTGATCAAGCGCCTCTAGGATATTTCCCACGACATCGGAAAGAGCAGATGCAATGCCCCGACCTTGCTACCATGCTTATGGAGTCAGAGGCAATGTATATGACTTAGTTGAATCTTACCTTACTAACCGAACACAAGTAACACAAATCTCTAGATTATCTTTAGACAAAAAAAGAGTACTAGACTATTCATCGGCAAGTAGAAAGGTAACTTTTGGAGTACCACAGGGTAGTGTGCTCGGACCGCTGCTCTTTATTATATATATTAATGATCTCCCAATAATAACCACTAATAAAACTATATTATTCGCCGATGATAGCATATTTATATTCACCGGTATAGACAAATCATTAATAGAACTAGATATAAACACAACATTAGAAAATATCAATAATTGGCTGACATTAAATAATTTACGTATTAATATTAGTAAAACTAACTTCATGACATTTAAAAATAGAATAAGTAAATTAAATGATATGAATATTAATCTAAATAATCAAAAAATTAATGAAACGGAAGCGGCAAAGTTCCTTGGTCTTATTATAGATAATCAATTAAACTGGAAGCAACATATTGAATCAATTTGCTCTAGAGTGAATACATATTCGTATGCACTGTATATGCTCAGAAAAAGTGTGAGCATGCCTACTGTAGTAACAGCTTATCATGGTTATGTTTCCCCTCTTTTAAGATATGGTGTTATGTTCTGGGGCAATTCTACTGATAGGGACAGTGCATTCTTTGCCCAAAAGAGATGTGTAAGAGCGCTTTGTCATGTGAAACAAACAGACAGCTGCAGACCTATATTTAAAAACTTAAAACTGTTAACGCTGCCTTGCATATATATTCTGGAAGTGGTAGTATTTATCCGTAAAAATATGGATTTATTTAGGAATTTAAATAGTAGAAGACGTTGCCTTGAAATTTGTACACCAGGAAATAAGACGGCAATGTTAAATAAAAGTATATTTTGCATGGCCCCGCGTCTATATAACCATTTGCCTAAATCTGTTCTGGAAATTACTAATATTAATATATTTAAAAATAAAATAAAAAAGGTACTTCTAGAGAAAGCTTATTACTCAATTAATGATTATTTAAATGATAAATTGAATTGACTGATATGTAATTACTGCTTTATTGTTGTAATGTTTTTGTTTTATATTATTTAATTATCTGATATTATTAATATTATTATTGTTGACATTATTATTGTTGTTGACATTATTATTGTTGTTGACATTATTATTATTGTTGTTGTTGACATTATTATTATTGTTGACACTATATAATTAAGTGATTTATTTCAAGTGTTTGTGCATGTTGCTAAACATATTGTATTTGTTCTGAGGGCATTAGCTCTTTTGCATGCCGCTTGACGGTCAAATATGGTGATACATTGAATACCTGTAATAACTAATATTTTATACCCATATTTCGCAAAATAAATGATTTGATTTGATTTGATTTGATTTGATTTGCCTGAAGCCTGATTGTAGGTCAGGCAAGATGCTGCTTGACTCAAGATATTACTTGAGAATATAATAACCTTTCCAATGTCTTGGACAAGATTGTAAGCAAACTTATGGGACGCAGATCTTTATATGTTTCTGGGTAGCTATTTTTAGGCATCAGTTTAATAAATGCGCACTTCCAAGACTCTGGTAATGTGCATGATGGAATAGAGTGGTTAATAATACTTGTAATGGCCTCTAGATAGCTTGGCAGTGTTAGTATCACCATATCTAAATTAATACCATCCCTACCTTGAGCATTTGATTCCAGGCCATTAATAATCCTTAAAACAGATGTCTGATCCACAGTCCTTAAGAAGAAAGTGTCATCATTAAACCTATTGTGTTCAAAATAAAGTAGGTGCGAGATGTCAGCACAACTATCACCAGGCACATCCAGAACAACTTTATTGATAGCATCGGCGTTATTAGTATTCTGGTAGATCGTTGTGATTGTGCTGTGAAGACACATTCAATTTTAAGCTTTTTTACAGTATTTTAGGATTCTCAATATTATTGTTTATAAAATTACCAAAGTAACCCTCATTATCATTTTGTAATGCAAGGGCAGATTGCTTCTTCAGATCCAGTTAGTAGTTTTTGCGCATATCTTGACCTGATTTATGGGCGCTGCATCTAGCCGCCCTTATCCCTGAGTTTAAATAATAACTTTACATTCTCTATGATCCATGGTGTTGATCTATTTTTAAAAGTCCTCTTAGTTAGTAGTGCATGGAGATTAAAGAGCTGGGTGATGAATTAAGTGAATATTTGCACCATGAGATTAACATTTTCCATATCCGATATAACCACCCATGGTCGACAGCGACATGAGTGCCTGTCAACTTGGAAGTATTCATGTAAAATATTTTTAATAGGGCGATATAAAACTATCTGTGGTTTGAACTTTTCTCTCTTAAATACAGTTTCACATGTGGCCTTTTTTTTTTTTTTTTTTTTTTCACACTGTGGAAACGCATTTCCGCGCTATCCCCCGCTGGTGACAGGCGAGAGGGAGTGTGGGACTCGCCGGCCAGCTGCCTGACCGGAATACCCACTAAAACCACAGCGGCCCCTTCCGCGCTTTTACGGGGTGCCAGAGAGATCGTCTACTGACATTCGATCCCCGGCACCCCAACGCTTGGCCATTGGCCCACGCCCTGTCGTGCAACATGCACTAATTGCTTTGACTGCGGCGGACTCTGTTTCCGCTGCGGTCAGACTGGGCACATGGCGGCATCTTGCGCCGCCCCGCCCCACTGCCCCGCGTGTGCGGCGGGCAATAAGCCTGCCAAGCACCGCATGGGCTCTGGGGCGTGTAGACCTCCAGCTTCGGCTCCAAAGGGGCGGAGCGGCCTTTCGACCACGGCCGCTCCCGCTCATAGCGCGGCCCGATCGCCCGCCGCAAGCCAGGAGGTGATAATGGACACGGCCCATTAATGGCTGCCCATTCCACTCACCTCCTGCAGGCCAACACCAACCACTCCGCCGGTGCGCAGGATCTACTCCTGCAATCCATGGCGGAGTGGTCGATCGGTGCAGCCGTAGTCGCGGAACCGTACGTCGTGCCTGATCGCCCCAATTGGGTGGTCAGCCGGAACGGAACCGCGGCAATCGTCGTCTCCACGCAGCGGCACTTCCCGTCCTTGTCCCTTTTGGATAGGGGCGAGGAATTTGTCGCTGCGGAATGGGGAGGGGTCACACTCTACAGCGTTTACCTCTCCCCTAACAGGAGAATGGACGATTTCGGGGCCTCCCTCACCACCTTGGAGGCTTCGATACGGCGACTGGCACCGGGCCTCGTCCTGGTCCTGGGGGACTTCAACGCCAAATCCACGGCGTGGGGGTCCCCGATGACGGACGATCGCGGGCGGGCGATCGTGGAGTGGGCGGCGTCACTGGGCCTCTGTGTCCTAAACAGAGGCTCAGTGAACACGTGTGTGCGACAGCAGGGTGGGTCGATAGTGGACTTGTCGTTCGCTAGCCCCGCTGTCGCACCACGAGTGAGGAACTGGCGTGTCCTGGAGGAGGCAGAGACCCTGTCGGATCACCGATACATCCGGATGGAGGTCTCCCCTCTCCGGGACCCCAGCAGGGGTCACAGGGCGGACCGGGCTCCCGCATTTCCGCGGTGGGCTGTGGGGCGTCTAGATAGGGACCTACTGGCGTAGGCGGCCATCGTGAACACGTGGCTGTCCTCACCACCCCCAGCGGACGGAGTGGACGCTGAGGCTGTCCGCATCCGCAGTGCGTTAACGCAGGTCTGCGATGCGGCCATGCCCAGGGTGCGGCGTCTACCTCCGAGGCAGGGGGTCTACTGGTGGTCCCCAAGACTGGCGGACCTTCGTGCGGCGGCATTAGTGCCCGAAGGTCCTACACCCGCAGTCGGCGGCGTCGCCGCGATGTTGAGCGGGAGGGCCAGCTGTACGAGGCGTACCGCAGTGCGCGTACCGCCTTTCGGCTGGCCATCCGGTCCGCCAAGGACACAAGTTGGCAGGAGATGCTGGACGGTCTCGACCGTGACCCCTGGGGTCGCCCGTATCGCGCGTCGCTGAATAAGCTTCGCGCGCAGGGCCCCCCCCTCACCGAGACCCTCCAGCCCGACCTCCTTCGTAGAGTGGTCGAGGAGCTGTTCCCGCGGCAGTCGGAGCACACGCCCCCGGTCATGGCTTCGCCAGATCACGACCGGGAGGCCGTCGAGAGTGTTCCGCCCGTGACGGAGTCGGAAGTGGGGGCAGCCGTGGCGAAGATTCGTTCCGCCACCACAGCCCCCGGCCCGGACGGAATCCCAGTCCGGGTGTTGACGTTGCTCTTCGAGCATCTCGAACCTCGCCTCAGGCGACTGTTCAACGCCTGTCTGACGTCTGGACAGTTCCCTGAGTGCTGGAAGGAAGGGAGGTTGGTTCTCCTGCCAAAGCCGGGACGGCCCCCGAATTCGCCGTCGGCCTACAGGCCCATTGTGCTTCTGGACGATGTGGGTAAGCTGCTGGAGCGTGTCTTCGCTGCCCGCATCGTCCAGCACCTGGAGGAGGTGGGGCCCGATCTGTCGGACGCTCAATTTGGGTTTCGGAGGGGGCGTTCGACCATCGGGGCCCTGCTACGCCTGAGGCAGACGGCCGCGGAGGCTGTCGCCGGCAAAGGAGTGTTGTTGGTGGTGTCGTTGGACATGGCCAACGCCTTCAATAGTCTGCCATTTAGCTGCATCAGGGAGGCGCTCCGGTTTCATGGAGTGCCCCTGTACCTCAGGCGGCTGGTGGCAGACTATTTGGAGGGGCGCAGTGTTCTCTACGCGAGCCCCGCAGGGGACATTGTGCGGACGCCCATGTCGTGCGGTGTTCCGCAGGGGTCGGTTCTGGGGCCGACTCTGTGGGACATCGGGTACGACTGGGCGTTGAGAGGGAGTCTCCCCCCCCGGGCTGAGCGTTATTTGCTATGCTGACGACACGCTCGTCACAGCCCGGGGCAGGACATTCGAAGAGGCGGCGAGCCTGGCCACTCTCGGCACCGAGGAGATGGTCAGGCGAATTGAGGCGCTGGGGCTCAGGGTGGCCCTAAACAAGACGGAGGCCCTACTATTCCATGGGCCCCGTGTGAGGCTGCCCATCGGCGCCTCGTTAGTCGTCAACTCCATCCACATCAGTATCCAGGCCCATATGAGGTACTTGGGTCTGGTGCTCGACGGGCGATGGTGGTTCCGGGAGCATTTTCGCCAAATTGCTCCCCGGCTGATCGGCGCGGCGTCCGCCCTTTCTCGGCTCATGCCGAATGTGGGCGGACCCAGTTTCGAGGGCCGACGGCTGTATGCGGGGGTGATCCGCTCAATAGCCATGTACGGCGCACCCGTGTGGGCGAGGGCTCTGAACGCCCAGCTCAGGGCGGTGCTGTGGAGGCCACAGCGAGCCATGGCGGTCAGAGCCATTCGCGGGTACCGCACGGTGTCGACAGAGGCAGCGTGCCTATTGGCGGGGACACCCCCGTGGGACCTAGAGGCGGAGATGCTCTCCGACCTCTACCGGCGGATTACCTCAGTGCGCGACGAAGGTGGCTCCCCATCGTTGAGCGAGATAGCCACCTGGCGCGAGGACGCCCGCCGAGACGTCATCGCCCATTGGGTTACGCGGCTGGAGAGGCCAAGACACGGTGTTGTTACCGTCGAGGCCCTCCGGCCCGTACTGATGGAATGGATGGAGCGGCGGCACGGAGTCCTCTCCTTTCGGCTGGTGCAGGTATTGTCGGGGCACGGGTGTTTCGGTTTGTACCTGCACGCTAAATATAAATTTATGATAACTAATGTGCATATGCGTGAGGCCAAAATATGGTATCTGTCTCAGCTGTTTGCTAAGGCAACACGGTTGCCAAAGCGCTGTTATTCTGACAGATCCTCCAATGACGTCACTTATATCAAATTAATATCCAATCCATGACAGATATGCCAATAAAGGGCTTTGCGAGATATAAGAATAATATATTTACATTACTCTAATAAATACGATGCACGTACATATACATACACAGCCATATATACATATTTACATATACACATACATACACACACATATACATACATATTACTTAAATTATCTGCTAGTGATAAATGAAATTTTTATAATTAGGTATCTGCACAACATAAGTATCAATAAATAATATGAATTGTGTCGAATAATAAATAATAATAAATCTTAATGCAATGAGGGTAGATATCTACATAACAGGACACTTTAAGAAAGTGAAACGCGCAACCCGTTTGTATTCTAATATTAATAATTATTAAGTATTTAGATGTTTTTGTTTATCAATTATTATTTGTTTATATTGTCTTTGGAAAGCCTTAGTTGTTTTCAAGCTACGCAAAGGTGGCTTGAGATCGTTCCAGCAACGAGTTGCAGCGAATCTAAAACTACCACGGAATACATTACGGAATGTATGATCCCAGACTTCTCTGGGTCCGTATAAAACTAGGTGTCACCAAGGTATTCATGGTTGTAGCATATGCTCCCGTAGGATCCTCGGTGGCATCAGACCCAGAGAAGTTTTGGGACAATGTTAGGGAAGTTCTGGATATGGCAGAAACCAGTAAACGCGTGATTGTATGCGGAGATTTGAATAGATGGGTGGGGACCAAGCGTCCCGACTATGAGGACGTACTTGGTCCATTTGGTGATAAGAGAGTGAACGACGCAGGTAGGCTCATAGCGGATGTATGCATGGAGAGAAACCTTATTGTGTCAAACACATTTTTCCAACATAAGGACATCCATATGTATACATGGAGAAAGAATGAACAGAAAAGCATAATAGATTTAATTTTGGTAGACAGTCGCCTCCGAAGCAAAATATTGGACGCAAGAGCCTACAGGGGCCCCACAGTCGACACGGACCACTATCTCATTATTGCGAGATTTAGTGGTCTGTTCAGAAAGTGGAGGCACTGGCGAAAGAAGGGCTTGAAAGAATAAAGGTTGAAAGGTTGCAAGAAGAGTGTGTAAGACAAAAGTATGCAGAGGGTGTCCGAGAACGGCTGACGATGGCAAGCCAGCCGCAATCGGACATTGAAGAATGCTGGCGAGTATTGAAAGAGAGTATGGTAGATACAGCGAAAGAAGTATGTGGAAGTTCAAAGAAGCATAGAAAAACAAATGGTGATGCATGGTGGGATGCGGAAGTGGCAGCTTCCGTAGAGCAAAAGAAGAAAGCGTGGCTGGACTATGTCTCTTCTTTGAATCTGAATGACAGTATGACTGAACAGAAGAAAGAAATATATCGGCAATGTAAGAATGACACCAAGGCCTTAGTGAAAGAGAAACGTGATAGAGCAAGTATGAGTGCAGAAGATAGGCTGACTAAAAACTTCGAGGGTAACACCAAACTCTTTTGGAGGGAGGTGAAGAAGTCTCGGGGTGGTTGGTCAGCCTTCAGAATGAATAAAATAAAGTCTGAAGGTGGAGACATTCTTACACAAACACAAGACGTGTTAAGCCGATGGAGTGAATATTTTGGCGATATGTATGCGGATGCTACGGTTGGCGCCGGTGTTGGATGTGGTTTAGTAGATCAACATTCGACAACGGCGTCCTCCAATGGCATCAATATGGATGAAGTTGAATGGGCGATAAGAAGTTTGAAAAATGGTAAGGCAGCGGGCATTGATATGGTGTCTGCCGAGATGATCAAGCTTGGTGGCTCTTGTGTCTGGGAGGCGTTCCTGTTGCTCCTCAATTTATGTTGGAGCTCGGGAATGGTTCCCAGGTACTGGAATAGCGCAGTCATCGTGCCTTTGTTTAAAAACAAGGGTTCACGTTATGACTGCGCAAATTACAGAGCCATAAGCTTGACCAGTTTGGCAGCAAAAGTGTATGGAAAAATTATTGAAAGGAGAATGAGGATGGTGTCCGATGGTTTACTGTGTGAGACACAAGGAGGTTTTAGGAGTGGAAGGGGATGCATGGTTCAAGTGTTCGCTCTGCGCAACATTGTGGAGAAGCATCTGGCTCTAAGTCAGAGGGTTTTCTGCAGTTTTGTGGATCTGGAGAGAGCATTTGACACGGTTGTACGAAAGGAACTTTGGGACATTTTACTGGAGTATGGTATTAGCGGTAAACTGCTACAGGCTGTGCAGTCCAGTTACATGGGCTGTAGAGCCTGTGTGCGGCTGGATGATCCATCACATTTCAAATTCGCCTTGGTTTGACGTCAATATCGGCGTTAAGCAGGGGTGCGTTCTGTCAGCCAGGCTGTTTATCATATATCTGGATAAATGTCTCCAAAGCTTGAACGATATGAATGTGGGAGTCCAGATGGGCGACTCAGTGGTCACTGTTCTGCTTTATGCAGATGATGCAGTCCTGCTGGCATAGTCAGCGGCTGACCTGCAGACCCTAGTCGACACAATGACAGAAGATTGTAAGAAAAGGGGTCTACGCGTGAATGTGAGCAAAACCAAAATAATGGTCTTTGAAAGAGATAAAACCAGAAGAGATGTAAGAGTAACAATAGGTAATGATGTACTAGAGCAAGTGGATGAATTTGTATATCTTGGATGTGGATTTAGCCGAGATGGAAGGTACACCACTGATATAGGGCGAAGAGTGAATGCGGGAAATAGAGTGAACGGAGCGTTGGGGCAACTTCTCGGCAGCTACCACCTCAGCCAGAAGGCACGTGTAGCAATACATAACGCAGTGCTTGTCCCAACATTACTGTATGGAAGCGAGAGTTGGGTATGCAGAAAAGAGTATGATAGTAAAATTAATGCGGTCGAAATGCGATCTCTGCGGAAAATCTGTGGAGTTAGGCTGACCGACCGCATTTGTAACGACGACGTAAGAGAGCGAGTAGGTATTAAAGAGAGTATTGGTGTAAAGATGCGAAAGGGAATGCTCCGATGGTTCGGACATGTGGAAAGAATGCCGAACGAACGTCTGGTTAAGAAGATATACAATGCGAAAGTGGAAGGATGTAGGTACCGAGGGAGACCGAGACTAACCTACCTAGACCAGATCGGTCATGTACTGAAGGAAGGTGGAGTCAAGAGTCTCCGAAACCGGCGAGCGTGTATGAAGAGAATTATGAATGTTGAGGAAGCGAGTGAAGTATGCAGAGATAGAGTTCTCTGGCACTCTGTTCTCTCTGCCTACCCTGCAAGGGATATGGCGTGATGATATGTATGTATGTATATACATCTTAAGCCAACCTAACACGATAGTTAAATCGGTCCAGAAAACAACAGTGTTAACTTTAAGTCTTAAAGAATTAATTGCCTTTTCAAATAGACGTACCCCGACTAGTGCTCCACACAATTCTAGTCTTGGGATTGTTGTGGGCTTTATAGGAGCCACGCGACTCTTTGCCAGTAATAATCTTACTAAATAATGGCCAGTATGGCTGATGCTGCGAATATAAAGACAAGCACCATAAGCTTGCTCTGAAGCATCAGTGAAAATATGCATTTCAATAAAGCGATAATGTTCGCAAATAACATTACGTAGTATTCTAATATTATTTAATAGCAAAATATAAATTAGCAATAATATCACTCCAAATTGAAATTACTTCCTGTGGTAGTTTATCATCCCATGAGATCTTCTCTAACCATAATTTTTGTAAAATTAATTTCATGCGTATAACGCAAGGCGATACTAGACCTAGTGGATCAAATATCTGAGCGATGGCCGATAGGATGCTACGTTTGGAATAACAACTCGAATCTAACTTACCTATTGGAAAATATAATTGATCACAATCTGTTAACCACCCGAGACCTAAGGTCTTGCTTGGCTCAGTAGTCCCAATATTAAGATCTACTGATGATTGTATAAGCGGACTTTCGAGCTGAGTGTAGTTTGATTTCCACTTTCTTAATGGCATACCAGCAGCTGCAAGTGCACTGGTGACCTTATTACGTATTTCTAACAAATTATGCCATTCATCCGCTCCCGTCAACAAATCGTCAACAAAAAAATCGTGTTTAATGACGTCAGCGATTTTGGGATCCTTACATTCCAGACCTATTTGTCTTAGACAGCTAGTTGCAAGAAAAGGAGCGCTTGCGGTTCCATATGTAACGGTATTTAATTGAAACGCCTTTAATAGTTCGTTTGAATTAAAACGCCATAATATCTGATGTAGATAACGATCATCAGGATGTACTAACACCTGTCTATACATTTTTTCCACATCTGCATCTAACACATATCTATGTTGCCGAAAACGAATAAGAATGGATAAAAGATCATCCTGAACTTGAGGTCCCACCATCTGGATATCATTTAAAGAAACTCCAGTTGAAGTGTGACTACTGGCATTAAAGACCGCTCTAAGCTTAGTGGTCGTGCTGCATTGGCGTAGAACGCCATGATGTGGGATAAAATGAGAATTAATTATATCTAATCTACTACATTCTGTCATATGACCAAGTGAATAATATTCTAACATAAAGTCTTTATTTTATTTTTTATTTATACACTTTATTGTACACCATATTACATAAAAAGAAGAAACTAGAAATAACTACAGTAGGTACAATGGGCGGCCTTATCGCTAACAGCGATCTCTTCCAGGCAACCTTTGTATGGATAAAATTAGCATAGAGAGAGAGTGGTAGATGATGGTGCAGTAATACTAAATAAATATATATACACACATACACATACACACATAAACAATATATAAATACACCTACATATACATACAACCATAGAGGCACATATATTCGCATATACAACATATACATATATCTAATTAATAGCACAACAGGTATAAGTATGTCAATATAAACTAATATACAATATTGAGTGCATAAGAAATGTGTATAATATTTCACAATAAGGTGACTAACGACAAAGTCCTACAGTGTTAGATAATGCGATTTTAGCAACAACTTAAACGCAGACAAGCTTTTGGCTTGACGAATTTCCAGCGGCAGTTCATTCCACAAGCGTACTGCTGTGACAGTGAAGGAGTTGGCGTAAAAAGTTGTGGAATGGAGTGGAGTTTTTAGTTTTAAATTTTCTGATGATCGTAAACATTTTTCATGGGTTTCATGGAGATATGCGAAACGGTCTTTGAGATAGGAAGGAGCTGAAGGATTGAATAAGATATTGTAAAGTAAGGAGAGAGTGTGAGTATTCCGGCGAAGGCGTATTGGTAGCCACTTGAGCTGAGAGCGGAATTGTGAGACGTGATCATATTTACGAAGACCAAATATGAATCTTATACAGACATTTTGAAGGCGCTCAAGTTTGTCTAATTGGTTTTCGGTGAGATCAAGATAGCTGACGTCAGCGTAATCAAGGATAGGAAGGAGTAAAGAAGTTGCAAGCGTAATTTTAGTGGCAATAGGCAGAAAATTTCGCAATCTTCTAAGTGATCCTACAGAAGCAAACAGTTTTCGACTTATTTCCTGAAGTTGCGGATCCCAACTAAAATTTGAATCAATAAATAATCCTAAATTTTTTACATTTCGGCTTATAGGGATAACAATACCATCGAAAAAAATCGGAGGTAAGTTCAACCAATTGACCTTCGAAAGCAGTCTACTACTACCCACAAGGCATACCTGTGTTTTTGCAGGATTCACATTAAGTCCATGACTTTTGCTCCACGAGTTAATTTTGACTAGGTCATTGTTAACTTGAGCAACAGCATCTGATATTTGCGACAAAGGAGCCTGCGCGTAAATTTGTAGGTCATCTGCATAAAGATGGAAGGAAGAAGTAAGATTATTGGAAATGGAGTTAATGAAAATTGAGAAGAGTAGAGGGGATAAAACGCCGCCCTGGGGCACACCGACAGTTGTATTACACCAACTGGAGCAGTTACTTTCAATCTGGATACGTTGTCGGCGGCCACACAGGTAACTACGAAGCCAATTTAAAACAATAGGAGATAGATTAAGTGAGCGAAGTAAGGTTATCAGAATGTCGAAATCTACAGTATTGAAGGCATTGCTGAAATCTAACAGTGCTAAGACTGTCAATTTTCCACACTCCATGCCAGATCTAATGTCATCCGTAATGTTGATAAGGGCTGTGGTGGTACTGTGTCCAGGACGGAAACCGGATTGGAGGGGATTGAGGAGATTATTTGTAACAAGGAAATTATTAATCTGAGTATGGACGAGACGTTCAAGGACCTTGGAGAGGAAAGGCAATATGGATATAGGGCGGTAGTCAGTGAATGATACTGGATTTCGTTTTTTAGGTAGAGGAGTTATTAGGGCATCTTTCCACGCAGAAGGAAATGTGCCATTGGTTAAGGAAAAGTTAAGGATGTAACAAATAATGGGAAGGATTTCATCAAGGATAGGTAGGATCATTTTACGGCTGACAGAATCAGTGCCAATAGCATTGGATGTGATCGACATTATGCATTTCTTGACGTCACAAGCAGTACATAAATTAAAAGCAAATTGCGGGTAACCAGGAGTTGGAAGAGATGATAGATATTTTATCGTATTATCCTTAGTAGAAGTGGGAAAGTTGGAAGAAGCGGAGAAGTGAAAATTAAGGAGGTCAAGGTTGATGTGTTTTGGATTTATTTCTTGACGTATTTTTCCAATTCCTAAAGTTCTGAGAAATTCCCAGACTTTAGCTGGACTTCCATTTTGGACAGCATTATGAATATGCTGACGCTGTGCATCTCTGCATACCTTATTGCAGTGATTCCGGATTGAGATGTATCTTTTCAAATTTGATTCATTTGGCTTAATTTTATATTTAAATTTTGCCGAAGCTTTTTGTGTCATCAGAGCTTTAATATTGCTTGTAAGCCACGGTGCAGGAGAATGCTTAATTTTTACAGCTCTAACAGGTGCATGTTTGTCATAAAGTCGCATGATGTTAGATGTGAGAATATTAATTTGTACATCGGTAGAATCAGAATCAGTTAGTGGCGTCCAGTCGATACTGTCAGCATCTGCACGCAAATTGTCTAGATCCATGCCAAGAAAATTACGCTGCATCATGATTTTAGATTTATGTTTAGGAGGTCGGAGTTTATATGATAGAAACAGTAAATCGTGATAAGAAAATACATCGGCTGGGCATTGTCCATACTTGGCAACATATTCGTTTGAGGAAACCATAATAAGATCAAGAAAAGAGGGTGTACAATTAGGAAAATTGTGAGTGGCATCAAGAGGCAAAATAGACAGGTTACAAGAGTTAGTAACGGCACAAAGCGATTTAGAACGGTGGTCATTTTTTAAGAGGCATGTATTAAAATCACCCATTATTACAGTATGACTATAAGGCAGCATCAGATTAAACAACAAAGTTTCAAAAGAGGAAAAGAAGTCTATGCGTAAGGAAGGACAGTAGTAAACACCAAGGAGAAGTTTAGTGTGGTTGAGTTCAACCTCCAAGAACAGACATTCACCACAGCTTGAGGGTGGAGGCTGCGGAGATGTGTGCAAAATTTTAAAATTAATGAAAGAGCGGAGATAAATGGCGACACCACCTCCACCGCCGACAGTGCGATCATTTCTAATGAGATTGAACCCAGGAAGGCAGTATGAAGTAGAGGGTAGACAAGGTTTTAACCAAGACTCCGAGATAAGGATAGCATGTAAGTTTTTACAGTCAAAGTTAGTCAGCATATCTGGGAAATGGGCTGGAATACTCTGGGCATTGATGTGAATAACATTAAAATTCTTAGGAACATCAGAAAAATTGGATTTAATATTGTCATCCAACGCTGGAAGACTTGCAAAACTATCGCCAGAGTTATTGCTACATGCGGAATAAAAACTTCCACTGTCGCTAACATTGTCATCAGTAACCATACCTATAAAAATACTGGTACCTATAATAATAATAATATATATCTATAGCAATAATATATGCCTAAATATAAAAAAAAAACAAAAAATAGGGTAAATACGTTCTACAGTAGCAGGTAGTAACCTGCCAGTTACAAATTGTCTTATTTATACAGAACAACTAACAACTAATTACTTATTAGATCATATAAATATTTAACGAAGTCCGGGGCATAAAAGATTATAAAAACATCTTATAAATTAATAAAAGAGGTAATGATAATAAAAAAATAATAAAAATAAAGAAATGTTCAAACGTGATAACCAAAATGATTAAACAAAATAATAATAAAAATAAACAAATCACGTCTTAATAAATTACAAAAGACACGTACTCCATGTACAATTTTCATGTGACACATTGAGTCAGTAAGACTATGACAGCTGCTGCCTGCTTGGCAGATATTGACATGTTGTTTGCCGGTAAACTGAGTAATTAAGCATATATATTACTACATATTTAGAATTAATAATTGAAAGAGTTACCGACATAGTGAGATTATAGTATAAAAATATTGCCTACATGCATAGTGACATAATAAGAGCTGGGGAAATGGAGGCCGTAGCCGTAGATAAACAAGTTTATAATGGAGATTCCTACCCGGGTTGGCAATTTCTAACACATTACAATAATTATTTTTTCTGGGCAATACCTTTCTTGGATTTTGATGCAGGCTTGGTAGCGACAGTGGGTTTTTCTTCATCCTGCCGTTTTATTTTATTCAGTTCACCCAGACTGGTAACGCGATGCTTAGTACCGTCTGATCCAATGATATATATGATACCTTCCTGAGTCCAGCTGTGAGACATGCCATATTTAAGTCGCGCTTCCATGAAGATTTGATGACGCTGCTTCGTTAAAAACTCTGATATTGTTATACCAGAACCCTTAAATTTAGTTTTAGTAAACCACAAGCTATCCCGTGTTGCAGTCGAGTTGAATTTTATGAGTATTGGCCTCGGCTTATGAGTTGACGATGGACGTCCCATTCTGTGGCAGCGTCTAATGTCTCCAGCAGTGAAGTTAGATAGTTCAGTATGCTTTTTCATTACTTCAACTATCACTTCAGACAAATCTTCCTTCTTCTCTTCGAGCACACCATGAAGTAACAACATCTTTCTTCTGCCTCTCATCTCCATGGTATCCACAGTGCGCACCAGAAGGTCAAATTGTTGTTGAAATTGGCTTAGAAGTTCCATAACAAATGTTTTAAAAGAAGAATATTCAGCGGCCAGGCTGGCCATAGAGGGTGTACCTTGGGCTTTTGGAAGCTCTGCCTCAAAACTTGCCATGCGCTTGTGAAATAATTCACTCATGCTACTTAGTGAGTTCTGCAATGATTCCATGTCTTCTAGTGAAATTAATATGCAATGTTTTATGCAAGTTATAGTTGTGTGTGGGTGTGGATAACAGTAAACTGGCAGGTACTAGTGCTTATATATTTAATTAAAACATAAGATGAATCCCAAATAATTATTTTATATTTTATTTACACTTTTATTTATGGAGAAAAATTTTACACTTGTAGACACCACAACTACCCACCAAATTGTCTTTGTTGTCCAAGTTGTCTTTGTACATTTTATCCAATACTTGTTGAGCCTTATTTCTCCGCTCCAATGAAAAAAAAACAATGATTAGCGCGTTGGTAGGAATTACCCAACAGCGCAGGACTTTTTTTGATTGGTATTCTTACACAAAATCGACCGTCGGTTAAACGAATAGTGTTTTTTACAAAATGATCTTCACACAACCTTTCTTCTTGAGAATAATGAGATAATGACTTAGGGCTAACTTCCTCAAGTTGCCAGAACCGCGTGAGTTGGGTTTGAATGTCATCACTCTGGTACGAGGGATCACTTTTTAAAAAATTACATTTATGACGATTCGATAAACTTGAATAATAAATATTGTTTATTGGTCCGGCAACTAACCAACCAAGTTTTGATTCAAATAACGTTGGTTTACCTTCTCCTAATTTAATTTTTTGCGAACCTAAAATGTCCCAAAACATATCTGCACTAATAATTAAATCGACATCAGCAGGCGAGTAAAATTTAGGGTCAGCTAATATAATGTCTGATGGAATATTAATATTCGTTAAATCTACGCATCCACTAGGAACACAATCCGTGATGGATGGCAAAATAAAACATCGAATATTACTCGAGAATTGCTTATTCAATTGATGCGATGCGCACAGAACACATTTTCTTTATTTGTGTTGAAATATTATTAATACCTAAAATTGTATTATTTATGCGATTAGCAGGTAAATTCAACTTATTAAACATACATTGCGTGATTAAACTCGAAGTACTGCCGCTGTCTAGAACAGCGCGAGCAATATATGCGCGATTATCTACACTATACAACTTAATCAGAGCCGTAGATAGTAGGACCTCCTGCATAGATCCGTGATCACGCTGCATGCGAGTGACACTTGCAGATAACGTTAGGTTGGTCTCAGGCACGGACGGCGAAATAGTGCAACTATCCCCTGACATGTTAACAACTTCACTATTTACTACGGGTTTCTGCATAGATGACATGTTGTTTACGTGTATAATTGTAATGTGTTTACGCTTGCAAATCTTACACCCTTGCCTTTTGCAACGATTAGCAAAGTGACCACTACTAAAACAGTTGAAACATACCTTTAGTGAAGGAATTAATTTCAAACGTGCTTCGTTATTTAATGCTAAGAATTTGCAACAAGTGTTAAGGTTATGTTCAGTACTTTTGCACATCGGACAGGGATATTTAGTAACTTGAGTTGAACATGACATATTGTCAGTAGTGTTATCTTGTACGGCAACCATAGTTTTATGTTTTAATGATTGTCGTGAACTCGAACTATTTTGTACTTGATGGGAATTACGTGATAATTCTATTGTTTCAATTAGATCAGCACGATTACGTAAAAAAGTGATAAAACATTCTAATGTGATAGTTTCATTCTTATTTAATCTATCTTTATGCTCCTCCCAGTTTCTAAAGGTTCTTGAGTCTAGCTTATTTGTTACAATATAAATAATAAGTGTATCCCAGTACTTAACAGGTTCCCCAAGGGATTCTAACGCAAGTAATTTTTTATTTAAATTATCAAGAAGGCGCTTTAAATTAGTGGAAGATTCCTTCGTGACTGGTTCCATATTAAATAAAGATGAGACATGATTATGAATTAGCAAACGTTTGCTGTCAAACCTGTCACAGAGGAGCTTCCAGGCAGCCTGGTAGTTATTAGCACAGAATTGGATTGATTGTATAACCATTGCAGCTGTTCCCTCCAATGACGTCCTTAAATAATAGAACTTATTTATATCGACAATCTCATCATTTGAATGTATAAGACTAGAAAAAGTATCATGAAACTCCAACCAATTTTCGTATGCACCACTAAATTTAGGCAACTGAATTGTGGGTAGCTTAACGAGCTTATGCTTACTTTGCGAACTTTTTAAACTGAAATTATTTTTATCATTAGAATAATGATTTATTATATCTTGAGCTTTAGCAATCAACCTATAATAGCTAGATTCGAATTCAATTCGCTCAATAGTATGCATATTTAGATTATCACTAATACATTCAATTTTTAATTGCACTTCGTCATATTGTTCGTATACTAAATTAATCTTACCTATTCGTAATTGCAATTCGGTGACTTCAATGGAACTTAATGAGGAAATATTCAAACTATTTAAAAATGTAGAAAAAGCCGTTAGACGTCCTTTGTAACTGCCTCGTTTTTTAATTAAATCTTTTTCTTCAGTCATTCTGGGAAACAAGTATTTTACCAACCTGAAATTATATTAGGTATATAAATGCACTTTTTAAATTAGGCTTCGTACAGGTACGTAATCCAAATTGATCGATCTTCAGGACCCATATATTTTCTTTCTTCTGTTATTTAAATCCGGCTATGAAGGCCATGTATAAGCTCTAGGGTGCTTTTAGTGAAGCTTTACTTGAGGACGATTGAATAAAACGGCTAAATTTATGATTTTCTTATAATGAATAAATGAGTACATGATACAGCGGAGGAGCGAATGGTAATGAGTCTATATAAAATTAAAATTAACGGCTGATTTGGGTTTGATTTTAATCTCCCCTGCTTACGCTGGTTGCAAAACAATTATTATGTAGGCCATATTGGACCTCAGGATCTTCAACGTAGTGCCACGTCCTTTGTTGAAAATCTTTCATTTTTGGGTCTCCTGCAGTATAACTATATTTTGAACGCAAAGAGTCGAACACTCGACTTGGTCTTCTCTAATACTCACATGGTCGTGGATAGATGCATGAACCCTATTTTGCTTGAGGATAGTCACCATCACTCTCTTTCGATTGAATGCAATGAGCTATTTTTTTCTCCCTTACAAGAGAATGTCTCTACTCGGGGTACTATCCCAGAAACCTCTACGCGGTGTACCCTGGGTGCGGGCGGCGGTCCCCAGTTCTTCTGTTGTACTGTCGTCCGTAGCGAATATCTGCGCGATTTCGCTCCTTACTCTACTACAGTCGTAGTAGAGGGTATAGGACGCGAAATATTGGGACGGGCTCAGTCACTCATTCATTTGAGGGCTGGGCAGGCACATGCCACCGCCCACACATCGTAAACCTGGTATCTTGCTTCAAGACACGTTGTCTTGAGGCGTAGTATCAGGAGCGAGGGTCTTGGCTTAACCGCCCGGACCGCGAGGAAGACAACCTCTATAAAGAGTTCGAAGTAACATTCGGACTCGGAAATCACCCAGAATCTTAAGTTCTGGCGTGCGGCGAGAAGATGCATGGCAGATGGGTTGTTCTGTCGTTAGCACGCTCCAGCCAGGGCACCGGCTGACCCCCTGGTTGGTAAATGTAGGCTTGCCCGGGTATAAGGATCTCTGCCCGGGTCGACGAAATGTATCTCCCATTCTCGTGGGAATCTAATGGATACTGCAAATTTACAACAAAAAACCGACGGGAATCCTAGCGATTCTCACCCCAAGGCCCAGTCATGCCAACGCAAAACTGACCAAGACGACGCCTCATCCTCAGGACTTGAGGCGTCCGCCGAGGGCCCGGCAAAAATCGTGGAGGCCCAGAAGAAGAAGAGGAGGTCGCCTCGAAAGTCTCGGGGCAACGGCCTGAGCCACAAAAGGCGGCTGGAGGAGCGGCGAGCGCGCAGGGAGGCTGCCGCCGCGGAAGAGAAGAAGGACGGTAGACTCGCAGCAGAGCCGTCGACGGACGAGGGCGACAGCGATGTCGCAGAGCCGTCCGAAGACGAGGGCGGCGGATCTACCGTCAGAATGGACGAGGGCGGTGATATTCCCGCAGGGCCGTCCAGAAAAGACAGTGGGTCGGCTGGTGAAGGCCCCACTAGGTCGTCGGCGCGTCTAGCAGCAAAGACGCCGCCGGCGACCGCGACTAAGAAGGAGGAGGCCCTCCCCTCGCAGGTGCGAAAGCGCCCCCTGAGTAAGGGAGGCAGCTCGAGCGCCGAAACCGAGGGGAGCGTGGCCAACATGCCTCCACCAAAAATCCAGGCCTCCCGAAGAGGGCGAGGGACCTCGGCTGTAGAAAGGGCGGCGGCGGTCGCTGTCCGCGCCGGTCACGCCACGGATCTGCAGGCCGAAAATGTCCGCCTTAGAGGCGAGATGTCGGGCCTGCGGACCCGAAACAGGAACCTGGGCGACATGCTGGCGGAGATGCGTCGGGCAAACCGCCAGTTGCTGATCGACGTGGCCGACCTCAAGGCGCAGGTGGCGCTGTTCGTGTCGCCTGCGCCAGCCGCGCCACCAGCCAGGACCGGCTACTCGGCGGCCGCTGCGGCGCCAAAGCCGCCTCGCGCTGCGGCGCCGACGACGTTCGGTGATGGCGTCACGGTCACACCCGTCCCCGCGGCGAGGAAGACGCCTGCCGCCGCGAAGCGCGCGCCGGCGGCTGACGCTGGCGCAGTCGCCGCGGCGAAGCTCCCTGTCCCGGTGGTGAGGTTGACGCCTCTCCCCGCGGACCGCTTGCCGCCGTCTAGCGCCCCTGCGGCGCCAAAGCCGCCAGGCGCCGTAGAACGGGCCCCTGAGGAGGCTCAGCCGACCCCGTTTGAGGTGGGAGGCATATCGGACGAGGCCCTCGCCAAAATCATCGGCGCAGTGGGCAAGCTCGTCGATGCGCGCTTCGCCGTTCTGGAGGCGAGGTTGCCTCCAGAACCACGCGTCCGACCACCTCTCGCCGCGGACAAGCGGCCGCATGTGGCACCAGCCCCCGCCCCGCTGCCTTGTCAGGGTGGCCGCGTGGGGAGCTACGCCGCGGCCGCGGCCGGGCCTAAGCCCAAAGGCCCCGGCCCAGCTCCGAAGGGACCCGCCCTGAGGAGGAAGACGGCTCCGGCTCCTGCCGGACCGCTGAAGTCGCCCGCATCAACACCGCCGGCGACGACCAGCGAGGCCGCGACGAGGCCTTCCGCGTCCGGCACGACTGCCGTACCCGAACAGGGTTGGCAGGTAGCCGAACGCGACAGAAGGAGTCGCGGCCAAAGGAGGAGAGCGGAGGCCAAGCGCGCCGCTGAGGTCCCCGCTCCTCAGGTAGGAGCCGGACGGAAGAAGAGACCGCGCAAGGGGCTCAAGTCGCCGAAGACGGCCGCAGTGGTGATCACTGTGCTGCCCGAGGCGGCCGAGAAGGGCCTCAGCTACGAGGCCGTCTTGAGGAAGGCCCGGCGGGAGCTAGACGTCTCCGATATTGGAGGCGTCGAAGCCAGGACCCGCAAGGCCCGGACGGGGGCTCGAATTCTCGAGTTCCCAGGGGCCGAGGGCGCCAAGACGGCCGACAGCGTGGCCGAGAAGCTGAGAGGTTTGTTCGCCGAGGAGGGTGGCATCAAAATCGCCAGGCCCGTCAAGTGCGCCGAAATGCGCATTTCGGGTTTGGACGATTCAGTGACGGTGGAAGACATCCGGGAGGCTATTGCCTCGAAAACCGGGTGTCCCATAGACACCGTCCGGGTCGGTGCCATTCGTCCCGGTCCGGGTGGCGTAGGTGCTGCCTGGGCGCAGTGCCCGGTGGAGTCGGTCAGGCAACTGGCCGGCTCAGGCAGGCTCCTCGTGGGCTGGAGCTCGGCGCGGGTAACCGTGCTTGAGCACCGGCCTGCGAGGTGCTACAAGTGCATGGCGGTCGGACACACTCGACCGACGTGCACTAATTGCTTCGACTGCGGCGGATTGTGTTTCCGCTGCGGTCAGACCGGGCACGTGGCGGCATCTTGCGCCGCCCCGCCCCACTGCCCCGCGTGTACGGCGGGCAATAAGCCCGCCAAGCACCGCATGGGCTCTGGGGCGTGCAAGCCTCCAGCTTCGGCCCAAAAGGCGCGGGGCGGCCCTACGACCACGGCCGCTCCCGCTCCTAGCGCGGTCCGATCGCCCGCTGGCGAGGAGGTCATGGACACAACCCGATAATGGGTACACCAGCCATGCACCTCCTCCTGCAGGCCAACACCAACCACTCCGCTGGAGCGCAGGATCTCCTCCTGCAATCCATGGCGGAGTGGTCGATTGGTGCAGCCGTAGTCGCGGAACCGTACGCCGTGCCTGATCGCCCTAATTGGGTGGTCAGTCGAAACGGTACTGCGGCAATCGTCGTCTCACCGCAGCGGCACTTCCCGTCCTTGTCCCTTTTGGATAGGGGTGAGGAATTTGTCGCGGCGGAGTGGGGAGGGGTCACGCTCTACAGCGTATACCTCTCCCCCACTAGGAGGATGGACGATTTCGGGGCCTCACTCACCACCTTGGAGGCCTCGATACGGCGACTGGCACCGGGCCTCGTCCTGGTTCTGGGGGACTTCAACGCCAAATCCACGGCGTGGGGGTCCCCTACGACGGACGACCGCGGGCGGGCGGTCAACGAGTGGGCGGCTTCACTGGGCCTCTGTGTTCTGAACAGAGGCTCGGTGAACACGTGTGTGCGGCGGCAGGGCGGGTCGATAGTGGACTTGTCGTTCGCTAGCCCCGCTGTCGCGCCACGGGTGAGGAACTGGAGTGTCCTGGAGGAGACGGAGACCCTGTCGGACCACCGGTACATCCGGATGGAGGTCTCCCCCCGGGAACCCGGTAGGGGTCACAGGACGGACGGAGCTCCCGCGTTTCCGCGGTGGGCTGTGGGTCGTCTTGACAGGGATCTACTGGCGGAGGCGGCCATTGTCAGCACGTGGCTGTCCTCACCACCCCCAGCGGACGGAGTGGACGCTGAGGCTGTCCGCATTCGCAGTGCGTTAACGCAGATCTGCGATGCGGCCATGCCCAGAGTGCGGCGGCGTCCACCTCCGAGGCAGGGGTCTACTGGTGGTCCCCAAGACTGGCGGACCTTCGTGCGGCGTGTATCAGTGCCCGAAGGTCCTACACCCGCAGCCGGCGGCGTCACCGCGACGTCGAGCGGGAGGGCCAGCTGTACGAGGCGTACCGCAGTGCGCGGACTGCCTTTCGGCTGGCCATCCGAGCCGCCAAGGGCGCGAGTTGGCAGGAGATGCTGGACGGTCTCGACCGTGACCCCTGGGGTCGCCCATATCGCGCGGCGCTGAACAAGCTTCGCGCGCGGGCTCCCCCCCTCACCGAGACCCTCCAGCCCGACTTCCTTCGTAGGGTGGTCGAGGAGCTGTTTCCACGGCAGTCGGAACACACGCCCCCGGTCATGGCTCCGCCAGATCAGGACCGGGAGGCCGACGACGACGAGAGTGTTCCGCCCGTGACGGAGTCGGAAGTGGGGGCGGCCGTGGCGAAGATTCGTTCCGCCACCACGGCCCCCGGCCCGGACGGAATTCCAGTCCGGGTGCTGACGTCGCTCCTCGAGCACTTCGAGCCTCGCCTCAGGCAGCTGTTCAACGCCTGTCTGACGTCTGGACGGTTCCCTGAGTGCTGGAAGGAAGGGAGGTTGGTTCTCCTGCCAAAGCCGGGACGGTCCCCGGATTTGCCGTCGGCCTACAGGCCCATCGTGCTCCTCGACGATGTGGGTAAGCTGCTGGAGCGTGTGCTCGCTGCCCGCATCGTCCGACACCTGGAGGAGGTGGGGCCCGATCTGTCGGACGCTCAGTATGGGTTTCGGAGGGGGCGTTCGACCATCGGGGCCCTATTACGCCTGAGGCAGGCGGCCGCGGAGGCCGTCGCCGGGAAGGGAGTGCTGTTGGCGGTGTCGTTGGACATCGCCAACGCATTCAATAGTCTGCCATTCGGCTGCATCAGGGAGGCGCTCCGGTTCCATGGAGTGCCCCTGTACCTCAGGCGGCTGGTGGCAGACTATTTGGAGGGCCGCAGTATCCTCTGCGCGGGTCCCGCAGGGGACATTGTGCGGACGCCCATGTCGTGCGGCGTTCCACAGGGGTCGGTTCTGGGGCCGACCCTGTGGGACATCGGGTACGACTGGGCGTTGAGAGGGAGTCTCCCCCCCGGGCTGAGCTTGGTGTGCTACGCTGACGACACGCTCGTCACGGCCCGGGGCAGAACACTCGAAGAGGCGGCGAGCCTGGCCACTCTCGGCACCGAGGAGATGGTCAGGCGGATCGAGGCGCTGGGGCTCAGGGTGGCCCTAAACAAGACGGAGGCCCTACTTTTCCATGGGCCCCGTGTGAGGCTGCCCATCGGCGCCTCGATAGTGGTAAACTCCATCCACATCAGCATCCAGGCCCATATGAGGTACTTGGGTCTGGTGCTCGACGGGCGATGGTGGTTCCGGGAGCATTTCCGACAGATTGCTCCCCGGCTTGTCGGCGCGGCGTCCGCCCTTTCTCGACTCATGCCGAACGTGGGCGGACCCAGTTTCGAGGGCCGACGGCTGTATGCGGGGGTCATCCGCTCGATGGCCATGTACGGCGCACCCGTGTGGGCGAGGGCTCTGAACGCCCAGCTCAGAGCGGTTCTGTGGAGGCCACAGAGAGCCATGGCGGTCAGAGCCATTCGCGGGTACCGCACGGTGTCGACAGAGGCGGCGTGCCTGTTGGCCGGGACACCCCCGTGGGACCTAGAGGCGGAGATGCTCTCCGACCTCTACCGGCGGGTTATCACAGCGCGCGAGGAAGGTGGCTCCCCATCGTTGAGCGAGATAGCCACCTGGCGCGTGGATGCCCGCCGAGACGTCATCGCCCGTTGGGCTACGCGGCTGGAGAGGCCTAGGCACGGTGTGGAGACCGTTGAGGCCCTCCGGCCCGTATTGATAGAGTGGATGGAGCGGCGGCACGGAGTCCTCACCTTTCGGCTGGTGCAGGTATTGACGGGGCACGGGTGTTTCGGGTTGTACCTGCACAGGGTCGTGTATAGGGAGTGGACTCCAGCCTGCCACCACTGCAGGAGTGACGAGGACACGGCGCAACACACGCTGGAGGTGTGTCCGGGATGGGAGCGGCAGCGCCGTGACCTCGTCGCTGTCATCGGTGCCGACCTGACGCTGCCGGCCGTCGCGAGGGCGATGGTCGACAGCATCAGGAACTGGGACGCGGTCGCCGCCTTCTGCGAGGCTGTCATCTCGCAGAAGGAAGCGGCGGAACGGGCAAGGGAGGATTCTCGCGCCGCGGCCGGGGCGGCGCAGGCGCGAATACCTGCGCCTGATGCCGCCCTAACCGAGGCTTCGGGTGATCGGACCGGGGAATTGTCCGGTCACCCGACGTGAGGCCACCGCGTGAGGGCGACGCCCCGACGGCGAAATCTGTCGGGGCGTCGACGAGAGGAACCCGCGAGGGTGAACCGCCGGGCGGGCCACCGAAGTTAAAAATCGGGTCCCGGTGACCCGCTCGCACGGCGAAGAGAGAGGAGTTTTTACGGTGGGTCTATGGGG
Source organism: Lymantria monacha (assembly GCA_905163515.2). Classification (NCBI taxonomy): domain Eukaryota; kingdom Metazoa; phylum Arthropoda; class Insecta; order Lepidoptera; family Erebidae; genus Lymantria; species Lymantria monacha. Next base: position 26,564,874 of record LR991099.1, read on the forward strand.
TCACGCGCCGCCTTCTCCGTCACCCCGGACCGATTTGGCGGAGCGAGACTAATCCATAGTCCACCAAAAAAAAAAAAAAAAAAAAAAAAAAAAAAAAAAGAGAATGTCTCTACTCGCCGTAATTTTCACAAATGCGATTATGAGGCTATTAATTTGTATCTAAATAAAGTAGACTGGGATTCTCTACTATCAGGGCATTCTTTGAATGATGCAGTGGACCATTTTTATCGTGTGCTATACGATTGCGTCGAATATTACGTCCCATTTAGAAAAACCCACAGTAAGCACAATTTTCCTAGATGGTATAACCGCGCTCTTATAAATCGAATTAGAGAGAAATTCAAACTTCACAGACGTTGGAAGAAATTTGGTAACCCACGTGATTATGTAGAATTTTCTCTCCTTCGGACACAAATACATTCGATGCAGAAACAACTCCTAATGAAATATAATGAGCACACTGAAGACTTAATCAGTAGACAGCCAAAAGCTTTTTGGTCATACCTTAAGTCGAAACGTGGTAGTAGCCATTATCCGAAAACACTCACTTTAAATGGCGTAAACTATGAGGAGGGCAACGGTATCTGCAACGCGTTTAACAACTACTTTGGCAGTGTTTTTGTTGTGCCATCCAATGCCTCCGCAACTACTAGCGAGGATGGGATGGACATAGGCAGTGTCATTGCGACGATGACCATTACGCAGGAAACGACTGCTAAGTTTCTGAAGTCACTAGATAAAAGTAAAGGTCCTGGTTGTGATAGAATTCCTGCTGTCTTTCTCCTAAATTGTGCCAAAAGTTTATCGTATCCTGTCACGCTATTATTCAACATGTCCTTGTCTGAATCTGTTTTCCCACATCTCTGGAAAAAGGCTCACATTATACCGATACATAAGAATGGATCTAAATCTAAAATAGAGAATTATCGCCCCATATCCATACTTAGCTCATTAGGTAAACTTTTTGAAAAGATAATTTATAGCTACATTTATCCGATTATATCATCCGCTATACCCCATGATCAACATGGTTTTATGAGAGGTCGGTCTACATCATCAAATATGGCGATTTTTACTAATTACGTACTGCGTGAAATGGAGAGTTCGGGTCAGGTTGATGTAATTTATACCGATTTTGAAAAGGCGTTCGACCGCGTTGATCATGACATTTTAATATGCAAATTGTACAAGCTTGGTATTCGGGGTGACTTGCTGAGGTGGATTCAATCATATTTGTCTAACCGTTCCCAGGCTGTGGTTCTTGGGGGTTTCAAATCTGATTTTATTAGTATTTCTTCTGGAGTTCCCCAGGGATCGCACCTGGGCCCTCTTTTCTACTGTGCCTACTTGCATGACATTGATAAATGTTTTCAATACTCTAATCATCTTCTATATGCCGATGATACAAAAGTGTACATGAGAATACGCTCTCGCTTGGACTGCGAAATGGTACAGCGTGACTTAAATGCTTTATGGACCTATTATAATAAAAATAATATATCACTCAATATTGGGAAGTGTCAAGTTATTAGTTTTACCCGGAAAGCTAACCCAATCTCATATATGTACAAGTTTAATAGCAATGTTATTAAAAGAACCGTATCGGTGAGAGATTTGGGAGTTCAATTGGACTCCAAGATGATACTCTCTGAGCATATTGAGACTATCACTGCCAAAGCACTTCGCAATCTAGGCTTTATTATTCGTACGTGTACGCCATTCAAAAAGGCCAGTACCTTAAAAACAGTATACTACGCCTACGTTCGGAGTATCCTGGAGTACTGTAGTCCCAGCTGGTGCCCTCAGTATATGGCGTATGTCGAAAAAATAGAGCGTATTCAGAGACGATTCATAAAACATCTGAATTATAAAACTCATAGACGCCACAATACATATGTCAACGACTGTAAGCACTATCAACTAACACCGCTTGCTGATAGACGTATAATGCAGGATATGTGTCTTCTGTTCGATATTTTACGCAACGGTATTGACTCCCCATCACTAGTATCCTCTATAAGTTTTAATACACCTAGAAAACGAACCAGGAACACTTCATTGTTTACTGTACCCCACCAGCGTACAAATTATGCTTGTAACTCAGTTATCCCCAGAATACTTCGCACTTATAATGACAGGTTTGACAACATTGACATATTCCAGTTGTCCAAAAATAGTTTTAAAAATCATATTCTCAGAGACCTAACCGCCAATCCACAATTCAAGAATAGGTTGTAAAGATTATATTCCTTTATTTTGTCCTTTATTTCTTTTATTTGTTTGTTGTTACTTTTTTAAACATTTATTTTTAATTTTTATGTTTAAATTTTACTGCTGCTATTTAATATTTTGAATAATTACAACTGATAAATTGCTATGTTGTATCACCTCAAATTGTCTTGTCGTGGAACTCTGTAATTGGCTCTGCTTACTGTAAATGCAAACAGCTGAGTCTTGGTGGGTTACGTGTCTTCTATTAAGAAGACACGTAACCCACCATTTTGATGAAATTAAACCCGCGATAATAAACTAAATTAAATATCAACCCCTTCCTATTTCAGACGGCCAATGAAGGCTCAACCAGATCTTGTCAAGCCGTACCCTACCAGCTCCGGCATCTACTTCGACGGTTTAGGTAAACTAAAAATAATTCATGGTCAACTAAACGTGGTCAGTTACATAGATATTTCCTATATAAATCCTCATCTTTCAAATCTTAACGAAATCACAGGTACAGTGAGATTTGCGTGTCAGCAAATCACCGACTATAACTGTAGGAGTATGTACACTACCTCATATTGAACCGCAACCCAACAATTAGAAACAATCCGCTCCGCTAATGTATATTGGACCATACAGTAACATCACCTAATATATCACCTGATGTATCAGCTAATATACCTACGGCGAGGCGCGCGACGCGCGCGCCGCCGCCGACACTCGCTTCTCGTGAACGCCACTATTAACCCGCTTATCTGCTATTATATTATTCGCTCGCATATTTCATATCATTGTATTTAGTTTTATAATAATTCATTGTATTTAGTATTCAGTTCATTAAATCATTAATCTAAAATAATAATAACAGTCTTCACTCTTGTTCATCTTCTTCTTTCATCTTCCTGCTTAAATATAATATAAGATTTGGACAATACAATAGTAGGATAGTCAATTACTACACGCCATCCTACAAGTATACTATCTCCACTTACAGTACGTTATAACGACGTCAAACGAGAATACGAATTCATATCTCACCTTATTTCAAAGCGTGATAAGCGCGCGGCGTGGTTTGGACGAATAGGCACTGTTTTCAAACACATTTTCGGCACTCTCGATCAGGACGATGCATCAAAATATAACTCTGCAATGGAATCAATTCAAAATGACGAGAAAAAACCAGCAAAATTGATGAAGGAAAACATCTTAATAAACACGTCTACACTCGAATCTTATATAAAAACCATCGATAAATTAAAAATAAATGAGGAAACCTTAAAAATCGCGATAAATATACTCGTCAACCAAATCCACAATATTACCGAAATTTCTAATAAATTAATTTCCGAAGCAAAAGTCCATTCCATATTAACTAGCCTCGAAAGTTCATTTCTCACGTTATCGTTTCAACTAGAAGATTTAACTAACGCTATTTTACTATGTAGTCGAAACATCCTGCATCCTAACATACTGAGCCCGGGCCAGTTGTTCCGAGAACTTAGGAATAACAATCGACACTTACCTAAGGATACTGAAATCCCTATATCTTTAAGTTTAAATAATATCCACGTAATATTAAGTATATCCACTGTATCATGTTATTATTATAATTCTAAGTTAGTGTTTGTACTACACATCCCTTTAGTTACTATGGATGAATTCAATCTCTATCATAATTTAGCATTACCAACCCCTCACGGGAACAGTACTAACACCTTTAGTCTTATTTCACCCTCTAGTTTATATACTGCTATTTCTAAGGATAAGTTAAGTTTTTGTAACCTAGATAATTTAGATAAATGAAAGATTATTAACTCTGAGTTTTATCTGTGCGCAATACCTACGGTACTACTCTCGGGGAGCAACCCCACATGTGAAAGTGAGTTATTAACCAAAACAATTAATGTTATCCCAGTGCAGTCGGTATCGGTATCGGCATCGGTATACTGAATCTATCATCCCAGTGCACAGTAAGAGTGCAAGACTCATCTCATCCCCCGAGACATTCAATATTAGAGTTCCTATACCTAGTCTAGATATTAGCATTATTAATGACTCCTGTTGTCAAATAGATACTAAGTCTAATAATTTAAGTACTATGTCCCCTATCTTACTGCAAAATATTGATTTAGACGATTTAACAGTAAATAATCAAAACAATAAATTATTTCCGGAATTAAATAAAATAATAAATCAAGAATCATTCCTCGTAAGATATGGGACACATTATACTATATTTTCCTCACTAATTTCTATTATAGTTATCTCTTTTGTATTATTTAAGTTAATTAAGATGTTTTTAAAATATAAGTCGAAGTTAAAAATATCTATTGTCAATTCAACCCGTACCGACGACAACACCGATAATCACACGCGTGAAAACTCTCCGAATCTACCGAGGTTAAGAGAAGTCGTATAAACCTATTTCTATCAGGAAGTTCGGCTCTTTCCCTAACTTCCATCTTCTGCGGGGGGTTGTTATATCCACCCCATGCTAGTAAAAGGATCTACCTACCACCCCTGTGTCAGCACTTTATAACTATATAAAGGGACCCATCCGTAGAGCCGAGTTAGTCTGCAAATCAACTCATTCAAAGTCGGTACGCGTCGGCAGTAATACCATTTTCTATTATTTCCTAAGTTTTTTCTAGTTCATATTAAAAGTTTTTTTAAAAAACAGTGTTTAATAATCCTGTATAACAGTTCAATGGGGGATTGACGAAATATTGGAGCAGTGTCCATCAGCGGAGGTGGTGGTCCTTGGAGACTTAAATGCTCATCATAAAGAGTGGTTGGGTCCCGAACCACTGACCTCTTGGGTAGGCATCTCTTCAACATGGTCTCGGCCTATGGTATCTCACAACTGGTAACACAGCCCACCCGTGTTCCAGACATTGAGAGCCTCATGGCTCTCGAGAGGGCTCATGCCCTCTCTACTGGATCTTCTGCTGACTACACACCAGCACGGATACCGGGTAGTGGTCGAAGCTCCTCTTGGGTCATCTGACCACTGCTTGGTCCGTAGCGAAGCCCCTATTGCGAGGCCTGATCGCTCTAAAGCGACTGGGACTCGCAGAGTCTGGCAATATAAGTCAGCAGATTGGGATAGGCTTCGCGAGTTCTACGCATCCTACCCATGGAAGCAGCTTTGCTTCGCCTCTGGGGACCCTGACATTTGTGCGGATTGCGTTACCGATACGGTTATTACAGGGATGGAATTATTCATCCCCAACACCAAAATACTGGTCGGAGTATGTTACAGGAAAGACGGGCTCACTTTGTGTCTAAAGTCGAGCGCTCTCTAGGGCGGGCCTCAAAATGGGGTGAACGGAATTTAGTCCAGTTCAATCCCACTAAGACACAAGTTTGCGCGTTCACTGCAAAGAAGGACCCTTTTATCATGGCGCCTCAGTTCCAAGGAGTAACTCTCCAAATCTCCGAGAGTATTGGGATCCTCGGCGTCGAACTATCGAACAAAGTCCAGTTTGGGAGTCTTTTGGAGGACAAAGCCAAATTGGCAAGCAAAAAGTTGGGCGTGCTGAGCAGGGCTAGGCGGTACTTCACGCCGAGACAACGTCTTGTGCTTTATAAAGCAAAAGTTCGTCCTCACATGGAGTACTGCTCTCATCTCTGGGCAGGCGCGCCTAAATATCAGGTAGACCCACTTGACTCCCTACAAAGGCGGACAGTTCGAATCGTCGGTGATCCCAATCTCATGGACAGACTAAAGTCGCTGGAGCGGCGAAGAGCTGTCTGGGTCACTCTGTGTACTCTACCGGCTCTTTCACGGGGAGTGCCCTGAGGAACTGTTTGACTTGGTACCACCGTCACCATTTTACCACCGTACCACTCGACACCGTAGCAGGGTTTATTCATTTCACCTGGAAACGATACGGTCCTCGACTGTACGTTTCAGCGATCATTTCTCCCACGTACACGCAAGATCTGGAATGAACTACCTGCTGCTGTGTTTCCCGAGCGCTATGACATGTCCTTCTTCAAACGAGGCTTAAGAAGAGCTCTTTCTTCACGGTAGGCAGCGGCCTGGCTGTACCCCTGGTGTTGCTGGGTCCATGTGCAACAGCATTACTTACCATCAGGTGTGCTGTTTGCTCGTTTGTCACCGTAGACATTAAAAAAAAAAAAACTTACAATAATTATGTAAATGAACTCGGTTTGCCTATTAAGCTTAGTCTAATTAAGCCAGGTGTGATCCATGGCTTTAGGGTCTGGTATTTGCGATTTATTTTACTGAAACAGTGTGTTTTTAAGAATTTTGATAAATGTGTCATTAAATGCAGAGGCTGCGCTATTAACGTCTAGATTACCAATTATGTACGTACAATCAGTAGAAATAAGATCGGCTGCAGCTGCTTCAGTGTATAATTTTTTACGTGCCAGATGTTGTTGATGATATTATTGTTCTGGATATGCTATTCCACTTGTAAGTTCAGGGATAATATATCTGTGAATGCCATTATAAAGAAAATAAGAATATATGGGCTGAGTAGATGTTGTAGAATCATTGTGACTCTACTTCACAAGATATATTTAGAGTTTATCACCGATGTCTCTGTAGCGTGGTGGAGGAATTAATTTTAGACCCGCATATTAGACGGTTAAGAGTAAATAATAACTTAGAAGACACATTAGTCCTTCTGTGACAATGAACGCTGTAAAATGTTCGATACGTTGGATGATTAAAAACCAAATACAAACGCGATAGAATCCGTAAACATAGTTTTATTTCAAATATGTAATATTCGCGTAAACATCTTGCATCATTATATAATAACTTAGTTACGTTCCCCTTTCATCGTCCCATATGGTTAGGTAAGATATGGCTGATTGGTCTGATCCGCTTAAAAAGAAAGTCTTCTTCTACATCATCTCCCATAATTAAATCATAAATCGAGCTATCACATACATTGGGGTCACGTAATCGCTATCTTTAACTCTTTATCTTAATTTAAAACACAACTATTAACACTTGACTTGGAGCTGATACTGAGTGTTATAAGTAGACAAAAAATAATATAAACTATCAATAATAGTAATGTCATATGAGGTTAATATCATTCACAAAGTATGCAACTGGTCCATAAACATCTGCACATGCACTAGGTTCATTAGAATTCGTCGGCTGTCTTTCTTGAAATTGGATCTAAGTAATTGGACTGTTTGTCCTAGGTAAACATACTGATCAATTACTTTGAGAATCGCATTCCCAACCAGGACCGGTACAGAAATGACGTGGACATTAGACATGACTTTCGTCTTATCCACGTTCATTTGCAGCCCTAGTAGTTGGGAGACCTTGCTGAGGTCACTGAGCATGGTGCCAAGGTTCTCCAGGGATTCTGCCATAACTACGATACGATCTGATGTACGATATCATCTGAGAATGGAAGCTGTGTGATTTATTCGCCATTAATATTGATGCCGATTCCGGTTCAGTCTAAGAGATACCCGACCGGCTCCAGCCCAGCCTCCTTACCAGAGTTGTCGAGGTCCTATTCCCACGGCGGGCAGAGCACATGGCTCCGGTCATGGCAACGCCACATAGTGATCGGGAGCCTGACCAGGAAACCGTTTCGCTGTGAGCATATTAGCCATAAATATGACTCCTTTATTGAGATAACATAAACCTTTTTTTATTACTTATGCTGGCAATCGAGCCAGCAGCACACCTGATGGTAAGTGTTACTGCCACCCATGGATTTTTGCAATATCTAGGCCGCTGCCTAATGATACAAATCCTAAACCCATCCAGATGGGCTTCCGGCTCTCTCGCTCACCGATCGAATGGCAATAGCATATTGCCATTACTCAGACGCCGATATTCTGCGAGAGCGTGGTACTATCCCGGACAGACCAGCCCGTGGCTGTAGACAAAAAACTGTCAATAGCGTGGTCCAACCACTAAAACCTTTCGGAGAAAATATAAATCTGAGTAATGTAATTGAGATGCAGAGAGCATTGTGGACTGTTTATTAAGTCTATCACCAAAAGCAATAAAATAAGATTTATCTTCAAGACGCAATATTTTATTGCATATAACAGACATACTAGCTGACAATGTAGTCTAATGAACTGATAATTGTGCAGTAATTTATATATGACTAGTTAACCTAGCAGACCTGACTAGAAGATACTCAATCTTATTTATATTTTTAAAAATTATTAATATTTTATATAAGAGTAAGTTTGAAAGTTGCGCCAGTGACGGAAAAGTTAAGGAGTGAAAGGTTAACATGGTATGGACATGTGATGAGACGGGATGAAAGAAATGTTGTGAGGAAAGTTTTAAATATGAATGTTGAAGGCTTTAGGGGTAAAGGAAGACCCCGGCGGGAGCTCGACGTCTCCGACATAGGAGGGGTCGAAGCCAGGACCCGCAAGGCCCGGACAGGGGCTCGGATTTTAGAGTTCCCTGGGGCCGAGGGTACCAGGACGGCCGATAGCGTGGCGTCGAAGCTGCGAGGTCTGTTCGCCGAGGAGGGTGGCGTCAAAATCGCCAGACCCGTAAAGTGCGCCGAAATGCGCATCGCGGGTCTGGACGACTCCGTGACGGTGGAAGACATCCGGGAGGCCATCGCCTCGAAAACCGGGTGTCCCCTGGACACCGTCCGAGTTGGCGCCATCCGGCCCGGTCCGGGCGGCGTAGGTGCCGCCTGGGTGCAGTGCCCAGTGGAGTCGGTCAGGCAACTGGCCGGCTCAGGCAGGCTCCTCGTGGGCTGGAGCTCAGCGCGAGTCACCGTGCTGGAGCACCGGCCTGCGAGGTGTTTCAAGTGCGTGGCGGTCGGGCATACCCGGCCAACATGCACTAATTGCTTTGACTGCGGCGGACTCTGTTTCCGCTGCGGTCAGACTGGGCACATGGCGGCATCTTGCGCCGCCCCACCCCACTGCCCCGCGTGTGCGGCGGGCAATAAGCCTGCCAAGCACCGCATGGGCTCTGGGGCGTGTAGACCTCCAGCTTCGGCTCCAAAGGGGCGGAGCGGCCTTTCGACCACGGCCGCTCCCGCTCCTAGCGCGGCCCGATCGCCCGCCGCAAGCCAGGAGGTGATAATGGACACGGCCCAGTCCACTCACCTCCTGCAGGCCAACACCAACCACTCCGCCGGTGCGCAGAATCTCCTCCTGCAATCCATGGCGGAGTGGTCGATCGGTGCAGCCGTAGTCGCGGAACCGTACTGTGTGCCTGATCGCCCCAATTGGGTGGTCAGCCGGAACGGAACCGCGGCAATCGTCGTCTCCACGCAGCGGCACTTCACGTTCTTGTCCCTTTTGGATAGGGGCGAGGAATTTGTCGCTGCGGAATGGGGAGGGGTCACACTCTACAGCGTTTACCTCTCCCCTAACAGGAGAATGGACGATTTCGGGGCCTCCCTCACCACCTTGGAGGCTTCGATACGGCGACTGGCACCGGGCCTCGTCCTGGTCCTGGGGGACTTCAACGCCAAATCCACGGCGTGGGGGTCCCCGATGACGGACGATCGCGGGCGATCGTGGAGTGGGCGGCGTCACTGGGCCTCTGTGTCCTAAACAGAGGCTCAGTGAACACGTGTGTGCGACAGCAGGGTGGGTCGATAGTGGACTTGTCGTTCGCTAGCCCCGCTGTCGCACCACGAGTGAGGAACTGGCGTGTCCTGGAGGAGGCAGAGACCCTGTCGGATCACCGATACATCAGAATGGAGGTCTCCCCTCTCCGGGACCCCAGCAGGGGTCACAGGGCGGACCGGGCTCCCGCATTTCCGCGGTGGGCTGTGGGGCGTCTAGATAGGGACCTACTGGCGGAGGCGGCCATCGTGAACACGTGGCTGTCCTCACCACCCCCAGCGGACGGAGTGGACGCTGAGGCTGTCCGCATCCGCAGTGCGTTAACGCAGGTCTGCGATGCGGCCATGCCCAGGGTGCGGCGTCTTGGGGTACGATGTCAGAAACCTCCACGCGGTGTACCCTGGGTGCGGACGGCGGTCCCCAGTTCTTCTGTTGTACTGTCGTCCGTAGCGAATATCTGCGCGTATTCGCTCCTTACTCTACTACAGTCGTAGTAGAGGGTATAGGACGCGAAATATTGGGACGGGCTCAGTCACTCATTCATTTGAGGGCTGGGCAGGCACATGCCACCGCCCATACATCGTAAACCTGATTCTTTGCTTGTCTTAGTTTCAGGAGCGAGGGTCTTGGCTTAACCGCCCGGACCGCGAGGAAGACAACCTCTATAAAGAGTTCGAAGTAACATTCGGACTCGGAAATCACCCAGAATCTTAAGTTCTGGCGTGCGGCGAGAAGATGCATGGCAGATGGTTTGTTCTGTCGTTAGCACGCTCCAGCCAGGGTACCGGCTGACCCCCTGGTTGGTAAATGTAGGCTTGCCCGGGTAAAGGGATCTCTGCCCGGGTCGACGTATTGTATCTCCCATAATCGTGGGATCAATAATGGATGCTGAAAAATTAAATAAAAAAAACGACGGGGATTGTAGCGATCCTCACCCCAAGGCCCGGTCAAGCCGATCAAAAACTGACCAAGACGACGCCTCGTCCTCAGGACTTGAGGCGTCTGCCGAGGGCCCGGCACAAACCGTGGAGGCCCAGAAGAAGAGGAGGTCGCCTCGAAAGTCTCGGGGCAACGGCCTGAGCCACAAAAGGCGGCTGGAGGAGCGGCGGGCGCGCAGGGAAGCTGCCGCCGCTGAAGAGAAGAAGGACGGTAGACTCGCAGCAGAGCCGTCGACGGACGAGGGCGACAGCGATGTCGCAGAGCCGTCCGAAGACGAGGGCGGCGGATCTACCGTCAGAATGGACGAGGGCGGCGATATTCCCGCAGGGCCGTCCAAAGAGGAAAGCGGGTCGGCTGGTGAAGGCCCCACTAGGTCGTCGGCGCGTCTAGCAGCAAAGACGCCGCCGGCGACCGCGACTAAGAAGGAGGAGGCCCTCCCCTCGCAGGTGCGAAAGCGCCCCCTGAGTAAGGGAGGCAGCTCGAGCGCCGAAACCGAGGGGAGCGTGGCCAACATGCCTCCACCAAAGATCCAGGCCTCCCGAAGAGGGCGAGGGACCTCGGCCATGGAAAGGGCGGCGGCGGTCGCTGTCCGCGCCGGTGACGCCACGGATCTGCAGGCTGAAAATGTCCGCCTTAGAGGCGAGATGTCAGGCCTGCGGACCCGAAACAGGAACCTGGGCGACATGCTGGCGGAGATGCGTCGGGCAAACCGCCAGTTGCTGATCGACGTGGCCGACCTCAAGGCGCAGGTGGCGCTGTTCGTGTCGCCTGCGCCAGCCGCGCCACCAGCCAAGACCGGCTACTCAGCGGCCGCTGCGGCGCCAAAGCCGCCCCGCGCTGCGGCGCCGACGACGTTGGGTGATGGCGGCACCGTCACACCCGTCCCCGCGGCGAGGAAGACGCCTGCCGCCGCGAAGCGCGCGCCGCCGGCTGACGCTGGCGCAGTCGCCGCGGCGAAGCTCCCTGTCCCGGTGGTGAGGTTGACGCCTCTCCCCGCGGACCGTTTGCCGCCGGCTAGCGCCCCTGCGGCGCCAAAGCCGCCAGGCGCCGTAGAACGGGCCCCTGAGGAGGCTCAGCCGACCCCGTTTGAGGTGGGAGGCATATCGGACGAGGCCCTCGCCAAAATCATCGGCGCAGTGGGCAAGCTCGTCGATGCGCGCTTCGCCGTTCTGGAGGCGAGGTTGCCTCCAGAACCACGTGTCCGACCACCTCTCGCCGCGGACAAGCGGCCGCATGTGGCACCAGCCCCCGCCCCGCTGCCTTGTCAGGGTGGCCGCGTGGGGAGCTACGCCGCGGCCGCGGCCGGGCCTAAGCCCAAAGGCCCCGGCCCAGCTCCGAAGGGACCCGCCCTGAGGAGGAAGACGGCTCCGGCTCCTGCCGGACCGCTGAAGTCGCCCGCAACAACACCGCCGGCGACGACCAGCGAGGCTGCGACGAGGCCTTCCGCGTCTGGCACGACTGCCGTACCCGAACAGGGTTGGCAGGTAGCCGAACGCGACAGAAGGAGTCACGGCCAAAGGAGGAGAGCGGAGGCCAAGCGCGCCGCTGAGGTCCCCGCTCCACAGGCAGGAGCCGGACAGAAGAAGAGACCGCGCAAGGGGCTCAAGTCGCCGAAGACGGCCGCAGTGGTGATCACTGTGCTGCCCGAGGCGGCTGAGAAGGGCCTCAGCTACGAGGCCGTCTTGAGGAAGGCCCGGCGGGAGCTAGACGTCTCCGATATTGGAGGCGTCGAAGCCAGGACCCGCAAGGCCCGGACGGGGGCTCGAATTCTCGAGTTCCCAGGGGCCGAGGGCGCCAAGACGGCCGACAGCGTGGCCGAGAAGCTGAGAGGTTTGTTCGCCGAGGAGGGTGGCATCAAGATCGCCAGGCCCGTCAAGTGCGCCGAAATGCGCATTTCGGGTTTGGACGATTCGGTGACGGTGGAAGACATCTGGGAGGCTATTGCCTCGAAAACCGGGTGTCCCATAGACACCGTCCGAGTCGGTGCCATTCGTCCCGGTCCGGGTGGCGTAGGTGCTGCCTGGGCGCAGTGCCCGGTGGAGTCGGTCAGGCAACTGGCCGGCTCAGGCAGGCTCCTCGTGGGCTGGAGCTCGGCGCGGGTAACCGTGCTTGAGCACCGGCCTGCGAGGTGCTACAAGTGCATGGCGGTCGGACACACTCGACCGACGTGCACTAATTGCTTCGACTGCGGCGGATTGTGTTTCCGCTGCGGTCAGACCGGGCACGTGGCGGCATCGTGCGCCGCCCCGCCCCACTGCCCCGCGTGTGCGGCGGGTAATAAGCCCGCCAAGCACCGCATGGGCTCTGGGGCGTGCAAACCTCCAGCTTCGGCCCCAAAGGCGCAGGGCGGCCCTACGACCACGGCCGCTCCCGCTCCTAGCGCGGTCCGATCGCCCGCTGGCGAGGAGGTCATGGATACAACCCGATAATGGGTACACCATCCATGCACCTCCTCCTGCAGACCAACACCAACCACTCCACCGGAGCGCAGGATCTCCTCCTGCAATCCATGGCGGAGTGGTCGATTGGTGCAGCCGTAGTCGCGGAACCGTACGCCGTGCCTGATCGCCCCAATTGGGTGGTCAGTCGAAACGGTACCGCGGCAATCGTCGTCTCAACGCAGCGGCACTTCCCGTCCTTGTCCCTTTTGGATAGGGGCGAGGAATTTGTCGCGGCGGAGTGGGGAGGGGTCACGCTCTACAGCGTATACCTCTCCCCCACTAGGAGGATGGACGATTTCGGGGCCTCACTCACCACCTTGGAGGCCTCGATACGGGGGTACTATCCCAGAAACCTCCACGCGGTGTACCCTGGGTGCGGGCGGCGGTCCCCAGTTCTTCTGTTGTACTGTCGTCCGTAGCGAATATCTGCGCGATTTCGCTCCTCACTCTACTACGGTCGTAGTAGAGGTTATAGGACGCGAAATATTGGGACGGGCTCAGTCACTCATTCATTTGAGGGCTGGGCAGGCACATGCCACCGCCCACACATCGTAAACCTGATTCTTTGCTTGTCTTAGTTTCAGGAGCGAGGGTCTTGGCTTAACCGCCCGGACCGCGAGGAAGACAACCTCTATAAAGAGTTCGAAGTAACATTCGGACTCGGAAATCACCCAGAATCTTAAGTTCTGGCGTGCGGCGAGAAGATGCATGGCAGATGGGTTGTTCTGTTCTTAGCACGCTCCAGCCAGGGTACCGGCTGACCCCCTGGTTGGTAAATGTAGGCTTGCCCGGGTAAAGGGATCTCTGCCCGGGTCGACGTATTGTATCTCCCATAATCGTGGGATCAATAATGGATACTGATGAATTAAATAAAAATAACGACGGGGATTGTAGCGATCCTCACCCCAAGGCCCGGTCAAGCCGATCAAAAACTGACCAAGACGACGCCTCGTCCTCAGGACTTGAGGCGTCCGCCGAGGGCCCGGCACAAACCGTGGAGGCCCAGAAGAAGAAGAGGAGGTCGCCTCGAAAGTCTCGGGGCAACGGCCTGAGCCACAAAAGGCGGCTGGAGGAGCGGCGAGCGCGCAGGGAGGCTGCCGCCGCTGAAGAGAAGAAGGACGGTAGACTCGCAGCAGAGCCGTCAACGGACGAGGGCGACAGCGATGTCGCAGAGCCGTCCGAAGACGAGGGCGGCGGATCTACCGTCAGAATGGACGAGGGCGGTGATATTCCCGCAGGGCCGTCCAAAAAGGACAGTGGGTCGGCTGGTGAAGGCCCCACTAGGTCGTCGGCGCGTCTAGCAGCAAAGACGCCGCCGGCGACCGCGACTAAGAAGGAGGAGGCCCTCCCCTCGCAGGTGCGAAAGCGCCCCCTGAGTAAGGGAGGCAGCTCGAGCGCCGAAACCGAGGGGAGCGTGGCCAACATGCCTCCACCCAAGATCCAGGCCTCCCGAAGAGGGCGAGGGACCTCGGTCTTGGAAAGGGCGGCGGCGGTCGCTGTCCGCGCCGGCGAGGCCACGGATCTGCAGGCCGAAAATGTCCGCCTTAGAGGCGAGATGTCAGGCCTGCGGACCCGAAACCGGAACCTGGGCGACATGCTGGCGGAAATGCGTCGGGCAAACCGCCAGCTGTTGATAGACGTGGCCGACCTCAAGGCGCAGGTGGCACTGTTCGTGTCACCCGCGCCAGCCGCGCTATTGGCCAGGGCCGGCTACTCGGCGGCCGCTGCGGCGCCAAAGCCGCCTCGCGCTGCGGCGCCGACGACGTTGGGTGATGGCGTCAGCGTCACACCCGTCCCCGCGGCGAGGAAGACGCCTGCCGCCGCGAAGCGCGCGTCGCCGGCTGACGCTGGCGCGGTCACCGCGGCGAAACTCCCTGTTCCCGTGGTGAGGTTGACGCCTCTCCCCGCGGACCGCTTGTCGCCGGCTAGCGCCCCTGCGGCGCCAAAGCCGCCAGGCGCCGCGGAGCGGGCCCCTGGAGAGGCTCAGCCGACCCCGACGCTGGAGGTGAGAGGCTTGTCGGACGAGGCCCTCGCCAAAATCATCAACGCAGTTGGCAAACTCGTTGATGCGCGTGTGGCCGTTCTGGAGGCAAGACTGCCTCCAGAACCACGTGTCCGGCCGCCCCTAGCCGCGGATAAGCGGCCGCATGTGGCACCAGCCCCCGCCCCGCTGCCTTGTCAGGGTGGCCGCGTGGGGAGCTACGCCGCGGCCGCGGCCGGGCCTAAGCCCAAAGGCCCCGGCCCAGCTCCGAAGGGACCCGCCCTGAGGAGGAAGACGGCTCCGGCTCCTGCCGGACCGCTGAAGTCGCCCGCAACAACACCGCCGGCGACGACCAGCGAGGCCGCGACGAGGCCTTCCTCGTCCGGCACGACTGCCGTACCCGAACAGGGTTGGCAGGTGGCCGAACGCGACAGAAGGAGTCGCGGCCAAAGGAGGAGAGCGGAGGCCAAGCGCGCCGCTGAGGTCCCCGCTCCACAGGCAGGAGCCGGAAAGAAGAAGAGACCGCGCAAGGGGCTCAAGTCGCCGAAGACGGCCGCAGTGGTGATCACTGTGCTGCCCGAGGCGGCCGAGAAGGGCCTCAGCTACGAGGCCGTCTTGAGGAAGGCCCGGCGGGAGCTAGACGTCTCCGATATTGGAGGCGTCGAAGCCAGGACCCGCAAGGCCCGGACGGGGGCTCGAATTCTCGAGTTCCCAGGGGCCGAGGGCGCCAAGACGGCCGACAGCGTGGCCGAGAAGCTGAGAGGTTTGTTCGCCGAGGAGGGTGGCATCAAGATCGCCAGGCCCGTCAAGTGCGCCGAAATGCGCATTTCGGGTTTGGACGATTCAGTGACGGTGGAAGACATCCGGGAGGCTATTGCCTCGAAAACCGGGTGACCCATAGACACCGTCCGGGTCGGTGCCATTCGTCCCGGTCCGGGTGGCGTAGGTGCTGCCTGGGCGCAGTGCTCGGTGGAGTCGGTCAGGCAACTGGCCGGCTCAGGCAGGCTCCTCGTGGGCTGGAGCTCGGCGCGGGTAACCGTGCTTGAGCACCGGCCTGCGAGGTGCTACAAGTGCATGGCGGTCGGACACACTCGACCGACGTGCACTAATTGCTTCGACTGCGGCGGATTGTGTTTCCGCTGCGGTCAGACCGGGCACGTGGCGGCATCTTGCGCCGCCCCGCCCCACTGCCCCGCGTGTGCGGCGGGCAATAAGCCCGCCAAGCACCGCATGGGCTCTGGGGCGTGCAAACCTCCAACTTCGGCCCCAAAGGCGCGGGGCGGCCCTACGACCACGGCCGCTCCCGCTCCTAGCGCGGTCCGATCGCCCGCTGGCGAGGAGGTCATGGATACAACCCGATAATGGGTACACCATCCATGCACCTCCTCCTGCAGGCCAACACCAACCACTCCGCCGGAGCGCAGGATCTCCTCCTGCAATCCATGGCGGAGTGGTCGATTGGTGCAGCCGTAGTCGCGGAACCGTACGCCGTGCCTGATCGCCCCAATTGGGTGGTCAGTCGAAACGGTACCGCGGCAATCGTCGTCTCAACGCAGCGGCACTTCCCGTCCTTGTCCCTTTTGGATAGGGGCGAGGAATTTGTCGCGGCGGAGTGGGGAGGGGTCACGCTCTACAGCGTATACCTCTCCCCCACTAGGAGGATGGACGATTTCGGGGCCTCACTCACCACCTTGGAGGCCTCGATACGGCGACTGGCACCGGGCCTCGTCCTGGTTCTGGGGGACTTTAACGCCAAATCCACGGCGTGGGGGTCCCCTACGACGGACGACCGCGGGCGGGCGGTCAACGAGTGGGCGGCTTCACTGGGCCTCTGTGTTCTGAACAGAAGCTCGGTGAACACGTGCGTGCGGCGGCAGGGCGGGTCGATAGTGGACTTGTCGTTCGCTAGCCCCGCCGTCGCGCCACGGGTGAGGAACTGGAGTGTCCTGGAGGAGGCGGAGACCCTGTCGGACCACCGGTACATCCGGATGGAGGTCTCCCCCCGGGAACCCGGTAGGGGTCACAGGGCGGACGGAGCTCCCGCGTTTCCGCGGTGGGCTGTGGGTCGTCTTGATAGGGATCTACTGGTGGAGGCGGCCATTGTCAGCACGTGGCTGTCCTCACCACCCCCAGCGGACGGAGTGGACGCTGAGGCTGTCCGCATTCGCAGTGCGTTAACGCAGATCTGCGATGCGGCCATGCCCAGAGTGCGGCGGCGTCCACCTCCGAGGCAGGGGGTCTACTGGTGGTCCCCAAGACTGGCGGACCTTCGTGCGGCGTGTATCAGTGCCCGAAGGTCCTACACCCGCAGCCGGCGGCGTCACCGCGACGTCGAGCGGGAGGGCCAGCTGTACGAGGCGTACCGCAGTGCGCGGACTGCCTTTCGGCTGGCCATCCGTGCCGCCAAGGGCGCGAGTTGGCAGGAGATGCTGGACGGTCTCGACCGTGACCCCTGGGGTCGCCCATATCGCGCGGTGCTGAACAAGCTTCGCGCGCGGGCCCCCCCCCTCACCGAGACCCTCCAGCCCGACTTCCTTCGTAGGGTGGTCGAGGAGCTGTTTCCACGGCAGTCGGAACACTCGCCCCCGGTCATGGCTCCGCCAGATCAGGACCGGGAGGCCGACGACGACGAGAGTGTTCCGCCCGTGACGGAGTCGGAAGTGGGGGCGGCCGTGGCGAAGATCCGTTCCGCCACCACGGCCCCCGGCCCGGACGGAATTCCAGTCCGGGTGCTGACATCGCTCCTCGAGCACTTCGAGCCTCGCCTCAGGCAGCTGTTCAACGCCTGTCTGACGTCTGGACGGTTCCCTGAGTGCTGGAAGGAAGGGAGGTTGGTTCTCCTGCCAAAGCCGGGACGGTCCCCGGATTTGCCGTCGGCCTACAGGCCCATCGTGCTCCTCGACGATGTGGGTAAGCTGCTGGAGCGTGTGCTCGCTGCCCGCATCGTCCGACATCTGGAGGAGGTGGGGCCCGATCTGTCGGACGCTCAGTATGGGTTTCGGAGGGGGCGTTCGACCATCGGGGCCCTACTACGCCTGAGGCAGGCGGCCGCGGAGGCCGTCGCCGGGAAGGGAGTGCTGTTGGCGGTGTCGTTGGACATCGCCAACGCATTCAATAGTCTGCCATTCGGCTGCATCAGGGAGGCGCTCCGGTTCCATGGAGTGCCCCTGTACCTCAGGCGGCTGGTGGCAGACTATTTGGAGGGCCGCAGTATCCTCTGCGCGGGTCCCGCAGGGGACATTGTGCGGACGCCCATGTCGTGCGGCGTTCCACAGGGGTCGGTTCTGGGGCCGACCCTGTGGGACATCGGGTACGACTGGGCGTTGAGAGGGAGTCTCCCCCCCGGGCTGAGCTTGGTGTGCTACGCTGACGACACGCTCGTCACAGCCCGGGGCAGGACACTCGAAGAGGCGGCGAGCCTGGCCACTCTCGGCACCGAGGAGATGGTCAGGCGGATCGAGGCGCTGGGGCTCAGGGTGGCCCTAAACAAGACGGAGGCCCTACTTTTCCACGGGCCCCGTGTGAGGCTACCCATCGGCGCCTCGATAGTGGTAAACTCCATCCACATCAGCATCCAGGCCCATATGAGGTACTTGGGTCTGGTGCTCGACGGGCGATGGTGGTTCCGGGAGCATTTCCGACAGATTGCTCCCCGGCTTGTCGGCGCGGCGTCCGCCCTTTCTCGACTCATGCCGAACGTGGGCGGACCCAGTTTCGAGGGCCGACGGCTGTATGCGGGGGTCATCCGCTCGATGGCCATGTACGGCGCACCCGTGTGGGCGAGGGCTCTGAACGCCCAGCTCAGGGCGGTTCTGTGGAGGCCACAGAGAGCCATGGCGGTCAGAGCCATTCGCGGGTACCGCACGGTGTCGACAGAGGCGGCGTGCCTGTTGGCCGGGACACCCCCGTGGGACCTAGAGGCGGAGATGCTCTCCGACCTCTACCGGCGGGTTATCACAGCGCGCGAGGAAGGTGGCTCCCCATCGTTGAGCGAGATAGCCACCTGGCGCGTGGATGCCCGCCGAGACGTCATCGCCCGTTGGGCTACGCGGCTGGAGAGGCCTAGGCACGGTGTGGAGACCGTTGAGGCCCTCCGGCCCGTATTGATAGAGTGGATGGAGCGGCGGCACGGGGTCCTCACCTTTCGGCTGGTGCAGGTATTGACGGGGCACGGGTGTTTCGGGTTGTGCCTGCACAGGGTCGTGTATAGGGAGTGGACTCCGGCCTGCCACCACTGCAGGAGTGACGAGGACACGGCGCAACACACGCTGGAGGTGTGTCCGGGATGGGAGCGGCAGCGCCGTGACCTCGTCGCTGTCATCGGTGCCGACCTGACGCTGCCGGCCGTCGCGAGGGCGATGGTCGACAGCATCAGGAACTGGGACGCGGTCGCCGCCTTCTGCGAGGCTGTCATCTCGCAGAAGGAAGCGGCGGAACGGGCAAGGGAGGATTCCCGCGCCCCGGGCCGCCGCCAGCGGCCGGGGCGGCGCAGGCGCGAATACCTGCGCCTGATGCCGCCCTAACCGAGGCTTCGGGTGATCGGACCGGGGAATTGTCCGGTCACCCGACGTGAGGCCACCGCGTGAGGGCGACGCCCCGACGGCGAAATCTGTCGGGGCGTCGACGAGAGGAACCCGCGAGGGTGAACCGCCGGGCGGGCCACCGAAGTTAAAAATCGGGTCCCGGTGACCCGCTCGCACGGCGAAGAGAGAGGAGTTTTACGGTGGGTCTATGGGGTCACGCGCCGCCTTCTCCGTCACCCCGGACCGATTTGGCGGGACGAGACTAATCCATAGTCCACCAAAAAAAAAAAAAAAAAAAAAAAAAAAAAAAAAAAAAAAAAAAAAAAAAGGC
Organism: Lymantria monacha; assembly: GCA_905163515.2. Classification (NCBI taxonomy): domain Eukaryota; kingdom Metazoa; phylum Arthropoda; class Insecta; order Lepidoptera; family Erebidae; genus Lymantria; species Lymantria monacha. The sequence goes on from LR991099.1 coordinate 26,584,872, forward strand.
CTCGATACGGCGACTGGCACCGGGCCTCGTCCTGGTTCTGGGGGACTTTAACGCCAAATCCACGGCGTGGGGGTCCCCTATGACGGACGACCGCGGGAGGGCGGTCAACGAGTGGGCGGCTTCACTGGGCCTCTGTGTTCTGAACAGAGGCTCGGTGAACACGTGCGTGCGGCGGCAGGGCGGGTCGATAGTGGACTTGTCGTTCGCTAGCCCCGCCGTCGCGCCACGGGTGAGGAACTGGAGTGTCCTGGAGGAGGCGGAGACCCTGTCGGACCACCGGTACATCCGGATGGAGGTCTCCCCCCGGGAACCCGGTAGGGGTCACAGGGCGGACGGAGCTCCCGCGTTTCCGCGGTGGGCTGTGGGTCGTCTTGACAGGGATCTACTGGCGGCGGTGGCCATTGTCAGCACGTGGCTGTCCTCACCACCCCCAGCGGACGGAGTGGACGCTGAGGCTGTCCGCATTCGCAGTGCCTTAACGCAGATCTGCGATGCGGCCATGCCCAGAGTGCGGCGGCGTCCACCTCCGAGGCAGGGGGTCTACTGGTGGTCCCCAAGACTGGCGGACCTTCGTGCGGCGTGTATCAGTGCCCGAAGGTCCTACACCCGCAGCCGGCGGCGTCACCGCGACGTCGAGCGGGAGGGCCAGCTGTACGAGGCGTACCGCGGTGCGCGGACTGCCTTTCGGCTGGCCATCCGTGCCGCCAAGAGCGCGAGTTGGCAGGAGATGCTGGACGGTCTCGACCGTGACCCCTGGGGTCGCCCATATCGCGCGGCGCTGAACAAGCTTCACGCGCGGGGCTCCCCCTCACCGAGACCCTCCAGCCCGACTTCCTTCGTAGGGTGGTCGAGGAGCTGTTTCCACGGCAGTCGGAACACACGCCCCCGGTCATGGCTCCGCCAGATCAGGACCGGGAGGCCGACGACGACGAGAGTGTTCCGCCCGTGACGGAGTCGGAAGTGGGGGCGGCCGTGGCGAAGATTCGTTCCGCCACCACGGCCCCCGGCCCGGACGGAATTCCAGTCCGGGTGCTGACATCGCTCCTCGAGCACTTCGAGCCTCGCCTCAGGCAGCTGTTCAACGCCTGTCTGACGTCTTGACGGTTCCCTGAGTGCTGGAAGGAAGGGAGGTTGGTTCTCCTGCCAAAGCCGGGACGGTCCCCGGATTTGCCGTCGGCCTACAGGCCCATCGTGCTCCTCGACGATGTGGGTAAGCTGCTGGAGCGTGTGCTCGCTGCCCGCATCGTCCGACACCTTGAGGAGGTGGGGCCCGATCTGTCGGACGCTCAGTATGGGTTTCGGAGGGGGCGTTCGACCATCGGGGCCCTACTACGCCTGAGGCAGGCGGCCGCGGAGGCCTTCGCCGGGAAGGGAGTGCTGTTGGCGGTGTCGTTGGACATCGCCAACGCATTCAATAGTCTTGCCATTCGGCTGCATCAGGGAGGCGCTCCGGTCTGGTGCTCGACGGGCGATGGTGGTTCCGGGAGCATTTCCGACAGATTGCTCCCCGGCTTGTCGGCGCGGCGTCCGCCCTTTCTCGACTCATGCCGAACGTGGGCGGACCCAGTTTTGAGGGCCGACGGCTGTATGCGGGGGTCATCCGCTCGATGGCCATGTACGGCGCACCCGTGTGGGCGAGGGCTCTGAACGCCCAGCTCAGGGCGGTTCTGTGGAGGCCACAGAGAGCCATGGCGGTCAGAGCCATTCGCGGGTACCGCACGGTGTCGACAGAGGCGGCGTGCCTGTTGGCCGGGACACCCCCGTGGGACCTAGAGGCGGAGATGCTCTCCGACCTCTACCGGCGGGTTATCACAGCGCGCGAGGAAGGTGGCTCCCCATCGTTGAGCGAGATAGCCACCTGGCGCGTGGATGCCCACCGAGACGTCATCGCCCGTTGGGCTACGCGGCTGGAGAGGCCTAGGCACGGTGTGGAGACCGTTGAGGCCCTCCGGCCCGTATTGATAGAGTGGATGGAGCGGCGGCACGGAGTCCTCACCTTTCGGCTGGTGCAGGTATTGACGGGGCACGGGTGTTTCGGGTTGTACCTGCACAGGGTCGTGTATAGGGAGTGGACTCCGGCCTGCCACCACTGCAGGAGTGACGAGGACACGGCGCAACACACGCTGGAGGTGTGTCCGGGATGGGAGCGGCAGCGCCGTGACCTCGTCGCTATCATCGGTGCCGACCTGACGCTGCCGGCCGTCGCGAGGGCGATGGTCGACAGCATCAGGAACTGGGACGCGGTCACACACACTTGAGGTGTGTCCAAGTTGGGACGGGCAGCGCCGTGACCTCGTCGCTGTTATCGGTGCCGACCTGACGCTGCCGGCTGTCGCGAGGGCGATGGTCCACAGCGTCAGGAACTGGGACGCGGTCGCCGCCTTCTGCGAGGCTGTCATCTCGCAGAAGGCGATGGCGGAACGAGTCCGGGAGGATTCCCGTGACCCGGGCCGCCGTCAGCGGCCGGGGCGGCGCAGGCGCGAATACCTGCGCCTGATGCCGCCCTAACCGAGGCTTCGGGTGATCGGACCGGGGAATTGTCCGGTCACCCGACGTGAGGCCACCGCGTGAGGACGACTCCTTGACGGCGAAAGCTGTCGGGGCGTCGACAGGAGAGGAGCCCGAGAGGGCATACCGCTGAGCGGGCCACCGAAGACAAAAATCGGGTACCGGTGGCCCGCTCGCACGGCGAAGAAGAGGTGCTTGCAGGGTGGGTCAATGGGGTTGCGCGCCGCCTCTTCCGTCACCCCGGACCGACTTGGCGGGGTGCGACGTCCATGGCCCACCGCAAAAAAAAAAAAAAAAGGGGTAAAGGAAGACCAAAGAAAAGATGGATGGACTGCGTGAGGTATGACATGGATAGACAGGGAGTGACTGCAGAGATGACGTCTGATAGGACTGTATGGAGGAAGATGACATATTGCGTCGACCCCAAGTAATTGGGATAAGAGCAAGATGATGATGATGATTAATATTTTATCTTCTTCTCTCTTTTTATATCGGCAATCAGCTACTAATACGATTTCATTGTTGCTAGTATCAAATTAAAATTTTCTTTACAAATTATAAGATTCTGCACACCTCTAGTTTTTTTAAATTAGTCATTGTCCCTCAGTAATTCAAATTGTCGCGTTTAACAGTTCTATGGTTAACTGTTAAGAGCATCTTTTAGGAATTTCAGTGACATATGAAATCATTTGTAGAACACTTTTACATCATATTCCTTAAACCTCAGCAGTGCCTGCGCATTACATTACATAAAATGCCATCAAAATTATTTTTTACTAAGATATTGAACTTAATACAAGACCGAGCGTATCATACCACGTTATCTCATTAGTTGCCATGACGGCGGCGAGTTTTTAACACACGTACACCTTTCCACATCCTTCGACTGGAAGGGTGGTGCGTGGTCCCATAACGCACCGTATGCCCTTCCCATCGCCATTGGGCCGACTACTGGTACCACTTCCTTGACATCCGTGGATAGCCCGGCGGGTTACCCTTTCGAAAACCATCCCCCGTCGATGCCCTGGCTTGTTGCTGGGGTGCCGCTGTCACGCGATCAGGCTCTCTGCGGGTGAAGGACTATTCCCCGGCCCAGTCACCTGCGCCTTCGGCTAGGGCGACATCAAACGCAGGTACTCGCACCTATGTCGCTCCAGGTGCCAGTGGCGGAGCGTGTCACCGGAGAGGATTTCCTCTCAGACCCGCTCCGCCGCCTTCTTCCGCGAGACGACTATCTCGAAGAAAACGGGGACCGTGTTCCAGGTTGGCACTGATAATTGCGACGAGTTCATGGCGCTGCTCTGCCCAGGCCACACAGACCTGGAGCGTGTACTGCGCCGTGTTCTCATCGCAATCACAATAGTGGCAGGATGGTGTCCACTCTTTTCTCGCGACCGTGTGAAGCTACTTACCGAAGCAACCATGCCTCGTCAAGACCTGCACCAGTCGGAAAGAAAAGACCATGCTGCCGACCCAATCACTCCATTTGTACCGGCCGGAAGGTCTCCATGATCCAAACACCGAACCGAGGCCTCTTTAGCCGGACTGCCTAATGGGCGATGACGTCCCAGCGGGCGTCCCTCCGCCAGGCGGCCAACTCAAGAGGCGAGACATTGCTGCCCCCTGCCAGCGTCGCTGACACCCGCCAGTAAAGTCCAGCGAGCATTTCCGCCTCCGAGTCCCACGGGGGAACCTCTCCACACCCTGAGGTTCCCCCGTGGGACCTCTCCACACACTGATAATAGTATCACAGCGTAATGTACTATCGCCTATAACACTGACTTTGGCATAACTATGACACAGTAATTCTTTTTTGTAATCTATCTGTTAGGTTGTAAGGTTAAATGGTTCAAATAAACATACAAACAAACAAACTCATCGTATCTATTATAATAATATAGATGATGACCTCAAAAGAAATATGAAAAAAAAAACATGCGATTGAAAAGACAAAGATAAAGATGACAAAAAACATATTAGGCCAAGCGCCGGGTCTTTTTTTTTGCAACGTACGGGACCTGGTATTTTTTTTTGGGAATATGTTCAAGGTCGTCCCCTGAATGTAAATCCAAGTTGGCGCGGCGGGGGAGGGTTCACTTCAGCCGCCATCTTGGAAAACACGTTTTATTGAATATCTCGCGAACTGCGCATCGTACGACAAAAATTGCAGAGACCATTATTGTAGATAATAATATTTGCCATCTTTTTTATTTGAAACTTTTTTTGTATAACGCATAGGTTTTTAATTATAGCGAATCAAACTTTTTACAATATGGTTTTTACTAAATATTTATTTAATGGTCAATGATAAATTAAAAATAATGGTGACTGAATTATAGAGCATGAAATTACCTATAAATTTTATAAAAAACTTTTTCTCGTAGAATTTATAATCTAAGAGCTGCAGCTTAGTAAAACTTGCACCTCGTACATTATCAGTGGCAATATTGCTCGCTGTATACGAAAACCATTTCATAACGCATAAAATGGCATAAAGTGTTCAAAAAAATGTCAATACAGCTGTGCAGCAAATCAATTAAAATTATAAATAATGTGGAGAACAACTAATAATTTGTCGATCTTTATTGTTACTTAAAACGGTATCATCATAAAAGATTGTCTATGTAGCAAAAAACAATAGTACATCCCGCTGCATCGTAAGAATTGTAATAGTTATTATTTTTATTCTTATGTATCTCCAATTGTTATCGAAATCACAAAAATGAAAAGAATTTTACGAATGTTACTTCAAAAAAACGGAAAAAACATTTGTTTACACAAACAAAAAGTGGCGCATTATTTTACGGTGCGAGTCTTATTTTTTTCGATGTCGAGGGAAGACACTCATCGTCTTGTGGATCTATCTCTTCTGCCTCCGCCATATCCGAAGGAGACGAATCAAAGGTTAGGTCTTCGGTTGGGATGGCATCTATTATGTCTGGCACGTTGTCGCATGTTTGGCCGCTGCAATTGGAGCAAATAATCGAACATTTGAGAACAGCTTTTCGGCATCCGCAGGCAGCTCCGCAATTTTTGGTGCATTTGCACGATATTATTTGCAACAAACTCGACGGTGCAGGAGCCATAGCAGTTCGAATTGGTTCAAGCCCTTGTGCAGTTCGCTTTCAACCCCATTTTTCAGCGTCGTGATAAAATCCAAGCCAAGTTTAAACCTGGTGGTACACTCTGAAAGAATGGTAGCGTGTCGTATCTTGTGTTGGAGGTAGAAGTGATAAATTCAACCTTGTCTTACTCGCCAATTTCCCGAAGCATTTGTAGCGAAGCGAGTTAATAGAGACTTCCGATTTTTTCCGATTTATACCTGAATACTGTTGGAATGTTAAGAGGGAGAAATTCCGAACGACCCGAAATATATACTATAACTTATAGGGACATAATTGAATATACAGCATTATAATCTCATTTACAGCGTTATAGCTCTTAAACTATAAATGCTACGAGAAAAAGTTTTTTATAGAATTTATAGGTAATTTCATGTTCTACAATTCAGTTACCATTATTTTTAATTTATCATTGACCATTAAATAAATATTTAGTAAAAACCATATTGTAAAAAGTTTGATTCGCTATAATTAAAAACCTATGGGTTATACAAAAAAAGTTTCAAATAAAAAAGATGGCAAATATTATTATCTACAATAATGGTATCTGCAATTTTTGTCGTATGATGTGCAGTTCGCGAGATATTCAATAAAACGTGTTTTCCAAGATGGCGGCTGAAGTGAACCTTCCCTCGCTGCGCCAACTTGGATTTACATTCAGGGGACGACCTTGAACATATTCCCAAAAAAAAATAGCAGGTCCCGTACGTTGCATTACAAACCTACTTTTTTTGCTACGGCGCTTGGAGTATATGACGTATTCTACCTATTATTTTTGTGTACAATATATTATCAATTTAATGTCAAATGTCGACATGTGTATCAAAATAATGAGCTAATAAGGTCATACCGCAGCATAATAAACTTTTGATCTTATTTCAGTCAAGGGTATTAGGGTACACACCTATATTACGCGACCTGTTCAAGGGCATAGTCGATTTTCTACAATACCCCGCTTGGTCGAAATTGGTTCTTATTGTGTGGGAACAGGTACGATTATTACAAATCCTTACTTACCTCGTTGGTTTCGTAAGAGACGACTAAGAGCTTTACATCGAACTAGAGTAACTTAATCCCATGCCATTGAGTCAACAGTTACATTCCAAAGGAAGGTCGATTTCAAGCAGACGGCTTATAATAAAATTATTGTCAATAACTTTTGCCATATGTAATATTAAAAATAAAAAATATTTATGCAATATGGATGGTGGTGCAAGGTGGATGATGCGCGCCACACACTGGAGGTATGCCCCGCCTGGGGGCCTCAACGCCACGTCCTGTCGGCGGTCATTGGAGGGGACCTGTCGCTGTCGACCTATCTCGAAGATGCTTGACAGCGACGGGTGCTGGTCGTCGATGGCCTCCTTTGCTACAAAAGAGGTGGCGCAGCGGGGACGCGAGGCAATTGCGTCTGCAAATTCGCTCCGCCGCCGGCGGCCAGGGCGGAGGAGGCGTCGATATGCGCACCTCCTCCCACCGCCTTGAATGACGACAGGGCGTGGGCCAATGGTCAAGCGTTGGGGTGCCGGGGATCGAATGTCAGTAGATGATCTCTCTGGCACCCCGTAAAAGAGCGGAAGGGGCCGCTGTGGTTTTGGTGGGTATTCCGGTCAGGCAGCTGGTCGGCGAGTCCCACACTCACCCTCGCCTGTCACCGGCGGAGGATAGCGCGGAAATGCGTTACCACAGCGTGAAAAAAAAAAGATGGGTCCAATATAAAAAACGGAACAATAAAAACGGGACAATATTTCGAAAATTCATACATTGCTGTGATGCTATCTACTTGCGTCCCTCTTATATGATCATCCAAGGTAAATGAAGTGAGTGCTGATAAAATAGAATCTATTAAGAACTCGAATTTGCAATTATTTCAAATAATATATTCATATCTAATCATTTATAAAGTTCGAGATAAAATATTTTTATTATTTGTTTTATATTAAACACACAGTAAATAATTGTGATAATAGAAATCAACGTTCAGCAATCAATAAAATTAATATTTATTTATTTTTAGTTATTTATTTATTTCCAATATTCTTATAAAGTAAATCACCAATATAATAAACCGTACCACGTAAACCACGAAACGTTTGTCTGGGTTGCGGTGAGTCGTTATCATCACAATTTATATGTATCAATATTACCTATTATTCTTATTTATTACTTACATACATTATTTTAAGTTGATATTTAAAATGTTTGCATTAATTTCAGAGAGAATGCTAAATTTTAATTTGTCAAACACATTCATCACTTTACAATATTTAAATATTTCACTTCCATTATTTTTAAATCTTTCTCTAATATGTTTAGGTACAATCATTTTTAATAATCTTAATTGTAAGTGATACATTTCTTTTAAATAGGTTTCATTTGTTCTGCCATAACTAATGAGATCATAACAAACAACCGAATCTGCTAGCGTCATATAAATCAATCTGAGAGTCCTATATGGTAATTTACATACATACATACATATCATCACGCCATATCCCCTGCAGGGTAGGCAGAGAGAACAGAGTGCCAGAGAACTCTATCTTTGCATACTTCACTCGCTTCCTCAACATTCATAATTCTCTTCATACACGCTCGCCGGTTTCGGAGACTCTTGACTCCACCTTCCTTCAGTACATAACCAATCTGGTCTAGGTAGGTGAGTCTCGGTCTCCCCCGGTACCTACACCCTTCCACTTTTGCATTGTATATCTTCTTAACCAGACGTTCGTTAGGCATTTTTTCCACATGTCCGAACCATCGGAGCATTCCCTTTCACATCTTTACACCAATACTCTCTTTAATAATTACTCGCTCTCTTACGTCGTCGTTACGAATGCGATCGGTCAGCCTAACTCCACAGATTTTCCGTAGAGATCGCATTAATTTTACTTTCATGCTCTTTTCTGCATACCCAACTCTCGCTTCCATATAGTAATGTTGGGACAAGCACTGCGTTATGTATTGCTACATGTGCCTTCTGGCTGAGGTGGTAGTTACCGAGAAGTTGACCCAACGCTCCGTTCACTCAATCACCCACATTCACTCTTCGCTCTAAATCAGTGGTGTACCTTCCATCTCGGCTAAATCCACATCCAAGATATACAAATTCATCCACTTGTACATCATTACCTATTGATACTCTTACACCTGTTCTGGCTTCATCTCTTTCAAAGACCATTATTTTGGTTTTACTCGCATTCACGCGTAGGCCCCTTTTCTTACAATCTTCTGTCATTAGACACAATGACAGACTAGGGTCTGCAGGTCAGTCGCTGACTATGCCAGCAGGACTGCATAATCTGCATAGAGCAGAGCAGTGACCGCTGAGTCGCCCATCTGGACTCCCACATTCATATCGTTCAACCTTTGGAGACATTTGTCCAGATATATTATAAACACCTGGCTGATAGAAACACCCCTGCTTAACGCTGATATTGACGTCAAAACAAGGCAACATTCCATCATCCAGCCGCACACAAGCTCTACAACTGGGTTGCACAGCCTGCAGCAGTTTACCGTTAATACCATACTCCGGTAAAATGTCCCAAAGTTCCTTTAGAAGAAGAAGAAAGAAAGAATTGGCTCTCTAATTGCGCGGTTATAACGTGAACCCCTGTTGCCCAATTTTCTCCCTCGGGCTGAGCTTAATATGCTATGCTGACGACACGCTCGTCACAGCCCGGGGCAGGACACTCGAAGAGGCGACGAGCCTGGCCATTCTCGGCACCGAGGAGATGGTCAGGCGAATCGAGGCGATGGGGCTTAGGGTAGCCCTAAATAAGTCGGGGGCTCTTTTGTTTCATGGGCCCCACATAAGGCCGCCTATCGGCGCCTCGGTAGTCGTCAACTCCATCCACATCAGTATCTAGGCCCATATGAAGTATTTGGGCCTGGTGCTCGATGGGTGTTGGTGGTTCCGAGAGCATTTCCATAGAATTGCTCTCTAGCTGGTCGGCGCGGCGTCCGCCCTAGCACGGCTTATACCGAACGTGGGCGGACCCAGCTTTAAAGGCCGACGGCTGTATGCGGGGGTGATCCGCTCAATAGCCATGTACAGCGCACCCGTGTGGGCGAGGTCTCTGACCGTCTACCTCAGGGCTTTCCTGTGGTGTCCAAAGAGAGCCATAGCGGTCAGAGCCATCCGCGGGGACCGCACGGTGTAGACCGAGGCGGTATGTGCATTGGCCGGAACGCCCCCATGGGACCTGGAGGCGGAGAGGCTCTCCGATCTCTACCGGCGGGTTACTATAGTACGCGACGAGAGTGGCTTCCTATCGCTCAGCGAGGTACCCACCTGGCGCGAGGACGCACGCCGGAACGTCATTGCCCGTTGGGTTACGCGGCTGGAGAGGCCTCGATACGGTGTTCACACCGTTGAAGCCCTCCGGCCCGTATTGATAGAGTGGATGGAGTAGCGGCTGGTGTAGGTCTTGTTGGGGCACGGTTGCTTCGGCAAGTACCTGCACACGGTTGCAAGGAGGGATTGGACTCCGTCCTGCTAACAAAGTGGCAGTGATGAGGACACTGCGTAGCATACGCTCGAGTTTTGTACGAGCTGATCTCGGCAGCGCTGTGACCTCGTCACTGTCATCGGTGCCGACCTGACGATGCCGGCTGTCGTGATAGCGATGGTCGATAGCGTCAAGAACTGGGATGCGGTTGTCGCCTTCTATGACGCTGTTATCTCGCAGAAAAAGGCGGCGGAACGAGTCCGGGAGGATTCCCTCGACTCGGGCCGCCGCTGGCGCCCCGGGTGGCGAAGGCGCGAATATCTACGCCTGATGCCGTCCTAGCCGAGGCATCGGGTGATCGGACCGGGGACTAGTCCGGTCACCCAAAGTGAGGCCACCGCATGAGGACCCGAGTGAGACATCGATTTGAGAGGAACCCGTGGGGGTAAACCGCTGGGCGAGCCACCGAAGACAAATATCAGGTACCGGTGGTCCGCTCACACGGCGAATAGAGGTGCTTGCAGGGTGGGTCTATGGAGCTGTGCGCCACCTTTTCCGGCGCTACGGACCGATTTGGCGGGGTGCGACCACATCCATAGTCCATCAAGACAAGGCAAGAAAAAAATGTCGATGTGATTAAGTCTTTTTTAAACTGGCTATGGGTCATAATTTGGTCACACTCTGCCTAGATTTTCTAAGTGACGAAAGGGCGCCTCAATCTATCGTTGTATCCCTCACTGACAAATACTCAAGCTAACTAGCGAGTTACCTTTTTAGATATCAATTCTCGTTTACGCCTCGAGAACAAAGTGCCAGAGCATTAGCTTTACATGGCCGACTATTCTGTAAGTGCTGGACTAGTTTATCGTTAGTTAGATATTATAAATATAAGTATAAAATAGTTTTAGTAACTTAAAACAACGAAATACATAAGTATAATTTTTTTTTTAAATTTGATCTGAAATACGATTCAGTTTGTCTAATACGGAATTAATAAAAATAAAAAAAAAAACAACATATTTAGAAGATTTGAAGCACAAAAAAAATGTATTAATTGATTTCAAAATACATGCCTTGTTTAAAATAATATACGAAAACAATCAGGAAACGCAGAAAGGAAGAAATAATCAAGGAGAATTGCAGTGACATTTGTACTTGTGCAGGTAGGTGCTTGATTCGCCTGGATTCGGAATTTGTTCACATTTCTTGTAACCACTGCAGCCCGGTTGTTGGCAAACTCCTATGCAGCCAGCCATACAAGTCTTGCGGCCATTAAATATCGTGCCGTGTCCAACACACAAAAAGAGTTGGTTAAAATCTAAGTAGTTCAAATCCTCTTCACCAGCTTCTTTATTTACATCATCAGATGGTGCAGCGGTGCTAAAAGCAACCGCGATAATGAAGAGTGCTGCGACCGTATAAATCTTCATGTCTGTGACAAGTACTGAGACGTTATTCAGACAATATCAACCAGGTATAAGGAGGACAGTGTAGTCTATTGATTCAACTATTTACGGGCCAGCTTATATACAATTTTTTCACATGATAGCTATGATAACCCCGAATGTCATATCTTACAACCTTACGTATTGGTGTAACAAATATGAAATAAATGTCAAATGTCATATCTTATTTAAAAATAATTGCCTTACATGAATGATTACGCCACGAATATTAGTATATATTTTTGACTGTATTTCGGTCACAGAGATATCAAAGACTAGTATTAACAAAAATATAAGTATAGTAATAATAATAAGAATACTATCTATGCCGAGAATCTTGTAAATAATGACAAAATTAACAACTAAATACACTTACAATTTTATGTCTCAATGGTATCCGTATGAATTCTGCAATCATTGTATCGATAGTCATTTCGACCAACGATCTAATATCCAACATATTCAGTATGAATTAGTGAATAAATCCTTTGATCAGATATCCTAAGAAATCTTACGAAGAGCTTTACCTTTCTGCTGAAATAAATAATAATTTTATAGGTTACTACAACCGTCATTTTGATATGCGTATTAAATGAAACGGCTGGATATGCAGATAATGATAAAATTAATAATCTCACACAAATGCCTCGCTCTAAAATGGCGTATTGCATTTTCTTTTCAAACATCCTTAATATGGGTGAAATGAAATTAAAGAGTTTAAAATAAAGAAAATAATAAAGTAATTGAAATCACACTAGAATATCATATGACCATCAATATAGTCGCCATTTCAAAATGACATAATATATTTCCTTTAGAATCCACATAATTAATCAAAGGATAGAAAATTGGAGTAAGTTAAAGTGCTAACATTTTTTTTTTGTTTTTCTATTTAATTATAACCTCTACTTAGGAAAAAAAGTAATATTACTTAATAATTATAAAATTACAAACATACAAACGATTTCAACTTTCGGTCTGAGGCACCATGCGCGAGTATATATGTAACGCGTCTGCGCGCGAGTATACGAAGGTTAAAGTTACTTTGACCATGACATGATGACAGTAATAGTTAAATTTTAATTTAATTAATTTTAGTAAGATAAAGTAGGCCGCCACTCAAAAATTCATTAAAAATTAATATACATGAAAATAAAATATTTAAATTTTTTTCGCTTGTTTTTACCTATTTTATACTACCTATACTACCCCTTAGTAGTGAAATTTTGATAAAACGCTAATACACATATTCTTTTATTTCTAAAAAGATGCAGGTGTGCGAAATTTCGTACTTCTAACTTTGAAAATGATGAACTTCCATATAAATGCTCATCACGTGACTCTTATGTAAAACAATAATCTAGCTGATGGTAGAACTAGCTGATGGTAGTGGTGTAAACTAGCTGATGGTAGTGGATGGTAAAACTAGCTGAAGGGGTAAGCCCCTTAGTAACATTATTGTTTTACCATCAGCTAAAGATCATAAAGATAATCTTCCTACACAAATAATCAAACTAAATTATGTATAGAGGCATCAGAAACAGCATTTTTGCCCTACATTTTAAGGAATTCCTCTCGATTTCCCCAGGGTCCCAGCAATTAACAATTATAACAACGTGTTGCCATTTATGTTTATTGCAATCAATTTGCGTACATAATTTACGACGCGTGAGAAAAGACCGACGTCCCCTCTCGTGGAGGACGTCGGTCTTTTCTCACGCGTCGTCAGCCTGTCGGCAGGTGACGGACTAATTCCCCGATCCAGTCACCCGCGGCTTCGACTAGGGCGGCATCAGGCGCAGGTAATCACGCCTGCGCCGGCCCAGTGCCCCACGTGCCCGAGACGCTCTTCGCGCACGCGCTCCGCCGCCTACTTTCGCGAGACTACTGCCTCGCAGAAGGCTGCGACCGCGTCCCAGTTCCTGACGCTGTCGAGCATCGCTCTGGTGATGGGCGGCAGCGTCAGATCGGCACCGATGATTGCGACGAGTTCACGTACTAGTCTAGTCGTGGGTCGAAGACTATATCCATGTAATTTAGCTTGGATAGGATTAGACTCCACCAAAATCATACGTAAACTTTCTTGTACGTACGGCCTTATCTTATGTAAAATTTTAAGCAACTTTATACACAACTTGTCACGTGCTTTTTAAATCTTAAGTTACTGTCATTTAATGACTTCTAATGTTTACGCGAGTATTACACATTTGAAATAAAACTCCTTTTACCGATTCTATCGCGTTTGTATTTGATTTTTAATATCCCGACGTTTCGAACACTTTACAGTGATCATGGTCACGGGAGGACTAAGGTGTCTTACGTCCAATATGTCATTGTTATTACAGAAATTTATTTATATCTACCATATATGGTATTAAATTTTGACCCTATAAGATTTAATACCCTATAATATAGATATAAGTTTTTTTTACCCTAAAAAAATCTTATATATATAGATATAAGATTTTTTTACCCTATAAGATTTTATATTAAATTTTGACCCACATTTTAATAAAAAATTAATACAAAATTCATTGCTAGTACTACAAAGAGAGATTGATTATATATATAAAATTTATGTTGTTTATGCTTTGTTATTATTATTAAAGTATTTAATTTATGATAATTATTATTGGGGCAATTATACAAAACTAACAAAACTATTCAGCTACCACCGGATCGGAACGCGGCCGCACTGAGAAAGATCCGGCAAGAAAACTCAGGAGGCATGATAGAAATTTTTTAACCGACTTCCAAAAAGGAGGAGGTTCTCAAATAAAACGCTATTTTTTTTTGTATGTGTGTTACGCTATAGCAACGCCAATTATGGATGGATTTTTATAATTATTTCTTTGTTAGAAAGAGAATACTTTAAGGGTGGTCCCATATGCAGGGTATCAGGATCTGATGCTGGGACCCTGGGGAAATCGAGAGGAATTCCTTAAAATGTAGGGCAAAAATGCTGTTTCTGATGCCTCTATACATAATTTAGTTTGATTATTTGTGTAGGAAGATTATCTTTATGATCTTTAGCTGATGGTAAAATAACAATGTTACTAAGGGGTAAAATAAGGGTCACGGGATGAACATTTATATGGAAGTTCATCATTTTCAAAGTTAAAAGCACGAAATTTCGCACCCCTGCATCTTTTTAGAAATAAAAGAAATTGTGTATTAGAGTTATATCAAAATTTAACTACTAAGAGGTAGTATAGGTAGTATACATACATACAGGGGTACGACGCCAGAAACCTCCGCGTGGTGTACCCTGGGTGCGGGCGACAGTCCCCCAGATCCCTCTGTCGAATTGTCGCCCGTAGCGAATCTCTGGCGCGAGGGGGGGTTCCCCAGTGATGGGTTGAGCCCCAATTCGCTCCTGACCCTCTATTTGTAGAGGGTACAGGAGGCGAAATTTCGGACGGGCCCGGTCACTCATTCATTTGAGGGCTGGGCAGGCTTATGCCACCGCCGACATATCGTAAACCTGATATCTTGCTTCAAGACAAGTTGTCGTGAGGCGTAGTATCAGGAGCGAGGGTCTTGGCTTAACCGCCCGGACCGCGAGGAAGACAACCTCTATAAAGAATTTCGATGTTCGAATTCGGAAATTACCCAGAATCCTAAGTTCTGGCGTGCGGCGAGAGGATGCATGGCAGATGGGCTGTTCTGTTCCTAGCACGCTCCAGCCAGGGTACCGGCCGACCCCCTGGTTGGTAAATGTAGGCTTGCCCGGGTACAGGGATCTCTGCCCGGGTCGACCGTCTATTTCTCCCGTAATCGTGGGAATTGTTATGGATTTCTTTAAACAACCTCAACCACCAACACAAGACGGGAATCCAGAGGATTCTCACATCACGGCCTCGTCAAGCCAATGCAAAACTGACCAAAACGACGCCTCGTCCTCAGGACTGGAGGCGTCTGCCGAGGGCCCGGCACAAACCACGGAGGCCCAAAAGAAGAAGCCGAGGAAGCACCGGAAACGGTCAAATTGGTTGACGGGAAAGGCTTCCCCGACTGAAAGGAAGCGTACGGCGGAGCGGAAGGCGCAGAAGGAGGCCGCTGCCGCCAAACTGAAGGAAGACGGCGGCAGATCCACTGCAGAGCCGTCAATGGACGAGGGCGACAGTAGTGTCGCAGAGCCGTCCAAAGATGAGGGCAGTGGATCTGCCGATAAAATGGACGAGTGCGGTAGTTCCGCGGAGCCGTCCAAGGAGGTCGGTGAGATACTGACGGCAAGGGAGGAGGCCCTCCCCTCGAAGGTGCGAAAGCGCCCCCTGAACAGGGATGGCAGCTCGGGCGCCGATTCCGAGGGGAGTGTTGTCATCATGCCTCCTCCCAAGGTTCCGGCCTCTCGCAGAGGGCGAGGGGCCGCGGCGTCGGGTCGGGCGACCCACTCCCCAGCCGGCGGAGCAAGTGGAGGGGCAGAGGCTCGTAAGCGGGCCGACGACGAGGCGGCCGCCGCGAGAGTGCTGGGGGTGTTGTCCGGCATCCCTCCCACAGAAGTGGCGGCCGCTGGTGCCCGCGCGAGCATTTACGCCCTGGACATGGAGGCCCTGCAGGCCGAAAACGCCCGCCTAGGTGGCGAGGTGTCAGGCCTGCGGGCCCAGAACCGCCGCCTGAAATCGGAGCTGGGCGCGGTGAGGAGGGAAAACCGGATCCTCACCAAGGACGTGGCCGAACTAAAGGCGCAAATGGCGCGGCTCATGCCACCTGCGTCGCCGGCCAATGCCGGCCGCCGAGACGTCGCCGCAGCCAAGCCGCCCCGAGGAGCTGGCAGGCCAGTGGTTCCCACCGCGCTGAAGAGGCCTCCGACCGCGGAGCGTGCGCCGCCGACCAACACCAGTGCTAGCACGCCGAATGTCGCCGTCGTGGAGCGGGCCCCGGCAGAGGTCCAGCCGGCAACACCGATCCCACTGCCTGCGGTGGCCGTCTGCCTCAGGCGTAGCAGGGCCCCGATAGTCGAACGCCCCCTCCGAAACCCAAATTGAGCGTCCGACAGATCGGGCCCCACCTCCTCCAGGTGCCGGACGATGCGGGCAGCGAGGACACGCTCCAGCAGCTTACCCACATCGTCCAGAAGCACAATGGGCCTGTAGGCCGACGGCGAATCCGGGGGCCGTCCCGGCTTTGGCAGGAGAACCAACCTCCCTTCCTTCCAGCTCTCAGGGAACTGTCCAGACGTCAGACAGGCGTTGAACAGTCGCCTGAGGCGAGGTTCGAGATGCTCGAGGAGCAACGTCAACACCCGGACTGGGACTCCGTCCGGGCCGGGGGCCGTGGTGGCGGAACGAATCTTCGCCACGGCTGCCCCCACTTCCGACTCCGTCACGGGCGGAACACTCTCGACGGCCTCCCGGTCGTGATCTGGTGAAGCCATGACCGGGGGCGTGTGCTCCGACTGCCGCGGGAACAGCTCCTCGACCACTCTACGAAGGAGGTCGGGCTGGAGGGTCTCGGTGAGGGGGGGACCCTGCGCGCGAAGCTTATTCAAAGACGCGCGATACGGGCGACCCCAGGGGTGACCATCCAGCATCTCCTGCCAACTCGCGTCCTTGGCGGACCGGATGGCCAGCCGAAAGGCGGTACGCGCACTGCGGTACGCCTCGTACAGCTGGCCCTCCCGCTCAACATCGCGGCGACGCCACCGACTGCGGGTGTAGGACCTTCGGGCACTAATGCACGCCGCACGAAGGTCCGCCAGTCTTGGGGACCACCAGTAGACCCCCTGCCTCGGAGGTAGACCGCCGCACCCTGGGCATGGCCGCATCGCAGACCTGCGTTAACGCACTGCGGATGCGGACAGCCTCAACGTCCACTCCGTCCGCTGGGGGTGGTGAGGACAGCCACGTGTTCACGATGGCCGCCTCCGCCAGTAGGTCCCTATCCAGACGCCCCACAGCCCACCGCGGAAATGCGGGACCCCGGTCCGCCCTGTTACCCCTGCTGGGGTCCCGGAGAGGGGAGACCTCCATCCGGATGTATCGGTTATCCGACAGGGTCTCCGCCTCCTCCAGGACACGCCAGTTCCTCACTCGTGGTGTGACAGCGGGGCTAGCGAACGACAAGTCCACTATCGACCCACCCTGCTGTCGCACACACGTGTTCACTGAGCCTCTGTTTAGGCACAAAGGCCCAGTGACGCCGCCCACTCCACGATCGCCCGCCCGCAATCGTCCGTCATCGGGGACCCCCAAGCCGTGGATTTGGCGTTGAAGTCCCCCAGGACCAGGACGAGGCCCGGTGCCAGTCACCGTATCGAAGCCTCCAAGGTGGTGAGGGAGGCCCCGAAATCGTCCATTCTCCTGTTAGGGGAGAGGTAAACGCTGTAGAGTGTGACCCCTCCCCATTCCTCAGCGACAAATTCCTCGCCCCTATCCAAAAGGGATAAGGACGGGAAGCGCCGCTGCGTGGAGGTGACGATTGCCGCGGTTCCGTTCCGGCTGACCACCCAATTGGGGCGATCAGGCACGACGTACGGTTCCGCGACTACGGCTGCACCGATCGACCACTCCGCCATGGATTGCAGGAGGAGATCCTGCACACCGGCGGAGTGGTTGGTGTTGGCCTGCAGGAGGTGAGTGGACTGGGCAGCCATTAACGGGCCGTGTCCATCATCACCTCCTGGCTTGCGGCGGGCGATCGGGCCGCGCTAGGAGTGGGAGCGGCCGGAGTCGAAGGGCCGCTCCGCCCCTTTGGAGCCGAAGCCGGAGGTCTGCACGCCCCAGAGCCCATGCGGTGCTTGGCAGGCTTATTGCCCGCCGCACACGCGGGGCAGTGGGGCAGGGCGGCGCAAGATGCCGCCATATGCCCAGTCTGACCGCAGCGGAAACAGAGCCCGCCGCAGTCAAAGCAATTAGTGCATGTTGGCCGGGTGTGCCCGACCGCCATGCACTTGAAACACCTCGCAGGCCGGTGCTCCAGCACGGTGACTCGCGCTGAGCTCCAGCCCACGAGGAGCCTGCCTGAGTCAGCCAGTTGCCTAACCGACTCCACTGGGCACTGCACCCAGTCGGCACCTACGCCGCCCGGACCGGGCCGGATGGCGCCAACCCGGACGGTGTCCATGGGACACCCGGTTTTCGAGGCAATGGCCTTATTTTTTTTTTTTTTTTTTTGGTGGACTATGGATTAGTCTCGCCCCGCCAAATCGGTCCGGGGTGACGGAGAAGGCGGCGCGTGACCCCATAGACCCACCGTAAAACTCCTCTCTCTTCGCCGTGCGAGCGGGTCACCGGGACCCGATTTTTAACTTCGGTGGCCCGCCCGGCGGTTCACCCTCGCGGGTTCCTCTCGTCGACGCCCCGACAGATTTCGCCGTCGGGGCGTCGCCCTCACGCGGTGGCCTCACGTCGGGTGACCGGACAATTCCCCGGTCCGATCACCCGAAGCCTCGGTTAGGGCGGCATCAGGCGCAGGTATTCGCGCCTGCGCCGCCCCGGCCGCTGGCGGCGGCCCGGGGCGCGGGAATCCTCCCTTGCCCGTTCCGCCGCTTCCTTCTGCGAGATGACAGCCTCGCAGAAGGCGGCGACCGCGTCCCAGTTCCTGATGCTGTCGACCATCGCCCTCGCGACGGCCGGCAGCGTCAGGTCGGCACCGATGACAGCGACGAGGTCACGGCGCTGCCGCTCCCATCCCCGACACACCTCCAGCGTGTGTTGCGCCGTGTCCTCGTCACTCCTGCAGTGGTGGCAGGCCGGAGTCCACTCCCTATACACGACCCTGTGCAGGTACAACCCGAAACACCCGTGCCCCGTCAATACCTGCACCAGCCGAAAGGTGAGGACTCCGTGCCGCCGCTCCATCCACTCTATCAATACGGGCCGGAGGGCCTCAACGGTCTCCACACCGTGCCTAGGCCTCTCCAGCCGCGTAGCCCAACGGGCGATGACGTCTCGGCGGGCATCCACGCGCCAGGTGTAATTATAAAATTACAAACATACAAACGATTTCAACTTTCGGTCTGAGGCACCATGCGCGAGTATATATGTAACGCGTCTGCGCGCGAGTATACGAAGGTTAAAGTTACTTTGACCATGACATGATGACAGTAATAGTTAAATTTTAATTTAATTAATTTTAGTAAGATAAAGTAGGCCGCCACTCAAAAATTCATTAAAAATTAATATACATGAAAATAAAATATTTAAATTTTTTTCGCTTGTTTTTACCTATTTTATACTACCTATACTACCCCTTAGTAGTGAAATTTTGATAAAACGCTAATACACATATTCTTTTATTTCTAAAAAGATGCAGGTGTGCGAAATTTCGTACTTCTAACTTTGAAAATGATGAACTTCCATATAAATGCTCATCACGTGACTCTTATGTAAAACAATAATCTAGCTGATGGTAGAACTAGCTGATGGTAGTGGTGTAAACTAGCTGATGGTAGTGGATGGTAAAACTAGCTGAAGGGGTAAGCCCCTTAGTAACATTATTGTTTTACCATCAGCTAAAGATCATAAAGATAATCTTCCTACACAAATAATCAAACTAAATTATGTATAGAGGCATCAGAAACAGCATTTTTGCCCTACATTTTAAGGAATTCCTCTCGATTTCCCCAGGGTCCCAGCAATTAACAATTATAACAACGTGTTGCCATTTATGTTTATTGCAATCAATTTGCGTACATAATTTACGACGCGTGAGAAAAGACCGACGTCCCCTCTCGTGGAGGACGTCGGTCTTTTCTCACGCGTCGTCAGCCTGTCGGCAGGTGACGGACTAATTCCCCGATCCAGTCACCCGCGGCTTCGACTAGGGCGGCATCAGGCGCAGGTAATCACGCCTGCGCCGGCCCAGTGCCCCACGTGCCCGAGACGCTCTTCGCGCACGCGCTCCGCCGCCTACTTTCGCGAGACTACTGCCTCGCAGAAGGCTGCGACCGCGTCCCAGTTCCTGACGCTGTCGAGCATCGCTCTGGTGATGGGCGGCAGCGTCAGATCGGCACCGATGATTGCGACGAGTTCACGTACTAGTCTAGTCGTGGGTCGAAGACTATATCCATGTAATTTAGCTTGGATAGGATTAGACTCCAGCAAAATCATACGTAAACTTTCTTGTACGTACGGCCTTATCTTATGTAAAATTTTAAGCAACTTTATACACAACTTGTCACGTGCTTTTTAAATCTTAAGTTACTGTCATTTAATGACTTCTAATGTTTACGCGAGTATTACACATTTGAAATAAAACTCCTTTTACCGATTCTATCGCGTTTGTATTTGATTTTTAATATCCCGACGTTTCGAACACTTTACAGTGATCATGGTCACGGGAGGACTAAGGTGTCTTACGTCCAATATGTCATTGTTATTACAGAAATTTATTTATATCTACCATATATGGTATTAAATTTTGACCCTATAAGATTTAATACCCTATAATATAGATATAAGTTTTTTTTACCCTAAAAAAATCTTATATATATAGATATAAGATTTTTTTACCCTATAAGATTTTATATTAAATTTTGACCCACATTTTAATAAAAAATTAATACAAAATTCATTGCTAGTACTACAAAGAGAGATTGATTATATATATAAAATTTATGTTGTTTATGCTTTGTTATTATTATTAAAGTATTTAATTTATGATAATTATTATTGGGGCAATTATACAAAACTAACAAAACTATTCAGCTACCACCGGATCGGAACGCGGCCGCACTGAGAAAGATCCGGCAAGAAAACTCAGGAGGCATGATAGAAATTTTTTAACCGACTTCCAAAAAGGAGGAGGTTCTCAAATCGAACGCTATTTTTTTTTGTATGTGTGTTACGCTATAGCAACGCCAATTATGGATGGATTTTTATAATTATTTCTTTGTTAGAAAGAGAATACTTTAAGGGTGGTCCCATATGCAGGGTATCAGGATCTGATGCTGGGACCCTGGGGAAATCGAGAGGAATTCCTTAAAATGTAGGGCAAAAATGCTGTTTCTGATGCCTCTATACATAATTTAGTTTGATTATTTGTGTAGGAAGATTATCTTTATGATCTTTAGCTGATGGTAAAATAACAATGTTACTAAGGGGTAAAATAAGGGTCACGGGATGAACATTTATATGGAAGTTCATCATTTTCAAAGTTAAAAGCACGAAATTTCGCACCCCTGCATCTTTTTAGAAATAAAAGAAATTGTGTATTAGAGTTATATCAAAATTTAACTACTAAGAGGTAGTATAGGTAGTATACATACATACAGGGGTACGACGCCAGAAACCTCCGCGTGGTGTACCCTGGGTGCGGGCGACAGTCCCCCAGATCCCTCTGTCGAATTGTCGCCCGTAGCGAATCTCTGGCGCGAGGGGGGGTTCCCCAGTGATGGGTTGAGCCCCAATTCGCTCCTGACCCTCTATTTGTAGAGGGTACAGGAGGCGAAATTTCGGACGGGCCCGGTCACTCATTCATTTGAGGGCTGGGCAGGCTTATGCCACCGCCGACATATCGTAAACCTGATATCTTGCTTCAAGACAAGTTGTCGTGAGGCGTAGTATCAGGAGCGAGGGTCTTGGCTTAACCGCCCGGACCGCGAGGAAGACAACCTCTATAAAGAATTTCGATGTTCGAATTCGGAAATTACCCAGAATCCTAAGTTCTGGCGTGCGGCGAGAGGATGCATGGCAGATGGGCTGTTCTGTTCCTAGCACGCTCCAGCCAGGGTACCGGCCGACCCCCTGGTTGGTAAATGTAGGCTTGCCCGGGTACAGGGATCTCTGCCCGGGTCGACCGTCTATTTCTCCCGTAATCGTGGGAATTGTTATGGATTTCTTTAAACAACCTCAACCACCAACACAAGACGGGAATCCAGAGGATTCTCACATCACGGCCTCGTCAAGCCAATGCAAAACTGACCAAAACGACGCCTCGTCCTCAGGACTGGAGGCGTCTGCCGAGGGCCCGGCACAAACCACGGAGGCCCAAAAGAAGAAGCCGAGGAAGCACCGGAAACGGTCAAATTGGTTGACGGGAAAGGCTTCCCCGACTGAAAGGAAGCGTACGGCGGAGCGGAAGGCGCAGAAGGAGGCCGCTGCCGCCAAACTGAAGGAAGACGGCGGCAGATCCACTGCAGAGCCGTCAATGGACGAGGGCGACAGTAGTGTCGCAGAGCCGTCCAAAGATGAGGGCAGTGGATCTGCCGATAAAATGGACGAGTGCGGTAGTTCCGCGGAGCCGTCCAAGGAGGTCGGTGAGATACTGACGGCAAGGGAGGAGGCCCTCCCCTCGAAGGTGCGAAAGCGCCCCCTGAACAGGGATGGCAGCTCGGGCGCCGATTCCGAGGGGAGTGTTGTCATCATGCCTCCTCCCAAGGTTCCGGCCTCTCGCAGAGGGCGAGGGGCCGCGGCGTCGGGTCGGGCGACCCACTCCCCAGCCGGCGGAGCAAGTGGAGGGGCAGAGGCTCGTAAGCGGGCCGACGACGAGGCGGCCGCCGCGAGAGTGCTGGGGGTGTTGTCCGGCATCCCTCCCACAGAAGTGGCGGCCGCTGGTGCCCGCGCGAGCATTTACGCCCTGGACATGGAGGCCCTGCAGGCCGAAAACGCCCGCCTAGGTGGCGAGGTGTCAGGCCTGCGGGCCCAGAACCGCCGCCTGAAATCGGAGCTGGGCGCGGTGAGGAGGGAAAACCGGATCCTCACCAAGGACGTGGCCGAACTAAAGGCGCAAATGGCGCGGCTCATGCCACCTGCGTCGCCGGCCAATGCCGGCCGCCGAGACGTCGCCGCAGCCAAGCCGCCCCGAGGAGCTGGCAGGCCAGTGGTTCCCACCGCGCTGAAGAGGCCTCCGACCGCGGAGCGTGCGCCGCCGACCAACACCAGTGCTAGCACGCCGAATGTCGCCGTCGTGGAGCGGGCCCCGGCAGAGGTCCAGCCGGCAACACCGATCCCACTGCCTGCGGTGGCCGTCTGCCTCAGGCGTAGCAGGGCCCCGATAGTCGAACGCCCCCTCCGAAACCCAAATTGAGCGTCCGACAGATCGGGCCCCACCTCCTCCAGGTGCCGGACGATGCGGGCAGCGAGGACACGCTCCAGCAGCTTACCCACATCGTCCAGAAGCACAATGGGCCTGTAGGCCGACGGCGAATCCGGGGGCCGTCCCGGCTTTGGCAGGAGAACCAACCTCCCTTCCTTCCAGCTCTCAGGGAACTGTCCAGACGTCAGACAGGCGTTGAACAGTCGCCTGAGGCGAGGTTCGAGATGCTCGAGGAGCAACGTCAACACCCGGACTGGGACTCCGTCCGGGCCGGGGGCCGTGGTGGCGGAACGAATCTTCGCCACGGCTGCCCCCACTTCCGACTCCGTCACGGGCGGAACACTCTCGACGGCCTCCCGGTCGTGATCTGGTGAAGCCATGACCGGGGGCGTGTGCTCCGACTGCCGCGGGAACAGCTCCTCGACCACTCTACGAAGGAGGTCGGGCTGGAGGGTCTCGGTGAGGGGGGGACCCTGCGCGCGAAGCTTATTCAAAGACGCGCGATACGGGCGACCCCAGGGGTGACCATCCAGCATCTCCTGCCAACTCGCGTCCTTGGCGGACCGGATGGCCAGCCGAAAGGCGGTACGCGCACTGCGGTACGCCTCGTACAGCTGGCCCTCCCGCTCAACATCGCGGCGACGCCACCGACTGCGGGTGTAGGACCTTCGGGCACTAATGCACGCCGCACGAAGGTCCGCCAGTCTTGGGGACCACCAGTAGACCCCCTGCCTCGGAGGTAGACCGCCGCACCCTGGGCATGGCCGCATCGCAGACCTGCGTTAACGCACTGCGGATGCGGACAGCCTCAACGTCCACTCCGTCCGCTGGGGGTGGTGAGGACAGCCACGTGTTCACGATGGCCGCCTCCGCCAGTAGGTCCCTATCCAGACGCCCCACAGCCCACCGCGGAAATGCGGGACCCCGGTCCGCCCTGTTACCCCTGCTGGGGTCCCGGAGAGGGGAGACCTCCATCCGGATGTATCGGTTATCCGACAGGGTCTCCGCCTCCTCCAGGACACGCCAGTTCCTCACTCGTGGTGTGACAGCGGGGCTAGCGAACGACAAGTCCACTATCGACCCACCCTGCTGTCGCACACACGTGTTCACTGAGCCTCTGTTTAGGCACAAAGGCCCAGTGACGCCGCCCACTCCACGATCGCCCGCCCGCAATCGTCCGTCATCGGGGACCCCCAAGCCGTGGATTTGGCGTTGAAGTCCCCCAGGACCAGGACGAGGCCCGGTGCCAGTCACCGTATCGAAGCCTCCAAGGTGGTGAGGGAGGCCCCGAAATCGTCCATTCTCCTGTTAGGGGAGAGGTAAACGCTGTAGAGTGTGACCCCTCCCCATTCCTCAGCGACAAATTCCTCGCCCCTATCCAAAAGGGATAAGGACGGGAAGCGCCGCTGCGTGGAGGTGACGATTGCCGCGGTTCCGTTCCGGCTGACCACCCAATTGGGGCGATCAGGCACGACGTACGGTTCCGCGACTACGGCTGCACCGATCGACCACTCCGCCATGGATTGCAGGAGGAGATCCTGCACACCGGCGGAGTGGTTGGTGTTGGCCTGCAGGAGGTGAGTGGACTGGGCAGCCATTAACGGACCGTGTCCATCATCACCTCCTGGCTTGCGGCGGGCGATCGGGCCGCGCTAGGAGTGGGAGCGGCCGGAGTCGAAGGGCCGCTCCGCCCCTTTGGAGCCGAAGCCGGAGGTCTGCACGCCCCAGAGCCCATGCGGTGCTTGGCAGGCTTATTGCCCGCCGCACACGCGGGGCAGTGGGGCAGGGCGGCGCAAGATGCCGCCATATGCCCAGTCTGACCGCAGCGGAAACAGAGCCCGCCGCAGTCAAAGCAATTAGTGCATGTTGGCCGGGTGTGCCCGACCGCCATGCACTTGAAACACCTCGCAGGCCGGTGCTCCAGCACGGTGACTCGCGCTGAGCTCCAGCCCACGAGGAGCCTGCCTGAGTCAGCCAGTTGCCTAACCGACTCCACTGGGCACTGCACCCAGTCGGCACCTACGCCGCCCGGACCGGGCCGGATGGCGCCAACCCGGACGGTGTCCATGGGACACCCGGTTTTCGAGGCAATGGCCTTATTTTTTTTTTTTTTTTTTTGGTGGACTATGGATTAGTCTCGCCCCGCCAAATCGGTCCGGGGTGACGGAGAAGGCGGCGCGTGACCCCATAGACCCACCGTAAAACTCCTCTCTCTTCGCCGTGCGAGCGGGTCACCGGGACCCGATTTTTAACTTCGGTGGCCCGCCCGGCGGTTCACCCTCGCGGGTTCCTCTCGTCGACGCCCCGACAGATTTCGCCGTCGGGGCGTCGCCCTCACGCGGTGGCCTCACGTCGGGTGACCGGACAATTCCCCGGTCCGATCACCCGAAGCCTCGGTTAGGGCGGCATCAGGCGCAGGTATTCGCGCCTGCGCCGCCCCGGCCGCTGGCGGCGGCCCGGGGCGCGGGAATCCTCCCTTGCCCGTTCCGCCGCTTCCTTCTGCGAGATGACAGCCTCGCAGAAGGCGGCGACCGCGTCCCAGTTCCTGATGCTGTCGACCATCGCCCTCGCGACGGCCGGCAGCGTCAGGTCGGCACCGATGACAGCGACGAGGTCACGGCGCTGCCGCTCCCATCCCCGACACACCTCCAGCGTGTGTTGCGCCGTGTCCTCGTCACTCCTGCAGTGGTGGCAGGCCGGAGTCCACTCCCTATACACGACCCTGTGCAGGTACAACCCGAAACACCCGTGCCCCGTCAATACCTGCACCAGCCGAAAGGTGAGGACTCCGTGCCGCCGCTCCATCCACTCTATCAATACGGGCCGGAGGGCCTCAACGGTCTCCACACCGTGCCTAGGCCTCTCCAGCCGCGTAGCCCAACGGGCGATGACGTCACGGCGGGCATCCACGCGCCAGGTGGCTATCTCGCTCAACGATGGGGAGCCACCTTCCTCGCGCGCTGTGATAACCCGCCGGTAGAGGTCGGAGAGCATCTCCGCCTCTAGGTCCCACGGGGGTGTCCCGGCCAACAGGCACGCCGCCTCTGTCGACACCGTGCGGTACCCGCGAATGGCTCTGACCGCCATGGCTCTCTGTGGCCTCCACAGAACCGCCCTGAGCTGGGCGTTCAGAGCCCTCGCCCACACGGGTGCGCCGTACATGGCCATCGAGCGGATGACCCCCGCATACAGCCGTCGGGCCTCAAAACTGGGTCCGCCCACGTTCGGCATGAGTCGAGAAAGGGCGGACGCCGCGCCGACAAGCCGGGGAGCAATCTGTCGGAAATGCTCCCGGAACCACCATCGCCCGTCGAGCACCAGACCCAAGTACCTCATATGGGCCTGGATGCTGATGTGGATGGAGTTTACCACTATCGAGGCGCCGATGGGCAGCCTCACACGGGGCCCATGGAAAAGTAGGGCCTCCGTCTTGTTTAGGGCCACCCTGAGCCCCAGCGCCTCGATCCGCCTGACCATCTCCTCGGTGCCGAGAGTGGCCAGGCTCGCCGCCTCTTCGAGTGTCCTGCCCCGGGCTGTGACGAGCGTGTCGTCAGCGTAGCACACCAAGCTCAGCCCGGGGGGGAGACTCCCTCTCAACGCCCAGTCGTACCCGATGTCCCACAGAGTCGGCCCCAGAACCGACCCCTGTGGAACGCCGCACGACATGGGCGTCCGCACAATGTCCCCTGCGGGACCCGCGCAGAGGATACTGCGGCCCTCCAAATAGTCTGCCACCAGCCGCCTGAGGTACAGGGGCACTCCATGGAACCGGAGCGCCTCCCTGATGCAGCCGAATGGCAGACTATTGAATGCGTTGGCGATGTCCAACGACACCGCCAACAGCACTCCCTTCCCGGCGACGGCCTCCGCGGCCGCCTGCCTCAGGCGTAATAGGGCCCCGATGGTCGAACGCCCCCTCCGAAACCCATACTGAGCGTCCGACAGATCGGGCCCCACCTCCTCCAGGTGTCGGACGATGCGGGCAGCGAGCACACGCTCCAGCAGCTTACCCACATCGTCGAGGAGCACGATGGGCCTGTAGGCCGACGGCAAATCCGGGGACCGTCCCGGCTTTGGCAGGAGAACCAACCTCCCTTCCTTCCAGTACTCAGGGAACCGTCCAGACGTCAGACAGGCGTTGAACAGCTGCCTGAGGCGAGGCTCGAAGTGCTCGAGGAGCGACGTCAGCACCCGGACTGGAATTCCGTCCGGGCCGGGGGCCGTGGTGGCGGAACGAATCTTCGCCACGGCCGCCCCCACTTCCGACTCCGTCACGGGCGGAACACTCTCGTCGTCGTCGGCCTCCCGGTCCTGATCTGGCGGAGCCATGACCGGGGGCGTGTGTTCCGACTGCCGTGGAAACAGCTCCTCGACCACCCTACGAAGGAAGTCGGGCTGGAGGGTCTCGGTGAGGGGGGGGGGGCCCGCGCGCGAAGCTTGTTCAGCGCCGCGCGATATGGGCGACCCCAGGGGTCACGGTCGAGACCGTCCAGCATCTCCTGCCAACTCGCGCCCTTGGCGGCTCGGATGGCCAGCCGAAAGGCAGTCCGCGCACTGCGGTACGCCTCGTACAGCTGGCCCTCCCGCTCGACGTCGCGGTGACGCCGCCGGCTGCGGGTGTAGGACCTTCGGGCACTGATACACGCCGCACGAAGGTCCGCCAGTCTTGGGGACCACCAGTAGACCCCCTGCCTCGGAGGTGGACGCCGCCGCACTCTGGGCATGGCCGCATCGCAGATCTGCGTTAACGCACTGCGAATGCGGACAGCCTCAGCGTCCACTCCGTCCGCTGGGGGTGGTGAGGACAGCCACGTGCTGACAATGGCTGCCTCCGCCAGTAGATCCCTGTCAAGACGACCCACAGCCCACCGCGGAAACGCGGGAGCTCCGTCCGCCCTGTGACCCCTACCGGGTTCCCGGGGGGAGACCTCCATCCGGATGTACCGGTGGTCCGACAGGGTCTCCGCCTCCTCCAGGACACTCCAGTTCCTCACCCGTGGCGCGACAGCGGGGCTAGCGAACGACAAGTCCACTATCGATCCGCCCTGCCGCCGCACACACGTGTTCACCGAGCCTCTGTTCAGAACACAGAGGCCCAGTGAAGCCGCCCACTCGTTGACCGCCCGCCCGCGGTCGTCCGTCGTAGGGGACCCCCACGCCGTGGATTTGGCGTTAAAGTCCCCCAGAACCAGGACGAGGCCCGGTGCCAGTCGCCGTATCGAGGCCTCCAAGGTGGTGAGTGAGGCCCCGAAATCGTCCATCCTCCTAGTGGGGGAGAGGTATACGCTGTAGAGCGTGACCCCTCCCCACTCCGCCGCGACAAATTCCTCGCCCCTATCCAAAAGGGACAAGGACGGGAAGTGCCGCTGCGTTGAGACGACGATTGCCGCGGTACCGTTTCGACTGACCACCCAATTGGGGCGATCAGGCACGGCGTACGGTTCCGCGACTACGGCTGCACCAATCGACCACTCCGCCATGGATTGCAGGAGGAGATCCTGCGCTCCGGCGGAGTGATTGGTGTTGGCCTGCAGGAGGAGGTGCATGGATGGTGTACCCATTATCGGGTTGTATCCATGACCTCCTCGCCAGCGGGCGATCGGACCGCGCTAGGAGCGGGAGCGGCCGTGGTCGTAGGGCCGCCCCGCGCCTTTGGGGCCGAAGCTGGAGGTTTGCACGCCCCAGAGCCCATGCGGTGCTTGGCGGGCTTGTTGCCCGCCGCACACGCGGGGCAGTGGGGCGGGGCGGCGCAAGATGCCGCCACGTGCCCGGTCTGACCGCAGCGGAAACACAATCCGCCGCAGTCGAAGCAATTAGTGCACGTCGGTCGAGTGTGTCCGACCGCCATGCACTTGTAGCACCTCGCAGGCCGGTGCTCAAGCACGGTTACCCGCGCCGAGCTCCAGCCCACGAGGAGCCTGCCTGAGCCGGCCAGTTGCCTGACCGACTCCACCGGGCACTGCGCCCAGGCAGCACCTACGCCACCCGGACCGGGACGAATGGCACCGACCCGGACGGTGTCTATGGGACACCCGGTTTTCGAGGCAATAGCCTCCCGGATGTCTTCCACCGTCACTGAATCGTCCAAACCCGAAATGCGCATTTCGGCGCACTTGACGGGCCTGGCGATCTTGATGCCACCCTCCTCGGCGAACAAACCTCTCAGCTTCTCGGCCACGCTGTCGGCCGTCTTGGCGCCCTCGGCCCCTGGGAACTCGAGAATTCGAGCCCCCGTCCGGGCCTTGCGGGTCCTGGCTTCGACGCCTCCAATATCGGAGACGTCTAGCTCCCGCCGGGCCTTCCTCAAGACGGCCTCGTAGCTGAGGCCCTTCTCGGCCGCCTCGGGCAGCACAGTGATCACCACTGCGGCCGTCTTCGGCGACTTGAGCCCCTTGCGCGGTCTCTTCTTCCTTCCGGCTCCTGCCTGTGGAGCGGGGACCTCAGCGGCGCGCTTGGCCTCCGCTCTCCTCCTTTGGCCGCGACTCCTTCTGTCGCGTTCGGCCACCTGCCAACCCTGTTCGGGTACGGCAGTCGTGCCGGACGCGGAAGGCCTCGTCGCGGCCTCGCTGGTCGTCGCCGGCGGTGTTGTCGCGGGCGACTTCAGCGGTCCGGCAGGAGCCGGAGCCGTCTTCCTCCTCAGGGCGGGTCCCTTCGGAGCTGGGCCGGGGCCTTTGGGCTTAGGCCCGGCCGCGGCCGCGGCGTAGCTCCCCACGCGGCCACCCTGACAAGGCAGCGGGGCGGGGGCTGGTGCCACATGCGGCCGCTTATCCGCGGCTAGGGGCGGCCGGACACGTGGTTCTGGAGGCAGTCTTGCCTCCAGAACGGCCACACGCGCATCAACGAGTTTGCCAACTGCGTTGATGATTTTGGCGAGGGCCTCGTCCGACAAGCCTCCCACCTCCAGCGTCGGGGTCGGCTGAGCCTCTCCAGGGGCCCGCTCCGCGGCGCCTGGCCGCTTTGGCGCCGCAGGGGCGCTAGCCGGCGGCAAGCGGTCCGCGGGGAGAGGCGTCAACCTCACCACCGGGACAGGGAGTTTCGCCGCGGCGACCGCGCCAGCGTCAGCCGGCGACGCGCGCTTCGCGGCGGCAGGCGTCTTCCTCGCCGCGGGGACGGGTGTGACGGAGACGCCATCACCCAACGTCGTCGGCGCCGCAGCGCGAGGCGGCTTTGGCGCCGCAGCGGCCGCCGAGTAGCCGGCCCTGGCCGATGACGCGGCTGGCGCGGGTGACACGAACAGTGCCACCTGCGCCTTGAGGTCGGCCACGTCTATCAAAAGCTGGCGGTTTGCCCGACGCATTTCCGCCAGCATGTCGCCCAGGTTCCGATTTCGGGTCCGCAGGCCTGACATCTCGCCTCTAAGGCGGACATTTTCGGCCTGCAGATCCGTGGCCTCGCCGGCGCGGACAGCGACCGCCGCCGCCCTTTCCATGACCGAGGTCCCTCGCCCTCTTCGGGAGGCCTGGATCTTGGGTGGAGGCATGTTGGCCACGCTCCCCTCGGTTTCGGCGCTCGAGCTGCCTCCCTTACTCAGGGGGCGCTTTCGCACCTGCGAGGGGAGGGCCTCCTCCTTCTTAGTCGCGGTCGCCGGCGGCGTCTTTGCTGCTAGACGCGCCGACGACCTAGTGGGGCCTTCACCAGCCGACCCACTCTCTTTTCTGGACGGCCCTGCGGGAATATCACCGCCCTCGTCCATTCTGACGGTAGATCCGCCGCCCTCGTCTTCGGACGGCTCTGCGACATCGCTGTCGCCCTCGTCCGTCGACGGCTCTGCTGCGAGTCTACCGTCCTTCTTCTCTTCAGCGGCGGCAGCCTCCCTGCGCGCTCGCCGCTCCTCCAGCCGCCTCTTGTGGCTCAGGCCGTTGCCCCGAGTCTTTCTGGGCGACCTCCTCTTCTTCTTCTGGGCCTCCACGATTTGTGCCGGGCCCTCGGCGGACGCCTCAAGTCCTGAGGACGAGGCGTCGTTGTCAGTTTTTCTTTGGCTTGACAAGGCCGTGGTGTGAGAATCACAGGGATTCCCGTCGGTAAATGTATTTAATTTTAAGGTATCCATATGATTCCCACGAGTAGGGGAGATACACAACGTCGACCCGGGCAGAGATCCCTTTACCCGGGCAAGCCTACATTTACCAACCAGGGGGTCAGCCGGTACCCTGGCTGGAGCGTGCTAACGACAGAACAACCCATCTGCCATGCATCTTCTCGCCGCACGCCAGAACTTAAGATTCTGGGTGATTTCCGAGTCCGAATGTTACTTCGAACTCTTTATAGAGGTTGTCTTCCTCGCGGTCCGGGCGGTTAAGCCAAGACCCTCGCTCCTGATACTACGCCTCAAGACAACGTGTCTTGAAGCAAGATACCAGGTTTACGATGTGTGGGCGGTGGCATGTGCCTGCCCAGCCCTCAAATGAATGAGTGACTGAGCCCGTCCCAATATTTCGCGTCCTATAGGCTCTACTACGACTGTAGTAGAGCAAGGAGCGAAATCGCGCAGATATTCGCTACGGACGACAGTACAACAGAAGAACTGGGGACCGCCGCCCGCACCCAGGGTACACCGCGTGGAGGTTTCTGGGATAGTACCCCGAGGCAATGGCCTCCCGGATGTCTTCCACCGTCACGGAGTCGTCCAAACCCGCGATGCGCATTTCGGCGCACTTTACGGGTCTGGCGATTTTGACGCCACCTTCCTCGGCGAACAGACCTCGCAACTTCGACGCCACGCTATCGGCCGTCCTGGTGCCCTCGGCCCCAGGGAACTCTAAGATCCGAGCCCCTGTCCGGGCCTTGCGGGTCCTGGCTTCGACGCCTCCTATGTCGGAGACGTCGAGCTCCCGCCGGGCTTTCCTCAGAACGGCCTCATAGCTGAGGCCCCTTTCTGCCGCCTCAGGCAGCACAGTGATCACCACTGCGGCTGTCTTCGGCGGCCGGAGCCCCTTGCGCGGCCTCTTCCTCTTCGTGCCGCCTCCTCCGGCTCCTGCCTGGGGGGCGACGACCTCAGCGGCGCGCTTGGCCGCCGCTCTCCTCCTCTGGCCGCGACTCTTTCTGCCGCGCTCGGCCACCTGCCAACCCTGTTCGGGCGTAGCGGGCGTGCCGGGCGCTGGGGGCGTAGTCGCGGCCGCGCTAGTCGTCGCTGGCGGTGTTGGTGCTGGCGACGACTACAGTCCGGCAGGAGCCGGTGCCGTCTTCTTTTTTGTCGGAGCGGGCCCCTTCTTTTTTGGCCCAGCCGCGGCCGCGGCGTAGCTTCCCCCCACATGGCCACCCTCACAAGGCAGCGGGGCGGGAGCTGGTGCCGCATATAGCCGTTTATCCGCGGCGAGAGGAGGTCGAACACGTGGTTCTGGAGGCAGCCTTGCCTCCAGAACGGCCAAGCGCGCATTGACCATATTACCGACGGTGTCGATAATGGCGCGCAAGGCCTCATCTGACACACCCCCCACCGCGGGCAGCGGGTTCGGTGTCACCGGCTGGACCTCTGCCGTGGCCTGCTCTACGACGTTTTGCGGGCTGACGCTGGTCGGCGGCACACGCTCCGTGGACGGAGGCGTCTTCGGCGCGGCGGCGATCGCAGGGCGGCCAGCGCCTTGGGGCGGTTTTGGAGCGGCGACAGCTCCTCGAGGGCCAGGACTGGCCGGCGGCGCAGGTGGCGCGGGCGGCACGAGCCGCGCCATTTGGGCCCTCAGCTCGCCCACATCCTTTGCGAGGACGCGGTTGGCCCTCCGCACCGCGGCCAGCTTCGACTCCAGCCGGCGGTTCTGGGCCCGCAGGCCTGACACCTCGCCACCAAGGCGGGCGTTTTCGGCCTGCAGCGCCTCTATATTTGCGGCTGGGGCGCTCGCGCGGGCACCAGCGGCCGCCACTTCGGTGGGAGGGATGCCGGATAACACCCCCAGCACCCTCGCGGCGGCCGCCTCGTTATCGGCCCGCCTGCCAGCCTCAGCCCCTCCACGCACTCCGCCGGCCGGGGAGTGGGTCGCCCTTCCCGACGCCGCGGCCCCTCGCCCTCTGCGAGAGGCCGGCACTTTAGGAGGAGGCATGATGACCATGCTCCCCTCGGAATCGGCGCCTGAGCTGCCCTCCCTATTTAGGGGGCGCTTCCGCACCTTCGAGGGGAGGGCCTCCTCCCTTGCCGTCATTATCTCGGCGACCTCCTTGGACGGCTCCGCGGAACCACCGCACTCGTCCATTTTTTCGGCAGATCCACTGCCCTCATCTTTGGACGGCTCTGCGACACTACTGTCGCCCTCGTCCATTGACGGCTCTGCAGTGGATCTGCCGTCGTCTTCCTCCAGTTTGGCGGCAGCGGCGTCCTCCTTCTGCGCCCTCCGCTCCGCCATACGCTTCCTTCCTGTCGAAGAAGCCTTTCCCGTCAACCAGTTGGTCCGTTTCCGGTACTTCCTCGGCTTCTTCTTTTGGGCCTCCGTGGTCTGTGCCGGGCCCTCGGCGGACGCCTCAAGTCCTGAGGACGAGGCGTCGTTGTCAGTTTTACGTTGGCTTGACAAGGCCGTGATGTGGGAATCCGCTGGATTCCCGTCTGGTGTAGGTAAGTAACTTTAGGCCCCTGCGCGACCTCTTGCCTCCTTTGCCGCCTCCCGTCTGGGGAGCGGCGGCTACAGCGGCAGTCTTGGCCACCACTCTCCGCCTCTGCCCGCGCGTTTTTCTGATCCGCTCAGCCATCTGCCAGCCCTGTTCGAGCCTGGCAGCAGCGCTGGGTGCGGTAGGTGCGGTCGCGGGTGCGCTGGCCGGTGCCTGCGACACAGCCGCTGGCGCCGACCGCTGCCTGGCTTTGACGGGAGCCAGCACTGTGCTGGCCTTCTTCTTGGCCCCCTTGGGCCCACCTACGGCCGCAGCATAGCACACCACGCGGCCACCCTGACATGGCAGCGGGGCGGGAGCTGGCGCTTGCGGCCGCAGTCGGGATCTTGAGAGGAGGCATGACGACACTCCCCTCCGAGTCGGAGCTGCTGCCCTTAACCACTCGTCTGTTAACTATAAAAATGACATCTCCGCCTCATCTGTGGATCCAACTACAGGACTCTCCACAGACCGGGGTTACAGCATATTTTTTTGTAATATTGGTTAAGAAAATTCTGATTTTCTCCAAACCTAATTGAAATTTTGAATAACTCCGATTAATTTTATCAATAAAAGATATTTCTATGTAATTCCTTACACTACATTTTTGACTTTGAATAGCATTGCGACCGTTCTATGAGATACATAAAAAAATGATTAAAAAAATCAAAAAACCCGACTGCGTAAAAAGTCACCAAAACTAGGTACATAATAAAAAAACTGAAAAGGAAAAAACAAGCACTTAGATGTCCGGTGGTCTAGAATTCCATAATATATTATGAATACTATTGCAGAAAATGAAATATATTTTAATAATAGAACATGACAACTGAACAGTCGGGATCCTTTATTCGACAGCAAATCTAATTTTCCAAAAAAAAAATTCAATTATTTATAAATACCCGATATGATTTAATTAAGATTAATTAAGCATATTAAATGCTAAAAATTTCAGTAATTTGAATAACAAGGTTGTGTCATCGTTTAATACAATTCTAACTGTAAAGTTTGAAGTATTAAGTCTATACAATGTGTAAACATTGTCCGATAGATGGCATACGTCACCTTGAAGACGTAAGATATAATATGATTCGAAATTTGCATGTCCTAAAATAGTTCACAATGGTGTAAGTGGCAGCACGGTTGGGCCGGATTCCCAATAGGTGCGGGTTCGAACCCCGCTTGTGACATCATTTTTCATTTCATATCGGGTATTTATAAATAATTAAGCATATTAAATGCTAAAAATTTCAGTAATTTGAATAACAAGGTTGTGTCATCGTTTAATACAATTCTAACTGTAAAGTTTGAAGTATTAAGTCTATACAATGTGTAAACATTGTCCGATAGATGGCATACGTCACCTTGAAGACGTAAGATATAATATGATTCGAAATTTGCATGTCCTAAAATAGTTCACAATGGTGTAAGTGGCAGCACGGTTGGGCCGGATTCCCAATAGGTGCGGGTTCGAACCCCGCTTGTGACATCATTTTTCATTTCATATCGGGTATTTATAAATAAACAACAAATGTTTTAATAACATCTTGATGAAACAAAAAAAAAATAGTTTTATAAAATGGTATGGAATTTACAACAAATCGTACTGAGATACCACACACTTAAAAGATCGCACATAAATATAAACACAATAACCCAAACCCTTAATAATTAAAATTAATAAAATTACGAATTGCATTGGTGACACGACCCAGGAAAACAGTGCAGAAAATGAACAAATCAGGTCTCGACGGCGAGGGACAAACGTCTTCCGCGATTCTATAGTATTTTTCATACGTATCTACTAATAGCATCCAATCGGTGGCAGCTGTTTAGCGGTTGGCCTTAAAGCAGATTCTCCAGCATCCCAATGAACAGTCTGAAATATGTTTTGGCATTAAATACAATATTAAAAAAGAAATAAATCAACATACTATTCACCACCCCATATTCTACCCATGGATGATCGTACGAGACGACTAAGGGATATAAAACGCATATAATATCTATGCGAGAGAAGGAAAACTCGATACAAAACCCTATACCAACACGTCTGACCAGCGCGGTATAGTAGGTTAATTTCTCTCCCATTACGGAGGAGGCCCGAGCCCAACAGTGGGACATTAATAGGCTGTGATCATGATGATAAATTAAAATTAATAAAGTTATTAAAAAACACTTAAAAATATATATATTAAATCGATATAAATAAAAACAAATTATATAAATTGGTTCAGCCGAAGAATTGGTGGACTATTTTTTTATATGGAATTCTAAAGTCTTATCCATATTTAGTTCAACTGGCAGCCATTTTGTGATGCAAAACACCTATCTGTGGCGAGTCCCAGGATAGGACTTCAAGTGTTTACACATCTTTGAGGTCGAAATTTTGGTATTTGCGACTAAAATACACGCATTTCGTAATAATTAGACTGAAGTTCACTATAATAGCAATCTGATTACACATAGTCGTTGTCATTTTTTTTTTTTTATTTTTTTTCATTTTTTTTTTTTTTTATTTTTTTTTTTTTTTTTTTATTTCTATTTTTTTTTTTTTTTTTTTTTGTCAAAAACGTCATGTCAATGTCTTACTGTATTTTATATTTGTTGCGTGAAAATAATTAAAATTATCGTGTTTATTTCTGTTATTATTCATAATACTGCGATTTAAAAAAATCTGGACTTGAGTTTATTAGAAAATATTTTTTTTATATTGACTAACATAAAAAAAATCAATTAGTATGACGCTAACTTGTTTAGGCTGCGTAAAGGATATAAAAGACAGCAATTTCATCAAATGTTCTATTTGCTACGAGTTCTGCCATCTGCTGTGCGCCAATACGGGATCTAAAAAATCCATTAAGGATCTGAAATGGGTATGTCCCAATTGTGTCAGTAAGAGGCCTAAAGGTAATAATACTAATACACCAGTGCGTCAAGTAGAATGTAAAGGTGAGCCGTCTCCAAACTGGGTATCTCAGCGATCACAGTCAAAGACGTGTGTATCGCCAACTTTGAACATTCCTGATACTGAACACCGTTGTCTGTCAAAAGATGATATACGAGATATTATTCAGTGCGAAATTAAGAATTCATTCACAAAAGGCTTCACAGATTTAATTAAAAACACTATTGTCGCTGAATTGAGTGGAGTTAAAACTGAAATTGCTAATTTAAAATATGAAATTACTACATTAAAAGATTCAATGAATTTCATAAATAGTGAATTTGAAGATATAAGATGTGAGATTAATAATAAATTTGAAATTAACAAACGTCTTCAGAAGGACATGTTAGAATTGTACACTGCTAATAAAAAACTAGAACTTCGGTTACAAGAGATTGAGCAACATACACGGGCTACTAATATTGAGCTGCAGTGTGTGCCCGAACACAAAGCTGAAAATTTAATCAATTTAACGAAACAATTGGCCAAAACAGTTTCATTCGATCTAAATATCAATGATATTCATATGTGCACTAGAGTAGCCAAAACCAACCCTTCATCTTCACGACCAAAGTCAATTATAGTTAAATTACGCAGTCCACTAGTTCGAGATGGTTTGTTAGCAGCAGTATTAAAGTTTAATAAAAATCAACCAAAGGACAAGCTCAACTCAGGTCACCTTGGTATCGGTGGAGATAAGAAACCCGTTTATGTAGTAGAGCATCTTTCTAGCCATAACAGAATACTTCATAAAGCAGCACGCCTTAAAGCTAAAGATTTAGGATACAAGTTTGTATGGGTAAGAGGAGGCCGTGTGTTGCTTAGAAAAACCGAGACTTCACCTTCAATTGTGATCAAGGACTTGGATTCAGTAAAGAACCTTACCTAAAATTTTATTTATATTTTTAACGTATAGATTATATAGTCGTATTTGTTTCCAAATTCGCACAAATAAGCTGTTACTATCAAAATTGTAGAGGCTTAAATACTAAAACAAATATTTTTGCTACGAATGTATTATTAAACCATTATGATATTATAATTATCACCGAAACATGGCTCCAAAATAATATTTCTGATTCAGAATTACTTGACGATCGATATGTTGTATACAGACAAGATCGTGATCTAACACGAGTTCAGTCAAAAAGAACGGGAGGTGGTATAATGATTGCAGTAAATAAAAATTTCATCTCAAACAGATTAATTAATTTTATAAATACTAGTAAAATTGAAACTCTATGTATTACTATTAATTTGAAAATTAACAATAAAATAGTTCCATTTTATATATGTGCAGTATATGTACCACCTCCGGTCAGCCTATCAGACTTCGAGCAGTTCGTGGAGTCCATGAGCGTTAGCCTGTCATGTTATGAACATTTTCTAGTAATTGGTGATTTTAATCTTTCACATTTAAAATGGGTAGTTAATGATCATGACAACTCTATACATTTATTTAATACTGGATGCCCATATTATCATTTGATGTCCGAATTTATGTCTTTTAACGGTCTTTCACAACATAATTTTGTTAAAAATTATAAATTTGGCCTTTTAGACTTGGTACTTTCATCTGAATCGAATTTACTTGTCACGGAATCTGATGACACATTAACTCCAATTGATAAATACCACCCTCCAATCGAAATTACTCTCAGATTAACTTCTAACAATACTTTCAGATCAAATCTACTGTCTAGACGCAATTTTTACAAAGCCGACTATGATGTAATCACAAATGAATTAGAAAAAACTAATTGGATTGACTTATTTTCAACTTGTAACAATATAGACGAGATGGTTACAAATTTTAATCAAATTTTAAAGACTATCATAAATACATATGTACCCATGACCAAATCAAAAAATCAAAAATGGCCTATTTGGTATTCGAGAGATTTAATTAACAGTCTCAAAGAAAAGAACAAAATTAGAATACGTTTTAAAAAGTATAAAAATCCCATGGACGAGATCAATTTACATTTATTAAAAAATAGAACCAAACAACTGATACATCAGTGTTTCACTATTTATTGTGATCAACTTGAAAAAAATATTACTAGAAACCCGAAGTACTTTTGGTTATTTATTAAACAAAAACGAAATTGTAAAATTAGTATACCAGATAATATGCATTTGAATGGGGAACAGGCTTTTGATGAATTTAATATTAGTAATTTATTTGCAAAAAATTTTTCTTCAATATATAATAGTTCTGCTGATTCACAGACAACTAACTCAAATATTGATAATTTTAGTGGTTCAGTCTCCTTTACTACTTTAGTCTTATCTGAATTAATAGTCCGAAATAAATTGGAAAAGTTAGACGAAAGCAAAGGCCCAGGTCCAGATGGACTGCCTGCTATTTTCTTTAAAAAATGTGCAATGCAACTATGTACTCCCTTAACTTTAATATTTAATGAGTCACTTCGAACGGGTGAATTTCCTAAATATTGGCGAATAGCTAAAATTGTTCCCATACACAAAAACGGTTCAAAAAATGATATTAAGAACTATAGACCAATATCTATTTTATCTATAATACCAAAAATATTTGAATCATTAATATGCCCTCATATAAACAACTTAATGAAAATGTGTATTACTGAACATCAACACGGTTTTATTCATAAAAGGTCTACGACTACAAATCTAGTAGCTTTTATCGATATAATATCTTACCACTTAGATAGGGGCATTCAGGTAGATGCTATTTATACCGATTTCAGCAAAGCATTTGACAAAGTTGACCATTCTATATTGTTGTTGCAACTTGCTAAGATTGGTGTTGGAGGATCTATATTAACTTGGTTTCAATCGTACCTTACTGAACGTAAGTCCTATGTAGTAGTAAATGGAGTTAAATCTCAAGATTTCATTGCTACTTCTGGCGTACCTCAGGGATCACATTTAGGTCCCATTCTATTTCTCATCCTTATTAACTCCATATCAGAATGCTTTCATCACTCAAAAGTCTATTTATTTGCTGATGACCTCAAATTCTTAAGACCTATTGAAAGTGTTGACGATGCGAGACTGATTCAAGATGATCTTGATAGACTAGCAATGTGGTGCCATCTCAATAATATGTATTTAAATGTTGAGAAATGTAACTACATATCATTTAGTAGAAAGAAAAATAGATTAAAAACATCGTATAACATAGAAAATCATACTCTTGATCAAGTAGAATGTGTAGATGATTTGGGAGTATCAATTGACAGTAAACTAACATTTAATCCACATCTAAATAAAATAATATTAAAAGCTTCTAAAATAAGTGGCTTCATTATAAGAAACGGAAAAAATTTTAGATGCTCAAAAACAAAGATTATTTTATTCAACAGTTTAGTTCGTAGTGGATTAGAATATTGCTCGCAAGTTTGGTCACCTTTTTATGATGTTCACAAAAACAGATTAGAACGTATTCAACGAAGATTTCTTAATCATCTAGCATATAATATGAAAACACATCACTCACTTAACTCGTATAACGCTCGCCTTGAACATTATAAGCTAATTCCCCTTAGTGACAGACGCAAATTACTTGATCTTGTGTTTATGTATAAATTATTTAATGATATGATTGATAGTTCTGAATTACTGTCTAGAATCGATATCTGTGCACCAAGTAAACTTCCTCGCTCGAGAGTCTACAAACTGTTCAGTTTACGTTCATTTAAAACGAATATAGGTCTCAATTCGCCTCTGAACAGAATGTGCAAATTGTACAACGACCTTTCCACTTCTTTGAATTTAGACATTTTTGGTGATAATTTTCGTCATTTTAAGACTAAAATCTATGAACATTATATGTACAAATGATATATATGTGTATATATGTCTATGTTTAAATATATATATGTATGTAGGTATATATAGTTTGCCAACTGTATATTGATTTTTTTTATCATTTTATGTTTTCCTTTTTAAAAAAGTAGGAAATGAATATTTTGTTTTAAAGAGTTTAAGTAACATTTAGTTAGTTGTGGTTACCTGTAAATGAAAGAGCACAAAACATGATCCATGTGATTCTTTTTGTACTACATTGTATGTTTGTGTATTTTTCGTTGGTAATCCTAAAAATAAATAAATAAATAAATAAATAAATAAATAGTCGTTTGGTTTTTGCTAATGTTTCTGTCAATTATAAGCAAACAAATTCGTAAAATGACTTGGCCGGTGCTTCGAAGCTTGTTTTTGACTTAAAATGTAAATAATACATCCAAGTTAGTAAATAAAATGAAATATTACTTACTGTTCCATGATCTTTTCAGTGGAAATCTTCCAAAACTAATAAAATAATGCACAAACACCGTAACTTTTATGCGCCAATCTCTCGACTAGTCTCGACGGACCCGGTCACAGATAAAACAAAAAAATTTAAAATTTTTGTACCACACTTGTCCTTGCCTTGTTAATCTTCCTTCGCTTCCTTTTTTTTTTGGGGCCTCTTTAAAAGGTGCCGGGCCCTTGGCGGACGCCTCAAGTTTTGGGGACGAGGCGTTGTTTGTGTCAGTTTTGCATTGCCTTACAAGGCCTTGGGGTGGGAATCACTATGATCCCCTTCGTTGAAAGTATTAAGTTTAGAATCATCCATAGTGAATCCCACGAGTATGGGAGAAACCATCCGTTGACCCGAGCAGAGATCCCTGTACTCGGGCAAGCCTACATTTACCAACCAGGGAGGCAGACGGTACCCTGGCTGGAGCGTGCTAAGAACTGAATACCCCATCAGCCATCTCCCTCTCTCCTCCTCCATCCTCTCGCCGCACGCCAGAACTTAGAATTCTGGGTAATTTGTTATAGAGGTTGTCTTCCTCGCGGTCCGGGTGGTTAAGGCTGGTGGCAGATTATTAGGAGGGACGCAGCATCCTCACGCTCTCGATCGTGCGATGTTCCGCAGAGATCGGTGTTGGGGTCCATCTTGTGAAACATCGGTTATAAATAAATATAATAATAATTCAAATATAACAACTGCTCATTATATAACGACCCAGATCAATATATTGCAGAGATAAGCCTGCACTGATCTTCCGCGGAGTCCTTATGATGACCTCACGAATTATGAGCGAATTACATAAATTTAAAGAAAAAAAAGTAAAATATGAATTACAATAATTAACACACATGACACGGGACATTTTACCGGAGTATGGTATTAACGGTAAACTGCTACAGGCTGTGCAGTCCAGTTACATGGGCTGTAGAGCCTGTGTGCGGCTGGATGATGGAATGTCGCCTTGGTTTGACGTCAATATCGGCGTTAAGCAGGGGTGCGTTCTGTCAGCCAGGCTGTTTATCATTCCCCAAGACTGGCGGACCTTCGTGCGGCGTGCATTAGTGCCCGAAGGTCCTACACCCGCAGTCGGCGGCGTCGCCGCGATGTTGAGCGGGAGGGCCAGCTGTACGAGGCGTACCGCAGTGCGCGTACCGCCTTTCGGCTGGCCATCCGGTCCGCCAAGGACGCAAGTTGGCAGGAGATGCTGGACGGTCTCGACCGTGACCTCTGGGGTCGCCCGTATCGCGCGTCGCTGAATAAGCTTCGCGCGCAGGGCCCCCCCCTCACCGAGACCCTCCAGCCCGACCTCCTTCGTAGAGTGGTCGAGGAGCTGTTCCCGCGGCAGTCGCAGCACACGCCCCCGGTCATGGCTTCGCCAGATCACGACCGGGAGGCCGTCGAGAGTGTTCCGCCCGTGACGGAGTCGGAAGTGGGGGCAGCCGTGGCGAAGATTCGATCCGCCACCACGGCCCCCGGCCCGGACGGAGTCCCAGTCCGGGTGTTGACGTTGCTCCTCGAGCATCTCGAACCTCGCCTCAGGCGACTGTTCAACGCCTGTCTGACGTCTGGACAGTTCCCTGAGTGCTGGAAGGAAGGGAGGTTGGTTCTCCTGCCAAAGCCGGGACGGCCCCCGGATTCGCCGTCGGCCTACAGGCCCATTGTGCTTCTGGATGATGTGGGTAAGCTGCTGGAGCGTGTCCTCGCTGCCCGCATCGTCCAGCACCTGGAGGAGGTGGGGCCCGATCTGTCGGACGCTCAATTTGGGTTTCGGAAGGGGCGTTCGACCATCGGGGCCCTACTACGCCTGAGGCAGACGGCCGCGGAGGCTGTCGCCGGCAAAGGAGTGTTGTTGGCGGTGTCGTTGGACATCGCCAACGCCTTCAATAGTCTGCCATTCAGCTGCATCAGGGAGGCGCTCCGGTTCCATGGAGTGCCCCTGTACCTCAGGCGGCTGGTGGCAGACTATCTGGAGGGGCGCAGTGTTCTCTACGCGAGCCCCGCAGGGGACATTGTGCGGACGCCCATGTCGTGCGGCGTTCCGCAGGGGTCGGTTCTGGGGCCGACTCTGTGGGACATCGGGTACGACTGGGCGTTGAGAGGGAGTCTCCCCCCCGGGCTGAGCGTTATTTGCTATGCTGACGA
Organism: Lymantria monacha; assembly: GCA_905163515.2. NCBI lineage: Eukaryota > Metazoa > Arthropoda > Insecta > Lepidoptera > Erebidae > Lymantria > Lymantria monacha. Next base: position 26,628,323 of record LR991099.1, read on the forward strand.
CACGCTCGTCACAGCCCGAGGCAGGACACTCGAAGAGGCGGCGAGCCTGGCCACTCTCGGCACCGAGGCGATGGTCAGGCGAATCGAGGCGCTGGGGCTCAGGGTGGCCCTAAACAAGACGGAGGCCCTACTATTCCATGGGCCCCGTGTGAGGCTGCCTATCGGCGCCTCGTTAGTCGTCAACTCCATCCACATCAGTATCCAGGCCCATATGAGGTACTTGGGTCTGGTGCTCGACGGGCGATGGTGGTTCCGGGAGCATTTTCGCCAAATTGCTCCCCGGCTGGTCGGCGCGGCGTCCGCCCTTTCTCGGCTCATGCCGAATGTGGGCGGACCCAGTTTCGAGGGCCGACGGCTGTATGCGGGGGTGATCCGCTCAATGGCCATGTACGGCGCACCCGTGTGGGCGAGGGCTCTGAACGCCCAGCTCAGGGCGGTGCTGTAGAGGCCACAGCGAGCCATGGCGGTCAGAGCCATTCGCGGGTACCGCACGGTGTCGACAGAGGCGGCGTGCCTATTGGCCGGGACACCCCCGTGGGACCTAGAGGCGGAGATGCTCTCCGACCTCTACCGGCGGGTTACCTCAATGCGCGAAGAGGGTGGCTCCCCATCGTTTAACGAGATAGCCACCTGGCGCGAGGACGCCCGCCGAGAAGTCATCGCCCGTTGGGCTACGCGGTTGGAGAGGCCTAGACACGGTGTCATTACCGTTGAGGCCCTCCGGCCCGTACTGATGGAATGGATGGAGCGGCGGCACGGGGTCCTCACCTTCCGACTGGTGCAGGTGTTAACGGGGCACGGGTGTTTCGGGAAATACCTGCACACGGTCGTGCACAGGGAATGGACTCCGGGCTGCCATCATTGCAGTAGTGACGAGGACACGGCGCAACATACGCTCGAGGAATGCTCGGGCTGGGACGGGCAGCGCTGCGACCTCGTCGCTATTATCGGTGCCGACCTGACGCTGCCGGCTGTCGCGAGGGCGATGGTCGACAGCGTCAGGAATTGGGACGCGGTCGCCGCCTTCTGCGAGGCTGTCATCTCGCAGAAGGAGGCGGCGGAACGGGACCGGGAGGATTCCCGTGACCCGGGCCGCCGCCCGCGGCCGGGGCGGCGCAGGCGCGAATACCTGCGCCTGATGCCGCCCTAACCGAGGCTTCGGGTGATCGGACCGGGGAATTGTCCGGTCACCCGACGCGAGGCCACCGCGTGAGGACGACGCCTCGACGGCGAAATCTGTCGGGGCGTCAACAGGAGAGGAGCCCGAGAGGGCATACCGCCGAGCGGGCCACCGAAGACAAAGATCGGGTACCGGTGGCCCGCTCGCATGGCGAAGAAGAGGTGCTTGCAGGGTGGGTCAATGGGGTTGCGCGCCGCCTCTTCCGTCACCCCGGACCGATTTGGCGGGGTGCGACGTCCATGGCCCACCACAAAAAAAAAAAAAAAAAAAAAAGGCTGTTTATCATATATCTGGATAAATGTCTCCAAAGGTTGAACGATATGAATGTGGGAGTCCAGATGGGCGACTCAGTGGTCACTGCTCTGCTTTATGCAGATGATGCAGTCCTGCTGGCACAGTCAGCGACTGACCTGCAGACCCTAGTCGACACAATGACAGAAGATTGTAAGAAAAGGGGTCTACGCGTGAATGTGAGCAAAACCAAAATAATGGTCTTTGAAAGAGATAAAACCAGAACAGATGTAAGAGTAACAATAGGTAATGATGTACTAGAGCAAGTGGATGAATTTGTATATCTTGGATGTGGATTTAGCCGAGATGGAAGGTACACCACTGATATAGAGCGAAGAGTGAATGCGGGAAATAGAGTGAACGGAGCGTTGGGGCAACTTCTCGGCAGCCACCACCTCAGCCAGAAGGCACGTGTAGCAATACATAACGCAGTGCTTGTCCCAACATTACTGTATGGAAGCGAGAGTTGGGTATGCAGAAAAGAGTATGATAGTAAAATTAATGCGGTCGAAATGCGATCTCTGCGGAAAATCTGTGGAGTTAGGCTGACCGACCGCATTCGTAACGACGACGTAAGAGAGCGAGTAGGTATGAAAGAGAGTATTGGTGTAAAGATGCGAAAGGGAATGCTCCGATGGTTCGGACATGTGGAAAGAATGCCGAACGAACGCCTGGTTAAGAAGATATACAATGCGAAAGTGGAAGGATGTAGGTACCGAGGGAGACCGAGACTAACCTACCTAGACCAGATCGGTCATGTACTGAAGGAAGGTGGAGTCAAGAGTCTCCGAAACCGGCGAGCGTGTATGAAGAGAATTATGAATGTTGAGGAAGCGAGTGAAGTATGCAGAGATAGAGTTCTCTGGCACTCTGTTCTCTCTGACTACCCTGCAAGGGATATGGCGTGATGATATGTATGTATGTATGTATAATTAAACTACCAATAAACACAAAAGGTAACTTAAAAAATATCGAGTATATTCTAACCCAATGGACGTTGGCAGAATCGTAGATCATCTAAGCTACTACAGCCATTAAAGCAAAAAGTCGAGAGAGTCGGAAGCCCAACTAGGTGGGTTTGGAATTTGTATTGGTAGGCGCTGCCTAGCTATAGCCTTGGTATTGCAGTTGCCATGGACGGCAGTGACACTTACCATCAGGTGTGCTGCTTGCTCGTTTGCCATCATAGCAATAAAAAAAGTAAACTTTACAATTATAACAACGTGTTGCCATTTATGTTTACTGCAATCAATTTGCGTACATAATTTACGTAATTCATTTAATAATAAAAATAAATAGTTGACATATTAATATTGCTGGCATCTAAATAAGTGCAAGTATGTACTCACATGAAAGTAGCATAATATACATATACTACGCGTTCACTTCAAGATTGCCGTTACCTCCCGTCCCACATCCCTACCTCTTGCCGCCAATATCGCCCGCTTAGTACCGATAGCAATGCTATTGTATATATATTTTCATTTTAAACGAACAAATTCTTGATGTTTGTTTTTTATTTATTAAGTAATAGTTTTCATCAGCAACTTTGCACGTGTGGTATGTTAATATAAGTATCTTTTGTCCTTTTCCTGTTGAAACATCTAATAATGATAATAACTTGTAATAAATTTCGTTATAATGGGTCGAGTTAACTAATAATACACGAATAACAAACAAACTCACATTTGCATTTATAATATTAGTAAGGATAACCATAGTATTTTATTTTATCAACTTTCCAAGCATTTCTGTGTAACAAAATCAATCAACAATAATTTTATTGTTTTGTCAACAGTGTTGACAGCTGTGACGTCGTAACGGTCGCCGACGGCAATCTCGAAGTGAACACGTAGTAAATAATATAATACGGTGCGAGTTATGTAGTATAACTGTAAAATTTTAAATAAGGTTTTGCAACTTTTGCTGATGACGGAATACATAGTGATAAGTAAATATAAAATTAATAAATTAAAAATAAATAAACAAAACTGTAAATAAATCCAATCACAGCATAGTATAAAGATAATAAAAACTGACATAAGAGAATATATACATTTAAAAATTTACGGGTAATATTACCAGAAAATAGTAATATTTTAGATAGCTGTGTGGTAGTGGCTTCGAATACTACCAACCCTTTTGCTTGTGGATGTCGTAATAGACGACTAAGAGTGGTGAGAGTGATGCCGTTTGGTCAACAATTACAATCCCAAGGAGGGTCGACATCTAGCAGACGGCTGATCATAAAACTATTGCCAATAACTTCTACAATATGTACTATGAAAGAAGAGTACATATTGTATCGACCCCAAGTAGTTGGGATAAGAGTAGGAGAACGATGAGTAATATTTTAGATGACACTAGTAACGTGTCTTTGCCTCTTCTGTTTTTTGATGTTCAAGAATGAATCTTTTTAGTGCTGTTTTAAAATGACATATATTTGACAGATTCCTAATTAGTGTAGGGATATTGTTCCAGCACTTTATCACTACGTATCAGAAACTGCCTCTGAAAGCTGCCGAGCTGTAGCATCGCATTCCTATGCGATGCTACAGCTCGGCAGCTTCCTAGTTGATCTGCACACCACCGAAGCCCACACGATCTAGCTTAAGATAACCAACTCAATTTACTGTATAAGTAACTAGGTACTTTATATTAAATTTAAGACTGCGAAAAAGAGACAGGCTAAATGGAGTTTGCGCCTATGCTTCATTTTTAAAATTGTGTGATTATTCAAAAATGGAGTGGCATGTGCCCCTTTTTTTTTAGTTACGGTCGGCGCACTCCTCGCACCACTCCGTCTGGGGCGACAGAGGGGCGTAAGCACGCACACTCGTAGCCCACCCGTGGCACGTCGCCTTCGTCGTTGGGCCAAGCAGAGTGACTTGACATCAGTGGTCGGCCCGGCGGAATACCCCCTGAGTACCACCGACCGACGTCCCCCCTCGGGGAGGACGTCGGTCGGTGCGGTACGGTGTCAGCCCCCGAAGAGGCCTGGGCGTGATCTGTTACGCCGACAACACGCTCATCACAGCCCGCGGTGGGACGCTGGAGGAGGTGGCAAGCCTGGCGACTCTCGGCACCGAGGAGGTCGTCAGACGGACTGAGGCGCTGGGGTTGAGGGTGGCCCTCGACAAGACGGAGGCCCTCTTGTTCCATGGGCCCCGCATGGGCCCTCCCATCGGCGTTTCGATCACCGTCAATTCGGTTGACATCAGCATCCGAGCCCATATGAAGTATTTGGGCCTGGTGCTCGACGGGCATTGGTGGTTTCGGGAGCATTACCGCAGGCTCGCCCCGCGGCCGTCGCTGAATAAGCTTCGCGCGCAGGGCCTCCCCCTCACCGAGACCCTCCAGCCCGACCTCCTTCGTAGGGTGGTCGAGGAGCTGTTCCCGCGGCAGTCGGAACACACGCCCCCAGTCATGGCTTCGCCAGATCACGACCAGGAGGCCGACGAGAGTGTTCCACCTGTGACGGAGTCGGAAGTGGGGGCGGCTATGGCGAAGATTCGTTCCGCCACCACGGCCCCCGGCCCGGACGGAATACCAGTCCGGGTGTTGACGTCGCTCCTCGAGCACTTCGAGCCTCGCCTCAGGCAACTGTTCAACGCCTGTCTGACGTCTGGACAGTTCCCTGAGTGCTGGAAGGAAGGGAGGTTGGTTCTCCTGCCAAAGCCGGGACGGCCCCCGCATTCGCCGTCGGCCTACAGGCCCATTCTGCTTCTGGACGATGTGGGTAAGCTGCTGGAGCGTGTCCTCGCTGCCCGCATCGTCCGGCACCTGGAGGAGGTGGGGCCCGATCTGTCCGACGCTCAATTTGGGTCCGAATCTGTGGGACATCGGTTACGACTGGGCGTTGAGAGGGAGTCTCCCCCCCGGGCTGAGCGTTATATGCTATGTTGACGACATGCTCGTCACAGCCCGGGGCAGGACACTCGAAGAGGCGGCGAGCCTGGCCACTCTCGGCACCGAGGAGATGGTCAGGCGAATCGAGGCTCTGGGGCTCAGGGTGGCCCTAAACAAGACGGAGGCCCTTTTATTCCATGGGACCCGTGTGAGGCTGCCCATCGGCGCCTCGTTAGTCGTCAACTCCATCCACATCAGTATCCAGGCCCATATGAGGTACTTGGGTCTGGTGCTCGACGGGCGATGGTGGTTCCGGGAGCATTTCCGTCAAATTGCTCCCCGGCTGGTCGGCGCGGCGTCCGCCCTTTCTCGGCTCATGCCGAACGTGGGCGGACCCAGTTTCGAGGGCCGACGGCTGTATGCGGGGGTGATCCGCTCAATGGCCATGTACGGCGCACCCGTGTGGGCGAGGGCTCTGAACGCCCAGCTCAGGGCTATACTGTGGAGGCCACAGCGAGCCATGGCAGTCAGAGCCATTCGAGGGTACCACACGGTGTCTACCGAGGCGGCATGCCTATTGGCCGGGACACCCCCGTGGGACCTAGAGGCGGAGATGCTCTCCGACCTCTACCGGCGGGTTACCACAATGCGCGACGAGGGTGGCTCCCCATCGTTCAACGAGATAGCCACCTGGCGCGAGGACACCCGCCGAGAAGTCATCGCCCATTGGGCTACGCGGCTGGAGAGGCCTAGACACGGTATTGTTACCGTCGAGGCCCTCCGGCCCGTACTGATGGAGTGGATGGAGCGGCGGCACGGAGTGCTCTCCTTCCGGTTGGTGCAGGTCTTGTCGCGGCACGGTTGCTTCGGCAAGTACCTGCACACGATCGTGCGGAGGGAGTGGACTCCGTCCTGCCACCATTGCAGTAGCGACGAGGACACGGCGCAACATACGCTTGAGGTATGTTCGGGCTGGGACGGGCAACGCCGTGACCTCGTCGCTGTCATCGGTGCCGACCTGATGCTGCCGGCTGTCGTGAAAGCGATGGTCGACAGCGTCAGGAATTGGGACGCGGTCGCCGCCTTCTGCGAGGCTGTCATCTCGCAGAAGGAGGCGGCGGAACGAGTCCGGGAGGATTCCCGTGACCCGTGCGGCCGGGGCGGCGCATGCGCGAGTATCTGCGTCTGATGCCGCCCTAACCGAGGCTTCGGGTGATCGGACCGGGGAATTGTTCGGTCAACCGACGTGAGGCCACCGCGTGAGGGCGACGCCTTGACGGCGAAAGCTGTCGGGGCGTCGACGAGAGAGGAACCCGAGAGGGTATATCGCCGGGCGGGCCACCGAAGGCAAAGATCGGGTACCGGTGGTCCGCTCGCACGGCGAAGAGAGGTGTTTGCAGGGTGGGTCCATGGGGTTGCGCGCCGCCTCTTCCGTCGCCCCGGGTCGATTTGCCGGGGCGCGACCACATCCATGGTCCCACCTTGTGAAAAAAAAAAAGAAAAAAAAAAAAAAAAAAAGCTCGCCCCGCGGCTCGTCGGCGAGCGCTACGTGCAGACAACTGTACGCGGGGCTGTCAGGTCGGTCGCCCTGTACGGCGCACCAGTGTGGGCGGGGTCCCTAACCGTCCGACTCAGAGCTCTTCTGTGGCGACCACAGAGGGCCATGGCGGTCAGGGCCATACGCGGGTACCGCACGGTGGCGACGGAGGCAGCGTACCCGTTGGCCGGGACTCCCCCGTGGGACCTGGAGGCGGAAATGCTCGCCGATTTGTATCGGTGGGTGTCGGGGATGCGAGCGAAGGGCGGTGTGGTCTCATTGAGGGAGCTCACGGAGTGGCGCGTCGACGCCCGCCGAGAAGTCATTACCTAATTGTGTGTTTACAAACTCAATGTGTGTAGTCTTTTAATAAAAAAAAAACAATCTCATCATTTCTTTACTCGTGACAGATGTAAAAACGCGGCGAGGGATCGCTAGAACAATTACAACGCAATTGCTTGAAAAGCTTAAAACAATAATGTCATAATAATCATCATCATAATAGTCATGAACATATAATTTGAATGACTGCACAGATGGCTTAGTGGTTAAGATACCGACCTTCCGTGACAGTGCCGTAGGTTCGATTCCCACGCAAGACAATACTTTGTGCGATCATCAAAGTGTAGTTCTGAGTCTGGGTGTAATTTGTCTGCGTTAATTGCATGATTGTAAAGTACCCCGCGATACAAGAATTATTTCCTTAGTGCAGGGAGGTGTAAAAAAAAACAAAAAAAAATGGTTCAAAGAAAAGAGAATGCAATGGATCATTACAAAAAATATAGGTAGAAAATAATATTAAAGGAAAATAATAATCAATCACTCGCGAAATTATAGTTAACGGGATTCATACCATGTATGCAAGGTTCTAATCCCGTTAACCATAATTTCACTTGATCATGATAATGTTAAATCATTTTTTATAAATCACGTTTGCAGGGGAGTATTGTTGCCCGCGTCCGTAGGATTTACCACCTATACCTAAGGCCCACCCTACACGTACTCCCTGGGTGGTGCTAAATGGGCAACAACGCCGAGCAACAGGCGGCGGTTAACTAACCTGTCTACAGGTTTTCACAAACCTTGGAGGATTAAATCCCTTCATTCCTTCAAAAAGCGTGACCGTGGCACCTTGGGAAAGTGACATGAGTGTGACCCAACTTTTAATAATGGAATAATGAGTGATAATGATATTGATTTGTCTTGCGATCCGGCTAACGCCCGGCGCTTGCAGGTATCCGGGCCTGTAAGTGTGAAATATGTTACCGAAGACTGCACGGGAGTAGATGACCAGGCCCCTGTGAAAGTAAATGCTACTGGCACCACTAACAAAAAACTTATATAGCAGGCATTTCACCCAAGCCTATTTATTACAAGACCACGATCATCTTCTTTGGGAAGCAGCCCTACCATGAATAGACTTGCTCTGGAAGACATACCTGTGGATGAGACACCTACAATAATTTTAATAGATGAGGACACTAATAACTGCCCTCCCAATTGGCAAAGGATACCTAAACAACGTAACCCAAAAAGGAAAAAGTTATCCAATAGTCCACCACAATTGGAAAGTCATTATAGTGTACCAAGTAAAGTAGTTGATACCTCAAACAGATACAGTGGGCTACCAATAGATGAGATTAGTGAACAAGCAACTGGCCAACAGCAGTTACCCAAGAAACCCAGTAAACCACCACCAATAATACTGTATGGTATAGAGGACTTAACCAAATTGACACAACTCATAAATAGCTCAGTGTCAAATGGAAGCTATTCATATAAAATAATCAACAGAGACCAGCTCAGAATAATGATACATACACCAGAAGTTTATAAAGAACTGATTGATCTAATACGCAAGAAAGGACTAATTGATCACACCTTCACCCAAAAAGGTAAAAGATGTTGCAGGCTTGTAATTAAAGGCTTACACCATACCACTCCGAGGGAAGCTATTATAAATGAGATAGAACAAACGGGTAATATTATCAGAGGTGAAATCATTTGTGCATTTTCCAGAAGGAATAAAAGGCCACTCAACATGTTTTTTGTTAATATAGAACCTGGTCCTAATAACACCAAAGCAAAGTGTATACAATATATATACCATACAAAAGTTAAAATAGAAGATCCACGTAAAACAAATGATAGCCCGGGATAGCCTCCAAATTATTGTGGATGGTTTTCAAGAGTGTAGTCTAGAGTATGTAAACAGTCTTAATCGCATAAGTACACTAGAACACCAACTACAAGAGGCTAATAATCAAATAAAAGAGTTTGAAAATGCCAAATATAATATGACAGCCTCACTAAATCAAAGCCTCTTTGATGAGTTGGTTACCAGTGCCCCAAACTTGGTTTCTGCTGCGCCTGATATTTCCTCAATACAAACTGACACTTTTTCACTTTCACATTCACATTTTTTACCATCTTGTAATGAGGGGGTAACTGAGTGCGGTAGGAACTTTTCATTAAAAAAGTTTAAGAAATTTGTCAGATTAAATAAATATATAAGGAAAACTTAAAAACTTGTTAAGAAGCACAAATTTTCCATTAGAAATGTTAAAATTAATAGAGAGCGCTTACAGCTGGTTGACAAACTTGATTTTTATGTAAATAAGTTAGAAGACAAAACATCACAACATAAAATTGAGGTTCATAACTTCCAATTAAAAATTAATTTACTTCAAGAAAAGTTGGAAACTATGACAATTAAATATTCTAGTTCAGAGAAACAAATAAAAGAATATGTACTAACAATGAATAATTTAGTATCTAACAAATCTAATCATGAATCAGCTAGTAATGAAAATAATTGTTTATTGTTAGGACATTCCTCTAATGTATGTATGTCAGAAACTGAGCAAACTATTGTAAGCTCAGATACTACATCTTTCTCTAACGGTTCCCTGCGGACAGCCACTACACACCTACCTTTAACTGAATTACAAAATGTAAGTGTTAAAAGCACAACTGTCATGTTCAGTGATGAAATTGTTAAAAATATGGGTGTTCTTCTGTCACATAAAGGACATTCAATTGTCAATAACTGTTCGCCGGGGTTGTCTTATCATAAAATAATGCAAAAAATATTTAATTATAAGTTTAGTCCTGGTAGTACATTAGTAATACTTGTAGGTAATAAAGAAAATGTGAGCAAAAAGCAATTAATACAATATAACAGTAAACTTTGTAATTTATTAAATGTAGATAAAATTGTTATGTTCACATTTCCTTACAGGACATGTTTGACACAGATGGAAAATGAATCCATCTATAGTTTAAATTTGACATTACATAATATTAAAACAAAAACAAATTATATTTTAGAAAATAAAATGCATATTATTGACATTAACAGTTATGTTAATAAGAAATATTTTATGACAAAAGATAGTTGTTATCTTTCAAAGTATTTTAAGGACCTGATAGCTGATTCGCTATCTTATTTTTTTTTTACATCAGCCAAGAATTTGGCTAAAAAAGTTGCTTTTATTGAGCAATGTAATATTGACATTACTAATTTAAATTATAACATTTCCAATTGTGGAAATAATGACATTCATTTAAATTACACAATAAGACAATAGAGAATTCCTCTTGCTTTAAAAATAGCCTTAAGAATACATATAATTCAATCAACCTGGTACATCAAAATATTCAAGGAATGTTAGGTAAGGATTTGGAGATTGAATTATTTTTGAATGGTTGCCAGATAGATTTTCTCTGCATTACTGAACACTGGCTTAAAAGTAACCAATTAATGTTCAATTTTCCCAATCACCAGGTTATTAGCTCGTTCAACAGAACCAACATGATACGAGGTGGCTCTTTGATAATTTCAAACAAATTAATTAAAACTAAGGAAAGAAAAGATATTGTAAAGTTGTCTGTTGAACGTGTTATTGAAATTGCTTGTGTTGAGTCTGAGCAGTTCATAGTTGTATGCGTATACAGACCCCCATGCTCCCCATATGAAGAATTTGAGAGATTAATGGAAGATGTCTTATTCATAACCTCGGCCTCAAATAAAACAATTGCTATTTGTGGGGATTTTAATATTAACTTATTAGATAATAATAATACAACACAAAAATTTAAAAATTTAATGTATTCTTATAACTTATATAATGCTTTCTTGGAACCTACCAGGATAACTGCTGGAAGTGCAACTTGTATAGATAATATTTTTATAAATGCTAAACTGATTAGTAATACTATTATAAACACATTAGAATCAGATCATTGCGGACAGCTTGTTGTACTTCCTAGAACTAATAGGATTCCACGAGAGAGCATTACCTTTGTTCCTATGAATGTCAGCCGCTTAGAGCACTTTAAATATAATTTGAGTATGAAAGTACCACTATTGCCTTTTCATGACAACCCCAATGAATTGTATACGTCACTATTTCACATAATTGATGATGAGTTTAGTAACATATTTAAACCTAAAACAGTAACAATTGGAGTACCTGCTGGTTTTAGTGAATGGGCAACTTGTGGTATCTACAAGAGTAGACGAAGGTTATATGATCTTTATGCCCAAAAATCTTATAACCATAATCCAGTGTTTTTGGAATATGTAAAAAAATATTCCAAAATATTCAAACGTGCCTGTTCCTCTGCTAAAGCAATTTATCTGAAAAATAAAATTAAACAATCCAGTGACATAATAAAAATGACTTGGAATGTGATAAACAGTGAAACTGGTAGGAATGCTGTGCGGAAGAAGGACTTCAATTTAATAATAGGTGATAAAATTATATGTGGAAACAGTGAAGTAGCAAGCGAATTTGAGAATTATTTCAGTAATATACCTTTATTAACAACTAAATCGTTGATGTCGTCTCCTATTCTAGCTGAATCACTCCTGAAACAGTGTATTTTAAAATGCGACACATCCTTTAAATTTTTAGATGTCAGTAAGAATGATATCATAAATTCTTTTAAAAATCTTAATGTTAAGAAGACGGCAGATCTGTGGGGCTTGTCTGTAAAGGCAGTTAGTTCTATAATTGATATTATTGCCCCCCATCTGGCATCTGTATTTAATGGTTGTGTTGCTCGGGGCGTATTTCCTGATCTCATGAAAATTAGTAGAGTGATTCCTTTGTTTAAAGCGGGTAGTATGTCAGATCTTAATAATTATCGACCGATTTCCATACTGCCTACACTTAGTAAAGTTTTTGAAAAACTGATGCTTAGTCAAATGTTAAATCATTTTAATAGACATAATATCTTTCACAAAAATCAATTTGGATTCACTAAGAATTGCTCTACTACTGATGCGGGTATGGAATTATTAAAAAATATCTTTGGAGCTTGGGAGGAATCGCATGATGCTTTGGGTATATTTTGCGATTTATCCAAAGCGTTTGATTGCGTACACCACGAAACTCTCATCAAGAAATTATACCATTATGGGATCAGAAATAAGGCTCTCGAACTTTTAACATCGTATTTAGGCAACAGAATTCAGAAGGTCGATGTTAATGGTGTACGATCACCTGGTTCTGTTGCAAGAATGGGCGTTCCACAAGGATCTATTCTGGGGCCATTTCTGTTCCTTGTATATATTAATGACTTACCTTATTATATAGGGGATAACCAAAACATAGTGTTGTTCGCAGATGATACCTCTTTATTGTTCAAAATTAAAAGACAAATGCTTAATTATGACGATGTGAACAATGCTCTGTCAAATGTTGTTCATTGGTTCAGTACAAATAACTTGGTTCTTAATGAAAAGAAAACCAAATGTATTAAATTTACCACACCTAATGTGAGACTAGTGGAAACCAATGTTCAAATGAATGGTGTGGCCCTAGAAATTGTGGAGTCCACTACATTCTTAGGTATTACTATTGATGCTAAACTCCATTGGGGCCCTCATATTGAGAAATTGTCAAGTAGGCTAAGCTCAGCGGCTTATGCGGTAAAAAAAATTCGAATGTTAACCGATATTGAAACGGCTAGAATTGTTTATTTCGCTTACTTCCACAGTCTTATGTCTTATGGCATACTACTTTGGGGATGCTCTGCAGATTTGATTAATATCTTTGTTCTCCAAAAACGGGCTGTCCGCGCGATTTATAATTTAGGCCCAAGAGCTTCACTGCGCGAAAAATTTAGGGAAATAAACATTCTAACTGTTGTATCACAATTTATATTTGAAAACATATTATATGTAAAAAAAAACATTGATAAATTTGATAAATATAGTGACATTCATCACGTGAATACTAGGAATAAGGATAATCTAGTTATACATCATACTCGCCTACAAAAAATTAGTAGGTCTTTCATGGGGCAATGTATACGCTTTTACAATAAACTACCTAAAGATATCCGAGATATGCCCATAAATAAGTTTAAAAAGGCTATCAAAACTAGACTTTGTAAAAAAGGATATTACAACATTTCGGATTATCTAAATGATAATACGGAATGGTTATGAGTTGCTCCTCTCTCAGCAATTACTTTATATAATTTTAACTTTTACGTTGTTTTAGTGCTGATCCTCACTGTCGTCTGAAATCTGTATATTTATCATTGTCACAAATTGTACAGTGTAGCGTGTTTTGCCTAACGAGTTATTTATTGATTTAATTGAGCGATTTGATTGTAATTTATAGATCTTGGTGTGGTCATGCTCACTAAAAAGGTCTCTGCCTGCGGTAGCTACGTGAGCGGGTCTCTCCCTTCCCTCGAATGTGGTTGAGGGGCGTGATGGCTGCTTTAGTAGTTAACTCGTGATCGAGTGCCGCTTGTGGAATCTGGTCCAACCATTTCTGTTCTTTTTTGTGTTTTTTGTTAATGGTGTATTTAACTTTTAAAAAATAAATCTTTACTCGAAGGGCATCTCACTGGAGCTAATGGGGATTAAACATGTATCTAATAATATTAGAAAACATACAATTTAAAAAAAAAAAATGACGAGCCCACTGAGTTTCTTGCCGGATCTTCTCAGTTTGTGGCGGCTTTCCGATCCGGTGGTAGATTAATTTAAAAAAATAAAATGTAATATTGACAATATGTAAGTGCCCTTTTAGGGCTTATGCATAATAAATGATTTGATTTGATTTGATTTGATATCCCGCAATGTACAAGATGCCAACAATATGGGCATACGAAGAATAACTGTATGCGTCCCTACCGATGCGTTAAATGTGCTGAGGGACACAGAACCATTGACTGCCCGAAAAAAGACAGAAATACTCCAGCAACATGCACTTTGTGTCATGGCAATCACCCTGCCAATTATAAAGGTTGCCAAGTTTATAAGGAAATTCGAGCGAGAAAAACAATACAACCATCTTATAGAAAAACACCCAAAAAAAATACGCAGTATACAAAAACTGATAAAGCTTATCCTCAAATGGAGGAATTCCCTCATCTAAAACCAAGCACATATGCTGTAGCAACAACACAGTCAACCAACCCTCATAATCCAGAGCCCAAAAGCTCTAATTACTGGGTCAAAAAACCAGAGAACGCCAAGTCTCAGCCAACAAATTTGTTAGAACAAATTATTTTAAAACAATCAGAGAAAATAGATATTTGTATATTTGCATTATATATATATTTCTTTTCTTTTGTATTGATATTACATTTTAATATAGTATATTATAATTAATTATTGATGTTATCCGATAATGATTCATTTATATCTGCCATTGATTGTACCTCTTTATCTGACAGCGATAGTTTTTGTTCTATACCTGAAACACTTGGTGATACTCTAAGACAAAATTTTAATATTTCATCTAATCAGTTATTTAATGTATGTCATATAAATGCGCAAAGCTTACCTAGCCATTACAATGACCTCCTTGAGGCCTTTTGCGACACTAACGTTCACGCCATCCTGATTTCAGAGAGCTGGTTCAAACCTCACCTTCTTTCTACCTCTTATTCTCTCCCTGGTTTTATATTCATCCGTAATGATCGGATGGACAAAAGAGGCGGCGGCGTGGCCATATATCTACGCAGTGACCTGCCTTATAAAGTAGTTAAACAATCTTCTCATAACTCATATACTGCAGAATATCTTTTCCTTGAGGTTAGGGTTAAAGGGGTCAAAACTATTCTCGGTGTGGTCTATTGTCCTCCTTCTGTCGACTACTTTAGTGATCTGGAGTCGGCATTAGAATCTTTAGGGTCTGAATATGTACATCACATAATCATGGGTGATTTTAATACAGATATTCTCACTCCTACTTCTTCACGCACTCTTAAATTGCAACATATTATTGAGTCTACGGGTCTTCACATATTACCACTACATGCTACTCACCACAATCCTAATGTGGATACTTGGTTAGACTTAATCCTCATTTCTTCTCTTTCTCTTATTGCCACTCATGGCCAATGTTCCGCTCCTGGTTTCTCCCGTCATGATGCTATCTTTGTTTCTTATATTTTAAAACCTCCCAAAGCCAAGCCTAAAATTCTGCACTTACGTTCATATACGAGGATTGATGTGGACAAGTTACGGGAGGATGCATCAACTATCGACTGGAGATCTTTGTTAGCTGCAACTTCAGTCGATGAAAAAGTTCGGATCTTTAATATGAAGGTCATTAATTTATTCAACATTCACGCACCAATTAAAAAAATAAAACTTAAGCGTTCACCTGCGCCTTGGATGACCGAGGATATTAAAGCATTAATGGGTAAACGAGATCGCGCTTACCGGCAATTTAAACGGGTACGCTCTGACGTCAACAGGGCCCATTTCAAAACTAGCCGCAATCGCTGCAATCAGATGATACGTAATGCCAAACGCCGTCATATTATTAATAACGTTTCCTCATCGTCACTTGCCAATGTCTGGAAGTTCCTTAAAACTTTGGGCATCGGAAGTGTCCGACAGGAATTCCCCAAAAGCATTCTGCTAGATGACATTAACCGACACTTTTCTGTCACTCAAACTCTGGACGATCATATTATAGACCGTACCTTAAAGGTTTTGGAGAACTTACCACGTCCGAATTTTAACTCATTTAAATTTTCTCGTATCACACCTAAAGAGATTAAAACAACCATACTTGCTATTACATCCAACGCCGAGGGCTTTGATAATATTAGTCGTCCTATGATTACTACCATACTGGAAGATATTCTGTCTGTAATCTGTCACATTCTGAACTTTTCTTTGGAGTCATGCCAGTTTCCTACCTTATGGCGAAACGCTTACGTGATCCCATTACCTAAGATTCCGAATCCTTCTTTGCCCAATCACTTTCGTCCTATATCAATTCTTCCTTTTCTATCTAAAGTGCTCGAAGCCTGTGTACACAAACAACTATCATGCTTCGTCCACCAGAATGATATCTAGAGCCCGCTCCAATCTGGATTTAAACCAGGTCACAGTACCGCGTCCGCTCTGCTCAAGGTAACTAGCGATATTAGAAACGGCATAGAAAATACTAAATTAACTATTTTGGTATTGGTTGATTTTTCGAACGCCTTCAGCTCTGTTAACCACAAAATCCTTATGTCTATCCTCTCCTCTATTCTGATTTCTCCTGATGTGATAAAATGGTTTTCCTCTTACCTTGAGGGACGTCGGCAGATGGTTCGTGCGGACGAGTCTTCGTCTTGTTGGTGTGAGCTAGGGGCTGGCGTTCCTCAGGGTGGTATTCTCTCGCCTCTCTTATTTTCCCTATTTATTAATCTATTGACTAAAGAGCTTCGTAGTTCGTATCATCTGTATGCCGACGATTTACAATTATATTCACATTCTATGTTAGAGAATATAGTCGTAGCAATTGAAGAGTTGAATCGAGATATGGTAGTTTTAAAGAAATGGTGTGAAAATTTCGGTTTAAGTGTTAACCCGTCCAAATGTCAGGCTATGATTATTGGTAGCTCAAGAATGATAAGCAGATTGAAATTACCTTCTCTTCCCGCGGTAATTTTCGATGGTTCTGTAATACCCTACGCCACCAACGTAAAAGATCTCGGCTTACATATAGATATGACTCTTAACTGGCAAATCCAAGTGGCTCAGGTCGGAAGAAAGGTTTCCGGTATATTACGTTCTCTCTACCGTTTAAGAAATTTACTTCCACCTATTACAAAAGTGAAGCTTGTGCAGACTTTAATTTTTCCCATCATCGATTATGCTGATGTGTGTGTTACTTCGACCTGAATGCAGATCTACTCAATAAACTTGACCGTCTTCTCAACAATTGCATTCGATTCGTCTTTAATCTTCGTAAATACGACCACATTTCTTCCTTTCGATCCGAACTAAACTGGTTGCCCATACGTCAACGACGAAATTTGCGTGCACTAACTATGCTTTATTCTATTCTCCACTCTCCCTATGCACCCCCATACTTAAAGCCTCATTTTCAATATATTTGTTACAATCATGACCGCAACCTTCGTTCTTCTAACAATCTTCTTCTTTCCTGTCCCACTCATAGCTCCAGTTTGGTTCATTCTTCTTTCTTCATTCAGTCTATTTTATTGTGGAATGCCCTTCCTCTTGAAATCAGGATGTCCAGCACACGTGACATTTTCAAGTCTAGAGTTCGTAAGTTTTATATTGATTCTTTGGCAGATTGCTCTCCGTAAATCTTCGAGAGTATATTTATATAGGTATATGTGTATGTGTATATATGTGTGTACGTGTATGTGTATCTGTGTATATATTTTTCTATGAGTATGTATTATATGTAAATATATATAGGGTTTATTACTTTTCATATTATTGTTATTTAGTTATATACATTTCTTTTTTTTTTTAACATAATTAGCAGTAGTTCTCATAACAGTTTTCTTTATAAATGGCACCTACTATATTATCTCATCATCACCCAAAGGTTGACTGGAAGAAAATGCCTATGGCATTAAGTCCGCCTATGTACTTTTATTTTGTGCATGAAGATTAAATAAATAAATAAATAAATAAAATAGATATTCTTGCACAACAAATAGGAACCTTAATGGGACTCCTAACGACACTAATAGCCCAATATAAGAAATGAAATTCCTACATATTGCAACATGGAATATAAACGGCTTATCACCTAATAAACAGGAAGTGGAACTGTTCATTAATCACTATAAAATAGATATCCTTCTTATATCAGAGTCACATATGACTGACAAAAAATTAATTAAAATCAGAGATTACTGTGTATATTGCACCAATCACCCAGATGGTACATCACATGCTGGTGCTGCTATAATGATAAGAGAAAATATTAAACATCATGTTCTTCCGCATTTCAAACAAACATATTTGCAAGCTGCTGTAGTGACAATCGAAAACTGGCAAGGACCGCTTAAGGTCCCAGCGGTGTACTGCCCTCCTAGACATCGAATTCATGAACAAATGTTTACTGAGTTCTTTGACTCACTTGGTACCAGATATATTGCAGGGAGAGATTGTAATGCGAAGAATAAAATCCGATTACGAAATGAAAAATGATGTCGCAAGCGGGATTCGAACCCGCGTCTATTGGGATTCCGGCCCAATCGTGCTGCCACTGCACCACCGCTACTAATTGTAGGACATGCAAATTTCACTCCGTATTATATTTACGTCTTAAGGTGACGGTATGCTATCTACCCGACAATGTTTACACATTGTTATAGGCTTAATACTTCAAACTTTACAGTTAGAATTGTATTAAACGATGACACAACCTTGTTATTTAAATTACTGAAATTTTTTAGCATTTAATATGCTTAATTATTTATAAAATCCGATTACGAAATGAAAAATGATGTCGCAAGCGGGATTCGAACCCGCGTCTATTGGGATTCCGGCCCAATCGTGCTGCCACTGCACCACCGCTACTAATTGTAGGACATGCAAATTTCACTCCGTATTATATTTACGTCTTAAGGTGACGGTATGCTATCTACCCGACAATGTTTACACATTGTTATAGGCTTAATACTTCAAACTTTACAGTTAGAATTGTATTAAACGATGACACAACCTTGTTATTTAAATTACTGAAATTTTTTAGCATTTAATATGCTTAATTATTTATAAAATCCGATTACGAAATGAAAAATGATGTCGCAAGCGGGATTCGAACCCGCGTCTATTGGGATTCCGGCCCAATCGTGCTGCCACTGCACCACCGCGACTAATTGTAGGACATGCAAATTTCACTCCGTATTATATTTACGTCTTAAGGTGACGGTATGCTATCTACCCGACAATGTTTACACATTGTTATAGGCTTAATACTTCAAACTTTACAGTTAGAATTGTATTAAACGATGACACAACCTTGTTATTTAAATTACTGAAATTTTTTAGCATTTAATATGCTTAATTATTTATAAAATCCGATTACGAAATGAAAAATGATGTCGCAAGCGGGATTCGAACCCGCGTCTATTGGGATTCCGGCCCAATCGTGCTGCCACTGCACCACCGCGACTAATTGTAGGACATGCAAATTTCACTCCGTATTATATTTACGTCTTAAGGTGACGGTATGCTATCTACCCGACAATGTTTACACATTGTTATAGGCTTAATACTTCAAACTTTACAGTTAGAATTGTATTAAACGATGACACAACCTTGTTATTTAAATTACTGAAATTTTTTAGCATTTAATATGCTTAATTATTTATAAAATCCGATTACGAAATGAAAAATGATGTCGCAAGCGGGATTCGAACCCGCGTCTATTGGGATTCCGGCCCAATCGTGCTGCCACTGCACCACCGCGACTAATTGTAGGACATGCAAATTTCACTCCGTATTATATTTACGTCTTAAGGTGACGGTATGCTATCTACCCGACAATGTTTACACATTGTTATAGGCTTAATACTTCAAACTTTACAGTTAGAATTGTATTAAACGATGACACAACCTTGTTATTTAAATTACTGAAATTTTTTAGCATTTAATATGCTTAATTATTTATAAAATCCGATTCCGAAATGAAAAATGATGTCGCAAGCGGGATTCGAACCCGCGTCTATTGGGATTCCGGCCCAATCGTGCTGCCACTGCACCACCGCGACTAATTGTAGGACATGCAAATTTCACTCCGTATTATATTTACGTCTTAAGGTGACGGTATGCTATCTACCCGACAATGTTTACACATTGTTATAGGCTTAATACTTCAAACTTTACAGTTAGAATTGTATTAAACGATGACACAACCTTGTTATTTAAATTACTGAAATTTTTTAGCATTTAATATGCTTAATTATTTATAAAATCCGATTACGAAATGAAAAATGATGTCGCAAGCGGGATTCGAACCCGCGTCTATTGGGATTCCGGCCCAATCGTGCTGCCACTGCACCACCGCGACTAATTGTAGGACATGCAAATTTCACTCCGTATTATATTTACGTCTTAAGGTGACGGTATGCTATCTACCCGACAATGTTTACACATTGTTATAGGCTTAATACTTCAAACTTTACAGTTAGAATTGTATTAAACGATGACACAACCTTGTTATTTAAATTACTGAAATTTTTTAGCATTTAATATGCTTAATTATTTATAAAATCCGATTACGAAATGAAAAATGATGTCGCAAGCGGGATTCGAACCCGCGTCTATTGGGATTCGCGGTGGTGCAGTGGCAGCACGATTGGGCCGGAATCCCAATAGACGCGGGTTCGAATCCCGCTTGCGACATCATTTTTCATTTCGTAATCGGATTTTATAAATAATTAAGCATATTAAATGCTAAAAAATTTCAGTAATTTAAATAACAAGGTTGTGTCATCGTTTAATACAATTCTAACTGTAAAGTTTGAAGTATTAAGCCTATAACAATGTGTAAACATTGTCGGGTAGATAGCATACCGTCACCTTAAGACGTAAATATAATACGGAGTGAAATTTGCATGTCCTACAATTAGTCGCGGTGGTGCAGTGGCAGCACGATTGGGCCGGAATCCCAATAGACGCGGGTTCGAATCCCGCTTGCGACATCATTTTTCATTTCGTAATCGGATTTTATAAATAATTAAGCATATTAAATGCTAAAAAAATTTCAGTAATTTAAATAACAAGGTTGTGTCATCGTTTAATACAATTCTAACTGTAAAGTTTGAAGTATTAAGCCTATAACAATGTGTAAACATTGTCGGGTAGATAGCATACCGTCACCTTAAGACGTAAATATAATACGGAGTGAAATTTGCATGTCCTACAATTAGTCGCGGTGGTGCAGTGGCAGCACGATTGGGCCGGAATCCCAATAGACGCGGGTTCGAATCCCGCTTGCGACATCATTTTTCATTTCGTAATCGGATTTTATAAATAATTAAGCATATTAAATGCTAAAAAATTTCAGTAATTTAAATAACAAGGTTGTGTCATCGTTTAATACAATTCTAACTGTAAAGTTTGAAGTATTAAGCCTATAACAATGTGTAAACATTGTCGGGTAGATAGCATACCGTCACCTTAAGACGTAAATATAATACGGAGTGAAATTTGCATGTCCTACAATTAGTCGCGGTGGTGCAGTGGCAGCACGATTGGGCCGGAATCCCAATAGACGCGGGTTCGAATCCCGCTTGCGACATCATTTTTCATTTCGTAATCGGATTTTATAAATAATTAAACATATTAAATGCTAAAAAATTTCAGTAATTTAAATAACAAGGTTGTGTCATCGTTTAATACAATTCTAACTGTAAAGTTTGAAGTATTAAGCCTATAACAATGTGTAAACATTGTCGGGTAGATAGCATACCGTCACCTTAAGACGTAAATATAATACGGAGTGAAATTTGCATGTCCTACAATTAGTCGCGGTGGTGCAGTGGCAGCACGATTGGGCCGGAATCCCAATAGACGCGGGTTCGAATCCCGCTTGCGACATCATTTTTCATTTCGTAATCGGATTTTATAAATAATTAAGCATATTAAATGCTAAAAAATTTCAGTAATTTAAATAACAAGGTTGTGTCATCGTTTAATACAATTCTAACTGTAAAGTTTGAAGTATTAAGCCTATAACAATGTGTAAACATTGTCGGGTAGATAGCATACCGTCACCTTAAGACGTAAATATAATACGGAGTGAAATTTGCATGTCCTACAATTAGTCGCGGTGGTGCAGTGGCAGCACGATTGGGCCGGAATCCCAATAGACGCGGGTTCGAATCCCGCTTGCGACATCATTTTTCATTTCGTAATCGGATTTTATAAATAATTAAGCATATTAAATGCTAAAAAATTTCAGTAATTTAAATAACAAGGTTGTGTCATCGTTTAATACAATTCTAACTGTAAAGTTTGAAGTATTAAGCCTATAACAATGTGTAAACATTGTCGGGTAGATAGCATACCGTCACCTTAAGACGTAAATATAATACGGAGTGAAATTTGCATGTCCTACAATTAGTCGCGGTGGTGCAGTGGCAGCACGATTGGGCCGGAATCCCAATAGACGCAGGTTCGAATCCCGCTTGCGACATCATTTTTCATTTCGTAATCGGATTTTATAAATAATTAAGCATATTAAATGCTAAAAAATTTCAGTAATTTAAATAACAAGGTTGTGTCATCGTTTAATACAATTCTAACTGTAAAGTTTGAAGTATTAAGCCTATAACAATGTGTAAACATTGTCGGGTAGATAGCATACCGTCACCTTAAGACGTAAATATAATACGGAGTGAAATTTGCATGTCCTACAATTAGTCGCGGTGGTGCAGTGGCAGCACGATTGGGCCGGAATCCCAATAGACGCGGGTTCGAATCCCACTTGCGACATCATTTTTCATTTCGTAATCGGATTTTATAAATAATTAAGCATATTAAATGCTAAAAATGTCACTTAAAGAGGACGAATTCATTAAATCTACGAAAATTATCCGTAAATGAAAATTACAGAATGGGCGGAAGTGGATCGGCATCGAACTTGATCGCGAAGTGCGCGTCCATCTGTTAACCACAAAAGAAAAACTATTTATAGACTGGGCCAACTGCCGCTTCTACGATGATTTAGAAGTAGTACGTTGCTCAAACTGCCAGGTTCACGGTCATGTCGCGAAGTACTGTACAGAAAAAACACCTACGTGTGGTCACTGTACCGAAGGACATATCACGCAGTCCTGCCCAAATAAAGACAAATCAGATTTTAAACCAAAATGTGCGTCGTGTAAACGTTTTAAAAAACCTTATGATCATCTATGTGGCGCATCGGACTGCCCCACCTACAAGTTAAAGTTAGAACAATTAGTACTCAATACAAATTATTAAAAAAAAAATGGATAGTTTAAATATAGGGCAATTAAATCTCCATAATGATAGGGTAGCGACATCAGAGCTAGACCGTCTAGTTATGGAATATAATCTAGATATCGTCCTTATACAAGAACAATACCATAGTACTCGCTTACGTAATAGGGTTGTAAAATTGGACAACAAAGCACGAGCCGGCATCTATGTTGCAAGTGCCAAATTTACGGTTACGTCACTACAAAATCTTATGACGTCACACTGTGCTGTCGCTGAGATTACATCCTCATCCTGTAGGGTTTACATTGTGAGCTATTATTTTCAATATTCAGACCCCGTAAATCCACATTTACACCATCTTCGCCATGTTTTGCGGTCTCTCACGGGCCGTAAAATCATAATAGGTGCTGACGTGAATGCGTCATCTACTCTCTGGTATGGCAAGTTTAGATACACCGACACTGATCGACGGTGTGCGATAGAAGATTTCATCGCTGAGATGAATCTGTCCATCCACAATACACCTGATGCACCACCAACATTTTGCAGCCCTATGGGTGAATCTTCTATTGACGTCACGCTTTCAAGCGCAGACGTCCGCTTAAATAGATGGCGCGTTCTCCCTGACGCGTCGTGTAGTGATCACCGTCTGATCGTGTACGAATTTGGATCGAGTCTGTCGCAGGATCCTACTAGACAAAGCTACAATTTTAGATATAAATCTAAAGGAGCTAACTGGGATTTTTTCAGCTCGCTCTTTTCCTCATGTGCTAGGGATTTCACTCGCAGTCAATTAACCGCAGAAGAAAGTGCTGAAATAATGTCAAACTCTCTAATATACTGTGCTGATATAGCTTTGGGTCGAACACCCCTGCCTAACACTAAGAGGTGTGATTGGTGGAATAATCACTTAGTAGAGCTCCGCAAACGCTTCCGAAGGGCGCGCAGGAAACATAATAAACTCAAAAAGACATGCAGGATGGGAGCGGCCTTTGATGAATCTCTATCTTTACTGAAAGCTGCCCGGTCTTGCTACCGAACTGCGGTGGAAAAGTCGAAAGACGCTTTATTAAATAGGATTGTTGAAAAATTAGAAAGTGAAGGTCCGTGGTCTCCACTATATCATGAGTTTAAAGCAAATCGCTCAATCGACCTAGCTTACGTACAAAATATCAAAGTGAATGATAAACACACTACGGGTATTGAGGAGACCACGGAAGTTTTATTGAATACGTTAATTCCAGACGATAACATATCAGTCGACAGCGAACACCATAAACAAATACGCGCGTGGGCCGCTGACCCACCTCTCTCGCCTATGTCTGACCTTCCGTCTTTTGCCGAGTTTATGAATACCGTTAGAGCTCTTCCCCTCAACAAAGCTGCTGGTGAAGACAAAATATCAAATAAAATGATCAAAGAAGCTAGTCGAGCATCGGGCAGCTCAATGTTAATGGTTTTTAATCGTTGTATATCTGAAGGTATTTTTCCTCGGTCATGGCGTCGCGGATATATACGGATAATTCCTAAAGGCGGTGATAAGCCACCAGATGACCCGAAATCATATCGACCAATCACCTTATTGCCCTCACTAGGCAAACTCTTAGAACGGCTAATTGTTCCTCGTTTATTGCCGGGTGGACCAACATTCAACCATAAGCAATTCGGCTTCACTCGCGGTAAATCAACAATCGACGCAGCCATTGCGGTGAGAAAAGTTATTAATACATCCGCTTTTAAATACGTGCTAGGCGTTTTCCTGGATATCTCAGGTGCCTTCGACAACGCCTGGTGGCCAATGCTACTTCTTAAATTAAAGACTCGTGGGTGCTACAGGAACATCTACCTAATTATACAGTCATACTTTTCACAAAGCTCGACTAAACTGAAACTTGGTCACCATGCTGTGTCGAAGCCACTGACGATGGGCTGCCCCCAAGGTTCGGTGCTAAGTCCATATCTATGGAATTTAGGTTTTGACGATTTCCTCGAATTACCTCTGCCGAAACACTGTCAATTGATCGGTTATGCCGACGACGGTCTTCTACTCGTAGAATCCAACACTAGAGACGGTTTAGAGAAATTAGCAGAAATTTGTCTCAATAATATATTCGAATGGGGCACACGAAATCGGCTTACATTTGCCCCACAAAAAACGTATCACCTTTTATTAAAAGGAAATTTACAATCGTTGCCGCGTATAAAATTCAATAATATGACAGTCAAAAAGAAAGATTCAGTTTGCTATCTTGGTCTACTCTTAGAAAAAAATTTTTCATTTGTCGAGCATATTAAAACTGTAGGTGAAAAAGCGAAACGAAATTTCTATGCGCTTACTAGAATATCAACGTCTACCTGGGGCCTTCGTTTTAATACACTGAAAACTATATATATGGCCACATATTTGGGGTGTATTTGTTACGCTGCACCCGTTTGGGCTGATAGGGCTACCATAGGGGCAGCTCGCCTTAAATTATTACAAAGCCAACGATTGGCCTTAATATTCTTGTGTAAAGCCTACAGGACGGTCAGTACCGAGGCCTTGCCAGTACTCGCGGGTGTACTTCCGGTTGACTTGGAGATTCAGAGACGGGCATCAATGTATTACACGACAAGGGAAAATATGAACACAGATTTCCTTCTACCGCGCGACCGTAATAAAATCGCTCGATTGTTTGCACCGCAGTCCGTTGTCTATGAAAAACTTTTAATTGAATGGCAAGAAAGATGGGATTCATCATCGAAGGGCCGTCACCTCTATCTATTTTTCCCATGCGTCCGCGAGCGCCTAGAGAGAGTGTGGCTGGAGGTTGACCATTTTGTAGCCCAATTTCTAACTGGCCATGGCAACTTTAAAAGTAAATTATTTTCTTTTAAACTCGTACCTTCACCACTATGTCAATGTTCTACAAATAACCGCGAGTATGAACAATCAGCACATCACATTCTCTGGGAGTGCGATCTCTGGCGTAACGAGCGCGACCTTATGTTAGACAGTTTGCAAGTAACATCTGGAGTAGTATACTACACGGATCTTGTAGCAACTCGAGAAAATTTCCGTGCGTTTAGGCGTTTCTGCCATACCTACTACTGCAACCAATCTTAAGGCTCACATATAGGCCCCGTTAAGTTATCCCGTATCCGTGGTGCCGTACTGCTGCGCTTATCGTAGCTGTACAACCCTTTACTTATTGGCTGACTAGTCAATATTGCTTTCTGTCTCCCGCTTTGCCTGGGAGGGAAGTGGAATCACTCTTTTCCAACTCCTCCTCTTTAACTTTTCTAATTAAATTTGTTGCGGGTTCCAAGACAATTAAAATCATTTCCCGGGACTGCCTGAGGGTCAAACCTCGGTGTCATTTATAGTGACCATTGTGGATCCTGGCTTACAGGAGTTACAATGGTGGGAATGTGTGGTGGGATTAGTCCCATAAAAAAAAAAAAAAAAAAAAAAATGCTAAAAAATTTCAGTAATTTAAATAACAAGGTTGTGTCATCGTTTAATACAATTCTAACTGTAAAGTTTGAAGTATTAAGCCTATAACAATGTGTAAACATTGTCGGGTAGATAGCATACCGTCACCTTAAGACGTAAATATAATACGGAGTGAAATTTGCATGTCCTACAATTAGTCGCGGTGGTGCAGTGGCAGCACGATTGGGCCGGAATCCCAATAGACGCGGGTTCGAATCCCGCTTGCGACATCATTTTTCATTTCGTAATCGGATTTTATAAATAATTAAGCATATTAAATGCTAAAAAATTTCAGTAATTTAAAATGCGAAGAATACTTTTTGGGGCTCTAGGCTCACAACAACAAGAGGCAGAGAGTTGAAAAAGAGCATAGATAAACACTCACTGAACACACTGACTACAAGAGAACCAACCTACTGGCCATCTGACCCTAATAAAACGCCCGATCTTCTTGATTTTTTTATCATCAATGGGATGTCAGGACTGTATACAAAGACAGAGTCATGTCTAGATGGCTCTTCTGACCACACACCAGTAATCTGTACACTGAGTACCACTATCATTTGTCAAGAACTCCGTGACACCTTATATAATAGAAAAACTGACTGCAAGGCATTCCAAGAATATATACAAGATAACGTTAACTTGAACATACCCCTTAAAACAGAAGAGGATATAGAGAACGTGACTTGGGACACAACCAACTTTATTCAAACAGCTGCTTGGACATCCACGCCGTATATTGAATATAATCCACAAAATCAGAACTATACGATCTCGATACGGGAAAAAATAATTAGTAAAAGAAAACTGAGACGAAAATGGCAAACTAGCAGGAATGCACATGACAAGAGAGCCCTCAACCGAGCACAAAAAGAATTGAAACATATGCTCAAACAGTACGAAAATGACACCCTGCAGGATAACCTAAAAACTCTATCTTCACACAAAGCAGACGACTACTCGTTGTGGAAAATGACAAAGTCATTAAAAAGACCAAAGGAACATATGCCTCCCTTAAAAAAGCCAAACAATAGCTAGTCAAGAAAATCAGAGAACAAAGCCGAGTTATTTGCTGAATACTTAATAGAAGTATTCAAACCAAGTGAATCTGATATTGAGCACTCTGAAATGGAAACAGAAAGTATTCTTAACTGTGCTCAACAGATATCAACACCATTAAGTTTGTGCACACCAGCGGAAGTCCGTTCAACAATCAAACACCTTAAAAACAAGAAAGCACCAGGGTTTGATCTGATAACATCTGAAGTTATCAAGCAACTGCCAAAAAAAGGAATAGTTCTCTTGACTATTCTATTTAATGCGGTGCTGAGACTACATTATTTTCCGCAAATATGGAAAGTGTCAACTGTTAATATGATTATCAAGCCTGGAAAACCTCCAACTGAAGTCACATCTTATAGACCAATAAGTTTGCTGCCGCTGCTATCTAAAATATTTGAAAAGATTTTACTCCAACGTTTGCTACCAATATTAGAAGAACAAAAAATAATACCCGACCACCAGTTCGGCTTTAGAGCACGCCATGGAACGACTGAACAAATACACAGAGTGGTGCACACAGTGCGACAATCATTGGAGCGGAAAGAATACTGCTCAGCTGTGTTTCTTGACGTACAGCAGGCTTTCGATCGAGTGTGGCACAAAGGCCTCTTATATAAAATTAAATCGTGGCTACCATATAATGCATATAAGCTCCTTAAATCTTATTTACAGGACAGGCTATTCTAGGTTAGGTGCGGAGACAGTTTATCTTCCCTCAACCAAATTGAAGCTGGAGTCCCCCAAGGCTCTGTCTTGGGTCCTGTTCTTTACACCATATATACTGCTGAGCTCCCAACATCAGAGCATGTGGTTACTGCTACATATGCTGATGACACGGCTGTCTTATCGTGTGATAAAAATCCTGTTGTAGCATCGATGAAACTCCAACAACAACTGAACAAAATAGGCTCTTGGCTAAAAAAGTGGAGAATCAAACCAAGTACTACAAAATCAATCCATGTCACATTCACCCTAAGAAGAGACAAGCACCCAATGCCCAATGCCCTCAGGTCAGTCTTGAAAACAGTGTTCTGCCCCAGCAAAATACAGTCAAATACCTGGGTATGCACCTTGATAGAAGGCTTACCTGGCGTGAACATATAAAAAACAAAAGAGAACAAATAAACAGAAAACTAGCAGACATTCATTGGCTAATGGGTAGGCACTCATCACTCAGTCTCGAAAATAAACTTCTTGTATACAAATGTATAACAAAACCTGTATGGACATACGGTATAGAGCTCTGGGGTTCGGCCAGTCACTCAAACATAGAAATTCTTCAACGCTTTCAAAACAAGGCTCTGAAGATGATATGTGGCGCACCTTGGTTCACAAGGAATAGTGAAGTCCATAAATATCTACAAATTCCACTAATAAAGGAAGAAGCGGAAAAAGCGTGCAAGAGTTATAAGGAAAGACTTGAGCGACACAGAAACCAACTCGCCATTAGATTACTGGACAGTGAGAAGTCCATATATCGCCTAAAAAGAAAGCGAATAGCCTCAATTTGATAAAGCAAAGTATGCTTCTAATAGTAAAATCTAAGAGGAGGCACATCATTGGATGCGTCAAACTCTAACTGACCACAAATATCTCAATCAATCTGATTATAGCTTGTTATGGCTGATTGCAGATAGAAAAAAAAAAAAAAAAAACTTTTGCAGGGATTATGTTTAGCATTCATTTATTTATAGGGCATGGTTGCTTCGCCAAATACCGGTACACGGTCGTCAGGAGGGAGAGTATACCGTCCTGCCACTACTGCGATTGCGACGAGGATACGGCGCAGCATACGCTTGAGGCTTGTACCGCTTGGGCAGAGCAGCGCCGTGAACTCGTCGCAATCATCGGTGCCGACCTGACACTGCTGACGGACGCGGTTGTAGCCCTCTGCGAGGCAGTAGTCTCGCGGAAGGAGGCGGCGGAGCGCGTGCGCGAGGAGCGTCTCCTCGATGACGCGAGCCACCGTCGGTGACTGAGGCGGCGTAGGCGCGATTATCTGCGCCTGATGCCGCCCTAGCCGAGGCCGTGGGGACTGGACCGGGGAATTAGTCCGTCATCCGCCGAGAGGTTGACCGCACGAGGAAGGACCGACGTCCTCCCCAGAGGTTCACGGGTGGGTTACGGGTGTGCGTGCTTACGCCCCTCTATCGCCCGGTGCGAGGAGTGCGCCGACCGTAGCCCACCCCAAAAAAAAAAGAGGATAAATAGAAATATATGTTTATTAATTTCAAATTACATAGCTTGGTCCAAAGAAAATGAGAAAAGGAAACTGTCAAGAATAAATATGATTAAGGAGATTTGCAATGGCATTTGTATTTATGCAGGTAGGGGGTTGATTCGTCTTTGTTTGGAAGCTGTTCACACTTCAGGTAGCCAGTGCAGCCTGGTTGTTGGCAAATCGTCATGCACCCAATCTGACAAGTCTTGCGACCATTAAATATCGTACCGTGTCCTATACACAAGAAGAGTTGGCTCCAATCTATAGTGTCAGTATCATCTTCAGTAGCAGCAGCGCTGTGAATGGCTGATGCATTAGCGGTTCCAAAAGCAACCGCGATTATCAATAGTGCTCCAATGATGTAAGTCTTCATGTTTGTGGCGAGTACAGAGATGTTATGCAAACGATATCAAGAATGAAAATGTAGTCTACTGCTTCAATATTATTGTGCAAGAGCTTATATACCACGTAGATACACAACAATGATAACCTTAGAACATTTAATAACATTGTATGATGATTATGCACATATTATCAACTTGCTGTCAAATGTCACGTCAAATGTAAACATAATGTATTAATATGATTACGCGCTGTGGGGTCAGGTCATCTAGATTATGTTATAGTTACCGTAGTCACAAACAACAAAAGATAAGCTAGGTATCTACATGTGACATATTATTATAATAACTATGTGATTTATTATAGAGGCATTTTTTTTGTGCAGTGTAGCTCACACAGGTCGTCGCGCTCCTCGCACCACTCCGTCTGGGGTGACAGTGTGGCGTAAGCATGCACATCCGTAACCCACCCGTGAACCTCGCCTTCGTCGTTGGACCGACCACCGGAGCAGCGTGAACTTGTCGTAAGTGGCCGGCCCGACGGAATATCCCCAGAGGGGTATCCTCTTCTTGAGCGACATCCCCTCCCTCGGGGAGGACGTCGGTCTTTTCCTCGCGGTCAGCCTCTCGGCGGGTGACGGACTAATTCCCCGGTCTAGTCACCCGCGGCCTCGGCTAGGGCGGCATTAGGCGCAGGTAATCGCATCTACGACGCCCCAGTCGCCGGCGACGGCTCGCGTCGTCGTGAAGACGCTCCTCGCGCACGCGCTCCGCCGCCTCCTTCTGCAAGACTACTGCCGCGCAGAAGGCTGCGACCGCGTCCCAGTTCTTGACGCCTTCGAGCATCGCCCTGGCGATGGTCGGCAGCGTCAGGTCAGCACCGATGATTGCGACGAGTTCACGGTGCTGCTCTGCCCAAGCGGCACAAACCCCGAGCGTGTGCTGCGCCGTATCCTCGTCGCAGTCGCAGTGGTGGCAGGACGGTGTACTCTCCCTCCTAACAACCGTGTGCAGGTATTTGGCGAAGCATCCATGCCCCGTTAAAATCTGCACCGGTCTGAAGGAGAGCACCCCGTGCCCTCGTTCCAACCACCGCATCAGCACCGGCTGAAAGGCCTCCACGGTCCGCACACCGAACCGAGACCTCTCCAGCCGGACTGCCAAACGGGCAATGACGTCTCGGCGGGCGTCGACGCGCCAGGTGGTGAGCTCCCTCAATGAGACCACACCGCTCTCCGCTCGCACCCCCGACACCCGCCGATACAAATCAGCGAGCATTTCCACCTCCAGGTCCCACGGGAGAGTCCCGGCCAACAGGCACGCTGCCTCCGTCGCCACCGTGCGGTACCCGCGTATGGCCCTAACCGCCATGGCCCTCTGTGGTCGCCACAGAAGAGCTCTGAGTCGGACGATCAGGGACCCCGCCCACACCGGTGCGTCGTACAGGGCCATCGACTGGACTACCTCCACGTACAGCTGTCGGCACGTAGCGCTCGGTCCACCCACATTTGACATAAGCCACGAAAGAGCGGACGCCGCGCTGACGAGCCGCAGAGTGAGCCTGCGGAAATACTCCCGAAACCACCAACGCCCGTCGAGCACCAGGCCCAAATACTTCATATGGGCCCGGATGCTGATGTAAACCGAATTGACGGTGATCGAGACGCCGATGCGACGGCCCATGGGAGGCCCATGGACCAAGCCCTCTGGCCCTGGACGAAACAGAGGCCCTCCTCCGTTTTATCCAGGGCCACCCTCAGCCCCAGCGCCTCAATCCGCCTGACGATCTCCTCCGTGCTGTGAGTCGCCAGGCTTACCGCCTCCTCAGTTCGGGTGGGAGGCTCCCTCTCAACGCCCAGTTTTGGTTGGTGTAGAGGACGCTGCGCCCCACCAAATAGTCTGCACTAGCCGCCTCAGGTAAACTGGCACCCCGTGGTATCGGAGCGCCTCCCTGATGCAGCTAAATGGCAGATTATTGAATGGTTGTCGTTGGCGATGTCCAGGCACACCACCAACAGCACTCCTCCGCTGACGACGACCTCAGTCGCCACGGCCCTCAGGCGTAACAGAGCCGCAATCGTCAAACAACACCTTTTTTTTTTTCTTTTTGCGGTGGGCTATGGACGTTGTCGCGCCCCGGCAAATCGGTCCGGGGCGACGAAAGAGGCGGCGCGCAACCCCATAGACCCACCCTGCAAGCACCTCTCTTCACCGTGCGAGCGTGCCACCGGTACCCGATCTTTGTCTTCGGTGGCCCGCTCGGCGGTTTACCCTCGCGGGTTCCTCTCATGTCGACGCCCCGACAGCTTTTGCCATCGGGGCGTCGCCCTCACGCGGTGGCCTCACGTCGGGTGACCGGACAATTCTCCGGTCCGATCACCCGAAGCCTCGGTTAGGGCGGCACCAGGCGCAGATATTTGCGTCTGCACCGCCCCGGCCGCTGATGGCGGCCCGGGTCACGGGAATTCTCCCGGACTCGTTCCGCCGCCTCCTTCTGCGAGATGACAGCCTCGCAGAAGGCGGCGACCGCGTCCCAGTTCCTGACGCTGTCGACCATCGTTTTCGCGACAGCCGGCAGCGTCAGATCGGCACCGATAACAGCAACGAGGTCACAGCGCTGCCCATCCCAGCTCGGACATACCTCGAGCGTATGTTGCGCCGTATCCTCGTCACTACTGCAATGGTGGCAGGACGGAGTCCACTCCCTATACGCGACCGTGTGCAGGTACAAGCCGAAGCAACCATGCCCCGACAATACCTGCACCAGCCGGAAGGAAAGGACTCCGTGCCACCGCTCCATCCACTCCATCAGCACGGGCCGGAGGGCCTCAACGGTAACAACACCGTGTCTAGGCCTCTCCAGCCACGTAACCCAACAGGCAATGACGTCTCGGCGGGTGTCCTCGCGCCAGGTGGCTATTTCGTTTGACGATGGGGAGCCACCCTCGTCGCGCACTCAGGTTAACCGCCGGTAGAGGTCGGAGAGCATCTCCGCCTCTAGGTCCCACGGGGATGTCCCGGCCAATAGGCATGCCGCCTCTGTCGACACCGTGCGGTACCCGCGAATGGTTCTGACCGCCATGACTCTCTGTTGTCTCCACAGAACAGCTCTGAGCTGGGCGTTCAGAGCCCTCGTCCACACGGGTGCGCCGTACATGGCCATTGAGCGGATCACCCCCTGCATACAGCCGTCGGCCCTCGAAACTGGGTCCGCCCACGTTCGGCATGAGCCGCGATAGGGTGGACGTCGCGCCGACTAGCCGGGGGGCAATCCTGCGGAAATGCTCCCGGAAGTACCAACGCCCGTTGAGCACCAGACCCAAATACTTCATATGGTCCTGGATACTGATGCGGATGGAGTTGACGACTAACGAGGCGCCGATCACCAGCCTTTCCTCCTTTCAGCACTCCTCGACCGCTCGTCCTCGGTCGTCCGTCACGGGGGACCCCACGCCATGAACTTGGCGTTGAAGTCCCCCAGACCGAAGACTTAGCGCGGTGCCAGTCGCCGTAACGAGGCCTCCAAGATGGTGAGGGAGGTCCCGAAATCAGTCAAGCTCCTGTTAGGGGAGAGATATACTCCGAAAAGTGTAATCTCTCCCCAGTCCGCCGCGACGTATCTAACGCCCCTATCCCTAAGGGTCAGAGACGACCAAGGCCACGACGTGGAGGCGACGATTGCCACAGTGCCGTCGGTGCTACCCAGCCAGTTAGGCCGGTGGGGCACCACGTACGGCTACGCGGCTACGGCTACTCCTATCAACCACTCCACCATGGCTTGCAGGAAAACATCCTGCGCAGTGGTTGATATTGGCTTGAGATGGGCTTGAGGAGACGGATGGATTTGTGGTCCATGAACGGGTCGTATCCATCGTCTCCTCCTCCGTGCTAGCGGGCAATCGGGTCACGCTCGGAGCGGGAGCAGGCCCAGTCGATGGGCCGCCCCACCCCTTTGAGGCCGATGCCGGGGGTCTGCAGTCCCCAGAGCCCATGCGGTGCTTGGCAGGCCTATTGCCTGCTGCACACGCGGGGTAGTGGGGCACCGCAGAACACGATCTAGACGTCCAGCCTGACCGTAGCGAAAGCATAACCCGCTGCAGTCGAAGCAGTTGCGACACGTCGGTCGGGTATACCCGACCGCCAAGCACTTGTAACACTTGTTACCCGCGCCGAACTCCAGCCCACGAGGAGCCTACCTGAGTCGGCCAATTTCTTCACCGACTCCACCGGACCCTGCACCCACACAGCACCGACGCCGCCCGGACCAGGGCGGATCGTGCCAATCCGGACGGTGTCCGAGGCACGTCCAGTACACTCCACAATGGCCTCCTGGACGTCCTCCACCGTCACGGAATCGTTCAGACCCGTGAGGCGCATCTCTGCGCACTTGACGGGCCTGGCGATTCGGACTTCATTCTCCAGCCCGAACAGCCCCCTCAGCTTCGAGGCCACACTATCGGCCACCTTGACGCCCTCGGCCCCAAGAAACTCGAGAATACGAGCCCCTGTCCGGGCCGTGTGGGTCCTCACCTCGACGCCCCCGATGTCGAAGACGTTCAGCTCCCGCCGGGCGCGTCTTAGGATGGCCTCATAGTTGAGGCCCCTGTGGGGCGTTTTAGGCAGCACGGTGATGATGATTACCGCGGCTGTCTTCGGCGACTTGAGGACCCTGCGCGACCTCTTTCCTCTTTGCCGGCTCCTGCCTGGGGAGCGGCGGCCACAGCGCCACTCTTGGCCACCGCTCTCCGCTTCTGGCCACGTGCCTTCCTGCTCCGCTCAGCCACCTGCCAGCCCTGTTCAATCCTGGCAGCAGCGCTGGGCGCAGCAGGCGCAGTCGCGGATGCGCTGGCCGGAGCCTGCGGTGTAGCCGCTGGCGCCAGCCGATGCCCGGCCTTGTCGGGAGCCAGCACCGTGAACGCCTTCTTTTTGGCCCCCTTGGACCCACCTACGGCCGCGGCATAGGTCACCACGTGGCCACCCTGACACGGCAGTGGGGCGCGAGCTGGCGCTTGCGGCCCCTTCGCCTTATCCGCGGTGAGCGGTGGCCATTATAGATGCATCCTTGGTGTTATTTTCGTTCTAGAGGAAGTTAAGATTCGTCTTTTTAGTCGGTACGCTCTTTGTGATAGCTGGAGTGGTTGAGGGTTCAGTTGTCATGCGCTTCATAACGTCTCACCATCTTCGCCTGTAGAAGGTCATCTTATTATATTCATTTATAAAATATTTGTGTAATGTGTAATCGATATCGTTATCGTTAATATAAAATAAAATAATATATTCTAGATATATT
Source organism: Lymantria monacha (assembly GCA_905163515.2). Lineage (NCBI taxonomy): Eukaryota > Metazoa > Arthropoda > Insecta > Lepidoptera > Erebidae > Lymantria > Lymantria monacha. Next base: position 26,663,785 of record LR991099.1, read on the forward strand.
TTTATATATAAATGTTTAAAACGAATTTTACGAATTTCATCTTCATTGTATCTTTTTTTATTGTTTATGATGGCAAACAAGCAATCAGTATATCTGATAGTAAGTATTACTGTCGCACCTTTGTGCTACCAAAGGTACAACTAGACCGCTGCCTATCAACCATAATTGACCATTTTTTTTTATTTTTGCGTTCGACTATGGACGTGGTCGCGCCCCGCTAAATCGGTCCAGAGCGACGAAACAGGCGGCGCGTAACCCCATAGACCCACCCTGAAAACACCTCTCTTCGCCATGCGAACGGGCCACCGGTATCCGATCTTTGTCTTCAGTGGCCCGCCTGGCGGTTTACCCTCGCGGGTTCCTCTTTCATCACGCGGTGGCCTCACATCGGGTGACTGGACTATTCCCCGGTCCGATCACCTGAAGCTTCGGCTAGGGCGGCATCAGGCGCAGATATTCCCGCCTGCGCCGCCTCAGGCGTCGGCGGCGGCCTGAGTCCGCATGGAGGGAATCCTCCCGGACTCGTTCCGCCGCCTCCATCTGCGGGATGACAACCTTACAGAAGGCGGCGAAGGCGTCCCAGTTCCTGACGCTGTCGACCATCGCTTTCACGAGCCGGCAGCATCAGGTCGGCACCGATGACAGCGACGAGGTCACGGCGCTGCCCGTCCCAGCTCGTACATACCTCGAGCGTATGTTGCGTCGGGTCCTCGTCACTACCGCACTGGCAGGACGGAGTCCACTCCCTCCTCACGACCGTGTACTTACTTACGTACGTACTACTTGCCGAAGCATCCGTGCCCCCACAAGACTTGCACTAACCGAAAGGAGAGGACTCCGTGCCGCCGCTTTATCCATTCTATCAGTACGAGTACAGAAAATCCCTGAGCTGGATCACCTTCGCGCGCGAAGCTTGTTCAGCGACGCGCGATACGGGCGACCCCAGGGGTCACGGTCGAGACCGTCCAGCATCTCCTGCCAACTTACATCCTTGGCGGATCGGATATATTATATAATTAATAAAAAAAAAGTGTGTTTATTATTCTAATGCTTTATACATACATACATAGCCTCACGCCTGTTTCCCAGAGGGGTAGGCAGAGACTACGGATTATCACAAACCACGGTCCTGACATACCTCCATCGCTTCATTCACGCTCCTCACAGTCTTCATGCATGCTCTAAGATTACGCGTACTCTTAATCTGACCTTTCACTAACACATCTTCAATTTGATCCAGGAAAGTACGACGTGGTCTTCCCCTTGTAGTCGTCCCACTCACACTCGCTTTGTATACTTGTTTAGTCAACCTTTCTTCACTCATTCTTTCCACGTGTCCAAACCACCTCAGCATACCCTTTTTTATGTTTGTCACTACTTCTTCATTCACACCACAGCGCTCTCTTATAACACTATTCCTAATTTTATCTTTCATACTTACACCACACATACTACGAAGAGCTCTCATCGCTACAGCATTTATTCTACTTTCATGTCTTCCCTGCCAAATCCAACTTTCACTGCCATACATGAGAGTGGGCACTAATACTCCCTTATGTACAGCTAGGCGTGCCTTTTTAGATACATTCCTACTCTTCACAAAAGCGTACAGAGCCCCATTCACTTTATTACCAGCATTCACTCTTCTTTCAACATCATCATTATTTTTACCATCACTAGTAAATAGTACTCCCAAGTATACAAATTCTTTCACCTGTTCTAATCCCTCACCATTTATAAAAATATTACATTCCGTCATACATTTATCCTTTTCAAAGACCATTACTTTCGTCTTACTTACATTTACTTTCATACCTTTTCTTTCAAAAGCATCGTGCATGCGTGCGTTACCATCGCCTGTAAGTCTTCAGCCGACGATGCAAGTAAAACTGATCATCGGCATAAAGAAGACATTTGACGAGTAACTCATTCATTCTTAAACCACATTCATTATTTTTTAAATCTTGCAAACAACTATCCATAAATAGGTTAAATAGTCACGGTAACGCTACACATCCCTGTCTAACACCTTTATTAATGTTAAACCATTCAGTGTAGGACCCGTTTATCCTTACGCAGGCTCTGGAATCCTTATAGATGGATTTCAGCGCCTGAATAAGATGGCCATTTATCCCATACATAGATAGTACCGACCACAGTTCATTCCTCCTGACTTTGTCATAAGCCTTCTCCAAATCAATGAAAGCGCAAAAGACTTTCTGACCTTTAGCCAAAAATTTTTGCGCCATGCATCGGAAAGAGAACACTTGATCCGTGCAACCCATACTCTTTCGAAAACCCGCTTGTGCATCCCATATTTTCTTTTCGGTCACTTTTACTACTATTTCAATCAACATTTTCGCATACAGTTTGCCGACAATGCTAAGGAGGCTAATGCTTTATGATATACAATATTCTTAGTTTTTTTTTCTTGATTGTATATAAATGGTTTTGTTGCTATTCCGACACGGGAAAAGGCGACATATAACTGACCATGTGAAAAACATGGATTTTCAAGATTGATGCCACCAACACTTAGTGACTGCTCTTGAGATTTATTAATCGACATTGCGAATGCTAGGCGCACTGAAAATTGCAACCGTTTAAAGTCCAATGGCATGTCGTTAGGAATCAAGAGAATCCGTGGAATCAAAACGTCTTCGCTTTTGTACTTCCCTTTCAAAATTGTAGCTTCGATGACGTTGTTCATTAATTTCTTCACCGCAAGTCGGGTGCCATTACAAAGACGTGGCTGGTTTATATTCCGCGACATAATGATTACCGATCCGATTTTTAATTGCAAATTATGAAGTGGTAATCCAGGCAATTCCAGTGAATTTAAGAACTCCGTTGGATAGTTGACAACATTATCTTGGTTAGTAACGGAATCAATCGATTTGTATGTCATTTCGCCAGCTATTTTGTTTTGAATCTGAAAATTCATTTCTTTGACATCAACGGTTTTTTGCAGCCAACTCTTTCGCTCAACTATACATGATCTTTGTAATTTTGAGCAATGTTTGGGAAAACCTTTTTGATGAGTTCGGTCTTAGTTTCAGTAAAGTGACAAAAATTGTTAGGAAATATAATGTATCCAGACGATGAGTCAACAGGTATTTTTCCATTTCTAATATCGAGCAATTATTTGGAAAAAACTTCTCCAGATTAGTCGTTCTGCAATTCAACTCACATGTTTATATTTAATTTGAGCGTTTTAACGTCTTTCAATAAAATGGATGACTTTAAACATGCGTTAAGTTCGTCAGCTGGCCATTTTCAAAAACGAAAATTAAATCAAAGAAAACTATTGTATTTTCTTTATAACCGAGTAAGTATATCACTTGTTATGTTAGTAACGTTCATGTTAGTCTATCCAAACTTACCAAAACTTCATATTAAATTGAACTTTTAATATTAGGCGTAATGGCTCTGAACTAACTGTAATGTACACTAAGAAATTCAGTTTTTTTTACATCTTCTTTGATGATATTTGCAGTACGCATTCTGTCAATTCTATGTCAAATGTCATAATGTTGCATTAAAAACAAATATATTGTCCAAAGCGGTAACGTTAGATTAGGCATAATTATTATATGGTGGTTAAGTATCCTTAAATTTTCAAATCTCCCGCGCAATTTTTTACATTTTTTCTTCCATAAGAACCTTTGCCTGACAATAACAAAAACAACAAAAAGAAATAGTGAAATCGGTCCATCCGTTTACGCGGGATGGCGTGACCAAGGGATTCATTTTTATATATATAGATTAGAGACAGTTATCACGCATACGTATGCTCTTCAGTTAGGTATGGTTATCAAAGGTCAAACTTGTTACTTATCACAATAGTTATTTTCCAATAGTATAAATTATACTGCGCTACCGATTATTTGTTTGTCATTAATTCGCCAGCTATCAGACCACATCATCACCCTAATTAAGTACATATATATATATATATATATATATATATATATATATATATATATATATATATATATATATATATATATATATATATATATATTATATATATATACTTAGTCTGGCCATAAATACTGTTACAATTAAAAAAAAAACAAAATGTTACATTTGGAATCTGTCATTTTTATATGATTGTTTATTGTGTTTTCTCATTTTGGCGCCAATACATTGTACAATACTTTGCGATATTAAAATGGAGTGGGGTGATAAAGAGGAGCGAATCGTTGTGATTGCATTACACAAAGTAGGTATGGAGCTAAATTCAATTTTTAAAACTCTCCATACGCTTAGTAATAGTAAAATGTTTATGTACCGGGCTAATAATAGTAACAATGAGACCTCTTCAGTTTGCGACAGAAAAAGATCTGGCCGTCCAATTAGTATTCGTACGAAAAAGCAGTAAGGGAAAGAATTAGAAGAAATCCTGTGCGTAAGTAAAAGATTTTATCTTGGGAGATAAAGGACGGCGACATTAGATCAATAGCAGTTGGTATGACGTATCTTCGGTTAGCAGCCAAAATTTGCTGCAATAAAACAGCACCGCAGTTTGCTAGTATTTTTCAACCATTTCAATTAGGTTTTGGGTCACGAGGCGGTTGTGAAGCTGCCATCCATTCTATTCGCATTTTTTATTTAACGTTTTATCCCCGTAAATTTGGCGTTGGAATTGACACTTCTACCCGCGAGCCGGTTTTTAGTGGTAGGACCACGATCACGCTATTCAGTTTTCTGCCTGCAGTCGCGGGCTGGTCCATACGGGGTAGTACCACACATTCGCAGAAAATCGTCGTCTGAGTAATGTCAATGTGTTTTTACACTTCGTTCGATGAGCAAGAGAGCTGGAAGCCCAACTGTGTGGGTTTGGGGTTTCTATTGGTAGACAGCGGTCTAGCTGTACCCTTGGTATTGCAAAGGTCTATGGGCGGCTGTAACACTTACCACCAGGTGCGCTGCTTGCTATAGGCAACAAAAAAGAGCATATAATTGAGGCGATTCCTATCTCACCAGCCATTTAAGGCTAGCCCAAGATGAGAATCCTGCGGGCAGTCTTCGCTATTTACTTTAGCAAACTACGAGCTGCCTGTAGATTGCTAGCTTTTCTGTAAAATCACGAGATATACTTTTATTATATCAAAAGAACCTAAGAAGCTGTATAATATTTCTCTGAGTATTACATTAGTATCAAATGGCGATAATGGCAGGCCCAGATATTTTATATATTATTATTATTATGCATTTGATATTAAGCAAATAGTTTATTAATAATCAATATTTTAACAAAAAAAAAATCCAACTAGTAACCAGTTGACTAAATTAAAATGGGAACACACGAGAAGTACCAGCTTTCAATTTAAAAAAAATAAACAAAATCGGTTCACCCAGTAGAAAATTCTGAGGTAACAAATATAAGTAAATAAAAAAAAATATAGTCGAATTGAGAACCTCCTCCTTATTTGAAGTCGGTTAAAAATTATATGCATGTGCAAGTTGATATTATTAATTTGAAGACATTTGACGTCTGCGTGATAAGGACATCTGTTTACAGAAATTATATCTTTATTGAATAATGTGCATATTATCGCAAACTATTATTCCACACAGTTTGTATATAACACACCGTCCACAAGGAGGTAGACTCATTAGACAACATATTCATCTCTGTGTCTGCACATCGTCGCTCTACTTACTGCAAACATGAAGACTTACGCAATAGCAGCACTATTTATTTTCGCGGTTGTTGTTGGTACCGTCATATCCGTCGATCTTACAGATTCCGATTTCGAAGACAGTGAACCACTCACTGACGCTGATAAGAATGAACAACTGGATATGCAAGCCATTTCTCTTTCTTTTTCTTTATGTCTAGTTAACGGAATGGACTTCAATGGGCGCAAAACTTGTCAAGTTGGTTGTCTCCTGGGATGCCGGCAACCAGGCTGTGGTGGTTTCGATAAGTGTATTCAGTTACCCAACTCTGAAGAAACTTCTACCAAGCTACACAAGTACAACTGCCATTGTAACTTATAATAATCTAAATAGTTCACATGTTGCTCTTCAAATATTATTTATACCGATTTATGCTGACTTATGATGGTTAATTGAGATTAATAAAAATATTTTATTCAAGCATTAAATGTGTAGTTTATTTGGTTTTTAAATCAAAAATAGTCTCAAAAATACTCTTAATTCAGTAATGTGTTTTTGTGATCAGGTGCTTATATCCAATCACTCACACGTCTTCCAAGCCTAGTAATTATGGCACTTTTCCACTTTTAAAGGGGCCTAATGCATCACGCAAACCTCAACAGGTTTTTTTTTGGTAGGCTACGGTGTGGACTTTCCGTGTGGTGACGGAGTAAGAATACCATTCACCACCCCATATCTTACCCGTGGGTGATAGTACGAGACGACTAAGAGATATAAAACGCATATAACATCTATGCGAGAGAAGGAAAACTCGAAACAAAACCCTATACCAACACGTCTGACTAGCGCGGTATAGTAGGTTAATTGCCCTCCCATAACGGAGGAGGCCTGAGCCCAACAGTGGGACATATATGGGCTGTGATGATGATGATGATGATGATGGTGTGGATACACGTCGTCCTCCTCGTCCGGGGGGATGGAAGTGCAACCCGTGGCCCCGTAACCTACCGTATTTCCTCCCCATCGCCATTGGGCCAGCCATTGGTATTACTTCCTTGACATCCTTGGCCAGCCCGGCGGGTTACCCTTTCGGGTACCATCCTCGTCGACGCTCCAGCCTGCGGCCAGGTCATCACCCTCACGCAGTCAGTCTCTCTGCGAGTGACGGGCTATTCTCCGGTCCTGTCATCCACGGCGGCGGAGGGTCAGCGTGGAAAGTCACCTCCCTGACACGCCCCGCCGTCTCCTTCTGCGAGACGACTTCCTCAGAGAAGGCGGCAACCGCGTCCCTGTTCCTGACGCTGTCGAGCATCCGATGATTGCGAAGAGTTCACGGCGTTGCTCTGCCCAGGCTTTACAAACCTTTTTTTTTTCCTTGCAGGATGGACCATGGATGTGGTCGCGCCTCGACAAATCGATCCGGGGCGACAAAAGAGGCGGCGCGCAACCTCATGGACCCACCCTGCAAACACCTTTCTTCGCCGTGCGAGCGGGCCACCGGTACTCGATCTTTGTCTTCGGTGGTCCGCCCGGCGGTTTACCCTTACGGGTTCCTCCCGTGTCGACGCCCCGACAGCTTTCATAGCCGTCGGGGCGTCGCCCTCACGCGGTTGCCTCATGTCGGGTGACCGGACAATTCTCCGGTCCGATCACCCGAAGCCATGGTTAGGTTAGGTCGGCATCAGGCGCAGATATTCACGCCTGCGCCGTCCCGGCCGCTGGTGGCGGCCCGGGTCACGGAAATCCTCCCGGACTCGTTCCGCCGCCTCCTTCTGCAAGATGACGGCCTCGCAGAAGGCGGCGACCGCGTCCCAGTTCCTGACGCTGTCAACCATCGCTTTCACGACAGCCGGCAGCGTCAGGTCGGCACCGATAACAGCGACGAGGTCACGGCGCTGCCCGTCCCAGCACAACGGTAGCAACACCGTGTCTAGGCCTCTCCAGCCGCGTAGACCAACGGGCGATGACATCTCGGCGGACGTCCTCGCGCCAGGTGGTTATCTCGTCAGACGATGGGGAGTCACCCTCGTCGCGGACTGAGGTAACCCGCCGGTAGAGGTCGGAGAGCATCTCCGCCTCTAGGTCCCACGGGGGTGTCCCGGCCAATAGGCATGCCGTCTCTGTCGACACCGTGCTGTTACACTCTCCTCCTGTAAGCCTTTCTGCCCACAAGGCGCTCTCTTCTCCTGACTCAGCATTCCATACACAGCGACCCTTCCACGCTTCACTCCCAAGCTAGTCCGCTCCGAGCATCCATCCAATACACACGTTCTTTTATAACATAGTCTCATTAAGTAAATGCTCGTAAAATAATTGAAATCTTTTTTTTAAAAACCCTCGGAAAGGGTCCAGTATAACATTTGGTGGCAGCTGAAAGGGATTGTTTAATCCCAGGTTCGAATCCCACATATCACCGTCAGTGCGCGAGTGAATTCCACACATCATCGTCAGTGCGCGAGTGAATTCCACACATCACCGTCTGTGTACGAATGAACCCTAAATCATCACCGTCAGTGCACGAGTGAGACCTGAAGAAGTCATCACCCCTGTGTCCACTGTGTAATAAGTGGTCAGAAGCTGCTAGACCCTATGCACCCTTTGCTACGAGTCAACAGCAGAGTACCCAGCACCGACCAGGCCGTGACGTCATCCCCGAGGCGCAAGAGCGTCAGATACCAGCGTACTAAACGAGTTCCTGCATCCAGAACAAAGAAATAAACATGAATTACAAGTTCATCCTTATCGCGTGAGTGACGAATTACATATATACATTCAAATAAACAAAAAACTTCTAGTGAATAAATATTATTTAACACTAAGTTTTCATAATCATAGAAGTATTCTTTTTTTTTTTTTTTTATTGCCGGTGGTGGCAAACGAGCCAGCAGCACACCTGATGGTAAGTGACACTGCCGCTCATGGACTCTTGCAATACCAGGGCATAGCTAGGCCGCTGCCTACCGTGAAGAAAGTGCTCTTTTTAAACCTCGTTTAAAAAAGGACATGTCATAGCGCTCGGGAAACACAGCAGCAGGTAGTTCATTCCAGATCTTGCATGTACGTGGGAGAAATGAACGTTGAAAATGTACAGTTGACGTCTGTATCGTTTCCAGGTGGAATGGATGAACCCTGCTGCGGTGTCGAGTAGTACGGTGATAAAATGGTGACGGTGGTACCAAGTCAAACAGTTCCTCAGAGCACTCCCCGTGAAAGAGCCTGTAGAGTACACAGAGAGACCCAAAGTCTCTCCGGCTCTCCAATGACTCCAGTCCTTCCGTGAGATTGGGATCACCGATGATTCGAACAGCACGTCTTTGCAGGGAGTCAAATGGGTCTAGCTGATATTTGGGCGCGCCACCTGAGGGCGGACTTGTGCTTTATATAGCACAAGACGTTGTCTCGGTGTGAAGTATCGCCTGGCTCTGTTCAGGACGCCCAGCTTTCTACTTGCCAATTTGGCTTTGTCCTCCAAATGACTCCCAAACTGGACTTTGCTTGATAGTTCGACGCCGAGGATCCCAATACTCTCGGAAATTTGGAGAGTTACTCCTTGGAACTGAGGCGCCATGACGAAGGGGTCCTTTTTTGCAGTGAACGCGCAAACTTGTGTCTTAGTGGGATTGAACTGGACTAAGTTCCGTTCACCCTATTCGGAGGCCCGCCCCAGAGAGCGCTCGACTTCAGACACAAGTTGAGTCCTTCTTTCCTGTAATATACTCCGAGGGATATTCTGATGCTCGGTATATCGCTCGTCACCCGTGCTGTGGTACACCAGCGTTAATGGTCATGGTATCGGAGCAAGAGCCATCGACGACGACTCTTATACTCCGACCATCCAGAAAGCTGGCGATCCATTTACAGAGTACCTCGGGGATTCCATAAGACGGTAGCTTCGATAGAAGGGCTCCGTGCCAGACCCTTTTTTTTTTTTTTTTTTTTTTTTTGTGGTGGGCCATGGACGTCGCACCCCGCCAAATCGGTCCGGGGTGACAGAAGAGGCGGCGCGCAACCCCATTGACCCACCCTGCAAGCACCTCTACTTCGCCGTGCGAGCGGGCCACCGGTACCCGATCTTTGTCTTCGGTGGCCCGCTCGGCGGTATGCCCTCTCGGGCTCCTCTCCTTCTCCTGTCGACGCCCCGACAGATTTCGCCGTCGAGGCGTCGTCCTCACGCGGTGGCCTCGCGTCGGGTGACCGGACAATTCCCCGGTCCGATCACCCGAAGCCTCGGTTAGGGCGGCATCAGGCGCAGGTATTCGCGCCTGCGCCGCCCCGGCCGCGGGCGGCGGCCCGGGTCACGGGAATCCTCCCGGGCCCGTTCCGCCGCCTCCTTCTGCGAGATGACAGCCTCGCAGAAGGCGGCGACCGCGTCCCAATTCCTGACGCTGTCGACCATCGCCCTTGCGACAGCCGGCAGCGCCAGGTTGGCACCGATAATAGCGACGAGGTCGCGGCGCTGCCCGTCCCAGCCCGAGCATTCCTCGAGCGTATGTTGCGCCGTGTCCTCATCACTACTGCAATGATGGCAGCCCGGAGTCCATTCCCTGTACACGACCGTGTGCAGGTATTTCCCGAAACACCCATGCCCCGTTAACACCTGCACCAGTCGGAAGGTGAGGACCCCGTGCCGCCGCTCCATCCATTCCATCAGTACGGGCCGGAGGGCCTCGACGGTAGTGACACCGTGTCTAGGCCTCTCCAGCCGCGTAGCCCAACGGGCGATGACTTCTCGGCGGGCGTCCTCGCGCCAGGTGGCTATCTCGTTAAACGATGGGGAGCCACCCTCTTCGCGCATTGAGGCAACCCGCCGGTAGAGGTCGGAGAGCATCTCCGCCTCTAGGTCCCACGGGGGTGTCCCAGCCAATAGGCACGCCGCCTCTGTCGACACCGTGCGGTACCCGCGAATGGCTCTGACCGCCATGGCTCGCTGTGGCCTCCACAGCACCGCCCTGAGCTGGGCGTTCAGAGCCCTCGCCCACACGGGTGCGCCGTACATGGCCATTGAGCGGATCACCCCCGCATACAGCCGTCGGCCCTCGAAACTGGGTCCGCCCACATTCGGCATGAGCCGAGAAAGGGCGGACGCCGCGCCGACCAGCCGGGGAGCAATTTGGCGAAAATGCTCCCGGAACCACCATCGCCCGTCGAGCACCAGACCCAAGTACCTCATATGGGCCTGGATACTGATGTGGATGGAGTTGACGACTAACGAGGCGCCGATGGGCAGCCTCACACGGGGCCCATGGAATAGCAGGGCCTCCGTCTTGTTTAGGGCCACCCTGAGCCCCAGCGCCTCGATTCGCCTGACCATCTCCTCGGTGCCGAGAGTGGCCAGGCTCGCCGCCTCTTCGAATGTCCTGCCCCGGGCTGTGACGAGCGTGTCGTCAGCATAGCAAATAACGCTCAGCCCGGGGGGGAGACTCCCTCTCAACGCCCAGTCGTACCCGATGTCCCACAGAGTCGGCCCCAGAACCGACCCCTGCGGAACACCGCACGACATGGGCGTCCGCACAATGTCCCCTGCGGGGCTCGCGTAGAGAACACTGCGCCCCTCCAAATAGTCTGCCACCAGCCGCCTGAGGTACAGGGGCACTCCATGGAACCGGAGCGCCTCCCTAATGCAGCTGAATGGCAGACTATTGAAGGCGTTGGCGATGTCCAACGACACCGCCAACAGCACTCCTTTGCCGGCGACAACCTCCGCGGCCGTCTGCCTCAGGCGTAGCAGGGCCCCGATGGTCGAACGCCCCCTCCGAAACCCAAATTGAGCGTCCGACAGATCGGGCCCCACCTCCTCCAGGTGCCGGACGATGCGGGCAGCGAGGACACGCTCCAGCAGCTTACCCACATCGTCCAGAAGCACAATGGGCCTGTAGGCCGACGGCGAATCCGGGGGCCGTCCCGGCTTTGGCAGGAGAACCAACCTCCCTTCCTTCCAGCACTCAGGGAACTGTCCAGACGTCAGACAAGCGTTGAACAGTCGCCTGAGGCGAGGTTCGAGATGCTCGAGGAGCAACGTCAACACCCGGACTGGGACTCCGTCCGGGCCGGGGGCCGTGGTGGCGGAACGAATCTTCGCCACGGCTGCCCCCACTTCCGACTCCGTCACGGGCGGAACACTCTCGACGGCCTCCCGGTCGTGATCTGGCGAAGCCATGACCGGGGGCGTGTGCTCCGACTGCCGCGGGAACAGCTCCTCGACCACTCTACGAAGGAGGTCGGGCTGGAGGGTCTCGGTGAGGGGGGGGCCCTGCGCGCGAAGCTTATTCAGCGACGCGCGATACGGGCGACCCCAGGGGTCACGGTCAAGACCGTCCAGCATCTCCTGCCAACTTGCGTCCTTAGCGGACCGGATGGCCAGCCGAAAGGCGGTACGCGCACTGCGGTACGCCTCGTAAAGCTGGCCCTCCCGCTCAACATCGCGGCGACGCCGCCGACTGCGGGTGTAGGACCTTCGGGCACTAATGCACGCCGCACGAAGGTCCGCCAGTCTTGGGGACCACCAGTAGACCCCCTGCCTCGGAGGTAGACGCCGCACCCTGGGCATGGCCGCATCGCAGACCTGCGTTAGCGCACTGCGGATGCGGACAGCCTCAACGTCCACTCCGTCCGCTGGGGGTGGTGAGGACAGCCACGTGTTCACGATGGCCGCCTCCGCCAGTAGGTCCCTATCCAGCCGCCCCACAGCCCACCGCGGAAATGCGGGAGCCCGGTCCGCCCTGTGACCCCTGCTGGGGTCCCGGAGAGGGGAGACCTCCATCCGGATGTATCGGTGATCCGACAGGGTCTCCGCCTCCTCCAGGACACGCCAGTTCCTCACTCGTGGTGCAACAGCGGGGCTAGCGAACGACAAGTCCACTATCGACCCACCCTGCTGTCGCACACACGTGTTCACTGAGCCTCTGTTTAGGACACAGAGGCCCAGTGACGCCGCCCACTCCACGATCGCCCGCCCGCGATCGTCCGTCATCGGGGACCCCCACGCCGTGGATTTGGCGTTGAAGTCCCCCAGGACCAGGACGAGGCCCGGTGCCAGTCGCCGTATCGAAGCCTCCAAGGTGGTGAGGGAGGCCCCGAAATCGTCCATTCTCCTGTTAGGGGAGAGGTATACACTGTAGAGCGTGACCCCTCCCCAATCCGCCGCGACAAATTCCTCGCCCCTATCCAAGAGGGATAAGGACGGGAAGTGCCGCTGCGTGGAGGTGACGATTGCCGCGGTTCCGTTCCGGCTGACCACCCAATTGGGGCGATCAGGCACGACGTACGGTTCCGCGACTACGGCTGCACCGATCGACCACTCCGCCATGGATTGCAGGAGGAGATCCTGCGCACCGGCGGAGTGGTTGGTGTTGGCCTGCAGGAGGTGAGTGGACTGGGCAGCCATTAATGGGCCGTGTCCATCATCACTTCCTGGCTTGCGGCGGGCGATCGGGCCGCGCTAGGAGCTGGGGCGGCCGGAGTCGAAGGGCCGCTCCGCCCCTTTGGAGCCGAAGCCGGAGGTCTGCACGCCCCAGAGCCCATGCGGTGCTTGGCAGGCTTATTGCCCGCCGCACACGCGGGGCAGTGGGGCGGGGCGGCGCAGGATGCCGCCATGTGCCCAGTCTGACCGCAGCGGAAACAGAGTCCGCCGCAGTCAAAGCAATTAGTGCATGTTGGCCGGGTGTGCCCGACCGCCATGCACTTGAAACACCTGGCAGGCCGGTGCTCCAGCACGATAACTCGCGCTGAGCTCCAGCCCACGAGGAGCCTGCCTGAGTCGGCCAGTTGCCTGACCGACTCCACTGGGCACTGCACCCAGGCGGCACCTACGCCGCCCGGACCGGGCCGGATGACGCCAACCCGGACGGTGTCCAGGGGACACCCGGTTTTCAAGGCAATGGCCTCCCGGATGTCTTCCACCGTCACGGAGTCGTCCAGACCCGAAATGCGCATTTCAGCGCACTTCACGGGTCTGGCGATTTTGACGCCACCCTCCTCGGCGAACAGACCTCTCAACTTCGACGCCACGCTATCGGCCGTCCTGGTGCCCTCGGCCCCAGGGAACTCTAAAATTCGAGCCCCTGTCCGGGCCTTGCGGGTCCTGGCTTCAACGCCTCCTATGTCGGAGACGTCGAGCTCCCGCCGGGCTTTCCGCAGAACGGCCTCATAGCTGAGGCCCCTTTCTGCCGCCTCAGGCAGCACAGTGATCACCACTGCGGCTGTCTTCGGCGGCCGGAGCCCCTTGCGCGGCCTTCTCCTCTTCTTCTCGCCTCCTCCGGCTCCTGCCTGGGGAGCGGCGACCTCAGCGGCGCGCTTGGTCGCCGCTCTCCTCCTCTGACCGCGACTTTTCCTGCCGCGCTCAGCCACCTGCCAACCCTGTTCGGGCGCAGCGGGCGTGCCAGGCGCAGAAGGCGCAGTCGCAGGCGCGCTGGTCGTCGCTGGCGGTGTTGATGCTGACGACGACTGCAGTCCGGCAGGAGCCGGTGCCACCTTCTTCTTCTTCATCGCGGGAGCGGGCCCCTTGGACTTGGGCCCAGCCGCGGCCGCGGCGTAGCTACCCCCCACGCGGCCACCCTGACAAGGCAGCGGGGCGGGGGTTGGTGCCGCATATGGCCGTTTGTCCGCGGCCAGAGGCGGCCGGACACGTGGTTCCGGAGGCAGCCTTGCCTCCAGAACGACCAAGCGCGCATCGACCAGTTTGACTACCGAGTCGATGATGGCGCGCAAGGCCTCGTCCGGCACGCCTCCCACCGCGGGCAGCGGGGTCGGTGTTAACGGCTGGGCCGCTATCGGAGCCTGCTCCACGGCGTTTGGTGGGCTGGCGACTGTCGGCGGCGCGCGCTCCGCAGTCGGAGCCGTCTTCGGCGCAGCGGCAACCGTTGGGCGGCCAGCTCCTCGGCGGCCAGCGCTGGCCGGTGACGCGGGTGGCGCAGTCGGCATAAGTCGCGCCATCTGCGCCTTTAACTCGGCCACGTCCTTGGCGAGGAGGCGGTTTTCCCTCCTCACCTCGGCCAGCTCCGACTCTAGGCGGCGGTTCTGGGCCCGCAGGCCTGACACCTCGCCACCAAGGCGGGCGTTTTCGGCCTGCAGGGCCTTCGCGTCCGGGGCGCTACCGCTCGCGCGGGCACCAGCGGCCGCCACTTCGGTGGGAGGGATGCCGGACAACACCTCCAGCACCCTCGCGGCGGCCGCCTCGTCGTCGGTCCGCTTGCGAGCCTCCGCCCCTCTGCGTACTCCGCCGGCTGGGGAATGGGTCGTCCGACCTGACGCCGCGGCCCCTCGCCCTCTGCGAGAGGCCGGAACTTTGGGAGGAGGCATGATGATAGCACTCCCCTCGGAGTCAGCGCCCGAGCTGCCATCCCTGTTCAGGGGGCGCTTCCGCACCTCCGAGGGGAGGGCCTCCTCCCTTGTCGTCGGGGCCGCAGCCGCAAGACGCGGCGACGACCTGGCGGCGGCGGTTTTCTCCGCCGACCCGCTAGCCTCCTTGGACGGCTCTGCGGAACTACCGCCCTCGTCCATTATATCGGCAGATCCATTGCCCTCGTCTCTGGACGGCTCTGCGACACTACTGGCGCCCTCGTCCATTGACGGCTCTGCAGTGGATCTGCCGCCGTCTTCCTCCAGTTTTGCGGTAGCGGCCTCCTCCTTCGCCTTCCGCTCCGCCAAACGCTGCCGGTCCCGTGAGGCACCCTTGCCTGACCAGTTATGCGCCTTCCGCCGCTTCTTCGTCTTCTTTTTGTGGGCCTCTTTCGTCTGTGCCGGGCCCTCGGCGGACGCCTCAAGTCCTGAGGACGAGGCGTCGTTGTCAGTTTTACGTTGGCTTGACAAGGCCGTGATGTGGGAATCCTCTGGATTCCCGTCTTGTGTTGATGTAGGTAAAAGAAAATCCATGTTGATTCCCACGAGTATGGGAGAAAAACCGTCGACCCGGGCAGAGATCCCTGTACCCGGGCAAGCCTACATTTACCAACCAGGGGGTCAGCCGGTACCCTGGCTGGAGCGTGCTAGGAACAGAACAGCCCATCTGCCATGCATCCTCTCGCCGCACGCCAGAACTTAGGATTCTGGGTAATTTCCGAATTCGAAGGTCGAATTCTTTATAGAGGTTGTCTTCCTCGCGGTCCGGGCGGTTAAGCCAAGACCCTCGTTCCTGAAACTACGCCTCACGACAATTTGTCTTGAAGCAAGATATCAGGTTTACGATATGTCGGCGGTGGCATAAGCCTGCCCAGCCCTCAAGTTAATGAGTGACCGGGCCCGTCCGAAATTTCGCGTCCTGTACCGTCTACAACTAGAGGGTCAGGAGCGAATTGGGGCTCTACCCATTGTTGGGGAACCCCCCCTCGCGCCAGAAATTCGCTACGGGCGACAATTCAACAGAGGGATCTGGGGGACTGTCGCCCGCACCCAGGGTACACCACGCGGAGGTTTCTGGCATCGTACCCCGCCGTGCCAGACCCTATCGAACGCCTTTGCGATATCTAGGCCGAATGCTATCGCCTCATCCTTGCCCTCCAAAGCCTCTGCCCAACGGTGTGTAAGGTATACAAGAAGATCACCAGCTGATCGACCATGTCGAAAGCCGTATTGGCGATCACTGATCAGCTGGTGATCCTCAAGGTACTGCAGAAGCTGGCGGTTTATGATTTTCTCCGTTACTTTGGAGAGCAAGGATGTTATCGCAATCGGCCTGTAATTCAATGGGTCCGACCGTTCTCCCTTTTTAGGGATCGGGTGGACTTGAGCTACCTTCCACGAAGATGGAACCCTATTAGTATCGTAGGAAAGACGGTATAGGCGCGTGAGGACGGGGGTTAACTCAGGGGCGCACGTCTTTAAGACCACTGCAGGGATGCCATCCGGCCCACTCGACTTATGGACGTCTAAAAGCCGCAGCTCTCACCTGACCGCACGCTGTGAGATACGGATTTCAGGTAGAGAGCTATCACACCGTGGTATGGTAGTTGGTGTGGCAGCTCCCGCATCCAAAGTCGAGTTACAGGCAAAGAATTGACCTAAAAGATCGGCCCTCTCCTTTGCGCTGTAGGCCAGACTGCTATCGCTTTTCTGTAGTGGTGGGAGATTGGACCGACAGAAGTTGCCTTGAGCAGCCTTGGCGAGCAACCAGAATGCACGACTCCCAGCAGGATAGCTCTCTAATCGCTCGCCAATTCTGGCAACATGTTCTGCCTTGGCTCTGGCGATAGCCTTCTTACTAGATCTTTTTTTTTTTTTTTTTTTTTTTTTTGGTGGACTATGGATTAGTCTCGCCCCACCAAATCGGTCCGGGGTGACGGAAAAGGCGGCGCGTGACCCCATAGACCCACCGTAAAAACTCCTCTCTCTTCGCCGTGCGAGCGGGTCACCGGGACCCGATTTTTAACTTCGGTGGCCCGCCCGGCGGTTCACCCTCGCGGGTTCCTCTCGTCGACGCCCCGACAGATTTCGCCGTCGGGGCGTCGCCCTCACGCGGTGGCCTCACGTCGGGTGACCGGACAATTCCCCGGTCCGATCACCCGAAGCCTCGGTTAGGGCGGCATCAGGCGCAGGTATTCGCGCCTGCGCCGCCCCGGCCGCTGGCGGCGGCCCGGGGCGCGGGAATCCTCCCTTGCCCGTTCCGCCGCTTCCTTCTGCGAGATGACAGCCTCGCAGAAGGCGGCGACCGCGTCCCAGTTCCTGATGCTGTCGACCATCGCTCTCGCGACGGCCGGCAGCGTCAGGTCGGCACCGATGACAGCGACGAGGTCACGGCGCTGCCGCTCCCATCCCGGACACACCTCCAGCGTGTGTTGCGCCGTGTCCTCGTCACTCCTGCAGTGGTGGCAGGCCGGAGTCCACTCCCTATACACGACCCTGTGCAGGTACAACCCGAAACACCCGTGCCCCGTCAATACCTGCACCAGCCGAAAGGTGAGGACTCCGTGCCGCCGCTCCATCCACTCTATCAATACGGGCCGGAGGGCCTCAACGGTCTCCACACCGTGCCTAGGCCTCTCCAGCCGCGTAGCCCAACGGGCGATGACGTCTCGGCGGGCATCCACGCGCCAGGTGGCTATCTCGCTCAACGATGGGGAGCCACCTTCCTCGCGCGCTGTGATAACCCGCCGGTAGAGGTCGGAGAGCATCTCCGCCTCTAGGTCCCACGGGGGTGTCCCGGCCAACAGGCACGCCGCCTCTGTCGACACCGTGCGGTACCCACGAATGGCTCTGACCGCCATGGCTCTCTGTGGCCTCCACAGAACCGCCCTGAGCTGGGCGTTCAGAGCCCTCGCCCACACGGGTGCGCCGTACATGGCCATCGAGCGGATGACCCCCGCATACAGCCGTCGGGCCTCAAAACTGGGTCCGCCCACATTCGGCATGAGTCGAGAAAGGGCGGACGCCGCGCCGACAAGCCGGGGAGCAATCTGTCGGAAATGCTCCCGGAACCACCATCGCCCGTCGAGCACCAGACCCAAGTACCTCATATGGGCCTGGATGCTGATGTGGATGGAGTTTACCACTATCGAGGCGCCGATGGGCAGCCTCACACGGGGCCCATGGAAAAGTAGGGCCTCCGTCTTGTTTAGGGCCACCCTGAGCCCCAGCGCCTCGATCCGCCTGACCATCTCCTCGGTGCCGAGAGTGGCCAGGCTCGCCGCCTCTTCGAGTGTCCTGCCCCGGGCTGTGACGAGCGTGTCGTCAGCGTAGCACACCAAGCTCAGCCCGGGGGGGAGACTCCCTCTCAACGCCCAGTCGTACCCGATGTCCCACAGAGTCGGCCCCAGAACCGACCCCTGTGGAACGCCGCACGACATGGGCGTCCGCACAATGTCCCCTGCGGGACCCGCGCAGAGGATACTGCGGCCCTCCAAATAGTCTGCCACCAGCCGCCTGAGGTACAGGGGCACTCCATGGAACCGGAGCGCCTCCCTGATGCAGCCGAATGGCAGACTATTGAATGCGTTGGCGATGTCCAACGACACCGCCAACAGCACTCCCTTCCCGGCGACGGCCTCCGCGGCCGCCTGCCTCAGGCGTAATAGGGCCCCGATGGTCGAACGCCCCCTCCGAAACCCATACTGAGCGTCCGACAGATCGGGCCCCACCTCCTCCAGGTGTCGGACGATGCGGGCAGCGAGCACACGCTCCAGCAGCTTACCCACATCGTCGAGGAGCACGATGGGCCTGTAGGCCGACGGCAAATCCGGGGACCGTCCCGGCTTTGGCAGGAGAACCAACCTCCCTTCCTTCCAGCACTCAGGGAACCGTCCAGACGTCAGACAGGCGTTGAACAGCTGCCTGAGGCGAGGCTCGAAGTGCTCGAGGAGCGACGTCAGCACCCGGACTGGAATTCCGTCCGGGCCGGGGGCCGTGGTGGCGGAACGAATCTTCGCCACGGCCGCCCCCACTTCCGACTCCGTCACGGGCGGAACACTCTCGTCGTCGGCCTCCCGGTCCTGATCTGGCGGAGCCATGACCGGGGGCGTGTGTTCCGACTGCCGTGGAAACAGCTCCTCGACCACCCTACGAAGGAAGTCGGGCTGGAGGGTCTCGGTGAGGGGGGGGGCCCGCGCGCGAAGCTTGTTCAGCGCCGCGCGATATGGGCGACCCCAGGGGTCACGGTCGAGACCGTCCAGCATCTCCTGCCAACTCGCGCCCTTGGCGGCACGGATGGCCAGCCGAAAGGCAGTCCGCGCACTGCGGTACGCCTCGTACAGCTGGCCCTCCCGCTCGACGTCGCGGTGACGCCGCCGGCTGCGGGTGTAGGACCTTCGGGCACTGATACACGCCGCACGAAGGTCCGCCAGTCTTGGGGACCACCAGTAGACCCCCTGCCTTGGAGGTGGACGCCGCCGCATTCTGGGCATGGCCGCATCGCAGATCTGCGTTAACGCACTGCGAATGCGGACAGCCTCAGCGTCCACTCCGTCCGCTGGGGGTGGTGAGGACAGCCACGTGCTGACAATGGCCGCCTCCGCCAGTAGATCCCTGTCAAGACGACCCACAGCCCACCGCGGAAACGCGGGAGCTCCGTCCGCCCTGTGACCCCTACCGGGTTCCCGGGGGGAGACCTCCATCCGGATGTACCGGTGGTCCGACAGGGTCTCCGCCTCCTCCAGGACACTCCAGTTCCTCACCCGTGGCGCGACAGCGGGGCTAGCGAACGACAAGTCCACTATCGACCCGCCCTGCCGCCGTACACACGTGTTCACCGAGCCTCTGTTCAGAACACAGAGGCCCAGTGAAGCCGCCCACTCGTTGACCGCCCGCCCGCGGTCGTCCGTCATAGGGGACCCCCACGCCGTGGATTTGGCGTTAAAGTCCCCCAGAACCAGGACGAGGCCCGGTGCCAGTCGCCGTATCGAGGCCTCCAAGGTGGTGAGTGAGGCCCCGAAATCGTCCATCCTCCTAGTGGGGGAGAGGTATACGCTGTAGAGCGTGACCCCTCCCCACTCCGCCGCGACAAATT
Source organism: Lymantria monacha (assembly GCA_905163515.2). Classification (NCBI taxonomy): domain Eukaryota; kingdom Metazoa; phylum Arthropoda; class Insecta; order Lepidoptera; family Erebidae; genus Lymantria; species Lymantria monacha. Next base: position 26,683,844 of record LR991099.1, read on the forward strand.
CCTCGCCCCTATCCAAAAGGGACAAGGACGGGAAGTGCCGCTGCGTTGAGACGACGATTGCCGCGGTACCGTTTCGACTGACCACCCAATTGGGGCGATCAGGCACGGCGTACGGTTCCGCGACTACGGCTGCACCAATCGACCACTCCGCCATGGATTGCAGGAGGAGATCCTGCGCTCCGGCGGAGTGGTTGGTGTTGGCCTGCAGGAGGAGGTGCATGGCTGGTGTACCCATTATCGGGTTGTGTCCATGACCTCCTCGCCAGCGGGCGATCGGACCGCGCTAGGAGCGGGAGCGGCCGTGGTCGTAGGGCCGCCCCGCGCCTTTGGGGCCGAAGCTGGAGGTTTGCACGCCCCAGAGCCCATGCGGTGCTTGGCGGGCTTATTGCCCGCCGCACACGCGGGGCAGTGGGGCGGGGTGGCGCAAGATGCCGCCACGTGCCCGGTCTGACCGCAGCGGAAACACAATCCGCCGCAGTCGAAGCAATTAGTGCACGTCGGTCGAGTGTGTCCGACCGCCATGCACTTGTAGCACCTCGCAGGCCGGTGCTCAAGCACGGTTACCCGCGCCGAGCTCCAGCCCACGAGGAGCCTGCCTGAGCCGGCCAGTTGCCTGACCGACTCCACCGGGCACTGCGCCCAGGCAGCACCTACGCCACCCGGACCGGGACGAATGGCACCGACCCGGACGGTGTCTATGGGACACCCGGTTTTCGAGGCAATAGCCTCCCGGATGTCTTCCACCGTCACTGAATCGTCCAAACCCGAAATGCGCATTTCGGCGCACTTGACGGGCCTGGCGATCTTGATGCCACCCTCCTCGGCGAACAAACCTCTCAGCTTCTCGGCCACGCTGTCGGCCGTCTTGGCGCCCTCGGCCCCTGGGAACTCGAGAATTCGAGCCCCCGTCCGGGCCTTGCGGGTCCTGGCTTCGACGCCTCCAATATCGGAGACGTCTAGCTCCCGCCGGGCCTTCCTCAAGACGGCCTCGTAGCTGAGGCCCTTCTCGGCCGCCTCGGGCAGCACAGTGATCACCACTGCGGCCGTCTTCGGCGACTTGAGCCCCTTGCGCGGTCTCTTCTTCTGTCCGGCTCCTGCCTGAGGAGCGGGGACCTCAGCGGCGCGCTTGGCCTCCGCTCTCCTCCTTTGGCCGCGACTCCTTCTGTCGCGTTCGGCTACCTGCCAACCCTGTTCGGGTACGGCAGTCGTGCCAGACGCGGAAGGCCTCGTCGCGGCCTCGCTGGTCGTCGCCGGCGGTGTTGTTGCGGGCGACTTCAGCGGTCCGGCAGGAGCCGGAGCCGTCTTCCTCCTCAGGGCGGGTCCCTTCGGAGCTGGGCCGGGGCCTTTGGGCTTAGGCCCGGCCGCGGCCGCGGCGTAGCTCCCCACGCGGCCACCCTGACAAGGCAGCGGGGCGGGGGCTGGTGCCACATGCGGCCGCTTGTCCGCGGCGAGAGGTGGTCGGACACGTGGTTCTGGAGGCAACCTCGCCTCCAGAACGGCGAAGCGCGCATCGACGAGCTTGCCCACTGCGCCGATGATTTTGGCGAGGGCCTCGTCCGATATGCCTCCCACCTCAAACGGGGTCGGCTGAGCCTCCTTAGGGGCCCGTTCTACGGCGCCTGGCGGCTTTGGCGCCGCAGGGGCGCTAGCCGGCGGCAAGCGGTCCGCGGGGAGAGGCGTCAGCCTCACCACGGGAACAGGGAGTTTCACCGCGGTGACCGCGCCAGCGTCAGCCGGCGGCGCGCGCTTCGCGGCGGCAGGCGTCTTCCTCGCCGCGGGGACGGGTGTGACGCTGACGCCATCACCCAACGTCGTCGGCGCCGCAGCGCGAGGCGGCTTTGGCGCCGCAGCGGCCGCCGAGTATCCGGCCCTGGCCGATAGCGCGGCTGGCGCGGGTGACACGAAAAGCGCCACCTGCGCCTTGAGGTCGGCCACGTCTATCAACAGCTGGCGGTTTGCGCGACGCATTTCCGCCAGCATGTCGCCCAGGTTCCGGTTTCGGGTCCGCAGGCCTGACATCTCGCCTCTAAGGCGGACATTTTCGGCCTGCAGATCCGTGGCCTCGCCGGCGCGGACAGCGACCGCCGCCGCCCTTTCCATGACCGAGGTCCCTCGCCCTCTTCGGGAGGCCTGGATCTTGGGTGGAGGCATGTTGGCCACGCTCCCCTCGGTTTCGGCGCTCGAGCTGCCTCCCTTACTCAGGGGGCGCTTTCGCACCTGCGAGGGGAGGGCCTCCTCCTTCTTAGTCGCGGTCGCCGGCGGCGTCTTTGCTGCTAGACGCGCCGACGACCTAGTGGGGCCTTCACCAGCCGACCCACTGTCCTTTTTGGACGGCCCTGCGGGAATATCACCGCCCTCGTCCATTCTGACGGTAGATCCGCCGCCCTCGTCTTCGGACGGCTCTGCGACATCGCTGTCGCCCTCGTCCGTCGACGGCTCTGCTGCGAGTCTACCGTCCTTCTTCTCTTCAGCGGCGGCAGCCTCCCTGCGCGCTCGCCGCTCCTCCAGCCGCCTTTTGTGGCTCAGGCCGTTGCCCCGAGACTTTCGAGGCGACCTCCTCTTCTTCTTCTGGGCCTCCACGGTTTGTGCCGGGCCCTCGGCGGACGCCTCAAGTCCTGAGGACGAGGCGTCGTCTTGGTCAGTTTTTGATCGGCTTGACCGGGCCTTGGGGTGAGGATCGCTACAATCTCCGTCGGTTTTATTTAAATTTTGAGTATCCATTTGATTCCCACGAGAATGGGAGATACATTGCGTCGACCCGGGCAGAGATCCCTTTACCCGGGCAAGCCTACATTTACCAACCAGGGGGTCAGCCGGTACCCTGGCTGGAGCGTGCTAAGAACAGAACAACCCATCTGCCATGCATCTTCTCGCCGCACGCCAGAACTTAAGATTCTGGGTGATTTCCGAGTCCGAATGTTACTTCGAACTCTTTATAGAGGTTGTCTTCCTCGCGGTCCGGGCGGTTAAGCCAAGACCCTCGCTCCTGATACTACGCCTCAAGACAACGTGTCTTGAAGCAAGATATCAGGTTTACGATGTGTGGGCGGTGGCATGTGCCTGCCCAGCCCTCAAATGAATGAGTGACTGAGCCCGTCCCAATATTTCGCGTCCTATAACCTCTACTACGACTGTAGTAGAGTGAGGAGCGAAATCGCGCAGATATTCGCTACGGACGACAGTACAACAGAAGAACTGGGGACCGCCGCCCGCACCCAGGGTACACCGCGTGGAGGTTTCTGGGATAGTACCCCTTCTTACTAGATCTGGAAGCGGCGTTAAATTTTCGCTTCACCTCTTTGACGTTCGGGTCTTGACAGTTTTTAGGTCGGTTCCAGGCCCGATATGTGGACTGCTTCTGCCGTGCAGCCGTCCTGCAGGTTTTGTTAAACCAAGGGCGGCTGCGGCCGCCGACGGGTATTTGAGTATTGGGGATAAATAAATCCATCCCCATAATAATCGTTTCAGTTACGCAGTCTGCACAAACGCCAGGGTCCTCAGAGGCGAAGCAAAGCCGCTTCCATGGCTAGGATGCATAAAACTCGCGAAGTCCATCCCAATCTGCTGATTTATATTGCCAGACTCTGCGAGTCCCAGTCGCCGTAGAGCGATTAGGCCTCGCAACAGGGGCTCTGCTACGGACTAGGCAGTGGTCAGATGACCCAAGAGGGGCTTCGACCACTACCCGGTATCTTTGCTGGTGTGTAGTCAGCAGAAGATCCAGTAAAGAAGACTCATGGCTCTCAATGTCTAGGACACGGGTGGGCTGTGTCACCAGTTGTGAGAGTCCATAGGCCGAGACCATATTGAAGAGATGTCGACCCTGGAGGTCAGTGGCTCGGGACCCCAACCACTCTTTATGATGAGCGTTGAAGTCTCCAAGAACCACCACCTCTGCTGATGGACACTGCTCCAATATTTCGTCAATCCCCCATTGGACGTTCTAAAATAACTGAGTTGACCCCGAATCACTGCCATGCGACCTGTAGAGGCACGCGTAGATGCGGGTAAACCCTCCATAGTCTACGCGCAACCACATGATAGACAGGTCACCATGTTCGAGGGCCCGAAGCCGGCGCCAATAGATATCATACCCCGAATGAACACGCACACCCCGGCCTTACGACGGAAGGAGTGCTCTAACTCGTAGCCAGGGTAGTTAAGGTAGGAGACGGACGGAGGCCAAGCGCGCCGCTGAGGCCTCCGTTCCCCAAGCAGGAGCCGGGGGGAGGGAGAGAGGGAGGCCGCACAGGAGGCTCCGGCCGCCGAAGACAGCCGCAGTAGTGATTACTGTGCTGCCTGAGGCCGCCGAAAAGGGCCTCAACTATGAGGCCGTTTTGAGAAAAGCCCGGCGGGAGCTAGACGCCTCCTATGTCGGAGACGTCTAGCTCCCGCCGGGCCTTCCTCAAGACGGCCTCGTAGCTGAGGCCCTTCTCAGCCGCCTCAGGCAGCACAGTGATCACCACTGCGGCTGTCTTCGGCGACTTGAGCCCCTTGCGCGGCCTCTTCTTTTTACCGGCTCCTGCCTGTGGAGCGGGAGCGGGGACCTCAGTGGCGCGCTTGGCCTCCGCTCTCCTCTTCTGACCGCGACTCTTCCGGTCGCGCTTGGCCACCTGCCAACCCTCGGGCGCAGCAGGCGCGACAGGCGCGGAAGGCGCAGTCGTTGACGCGCTAGTCGTCGCCGGCGGTGTTGTTGCCGACGATGACTGCGGTCCGGCAGGAGCCGGTACCGTCCTCTTCCTTGGCTTTGGCGCGGGACCCTTGGGCTTGGGCGCCGCCGCGGCCGCGGCGTAGCTGCCCCCCACGCGGCCACACTGACAAGGCAGCGGGGCGGGGGCTGATGCCACATGCGACCGCTTGTCCGCGGCGAGAGGCGGCCGAACACGTGGTTCTGGAGGCAACCTTGTCTCCAGAACGGCCACGCGCGCATCGACGAGTTTTCCGACTGCGTCGATGATTTGGCGCAGGGCCTCGTCCGGTAAGCCTCCCACCGCAAGTATCGGGGTCGGCTGGGCCTCTTCGGGGGCCCGTTCCGCGGCGCCTGGCGGCTTTGGCGCCGCAGGGACGCTAGACGGCGGCATGCGGTCCGCAGCGAGAGGCGTCATCCTCACCACTGGGACCAGTTTCGCCGCGGCGGCTGGGCCAGCGCCAGCCAATGACGCGCGCTTCGCAGCGGCTGGCGTCTTTCTCGCCATGGGGACGGGTGTTACTGTCACGCCAGTGCCCAACGTCGTCGGCACCGCAGCGCGAGGCGGCTTTGGCGCTGCAGCGGCCGCTGAGTGGCCGGCCTTGGCCGGTGGCGCAACTGGCGCAGGCGGCGCGAGCAGCGCCATTTGCGCCTTTAGGTCGGCCACGTCCTTCAATAACTGGCGGTTTGCCCGCCGCATCCCCGCCAGCATGTCCCCCAACTGCCGGCTCCGGGTCCGAATGGCCGACATCTCGCCATTAAAGCGAGCATTTTCGGCCCACAGGTCGGCGGGGTCATCGTTGGCGCGGGCAGCAACCGCCGCCGCCCTTTCCTCTCCCGAGGCCCCTCGCCCTCTTCGGGAGGCGACCTTAGGTGGCGGCATGTTGGCCACGCTGCCTTCAGAGTCGGCACCCGAGCTGCCACCCTTACTCAGGCGGCGCTTCCTCTGCGAGGGGAGGGCCTTCTCCTTGGTCGTCAGCGTTGTCACTGTCGCCGCCGGGCTCTTTGCCACAAGACGCGCTGACGACCTGGCAGGGGCTTCAACAGCCGGCCTGCTATCCTTCTTGGACGGCCCTGCGGGAATGTCACAGCCCTCGTCCATTTTGGCGGTAGAACCGCCACCCCCATCTTCTCCGGACGGCTCTGCGACATCGCAGTCGCCCTCGTCCGTCGACGGCTCCGTTTCGGCTCTACCGCCGTCCTTCCTTGCTTCCGCGGCGGCAGCCTTTCTGCGCGCTCGCCGCTCCTCCAATCGCCGTTTGAAGCTAGAGGTCTTCCCCCGGCTCCTCCTGGGCGACCTCCGCTTCGATGTTATTTGGGCCTCCGTGTGTTGTGCCGGACCCTCGGCGGACGCCTCGAGTCCCGAGGACGAGGCGTCGTTTTGGTCAGTTTTGCGTTGGCATGACCGGGCCTTGAGGTGGGAATCATCATGATCCCCGTCGTATATATTATTAAATTTGAGAGTTTCCATGATAAGTCCCACGAGTGTGGGAGAAACTATGACGTCGACCCAGGCAGAGATCCCTGTACCAGGGCAAGCCTACATTTACCAACCAGGGGGGCAGCCGGTACCCTGGCTGGAGCGTGCTAAGAACAGAACAACCCATCTGCCATGCATCTTCTCGCCGCACGCCAAAACTTAAGATTGTGGGTGATTTCCGTATTCGAATGTACATTCGAAATTCTTTATAGAGGTTGTCTTCCTCGCGGTCCAGGCGGTTAAGCCAAGACCATCGCTCCTGAAACTAAGACAAGCAAAGAATCAGGTTTACAGGCCGGCAAAGGAGTGCTGTTGGCGGTGTCGTTGGACATCGCCAACGCCTTCAATAGTCTGCCATTCAGCTGCATCAGGGAGGCACTCCGGTTCCATGGAGTGCCCCTGTACCTCAGGCGGCTGGTGGCAGACTATTTGGAGGGGCGCAGTGTCCACTACGCGAGCCCCGCAGGGGACATTGTGCGGACACCCATGTCGTGCGGTGTTCCGCAGGGGTCAGTTCTGGGGCCGACTCTGTGGGACATCGGTTACGACTGGGCGTTAAGAGGGAGTCTCCCCCCCGGGCTGAGCGTTATTTGCTATGCTGACGACACGCTCGTCACAGCCCGGGGCAGGACACTCGAAGAGGCGGCGAGCCTGGCCACTCTCAGCACCGAGGAGATGGTCAGGCGAATTGAGGCGCTGGGGCTCAGGGTGGCCCTAAACAAGACGGAGGCCCTACTATTCCATGGGCCCCGTGTGAGGCTGTCCATCGGCGCCTCGTTAGTCGTCAACTCCATCCACATCAGTCTCCAGGCCCATATGAGGTACTTGGGCCTGGTGCTCGACGGGCGATGGTGGTTCCGGGAGCATTTCCGTCAAATTGCTCCCCGGCTGGTCAGCGCGGCGTCCGCCCTTTCTCGGCTCATGCCGAACGTGGGCGGACCCAGTTTCGAGGGCCGACGGCTGTATGCGGGGGTGATCCGCTCAATGGCCATGTACGGCGCACCCGTGTGGGCGAGGGCTCTGAACGCCCATCTCAGGGCGGTGCTGTAGAGGCCACAGCGAGCCATGGCGGTCAGAGCCATTCGCGGGTACCGCACGGTGTCTACCGAGGCGGCATGCGTATTGGCCGGGACACCCCCGTGGGACCTAGAGGCGGAGATGCTCTCCGACCTCTACCGGCGGGTTACCTCAATTCGCGAAGAGGGTGGCTCCCCATCGTTCAACGAGATAGCCACCTGGCGCGAGGACGCCCGCCGAGAAGTCATCGCCCGTTGGGCTACGCGGCTAGAGAGGCCTAGACACGGTGTATTTACCGTTGAGGCCCTCCGGCCCGTACTGATGGAGTGGATGGAGCAGCGGCACGGAGTCCTCTCTTTCCGGTTGGTGCAGGTCTTGTCGGGGCATGGTTGCTTCGGCAAGTACCTGCACATGGTCGTGCGGAGGGAGTGGACTCCATCCTGCCACCATTGCAGTAGCGACGACGACACGGCGCAACATACGCTCGAGGTATGTTCGGGCTGGGATGGGCAGCGCCGTGACCTCGTCGCTGTCATCGGTGCCGACCTGACGCTGCCGACTGTTGCGCGAGTGATGGTCGACAGCGTCAGGAATTGGGACGCGGTCGCCGCCTTCTGCGAGGCTGTCATCTCGCAGAAGGAGGCGGCGGAACGGGCCCGGGAGGATTCCCGTGACCCGGGCCGCCGCCCGCGGCCGGGGCGGCGCAGGCGCGAGTACCTGCGCCTGATGCCGCCCTAACCGAGGCTTCGGGTGATCGGACCGGGGAATTGTCCGGTCACCCGACGTGAGGCCACCGCGTGAGGACGACGCCTCGACGGCGAAAGCTGTCGGGGCATCGACAAGAGAGGAGCCCGAGAGGGCATACCGCCGTGTGGGCCACCGAAGACAAAGATCGGGTACCGGTGGCCCGCTCGCACGGCGAAGAAGATGTGCTTGCAGGGTGGGTCAATGGGGTTGTGCGCCGCCTCTTCCGTCAGCCCGGACCGATTTGGTGGGGTGCGACGTCCATAACCCACCGCAAAAAAAAAAGGTACACCTATTTTACCCACTGAGTTGTGGGTAGTTACGTATAGGAACGCGCAGCGCGTTCGACCGTGTTTTCTAGATGCTTCCACGCTGAGGCGGAGGGCAGTCGCCCGACTGGGTATGCGACTGGGTACGAATGGGGATGCGCACGCGCTGTGTCACTATTGTTAATATTTTACAATACGTGTCGTTTAATTTATTTCTCTAAATTCTATTGCCTTGGCACTGGACGCTGTATCAATTACAAACATAGAGTTATATGTATAGAGAAGCTATCCCGAATAAATATTTTGTTCCATTTTGATAACAGTTAAACTAAAGTCCGCTGCAGCGCTAAAAGAATAAATAGGCAATCTAACGCGAACATTGAAGCACACAGCGCTAGATCGCTTTATAGTTGTAATTTTCTCGCGGCCAAAACGTCGTAAGATGTAGGCATTTCATGCGCACTTACGCGTTTCGTTCAACGTTATGTAACAAAGTGTGTTATTATAGATGTTGCACCGCAGAAGTGACACAGTTTTTGTACCTACAAACATTCATTAGAACTCATACAGCATACTCTATTTCAAAGTGTATTATTCAGTAGTTAAATAAATAAAAATAATAGTAAATTATAAAAGAAAATGAACTATTATATGTTTATATAAACTTTGCTTTAACATACGACAATAGTTTTGAATATCTGTGTGATGACGGAATAAGAATACAATTCATTACTACCTGTCTTGGTCGTGGATATCGTAAAAGGTCGCCTTTAAACGATATAATATGCATATACTACTATACTATCAAGAGAAGGAAAACTCGAAACAGAACCATATACCAACCTGTTTGATCTTTGACAAATAAGTATCAACTGATAACACAAACTAAAGGAAAAAGAATATAAATAATCAAAATACTTTCTAGACACTACGTCAAGTCTGTGTTTAGTCACACATTTTTACCTCCAACCAGTGTAATTGAACATCTGCGGGCTTTAGTCTATAATCAAAGATGGCGTGACATTTAAATGTAGAATATTTTTTTTTATTGTGCTAATTCGATATTATTACCTATTTGTGCACTTTAACAACAAAACATTTTACTTAGTTAAATAAAGAATTTTTTCACATCCACATGTGCAAGTTTTGATTGGTATTATTCGAATTATCGTATTAACAACGCTGCTCTGTATACACCTACAGTCCATGATGGTCGCAGTCACACTAAAGTGAGGTGTACGGATTGCAGTACAGCTTAGTCGAACAAAGCAAGTGTTCGAAACGCGAAATCTAGTACGTAGTACATATATATCGATGATTACAGAGTGGTCCTTCAGCCGGATACTGAGAACTAGTCAAGGAATAGACCTTATTGTATCAAAAGAGAAATGCCATTGTTCGCAACGCCGCGTGGTGTAAAAACGCGTAGCTAGTCGTGCGCTTTAAGTTCTCAAAAGGACAGTAAAGTGGTGAATGTGGAACAATCACCATCGGATGGACTCCGCAGCGATAAGTCGCGCTCACATGCATCGTCTTCGGCAGCACGGAAGGTTTTAGAGTATGAAGCAGCCAAAGCGAAAGCGCAGCTGGATATCGCCGAAGCCCAAGCTCAAGCTGATGCCGATATGAGAAAACTACAGGCTCGGCTCCAAAAGGAATTAATTGACAAGAAGATAGCTGCAAAGTTAGCTGATTTAGATGTAAATAAGCAAAGCCGGCAGTCTATATCATCATATAAAAGTAAAGTGAATAATTGGTTGAATAAATCTGAAATGGAAAAACACGTTGAGCGCGTGCATGAAAACGCCGCCAACATATTTGTGCAAAACAAAATGGCGGCATCCGTGTCACTGCCGCCACCCGCGCTGGAGAGTGCGCGGCAGCGTGACCACGTACCACGACAATCACGTGAAGTTGGTGAAATTGAAAAATTTGCTGACGTGTTACGGGAATTAGTTCAACCCAGAAATTCAAACTAGTCACATAAAAATCAGCTGTTGACCAGATTAGCTACGTCTAAAGATCTACCACCATACTTCGGAGATCCATTAGAATGGCTGCATTTTAAGGAAGCATTTTATGAGTCTACAAGGTTGTGCAACTATTCAGAAACTGAAAATGTTTGGCGTCTTAGAAAATGTTTACGCGGCGAGGCCAAGGAAGCTGTGTCAGCGCTCCTCATAGGTTCTACAACGCCACAAATGATAATTGATACTTTGCAGTTGCGTTTTGGCAACCCTAATCGTATCATTCAAACAATATTAGCACAACTGAAAAAGTTACCACCATTACCGTCGACATACCAAAACGAAACTATAAATTTTGCTACTAAAGTAAAAAATTTTGTGGCGGCAGTGAAGGCAATTGATAAGCCAGAATACCTAGCGGCCCCAGAATTATTGAATAATTTATTACCTATCAAAATTACCTGCTACGCTCATCAGTAAGTGGTCTGATTATGCGTATGAGAATATTGAGCCCACCCAGGTATCGAACCTACAACTCTTATCGGATTTTTTATACCACGAGGCAGAGAAAGTCACTGCCTCGGGTATAACACATGTTTACAGCCAGAGTGATACAAACTGTAAACAAGAATCCATCAAGACACCTCATCACCACCAGAAGATCTTCCATGTCAGTGATGGGATGCCTGGTTTATGTGCATATTGTCGTAAAGAAGCACATCCGTTAGAGAAGTGCGTAAAGTTCAAGCGTGCACTTCGCAAAGATCGATGGCGCTTCGCAAGAAACCGTAAGCTTTGCTATAAGTGTCTTAACATGATACACGAGGATCCAACGTCGTGTTCTGGAGGTGCCTGTGACGTAGAAGGATGCGGTCAGCCGCATCACCGTCTTCTGCACTGGACCAAATCGTCCACTACTTCGCCGTCGGCGCCCGTTATCGGGTTAGACGTACAACACACGGAGGAGAAATGTATCGAATCAGTGAATCAATATAGTGTACAGTGCAATAAAGCGTTATTAAAAATAGTGGCGATTACGTTATACGGTCCTTTAGGTAGTGTTCATGTATATGCAATGTTAGATAGCGGCTCGACCGTTACCTTATTATCGAGCGATGTGGCGGATAGGGTCGGTCTATATGGGCGTAGTAGAATAATACGCGCTCATAGCGTTTGGAACTCAAGTGAACTAACGTGTGAAACCGAAACAGTTGAATTCGAAGTGGTGAACAGTAATGGTAATCGTTTTTCTTTATGTGCCCAAAAAATGAAGGAATTGGACTTACCTACGCAGCGAATATCACTTATGGACTTTAGTGGTTATAATTATATAAGTAAATTAAATATTAACATGTGCATGTGTGATGATAAACCTAAGTTATTAATAGGTCAAGATAATTATCACCTCATGGAATCCCTTACCTGTATGAAAGGAAGAAAAGGTGAGCCATATGTTACCGAGACGCCGCTGGGGTGGTGTGTACACGGAGCCTTATATCAAAAGGTTAGTGATATTGTTTGTACATCGACATCTCTTAACACTAATTTATTCAAGCTAAGTGTATGTCATGTTTATTCTAGTGATTCATTATTGTGTAATAATGAAAATAATATGTCAGCCGCTATAGATTTGCAAGATTATGTTCGCCGTTCATTTTTCTTCAATTCTATAGGTATAAATAATCGGCCACGACAAAATCTTAATGTGCTACGAGCTATAAACATAGTAAGTGATACTGCCAAGTTAGTGGACGGCCAGTGGGTTGTAGGCCTGCCGTGGAAGTCCGACGATCCACATATACCTAATGTTTATCTCACCGCGATGAACCGATTGAACTCCATTGTAAGAAAAATGTCACGTGATGCAAATTATGCATCACGCTATTGTGATCGTGTTCGGCATCTGTTTGTTAATAACTATGCGCGTAAACTGTGTTAGAAGGAGAAGTCACAACGTGTGTGGTACTTGCCACACTTCGGGGTAGATAATCCAAACAAAAACAAATTACGATTGATATTTGATGCTGCTTGTAAAAGTGCCGGTTACTGTCTTAATGATTTCCTCCTGCAGGGACCAGACTTGCTGCAAAATTTGTATGGAATTATGTTTCGATTTCGTGAATATCCTATAGGTGTTATGGGTGATATAAAAGACATGTTTTTAAGAATAAAAGTTAGGGAAGAAGACCAGGGTGCTTTACGATTTTTATGGCAAGAGCCTGGCAATTCTGTTGGTGAGTATGCGATGACGTCACTCATTTTTGGCGCCAATTGTTCTCCGTTCATCGCACAGTACGTTAAATGTTAATCAAAATAAAAACGCTTCTCGTTTTGAAAAAGAGATGCCGGATGCGGTTCGGGCCATACAGAATAATCAGTATATGGATGATTATATAGATAGCTTCGAAAGCGAACAGCTGGCCGCGGCAATAATACAACATATTTCATATATTCATAAACAGGGCAATTTTATAATGTGTAACTGGATGTCTAACAAACCTAATATTTTACGTAACGTGCCAAACGAGACCTTAAGTGTAAAAGTAATAAAGTTCGATTTAGGTCGACAACCCGAGCGCGCGTTGGGTTTATACCCGCTGGAGGACGTGTTCGGGTTCGACGTTTCACTTAAACGTATTCCGGATGACGTTTTAAAGTTAAAACGAAAGCCTACGAAACGTGAACTGTTACGTGTTGTGATGTCAGTTTATGACGTTCACGGTTTTCTTGATCCCTTTATTATTAAAGCTAAACTTATAATGCAAGAGACATGGAAATTAAATATTAAGTGGGATGAAGAGATATATGAAGAGTTATTTATTTCATTTTGTAAATGGATTAAACAACTCGAGAGCTTAAATACTTTATTTATGCGTATACCTATACTCGTTCCAACCATTTATTTTACTTTTGACACATGCTTTAGGACGTAACTGTTTCATTATACGCAATTATTAACTTTGAAACGAGTGAACAGAGAAATATATAAACTGCCCAATAATATTTATATATCTTAATTATTACCCACTAAATACATTAATATGCCGTAAATAGCTCTATTCATAAAATTTAAGTGATAATTCATTTCCGTTATAAAAAAAGTTACGTTCTATCGCATCTAGTGACTGTCACTAAGTGACAGTCACTAGATGCGATATGCGACTGTCACTAAGTGACAGTCACTAGATGCGATAGAACGTAACTTTTTTTATAACGGAAATGAATTATCACTTAAATTTTATGAATAGAGCTATTTACGGCATATTAATGTATTTAGTGGGTAATAATTAAGATATATAAATATTATTGGGCAGTTTATATATTTCTCTGTTCACTCGTTTCAAAGTTAATAATTGCGTATAATGAAACAGTTACGTCCTAAAGCATGTGTCAAAAGTAAAATAAATGGTTGGAACGAGTATAGGTGGTACTTTTTACGATTCTAGTGGTAATCATTTATCGTATCATAACAAGGAGTCGTTACAACTCCACTTGTTTTGCGATGCATCGCCGCGTGCGTATGCGTGTGTAGCATACTTTAGGCAACAATGCAGCGATGGTACGGCGCGCGTGTGTTTTATCGTTAACAAATGTAGGCTTGCGCGAGTAAAAATAGTTTCTGTGCCGAGACTCGAACTACAGGCAGCCTTACTAGCTTGTAGATTGTCCGAGAGTATTTTAAAGGAACATCGTTTAAAAACTGATAGTATTTATTATTGGTGTGATTCTACTGTAGTGTTACATTGGATTAGGAATCAGTTTAAAACTTATAAGACATTTATCGCTAATCGATTAGGAGAAATTGACGAGTTGAGTAAAATTCATGAATGGCATTATATACCTACGAAGTTAAACATAGCTGATATTGCGACTAAAGAATGCGACTAAGATTTATGTAGTGAGTCGGAATGGTTTATCGGGCCATCATTTTTAGGTGAGCCTTGTAGTAACTGGCCGCGTGAACCAACAATGAAGGAAATAATTAGTGATGAAAAATTAGAAATAAAATATTCTGTGGTTAATCTTTGTGAGAATAATTTACCCATTTGTATTCTTGATTCTAAACGTTTTTCGAGTTGGTTACGATTATTACGTACTATGACTAGGGGTTTATTGTTTATTGAAAAATGTAAAAATCGTAAGATTATTGAACTTGATGATGACTTATTAAAGAGGGCGGAGATTTTATTGATAAAGAACTCGCAATTGGAATGTTTTAGAGATGAAATATTTTTAATTAAAATTGGTAAGACAATACACAAGAACAGTCGTTTGCGTAACTTAACACACTTTTTGTGTGACGATGGTATTCTGAGAGTAGGGGGGCGTACAGGTGTTACTGTGGGCGTCCAGCCAGATATGAAAGTCCCAATGATCTTAGACGGTTCTCATCATACCACGAGCCTAATTGTTAAGGCTTATCATGAGAGATCCGCCCACTCGTTCAATGAGATGGTAGTGAACGATTTACGTCAGAGGTATTGGATTTTGAAACTTAGACCGACCGTTCGTTCCGTCGCCGCGAAATGTTTGATTTGTCGTATGAGAAAGGCGAAGCCCGTACCACCACGTCTTGGCGACCTTCCTATTGGAAGATTGACCCACCACCAAAGACCCTTTACTAATTGCGGTATAGATTTATTTGGGCCGATAGAAGTAGTATCTGGTAGACAGCGGGTAAAGAGGTACGGCGTTCTGCTCACTTGTATGACAGTCCGCGCCGTGCATATTGAACTCGCTGCAAATTTCACAGCTGACTCATTAATAATGGCGTTGCGCCGCATGTCCACTCGCCGTGGCTGGCCTCACGTTATTTTCTCTGACAACGGCACTAATATGAGAGGAGCGGATACCGAATTAAAGAAATCTTTTCTTGAGATTGACAGGGAGTTGCTAGTTACGAAAGCTCTCAATAAAGGAGTACAATGGAATTTTATACCTCCTGCCAGCCCACACATGGGTGGTGCGTGGGAGCGGGAGCTTATTAGAACAGTAAAAACAACCCTTCGCGTAATTTTAAAAGAAAGAATACCTAGAGAAGAGACGCTCGTTACTCTCTTGACCGAAGTAGAAAATATAGTAAACAGTAGGCCTCTTACACATGTCTCTGTGGAACCAAATAGTCAAGAGGCTTTGACGCCGAATCATTTCCTTATAGTAGGTTCTTCCAACCTACCTATACCAGGTGTGTTTGATGATAGCGATCTATATTTGAGAAAGCAGTGGAGAATCGCTCAGCGATTGGTTGATTTATTTTGGTGTAGGTGTAGATGGGTGAAAGAGGTTTTGCCGACCTTACTACCTCGTAACAAATGGTACCGCGAGGGTGCCCAACTGAAGGTTGGTGACTTGGTTATCATTGCAGATCCCAACATGCCGCGAAATACCAGGCCCAAAGGGGTTATTAAGACAGTATATCCGGGCGCTGATGGTAGGGTTCGAGTGGTGGATGTACAAACCGGATGCGGTGTATTAAAGCGACCAGCTTCTCGTGTAGCCTCTTTGTTTTGTAACAATTATGAGTGTCGTAATGACGACACTAGGGGGGAGGATGTTAACGACGCATGACGTCACTATTTAAAATAATAATGTATCACTTGTGTGTGTACCTAAACATGATTCAACGTGTTTACCTATGCCTCGTTGTCTGGTTAGTGGCCACCGGCGCCGAACCCAAGACAATAGTCGTAGGGCTAACCAGACAACCAACTTTGTGTGATCCATGTATGATTTCTGTATACTAATATTTGCCTATGTAACTATGTACCTATTTAAGTAAAAATAATAAAGTTATTTGCTATGGCACAATATAACTTCGCGTAGGTAACACCTATTTTACCCACTGAGTTGTGGGTAGTTACGTATAGGAACGCGCAGCGCGTTCGACCGTGTTTTCTAGATGCTTCCACGCTGAGGCGGGGGGCAGTCGTCCGACGATAGTGTCCGCGAATGGGTATGCGCACGCGCTGTGTCGCTATTGTTAATAATTTACAATACGTGTCGTTTAATTTATTTCTCTAAATTCTATTGCCTTGGCACTGGACGCTGTATCAATTACAGTAATACAACACAAATATATGAAGGACTAATAAATGGAATGATGTATACAACGTGACCGCTGTGTCGAAACCTAATGCCACGTCATCACATATTTTGACTACCAGTGAAAACCTTGTAGGGACTTTAAAGAAAGAAGACATTGTAGTTCTAGCTATAGGTGCCAATGACAAAAACCCTTTCGCTGTCTACGCCAACTTATGCAACATTTTGTATACATTTCGAAAGTTCAAGGTATTTCTAATAAGTGGACTATTTAACTCTCATTTAAACGTAGGTCTACTTAATGAAAACATAATTTTAACTATAAGAAATTATAACAATTGTAAATTTATATGTACCTCACATGTATCTTAGCCAATAAAAATTTTGACTTCGAAGTCGAGTCCATTCATATAATCTATCCAATACCATAGAGTTATATGTATAGAGAAGCTATCCCGAATAAATATTTTGTTCCATTTTGGTAACAGTTAAACTAAAGTCCGCTGCAGCGCTAAAAGAATAAATAGGTAATCTAACGCGAACATTGAAGCACACAGCGCTAGATCGCTTTATAGTTATAATTTTCTCGCGACCAAAACGTCGTAAGATGTAGGCATTTCATGCGCACTTACGCGTTTCGTTCAACGTTATGTAACAAAGTGGGGTTATCATAGATGTTACACCGCAGAAGTGACACAGTTTTTGTACCTACAAACATTCATTAGAACTCATACAGCATACTCTATTTCAAAGTGTATTATTCAGTAGTTAAAT
Source organism: Lymantria monacha (assembly GCA_905163515.2). Lineage (NCBI taxonomy): Eukaryota > Metazoa > Arthropoda > Insecta > Lepidoptera > Erebidae > Lymantria > Lymantria monacha. The sequence goes on from LR991099.1 coordinate 26,700,824, forward strand.
TAATAAAAATAATAGTAAATTATAAAAGAAAATGAACTATTTTATGTTTATATAAACTTTGCTTTAACATACGACAATAGTTTTGAATATCCGTGTGATGACGGAATAAGAATACAATTCATCACTACCTGTCTTGGTCGTGGATATCGTAAAAGGTCGCCTTTAAACGATATAATATGCATATACTACTATACTATCAAGAGAAGGAAAACTCGAAACAGAACCCTATACCAACCTGTTTGATCTTTGACAAATAAGTATCAACTGATAACACAAACTAAAGGAAAAAAAATTAAAAATAATCAAAATACTTTCTAGACACTACGTCAAGTCTGTGTTTAGTCACACATTTTTACCTCCAACCAGTGTAATTGAACATCTGCGGGCTTTAGTCTATTATAAAAGATGGCGTGACATTTAAATGTAGAATATTTTTTTTTATTGTGCTAATTCGATATTATTACTTATTTGTACACTTTAACAACAAAACATTTTACTTAGTTAAATAAAGAATTTTTTCGTATCCACAAGTGCAAGTTTTGATTGGTATTATTCGAATTATCGTATTAACAACGCTGCTCTGTATACATCTACAGCCCATGATGGTCGCAGTCACACTAAAGTGAGGTGTACGGATTGCAGTACACCTTAGTCGAACAAAGCAACTGTTCGGAACGCGAAATCTAGTACGTAGTACATGTATATCGATGTCCAATACCGTATATTTTTGAATACAGCGCGATTAAAATTACTACTTTGAGACTATAATAATATGTTGTTTGTATATATAGGACTAGCTTGCGCCCGCGACTTCGTCCGCGTGGAATGGTTACTTTGGGCTAACGTTAATTTCAACTCGCGAATTCGTTTACGTAAAAGGTGGAAATATTTTTAAATAATACATACGTTAAAGCTGTTTTAGGTACCTACATGACCCTTTTATTAGTAAGAGTAGAACATTAAACCTTAAGTAAAAGTATTGGGTCTTATCTATACTTTCTATAGGTATACCATATACAATGTATGTATATTATACATACATACATATATACATACATACACTTACGCCTATTTACGATTACACATACTTTTAATGTGTATGTCATCGCTGTGTGGTAGCGGCTACGAATACTACCAATCCTCACTTTGCTTGTGGATATCGTAAAAGACGACTAAGAGCCTTATAACGACTTGGGCCAACTCCATCTGATGCCGTTTGGTCAACAATTACATTCCCAATGAGGGTTGACGTCTGGCAGGCGGCCGGTCATAAAACTATTGCCAATAACTTTTATAATATGTACTATGAATGAAGAGTACTTATTGTATCGACCCCAAGTAATTGGGATAAGAGTAGGAGAATGATGATGATGATGACCTCTCGTGAACAAATTTCCAATTCGGTCCAGAAAAGTACGACGTGGTCTTCCCCTTGTATTCGTCCCATTCACGATTGCTTTATATGTTTGCTTCGTCAACCTCTGCCCACTCATTATTTCTTCCACTTCGTGTCCAACCCACCTCAGCATACCAGCGCTCTTTTATAACATTATACCTAATTTTATCTTTCAGACTTACATCACACACGTTACGAAGAGCTGTCAGCTCTACAGCATTTATTCTATTTTCATGTCTTCTCCGTCAAATCTAACTTTCACTGCCATACAGAGATGCGATTTATTTGAAATACTTCTATTTAAAATGCAAATACAAAATGCAAAATACCTATTTTGTATTTTGCATTTAAATACCTTTTAGTAAAAAGCATTTTGTATTTTATTTGAAATACCTTTCGAGATGTATTTAGCATTTTTAATATTAATTTCAAAATGCAAAATACTTTGTGATTAAGTTTAGCCAACATTACCAGTCAAACAGAATGAAATGAACGAATGACGCTTGTATTGCCGAATTTGACCGATAGAGGCACCTGCCAGCCATTCGCGCCCTTTTTTTATTTGATTTGGATTACCTACTTTTATGATATTGAAGTGTTGTTATCCCTACAATACTGAAACGGCTATGTACTGTACTACAACAAGATAAGAGAAAAGAAAAGTGAACCGAAATAAATGGCCACACAATTCACAAAATGGAGCCATGGGCTCTCTTTTCGATAGTCTAGTTTTTTACATTATTTTAAGTGAGTATTATTATTATTAATAACATATTACAGAATTTATTGATATGCGTATCTACTGATAATATGACCAACATGTCATGCATAAGGTGCCATGTTATTAGACGTTTTTGTTTGGCTCGGCATTGTGTCTCTATTTCTACTGCTAGGGCCGCACCTGCGTGTATCGTCCCGAAGTAATTTGTGGCGAAGCTTCGTACGTTCGGTACACTAGAAAATTATCGCGATAAAACTGTGGTCACATTAGCGACTTCGGTATTTTACACGAAGTATCGAGCAATAATTAAAGATGGCCGAAATCATTTTCATGCGTTTATTGTTATTATGTTCATTATTATGTTCATGGATGACGAATTGCTTTACTATTACAGCTATTGTGGTGCCTACCTATGCAGTTTCGGTAAACATATTCGCAGTTTTTCATGTCGGGATGGATGAAAGGTTTGTGGCTGGTGGCATGGTGGTTGTCATTGAAAGGGCTTATCTTTGACATTGACTCTTGTAGAGATCGTGTAAACATTTCTGGTGATGAAAATGATGTTTTAGGGTTCATGAATGTTCCAGGCAGGCGTATGTTGGTTCCGTATAGCATTTGTGCCGGGCTAATATTTTCCTTCAACCGTAAAGCTGCTCGTAACCCTAACAGTACCAAAGGTAATTCCTTTGACCAATTCGTTGTGTGGCCTCGTGCAACTAGTGCTGTTTTCATTGATCTTTGCCAGTGTTCATTTAAATCATTTGATGCGGGATGGTAGCTCTTAATCCTGGTTTTCTTAATGCCAAGTGACTTAGTCAAAGCAGTAAATAAGTCTGACTCGAATTGTCGTCCTTGATCCGATGTAATTGTGTTTGGGCATCCAAATCTTGCTATCCAGGTGTTAACAAAAACTTCTGCTACTGTCTTTGCCGTTATATCCGCTATAGGTACAGCCTCCGGCCATCTTGTTGCTCTGTCTATCATGGAAACAATATATCTGTTGCCGTTGGATTCCGGCAATGGTCCGACGATGTCTATGTGCACGTGATCTAAACGTTCTGTCGACGGAAAAGTTCCGATTGGCGATGAGTTGTGTCTGTATGTTTTACTTTTCTGACATGACTCGCATACTCTCGCCCAATTTCCGATGTCGGTATTCATTAGTGGCCAGAAATAGTGTTCTGCGATCATTTTCTTTGATAATCGAATGCCGGGATGAGTGATGTTGTGCATAGTGTCGAATACTTGTTTTCGAAGTGACTTCGGCACATATGGTCGCATATTATTCTTCGAATTTTCGCAAAATATGTATTTGTTTCCAGATAGATACATTTTTTTCCAATGCAGATTGTTTTTATTCAGCAGCTGTTTAAGTTCGTCGTCATCGCATTGAGTGTCTGCTATCTCACTCCAATCCATGGGTGTCGGACAATCTATTCTGTTGACGCGTGATAAAGCGTCGGCTACAGGGTTCATGTTACCGGCGAGGTGCCGTATGTCTGTCGTGAATTGTGCAATGTACTCTAGGTGACGTAATCGCCTCGGGGTTTCCTTTTTATTTGTAGAGCTCTGTTTAGTTGTGAAGGCATAACATAATGGTTTATGATCAGTGTATATTATTAACTCTCGTCCTTCTACATGAGGTTGAAAATGCGTTACTGCCATGTAGATTGCCAGTAATTCTCGATCATATGTACTGTAATTCGATTGTGCTTCACTTAATGTTTTTGAGAAAAATGAAAGTGGTTTCCACATGCCATTTTCAAACTGTTGTAGTACAGCGCCAACGCACGTTTGGGAAGCATCTGTCATGAGCGATAGTGGTGCGTGCGTCGTTGGTGACGTCAATGTAACGGCGTCGCTTAGACTTGCTTTACATCGATCGAATGCTTCTAGTGCCTCTGGAGTCCATTGGATTTCGGTCTTGTCGTTTTTCTTAGAGTGAACCAAATACTTGTTTAATGGAGCTTGATGCTTAGCTGCTTGTGGTATGCTGTTTCGGTAGAAATTAATCATCCCTAAAAATCGACGTAGTTCCTGCACGGTCTTTGGAATTGGGTATTTGTTTATTGCCTCGACCTTTTCAGGTAACGGTTTGATGCCGTCTTGAGTAATTAAATGGCCAAGGAACTCTATCTGCGGCTGGCCAAACACACATTTGGCTCGATTTATTGCGATGCCATGTTCGTCCGACCGTTTGAATACTTCACGGAGATGACGTCGGTGACTGGTTATTGATGATGACGTCACAAGAATATCGTCTATGTACAGGAAAACGAAGTCCAATCCGGCTAAAACTTGATTTAAGAATCTGACGAACGTTTGACCCGCGTTTCGTAATCCAAAAGGCATTCTAGGGAATTCAAATAGGCCGAATGGCGTGATTATTGCGGTTTTTTCAATGTCTTGGACTGGAATTTGGTTGTACGCTCTTTTTAGATCGATTTTAGAGTATATACTGGTTCCTGGTAATAGGTATGTAAAATCTAATACTCTTGGGATGGGATATCTGTCCGGTACTGTGATTGCATTAAGTTTTCTATAATCGCCACATAGCCGTAACTCACCGTTTTTCTTTGTTGTGACGTGTAAGGGGCTAGCCCACGGGCTCTTAGAAGGTCGTCATATGCCGGTTTCTAACATCTGTTCAATTTCTTTTTTCACCCTTAAATATTTGTCTGCTGGTAGCGGTCTTGATTTGGAGTGAACAGGATGTCCGTCGGTGATGATTTGATGAACCACGTTGTGTTTCGGTTGTAATAATGCGTTGAGTGGTTTCAAAATATTTGGGAAATCGGCCAAAATATCTTCGTAATTTTCAGTTAGGTTTACAGTACGAAGAGTAGGTGTGCTTGACTTCATAAATTTTGCATTACTCTGAAGTCCAGTCGTGTTATCTATTAACCGATTGTTTCGAATATCCACCATAATATTATGTTTTTCTAAAAAGTCGGCGCCAAGAATTGGTTGTGTAATGTCAGCGACGATGAAAGTCCAACGGTACGGTCGTCTCATATTCAAATCTAACGTCAGCGTTTTATCACCATATGTTTTTATTGGGGTTCCGTTTGCGGCGTATATTGTGTATGTGTTATCTATAATTGATTTATTCCCTCTTTTTGGTATTGCAGAGATGTTGGCGCCTGTATCAACTAAAAAGCGATACCCACTTTTTCGGTCGGTAACGCATAGGCGGTTTAATGGGGTAATAGCGCTGACGGCCGCCTCTGTCAACGCTGCATTTAGTTTTCCGACGGCTTTTTCCAATTACACGGGTTTTCACAATTTCGAGCTCGGTGTCTGTGACGCAGGTGATATTTACATAGCCATTTACGATTGTCGGGTGTAATTCTAGCTCTCGAATTGGACCTTGAGCGTGTCAAACTTCGGTTTCGCCTAAAATTACTGTGTCCATAATTATTTTGATGTGAGTTTGATTTTAAAGCGGCTATTTCCATCGTTAACTTACTCATTTGATTTAAGATTTCCATCATGAGTTGTGGTTGACCACGTGGTGCTGCGATTTCGGTGTAGGTACTGCTGGTGTTTGCTTCTCCGAAGCCAGGTAGTCCGGGTACGCAATTTCCGTTGGAGTTCATATTAGTGATCACTATGTGCCTCTTGAAAACCGAAATCAGTGAGATCCGCTTGTGGAAGGCTGACTAGGTTGTGCAGTGCAGTTATCACGATACGGGGAATCACGTTGGGTAATCACGTCGGTTTTAATCACGTCTGTTTTTAATCACGTTGGTTTTAATCACGTCGGTTTTATATCACGTCGGTTTTATATCACGTCGGTTTTATATCACGTCGGTTTTATATCACGTCGGTTTTATATCACGTCGATTTTAATCATGTCGGTTTTAAATCACGTCGGGGTCACCAATGTAAGTGTATATGTGGCTACGTGGAATGAGTCATATATTAAATAAAACAACCAGTTGACGCAAGCGCGTATGTATGACTAATCTGTTATATTTTATGTTCAATTACATTATAATTATTTGACCTAGTTAAACTGCATAGGTAGGCACCACACTATATTATGCTAATAATTACATAATGATATTCTTGGATCCCTTCATGGGTTCCGCTTCATAATGGTGTATAAATTCTAACATCATTTCATCACCCCACTCCATATTTATTGATTAACTGGAGACCCTCGAACGCGTCTAAACACAACGAAAATTTCCCCCGAAATGAAAAACGCTAGTCTGGCCACAGAGCGCGATATATTAGCGCGCTAAAACCCTTTGACTTATCGCCACCCAAGCGATATTGCACACGAAGCCCGAATGTTCGCGACGATAGCCAATAATGACCGGTCACATCTGCGTGTATCGCCTCATTGCACGAAGTTTCGTGACGATACACCCAGGAGCGGCCCTAGCATAATGATAAATACCTAAAATAAATAAAAATTTCTGAGATTTGGTCAAAAGGTATTTTATTTTGAAAAAGTATTTTGAAAATACCTATTTTGCATTTAGCATTTGAAATACAAAACGCAAAACTATTTGGTATTTTGCATTTGAAATAGTAAATCTGAAAAGTATTTTGCATTTTGTATTTAAATGCTTTTTTAAAACCATTTTGTCCATCTCTGCTGCCATACATGAGGGCAGGCACTAATACTTCCTATACTTATTATTATTATTTAGGATGTGTAAAGCCGACGGAAGGTCATGAGAAGAAAACAAAACTAAAAATGTAGTGTGTGCAGAAGTACTTTGAAATAACATTAGTTTGAGTTTTTTTTTAATATAAGATTATAAGACCCAGTATTTTTATCGTCAATGCGCGCCCAGTACTTGATCATTATTTTGCTGCGATGTTATTTTTAAACTGAGATATTTCCTAAGATATTCATTGAAATCAAATAATGTAAAGAGAAATTTTGTTTTAAATTAAATACTTGTAATGAATAACTCATTTATTTGGATAAGGATTAATATTAAGTTTATAAAAACACCTTCGAAAATATCATATTATTTTAAAACAAATTTGATTAGCATAAAAAAGGTTATAGTGAGCCAATCTTAAAAGATAGACATATGCTGTCGCGGACTTTTATTTAGAACTTTGAAAGGGGAACAATTATATAGTACATAATTTTTGCGCAACTTTAACCGTTTACGCAGCGGAAACTCTCAAAAGGAAACAAAAATCCGATTTTTACACATTCATCAGTGTTGCTCTGCTCCTATTGGTCGCAGCGTAATGTTGTATAGCCTAAAGCCTTCCTCTATAAATGGACTATCCAACAAAAAAGATTTTTTCAAATCGGACTAGTAGTTCCTGAGATTAGCGCGTTTAAACAAACAAACTCTGCCGCTTTATAATATTAATATAGATTCCTAATTCAAATGTTACAATATTTTTGGAAAAATTAGATTAACTACTTAAAAATCTCTTGAACAGAAATAACAAGAATCTGATAATATGCGGTGACTGGAACATTGATATACTTGCTAAAAATAAATTCTCTAAAGATTTAGTATCCATATTGAGTAACTAACAACCTAACAAATTATATATCCAAACCCACTTGTAAAAACTCTTGTATTGACTTAATCACTAGTAACTTAAGAGATTATAAATGACTGCACAGATGGCTTAGTGGTTAAGATACCGACCTTCCGTGCCAGTGCCGTGGGTTCGATTCCCACGCAGGACAATACTTTGTGTGATCCACAAAGTATTGTTCTGAGTCAGGGTGTAATTTGTCTGCGTTAATTGCATGTTTGTAAAGTCCCCCGCAATACAAGGTTTATTTCCTTAGTGCAGGGTGGTGTCTTTAAAAAAAAAAAAATACTAGCTTGTGCCCGCGGCTTCGCCCGCGTAAAAGGTATAAAAAAAAAAAAAAAAAAAAATAAATAAATAAATAAATAAATCAAATATACATCATTTAGCACTATCAGACCATGAAACAGGCCAAACTTTGACTTTCCAATTAGAGACCGTCGAAACTAACCTAGTTTTACCTAAAAGACGCTCTTTCTGGTTTGAAACTAGGAGAGACTTCGCCGACGACAATATCCAGAAATTCTTAAACAGTTTATCATCTTTATCCTTTGTTGATATTTATGAATCGAATAATACAAATGAAGCATTTAATATTCTTCATGACATTTTAATAGTATTTTATAATCTATGCTTCCCTTTGGTCCGTATTAAAATTACAAGTAAGCCCATTAAGAACAAATGGATTACGAAAGGTCTGAAAAGATCCTCAATAAAGAAGCGCTTCTTATAATTATCTAAAATATCAGTCATCAAGGTCCCATAAGAATCTAAATAAAGAAATATATAAGAACTATAGTAAAGAAAAAGTGTAGGTATAAATGCAGCTCAAAAAATTAATAATAGTAAACTTATACTACGCTCAAAAAATCGTTGCAAAGCAGCTTGGAATATAATAAAAAGTAATGTTGGTGAACTAAATCAATGTAAAAGAATTGATCTAATACAGGTAGGAGATAAAAAATTACTCAACCTGAACAAATCGCTGAATTATTTAACGGCTTCTTTATTAACCTTATAACTAAAAAAGACGGCCCAAACTATACTGACTTTAATTATCCTTATGACATTTTTAATAATCTTAGTTCGATATTTTTGACTCCGGTGAATGATTTTGACATTTATAAGATATTAGATTATTTAGGGAAATTATATTTCCCTAAATAACACTAATGCTACAGGTATTGACGACATCAATACAAAAATGATAAGGATTTGTTCAAAAGCTTTATCAGGTTCCATTAGCCATATTGTTAACCTATCTTTTATTAACGGTATATTTCCAACCCTACTTAAATATTCGGTTGTAAAACCTTTGCACAAGAAAGGAACTACTCATGATATGAACAATTATCGTCCCATAACACTCATTCCCGTGATAAATTAAGAACAAAGACGATTAACTAATTATAACTATGTGTTTAATGCGTAAGTAATTATAACAATATAACAGTGCACAATGTGAACAACCGATAGAGGGAGCCTGATGAATTGAAGTACAAGCTCCACCGATAATAAAGTTTGCTATTTTATTTAGCGTAGGCGTCCATATTCCTAATATCCTCTCCTGGACGCAGATGCTTTAAATGTAGACCCATAGATGCGGTGAAGTTTTCATGCTTCGGTCGAGGGAGTCCTTTCGTCAATATGTCGGCGACCATCTCTCCAGTGCATCTGTATTTAACCAGGATTTCTTTGGCGGCAATCTTCTCTCGCACAAAGTGGTACCGGACGTCTATGTGCTTGCTGCGCGCATGATAGACTGCATTACCTGAAACACTTTTTTTTTTTTTTTTTTGGCGGCGGGCTACGGATCGGTCACGCCCCGCTAATCCGTCCGGGGCGACAGGAGAAGCGGCGCACGACCCCGTAGACCCGCCCTACAATGTACCTCTCTACGCATTGCGGGTGGGCCACTGGTACGCGTTCTTTTCTTCAGTGGCCCATCCGGTCTACCCTCACGGGTATCCTCTCGGGTCGACGCCCTGCCATCTCGACTAATATTATGTCTCGATGTCAGGGCGTCGTCTTCACGCGGTGGCCTCTCTCCAAGGGTGACCAGACTAATCCCCGGTCCGGTCACCCGCTGCCTCGGCTAGGGCGGCATAAGGCGGAGGTATTCTCGCCTTCGCCGCCCCAGTCGCCGGCGGCGGCGCGAATCCTCGAAGAGGAGATCCTCCCGGATTCGCCCCGCCGCTTCCTTCTGCAAGATGACGCTCTCGCAGAAGGCGGCGACCGCGTCCCAATTGCTCTCACTGTCGACCATCGCTTTCACGACGGCCGGCAGCGAGAGGTCAGCACCGATGGCGGCGTCGAGGGCAGAGCGCTGCGAAGCCCAGGTCACGCAGACCTCGAGCGTATGCTGCGCTGTGTCCTCGTCGTCGCCGCACTGCTGGCAGGACGGAGTCGTCTCCCTCCTTGCGACCGTGTACAGGTACTTGCCGAAACAACCATGCCCCGACAAGACCTGCACCAGCCGGAAAGAGAGGACTCCGTGCCGCCTCTCCAGCCACTCCATCAGTACGGGCCGGACGGCCTCGATGACACGAAGTCCGAATCGAGGCCTCTCCAGCCGCGTCGCCCAACAGGCAAGGACTTCCCGGCGGGCGTCTTCGCGCCAGGTGGCCAATTCCTTAGGCGAAACCTCGCCACCTTCCTCGCGAGTGGAAGACACCCGCCGATATATTCCGGCGAGCATTTCCGCCTCCAAGTCCCAAGGGGGCGTTCCGGCCAATACGCATGCTGACTCGGTCGCCACCGTGCGGTATCCGCGGATAGCCCTGATCGCCATGGCTCTCTGCGGTCGCCGCAGAATAGCCCTAAGGCGGACGGTCAGAGCCCTCGCCCACACGGGTGCGCCGTACAATGCCATTGACCGGACCACCCCCGCGTATAGCCGTCGACTTTCAAAGCTGGGTCCACCCAGATTCGGCATAAGCCGTGAAAGGGCGGACGCCACGCCGACCAGCCGGGGAGCAAGTCTTCGGAAATGCTCCCGGAAGAACCACCGCCCGTCGAGCACCAGGCCCAAATACTTCATATGGGCCTGGATACCGATGGGGACGGAGTTGACGACTATCGAGGCGCCGGCGGGTGGCCCCGTGCGGGGCCCGTGAAACAAGATGGCCTCCGTCTTATCTAGAGCCACCCTAAGTCCCAGCGCCTCGATTCGCCTGACCATCTCCTCGGTGCCGAGAGTGGCCAGGCTCATCGCCTCTTGCAGTGTCCTGCCCCGGGCTGTGACGAGCGTGTCGTCAGCATAGCAAATTAAGCCCAGCCCGGGGGGGAGACTCCCTCTCAACGCCCAGTCGTAACCGATGTCCCACAGAGTCGGCCCCAAGACCGAACCCTGTGGGACACCGCACGACATGGGCGTGCGCACAATGTCCCCTGCGCGATTCGCGCAGAGGACACTGCGCCCGTGCAAATAGTCTGCCACTAGCCGCCTCAGGTATAAGGGCACTCCGTGATACCGGAGCGCCTCCCTGATGCAGCTGAATGGCAGACTATTAAATGCGTTGGCGATGTCCAAAGACACCGCCAACAGCACCCCTCCGCCAGTGACGGCCTCCGCCGCCGCCTGCCTCAAGCGCAGTAGAGCCGCAACGGTCGAACGCCCCCTTCGAAAACCGAATTGAACGTCCGACAGGTTGGGCCCCACCTCGTCAAGGTGCTGGACGATGCGGGCAGCGAGGATACGCTCCAACAGCTTGCCCACATCGTCCAGCAGCACGATAGGCCTATAGGCCGACGGCAAATCCGGAGACCGTCCCAGCTTTGGCAGGAGAACCAGCCTCCCCTCTTTCCAGCACTCAGGGAACCGTCCCGCCGCTAGGCAGGCGTTATACAGTTGCCTGAGGCGTGGCTCCAGGTGTTCGAGGAACATCATCAACAACACCCGGACGGGTACTCCGTCCGGGCCGGGGGCGGTATTGGCGGAACGAATCTTCGCCACCACCGCCCCCACCTCTGATTCCGTCACAGGCGGAACACTATGTTCATCGGCCTCCCGGTCATCATCTGGCCATGAAGCCATGACCGGGGGCGTGTGCTCCGGCTGTTGCGGAAACAGTCCCTCGACCACCCTGCGGAGGAGGTCGGGTTGAAGGGTCTCGGTGAGGGGGGGGCCCTGCGCGCGGAGCTTACTCAGCACCGCATGATACGGGCGACCCCAGGGATCACGGTCGAGACCGTTCAACAACTCCCGCCAACTCTCGTCTTTGGCGAAACGGATGGCCAGCCTGAAGGCAGACCGCGCACTGCGGTAAGCCTCGTACAGCTGACCCTCCCGCTCATCATCGCGGCGACGCCGCCGACTGCGGGTGTAGGCTCTTCGGGCACATATGCAAGCCGCACGAAGATCCGCCAGCCTCGGGGACCACCAGTAAACCCCCTGCCTCGGAGGTAGACGCCGTGCACGGGGCATGGCCGCATCGCAAATCTGCGTCATCGCACTGCGAATGCGGCCAGCCTCAGCGTCCACTCCTCCGTCCGCTGGGGGCGGTGAGGACAGCCATGAATGCACAATGGCCGCCTCCGCTAGCAGGTCCCCATCCAGGCGCCCCACAGCCCACCGCGGAAACGCGGGAGCTCCGTTCGCCCTGTGACCCCTACCGGCCCGGTCCCGGGGTGAGATCTCCATCCGAATATATAAATGGTCAGACAGAGTCTCAGTATCCTCCAGGACACGCCAGTTCCTCACTCGTTGTGCGAGCGCAGGGCTAGCGAACGATAAGTCCACTATCGACCCGCCCTGCGGCCGCACGCACGTGTCCACTGAGCCCCTGTTGAGAATACAGAGGCCCAGCGAAGCAACCCACTCCACGACTGCCCGCCCGCGATCGTCCGTCGTAGGGGACCCCCACGCCACAGATTTGGCGTTGAAGTCCCCCAGGACAAGGACTAGGCGCGGTGCCAGTCGCCGTATCGAAGCCTCCAAGTTGGTAAGGAAGGCCCCGAAATCAGCCGCACTCCTATTAGGGGAGAAGTACACGCCGTAAAGCGTGACCTCCCCCCATTCCGCTGCGACAAACCCTTCGCCCCTATCCTTAAGGGATAAGAGCGGGCAATGTCGCAGCGTGGAGGTGACGATTGCCGCGGTCTCGTCCTGGCTGATCACCCAATTGGGGCGATCAGGCACGCAGTACGGCTCCGCGACTACGGCTGCACCAATCGTCCACTCCACCATAGATTGCAGGAGAAGATCCTGCGCACCAGGGGAGTGGTTGATGTTGGCCTGCAGGAGGTGGATGGACTCGGCCGCCATTAATTGGCCGTGTCCATGCCCTCCTCTATGCCAGCGGGCAATCGGGCCGCACTAGGAGCGGAAGCAGCCGTGGTCGAACGGCCGCTCCGCCCCTTTAGGGCCGAAGCTGGAGGCCTACAGGCCCCAGAGCCCATGCGGTGCTTAGCAGGCTTATTGCCCGCCGCACACGCGGGGCAGTGGGGCGGGGCAGCGCAGAATGCTGCCATGTGCCCGGGTTGACCGCAGCGGAAACACAATCCGCCGCAGTCAAAGCAGTTAGTGCACGTCGGTCGGGTATGCCCGATCGCCATGCACTTGTAGCACCTCGCGGGCCGGTTATCCAGCACGGTCACCCGCGCCGAACTCCAGCCCACGAGGAGCCTGCCCGAGTCGGCCAGTTTCCTGACCGACTCCACCGGGCACTGCACCCATGCAGCACCCACGCCACCTGGGCCAGGGCGGATGGCACCAACCCGGACAACATCAAGGGTACACCCGGTTCTCGAGGCAATGGCCTCCCGGATGTCCTCTGCTGTCACGGAATCGTCCAAGCCCGTGACGCGCATTTCTGCGCACTTCACAGGCCTGGCGATTTTAATGCCGCCCTCCTCGGCGAACAGGCCCCTCAACTTGGCCGCAATACTATCGGCCGTTTTGGCGCCCTCGGCCCCAGGGAACTCGAGTACTCGAGCCCCTGTCCGGGCCTTGCGGGTCGTGGCTTCGACGCCACCAATATCGGTGACGTCTAGCTCCCGCCGGGCTTTTCTCAAAACGGCCTCATAGTTGAGGCCCTTTTCGGCGGCCTCAGGCAGCACAGTAATCACTACTGCGGCTGTCTTCGGCGGCCGGAGCCTCCTGTGCGGCCTCCCTCTCTCCCTCCCCCCGGCTCCTGCCTGGGGAACGGAGGCCTCAGCGGCGCGCTTGGCCTCCGTCCGTCTCCGTTGGCCGCGACTCTTCCTGCCACGCTCGGCCACCTGCCAACCCTGTTCGGGCGAAGCAGATGTGCCGGACGCGGGAGGCGCAGTCACGGGCGCACTGGTCGCCACCCGCGGCGCAGCTGCGGGCGACGACTGCGGCCCGGCCTTGGCAGGAGCCAGTGCCGTCCTCTTTTGGCCTTGCGGAGCGGGCCCTTTCGGCTTGGGCCCGGCCACGGCCGCGGCGAAGCTCCCCACGCGGCCACCCTGGCAGGGTAGCGGGGCGGGGACTGTCGCCACGTACGGCCGCTTGTCCGCGGCGAGTGGTGGCCGGAGTCGAGGCTCCGGAGGCAGCCTTGCCTCCAGAGCCGCCATGCGCGCGTCGACCAGTTTCCCGACCGACTCAATTATGGCGCGCACGGTTTCATCCGGCACACCCTCCACCGCGGGCAGCGGGATCGGCTCTACGGGCCGAACCGTCTTGGGGGTACGCTCCGCAACGCGAGGCGGCTCCCTCTTCCCTCCCTTAGCGACGGCACCCGGGCCGGCGCTAGCCGGCGGCGCATATTGGGCCCGCAAGTCGGCCATTTGTCTGGCCAACTCACGGTGCGCCCGCTGCACCGCCGCCAGCTCCTTCCCGAGCTGGAGATTCTGACCCCGCAGGGCTGACACCTCGCCACTAAGGCGGGCGTTTTCTGCCTGCAGGGCCTCCATCTTGGGCTGGGGAGGGCCGCTGCCCGCCATGTCCCCGGTCACCTCGTCAGCAGGGAGGGGTCTTTCCGACGCCCTCACCACCGACGCGGCGACCGCTTTGGACTTGCGAGTCGCAGCGCCCCCAGTCGAACCAGCCGGCGTCGGAGCCGCCACCCTGGTTGCCGTCGCCATCCCCCTACCGCGGCGCGATGTCGCCACCTTCGGCGGGGGGAGTTTTGAAGACCCCTCTCCAAGGTCGGATTCCGAGCTCCCCTCTACATGGAGACGCTTCCGAGCCCTCAGAGAGAGGTCTTCCAGTCGCACCTCTAGTGCTTTCAGTCGAAATTTTGGGGCCGAGTTGACAGCCGGGCCCCCCGCGGCTAAAACAGAAGGTGCCCCCCCCCTATACGAATTGGAGCAGACTGAGCTGTCATCGGAGCGCGTTCCCGGAACGCGCCCCGATGACAACTCAGCAAGGGACTCCCCGACATCGTCGGGACCCTCAGGAGGATTCATACACGTATTAACTTCTGCCATGGTGTTTGGGGGTTTTAAGTCCCCCCGGGTGACTGGGTACCGCTTTAACGGCTGACTCCTCCGGAGTAACCATGCATCCTCTCGCCGAGCGGTGAAACTTAGGATTCGGGATTGTTTTTTCTTTGGAGGGTTATCTATCTCCGCACCCTAAATCCCGGCCCTAAATTTAGGATATCCTAAACTCAGGGACACGGGCCGGACATGAGGGACATCTCGAGAGAGACCCCATGCCCTTTGGAGAGGGGACGACGGGGAATGCCATCCCTTCCTACAGGGTCAAATCGTACGCGCTCAGACGGCACAGAACGCGCCGAGACCCGATCGCTGAACTCTTGGCCGTCAGATGGGGAAAAAGGGTCTGACGTTTCCAGGGTGCACCACGTGGAGGTGGTTCAGCCTCGCACCCCACCTGAAACACTAATCGCGCTTTGATTATCGCAATAAAGGGTTAAAGGTGTACCTTTAAATTCAGGTTGAAATTCGTCTGCCAGCTGTTTCAACCAAAGTGCTTCTTGAATGGCCGACGCTAGCGCCATATACTCAGCCTCACTTGCAGAGAGGGCTATGGTCTGCTGTTTCTTAGAGTTCCAGCTTATTGCTGCACCCTGGAATAAAAATATGTAGCCAGTACAAGACCTTCTGTCTTCTATATCATTCGCCCAGTCAGAATCGCAAAAACCAGAAATTCTCTCATCAACATTCCTTTTGTAAACTAGTTTCATGTCCATTGTGGCTTTTAGATATCTCATGACTCGTTTCAGCGCCGCCCAATGTTCACTAGTAGGTTGACTATTATATCTACTAAGAGAGTTTACTATATAAGTAATGTCTGGTCGAGTCCCCTGTGATAAGTACAACAGGCAGCCAATAATTTCTTGGTAAGGAATGTTCCTCATGATTTCTTGGTGACTCTCAGCCTTTTTAAACTTGACATTCGGATCAGCAGGTGTCCCCATCGGTTTACATTTGTTCATGTTAAATCGAGTAAGTATTAATTTTATATAAATAGACTGATCTATGGAAATCTCATTTTCACCTTGTGATATTTTAAATCCAATACAATGTTTGGCTGTTCCTAAATCTTTCATATTGAATTTTTCTTTTAATTTTTCTTTTATCATGTCTGACGTTTCTTTTTTATTATAGAAATACAAAATATCGTCCACATAAACTGCTATAAAAAGCATATCATTTTCACTTAAATTACGGTAGTACACACATGGATCTATATTTGAACGAGTCATTCCAATTTGCAACAAGGCAGAATTTAACTTCTCGTTCCATTGCCTGCTGGCTTGTTTAAGTCCATATATCGACTTGTTCAGTTTACATATTTTATTTTCTTCTTCATAGCCAGGTGGTAAGGACATATAAAGCTCTTCATCAATTTCGCCCTGTAAAGAGGCCGTGACTGCATCCATTTGGTGTATTTTGAGTCTATACTTGGCAGCGAGACCAATAAGGTATCTTAAGGATGTATAGCGGACCACCGGAGCGTATACCTCATGGTAATCAATGCCTTTGACCTGTTTGTATCCTTTAATTACTAATCTAGCTTTATGTTGTGTGACAGAACCATTGACATCTAACTTAGTTTTAAAAACCCATCGGCAAGGAATTACTGACTTTCCTTCTGGTAAGTTTGCTATGGTCCATGTGTTATTCTGTATCAATGACTGATATTCTGCTTCCATAGCTTTCTTCCATTCATCAGCCTTATCACTGTTCAAAGCTTCTTCAAGGCTTTGTGGATCACTGTTCAGTAAATTCATTGTTGATTCAACATTCTGACACATTAGTGAAGACGGGCTCTGATAAGTGTCATTATTTTCTGACCTTATTCTACGTTGCCGCGGTCTCAAAGTTATATTGGATATCGGTGGAGAGTCTATTGTTTTATCAGGTATGTATGTTTCATCATTAACATCTTCAAATCGGTCAGATTCATCTGAAATACACATACTTTGAGATACATCCTGTATTTCATCTCTTTCATGTGTCTCATCATCAATGTTTCTTTCCACAGGTTCTTCAGGTTCATCACAAAGAGGTAAGTATATAGTTTTCTTTTCTGTGAGTTCATTATTCATTTTACTACCTTCATGTGTATTTTCAGCTTTATTTTCCTCTATATCCATGTTATTTTTAATAATTTCTTTTTTTTAGGTACTTCATCTACTTTATTTCTTTTAATTGCAGCTTCGAGGAACACTACATCTCTACTAATAATTCCTTTCTTTGTTTCAGGATCTATGAACTTGTAGCCTTTTGTACCGTCGCTGTAGCCAACAAATATTAATTTTCTCGACTTTACATCCAATTTACTTCTGCTTTCTTTAGGAATATGCACCATCGCAGGACACCCAAATATTGTCATATGGCTCAAATTTGGTTTTTTTTTCAGTCCATACCTCATATGGCGTTGCATCTGATAAGCTGCGGGTGGGAGAACGGTTCAGTATGTAAGCTGCTGTAGTAACGGCTTCAGCCCAAAATTCTTTCTGTAAACCAGAGTTTAACAACATACATTTAGCACGCTCAATAAGGGTACGGTTCATTCGTTCGCTCAACCCGTTTTGTTCTGGTGTGTACGGATTTGATGTCTGGTGCAAAATTCCATGCTTTTTCAGGTAAGTCTCAAAATTATTATTTTTATATTCAGTTCCATTATCAGATCTAAGAATTTTTATTTTTTTATTTAATTCATTCTCCACTCTATTCTTAAATTCAACAAATTTTTCAAAAACTTCACTTTTGTTTTTTATAGTATAAATAAGGCCTGCCGTATTGTATGGGTCAGCATGTTGGGCTACAAAAGCGACGGATGAGAGACGGCTGCATGTAGCAGAGATGCGAATGTTAAGATGGATGTGTGGCCTGACGAGAATGGATAAGGTAAGAAATGAGTATATAAGAGGAAGTTTGAAAGTGGCGCCAGTGACGGAAAAGTTGAAAAGTGAACGCCTGACTTGGTATGGACATGTGATGAGACGGGATGAATGTAATGTTGGGAGAAGAGTTTTAAGTATGAATGTTGAAGGCTTTAGGGGTAAGGGAAGACCGAAGAAAAGATGGATGGATTGCGTGAAGCATGATATGAATAGAAAGGGAGTGAACGCAGAGATGACATCGGATAGGATTGAGTGGAAGAAAAGGATATATTGCGTCGACCCCAAGTAATTGGGATAAGAGCAGGGTAATGATGATGTGTACTCGGCGAGAAAAGTCATCAATAAAGGTTACAAAATACCTTGCTCCTCCTATTGATATCTGCTGTATCGGTCCACACACATCACTGTGGATAAGTTCTAGCAAGGTTGTTGCTCGGGAACCTTCAGCAGGGAACGGTTTTCTAGTTTGCTTGCCTTGAAGACAGGTAACACAGATGGAATTTTCCATTCCTGTTGACAACTTGACTCCTTCTGTACAGTAAGGTATTTTATTAAGACTAGTAAAATTTAAATGGCCCATCCTTTGGTGCCACAGATAAGTATCATCATCAGCCTTGGCCATCATGACTTGCATTTCTTGATAAGTATTTAACAGGTATGTTGCATTAATTAATCTAGCCTGTGCTACTAGGATTGTAAATTTCACAGCCAGATTCATTAAATATTACTTTGCATCCATTTTGAATTATTTTGCAGACTGATAACAAATTTGTTTGTAATTCTGGTACAAGTAAAACATTCCTCACCTGTATTGAATCGGTGCTGCCATCATGTGCCTTTACCTTAATGCATACATTCCCGCAGCATTCAACTTTTAATTCTTTGTTGTTAGCAATCCTTATGCTCGGTACAGGTGAAGCGGTGATATCAGTGAGCCAGTCGCGGTGCATCGTCATGTGCATGGATGCTCCTGAGTCAACATGCCAAGAATTGGAGTCATTTGCTGTGGATGCTGAAAAAGCTGCAACATAACCTGTGTCTTTATCTGTTTTTTTATTATTGTTTGTCTTCTTATGCCAACAATTTTTGCTGAGATGTCCGTACTTATTGCAATTGAAACATCTAGGACCCTTTTTGTCACTTTTGGGTACATTTTTTTTGTGTTTGTATAAAGTGCGGTAGTGTTTGACATTTTCACTTCCTGTAGTAATTTATTTTTTACCAAGTCAGCACTAATCTTCATACCAGAACTTTCCAAGCCCATAATCATAGGATTATACATTTCAGGCAGCCCTGCCAGCATTAATGTGCCCAACCACTCATCGTCCACATGAAACTTTATATTTCTTAACTTGTGCGCGGCTGTCATAATTTTATTTACATATTCTTCCACTGACAAACTGCTTTCTAAATTAGTGTTAACTAATTCTTTTAATAAGCCAACTTTCCTTGTCAGTCCTTGGTCTTCAAATGCCTTTGTCAAATTGTCCCACACCTCTTTTGCATTCTGTGCATCCTGTATGTGCACATATAAAACTGGGTCGACCAACAATATTAACTTTGATTTTGCTTTGGTGTCTTGTTTAACTGCGTTGGGGTCGGCAGCATCTGGTGCTTTCAAAATGCAGCTATACAAATCTTCATGTTGTAAGTATGTTTTGACTGCAAAACTCCAATTTGCCCAATTGTCGCGACCCGTCAACTTCTCAATCGACATCATAGTGTTAGTTCCAGCCATAATTAATAGAAATAATATATAATGTATATCTGAAAATAGTTGAAAAGAAAAAAAATCACTCGCGAGCCGGTAACTAAAAGTGAGGTTATACTCGTCAGATTTTACTTTTACTATAACTTTGTAAGTACTGAATAAAACTTGGAAATAACACTAAACGGCAGGTATGACTGGGCCCATAACCTGATAAATTAAGAACAAAGACGATTAACTAATTATAACTATGTGTTTAATGCGTAAGTAATTATAACAATATAACAGTGCACAATGTGAACAACCGAGAGAGGGAGCCTGATGAATTGAAGTACAAGCTCCACCGATAATAAAGTTTGCTGTTTTATTTAGCGTAGGCGTCCATATTCCTAATATCCCGTTATCTCTAAAGTCCTTGAGAAAGCAATGTGTTCAAAAATGATAAATTTTTTGTCAAAGCATAACATACTGAAATCAGAGCAATTTGGTTTTAGGAAGAATATGTCTACGACTTTAGCCTGCTTTTCACTCATAAAGACTATAACTGAATGTCTTAATAAAAAAAATCCAATAGTGACCATTTTTTTAGATATGTCAAAAGCCTTCGATTTTGTCAAGCACGATCTTTTATTATTTAAATTAGAAAAGTACGGGATTAGGGGTAAAGCTTGGGAATGGCTGGCGAGCTACTTAAATGATAGGTTACAATGTGTAGTAATACCAACATATGCAGGACATTACAAACTATTTCACCGTTCTACATTCAGGGTCAATAAACGTGGAGTACCACAGAGAAGTATTCTAGGTCCTCTTCTCTTTTTATTATATGTTAATGATCTCCCTGATGTGACCGCACATAAATGATTTTTGTATGCTGACGATACTACTCTGTTGATCGAAGGACATGATATAAATAAATTTGAAATTGACATTAATAATGCTTTAAATTCTGTTATTGACTGGTTTAAATGTAATAATCTCAATGTAAATATCAATAAGACTAGCATGGTACAATTCCAGACATACAACAGCTATCCTATTAAATTAAATATCAGATATAATGAAAACATATTAGAATTCGCAGTCTTCTACTTTCTTAGGTTTAATTATTGACAAACATTGTAATTGGAAAAAAAATATCGAGAAACTCTGCTTTAAGTTAGATCGATATGTTTATGTCTTAAGTCGATTAAGACATATTGCCACATTAGAATCGTCGCTAACCGCATACCATGGTTATGTCTCCTCACTGTTGCGATATGGTCTAATCATATGGGGTAACTCTGTTGACACATTAAGAATATTTAGAGTACAAAAGAAATGTGTTAGAACGATCTGTGGTGCTGGTTACCTGGACAGTTGTAAGCCATTTTTCAAAAAGCTCGAAATTTTGCCCTTACCTAGTTTATAAAATCCGATTACGAAATGAAAAATGATGTCGCAAGCGGGATTCGAACCCGCGCCTATTGGGATTCGGGCCCAATCGTGCTGCCACTACACTACCGCGACTAATTGTTGGACATGCAAATTTCATTTCGTATTGTATTTACGTCTTAAGGTGACGGTATGCTATCCACCCGACAATGTTTACACACTGTTATAGGCTTAATACTTCAAACTTTACAGTTAGAATTGTATTAAACGATGACACAACCTTGTTATTTAAATTACTGAAATTTTTAGTATTTAATATGCTTAATTATTTATAAAATCCGATTACGAAATGAAAAATGATGTCGCAAGCGGGATTCGAACCCGCGCCTATTGGGATTCCGGCCCAATCGTGCTGCCACTACACTACCGCGACTAATTGTTGGACATGCAAATTTCATTTCGTATTGTATTTACGTCTTAAGGTGACGGTATGCTATCCACCCGACAATGTTTACACACTGTTATAGGCTTAATACTTCAAACTTTACAGTTAGAATTGTATTAAACGATGACACAACCTTGTTATTTAAATTACTGAAATTTTTAGCATTTAATATGCTTAATTATTTATAAAATACAATATGATTTATTATAACAACAAAATTCGTAACACTCGCACAAAACGAACACTGACCGGAAAAAAAAATATTTGAACTATTCGCGGTATTTTCCAAACAAACTATGAGACCACGTTATGACGTGAGTTGTCAGTTGCCATGGTTACATCATCAACCGCGCGAGGGCGACGCCTCGACGGCGAAAGCTGTCGGGGCGTCGACGAGAGAGGAACCCGAGAGGGTATATCGCCGGGCGGGCCACCGAAGACAAAGATCGGGTACCGGTGGTCCGCTCGCACGGCGAAGAGAGGTGTTTGCAGGGTGGGTCCATGGGGTTGCGCGCCGCCTCTTCCGTCGCCCCGGGCCGATTTGCCGGGGTGCGACCACATCCATGGTCCCACCTTGCGAAAAAAAAAAAAAAAAAAAATGGTTACATCATCAACAAATGAACGTTTAGAATTGATGTCTTTTTAATTTTCTTTTTTTTTGTTTATTAATATCATATTTTAATATCCTATATCCTACTCCCGACGATAACAAACTCAAAAACATAAAAATCATAAAAATTGGTGCAGTCGTTCTCGAGTTATAAGTGTTGTAACTAACACAACTTTCTTTTTTATATATAGACTAGCTTTTGCCCGCGGCTTCGTCCACGCAGAAGTCATCTCTGACAGAGTTAAATAGAAAAAGCAATGCAAGGTGTTGAAAGTTTGTCGTTAGGATGATAATCAACAGCGTCAGAAACTGGGATGCGTTGAGGTGTTGATTCTGCGAGTTAGTTGTCTAACGGAATTAGGCAATAGGGTGGGTCCGAGAGAAAATACTCTACGTTGACACGCTCTACCGTCGGTGCTTTGGGCGGCGCAAGCGTGAGTACTTGTATTTAGGTTCACTGCATGAGGGCTTCGACTTGAGATGATACACGGTTGTGGTAGCCCGCCCGCACAACGTAGATGTACGTGTACGGCGCGCGTGTGTCTATATACCATAGCCGGTCACTAAAGAAAAAGGTGGTTCAAAGTTCTATTCATTCTACAAATTATATTGCCATTAATATACTATTTACAGTATGACCATGGGATAAAAATATAATTATCGCCACCCTTTATTTGACTGTTTTGTTTCACCAGCAGAGTTGCGACCTCGTTAGATATGATTTATTATTTCAGTTATAGAGTGAACATTTTTGAAGCTAAACTTAACCTGAATCTTAAACTATTAGGCAAGAACCTATTGTCGTCTACTATGTGTATCGTGTGAGCTCTCACGCCGGAACTGGTCGCCACAACGACACTGGTGCGGGGTTGATGGAGAGGGAGAGAGAAACACGTGTTTATTTATTTTTACCGAAGAATATTTGTACGTAATTTGAAAAGAATCGATAAAGAAATTTTCACCCCATACACACTTTGCCGCTTTGTTACACCCCCTTAGGGGCGAAATTCATAAAATCCTTTCATATTGAATCTCTATGTCATAAATAAAAACGTGCTTCAAAATTTAATGTTTCTAGCTTTAATAGTTTCGGCTTGGCGGTAATGATTCGTTCAACCCGCTTCACAGGCCTAATTTACACAACCAGAGGGTGAAAATTGATATATGCCGGATATTACCTTAGAATATTTGATTCGACTCGTAATTTGAAAAGAATCAATAAAGATTTTTTCTCTTCACACAAACTTTGCCACTCTGCTCCACCCCCTTTTTTTTTTTTTTTTTTTACGGTGGGCTATGGACGTCGCACCCCGCCAAATCGGTCCGGGGTGACGGAAGAGGCGGCGCGCGACCCCATTGACCCACCCTGCAAGCACCTCTTCTTCGCCGTACGAGCGGGCCACCGGTACCCGATCTTTGTCTTCGGTGGCCCGCTCGGCGGTATACCCTCTTGGGCTCCTCTCCTGTCGACGCCCCGACAGCTTTCGCCGTCGAGGCGTCGTCCTCACGCGGTGGCCTCACGTTGGGTAACCGGACAATTCCCCGGTCCGATCACCCGAAGCCTCGGTTAGGGCGGCATCAGGCGCAGGTACTCGCGCCTGCGCCGCCCCGGCCGCGGGCGGCGGCCCGGGTCACGGGAATCCTCCCGGGCCCGTTCCGCCGCCTCCTTCTGCGAGATGACAGCCTCGCAGAAGGTGGCGACCGCGTCCCAATTCCTGACGACAGGAATTGCTCCATCCCCTTAGGGGTATAATTTCGTAAAATCTTAGTGAATCTCTACGTCATATAAAGAAACCACTGTCAACATTTCAAGTTGCCAGCTTCAATAACATTTTTTTTTTTTTTTTTTTTTTTTTTTTTTTTTTTGGTGGACTATGGATTAGTCTCGCCCCGCCAAATCGGTCCGGGGTGACGGAGAAGGCGGCGCGTGACCCCATAGACCCACCGTAAAAACTCCTCTCTCTTCGCCGTGCGAGCGGGTCACCGGGACCCGATTATTAACTTCGGTGACCCGCCCGGCGGTTCACCCTCGCGGGTTCCTCTCGTCGACGCCCCGACAGATTTCGCCGTCGGGGCGTCGCCCTCACGCGGTGGCCTCACGTCGGGTGACCGGACAATTCCCCGGTCCGATCACCCGAAGCCTCGGTTAGGGCGGCATCAGGCGCAGGTATTCGCGCCTGCGCCGCCCCGGCCGCTGGCGGCGGCCCGGGGCGCGGGAATCCTCCCTTGCCCGTTCCGCCGCTTCCTTCTGCGAGATGACAGCCTCGCAGAAGGCGGCGACCGCGTCCCAGTTCCTGATGCTGTCGACCATCGCCCTCGCGACGGCCGGCAGCGTCAGGTCGGCACCGATGACAGCGACGAGGTCACGGCGCTGCCGCTCCCATCCCGGACACACCTCCAGCGTGTGTTGCGCCGTGTCCTCGTCACTCCTGCAGTGGTGGCAGGCCGGAGTCCACTCCCTATACACGACCCTGTGCAGGTACAACCCGAAACACCCGTGCCCCGTCAATACCTGCACCAGCCGAAAGGTGAGGACTCCGTGCCGCCGCTCCATCCACTCTATCAATACGGGCCGGAGGGCCTCAACGGTCTCCACACCGTGCCTAGGCCTCTCCAGCCGCGTAGCCCAACGGGCGATGACGTCTCGGCGGGCATCCACGCGCCAGGTGGCTATCTCGCTCAACGATGGGGAGCCACCTTCCTCGCGCGCTGTGATAACCCGCCGGTAGAGGTCGGAGAGCATCTCCGCCTCTAGGTCCCACGGGGGTGTCCCGGCCAACAGGCACGCCGCCTCTGTCGACACCGTGCGGTACCCGCGAATGGCTCTGACCGCCATGGCTCTCTGTGGCCTCCACAGAATCGCCCTGAGCTGGGCGTTCAGAGCCCTCGCCCACACGGGTGCGCCGTACATGGCCATCGAGCGGATGACCCCCGCATACAGCCGTCGGCCCTCGAAACTGGGTCCGCCCACGTTCGGCATGAGTCGAGAAAGGGCGGACGCCGCGCCGACAAGCCGGGGAGCAATCTGTCGGAAATGCTCCCGGAACCACCATCGCCCGTCGAGCACCAGACCCAAGTACCTCATATGGGCCTGGATGCTGATGTGGATGGAGTTTACCACTATCGAGGCGCCGATGGGTAGCCTCACACGGGGCCCGTGGAAAAGTAGGGCCTCCGTCTTGTTTAGGGCCACCCTGAGCCCCAGCGCCTCGATCCGCCTGACCATCTCCTCGGTGCCGAGAGTGGCCAGGCTCGCCGCCTCTTCGAGTGTCCTGCCCCGGGCTGTGACGAGCGTGTCGTCAGCGTAGCACACCAAGCTCAGCCCGGGGGGGAGACTCCCTCTCAACGCCCAGTCGTACCCGATGTCCCACAGGGTCGGCCCCAGAACCGACCCCTGTGGAACGCCGCACGACATGGGCGTCCGCACAATGTCCCCTGCGGGACCCGCGCAGAGGATACTGCGGCCCTCCAAATAGTCTGCCACCAGCCGCCTGAGGTACAGGGGCACTCCATGGAACCGGAGCGCCTCCCTGATGCAGCCGAATGGCAGACTATTGAATGCGTTGGCGATGTCCAACGACACCGCCAACAGCACTCCCTTCCCGGCGACGGCCTCCGCGGCCGCCTGCCTCAGGCGTAGTAGGGCCCCGATGGTCGAACGCCCCCTCCGAAACCCATACTGAGCGTCCGACAGATCGGGCCCCACCTCCTCCAGATGTCGGACGATGCGGGCAGCGAGCACACGCTCCAGCAGCTTACCCACATCGTCGAGGAGCACGATGGGCCTGTAGGCCGACGGCAAATCCGGGGACCGTCCCGGCTTTGGCAGGAGAACCAACCTCCCTTCCTTCCAGCACTCAGGGAACCGTCCAGACGTCAGACAGGCGTTGAACAGCTGCCTGAGGCGAGGCTCGAAGTGCTCGAGGAGCGATGTCAGCACCCGGACTGGAATTCCGTCCGGGCCGGGGGCCGTGGTGGCGGAACGGATCTTCGCCACGGCCGCCCCCACTTCCGACTCCGTCACGGGCGGAACACTCTCGTCGTCGTCGGCCTCCCGGTCCTGATCTGGCGGAGCCATGACCGGGGGCGTGTGTTCCGACTGCCGTGGAAACAGCTCCTCGACCACCCTACGAAGGAAGTCGGGCTGGAGGGTCTCGGTGAGGGGGGGGGGCCGCGCGCGAAGCTTGTTCAGCGCCGCGCGATATGGGCGACCCCAGGGGTCACGGTCGAGACCGTCCAGCATCTCCTGCCAACTCGCGCCCTTGGCGGCACGGATAGCCAGCCGAAAGGCAGTCCGCGCACTGCGGTACGCCTCGTACAGCTGGCCCTCCCGCTCGACGTCGCGGTGACGCCGCCGGCTGCGGGTGTAGGACCTTCGGGCACTGATACACGCCGCACGAAGGTCCGCCAGTCTTGGGGACCACCAGTAGACCCCCTGCCTCGGAGGTGGACGCCGCCGCACTCTGGGCATGGCCGCATCGCAGATCTGCGTTAACGCACTGCGAATGCGGACAGCCTCAGCGTCCACTCCGTCCGCTGGGGGTGGTGAGGACAGCCACGTGCTGACAATGGCCGCCTCCGCCAGTAGATCCCTATCAAGACGACCCACAGCCCACCGCGGAAACGCGGGAGCTCCGTCCGCCCTGTGACCCCTACCGGGTTCCCGGGGGGAGAACTCCATCCGGATGTACCGGTGGTCCGACAGGGTCTCCGCCTCCTCCAGGACACTCCAGTTCCTCACCCGTGGCGCGACAGCGGGGCTAGCGAACGACAAGTCCACTATCGACCCGCCCTGCCGCCGCACGCACGTGTTCACCGAGCCTCTGTTCAGAACACAGAGGCCCAGTGAAGCCGCCCACTCGTTGACCGCCCGCCCGCGGTCGTCCGTCGTAGGGGACCCCCACGCCGTGGATTTGGCGTTAAAGTCCCCCAGAACCAGGACGAGGCCCGGTGCCAGTCGCCGTATCGAGGCCTCCAAGGTGGTGAGTGAGGCCCCGAAATCGTCCATCCTCCTAGTGGGGGAGAGGTATACGCTGTAGAGCGTGACCCCTCCCCACTCCGCCGCGACAAATTCCTCGCCCCTATCCAAAAGGGACAAGGACGGGAAGTGCCGCTGCGTTGAGACGACGATTGCCGCGGTACCGTTTCGACTGACCACCCAATTGGGGCGATCAGGCACGGCGTACGGTTCCGCGACTACGGCTGCACCAATCGACCACTCCGCCATGGATTGCAGGAGGAGATCCTGCGCTCCGGCGGAGTGGTTGGTGTTGGCCTGCAGGAGGAGGTGCATGGATGGTGTACCCATTATCGGGTTGTATCCATGACCTCCTCGCCAGCGGGCGATCGGACCGCGCTAGGAGCGGGAGCGGCCGTGGTCGTAGGGCCGCCCCGCGCCTTTGGGGCCGAAGTTGGAGGCTTGCACGCCCCAGAGCCCATGCGGTGCTTGGCGGGCTTATTGCCCGCCGCACACGCGGGGCAGTGGGGCGGGGCGGCGCAAGATGCCGCCACGTGCCCGGTCTGACCGCAGCGGAAACACAATCCGCCGCAGTCGAAGCAATTAGTGCACGTCGGTCGAGTGTGTCCGACCGCCATGCACTTGTAGCACCTCGCAGGCCGGTGCTCAAGCACGGTTACCCGCGCCGAGCTCCAGCCCACGAGGAGCCTGCCTGAGCCGGCCAGTTGCCTGACCGACTCCACCGGGCACTGCGCCCAGGCAGCACCTACGCCACCCGGACCGGGACGAATGGCACCGACCCGGACGGTGTCTATGGGACACCCGGTTTTCGAGGCAATAGCCTCCCGGATGTCTTCCACCGTCACTGAATCGTCCAAACCCGAAATGCGCATTTCGGCGCACTTGACGGGCCTGGCGATCTTGATGCCACCCTCCTCGGCGAACAAACCTCTCAACTTCTCGGCCACGCTGTCGGCCGTCTTGGCGCCCTCGGCCCCTGGGAACTCGAGAATTCGAGCCCCCGTCCGGGCCTTGCGGGTCCTGGCTTCGACGCCTCCAATATCGGAGACGTCTAGCTCCCGCCGGGCCTTCCTCAAGACGGCCTCGTAGCTGAGGCCCTTCTCGGCCGCCTCGGGCAGCACAGTGATCACCACTGCGGCCGTCTTCGGCGACTTGAGCCCCTTGCGTGGTCTCTTCTTCTTTCCGGCTCCTGCCTGTGGAGCGGGGACCTCAGCGGCGCGCTTGGCCTCCGCTCTCCTCCTTTGGCCGCGACTCCTTCTGTCGCGTTCGGCCACCTGCCAACCCTGTTCGGGTACGGCAGTCGTGCCGGACGCGGAAGGCCTCGTCGCGGCCTCGCTGGTCGTCGCCGGCGGTGTTGTTGCGGGCGACTTCAGCGGTCCGGCAGGAGCCGGAGCCGTCTTCCTCCTCAGGGCGGGTCCCTTCGGAGCTGGGCCGGGGCCTTTGGGCTTAGGCCCGGCCGCGGCCGCGGCGTAGCTCCCCACGCGGCCACCCTGACAAGGCAGCGGGGCGGGGGCTGGTGCCACATGCGGCCGCTTGTCCGCGGCGAGAGGTGGTCGGACGCGTGGTTCTGGAGGCAACCTCGCCTCCAGAACGGCGAAGCGCGCATCGACGAGCTTGCCCACTGCGCCGATGATTTTGGCGAGGGCCTCGTCCGATATGCCTCCCACCTCAAACGGGGTCGGCTGAGCCTCCTCAGGGGCCCGTTCTACGGCGCCTGGCGGCTTTGGCGCCGCAGGGGCGCTAGACGGCGGCAAGCGGTCCGCGGGGAGAGGCGTCAACCTCACCACCGGGACGGGGAGTTTCGCCGCGGCGACCGCGCCAGCGTCAGCTGGCGACGCGCGCTTCGCGGTGGCAGGCGTCTTCCTCGCCGCGGGGACGGGGGTGACGGTGACGTCACCCAACGTCGTCGGCGCCGCAGCGCGAGGCGGCTTTGGCGCCGCAGCGGCCGCCGAGTAGCCGGCCCTGGCCGATGACGCGGCTGGCGCAGGTGACACGAACAGCGCCACCTGCGCCTTGAGGTCGGCCACGTCTATCAACAGCTGGCGGTTTGCCCGACGCATTTCCGCCAGCATGTCGCCCAGGTTCCGGTTTCGGGTCCGCAGGCCTGACATCTCGCCTCTAAGGCGGACATTTTCGGCCTGCAGGTCCGTGGCCTCGCCGGCGCGGACAGCGACCGCCGCCGCCCTTTCCATAGCCGAGGTCCCTCGCCCTCTTCTGGAGGCCTGGATCTTGGGTGGAGGCATGTTGGCCACGCTCCCCTCGGTTTCGGCGCTCGAGCTGCCTCCCTTACTCAGGGGGCGCTTTCGCACCTGCGAGGGGAGGGCCTCCTCCTTCTTAGTCGCGGTCGCCGGCGGCGTCTTTGCTGCTAGACGCGCCGACGACCTAGTGGGGCCTTCACCAGCCGACCCACTGTCTTTTCTGGACGGCCCTGCGGGAATATCACCGCCCTCGTCCATTCTGACGGTAGATCCGCCGCCCTCGTCTTCGGACGGCTCTGCGACATCGCTGTCGCCCTCGTCCGTCGACGGCTCTGCTGCGAGTCTACCGTCCTTCTTCTCTTCAGCGGCGGCAGCCTCCCTGCGCGCTCGCCGCTCCTCCAGCCGCCTCTTGTGGCTCAGGCCGTTGCCCCGAGTCTTTCTGGGCGACCTCCTCTTCTTCTTCTGGGCCTCCACGATTTGTGCCGGGCCCTCGGCGGACGCCTCAAGTCCTGAGGACGAGGCGTCGTCTTGGTCAGTTTTGCGTTGGCATGACCGGGCCTTGGTGTGAGAATCACTTGGATTCCCGTCGGTTTTTAAAGTGTTTAAATTTTGTGTATCCATAGTGAATCCCACGAGAATGGGAGATACATTACGTCGACCCGGGCAGAGATCCCTTTACCCGGGCAAGCCTACATTTACCAACCAGGGGGTCAGCCGGTACCCTGGCTGGAGCGTGCTAACGACAGAACAACCCATCTGCCATGCATCTTCTCGCCGCACGCCAGAACTTAAGATTCTGGGTGATTTCCGAGTCCGAATGTTACTTCGAACTCTTTATAGAGGTTGTCTTCCTCGCGGTCCGGGCGGTTAAGCCAAGACCCTCGCTCCTGATACTACGCCTCAAGACAACGTGTCTTGAAGCAAGATACCAGGTTTACGATGTGTGGGCGGTGGCATGTGCCTGCCCAGCCCTCAAATGAATGAGTGACTGAGCCCGTCCCAATATTTCGCGTCCTATACCCTCTACTACGACTGTAGTAGAGTAAGGAGCGAAATCGCGCAGATATTCGCTACGGACGACAGTACAACAGAAGAACTGGGGACCGCCGCCCGCACCCAGGGTACACCGCGTGGAGGTTTCTGGGATAGTACCCCCCAGCTTCAATAACATCGGCTTGGCGCTAATGATTTAATGAGTCGTCCAACCCGCTTTGCAGGCCTAATTTACACCCCCAGAGGGTGAAAATCAACAAATGCTGAAACACGTGTTTATTTATTTTTACTGAAGAATATTTGTACGTAATTTGAAAAAATCTATATCTATTATTAAAACTAATTAAACGTGTAATCCACACCAATGTCCGCAAGATAATAGATATTAAAATCTATAGTGCATAAACTTAGCAGTACTAAAAAGATAACGCAAAAGAAGTACCTACATTAACTACTTTATAGCTAAAACAGCCATTCTTTTGAATCTTTCATGTGATAGCGGGAATATGTCCAAGTCGATATAGTGCGTGTTATACGTTTCTACGAGGCGGCGCAGAGGCGCACGTGCACTGGCATGAGCTCTACACCTAGCTGTGTAAAACATTCGAGGTACACGCGCCTCTCACCGCATCGCTTTTCTGGGTACAATGTGACATAGCTTGTTAGTTAAATCAGTACAATCAAACTTATTATTACATAGACCATGGAGCATTATAACCGTTAGGAGGCTGCGTCTAGACTCAAGGTTTTGAAGTTGGTACCGTTACAATAACTGAGTATATGGTAGTTTAGACTTGTTGCATCTGTAGTGTACTGATCGTACAATTCGTATACCATTTCAAGTCTTTTGATATAAATGTCAAAAATGAGACTTCAAATCGGGACTGCAAATTCCAACAGCGAACGTACTAACGCTTTATAAAGAAGAAGGTAGGTATTTTAAAGTCATTTGAGGAGCGCATTATGAATCTATACATACGATACATACGTTTTACTAATAATTTTGTTTAGATGAACGTCAAAGTGTAACTTCGAGTCTAATTCAACTCCCAGATCCCGTATATGAGATAATCCTTCCAAGCTGATACCTTGAAGGCTGTAATCAAAATTAATAACGTTTTTGTTTTTTTGTGAAGCTAATTGTGTCGCATTTAGGTAGACTTAGGTGAAGTTTGTTGTCTAAGCAGTACTGAGAAAGCCTATCAAAAGAAGAAGATTCTTGCATAAGCAAGTAATCTTGATGACTTTCACAGGCTCTATAAATTTTGACGTCCTCAGCGTACAAACGAATTCGGGAATTAATAATGCATTTCTTAATGTCATTAATGAAGAGCGTAAAGAGCAATGGCCCCATAATTAAGGCTTGTGGTACGCCAGAGCTGACCATTACTGAGCTAGATTGGTAGCCACCAATAACTATCTTTTGAGACCTGTTTAGTACATACGAAATGAGCCAACGTAACAGATTGCCATGTAGAAGCAATCTTATCTAGAAGGAGATTGTGGTCCATCTTGTCAATAGCCTTCCGGAAATCAGTGTACACAGCATCCACTTGGATTTGTTTATCTATATTTTTAAATAAAAAGTCAGTAAGGACCATAAGATATGTATTAGTAGAGAGACGTTTCACAAAACTATGTTGCTCACGAATAATAAAATTGTGTAGATGAGGATATAGTTCACCATGTACCAGACTCTCGAAAAGCTTCGACAAGGCGGCAAATATAGAAATAGGACGATAATTTTGTACGTCATTCTTATCACCATTCTTAAAGTCAGGCATGGGAGCACGTTTCCAAATCTCAGGAAAGGTGCATTCGCGTAAACATTTATTAAATATTAGATAAAGTGGAGAAAATTTTTTGATCTACAATTTTTGTCTGAAGTATTTTATGATACAACTTACCGTTTTGCTGAAAACTCGCGAAAAAATCATTTTTTTTTACCTTTGACCTTGAATAATTTTTTTCCATACAGTTTGTTTGGGAAGTTTAACACACACGGGAACTTTAAAACCCACCCCACACGGGAACTTTAAAATTTTATTTTTAATCATATTTGAAACAATCTTACTGATTTTCAGCTTGTTGGAAATTTATAGCTTCAAATGTCTTCCTTCAATTGACCGGACTACATACATACATATCATCACGCCATATCCCTTGCAGGGTAGGCAGAGAGAACAGAGTTCCAGAGAACTCTATCCTTGCATACTTCACTCGCTTCTTCCACATTCATAATTCTCTTCATACACGCTCGCCGGTTTCGGAGACTCTTGACTCCACCTTCTTTCAGCACGTGACCAATTTGGTCTAGGTAGGTGAGTCTCAGTCTCCCCCGGTACCTACATCCTTCCACTTTTGCATTGTATATCTTCTTAACCAGACGTTCGTTCGGCATTCTTTCCACATGTCCGAACCATCGGAGCATTCCCTTTCGCATCTTTATACCAATACTCTCTTTCATACCTACTCGCTCTCTTACGTCGTCGTTGCGAATGCGGTCGGTCAGCCTAACTCCACAGATTTTCCGTAGAGATCGCATTTCGACCGCATTAATTTTGCTTTCATGCTCTTTTCTGCATACCCATCTCTCGCTTCCATATAGTAATGTTGGGACAAGTACAGCGATAACGCTGTACTTGTCCCAACATTACTATATATATAGCAATACATAAGTATTGCTACACGTGCCTTCTGGCTGAGGTGGTGGCTACCGAGAAGTTGTTCCAACGCTCCGTTCACTCTATTTCCCGCATTCACTCTTCGCTCTATATCAGTGGTGTACCTCCCATCTCGGCTAAAACCACATCTAAGATATACAAATTCATCCACTTGCTCTAGTACATCATTACCTATTTTTCTTCTTACATCTGTTCTGGCTTCATCTCTTTCAAAGACCATTATTTTGGTTTTGCTCACATTCACGCGTAGACCCCTTTTCTGACAATCTTCTGTCATTGTGTCGACTAGGATCTGCAGGTCAGTCGCTGACTGTGCCAGCAGGACTGCATCATCTGCATAAAGCAGAGCATTGACCACTGAGTCGCCCATCTGGACTCCCACATTCATATCGTTCAACCTTTGGAGAGATTTATCCAGATATATGATAAACAGCCTGGCTGACAGAACGCACGCCTGCTTAACGCCGATATTGACGTCAAACCAAGGCGACATTCCATCATCCAGCTGCACACAGGCTCTACAGCCCATGTAACTGGACTGCACAGCCTGTAGCAGTTTACCGTTAATACCATACTCCGGTAAAATGTCCCAAAGTTCCTTTCGTACAACCGTGTCAAATGCTCTCTTCAGATCCACAAAACTGCAGAAAACCCTCTGACCTAGAGCCAGATGCTTCTCCACAATGTTGCGCAGAGAGAACACTTGATCCATGCATCCCCTTCCACTCCTGAAACCTCCTTTTGAATTGACCGGACTACTTATATAAAATCTATAGACTTTGTTGTTATTTTTACCGACTCGGAAAGTGCTCCTTAACAGGTAGCTCGGTGTACCTCTTATTTAAGAAGTACCCCGATAGTTTATGATATTATAAAATCGCTTTTAGAGCTGACATCTGCTTCGAAAGAAATTATTTTTCAACGGATTCCATCACACGTTGGGCTTACAGGTAACGAGAAAGCTGATGTATTAGCGAAACCATAAACGTGAGGGCATACCTATAAACAAAGTGCCATGTTTCACTGATAGTCTTCATTCAGTGCGACAACTCTGCTTTAAGATGTGGAAGGTTCAATTTGATGAGCGATCTCTGGAGAAAGGTATTTGGTACAAAACGCTGCAGAGTGAACCTTGGAGGACTGCATGGTTTGATTAATGTAAACTGGACAAAAATATACTGACCACAGCTTTTAGACTTCGTTCCGGCAGATTCATCTTAATAAGTTCACTTATATGATGAATAAAGTGTCATCCCCTCTCTGCTCTGAGTGTAGTATTTTAGAAGATGTATGATGCGTATCTTTTGCTGAGGAGTTGAGACAACTTGGAGGTTGTAATGTAATTTTAGCATACTCACTCACTGATGAGGATGTAATAGTACCTATATAAAATAGTTGATAAGGACATGCGGCGTCGTTAGTTTATATAATATACTGTATTTTAGTTTATGTATTGTTATACTGTTGTCGTTTTAAGTGTTGTTTTAACGGAGCGGTGTAGTCCATTGGGACTAAAGTTCCTTAAATAAAGAAATAAATAAACCCTATACCAACACGTCTGACCAACGTGGTAGTAGGTCAATTTTCCTCCCATTATGGAGGAGGCTCGAGCCCAACAGTGGGACGTATATGAGCTGAAATAATGATGATGATGAAACAAGTTTTCAAAAATACACTCTTAATTTGTTCATAGTTTATTATTTATTTTTACTCTTTTTTTTTATTTGAGACAACATTATACAGATAGCCTACACGGGTGAAGTCGCGGGCAACTGCTGGTATTGAATAAAATTCTTAGCACTATTTTTTCTATCTCTACGTCATCGCATATATTTAAAAGTCTAATAATTGTGTGACTTACATTGGGATTATATTATAGGAAGTGCCAAAATTAACGGAAAGCATGTACATTGTACATAGTTGATGTTGAAAATTTTCTAACCTAATTTTCTTTTTTAATTATTCCAGAACTACATCGATTGTCCTAAACTTTTACATTGCATTAATTCTAGTATTCCGCGCAGATTGCCAATTCGGACATTTCGCCCCATGAGCTGTCCTTAACTGAATAAATAAATAAATGTTGTTAGGGGAGTATGTACATGTAATGGCATTGTTGTAGCATGTTTGCTTCAGCAAGTACCTCTAACCAGTCATGAGTAGAGAGAATATTTCGTGATGCTACTATTGTTGGTTTCAATCAGAATACGCCACTGAAAAAAGCTCCACATCTGGGTATCTTAGCAGAGCAGTGTCAACAACTCGTTCTTGTACTCAGTAGTGACAGCTGCAGACCTGTCACTGCCATCCCTCATTGGATTGTTAGACGACAGCGTCAGGAACTAGAACCTTGTCACCGCCCTATGTTTCGTTGCGGTTTATTAGAAGGAAAGGGCAAAAAAGGTCAAAGAGGAAAAGATATCTGGTGGATGTTCTGATGGCTTGCTCCATTAGAAAAAAACGACAAATACGACAGGTTATGAAATCTGCACGATGCTTTGGGCCTTCTCGAAATTAAAAAAGTGATATAAATACCACATTAGGTAATCATGTGGGCGACACATAAGAACAGAATTACAAACACATCACTGTAAAATAGGCACTCTACTTCCAATTTAGAAACAAAACAAATTGCACATTCATTGCTCACACAAAATATTTTTATTAATCTTAATTACATAAATCGGTACAAATAATATCTGAAAGACAATGCGAGAAGTGTTTACAATATTAAAATTATTTACACTGGCATTTGTACTTGTGCAGGTAAGTAGCTGATTCGCCAGGGTTGGGTATCTGAATACACTTCTTAAAACCACGGCAGCCTGGTTGCAAGCATGCCGAGCGACATCCGATTTGACAAGTTTTGCGCCCATTAAAGGTTAACTTATTAGCCAAACACAAGAACAAGGCTTGCATATCCAATTCTTCATTCTTATCAGCCTCATTGAGTGATTCAACGTCTTCAAAATCTGAATCTGTAGGATCGGATACGACGGTGCCAACAGCAACCGTGAAAATGAATAGTACTGCTATTGCGTAAGTCTTCATATTTGTAGTAGATAGAGCGACGATGTGCAGGCGCAGAGGTGAATTTGTTGTCTGATGAGTCTACCTCGTTGTGGTCGGGTTTATATACAAACTGTGCGAAACAAAAACTCAAGATAATGTGCATAATAATGGCATAGTTTCTGTAAACAAATCTCCCTATCACGTAGATGTCAAATGTCATTCAAATAAAAAGTATAACAGAAAATTGGAAATTCCAGATGCATATATATTTTTATAATATTTTTCCTTTTATTTAAATATATAATAATAATTCACTTTAGTTTCGAAAAGACTACATCTTTAATGAAGGCAATAATCCAATTTAAACAAATATAATCAATTTTAATAAATAAAAACATAACATCCCCAAAAGTTATCATACAGCATAAAAGTGACATAGTACGAAGTAGACAATAAATAATTCCTTGGTCTTGAAATAGACAACAAATTAAACTAGAAACTTCATATAAAAAATCTATGTGACAAAGTAGGCAAAGTTGCCTACGCACTATACAAGTTGGCTCCCATGCTCTTACTATAAGTTGGCTCTCACAGTGAACATTGAAACGCTACTTACTGCATATCATGGATTAGTAGCATTTATTCCTAGCTGCGGAATAACGTTCTGGGGTAACTCTACGAACAAGGAAATAATATTTAAAATACAAAAGCGGCTATGTTACATAGACAACTTTCCAAACCTTATTACACAAGATCTGAGGTTAGTCAAGGTAGTAATGATGGAGCGTATACAAAGTAATTTTTTAAGATTCCTATAATTAATACAGTTCAGGATATATCCAGGATACCCATTACTATATCCGCCAGCAAATACGTAGAACGGTGGCAGCAGCCACCGCGTCGAAGGGTGCCTAGCGCTCGCATGTTACAGCATGCGCCATTCACGCGGGCTTCACATGTTCTCAATGAAGCCTCAACACAAACAGATATATTCTCGTGTTCACTGAATGAATCCACACTGACAGCTATTTCAATTTCAAGTTCTTAGAAATAAAAAAAATAATGCTTATAATTATTGCTGTGTTTACTTATGTACTAACACTGTCTTGCTCTATCGAATTGTATTGAATTATCTGTAATGATAGCTGTGTATAGCAATAAATAAATACATGTTGGATCTATAAATTACAGACAGTTGCAAGTCATTTTTCATGAAGCATAAAATTCTGATACTCTTTGTATATTATGGAAACAGTAGTATTAGTGATAACAATCCTCACTCATTTCCTTGTCTATCAGATCACATCGAGCGCAGTTGACGTGACAACAATAAACTCTGTACGCACAGCATCAAAACTGCTGTTCTGGGCAAGAGTACAGGCAGTTCTTTATAACAAAATACCAAAAACATAAAATTTTAAATATAAAACATTTAAAAAATTACTGAAATTTAGCATTTAATATGCTTGATTATTTATAAAAACCCGATTACGAGCGAAAAATGACTGTCACAAGTGGGATTTGAATCCATAACTATTGGAAATCCGTTTCAATCGTGCTGCCACTTACACCACCGTGAATTAGGCGTGGGTTCGATTCCCACTTGTAACAACA
Organism: Lymantria monacha; assembly: GCA_905163515.2. Classification (NCBI taxonomy): domain Eukaryota; kingdom Metazoa; phylum Arthropoda; class Insecta; order Lepidoptera; family Erebidae; genus Lymantria; species Lymantria monacha. The sequence continues at coordinate 26,738,363 of LR991099.1, forward strand.
ATTTTTCGCTCGTAATCGGGTTTTTATAAATAATCAAGCATATTAAATCCTAAATTTCAGTAATTTGAATAACAGGGTTGTGTCATCGTTTAATACAATTCTAAGTGGCAGTGCGATTGGAACAGATTTCCAATAGTTGTGGGTTCGAATCCCACTTGTGACAATCATTTTTCGCTCGTAATCGCGTTTTTATACAATATTTTAAGAAAATAGTTAAGGAGCTTTTTAGCAATAAAACTTATTATAGTGTTCAAGAACGTTTAAATGACAAGCCTATATAAATATATCTTATTTATATTATTTAGGCAACACATATGACATTTCACTTCCGTTATTTTTTAATTAATATATAACATAGAAATTATTTTCAATTTCAAATGTAGATATAAATATTTTTAATTATTAAATAATAACTTTGTAATAATAAATGTAAATAATTAATATTTTGACAATTTGTACGCCTATAATAAGCAGAACATCTTGAATCAAATTATTTATAGATTGTTTAAGAATTAATTATACATGTTTTCAAAAATAAAGGTATTATTTATATTACTTATATTGTGGGGGACATCAAAAACATGTTAATTGTATGTTACATGAGAATAAAATACATCCATATTCAGAAAAACAATTTGTATATCAACAAATTCTATTTTGTTACATAATATTTTTATTTATTATTTTACGACAAAATAAACTGAGAACAATCTTGTAGATAGTCTTATGACAAATATTTTGAATTATATTTTTTTTACGATTTCGTGTCTTTATGTGGATTTTACAGCGCTCCAAAGTTCACCGGGTTCTTACTATTCGTAAGGATCCAGTGACAACAACACGTTTCACTTCCATTTATTTTACTTTTTAAAATTTTAAACTTAGCTTTTTATTACTTAGTTATCTGTGGTACTACTTAGTTATTATTTGCACTTTTCCTACCATAAAACACAAAATATAAATGTATTTAACAATAATTTCGATGACATAGTGGTTAAGATACCGACCTTCCATGCTAGTGCCGTAAGTTCGTTCCCACGCAGGACGATACTTTGTGCGACCCACGAAGTATTGTTCTGAGTCTGGGTGTAATTCATGATTCAGTTGTAAGGAAAAATGTATTTACTCGAACTACGAGGCATAAAACGCAACATTATAAATAACTTATTGAGAGATCGCCGAACAGCACGATTCCGCTGGCGCATTGAATGCGACACTTGGTTCTTTAAACATATTCAAATAATTTTATAAATAATTGAAATTAAAGCAGCTATAACACGATGAAATAACCTTCCACGATGAACCTTATTCTCCGGAGAGGAGGAAAGGAGTTTTTGTTTTTGTGATTATACAAGCCTAATAAAATCACCTATCAAAATCTACCTAAGTAGTAGTAAATTGTACCTAATAAAATCGATTGATTGAATTTTTGTTTTAAATCCTGTAAATCCACTGCTTAATTCGTTAATCAATTAGAGTTCCCTGTACTTAACACGCCCGCGTGCCTAAAGGAGGTCCAAACTCAATTAAAGCTGAAATAGTAATGAAAACAATATTATTTTTTAATAATGTCTCCAAAATAATCATAACCAGACCAGTCACCAGACTTTTACTCTAGCATGTAGAAATGACGCACAAACCCGTGGCTCTAGACGTAAAACTGTCAACAGTGTGGCCCTGCCACTATCTAGACTTGTCTGCTTTTTACTTAGTTCCACATTAGAATAGTAAGTTTCTTGTCTATTGCGCGCATTAAGCAGTTCCTCCCAGTAATTATTGCCTTGAGAGTGACACTTTCATCCCCAAAGATATAGCTGTGTCAACTCGTCTCAGCCAACCGCTAAAAGTAAACCCGAGTTGAGATACATGTAGATTGTAGGCAGTCCGGTTCTGTTCATACTACAACAAGCCAATAAAGGCGAGCTGGATACAAAGTCCCGATCTATTATCTGCGGTATTTAGTGGTGGATACATTTTTTTATTTTATCAAAAAAAACCTACGGAGCCATACAATGTTCCTCCGAGTTTTGCATTATTATCAAAAGGCGGTAACGACAGGCCCAGAGACCTTATATTATAATATATCTGGCGTTAAGGAAAACTTTTAAAAAAGTACACGCATGTGCTATTTGGAATCTCCATTTTCTGCTGTTTTATTTGAATGACATTTGACATCTACGTGATAGGGAGATATGTTTACAAAAACTATGGCATTATTGTGCACATTATCGTTAGTTTTTGTTCCACTCAGTTTCTATATAAAGGAGGATACAAGGAGGTAGACTCATCAGACAACATATTCACTTCTGTGTCTGCACATCGTCGCTCTATCTACTATAAACATGAAGACTTACGCAGTAGCAGTACTATTTATTTTCGCGGTTGCTGTTGGCGCCGTCGTGTCCGATGCTACAGATTCAGATTTCGAAGACGTTGAACCACTCAATGAGGCTGATAAGAATGAGGAAGTGGCCGTGCAAGCCCTGTTCTTCTGTTTGGCTGACAAATTAACCTTCAACGGGCGCAAAACTTGTCAAATCGGTTGCCGCGCAGCGTGCTTGCAACCAGGCTGTGGTGGTTTCAAGAAGTGTATTCAGATACCTAACCCTGGTGAATCGGCTACATACCTGCACAAGTACAGATGCCGGTGTAAATAATAGTAATAATAATAATCTTAATAGTTCTCGTATTGCCTTTTAGATATTATTTGTACCGATTCATGTGATTGATATTAATAAAAATATTTTCTTTGAGCGTTGAATATCTAGTTTGTTTTATATCTAATTTAACTACAGGATTATGTACCTATATAGAGCTTTTTTTACTGGTTATGGTAGCAAACAAGTAAGGAGTACACCTGATGGTAAGTAGTATTGCTGCTCATAGACCTTTGCAATACCAAAGGTAAATGAGTGATTCTAAAGCCTCACTTGATTCGATAGTTGATAAGAATTAAACACACCCACTAGCAACACAAATAAGAAAAAAATCTGGACAAAAGCCAATCATAAATGTAAACCTATTCTGGAGTAGAGCACTTGCAAAAATAACCGGCAATGAGGGAGCGGGTAATCTAACTAAAGAAGCTATTTTACTAATGAAGATCAACCCTCATCTAATAAGTGTTTTTTTCGTCAAGCGACAAATCTGCAAGGAAGCGCTTGGCGAATGGAACCGGAAATATAAGAAAGGAAAAACAGCTAGACTCAGATCTTTTTTTCCTGGACGTCATTAAAATATATATACCACAATTTAAAAAATATCCATAACCTAGAAACTTACTCAAACACTCACAGTGCCATATAAAATATTGCAAAGACATAGTAAAAGTAGTTGACACCAGAAATAAAAGGTAATATAACACAAATATATAAAGGACTGTAACGATAAATTAATAAAGAAAGAAAGAAAGAAAAACATTTATTTTGTTCTCGTTAAAAACTAATGAAAGTAGACAGAACTAAAGAGGAACGCCTCGGTACTCCAAGTGATTGATACGTTCGCTATTGTTCGCAGACGCTCGGACTCACTCGGTCTGCCAACGAACGTCGCACCGGTGTACGCGCTGATGTTTAGGCATCGGCGTTGCATCGGGGTGGCTGTCGCCCTGCGATCTGCTTCCGCCTATAGCTACGAGACGCGCCAGCGCCGCAGCGGCCACCGAGCGATTATCAGCAGCATCCTGCTGCCTCACGAATGCAGCTTACACCCACGCCGCCGCCGTGGGCGCCCGAATCCGAGCCTGTAGTCGGTGTCAGGCGTCTCCGCAGCCCGGGGGACAACAACAACGAGTCGGACGACGCTGTGAAGCACGTCTGCACAGAAGACATCGACTCAGAAGCCGAAATCCCCGACGCGGACGTAGCGTCCATACCCTCTTTCGCGAGCTCCGCCGCCGGGCCCGAGCGAGCGCCGCGTTCGTTCGTTACCGTCGCTGCGACGCCCGCGGCACAGCAGTCCACCGCCGGCACTTCCGCCGAGCCACAAACGACGCCTCCAACGAAGAAGATGAAATACCCTCCCCTAGTGGTTGAGAACATGCCTGATTGGCCTCGCCATCTGGAGGAGATAAAGAAGATACTGGGCTGCGCTGCGAACGTTCGGCCTTTCGGCCGAGACGTCCTTTTCCGCCCGACCGACGAAGAAGAATATCGTGTGTTGCAATGATATCTGAGCAACTTCGAGAAGACTGAAGGCCTCTCGTGGTTCTCTTACGAGCTCCCAACACTCGTCAACCTCAAGGTGGCCATCAGAGGCCTGCCTTTGGGGGCCCCCGTCGATGTCCTGTCTCAAGAATTCGCCGACCGCGGGTTTGAGCCCGTATACGAGCCCGCGGCGGTCGACCGGGATGTATCATCTTTGGTGAATTAGAGAAGACAACTAACTTTACTACCATCTACAGCGTGTCGGAGCTGCTGAACGTCCCCGTCGTCATCGTGGAGGCTTGACGCGGAAAGCGACGGCCCACCCAATGCCACCGATGCCAGCAGTTCCGGCACAGCTCACACCATTGCCATCGCACACTGGCCTGCGTGCGGTGCGGTGACGCGCACATAGCGTGCGACTGCCCACGCCCTCGTGAGACACCCGCTACATGCGCCAACTGCGGCGGACCGCACCCGGCGAATTACACCGGGTGCCCGACGCTGCGCCGCGAGGCCCGCAACCGGAGGGCCGGTACTGTGGCCTCAACTGCGGGACCAAAGCGAGGTCCTTCGACGACTCAGCATCCTTCAGAAGTCCCAGCGGACTCACGAACTGCCACCCTGATGGCAGCGGCAAACCCTGCTACACAGCGGGACGAACCGCCCCCGCCAGGGAAGAAAACCAGAAGAAAGAAAAAGAAGAAGCCATCCTCGTACGAGCCACCCACGCAACCACGGGATAACACCATTATCGAGCACGCAGCTACTCGACAGACACCAGCGCCCCCTACAACGGACGGCGCTACTATTAGAACTTATATTAAACAGACATCGCCTCATTTCATCCACCTTAATATGGGCGTCAAATTATGCTTAAAGTGTAGAAAATGATAACATTAATGACATTACACTAAAGTCAATATGACCACTATTCTAGAAGGCCTAATTAATGTAATTAATCCTTCGAGTTAGTGTTGAAAAGTTAAAAAAAAAATACATGTAATAAAAAAAAATTAAAAGCAAGCTATTAAAGAATTTAAAAGTTAATAATAATCTATTACTAAAATAAAATCGTATTACACTCTTAGTTTTGCAGCAGTTTAGTGTTACACCTGTACCAACCCGTCTCATTACCGTGGAGGAGACTCGAGTCCAGCTACTGCTGGACTTACATATATGAGCTGAGACAAAAAGAGTAACACGCTCAAATAGTATTAAAATCTGTATAATGTGTAAGATCAGTTGGAAATGGGCTTTTGTTCATAAATAAAGGTAGCAAAGTACTATTATATACTTGTGAGTGCGCGAACTTGATAATTAAAAAACAGGTATAATCAATGATTTTTTTTTAAATCTCTATTAAGAATGTTATTAACTATTGTAGGTATAAAGAATTAAAAAAAAAATATTATTTCTATTTTTTTTAATATATTTTTCATGGGTCAAAAGTAGGTACCCAAATATGAGATTTTTTGAACCTTTAAAAATTCATATCTCTAAAAATATTAACTTTATCGTGAAAATTCGTAGGACCTTTTTTATTTGTATTTTAATAAAAAATATAAAAAAGAATTGTCCGGTTGAAAAATAACAATTCCTTGCAATTGTTTAAACAATTTCGGTTTAAACAATATGGCACGGGGTTGCTCCATGGCAACATGCATTTATATCATCAGTAGGGCGATTTGAAGGGGATTGCATACAAAAATTGAGGTGGAATAGTTTTCGGTACTCATGCGCCGATTCCTCCTGGACTAATGGCCCTCTGAGGGCAGAATTCACATATCTGTTGAAACAAAGGATCGATTCAGATTTGAAGATCTTACGATGAAACGAAAAGTTTTTATAGTCTGACATATTACCGTATTTCTTCCATTTTATCTAAGCTTTTTCCTTTGATTTAAATATAAGGATGAGAGTAGGAGAGAACCACAACGGATACCGCAAGTTTTTAAGACGGTAGAGTGGTAAGTTCGTTTTAATTATATTATAAACATAGTTATAAAAAGTGTGAACCGATTGTTCAGCAGACAGGTCCAGAAGTAATCCATTCCAGTCTATTTTGAGTATTTCATTATTAATCAATTCATAATTAGAACTAACTTTTTGAATCGTTATATCTCAAAAATGGTGGCTCGTAGGAAAAAAAAATTGATACATTTTTTGTGGAAAATTTTTGATCTACAATTTTTGTCTAAAGTATTTTATGATACAACTTACCGTTTTGATGAAAACTCGCGAAAAAACATTTTTTTTTACCTTTGACCTTGAATAATTTTTTTCCATACAGGTTCCCCTGTATGGAAAAAAACACGTGAACTATAAAATTTTATTTTTAATCATATTTTAAACAATCTTACTGATTTTCAGCGTGTTGGAAATTTATAGCTTCAAATGTCTAAATTGACCGGACTACTTATATAAAATCTATAGACTTTAATAAGTTTGTTATTTTTACCGACTCGGAAAGTGCTCCTTAACAGGTAGCTCGGTGTACCTCTTATTTATGAAGTACCCCGATAGTTTACGATATTATAAAATCGCTTTTAGAACTGACATGTGCTTCGAAAGAAATTATTTTTCAACGGATTCCATCACACGTTGGGCTTACAGGTAACGAGAAAGCTGATGTATTAGCAAAACCATATCTATAAACAAAGTGCCGTGTTTCACTGATAGTCTACATTCAGTGCGACAATTCTGCTTTAATATGTGGAAGGTTCAATTTGATGAGCGATCTCTGGAGAAAGGTATTTGGTACAAAACGTTGCAGAGTGAACCTTGGAGGACTGCATGGTTTGACGAATGAAAACTGGACAAAAATATACTGACCCTAGCTTTTAGACTTCGTTCCGGCACATTCCTCTTAATAAGTTCGCTTATATGATGAATAAAGTGTCATCCCCTCTCTGCTCTGAGTGTAGTATTTTAGAAGATGTATGATGCGTATCTTTTGCTGAGGAGTTGAGACAACTTGGAGGTTGTAATGTAATTTTAGCATACTCACTCACTGATGAGGATGTAATAGTACCTATATAAAATAGTTGATAAGGGCATGCGGCGTCATTAGTTTATATAATATACTGTATTTTAGTTTATGTTTTGTTATACTGTTGTCGTTTTAAGTGTTGTTTTAACGGAGCGGTGTAGTCCATTGGGACTAAAGTTCCTTAAATAAAGAAATAAATAAACCCTATACCAACACGTCTGACCAACGTGGTAGTAGGTCAATTTTCCTCCCATTATGGAGGAGGCTCGAGCCTAACAGTGGGGCGTATATGAGCTGAAATAATGATGATGATGAAACAAGTTTTCATAAATACAATCTTAATTTGTTCATAGTTTATTATTAATTTTTGCTCTTTTTTTTATTTGAGACAACATTATACAGATAGCCTACACGGGTGAAGTCGCGGGCAACTGCTGGTATTGAATAAAATTCTTAGCACAATTTTTTTCTATCTCTACGTCATCGCATCTATTTAAAAGTCTAATAATTGTGTGATTTACATTGGGATTATATTATGGGAAGTGCCAAAATTAACGGAAAGCATGTACATTGTACATAGTTGATGTTGAAAATTTTCTAACCTAATTTTCTTTTTTATTTATTCCAGAACTACATAGCTTGTCCTAAACTTTTAGATTGCATTAATTCTAGTATTCCGCGCAGATTGCCAATTCGGACATTTCGCCCCATGAGCTGTCCTTAACTGAATAAATAAATAAATGTTGTTAGGGGAGTATGTACGTGTAATGGCATTGTTGTAGCATGTTTGCTTCAGCAAGTACCTCTAACCAGTCATGAGTAGAGAGAATATTTCGTGATGCTACTATTGTTGGTTTCAATCAGAATACGCCACAGAAAAAGCTCCACATCTGGGTACCTTAGCAGAGCAGTGTCAACAACTCGTTCTTGTACTCAGTAGTCACAGCTGCAGACCCGTCACGCCAGCCCTCATTGGATTGTTAGACGACAGCGTCAGGAACTAGAACCTTGTCACCACCCTATGTTCCGTTGCGGTTTATTCGAAGGAAAGGGCAAAAAAGGTCAAAGAGGAAAAGATATCTGGTGGATGTTCTGATGGCTTGCTCCATTAGAAAAAAACGACAAATACAACAGGTTATGAAATCTGCACGACGCTTTGGGCCTTATCGAAATTAAAAAAGGTGATATAAATACCACACTAGGTAATCATGTGGGCGACACATAAGAACAGAATTACAAATACATCACTGTAAAATAGGCACTCTATTTCCAATTTAGAAACAAAACAAATTGCACATTCATTGCTCACACAAAATATTTTTATTAATCTTAATTACATAAATCGGTACAAATAATATCTGAAAGGCAATGTGAGAAGTGTTCACAATATTAAAATTATTTACACTGGCATTTGTACTTGTGCAGGTAGGTAGCTGATTCGCCCGGGTTGGGTATCTGAATACACTTCTTGAAACCACCACAGCCTGGTTGCAAGCACGCCGCGCGGCAACCGATTTGACAAGTTTTGCGCCCGTTGAAGGTTAATTTGTCAGCCAAACAGAAGAACAAGGCTTGCACGGCCACTTCCTCATTCTTATCCGCCTCATTGAGTGGTTCAACGTCTTCAAAATCTGAATCTGTAGGATCGGATACGACGGTGCCAACAGTAACCGCGAAAATGAATAGTACTGCTATTGCGTAAGTCTTCATATTTGTAGTAGGTAGAGCGACGATGTGCAGGCGCAGAGGTGAATATGTTGTCTGATGAGTCTACCTCGTTGTGGTCGGGTTTATATACAAACTGTGCGAAACAAAAACTCAAGATAATGTGCATAATAATGGCATAGTTTCTGTAAACAAATCTCCCTATCACGTAGATGTTAAATGTCATTCAAATAAAAAGTATAACAGAAAATTGGAAATTCCAGATGCGTATATATTTTTATAATATTTTTCCTTTTATTTAAATATAAAACAATAATTCAGTTTAGTTTCGAAAAGACTACATCCTTCATGAAGGCAATAATCCAATTTAAACAAATATAATCAATTTTAATAAATAAAAACATAACATCCCCAAAAGTTATCATACAGCATAAAAGTGACACAGTACGAAGTAGACAATAAATCATTCCTTGGTCTTGAAATTGCCTGACCGACTCCACCGGGCACTGCGCCCAGGCAGCACCTACGCCACCCGGACCGGGACGAATGGCACCGACCCGGACGGTGTCTATGGGACACCCGGTTTTCGAGGCAATAGCCTCCCGGATGTCTTCCACCGTCACCGAATCGTCCAAACCCGAAATGCGCATTTCGGCGCACTTGACGGGCCTGGCGATCTTGATGCCACCCTCCTCGGCGAACAAACCTCGCAGCTTCTCGGCCACGCTGTCGGCCGTCTTGGCGCCCTCGGCCCCTGGGAACTCGAGAATTCGAGCCCCCGTCCGGGCCTTGCGGGTCCTGGCTTCGACGCCTCCAATATCGGAGACGTCTAGCTCCCGCCGGGCCTTCCTCAAGACGGCCTCGTAGCTGAGGCCCTTTTCGGCCGCCTCGGGCAGCACAGTGATCACCACTGCGGCCGTCTTCGGCGACTTGAGCCCCTTGCGCGGTCTCTTCTTCTGTCCGGCTCCTGCCTGTGGAGCGGGGACCTCAGCGACGCGCTTGGCCTCCGCTCTCCTCCTTTGGCCGCGACTCCTTCTGTCGCGTTCGGCTACCTGCCAACCCTGTTCGGGTACGGCAGTCGTGCCAGACGCGGAAGGCCTCGTCGCAGCCTCGCTGGTCGTCGCCGGCGGTGTTGTTGCGGGCGACTTCAGCGGTCTGGCAGAAGCCGGAGCCGTCTTCCTCCTCAGGGCGGGTCCCTTCGGAGCTGGGCCGGGGCCTTTGGGCTTAGGCCCGGCCGCGGCCGCGGCGTAGTTCCCCACGCGGCCACCCTGACAAGGCAGCGGGGCGGGGGCTGGTGCCACATGCGGCCGCTTGTCCGCGGCGAGAGGTGGTCGGACACGTGGTTCTGGAGGCAACCTCGCCTCCAGAACAGCGAAGCGCGCATCGACGAGCTTGCCCACTGCGCCGATGATTTTGGCGAGGGCCTCGTCCGATATGCCTCCCACTTCAAACGGGGTCGGCTGAGCCTCCTCAGGGGCTCGTTCTACGGCGCCTGGCGGCCTTGGCGCCGCAGGGGCGCTAGCCGGCGGCAAGCGGTCCGCGGGGAGAGGCGTCAACCTCACCACCGGGACAGGGAGTTTCGCCGCGGCGACCGCGCCAGCGTCAGCCGGCGACGCGCGCTTCGCGGCGGCAGGCGTCTTCCTCGCCGCGGGGACGGGTGTGACGGAGACGCCATCACCCAACGTCGTCGGCGCCGCAGCGCGAGGCGGCTTTGGCGCCGCAGCGGCCGCTGAGTAGCCGGCCCTGGCCGATAGCGCGGCTGGCGCGGGTGACACGAACAGCGCTACTTGCGCCTTGAGGTCGGCCACGTCTATCAACATCTGGGTACCTTAGCAGAGCAGTGTCAACAACTCGTTCTTGCACTCCGTAGTCACAGCTGCAGACCCGTCACTGCCAGCCCTCATTGCATTGATAGACGGCAACGTCAGGAACTAGAACCTTGTCACCGCCCTATGTTACGTTGCGGTTTATTCGAAGGAAAGGGCAAAAAAGGTCAAAGAGGAAAAGATATCTGGTGGATGTTCTGATGGCTTGCTCCATTAGAAAAAAACGACAAATACGACAGGTTATGAAATCTGCACGATGCTTTGGGGCTTATCGAAATTAAAAAGGTGATATAAATACCACACTAGGTAATCATGTGGGCGACACATAAGAACAGAATTACAAACACATCACTGTAAAATAGGCACTTTACTTCCAATTTAGAAACAAAACGAATTGCACATTTATTGCTCACACAAAATATTTTTATTAATTCCAAAATGCATAAATCGGTACAAACAATATCTGAAAGGACATGCGAAAATTATTCACAATATTAAAATCATTTACACTGGCATTTGTACGTGTGCAGGTAGTTAGCTGATTCGCCCGGGTTGGGTATCTGAATAATAAATAAATAAAAATAAAAAGCCTTTATTTGACCATGCTACATCTCGTTTTTCTTAACTTTTACAAAACTATAATAGATATTTAAATTATTATTTCTAATTTTTTAACTGTTAGGTACATATTAATTTTTATTAAGCAGTGTCCCCAGGTTGGGTAAAGGCCTCCTCCAAGGATTTCCACTTCTCTCGGTTTTGCGCTACATGCCACCAGTCTGGGCCAGCGATTTTTTTAATTTCATCGTCCCATCTTGTATAGGGCCTTCCTCTCTTTCTCTTCCCCTGCGGACCTCTCCATACGGTGGAACTAAAGGTCCATCTTCCGTCCGTGAGCCTCGCTACGTGGCCAGCCCATCGCCATTTTGATCTAAGTGCGAAGCTTAAAGCGTCAGTGGCTTTTGTTATTGTTCTTAATCTTGTGTGCCGGATCTTGTCTAGCTTTTTAACCTTCATCATGCTTCTCTCCATTCCTCGCTGACAGGTCGTAATTTTGTGCTTGGCTTTTGAAGTAAATTTCCATGTTTGACACCCGTATGTCAAGCATGGTAGTAGGTTCGAGTTCATAATCTTTGTTTTTAATTTTATAGGCATATTACTTTTGAAGATTTCTTTCATACTCCAAAATTTGTTCCAAGTTTTTTGTACTCTTCTCCCAATCTCTATCTCATTGTTTTCATTTTCAAAACTAATTGTTTTCCCCAAGTATATATATTTATCCGTGTATTCTAGTGTATTTCCATTGACTTTTATTTGCTTTTTGTAGCCATTAGACATTGTCTTGGTCTTGGTGAGATTAATTTCTAGCCCTACAGTAGTGCTAGCCGTTTGTAGATCTTTAATCATGAGCTGCAATTGTGATCCTGAATCAGATATTATAACTATGTCATCGGCGAAGCGTAGGTGACTCAAAAAAGCTCCACGCATGAAAATTCCACGTTTGCTCCAGTCTAAATTGTTGATGACGCTCTCGAGTACGGCGATAAATAAAATAGGCGATAGAGGGTCACCCTGTCTCACGCCTCTCTTTATGGGAAAGCTCGAACCCAATGTTTCTAGCTTTATTCTGCCTGTGTTGTTATCGTATATGCTTTTAATGTTTTTTATATATACTTCGCTTATTCCGTAATCTTTCAAGCTTTGCCAGACGCAGTCATGGGCCACGCTGAGCGACTTTGAGCTTGGTTATGAGGCCTACATTTAGGGACCACGTTTCCGTGCCGTAAGTCATCACTGGTAACACACACTGGTTGTAGACCTGTGTTTTCAGACACTGAGGTATGTTGGACGAGAAGATCCTCTTAAGTTTCCCGAACGCTGCCCAACCGAGTTGGATTCGTCGGCTGACCTCTTTCTCGAAATTGGATCTACCTAACTGGACTGTTTGTCCAAGGTAAACATAATGATCAACAATTTCGAGAATCGCATTGCCAACTAGGACCGGTACAGGAATGACATGGGCATTTGACATGACTTTCGTCTTGTCCATGTTCATTCGTAACCCCACCAGTTGGGATACCCTGCTGAGATCGTTGAGCATGGTGCCAAGGTCCTCCATGGATTCTGCCATAACGACGATATCGTCTGCAAATCGAAGGTGAGTGATGTATTCGCCGTTAATGTTAATACCTAGTCCGGTCCAGTCTAAGAGCTTGAAGACATCTTCCAGTGCAGTGGTGAACAGTTTCGGAGAGATGACATCTCCCTGTCTCACGCCTTTCTGCAACTGGATCGGTTTCGTACTCTTATCCCGGATACGGACTGACATTGTGGCGTTCCTATACAAACACTTCAGCACTTCTATATAACGATGGTCGATTTGGCACCGCTGAAGGGACTGCAGCACCGCCCAAGTTTCGACTGAATCAAAGGCTTTCTCATAGTCCACAAACGCTATACACAGAGGCCGATTGTACTCCTCGGTCTTCTGGATAATCTGCCGAAGCGTGAGAATATGGTCTATGGTGCTATAGCCTTTTCGGAAGCCAGCTTGTTTGGGCGGCTGGAAGTCATCAAGCTTGCACGTGAGTCGATTGGTAATGACCCTCGAAAACAACTTGTAGACGTGGCTCAAGAGTGAGATGGGTCTGTAGTTCTTTAGAAGAGCTTTGTCACCCTTCTTGAAGAACAGCACCACCACACTCCCGGTCCACGACTCTGGAACGTCGCCCCCGAGGATAACGGAATTAAATAGCTTTTGAAGGGCTTTTAAGACCGGCTTACCGCCTGCCTTCAGTAGCTCTGCCGTAATTCCGTCATCTCCCGGTGCCTTACCGTTTCGTAGTTGTTCGAGAGCCATTCTGATCTCGCACAAGCTAATGTCCGGGATTTCTTCGGTATAGTGCCGAGTTAGCTTGGATCTGGGATCTTGGACCAAGCCGACAACAGGACTTCGGGATGATTTATATAACTGTCCATAGAACCTTTCGACCTCTCCCAAGATCTCACCCTGGGATGAAATGACAGTGCCGTCATCGGTCTTCAGCTTAGTCAATTGGCTTTGCCCAATAGACAGATCTTGTGCGAACACTTTTGAGCCACGATTCCGCTCTATCGCTTCTTTAATACGGTGCGTATTAAATTGGCGAATATCGCGACGCACAGACCTTTTTTTTTTTTTTTTTTTGTGGTGGGCCATGGACGTCGCACCCCGCCAAATCGGTCCGGGGTGACGGAAGAGGCGGCGCGCAACCCCATTGACCCACCCTGCAAGCACCTCTTCTTCGCCATGCGAGCGGGCCACCGGTACCCGATCTTTGTCTTCGGTGGCCCGCTCGGCGGTATGCCCTCTCGGGCTCCTCTCCTGTTGACGCCCCGACAGATTTCGCCGTCGAGGCGTCGTCCTCACGCGGTGGCCTCGCGTCGGGTGACCGGACAATTCCCCGGTCCGATCACCCGAAGCCTCGGTTAGGGCGGCATCAGGCGCAGGTATTCGCGCCTGCGCCGCCCCGGCCGCGGGCGGCGGCCCGGGTCACGGGAGTCCTCCCGGTCCCGTTCCGCCGTCTCCTTCTGCGAGATGACAGCCTCGCAGAAGGCGGCGACCGCGTCCCAATTCCTGACGCGGTCGACCATCGCCCTCGCGACAGCCGGCAGCGTCAGGTCGGCACCGATAATAGCGACGAGGTCGCGGCGCTGCCCGTCCCAGCCCGAGCATTCCTCGAGCGTATGTTGCGCCGTGTCCTCGTCACTACTGCAATGATGGCAGCCCGGAGTCCATTCCCTGTGCACGACCGTGTGCAGGTATTTCCCGAAACACCCGTGCCCCGTTAACACCTGCACCAGTCGGAAGGTGAGGACCCCGTGCCGCCGCTCCATCCATTCCATCAGTACGGGCCGGAGGGCCTCAACGGTAATGACACCGTGTCTAGGCCTCTCCAGCCGCGTAGCCCAACGGGCGATGACTTCTCGGCGGGCGTCCTCGCGCCAGGTGGCTATCTCGTTAAACGATGGGGAGCCACCCTCTTCGCGCATTGAGGTAACCCGCCGGTAGAGGTCGGAGAGCATCTCCGCCTCTAGGTCCCACGGGGGTGTCCCGGCCAATAGGCACGCCGCCTCTGTCGACACCGTGCGGTACCCGCGAATGGCTCTGACCGCCATGGCTCGCTGTGGCCTCCACAGCACCGCCCTGAGCTGGGCGTTCAGAGCCCTCGCCCACACGGGTGCGCCGTACATGGCCATTGAGCGGATCACCCCCGCATACAGCCGTCGGCCCTCGAAACTGGGTCCGCCCACGTTCGGCATGAGCCGAGAAAGGGCGGACGCCACGCCGACCAGCCGGGGAGCAATTTGGCGAAAATGCTCCCGGAACCACCATCGCCCGTCGAGCACCAGACCCAAGTACCTCATATGGGCCTGGATACTGATGTGGATGGAGTTGACGACTAACGAGGCGCCGATAGGCAGCCTCATACGGGGCCCATGGAATAGTAGGGCCTCCGTCTTGTTTAGGGCCACCCTGAGCCCCAGCGCCTCGATTCGCCTGACCATCTCCTCGGTGCCGAGAGTGGCCAGGCTCGCCGCCTCTTCGAGTGTCCTGCCTCGGGCTGTGACGAGCGTGTCGTCAGCATAGCAAATAACGCTCAGCCCGGGGGGGAGACTCCCTCTCAACGCCCAGTCGTACCCGATGTCCCACAGAGTCGGCCCCAGAACCGACCCCTGCGGAACACCGCACGACATGGGCGTCCGCACAATGTCCCCTGCGGGGCTCGCGTAGAGAACACTGCGCCCCTCCAGATAGTCTGCCACCAGCCGCCTGAGGTACAGGGGCACTCCATGGAACCGGAGCGCCTCCCTGATGCAGCTGAATGGCAGACTATTGAAGGCGTTGGCGATGTCCAACGACACCGCCAACAACACTCCTTTGCCGGCGACAGCCTCCGCGGCCGTCTGCCTCAGGCGTAGCAGGGCCCCGATGGTCGAACGCCCCTTCCGAAACCCAAATTGAGCGTCCGACAGATCGGGCCCCACCTCCTCCAGGTGCTGGACGATGCGGGCAGCGAGGACACGCTCCAGCAGCTTACCCACATCATCCAGAAGCACAATGGGCTTGTAGGCCGACGGCGAATCCGGGGGCCGTCCCGGCTTTGGCAGGAGAACCAACCTCCCTTCCTTCCAGCACTCAGGGAACTGTCCAGACGTCAAACAGGCGTTGAACAGTCGCCTGAGGCGAGGCGACGCACAGACCTGGAGATCTGCCTATTAAGCTGCCTGTGTTCGGACCAATCGGCTGAAGACTGTACTGTCATTTCTTTTCTCCGCTCCATGAGCCTGAGAGTCTGGTCAGAAAGTTTTTTTTTTTAGGTCTATTGGCGCGGTGAGCCTTGAAAAACTTCGACCCAACCGCGTGGACAGTTTCCACGAACCTGTTGTTCATATCGTTCGGAGATTCGCACTCGTCTAGACATTGGAAGCGATTGTGTAGTTCGAGTTGAAAGCTTTCGAGGTTCTGGTATTGGACAGGCGTAGGTCGGAGGGTAGACTTCATCAAGCGTGACCGTTCGACTTTTGTATGGATATTTAATGAGCCTCGTACTATTCGGTGATCGCTCCCAGTTTTAATCCTGCTGATCACTGAGACATCATTAAATATATGTCGTTTGTCCGACAAGATGAAGTCTATCTCGGTTTTTGTTGAACCATCGGGGCTAATCCAGGTCCATTTCCTTTGTGGCTGCTTTCTGAAGAAAGAATTCATCATAAATACTATATCCGCCAGCAAATACGTAAAACGGTGGCGGTCGATCCAAATTCCACTACCCACACCTGTTGAGAGTCCGGCCCAATCGTGCTTATTTATATTATTTTGACAATCTTGTTTATATTATTTTGACAACACATATGACATTTCAATTTTGGTATTTTTTAATTAAAAACCACCTATCAAACTCAACTTAGTAGTAGTAAATTGTACCTAATAAAATCGATTGATTGAATTTTTGTTTTAAATCCTATAAATTCACTGCTTTCGGATATTTTTCGTTGTATACAGACCTTTGTATACCAACGGCCCTACCACTATCTAGCCTTGTCTGCTTATTACTCGTCTCAGCCCGCCGCAAAAGTAAACCCGAGTTGAGATACATGTAGGCAGTCCGGTTCTGTTCATACTACAACAAGCCAATAAAGGTGAGCTGGATACAAAGTCCCGATCTATTATCTGGGGTATTTAATGGTGGATACATTTTATTTCATTAAAATAAAACCTACGGAGGCATATAATTTTCCTCCGAGTTTTGCATGACTATCAAAAGGCGATAACGACAACCCCAGAGACCTTATATTATAATAAGTATATTTGGCGTTAAGGAAAACTTTAAAAAAGTACACACATGTGCTATTTGGAATATCCATTTTCTGCTGTTTTATTTGAATGACATTTGACACCTACGTGATAGGGAGATATGTTTACTAAAACTATGGCATTATTGTGCACATTATCGCAAGTGTTTGTTCCACACAGTTTCTATATAAGGGAGGATACGAGGAGCAGTAGAGTAGCAGTACTATTTATTTTCACGGTTGCTCTTGGCACCGTCGTGTCCGATGCTACAGATTCGGATTTCGAAGACGTTTAGCCACTCAATGAGGCTGATAAGAATGATTAAGTGCCCGTGCAAGCCCTGTTCTTCTGTTTGTCTGACAAATTAACCTTCAACGGGCGCAAAACTTGTCAAATCAGTTGCCGCGCGGCGTGCTTGCAACCAGGCTGTGGTGGTTTCAAGAAGTGTATTCAAATACCCAACCCTGAATCAGCTACATACCTGCACAAGTACAGATGCCGGTGTAAATAATAGTAATAATAATAATCATCTCAGTGTTCTCGTATTGCCTTTCAGATATTATTTGTACCGATTCATGTGATTGATATTAATAAAAATATTTTTTTTGAGCATTGAATATCTAGTTTGTTTTATATCTAATTTAACTACAGGACTATGTACCTATAAAGAGCATTTTTTACTGCTTGTGGTAGCAAACGAGTAAGGATTACACCTGATGGTAAGTGGTATTGCTGCTTATAGACCTTTGCAATACCAAAGGTAAATGAGCGTTTCTAAAGCCTCACTTGATTCAATAGTTGATAACAATTCAACACACCCACTAGCAACACAAATAAGAAAATAAACATGAACAAAAGCCAGTCATAAATATAAGCTCATTCTGGACTAGAGCACTTCCAAAAATAACCGGCAATTAGTGCGGATAATCTAGCTAAAGAGTCTATTTTACTAATAAAGATCAACCTTCATTATGATAAGTGCCCTGTTTCTTTCGTCAAGCGACAAATCCGCAAGGAAGCGCTTGGCGAATGGAACCGGAGATACAAGAAAGGAAAAACAGCTAGACTGACTCACTAACTCTTCCAATGCCCAATCCATTTACACAGATGCTATGATTTATAACAATAGACCAAAATATAAAAATAAAGTAACACAATTATTAGAAAAAGAAGAAAAAAGAGAGGATTCATAAAATATTGCAAAGACATAGTAAAAGTAGTTGACACCAGAAATTTATATTATTATATTATAATATATATTATTAAATAAAAAGGTAATATAACACAAATATATAAAGGACAAACTAACTATTATGATAAATTAATAAAAAAAGAAAGAAAGAACATTTATTTTGTTTTCGTTAAAAACTAATGAAAGTAGACAGAACTAAAGAAAATAACTTCTGTAAAAAAAACTTACGAGCGAAAAATAATGTCACAAGTGGGATTCAAACCCTATTGGAAATCCGTCCCAATCGTGCTGCCACTTACATCATCGTGAACAAGACATTCAATATTGTTCGCGACAAGTACAGTGCAGTGATAGTTTTTTTTTTTTTATTTTGATTGCGCAGTGGTCCGAAATGCTTTTACGCACCACCTCCCGCTACGGGGAGTGTGGGACTTGCTAGAATACCCACTAAAACGTATCCACTGCGATCGCTGTTAGCCGAGAGGGCTTTGACAGCTTAACCGGATTATGGGTGAGCGCTGAGGGCTCTCAACCCGGTATAAGTTTTAAGCGACATCACCCGAAGGCTTTCGCGGTGGAGAACGGACCTCGGCTCGGGGCGTCGCTTGTAACAAAGTTAGCGTGCCCACGTTTGAAGTATTAACTGTTACGCGTCACTTCTTCCTTCCCCGGCGGCAGAGGCGGAAGCGCGAATATTTATGTGTTATGGCCGCGCGGGCCGTGTAGGCTCTTTCTTTAGCGATTGTAATAGCATCGTCAGCGTCGGTCAGTGCATGTCGAGGACGTCGGATCGCGGATATTCTTGATGGGGTGTGGTTAGCCGCCCCAACCACTAATTGGTTGAGGTGTGTCATGGCAGAGTCGATGAACCTCTTTCTTTTTTTTTTTTTTTTTTGCGGTGGGTCATGGACGTCACACCCCGCCAAGTCGGTCCGGGGTGACGGAAGAGGCGGCGCGCAAGCCCATTGACCCACCCTGCAAGCACCTCTTCTTCGCAGTGCGAGCGGGCCACCGGTACCCGATTTTTGTCTTCGGTGGCCCGCTCGGCGGTATGCCCTCTCGGGCTCCTCTCCTGTCGACGTCCCGACAGCTTTCGCCGTCGAGGCGTCGTCCTCACGCGGTGGCCTCACGTCGGGTGACCGGACAATTCCCCGGTCCGATCACCCGAAGCCTCGGTTAAGGCGGCATCAGGCGCAGGTATTCGCGCCTGCGCCGCCCCGGCCGCGGGTGGTGGCCCGGGTCACGGGAATCCTTCCGAACTTGTTCCGCCGCCTCCTTCTGCGAGATGACAGCCTCGCAGAAGGCGGCGACCGCGTCCCAATGCCTGACGCTGTCGACCATCGCTTTCACGACAGCCGGCAGCGTCAGGTCGGCACCGATGACAGCGACGAGGTCACAGCGCTGCCCGTCCCAGCCTGAACATACCTCAAGCGTATGCTGCACCGTGTCCTCGTCGCTACTGCAATGGTGGCAGGACGGAGTCCACCCCCTCCCCACGACCGAGTGCAGTTACTTGCCAAAGCAACCGTGCCCCGACAAGACCTGCACCAACCGGAAGGAGAGCACTCCGTGCCGCCGCTCCATCCACTCCATCAGTACGGGCCGGAGGGCCTCGACGGTAACAATACCGTGTCTAGGCCTCTCCAGCCGCGTAACCCAACGGGCGATGACGTCTCTGCGGGCGTCCTCGCGCCAGGTGGCTATCTCGCTCAACGATGGGGAGCCACCTTCGTCGCACACTGAGGTAACCCGCCGGTAGAGGTCGGAGAGCATCTCCGCCTCTAGGTCCCACGGGGGTGTCCCGGCCAATAGGCATGCCGCCTCGGTAGACACCGTGCGGTACCCGCGAATGGCTCTGACCGCCATGGCTCGCTGTGGCCTCCACAGCACCGCCCTGAGCTGGGTGTTCAGAGCCCTCGCCCACACGGGTGCGCCGTACATGGCCATTGAGCGGATCACCCCCGCATACAGCCGTCGGCCCTCGAAACTGGATCCGCCCACGTTCGGCCGAACCGAGCCGAGCGGCATGAGCCGAGAAAGGGCGGACGCCGCGCCGACTAGCCGGGGAGCAATTTGACGAAAATGCTCCCGGAACCACCATCGCCCGTCGAGCACCAGACGCAAGTACCTCATATGGGCCTGGATACTGATGTGGATGGAGTTGACGACTAATGAGGCGCCGATGAGCAGCCTCACACGGGGCCCATTGAATAGTAGGGCCTTCGTCTTGTTTAGGGCCACCCTGAGCCTCAGCGCCTCAATTCGCCTGACCATCTCCTCGGTGCCGAGAGTGGCCAGGCTCGCCGCCTCTTCGAATGTCCTGCCCCGGGCTGTGACGAGCGTGTCGTCAGCATAGCAAATAACTGAGCGTTATTATAGCGCCCGGGGGGGAGACTCCCTCTCAACGCCCAATCGTAACCGATGTCCCACAGAGTCGGCCCCAGAACCGACCCCTGCGGAACACCGCACGTCATGGACGTCCGCACAATGTCCCCTGCGGGGCTCGCGTAGAGAACACTGCGCCCCTCTAAATAGTCTGCCACCAGCCGCCTGAGGTACAGGGGCCCTCCATGGAACCGGCGCTTCTCTGATGCAGCTGAATGGCAGACTATTGAAGGCGTTGGTAATGTCTAACGACACCGCCAACAGCACTCCTTTGCCGGCGACGGCCTCCGCGGCCGTCTGCCTCAGGCGTAGCAGGGCCCCGATGGTCGAACGCCCCCTCCGAAACCCAAATTGAGCGTCCGACAGATCGGGCCCCACCTCCTCCAGGTGCCGGACGATGCGGGCAGCGAGGAAACGCTCCAGCAGCTTACCCACATCGTCCAGAAGCACAATGGGCCTGTAGGTCGACGGCGAATCCGGGGGCCGTCCTTGCTTTGGTAGGAGAACCAACCTTCCTTCCTTCCAGCACTCAGGGAACTGTCCAGACGTCAGACAAGCGTTGAACAGTCGCCTGAGGCGAGGTTCGAGATGCTCGAGGAGCAACATCAACACCCGGACTGGGAATCCGTCCGGGCCAGGGGCCGTGGTAGCGGAACGAATCTTCGCCACGGCTGCACCCACTTCCGACTCCGTCACGGGCGGAACACACTCGACGGCCATCCGGTCGTGATCTGGCGAAGCTATGACCGGGTGCGTGTGCTCCGACTGCCGCGGGAACAGCTCCTCGACCACTCTACGAAGGAAGTCGGGCTAGAGGGTCTCGGTGAGGGGGGCGGGGGCCTGCGCGCGAAGCTTATTCAGCGACGCGCGATACGGGCGACCCCAGGGGTCACGGTCGAGACCGTCCAGCATCTCCTGCCAACTTGCGTCCTTGGCGGACCGGATGGCCAGCCGAAAGGCGGTACACGCACTGCGGTACGCCTCGTACAGCTGGCCCTCCCGCTCAACATCGCGGCGACGCCGCCGACTGCGGGTGTAGGACCTTCGGGCACTAATGCACGCCGCACGAAGGTCCGCCAGTCTTGGGGACCACCAGTAGACCCCCTGCCTCGGAGGTAGACGCCGCACCCTGGGCCTGGCCGCATCGCAGACCTGCGTTAACGCACTGCGGATGCGGACAGCCTCAACGTCCACTCCGTCCGCTGGGGGTGGTGAGGACAGCCACGTGTTCACGATGGCCGCCTCCGCCAGTAGGTCCCTATCTAGACGCCCCACAGCCCACCGCGAAAATGCGGGAGCCCGGTCCGCTCTGTGACCCCTGCTGGGGTCCCGGAGAGGGGAGACCTCCATCCGGATGTATCGGTGATCCGACAGGGTCTCCGCCTCCTCCAGGACACGGCAGTTCCTCACTCGTGGTGCGACAGCGGGGCTAGCGAACGACAAGTCCACTATCGACCCACCCTGCTGTCGCACACACGTGTTCACTGAGCCTCTGTTTAGGACACAGAGGCCCAGTGACGCCGCCCACTCCACGATCGCCCGCCCGCGATCGTCCGTCATCGGGGACCCCCACGCCGTGGATTTGGCGTTGAAGTCCCCCAGGACCAGGACGAGGCCCGGTGCCAGTCGCCGAATCGAAGCCTCCAAGGTGGTGAGGGAGACCCTGAAATCGTCCATCCTCCTACTAGGGGAGAGGTATACACTATAGAGCGTGACCCCTCCCCAATCCGCCGCGACAAATTCGTTGCCCCTATCCAAGAGGGATAAGGACGGGCAGTGCCGCTGCGTGGAGGTGACGATTGCCGCGGTTCCGTTCCGGCTGACCACCCAATTTGGGCGATCAGGCACGACGTACGGTTCCGCGACTACGGCTGCACCGATCGACCACTCCGCCATGGATTGCAGGAGGAGATCCTGCGCACCGGCGGAGTGGTTGGTGTTGGCCTGCAGGAGGTGAGTGGACTGGGCAGCCATTAATGGGCCGTGTCCATCATTACCTCCTGGCTTGCGGCGGGCGATCGGGCCGCGCTAGGAGCGGGAGCGGCCGGGGTCGAAGGGCCGCTCCGCCCCTTTGGAGCCGAAGCCGGAGGTTTGCACGCCCCAGAGCCCATGCGGTGCTTGGCAGGCTTATTGCCCGCCGCACACGTGGGGCAGTGGGGCGGGGCGGCGCAAGATGCTTCCATATGCCCAGTCTGACCGCAGCGGAAACAGAGTCCGCCGCAGTCAAAGCAATTAGTGCATGCATTGGCCGGGTGTGCCCGACCGCCATGCACTTGAAACACCTCGCAGGCCGGTGTTCTAGCACGGTGACTCGCGCTGAGCTCCAGCCCACGAGGAGCCTGCCTGAGTCGGCCAGTTGCCTGACCGACTCCACTGGGCACTGCACCCAGGCAGCACCTACGCCGCCCGGACCGGGCCGGATGGCGCCAACCCGGACGGTGTCCATGGGACACCCGGTTTTCGAGGCAATGGCCTCCCGGATGTCTTCCACCGTCACGGAGTCGTCCAAACCCGCGATGCGCATTTCGGCGCATTTTACGGGTCTGGCGATTTTGACGCCACCCTCCTCGGCGAACAGACCTCGCAACTTCGACGCCACGCTATCGGCCGTCCTGGTGCCCTCGGCCCCAGGGAACTCTAAAATCCGAGCCCCTGTCCGGGCCTTGCGGCTCTTGGCTTCGACGCCTCCTATGTCGGAGACGTCGAGCTCCCGCCGGGCTTTCCTCAGAACGGCCTCATAGCTGAGGCTCCTTTCTGCCGCCTCAGGCAGCACAGTGATCACCACTGCGGCTGTCTTCGGCGGCCGGAGCCCCGGAGCAAAATCCATCGCTACTTATATTAGATAACCATTCTAGCCACCAATCACTCAACACGTATAAATTTTGTCGAGGTAATGGCGTTCACCTTCTATCTCTGCCTCCCCACACATCGCATAAGATGCAACCACTCGATGTTACATTTTATGGACCATTAAGGTCAACATATTCTCGCAAGTGCGACTTATTCATGAAAACATACCCATATGAAAAATTACTCATGAATATAGCTTCCATTTTTAGTAAAGCTTATACTCGAGTGGCTACAATGGAAAATCTGTTAAAGGATTTGAAGTGACTGGGATATACCCTTTGAATCCTCATATTTTCGACGCCGATGATATTTTAACGTCTGATCCTATTGTCGAAGAATTACCGCCTTCCGGAGAAGTTCGTCAATCAGAAGGCATTGATAAGGAAGTTATAGAAGCAATAACTGCTCATGATGAATCCATTCGTAGCCTGACATCATCGCCGTCAATTATAAACCAGTCCAACGAAATAACACTTAATACCCTCGGGCGACAAATCAACCAAAACCAGGATACTCAACTGTTTGCTGAGGAACTGTCAATACACAAGCATTATACCAGCAATAAAAATGAGAACATGCCTTGTGCTGCTATAAATGAAAGTACTAGAAAAGAATATGATAATGATGAACCTAGCACTTCGCGACGTATTCTAGAAGATTTGAGCCCTATCCTACAAAAGAGAATAAACATACAGAGACGTGTTAAAAACAGCACTGAATTATTCTAACATCAACTCCATTAAAGGCGCAGTTAGAAGAAAAAGAACGAAAGCGACAAATAAAACAAATGAGGATAGAAAAGACAAGAACGTTGCAGAAAAAATGTTAAAGAGAAATAAGCTAAAAGAAAGTCTGTTAAGAGGAAAGTTTTGAACAGCAGCGAAAACAGTGGGGATAAAGACTGCATAAAAATCAAAGAGAAAAACTCCGAAGAGGAAAAAAGAAAGCTAAAGTAAGGCCGAAGAAATCCATGAGCAGCAGTGAAGATACTGAGGATAATGTGCACCTTGCTCAGATATGCGATGATGATGAGGATGACGATATGGAGAATCGTGATGTTTGCACCGTATGTCAAGAGTTTCGTCGTGATAAAGAAATTTGGTTTCGTTGTTGTAGATGCTCGAATTGGATCCATAAGGAATGTAGCGGGAAAGACTCTGCCGAAGATTTCTTATGTGATTTTTGCGTTGATTAATCCAACTTTGATAGATGATATATTATAGTTATTTTTGAGACTGACTATTATAAACATTTAAAGAGCCACTGAGGCTGCTAGTTATTAAGAAAATTATAGATGGAGATATAAGTTACTCATGTTATGTTGATATAAAACAATTGCTTTATTAAAATATCGTAATTTGTTATATAGTTGATTTAATTGATATAGTTGATTTAGTTGTTGTTGAACAATATTTCTGGGAATAGATAATAGTCAGGACTCTTTCTCATGCACTGGTTTGTGTAAACGTAAAATTGAATTGTTATTTTTTTTTTATTATATAGTTACTCGCCGAAATTCACGAAATCAATGTAGGCACGGTATTATCAAGCCTAGGCACGATATTATCCCACTAGTTTGACAATACCGCGTTTTCCTGTTATTTTATAATGTTGTTATTATTATTTTTTATTTAAAATTTGAATTTTTTTGACATACTATGTACGTAACTTAATAAATTTCCAACTACTGTACGCGCCCTTTATAATTTAAATAAAATATTAAAATACACTCCACACTTTACGCATTACAAAGGTACACAATCCTTATATACATTTCCGAACGCATCCTTTCTTGGATATGCCCTCTCATAATAAAATAATAGTTAATTAAACAAGAAGTCAAAAAATGGCCGTCTCGCAAAATCGCTACGCTTTCACAAAGTCGAGTTGAACTCCTAAAACTAATATACGCAACTGCGCCCGCGTCGTTAACTAAAACTCATTAAATCAATATTGTTCGTGAAGTGTAATTATTGATGAACTTTGTGTGGGAACATAATGAACAGCGAGCCGAAGGAAATTATGGATTGCTGCGACCAGTGAGCTATCGAAGAACATTGCAGGTACCCAGCCTTTCCTACCTAGAATAAAACCACACAACTACTTTCTACATTTTTGTTTCTATAATTCAAACCTTGTCCTAATTATAGGTCTAAGTCTTTAGGGGCTCGGTATTATCCAACTCTCCCCTACAATATAGGTATTTGATGTTAAGGAAAACTTTTATTACAAAAGTATACGCATGTGCTATTTGAAATTGCCATTTTCTGTTGTTTCTTCTTCTTCTTCCTTTATATTGGCAATCAGCTACATATACGAGCTATTGGTGCCAGTGTCAAGTTATAAATATTTTCACGTTTTTAGTCTTTCAAGTTAGTCATTGTCTAAGTCAAATTGTCGCCATTAACAGTGCAATGGCCACACTGTTAATGGTATCTTGTGGGAATTTTGATGGAAAACGAAAACGTTGTAAAACACTTTTATATGATATTCACTACATCCCAGTAGTTCCGCCGCTTCATATTACATAAAATGCCATCAAAATTATCTAATAATAACACATTAAAACACTAAGATATCGTATATAATACAAGAGCACCACATGACGTTTTCAAATTCCCGTCAAAAGTCCTTCTGTTGTTTTATTTGAATGATATTTGACATCTAAGTGATGGGGAGATACGTTTATAAAAACTATGCCATTATTGTGCACATTATTGTAAGTTTTTGTTCCACACAGTTTGTATATAAAACTGACCACAAGGAGGTACTTACCAGACAACACATTCACTCGTATCTGCACATCGTCGCTCTACCTACTACAAACATGAAGACTTACACCATAGCAGTACTATTTATTTTTGCGGTTGCTGTTAGCACCGTCGTTTCCAATCCTACAGATTTGGATTTCGAAGACGTTGAACCACTAAATGAAACTGATAAGAATGAGGATGTGTCTGTGCAAGCCCTGTTCTTCTGTTTGGCTAACAAATTAACCTGCAACGGGCGCAAAACTTGTCAAATCGGTTGTCGCGCGGCATGCTTGCAACCAGGCTGTGCTGGTTTCTAGAAGTGTATTCAAATACCCAACCCTGGTGAATCGGCTACATACCTGCACAAGTACAGATGCCGGTGTAAATAATAGCAATATTAAAAATTAAAAATTCTCGTTTAGCCTTTCCGATATTATTTGCACCGGTTTATGTAATTGAGATTGATAAAAATAATTTATTTGAGTATTGAATATTTAGTTTGTTTTGTATCTAATTTGACAACAGAGCCCTTTTCCTTTTGATATATGTATCCAATGAAAGAGTTTTTTTTTACTGCTTATGGCAGCAAACGAGTAAGCAGCACAACTGACGGTAAGTGGTACTGCTGCTCATGGACCTTTGCAATACCAAACGTATAGCTAGACTGCTGGCTATCAACCCAAACTTACTCAGAACATTGAGCTATCGTTTCTCTCGCTCATCGAACAAAGCGCAACAGCATTTTGCCACGACTAAGACGTCACTAATATCACACTAAACCCTATATGGGCACCGCTCGAAGATGTTGGATTACAATTTCTTTCACCCACCTTAATATTAGCGTCAAATGAAGGAGCTTAAAGTATAGATAGAAACGATAAAATTAATGGCATAACAACAATGATAAAATTAATGGCATACTAAAGTCAATATGACCTTAGTAGTTATATTGACTTTAGAGTAATGCCATTAATTATACGAATGTATACGAAAAAATATTTAAAAAGCAAGCTACAACAGCTTGCTTTTTAAGTTAAAAATGTTCTAAAAGTCCATACTAATCTATTATTAAATTAAAAATGTAACACACTGACAAACATATTAACAGGCTCTAAGATTATTAAAATCTATATAACGTGTAATCATTGTCGGGTATACGGCTCACGTCTTCCATAACAACGAAAAAATACTGGGAGCTGCCAATTGAGTGTCGTACGATAGCTCACACTTGTCAAAGTGGTAGGACGATTGGAACGGGTTTCTAGTAGATGTGGATTCACGTCCAACGTGTGAGCTTCATTTTTTGCTCTAAAACAAGTTTTTATAAACACGCTCTTGGTTTGCTGATAGGTTATTATTTATTTTACTTTTATTTTTAATTTGAGAAAACATTATCTGCCTAATAACTTTCTTGACCACTCAAAAAACGAGACATAATTAAAATACACATATATGAGCGAAACCGCGTGCAATTGCTAGTATTTTAATATACAGCTACTACACGGGCGAAGCGGCGGGCAACTGCTTGTATTAAAAGAAATTTCATTCTATTGTTGTAGCATGGTTGCTGCAGTAAGTATCTCTGTACAGTCATGAGGAGGGATACGACTTCGTGCTGCCACCATTGTAGTTGCAATGGAAAAAAGACGCAGAAAATGCTCTAGATTTGGGTACCTAAGCAGAGCAGAATCAGCAACTCGTACTTGTACTCGGTAGTCATCGGTGTAGATCTGTCTCTGCCAGCCCTCATGAGATTGATAATCGGCAGCGTCAAGAACTAGATCCTTGTCACCGCCCTATGTTCCGTAGTTGCTTTTTCGAAGGAAAGCTTCAAAGCAAATCACAAAGGATCCTCTCCTTTGTGATTTATCTGGTGAAAGTTCTGGTGGCTTGCTCAATTACGGCGGCATAGCACTCAGAGTTATTTTATGATATAATAACAGCTTTCTAAGCATTATTTATGTTGGTTTATTTCACAGGTTAATTTTTTCCATTGGCTTGTAGTCTACTAACACTGTCTTCCTCTACGAAATTGTATTGAATTACTTATAACTATAGCTGTGTTTTCCGTGTGGTGACGGAGTAAGAATACTATTCACCACCCCATATCTTATCCGTGGGTGATCGTACAAGACGACTAATGGTTATAAAACGCATATAACATCTATGCGAGAGAAGGAAAACTCGAAACAAAACCCTATACCAACACGTCTGACCAGCGCGGTATAGTAGTTTAATTGCCCTCCCATCATGGAGGAGGCCCCAGCCCAACAGTGGGACATTTATGATGATAGCTGTGTATTGAAATAAATAAATACATGTTTGATCTAAAATTCACAGAACAAGCCATTTTTCATGAAGCATATAATTCTGTCACTCTTCGTATATTACGGCAACAGTAGTATTTGTGAGAAATAACCATCATTTATTTTCTTGCCTATCAGATCACGTCGAGCGTTGTCGATGTGACTACAATACACTCGGTATGCACAGCATCAAAACTGCTCATTTGGGCAAGTGTATTTTATATGGCACCAATTCTTTATAATAAATACCAAAAACATGAAATTAGAAATATAAAATATTTTAAGAAATTAATTAAGAAGCTTTTTATTTATAACACTTTATTATAGTGTTCAAGTTAAGTTAAGTTCAACTTTTAACTGACAAGGTTATATAAATGTATCTTATTTATATTACTTTAACAACACATATGACATTTCGATTTTGTTATTTTTTTAAATATTGTTTTCAATTTCAAATGTCGATTTTTGTTTAATTATTAAATAATATTTATGTAATAATAAATGTAAATAATTAACATTATGACAATTTGTACGCCTATAAAGGCAGAACATCTTGAATCAAAATAATTATGGATTGTTTAATAATTAATTACACATGTTTTCAAAAATAAGAGTAGTTATCTTATCTTATTTTATCTTATCTTGTGTTGTTGGGGGCATAACAAACATGTAATTAATGAACACAAATTACATCCATACTCAGAAAAATAATAAATTTGTATATCGCTCAGAGTATTGTCCTGAAAAGTTTCCGAACCACCGCATCTGGCACAGTAGGTCACCGACCTAGGTTACCTTAACCATTGTGCCGTAAGATATGCAGTCACATATAGTTAATTGAAAAGTTACATTGAACCTTGCGTTTTTCAAAATACGCAATTTTATTGTTGGGATGTATGTGTGGGGTCAGTAAGAGCGTTAATAGTTTCAAAGATATGGCGTTTCAAAGATATTTACAGTAAATATCTTAGATGTTATAAGAAATTTAAAACGCAGGTCAGAGCAATAGAAACCGAAGCGAAGCGAGGGCGGATCGCTAGTATTATAGGTAATATATTTGATGTTAAGGAAAATACTTGATGATAGGGAAATAAATGTTTTATTAAAAAAGTATACGATATTTGGATTTACCTTTTACTGCTGTTTTATTTGAATGACATTTGATATCTACGTTATAGGGAGATATGTTTACAAAAACTATGCCATTATTGTGCACATTATCGTACGTTTTTCTTTCACACAGCTTGTATATAAACCCGACCACAAGGAAGAAAATCATCAGACAACATATTCAACTCTGTGTCTGCATATCGTCGCTCTACCTACCACAAATATGAAGACTTACGCAATAGCAGTACTATTTATTTTTGCGGTTACTATTGGCACCGTCGTATCCGATCATACAAATTCGGATTTCAAAAATGTTGAACCACTTAATGATACTGATAAGAATAAGGAATTGGATATGCAAGACTTGTTCTTGTGGTTGGCTAATGAATTAAGCTTTAGCGGGCGCAAAACTTGTCAAATCGGTTATCGCGCGGCATGCATGCAACCGGATAGCTGTTGTCAGCCATCAGGACAGGGTACCCTGGGCACAAGCAGCAGTCTCTTGGACTCCTCTAAGAAATTATTGCTTAAAACAAATATCTGGCGAGAGAGGGCCCCCATTTTATGGGATAAGCCCCACATTGGCTCTATACCCTCTAATTGTAGAGGGTATAGGACGTGAATTTTGACGGACCTAGTTTCTCATTCATTTTGAGGACTGGGCAGGCAAATGCCGCGACCCCTGCCAGGGTAACTGCGAATTACCTGTGTTGGGATACATTATGTACGTTTACCCGGGTATCAGGATCTATGCCATGTAGGCCGTTGCTTCTTTCATACTCGTAGGAACAGCAGCAGGTAGCAGCATCCAATACCACCAATGACGGAGATTCGTATCATTCCTATATTACAGCCTTGCTATGCTACACCACATACAAATAACCGAGATGGCTTGCCGGATTGCAGTGTAACTGTTCATCTTGAACTTGAGGCGTCGAAATCTGCCAAGGACGCGGTGCATAGCGAGGCCTAAACGAAGCTGAAAAGACGTCGGTAGCCTCCGAGAAGGCTCCGTGGAAAGGCTTCCGGCGTGAAAATTCGGCAGACGGAACGGGAAGAGCTGCGGGCAGTCGGGGAGGTCGCTGCCGTTCTACTCCATGCTCGTCATCGTCAGTTCTGCCGCCAGAACCTCTCGTAGGGAACGAGGGGCCGCGGTGATGGTTAGGTCAACGACATCGTATCCAATTGGCCAAATGCGGGGGCTGACTGACGTTCATAAGTGGTTGAATGAGGCGGCCTTCCATCAGCACGGCGGCTGCTGATACAGGTGTGGATCCCTCAAACATCAAGGTAATGACCCTACTAAAAAGCCTATCTTAGTGGCGAGGTGTCAGGCCTGCAGAAACAGAACTAAAAGAGACTGACTTGTCGGCTGTGTGGAAGGCGAACCACGAGTTATCCAAACAAATGGCTGACTTGGAGCGTCAGGTAGAGCGCACCTGGTGCAGACTACGCCGCCGACAAAGGTCGGCCCCACCGCTACCACCGCTGTGCCGGCTCGCGCTGTGAAACGCGCTCCGAAAGCCACGCCAGCTGCGGCGCTCCCCATAGTGGACGGCGTGCCGGAAGCAACCTTTCGCTATTATGGAGTCTGTTGACTTCATGGTCAACGCGTGCATGGAAGCCCTGGCTAGACTGCCTCCAGCGCTAAGTCCTCGGCTGCCACTCGCTACAGATAAAATGAAAGCTGCACGGCCGACTATAGCATTGAGCTACACCCCGCTACTCTGCTAGAAAAGTCGCGTAATTCAATTCGCCACGGCTGTGACTTAGCCGAAGTCTGGGCCAAGAATGGATTTGAGGGGCACACTTCCCAGCCGAGATCGGCGCCGACTCCTACCAAGGCCCGAGTCAGAGCCGTTGCCCGCACCTGCACTGCGGGTGCCGGCTAGCGTGCCCATGATCGCACCTGCTGGCGCTCAGAGCTGCTGCCATGCTCGAATAGGGCTGGTAAGTGGCTGAGCAGGGCAGGTGTAACGTATATATACAGGCGGCATAAAACTAATTGAGGTGTATTTAAGTAAGTAAACCTAAGTGTACCTGTGGACGGTGTTTGATTGATAAACCGTTGTTTTTATTTACAGGTACATCAGGCGACCTCTGCTAGAAAATTTTGACTGCTTGCATAATAAGTAACTAGTGTAACCTACTTATGCGCCGATTATTTCTAAACAAACAAATAATATAAAAATAACAGATATCTTGAGATGACCTTTGGCACTGGCAGCTAAACAAGCAATCGTATTGCATCATGCCTTAATTTCATTGTTAGCACCTTCATTTAAATTATTAGTATCTTATTCAAAGATGTCAATTGTCTTCTAAAACCTACCACCAACATATTTTAAGCCTCTTGTTTCGGATATTGACGACGTGGGCGATACTATCTTAGCAATAAAAATAATATGTTGCAAGCGCTGAAGAAATCAAATACGTGAGATGTTGACATTAGGAAAAGTACATCATTAAATTTATCTTTATGCGACTATAGAATAGAACGTGGGGAGGTTATGGAGTAGAAAAGCAGCTATATTTAAAATCCTTAACTGAAACTAATATGAAATGGAACAATTCTTTCGGAGAGGTCCTAAGTCTGATTGAGACCCGACAGGTTTTATTTCAGTTACCCAAGTCGATAGTCTTAACAGAAACCATCCAAATCATCTTATCATTATCAATCTTCGTAACTCATATACGTCTCACTACAGGGCACGAGTTTCCTTCACAGTGTCATTGCCCGTACGGTAACGATGGAGCGGGGCCATGGAGTCCTCTCTTTCCGGCTGGTGCAGGTCTTGTTGGGGCATGGTTGCTTCGGCAGTACCTGTAAACGGTCGCAAGGAAAGAATTGACTCCGTCCTGCCAATAGTGTGCCAGCGACGAGGAGATGGCTCAACATATGCTCGAGGTTTGTACGACCTGGGCTCGGCATCGACGCTGCCATCGGTGTCAACCTGACGCTGCCGGCCATCGTGGAAGCGATGGGTGAAGGCGTCGGGAACTGAGACTCGAGATCGTTATCTCGTAGAAGGAAGCGACGGAACGAGTCCGAGAGGATCTTCTTCATGAGGACTCGGGGCGTCGCCCGCGCTTAGGGCGGCGTAGGCGTGAGTACCTACGCTTTATGGCCGCCATAGCCGAGGCAGGGTATGACCGGACCGGGGATTAGTCTGGTCGCTCTGAAGCGAGGCCACCACGTGAAGAGGACGACCCGACATCAAGACTTATTGGTCGAGATGATGGGGCGTCGACAAGAGAGTATATTCGCGAGAATAGGCCACCTAAGACCCACCCGCACGGCATCAAGAGGTATGTTGTTGGGTGGGTCTATGGAGTCGTGCGCCGCTTCTCCCGTCACCCCGGAAGGATTAGGGGGCGTAACCGCTCCGTAGCCATTGACAAAAAAAAACGCTGGGAGGGAAATTGACCTATTATATTACGTTGGTCAGACGGATTAGTGAATAATTAGGGATTTATATGGCGTTTGCCTTCTCTTGCATATCTATGCATATTATAAACCATTTGTCTTATTTTATATATGATACTCACGAGCTAGAAAGGGAGTGGAGTGTTGTATTATTATTCCATCACTACAACACCACAGGAAATGTGTTATTCTTAAACCATATCTATATCCAAATTGGAAATTTCTTGAATATTCCTGAAATATTACTAGATATAATATTACTCAGGAAGAAGGCACGTGTAGCAATACATAACGCAGTGCTTGTCCCAACATTACTATATGGAAGCGAGAGTTGGGTATGCAGAAAAGAGTATGAAAGTAAAATTAATGCGGTCGAAATGCGATTTCTACGGAAAATCTGTGGAGTTAGGCTGACTGATCGCATTCGTAATGACAACTTAAGAGAGCGAGAAGGTATGAAAGAGAGTATTGGTGTAAAGATGCGAAAGGGAATGCTCCGATGGTTCGGACATGTGGAAAGAATGCCGAACGAGCGTCTGGTTAAGAAGATATACAATGCGAAAGTGAAAGGATGTAGATACCGAGGGAGACTGAGACTAACCTACCTAGACCAAATCACTCATGTACTGAAGGAAGGTGGAGTCAAGAGTCTCCGAAACCGGCGAGCGCGTATGAAGAGAATTATGAATGTTGAGGAAGCGAGTGAGAATGCAAGGATAGAGTTCTCTGGCACTCTGTTCTCTCTGCCTACCCTGCAAGGGACATGGCGTGATGGTATGTATGTATGTATGTAATAATAGTATGTAAATATAGAAATATTACTGAAAGAGAAAAAAAAACTTGAGATTGGTTTCTAAGGAAGCCGTGCAGAATGTTAATGCCGTCATCAGAAATAACATTCTAATTGTTCGAGATTTCAAAATTTAAGTCGATCGCGTAGTCCTGATGAGTAATATCACTTCATTTTTATTTATTCCTTGTTCTTTTTAACCTTCCATGTATTTGTTTGAATACAAAAATAACATAGAAAAGAGAATTTCTAAATTTTCTACATACACTAATTACTTGATGATTTTTATATTTTTATCTGTATTTACATACGTAGGTACGGAGTTGTTCAGGCAAATAAAAGTGCACGCAAAGGATACTTCACTAATTAGGTATATATTTATAAGGCAACTTCTTATTGTAGTTATTTGTTATTATGCAAACTATTATTTAATAGCTAGGATAGCCTTTACAATTAATTGTGAATCAGTTTAACTCTAATAAATGCAAGAGCAGCTAGAAAAATTAAGCGAGGCTGAGAGCAAAATCGAAAAAGTGTACTGACAAGCTAGGTATCTGTATAGAGACCGAAGTTAAAATCGAGTACCGGTGGTCCGCTCGCACGGCGAAGAGAGAAGGTTTTACGGTGGGTCTATGGGGTCACGCGCCGCCTTTCCGTCACCCCGGACCGATTCAGCGGGGCGAGACGCACCCATAGCCCACCAATAAAAAAAATAAAAAAAAAAAAGGTATCTGTATAGAGCTTCCCTAGCTCATAAAATTTCCCCTTTTACTCGTTTCTGACACGGGGTATAGATAAATCGTAAACCTGCATTATGATACCGCGAGTGTGGTAAATATCTGATCGTTGGGGATGAAGGAAACAGGTGACTTTTATACGAATGTGTAAAATGTGGGCGGAAAGAATCTCAACCGCCTCGCCGCGTGCTTCCATCTTTTTGATCTCACTTGAGGCCTTTTTTGATCTCACTTGTTGATCTACTATTCCGTATGGTGTCAGAGTAAAAATACAATACGCCACCGCCACCAATTTTTGCTCGAGGGTGTTATAAAAGACGACTAACGGATGGTGTACATACTACACATCTGCAAGAGAAGGAAAACTCGAAAACCGAATACCACTAGCATGGTGTATTAGGTCAAGTTCCCTCTTATTATGGAGGAGGCTCGAGCCGAGCAGTGGCTATAGGCTGGGATGATGATGATATTCAATATTAGATAAAGACCTCTCCAAAGGGTTAAAACGCCAATATCGACACGCTTGGCAGGCGAGTTGGCGATTGTAGTTGCTGTTAATAATTTGTTCAGACGAGTATTGCAGCCCAATCAGCTGGTAATCCCTTCGCTAGTATTTTTTATACTATTTCCTCTTTATCTTGTTTTAACTATTTTTCATCTTATAGAGTTTAGGTTTTCAAATTGAGTACCTACATATAATTCAGTTATGACCAGTTTGTGAAAAAAAATCGGTTTTATTTAATAAAACTTTTGTGTCTTCAATAAATAATATAAAAATAAATAAAGGTGATCTTGTTGCCAGCACAATATTTTTTTAACCGTGACATTTGACACTAAACATGATACCAAATTTTAAACAAAATTACTTGATTAAATATGTCATTTGAGGTTATCATTGCATAATGTCTACAAGTGGTATATATAAACCCTCGGACGAGTCTATGCAATCAGTAGACGAAATTGTTGTCTTTCTAATTAGTTGAAATCATCTTTTATAAACATGAAGACTTATACTATCGCAACTCTGTTTATATTTGCGGTCGCTTTTGGCACCACAACAGCATCAGAACCCACTGTTGAAGATTCTGAACCACTTAACGAAGCAGACAAGAATGAGGTAATAGATATGGCAAGCATTTTCAAGTGCTTTGGGCACGGAACGGATTTCAACGGTAGCAAGACTTGTCAAATAGGCTGTCGTGGGGTTTGCGCTCAACCAGGCTGCGGTGGTTTCGACAAATGTCAACAGATTCCAAACCCAGGAGAAACAACTTCCTACCTGCACAAATACAAGTGCTACTGTAACAACGCCTAATTTTCCAATGTTTAATTGCTCTGATTTGTTCGTTCTAATTTTCTTTGATGCAAGCTATGTAATTAATAAAAATACCCAGTTTTGAATATATACTTTTCTTATTGCTATATCATCTCTTATCTCAGCCCACATATGTCCCACTATTGGGCTCAGGCCTTTTTTTTTTTTTTTTTTTTTTTTGGTGGACTATGGGTTAGTCTCGCCCCGCCAAATCGGTCCGGGGTGACGGAGGAGGCGGCGCGTAACCCCATAGACCCACCGTAAAAACTCCTCTCTCTTCGCCGTGCGAGCGGGTCACCGGGACCCGATTTTTAACTTCGGTGGCCCGCCCGGCGGTTCACCCTCGCGGGTTCCTCTCGTCGACGCCCCGACAGATTTCGCCGTCGGGGCGTCGCCCTCACGCGGTGGCCTCACGTCGGGTGACCGGACAATTCCCCGGTCCGATCACCCGAAGCCTCGGTTAGGGCGGCATCAGGCGCAGGTATTCGCGCCTGCGCCGCCCCGGCCGCTGGCGGCGGCCCGGGGCGCGGGAATCCTCCCTTGCCCGTTCCGCCGCTTCCTTCTGCGAGATGACAGCCTCGCAGAAGGCGGCGACCGCGTCCCAGTTCCTGATGCTGTCGACCATCGCCCTCGCGACGGCCGGCAGCGTCAGGTCGGCACCGATGACAGCGACGAGGTCACGGCGTTGCCGCTCCCATCCCGGACACACCTCCAGCGTGTGTTGCGCCGTGTCCTCGTCACTCCTGCAGTGGTGGCAGGCCGGAGTCCACTCCCTATACACGACCCTGTGCAGGTACAACCCGAAACACCCGTGCCCCGTCAATACCTGCACCAGCCGAAAGGTGAGGACTCCGTGCCGCCGCTCCATCCACTCTATCAATACGGGCCGGAGGGCCTCAACGGTCTCCACACCGTGCCTAGGCCTCTCCAGCCGCGTAGCCCAACGGGCGATGACGTCTCGGCGGGCATCCACGCGCCAGGTGGCTATCTCGCTCAACGATGGGGAGCCACCTTCCTCGCGCGCTGTGATAACCCGCCGGTAGAGGTCGGAGAGCATCTCCGCCTCTAGGTCCCACGGGGGTGTCCCGGCCAACAGGCACGCCGCCTCTGTCGACACCGTGCGGTACCCGCGAATGGCTCTGACCGCCATGGCTCTCTGTGGCC
Source organism: Lymantria monacha (assembly GCA_905163515.2). NCBI lineage: Eukaryota > Metazoa > Arthropoda > Insecta > Lepidoptera > Erebidae > Lymantria > Lymantria monacha. The sequence continues at coordinate 26,775,357 of LR991099.1, forward strand.
TCCACAGAACCGCCCTGAGCTGGGCGTTCAGAGCCCTCGCCCACACGGGTGCGCCGTACATGGCCATCGAGCGGATGACCCCCGCATACAGCCGTCGGGCCTCAAAACTGGGTCCGCCCACGTTCGGCATGAGTCGAGAAAGGGCGGACGCCGCGCCGACAAGCCGGGGAGCAATCTGTCGGAAATGCTTCCGGAACCACCATCGCCCGTCGAGCACCAGACCCAAGTACCTCATATGGGCCTGGATGCTGATGTGGATGGAGTTTACCACTATCGAGGCGCCGATGGGTAGCCTCACACGGGGCCCGTGGAAAAGTAGGGCCTCCGTCTTGTTTAGGGCCACCCTGAGCCCCAGCGCCTCGATCCGCCTGACCATCTCCTCGGTGCCGAGAGTGGCCAGGCTCGCCGCCTCTTCGAGTGTCCTGCCCCGGGCTGTGACGAGCGTGTCGTCAGCGTAGCACACCAAGCTCAGCCCGGGGGGGAGACTCCCTCTCAACGCCCAGTCGTACCCGATGTCCCACAGGGTCGGCCCCAGAACCGACCCCTGTGGAACGCCGCACGACATGGGCGTCCGCACAATGTCCCCTGCGGGACCCGCGCAGAGGATACTGCGGCCCTCCAAATAGTCTGCCACCAGCCGCCTGAGGTACAGGGGCACTCCATGGAACCGGAGCGCCTCCCTGATGCAGCCGAATGGCAGACTATTGAATGCGTTGGCGATGTCCAACGACACCGCCAACAGCACTCCCTTCCCGGCGACGGCCTCCGCGGCCGCCTGCCTCAGGCGTAGTAGGGCCCCGATGGTCGAACGCCCCCTCCGAAACCCATACTGAGCGTCCGACAGATCGGGCCCCACCTCCTCCAGATGTCGGACGATGCGGGCAGCGAGCACACGCTCCAGCAGCTTACCCACATCGTCGAGGAGCACGATGGGCCTGTAGGCCGACGGCAAATCCGGGGACCGTCCCGGCTTTGGCAGGAGAACCAACCTCCCTTCCTTCCAGCACTCAGGGAACCGTCCAGACGTCAGACAGGCGTTGAACAGCTGCCTGAGGCGAGGCTCGAAGTGCTCGAGGAGCGATGTCAGCACCCGGACTGGAATTCCGTCCGGGCCGGGGACGTGGTGGCGGAACGGATCTTCGCCACGGCCGCCCCCACTTCCGACTCCGTCACGGGCGGAACACTCTCGTCGTCGTCGGCCTCCCGGTCCTGATCTGGCGGAGCCATGACCGGGGGCGTGTGTTCCGACTGCCGTGGAAACAGCTCCTCGACCACCCTACGAAGGAAGTCGAGCTGGAGGGTCTCGGTGAGGGGGGGGCCCGCGCGCGAAGCTTGTTCAGCGCCGCGCGATATGGGCGACCCCAGGGGTCACGGTCGAGACCGTCCAGCATCTCCTGCCAATTCGCGCCCTTGGCGGCACGGATGGCCAGCCGAAAGGCAGTCCGCGCACTGCGGTACGCCTCGTACAGCTGGCCCTCCCGCTCGACGTCGCGGTGACGCCGCCGGCTGCGGGTGTAGGACCTTCGGGCACTGATACACGCCGCACGAAGGTCCGCCAGTCTTGGGGACCACCAGTAGACCCCCTGCCTCGGAGGCGGACGCCGCCGCACTCTGGGCATGGCCGCATCGCAGATCTGCGTTAACGCACTGCGAATGCGGACAGCCTCAGCGTCCACTCCGTCCGCTGGGGGTGGTGAGGACAGCCACGTGCTGACAATGGCCGCCTCCGCCAGTAGATCCCTATCAAGACGACCAACAGCCCACCGCGGAAACGCGGGAGCTCCGTCCGCCCTGTGACCCCTACCGGGTTCCCGGGGGGAGACCTCCATCCGGATGTACCGGTGGTCCGACAGGGTCTCCGCCTCCTCCAGGACACTCCAGTTCCTCACCCGTGGCGCGACGGCGGGGCTAGCGAACGACAAGTCCACTATCGACCCGCCCTGCCGCCGCACGCACGTGTTCACCGAGCCTCTGTTCAGAACACAGAGGCCCAGTGAAGCCGCCCACTCGTTGACCGCCCGCCCGCGGTCGTCCGTCGTAGGGGACCCCCACGCCGTGGATTTGGCGTTAAAGTCCCCCAGAACCAGGACGAGGCCCGGTGCCAGTCGCCGTATCGAGGCCTCCAAGGTGGTGAGTGAGGCCCCGAAATCGTCCATCCTCCTAGTGGGGGAGAGGTATACGCTGTAGAGCGTGACCCCTCCCCACTCCGCCGCGACAAATTCCTCGCCCCTATCCAAAAGGGACAAGGACGGGAAGTGCCGCTGCGTTGAGACGACGATTGCCGCGGTACCGTTTCGACTGACCACCCAATTGGGGCGATCAGGCACGGCGTACGGTTCCGCGACTACGGCTGCACCAATCGACCACTCCGCCATGGATTGCAGGAGGAGATCCTGCGCTCCGGCGGAGTGGTTGGTGTTGGCCTGCAGGAGGAGGTGCATGGATGGTGTACCCATTATCGGGTTGTATCCATGACCTCCTCGCCAGCGGGCGATCGGACCGCGCTAGGAGCGGGAGCGGCCGTGGTCGTAGGGCCGCCCCGCGCCTTTGGGGCCGAAGCTGGAGGTTTGCACGCCCCAGAGCCCATGCGGTGCTTGGCGGGCTTATTGCCCGCCGCACACGCGGGGCAGTGGGGCGGGGCGGCGCAAGATGCCGCCACGTGCCCGGTCTGACCGCAGCGGAAACACAATCCGCCGCAGTCGAAGCAATTAGTGCACGTCGGTCGAGTGTGTCCGACCGCCATGCACTTGTAGCACCTCGCAGGCCGGTGCTCAAGCACGGTTACCCGCGCCGAGCTCCAGCCCACGAGGAGCCTGCCTGAGCCGGCCAGTTGCCTGACCGACTCCACCGGGCACTGCGCCCAGGCAGCAACTACGCCACCCGGACCGGGACGAATGGCACCGACCCGGACGGTGTCTATGGGACACCCGGTTTTCGAGGCAATAGCCTCCCGGATGTCTTCCACCGTCACTGAATCGTCCAAACCCGAAATGCGCATTTCGGCGCACTTGACGGGCCTGGCGATCTTGATGCCACCCTCCTCGGCGAACAAACCTCTCAGCTTCTCGGCCACGCTGTCGGCCGTCTTGGCGCCCTCGGCCCCTGGGAACTCGAGAATTCGAGCCCCCGTCCGGGCCTTGCGGGTCCTGGCTTCGACGCCTCCAATATCGGAGACGTCTAGCTCCCGCCGGGCCTTCCTCAAGACGGCCTCGTAGCTGAGGCCCTTCTCGGCCGCCTCGGGCAGCACAGTGATCACCACTGCGGCCGTCTTCGGCGACTTGAGCCCCTTGCGCGGTCTCTTCTTCCTTCCGGCTCCTGCCTGTGGAGCGGGGACCTCAGCGGCGCGCTTGGCCTCCGCTCTCCTCCTTTGGCCGCGACTCCTTCTGTCGCGTTCGGCCACCTGCCAACCCTGTTCGGGTACGGCAGTCGTGCCGGACGCGGAAGGCCTCGTCGCGGCCTCGCTGGTCGTCGCCGGCGGTGTTGTTGCGGGCGACTTCAGCGGTCCGGCAGGAGCCGGAGCCGTCTTCCTCCTCAGGGCGGGTCCCTTCGGAGCTGGGCCGGGGCCTTTGGGCTTAGGCCCGGCCGCGGCCGCGGCGTAGCTCCCCACGCGGCCACCCTGACAAGGCAGCGGGGCGGGGGCTGGTGCCACATGCGGCCGCTTGTCCGCGGCGAGAGGTGGTCGGACACGTGGTTCTGGAGGCAACCTCGCCTCCAGAACGGCGAAGCGCGCATCGACGAGCTTGCCCACTGCGCCGATGATTTTCGCGAGGGCCTCGTCCGATATGCCTCCCACCTCAAACGGGGTCGGCTGAGCCTCCTCAGGGGCCCGCTCTGCAGCGCCTGGCGGCTTTGGCGCCACAGGGGCGCTAGCTGGTGGCAAGCGGTCCGCGGGGAGAGGCGTCAACCTCACCACCGGGACGGGGAGCTTCGCCGCGGCGACCGCGCCAGCGTCAGCCGGCGACGCGCGCTTCGCGGCGGCAGGCGTCTTCCTCGCCGCGGGGACGGGTGTGACGTTGACGCCATCACCCAACGTCGTCGGCGCCGCAGCGCGAGGCGGCTTTGGCGCCGCAGCGGCCGCTGAGTAGCCGGCCCTGGCCGATGACGCGGCTGGCGCAGGTGACACGAACAGCGCCACCTGCGCCTTGAGGTCGGCCACGTCTATCAACAGCTGGCGGTTTGCCCGACGCATTTCCGCCAGCATGTCGCCCAGGTTCCGGTTTCGGGTCCGCAGGCCTGACATCTCGCCTCTAAGGCGGACATTTTCGGCCTGCAGATCCGTGGCCTCGCCGGCGCGAACAGCGACCGCCGCCGCCCTTTCCATTGCCGAGGTCCCTCGCCCCCTTCGGGAGGCCTGGATTTTGGGTGGAGGCATGTTGGCCACGCTCCCCTCGGTTTCGGCGCTCGAGCTGCCTCCCTTGCTCAGGGGGCGCTTTCGCACCTGCGAGGGGAGGGCCCCCTCCTTCTTAGTCGCGGTCGCCGGCGGCGTCTTTGCTGCTAGACGCGCCGACGACCTAGTGGGGCCTTCACCAGCCGACCCGCTGTCCTCTTTGGACGGCCCTGCGGGAATATCACCGCCCTCGTCCATTCTGACGGTAGATCCGCCGCCCTCGTCTTCGGACGGCTCTGCGACATCGCTGTCGCCCTCGTCCGTCGACGGCTCTGCTACGAGTCTACCGTCCTTCTTCTCTTCAGCGGCGGCAGCCTCCCTGCGCGCTCGCCGCTCCTCCAGCCGCCTCTTGTGGCTCAGGCCGTTGCCCCGAGTCTTCCTGGGCGACCTCCGCTTTGCTTTTGGGGCCTCCACGATTTGTGCCGGGCCCTCGGCAGACGCCTCAAGTCCAGAGGACGAGGCGTCGTTTTGGTCAGATTTACGTTGGCATGACCGGGCCTTGGGGTGAGAATCACTTGGATTCCCGTCGGTTTTATTTAAATTTTGAGTATCCATTTGATTCCCACGAGAATGGGAGATACATTGCGTCGACCCGGGCAGAGATCCCTATACCCGGGCAAGCCTACATTTACCAACCAGGGGGTCAGCCGGTGCCCTGGCTGGAGCGTGCTAACGACAGAACAACCCATCTGCCATGCATCTTCTCGCCGCACGCCAGAACTTAAGATTCTGGGTGATTTCCGAGTCCGAATGTTACTTCGAACTCTTTATAGAGGTTGTCTTCCTCGCGGTCCGGGCGGTTAAGCCAAGACCCTCGCTCCTGATACTACGCCTCAAGACAACGTGTCTTGAAGCAAGATACCAGGTTTACGATGTGTGGGCGGTGGCATGTGCCTGCCCAGCCCTCAAATGAATGAATGACTGAGCCCGTCCCAATATTTCGCGTCCTATACCCTCTACTACGACTGTAGTAGAGTAAGGAGCGAAATCGCGCAGATATTCGCTACGGACGACAGTACAACAGAAGAACTGGGGACCGCCGCCCGCACCCAGGGTACACCGCGTGGAGGTTTCTGGGATAGTACCCCTTGGGCTCAGGCCTCCTCCATAATGTGAGGGAAAATGACCTACTATACCGCGCTGGTCAGACGTGTTGATATAGGGCTTTATTTTGACTTTTCCTTCTCTTGCACAGATGATAAATGCACATTATATCCCTTAATCGACTTTTACGATACCAATGGGTAAAAGAGGGGGTGGTGAACTGTATTCTTACTCCGTCACCACACGAAACATTTACTATGTAAAATAAAGTATCAATGGAACTAACCCAGCTGCATATGGTTGTTAACTGAAATAAGGTCCAATGACATATTTATTCATACGTTTTTGGGTCGCAGGTTATCTTAAGACAACAATAAAAAAATTAAGACAACAATAATAAAATACGCTGGATGCAGGTGGCGTGGGACCGTGTTGAATGGCATTCTTGTGGGGAGGCCTATGTCCAACAGTGGACGTTTACGGGCTGATGGATGGATGGATGGATGGATGATATAAAGCAGACTTAAGGAGAAATACCTAGCAACTCTTAATGAGTCGTAGATAAGATAATACTTCTTGTAAACATAGGGATCGTGACGTTTGTCAAAAAGACATGAATTCAAATCTTTATGCATTTTATAAATTTTGATCAAGATGATTTTGTAGTTTCTTTTTTTTTATATTACAAACTATTTTAAAAGATATGTACGCGGGCGTGATCCGCTCAATGGCGCGGGTACGGCGCACCCGTGTGGGCGAGGTCTCTCCAAGATGGAATATAAATAAAATAGAAGCGTAATTAACTTGAAAAAGGTTTATTTGTATTACACACAATCGTTCGGTTACAAGCAAAGATCCGCCATGACAGATTTTTACTAGAGAGAGAGAGAGATATACAATATACTATCTATCCTACTCTTATTACATTGTAATGTCTTTACTTTATTTTAACACCCCCCGTCAATGTAATAACATTAATTAACAAAATTTTGTGACAATTGAAAAGATATATGTTTTAATCATCCCTTTTTACATTTATCCTACACATCAAAAGGAAATAAGAAAGCCATTGAACCAAGAATAATCTACATATTCATACCACATAGCTTCACAAACTTTAAAAGTGTATTACCATTGAGGGACTTCGTTAACATATCAGCAATTTGATCTCTTGTTGTCACATATTGTATACATATCTTTTTATTTTCAATCAGTTCCCTTATATAATGATATTTGATATCAATGTGCTTTAATCGTTTAACACTATTTGTGTTGGCAATCGTTATGGCAGCTTGATTATCGCAATGCATGATAGCAGGACATACATTACTTACATTGAAATCACATAACACATTAGCAATCCAGCATGCCTCACTTCCAGCCATGCTCATTGCCACGTATTCAGATTCTGCTGATGATAGACTCACAGTACTTTGCTTCTTAGAGCACCAAGATATTAGGCAATTTGAATACATGAAGCAGTAACCAGTAGTGGACTTCCTGTCTCGAAGGTCCCCTCCCCAGTCAGCATCACAAAATCCAACCAAATTGCTATCATCACATTTATAAACTAATCTATAATTCAATGTGTGTTTAATGTATCGCAAAACCCTTTTTAAGTTGATTAATAACATGTTACTAGCGCAATCTTGATATCTACTTAATATTGATACGGCAATACAAATATCAGGTCTTGTGCCTGATGCTGCATACATTAAACACCCAACGATCTCTCTACAGATGTTCTCAATATTGCCTTTGCATTTATCATTTTCAAGCTCTTTACAATTAAAATTCTGATCCATGGGAGTTGAAATAGGTTTACAATCATACATATGGAATCTTTTTAACACATTTTCTAGGTAATTCTTTTGACATAATTCTGTAACATTTGTTTTTAAATTCTGCTTTACATTTATCCCCAAAAATTCTGAGATTAGGCCTAAGTCTTTCATTTCAAATTCTTTGTTTAGCATTGACTTTAAATTTGATATATGTTCTTCATTACTACCAAACATCAACATGTCATCGACGTATAAGAGAACATATATTTGTTCTGAATCGTTACATTTAGAGTACAAACATGGGTCACATTTAGATCGTTTAAAACCTTCCCTGATCATAATAGAGTTAAATTTTTCGTTCCAATATTTAGGAGACTTCTTTAGCCCATATAATGATTTATTTAGCTTTACAATATTTTTATCATTGTCATAAGCGCCATCTGGTAAGCTTATGTATACATTCTCTTCAATCTCCCCATACAAAAAGGCTCCGGTTACATCCATTTGGTAAACATATAACTTTAACTTAGTTGCTATAGCCAAAAATAGTCTGAATGTACTCAACTTTGCAACAGGTGCATATACATTATTTAGATTTAATATATCATTTTGTTCAAACCCTCTGGCCACCAAACGTGCCTTGTACTGAATATTACTATTATTTCGTTTAATTTTAAATACCCATTTACTACTTATAACTTTTTTATTATCAGGCATGTCACAAATACTCCAAGTATATTATTATCTTTAAGAGTTTTTAGCTCCCTTTGAATAGCTTCCTGCCATTTACATGCATCCGGACTATTCATAGCTTCACGATAAGTTTTTGGCTCACAGTTATCTAACATTACATTATTACAATTATAGAAAACAGTCTGCTTCCTAATACGTTTGTTTTTAGGATCTACATCACGTCTCACAACCTCACCACACTCATCACTATCACTAGGTTCATATACACTACCCTCAGAATCACTCTGCATGGTGCGCTGAGAGTCATCACTACCCATGGTCGGTGATTGGGAACTGGACATACCTGCAGCACTGGTATCTTCTACTTGAGCGCCTACCTCAACTGTAGCTGGAACCTCCACACTATCCTCTATATAACTGATTGTCTCACATTGTTGTATTGGCTTGACTGGACTGTTGTTCACAAACACAATGTCTCGTTTGGTCTCAACTTCACTTTTCTGTGGAAAATATACTCTATAACCTTTTGTTGTTTCTCCATACCCAACCATAATGCCCTTTTCACCTTTGGCATCCCACTTATGTCTTTTTTCTTTGGGTATGTGGACATAAACAGTAGTACCAAATATTTTGAGGTTATTTATATCATAACTTTTGCTTGACCACAGTTCATATGGAGATTTCCCTTCTATTGAGCTTTTACCAGTTCTATTAATCACATAGGCAGCTGTATTAACACTTTCAGCCCACAAGCTGATAGGTAAATCTTTAGCATACAGCATTGTTCTAGCCGCTTCCACTAAAATCCTATTCTCCCGCTCAGCTACTCCATTCTGTTCAGGAGTAAAAGTTACTGATGTTTGATGTATAATCCCCTTGTTCTGGAACACTTCTCTGACCTCTTTGTTTATAAACTCGGTTCCATTGTCACTTCGAAATATCTTTATTTTATTTCCTGTTTCATTTTCAGCCTGCGATATGAAGTTCTTTATACATGATTTAATTTCGTCTTTTGTTTTCACAAAGAACACTCGCCTGTACTTTGAGTATTCATCTTTAAATACCACGAAATATCTGGAGCCTCCAATCGATGGCTTCTCCATAGGTCCACAGGTATCGGCGTGAATAATTTCGCATACTCTTGACGTCACATTGTTACTTACAGGATACGGCAATCGGTGAATTTTCCCTTTTAGACAACTTTCACATGTTTGAACATTGGCATTTTTAATATTAATATTATTTTTCTTCAGAACATCTTTCACATAAACAATGTTTTGGTGCGCCAATTTTTCATGCCACTCACTCAAATCACAACACACGTCAGCAAGGTTCGCTGTATATGCATTAAAATAGCGAAAATCCAAATAATACATGCTTCCACGTCGCTCAGCAATAGCCATCACCTTGTTTTGTTTATAAAATTTACATTTATTCTCTTCCGTAACGATAACATAACCTCTGCTTGTCGCACAGTTGACAGAGAACAAATTTGTTTTCAACTCAGGAACATGAAGTACGTTGTCAATGGTAGTGTCAATCCATTCACTCCCATTCCAAACTTGCAGCGCCACCTGGCCGCAACCCTTGACATTAATTTTCGTTCCGTTCCCTACTATTACCGATTTATCTTTTACAGTCAAGTATGAATTGAATAGTTTGTAATCACAACACATATGCTCGCTTGCACCCGAATCGACTAACCACTGAGATTTTTGTAACTGTTCATCAAAAACACTGTTGACTATAAAAGCATTACTTTCTTTTTCTTTGCCCTTTTTAAAACGGCACTGGCTCTTTATATGACCCGGTTTATTACAAAAATAACACTTAATATCTGAACGATTGTCTTTAGAGTTACCAAAATTATTGTTATTATTGTATCGACACTCGCTTTGATAATGTCCAAGTCGGTGACACTTATAACACTTTACACTTTTTTTATCTACTTTCTTTGCCACAAACGCCGTAGACGGCGTTGGCCCGCCTTTTTCTTTAATTCTTTCTTCCTCTATCAATAATCTGGCTACCAGGTTATCATAGGTCTGCTTGTCATCAGGAGCAGACTCCCATGCCGAGATGAAATGCTTGTAATCTTCTGGTAGGGACATAAGAACCTTAGTGATAACAAATTTATCAGACATGTTCTCTCCCAGCTGTTTTAACTGATTCTGCATCTCATGTACTTTTGATAAAAACACAGACATCTCTGTTCCTTCTTCGAACTTAAATTGAAAAAAGCGTTGTTGCACAATGTGAATGCTTGTTTCAGATTTTTGTTCATACACGCTTAATAATTTCCTCCACATAGCCGCCGCCGTATCGCACGAGATGATATGCAACATGACTTCTTCCGTCATCCTCGTAACTATCAGCGTTTGAGCTCGCGCATCCTGGGTTTCCCAAGTACTACGCTGAGTATCATCTTCAGGTTTTACTGTTGTCCCGTCCACGATTTTGTAAAGACCTTGACCTCGCAGCAACACGGATGTTTGGAACTTCCAAACATTCCAATTCCTGGAACCCTCCAGCTTCATGACGTTCTGTTGTCCACTTCCACCCTGTGTCGAATCCATTTCACAACCTTCCTGTAGACTCTCCTGCCTTGCCCAATGATAGTAGACAAGTATTTTCCTTCCCGGTGTTCTAACCACAAAAATGGCGTCAACCCACGCCGCCGGTATTTCTGACTATTTTCGCTACAGTATGTATTTGCAATCCTTTAGCCACACTTTTATTAATCCAAGCTAGTTAGTGACCTGGGCCCATAACCAGATGGAATATAAATAAAATAGAAGCGTAATTAACTTGAAAAAGGTTTATTTGTATTACACACAATCGTTCGGTTACAAGCAAAGATCCGCCATGACAGATCTTTACTAGAGAGAGAGAGAGATATACAATATACTATCTATCCTACTCTTATTACATTGTAATGTCTTTACTTTATTTTAACATATACCAATGTCGCTCAGTAAGTTTACGCTTGTAAAGAATGAAACAGGTAAAGATAATAATTTAATGTTATTATTAAAATTCATTCATCAGGGTTGGCCTAACAAACTTCATGTACTTAGCGATTTAAGATATTATTGTTCTATAAGAGATGAATTGTACTCCGTCGATGGTGTAATATTTAAAAATAAACACGTCTTAATACCGAGTTCTTTGCAAAATAACATGTTAAAAATTATTCACGAAGAACATTTAAGCATTGATCGGTGTAAGTGACGGGCTCGTGAAGTCTTATTTTGTCCCGTCATAACAGGCGAATTCAAATAAACCTAGCAAGGAGCCTATGATTCCTGTACCTATTCCAGATATACCGTGGAATAAAATTGGTACTGATATATATCATCATCACAGCCCATATATGTCGCACTGTAGGGCTCGGGCCTCCTCCGTAATGGGAGGGAAATTAACCTACTATACCGCGCTGATCAGACGTGTTGGTATAGGGTTTTGTTTCGAGTTTTACTTCTCTCGCGTAGATGTTATATGCGTTTTATATCCCTTAGTCGTCTCGTACGATCACCCACGGGTAAGATATCTTGTGGTGAATAGTATTCTTACTCCGTCACCACACGGAAAACTGATACCTATATATACCGATATCGAAAAAAAAGTTATTTCATTTTAGTAGATTATTTATCAAGTTTCATTGAAGTGGCATATTTAAGAGATACGCCATCAAATTCGGTTATTAATATATTGAAAGAAAATTTTGCACGTTATGGTATACCGGATACGGTCATTAGTGACAATAGTCCACAATTTAGTTCTACAATTTTTTTTAAGTTTGTATCAGAATGGGTTTTCGTCATGTTACATCTTCGCCGCGATACGCCCATTGTAATAGTTAATCTGAAAGGGCTGTGCAAACCATTACGAAAATTTAAAAAAAATCGATTGATAGTAAAACCGATTTTTATTTAAGTTTACTTAGCCATAGAAATACACCAAGAGAAAATTTGAATTCTCCTGCACAGCTTATGATGGGGCGACGATTAAATAGAAAATTACCTGTTCATTACGATCTTTTAAAATTCCAAAATGATTGCAATGCGAATCAATATAAAAAATTATTAGATAAACAGATAAAAAGTAAATTTTATTATGATCAACATTGTAAACCGCTACCGGAGTTAAGTGTCAGCGATGATGTTATGATGTTAGACGATTATAAAAATGAATAAATCCGCGATAAAGTCATAGCCAAAGCTACAATTCCACGATCGTATTTTGTTAAAAATAAAAGTGGTATGTATCGCCGTAATCGCCGATATTTGGCTAAGAGTACATCGGTGACGATCGTCGGCCATCGTTATATCGAAGTGCTGAACCGAGTTTTTGTATAAGAAAGCCATAATTTCAGTCCGTATCCGGGATAAGAGTACGAAACACATCCTGTTGCAGAAAGGCGTGAGACAGTGAGATGTCATCTATCCGAAACTGATCACCACTGCACTGGAAAAGTCTTCAAGCTCTTAAACTGGACCGGACTCGGCATCAACATTAATGGCGAATACATTACTCACCTTCGATTCGCAGACGATATCGTCGTTATGGCAGAATCCATGGAGGACCTTGGCACCATGCTCAACGATCTCAGCAGGGTATCCCAACTACTGGGTTTACGAATGAACATGCACAAGACAAAAGTCATGTCAAATGCCCATGTCATTCCTGTACCGGTCCTAGTTGACAATGCGATTCTCGAAATTGTCGATCATTATGTTTATCTTGGGCAAACAGTTCAGTTAGGTAGATCCAATTTCGAGAAAGAGGTCAGCCGACGAATCCATCTCGGTTGGGCAGCATTCGAGAAACTTAAGAGAATCTTCTCATCCAACATACCTTAGTGTCTGAAAACACAGGTCTACGACCAGTGTGCGTTACCAGTGATGACTTACGGCCCGGAAACGTGGTCCCTAAATGTAGGCCTCATAAGCAGGCTCAAAGTCACTCAGCGTGCTATGGAGCGGGCTATGCTCGGGATTTCTTTGCGAGATAGAATCCGAAATACGGAAATCCGCAGAAGAACGGGTGTAACCGACATAGCACGAAGAATTAGCTTGCTGAAGTGGCAATAGGCAGGCCACATCGCTCGAAGAAACGACAACCGCTGGGTAAGAAAGGTTCTAGAGTAGTGACCACGAACCGGGCGACGCAGTGTAGGACATCCCCCCACTAGGTGGACAGACGACCTTGTGAAGGTTGCTGGGCTGGTGTTATTTTTACCGACTCGGAAAGTGCTCCTTAACAGGTAGCTCGGTGTACCTCTTATTTAAGAAGTACCCCGATAGTTTATGATATTATAAAATCGCTTTTAGAGCTGACATCTGCTTCGAAAGAAATTATTTTTCAACGGATTCCATCACACGTTGGGCTTTCAGGTAACGAGAAAGCTGATGTATTAGCGAAACCATACCTATAAACGTGAGGGCATACCTATAAACAAAGTGCCGTGTTTCACTGATAGTCTACATTCAGTGCGACAACTCTGCTTTAATATGTGGAAGGTTCAATTTGATGAGCCATCTCTGGAGAAAGGTATTTGGTACAAAACGCTGCAGAGTGAACCTTGGAGGACTGCATGGTTTGAGAAATGTAAACTGGATAGAAATATACTGACCACAGCTTTTAGACTTCGTGCCGGCACATTCCTCTTAACAAGTTCGCTTCTATGATGAATAAAGTGTCATCCCCTCTCTGCTCTGAGTGTAGTATTTTAGAAGATGTATGATGCGTATCTTTTGCTGAGGAGTTGAGACAACTTGGAGGTTGTAATGTAATTTTAGCATACACCCTCACTGATGAGGATGTAATAGTACCTATATAAAATAGTTGATAAGGGCATGCGGCGTCATTAGTTTATATAATATACTGTATTTCAGTTTATGTATTGTTATACTGTTGTCGTTTTAACGGAGCGGTGTAGTCCATTGGGACTAAAGCTCCTTAAATAAAGAAATAAATAAACCCTATACCAACACGTCTGACCAACGTGGTAGTAGGTCAATTTTCCTCCCATTATGGAGGAGGCTCGAGCCTAACAGTGGGACGTATATGAGCTGAAATAATGATGATGATGAAACAAGTTTTCATAAAAACACTCTTAATTTGTTCATAGTTTATTATTTATTTTTACTCTTTTTTTTATTTGAGACAACATTATACAGATAGCCTACACGGGTGAAGTCGCGGGCAACTGCTTGTATTGAATAAAATTCTTAGCACTATTTTTTTCTATCTCTACGTCATCGCATCTATTTAAAAGTCTAATAATTGTGTGACTTACATTGGGATTATATTATAGGAAGTGCCAAAATTAACGGAAAGCATGTACATTGTACATAGTTGATGTTGAAAATTTTCTAACCTAATTTTCTTTTTTAATTATTCCAGAACTACATAGCTTGTCCTAAACTTTGCATTAATTCTAGTATTCCGCGCAGATTGCCAATTCGGACATTTCGCCCCATGAGCTGTCCTTAACTGAATAAATAAATAAATGTTGTTAGGGGAGTATGTACGTGTAATGGCATTGTTGTAGCATGTTTGCTTCAGCAAGTACCTCTAACCAGTCATGAGTAGAGAGAATATTTCGTGATGCTACTATTGTTGGTTTCAATCAGAATACGCCACAGAAAAAGCTCCACATCTGGGTACCTTAGCAGAGCAGTGTCAACAACTCGTTCTTGTACTCGGTAGTCACAGCTGCAGACCCGTCACTGCCAGCCCTCATTGGATTGTTAGACGACAGCGTCAGGAACTAGAACCTTGTCACCGCCCTATGTTTCGTTGCGGTTTATTCGAAGGAAAGGGCAAAAAAGGTCAAAGAGGAAAAGATATCTGGTGGATGTTCTGATGGCTTGCTCCATTAGAAAAAAACGACAAATACGACAGGTTATGAAATCTGCACGATGCTTTGGGCCTTATCGAAATTAAAAAAGGTGATATAAATACCACACTAGGTAATCATGTGGGCGACACATGAGAACAGAATTACAAACACATCACTATAAAATAAGCACTCTATTTCCAATTTAGAAACAAAACAAATTGCACATTCATTGCTCACACAAAATATTTTTATTAATCTTAATTACATAAATCGGTACAAATAATATCTGAAAGGCAATGTGAGAAGTGTTCACAATATTAAAATTATTTACACTGGCATTTGTACTTGTGCAGGTAGGTAGCTGATTCGCCCGGGTTGGGTATCTGAATACACTTCTTGAAACCACCACAGCCTGGTTGCAAGCACGCCGCGCGGCAACCGATTTGACAAGTTTTGCGCCCATTGAAGGTTAATTTGTCAGCCAAACAGAAGAACAAGGCTTGCACGGCCACTTCCTCATTCTTATCCGCCTCATTGAGTGGTTCAACGTCTTCAAAATCTGAATCTGTAGGATCGGATACGACGGTGCCAACAGCAACCGCGAAAATGAATAGTACTGCTATTGCGTAAGTCTTCATATTTGTAGTAGGTAGAGCGACGATGTGCAGGCGCAGAGGTGAATATGTTGTCTGATGAGTCTACCTCGTTGTGGTCGGGTTTATATACAAACTGTGCGAAACAAAAACTCAAGATAATGTGCATAATAATGGCATAGTTTCTGTAAACAAATCTCCCTATCACGTAGATGTCAAATGTCATTCAAATAAAAAGTATAACAGAAAATTGGAAATTCCAGATGCGTATATATTTTTATAATATTTTTCCTTTTATTTAAATATATAACAATAATTCACTTTAGTTTCGAAAAGACTACATCCTTCATGAAGGCAATAATCCAATTTAAACAAATATAATCAATTTTAATAAATAAAAACATAACATCCCCAAAAGTTATCATACAGTATAAAAGTGACACAGTACGAAGTAGACAATAAATCATTCCTTGGTCTTGAAATAGACAACAAATTAAACTAGAAACTTCATATAAAGAATCTATGTGACAAAGTAGGCAAAGCTGCCTACGCACTATACAAGTTGGCTCCCATGCTCTTACTATAAGTTGGCTCCCACAGTGAACATTGAAACGCTGCTCACTGCATATCATGGATTAGTAGCATCTATTCCTAGCTGCGGAATAACATTCTGGGGTAACTCTACGAACAAGGAAATAATATTTAAAATACAAAAGCGGCTATGTTACATAGACACCTTTCCAAGCCTTATTACACAGGATCTGAGGTTAGTCAAGGTAGTAATGATGGAGCGTATACAAAGTATTTTTTTTAAGATTCCTATAATTAATACAGTTCAGGATATATCCAGGATACCCATTACTATATCCGCCAGCAAATACGTAGAACGGTGGCAGCAGCCACCGCGCCGAAGTGTGCCTAGCGCTCGCATGTTACAGCATGCGCCATTCACGCGGGCTTCACATGTTCTCAATGAAGCCTCAACACAAACAGATATATTCTCGTGTTCACTGAATGAATCCACACTGACAGCTATTTCAATTTCAAGTTCTTAGAAATAAAAAAAAATAATGCTCATAATTATTGCTGTGTTTATTTATGTACTAACACTGTCTTGCTCTATCGAATTGTATTAAATTACCTGTAATGATAGCTGTGTATAGCAATAAATAAATACATGTTTGATCTATAATTCACAGACAGTTGCAAGTCATTTTTCATGAAGCATAAAATTCTGATACTCTTTGTATATTATGGAAACAGTAGTATTAGAGATAATAATCCTCACTCATTTCCTTGTCTATCAGATCACATCGAGCGCAGTTGACGTGACAACAATAAACTCCGTACGCACAGCATCAAAACTGCTGATCTGGGCAAGAGTACAGGCAGTTCTTTATAATAAAATACTAAAAACATAAAATTTTAAATATAAAATATTTAAAAATTACTGAAATTTAGCATTTAATATGCTTGATTATTTATAAAAACCCGATTACGAGCGAAAAATGACTGTCACAAGTGGGATTTGAACCCATACCTATTGGAAATCCGTTTCAATCGTGCTGCCACTTACACCACCGTGAACTAGGCGTGGGTTCGATTCCCACTTGTAACAATAATTGTTCGCTCGTAATCGGGTTTTTATAAATAATCAAGCATATTAAATCCTAAATTTCAGTAATTTGAATAACAGGGTTTTGTCATCGTTTAATACAATTCCAAGTGGCAGCGCGATTGTAACAGATTTACAATAGTTGTGGGTTCGAATCCCACTTGTGACAATCATTTTTCGCACGTAATCGCGTTTTTATAAAATATTTTAAGAAAATAGTTATGGAGCTTTTTGGCAATAAGACTTATTATAGTGTTCAAGAACGTTTAAATGACAAGCCTATATAAATATATCTTATTTATATTATTTAGGCAACACATTTGACATTTCACTTTCGGTATTTTTTAATTAATATATAACATAGAAATTCTTTTCAATTTCAAATGTAGATATAAATATTTTTAATTATTAAATAATAACTTTGTAATAATAAATGTAAATAATTAATATTTTGACAATTTGTACGCCTATAATAAGCAGAACATCTTGAATCAAATTATTTATAGATTGTTTAAGAATTAATTATACATGTTTTCAAAAATAAAGGTATTATTTATATTACTTATATTGTGGGGGACATCAAAAACATGTTAATTGTATGTTACATGAGAATAAAATACATCCATATTCAGAAAAACAATTTGTATATCAACAAATTCTATTTTGTTGCATAATATTTTTATTTATTATTTTACGACAAAATAAACTGAGAACAATCTTGTAGATAGTCTTATGATAAATATTTTGAATTATATTTTTTTTACGATTTCGTGTCTTTATGTGGATTTTACAGCGCTCCAAAGTTCACCGGGTTCTTGCTATTCGTAAGGATCCAGTGACAACAACACGTTTGACATCCATTTATTTTACTTTTTAAAATTTTAAACTTAGCTTTTTATTACTTAGTTATCTGTGTTACTACTTAGTTATTATTTGCACTTTTCCTACCATAAAACACAAAATATAAATGTATTTAACAATAATTTCGATGACATAGTGGTTAAGATACCGACCTTCCATGCTAGTGCCGTAAGTTCGTTCCCACGCAGGACAATACTTTGTGCGACCCATGAAGTATTGTTCTGAGTCTGGGTGTAATTCATGATTCAGTTGTAAGGAAAATCTATTTACTCGAACTACGAGGCATAAAACGCAACATTATAAATAACTTATTGAGAGATCGCCGAACAGCACGATTCCGCTGGCGCATTGAATGCGACACTTGGTTCTTTAAACATATTCAAATAATTTTATAAATAATTGAAATTAAAGCAGCTATAACACGATGAAATAACCTTCCACGATGAACCTTATTCTCCGGAGAGGAGGAAAGGAGTTTTTGTAATTATACAAGCCTAATAAAATCACCTATCAAAATCTACCTAAGTAGTAGTAAATTGTACCTAATAAAATCGATTGATTGAATTTTTGTTTTAAATGCTGTCAATCCACTGCTTAATTCGTTAATCAACTAGAGTTCCCTGTACTTAACACGCCCGCGTGCCTAAAGGAGGTCCAAACTCAGTTAAAGCTGAAATAGTAATGAAAACAATATTATTTTTTAATAATGTCTCCAAAATAATCATAACCAGACCAGTCACCAGACTTTTACTCTAGCATGTAGAAATGACGCACAAACCCGTGGCTCTAGACGTAAAACTGTCAACAGTGTGGCCCTGCCACTATCTAGACTTGTCTGCTTTTTACTTAGTTCCACATTAGAATAGTAAGTTTCTTGTCTATTGCGCGCATTAAGCAGTTCCTCCTAGTAATTATACCCTTGAGAATGACACTTTCATTCCCAAAGATATAGCTGTGTCAACTCGTCTCAGACAGCCGCTAAAAGTAAACCCGAGTTGAGATACATGTAGATTGTAGGCAGTCCGGTTCTGTTCATACTACAACAAGCCAATAAAGGCGAGCTGGATACAAAGGCCCGATCTATTATCTGCAGTATTTAGTGGTGGATACATTTTTTTATTTTATCAAAAAAAACCTACGGAGCCATACAATGTTCCTCCGAGTTTTGCATTACTATCAAAAGGCGGTAACGACAGGCCCAGAGACCTTATATATTATAATATATCTGGCGTTAAGGAAAACTTTGCAAAAAGTACAAATATATGCTATTTGGAATATCCATTTTCTGCTGTTTTATTTGAATGACATTTGACACCTACGTGATAGGGAGATATGTTTACAAAAACTATGGCATTATTGTGCAAATTATCGTTAGTTTTTGTTCCAACCAGTTTCTATATAAAGGAGGATACAAGGAGGTAGACTCATCATACAACATATTCACTTCTGTGTCTGCACATCGTCGCTCTATCTCCTATAAACATGAAGACTTACGCAGTAGCAGTACTATTTATTTTCGCGCTTGCTCTTGGCACCGTCGTGTCCGATCCTATAGATTCGGATTTCGAAGATGTTGAACCACTCAATGAGGCGGATGAGAATGAGGAAGTGGCCGTGCAAGCCTTGTTCTTCTGTTTGGCTGACAAATTAACCTTCAACGGGCGCAAAACTTGTCAAATCGGTTGCCGCGCGGCGTGCTTGCAACCAGGCTGTGGTGGTTTCAAGAAGTGTATTCAGATACCCAATCCTGGTGAATCGGCTACATACTTGCACAAGTACAGATGCCGGTGTAAATAATAGTAATAATCTTAATAGTTCTCGTATTGCCTTTCAGATATTATTTGTACCGATTCATGTGATTCACATTAATAAAAATATTTTCTTAAAGCATTGAATACCTAGTTTGTTTTATATCTAATTTAACTACTACTATACTAATATTATAAAGCTGAAGAATTTGTTTGTTTGTTTGTTTGAAAGCGCTAATCTCAGGAACTATTGGTCCGATTTGAAAAGTTCTTTCAGTATTAGCTCATTTATCGAGGAAGGTATAAGGCTCTCTAATAATAAGGCTCTCCAATGTTACACCCATATCTCTAGATGGAGTACTCATACCAGCATGCTCGAACTTTCGATACCTCGGTTCGCTTATCCAAAGCAGCGGCCACCTGGATCGTGCGGTGAAGCACAGAGTTGGTGCGGGATGGTTAAAATGGCGGCAGGTCACGGGTACAATATGTGATCCCAGAGTACCCCTTAAATTAAAGGGAAATATTTACAAAACTTAAATAAGACCTGCTGTATTGTATGGATCAGCATGTTGGGCGATAAAAGCGACGGATGAGAGACGATTACATGTAGCGGAGATACGAATGTTGAGATGGATGTACGGCGTGACGAGAATGGATAAGATAAGGAATGAGCATATAAGAGAATGTTTGAAAGTAGCGCCAGTGATGGATAAGTTAAGAAGTGAACGTTTGAGCTGGTATGGACATGTAATGAGACGGGATAAAAGTAATGTTGCGAGGAAAGTTTTGGGTATGAATGTTGAAGGCTCTAGGGGTAAAGGGAGACCAAAGAAAAGACTATGTGAAGAGACTATGTGAAGCATGATATGTATAAACAGGGAGTGACTACAAAGATGACGTCTAATAGGGGTGTATGGAAAAAGAGGACATATTGCGTCGAGAAAGATGCATTATGGTATTAGGACGTTGGACATAAAAAACGTTCGAAAAATTAAAACAATTAATAAATGATGCGCCCGTGTTGTCGTTATATAGTGTGAATAGGCCGGTGTTATTGTCAGTGGACGCGAGTAGTACCGCGCTGGGTGCGGTGATCATGCAGGACGGCCGTCCTGTTGAGTACGCATTGCGCACGCTTACTGCTACACAACAACGGTACTCACAAATACAAAAAGAAATGTTAGCCATTGTGTTTGCGTGTGAAAAGTTTCACCAATATATTTATGGTAAAAATAATATTATTATTGAATCAGATCATAAGCCACTTGAAAGTATATTTAAAAACCATTAGATGCAATTCCAGCACGTTTACAACGTTAGGAATTCAAGGATATGACTTGTTGGTTGTATACAAACCCGGTAAATATATGTACATTCTAGATACGTTGTCTCGTGCGCCACTGTCAGACTTATATGACGATACCATTAGCACGGCGATACTTAGTAAAATTAAAATGGTGGTCAATAGTATACCAATGTCGCTCAGTAAGTTTACGATTGTAAAGAATGAAACAGGTAAAGATAATAATTTAATGTTATTATTAAAATTCATTCATCAGGGTTGGCCTAACAAACTTCATGTACTTAGCGATTTAAGATATTATTGTTCTATAAGAGATGAATTGTACTCCGTCGATGGTGTAATATTTAAAAATAAACACGTCTTAATACCGAGTTCTTTGCAAAATAACATGTTAAAAATTATTCACGAAGAACATTTAAGCATTGATCGGTGTAAGTGACGGGCTCGTGAAGTTTTATTTTGTCCCGTCATAACAGGCGACTTCAAATAAATCTAGCAAGGAGCCTATGATTCCTGGACCTATTCCAGATATACCGTGGAATAAAATTGGTACTGATATATATCATCATCACAGCCCATATATGTCGCACTGTAGGGCTCGGGCCTCCTCCGTAATGGGAGGGAAATTAACCTACTATACCGCGCTGGTCAGACGTGTTGGTATAGGGTTTTGTTTCGAGTTTTACTTCTCTCGCGTAGATGTTATATGCGTTTTATATCCCTTAGTCGTCTCGTACGATCACCCACGGGTAAGATATCTTGTGGTGAATAGTATTCTTACTCCGTCACCACACGGAAAACTGATACCTATATATACCGATATCGAAAAAAAAGTTATTTCATTTTAGTAGATTATTTATCAAGTTTCATTGAAGTGGCATATTTAAGAGATACGCCATCAAATTCGGTTATTAATATATTGAAAGAAAATTTTGCACGTTATGGTATACCGGATACGGTCATTAGTGACAATGGTCCACAATTTAGTTCTACAATTTTTTTTAAGTTTGTATCAGAATGGGTTTTCGTCATGTTACATCTTCGCGGCGATACGCCCATTGTAATAGTTAATCTGAAAGGGCCGTGCAAACCATTACGAAAATTTAAAAAAAATCGATTGATAGTAAAACCGATTTTTATTTAAGTTTACTTAGCCATAGAAATACACCAAGAGAAAATTTGAATTCTCCTGCACAGCTTATGATGGGGCGACGATTAAATAGAAAATTACCTGTTCATTACGATCTTTTAAAATTCCAAAATGATTGCAATGCGAATCAATATAAAAAATTATTAGATAAACAGATAAAAAGTAAATTTTATTATGATCAACATTGTAAACCGCTACCGGAGTTAAGTGTCAGCGATGATGTTATGATGTTAGACGATTATAAAAATGAATAAATCCGCGATAAAGTCATAGCCAAAGCTACAATTCCACGATCGTATTTTGTTAAAAATAAAAGTGGTATGTATCGCCGTAATCGCCGATATTTGGCTAAGAGTACATCGGTGACGATCGTCGGCCATCGTTATATCGAAGTGCTGAACCGAGTTTTTGTATAAGAAAGCCATAATGTCAGTCCGTATCCGGGATAAGAGTACGAAACACATCCTGTTGCAGAAAGGCGTGAGACAGTGAGATGTCATCTATCCGAAACTGATCACCACTGCACTGGAAAAGTCTTCAAGCTCTTAAACTGGACCGGACTCGGCATCAACATTAATGGCGAATACATTACTCACCTTCGATTCGCAGACGACATCGTCGTTATGGCAGAATCCATGGAGGACCTTGGCACCATGCTCAACGATCTCAGCAGGGTATCCCAACTACTGGGTTTACGAATGAACATGCACAAGACAAAAGTCATGTCAAATGCCCATGTCATTCCTGTACCGGTCCTAGTTGACAATGCGATTCTCGAAATTGTCGATCATTATGTTTACCTTGGGCAAACAGTTCAGTTAGGTAGATCCAATTTCGAGAAAGAGGTCAGCCGACGAATCCATCTCGGTTGGGCAGCATTCGAGAAACTTAAGAGAATCTTCTCATCCAACATACCTTAGTGTCTGAAAACACAGGTCTACGACCAGTGTGCGTTACCAGTGATGACTTACGGCCCGGACACGTGGTCCCTAAATGTAGGCCTCATAAGCAGGCTCAAAGTCACTCAGCGTGCTATGGAGCGGGCTATGCTCGGGATTTCTTTGCGAGATAGAATCCGAAATACGGAAATCCGCAGAAGAACGGGTGTAACCGACATAGCACGAAGAATTAGCTTGCTGAAGTGGCAATAGGCAGGCCACATCGCTCGAAGAAACGACAACCGCTGGGGAAGAAAGGTTCTAGAGTAGTGACCACGAACCGGGCGACGCAGTGTAGGACATCCCCCCACTAGGTGGACAGACGACCTTGTGAAGGTTGCTGGGCTGGTGTTATTTTTACCGACTCGGAAAGTGCTCCTTAACAGGTAGCTCGGTGTACCTCTTATTTAAGAAGTACCCCGATAGTTTATGATATTATAAAATCGCTTTTAGAGCTGACATCTGCTTCGAAAGAAATTATTTTTCAACGGATTCCATCACACGTTGGGCTTTCAGGTAACGAGAAAGCTGATGTATTAGCGAAACCATACCTATAAACGTAAGGGCATACCTATAAACAAAGTGCCGTGTTTCACTGATGACTATCAACTATCTACATTCAGTGCGACAACTCTGCTTTAATATGTGGAAGGTTCAATTTGATGAGCGATCTCTGGAGAAAGGTATTTGGTACAAAACGCTGCAGAGTGAACCTTGGAGGACTGCATGGTTTGACGAATGTAAACTGGATAGAAATATACTGACCACAGCTTTTAGACTTCGTGCCGGCACATTCCTCTTAACAAGTTCGCTTCTATGATGAATAAAGTGTCATCCCCTCTCTGCTCTGAGTGTAGTATTTTAGAAGATGTATGATGCGTATCTTTTGCTGAGGAGTTGAGACAACTTGGAGGTTGTAATGTAATTTTAGCATACACCCTCACTGATGAGGATGTAATAGTACCTATATAAAATAGTTGATAAGTGCATGCGGCGTCATTAGTTTATATAATATACTGTATTTTAGTTTATGTATTGTTATACTGTTGTTGTTTTAACGGAGCGGTGTAGTCCATTGGGACTAAAGCTCCTTAAATAAAGAAATAAATAAACCCTATACCAACACGTCTGACCAACGTGGTAGTAGGTCAATTTTCCTCCCATTATGGATGAGGCTCGAGCCCAACAGTGGGACGTATATCAGCTGAAATAATGATGATGATGAAACAAGTTTTCATAAAAACACTCTTAATTTGTTCATAGTTTATTATTTATTTTTACTCTTTTTTTTATTTGAGACAACATTATACAGATAGCCTACACGGGTGAAGTCGCGGGCAACTGCTTATATTGAATAAAATTCAGCACTATTTTTTTCTATCTCTACGTCATCGCATCTATTTAAAAGTCTAATAATTGTGTGACTTACATTGGGATTATATTATAGGAAGTGCCAAAATTAACGGAAAGCATGTACATTGTACATAGTTGATGTTGAAAATTTTCTAACCTAATTTTCTTTTTTAATTATTCCAGAACTACATAGCTTGTCCTAAACTTTGCATTAATTCTAGTATTCCGCGCAGATTGCCAATTCGGACATTTCGCCCCATGAGCTGTCCTTAACTGAATAAATAAATAAATGTTGTTAGGGGAGTATGTACGTGTAATGGCATTGTTGTAGCATGTTTGCTTCAGCAAGTACCTCTAACCAGTCATGAGTAGAGAGAATATTTCGTGATGCTACTATTGTTGGTTTCAATCAGAATACGCCACAGAAAAAGCTCCACATCTGGGTACCTTAGCAGAGCAGTGTCAACAACTCGTTCTTGTACTCGGTAGTCACAGCTGCAGACCCGTCACTGCCAGCCCTCATTGGATTGTTAGACGACAGCGTCAGGAACTAGAACCTTGTCACCGCCCTATGTTCCGTTGCGGTTTATTCGAAGGAAAGGGCAAAAAAGGTCAAAGAGGAAAGATATCTGGTGGATGTTCTGATGGCTTGCTCCATTAGAAAAAAACGACAAATACGACAGGTTATGAAATCTGCACGATGCTTTGGGCCTTATCGAAATTAAAAAAGGTGATATAAATACCACACTAGGTAATCATGTGGGCGACACATAAGAACAGAATTACAAACACATCACTGTAAAATAGGCACTCTACTTCCAATTTAGAAACAAAACAAATTGCACATTCATTGCTCACACAAAATATTTTTATTAATCTTAATTACATAAATCGGTACATATAATATCTGAAAGGCAATGCGAGAAGTGTTTACAATATTAAAATTATTTACACTGGCATTTGTACTTGTGCAGGTAGGTAGCTGATTCGCCCGGGTTGGGTATCTGAATACACTTCTTGAAACCACCACAGCCTGGTTGCAAGCACGCCGCGCGGCAACCGATTTGACAAGTTTTGCGCCCGTTGAAGGTTAATTTGTCAGCCAAACAGAAGAACAAGGCTTGCACGGCCACTTCCTCATTCTTATCCGCCTCATTGAGTGGTTCAACGTCTTCAAAATCTGAATCTGTAGGATCGGATACGACGGTGCCAACAGCAACCGCGAAAATGAATAGTACTGCTATTGCGTAAGTCTTCATATTTGTAGTAGGTAGAGCGACGATGTGCAGGCCCAGAGGTGAATATGTTGTCTGATGAGTCTACCTCGTTGTGGTCGGGTTTATATATAAACTGTGCGAAACAAAAACTCAAGATAATGTGCATAATAATGGCATAGTTTCTGTAAACAAATCTCCCTATCACGTAGATGTCAAATGTCATTCAAATAAAAAGTATAACAGATAATTGGAAATTCCAGATGCGTATATATTTTTATAATATTTTTCCTTTTATTTAAATATATAACAATAATTCACTTTAGTTTCGAAAAGACTACATCCTTCATGAAGGCAATAATCCAATTTAAACAAATATAATCAATTTTAATAAATAAAAACATAACATCCCCAAAAGTTATCATACAGCATAAAAGTGACACAGTACGAAGTAGACAATAAATCATTCCTTGGTCTTGAAATAGACAACAAATTAAACTAGAAACTTCATATAAAGAATCTATGTGACAAAGTAGGCAAAGCTGCCTACGCACTATACAAGTTGGCTCCCATGCTCTTACTATAAGTTGGCTCCCACAGTGAACATTGAAACGCTGCTCACTGCATATCATGGATTAGTAGCATCTATTCCTAGCTGCGGAATAACATTCTGGGGTAACTCTACGAACAAGGAAATAATATTTAAAATACAAAAGCACTGTTATTATGCACTATATACAAAAGCACTGTTATGTTACATAGACACCTTTCCAAGCCTTATTACACAAGATCTGAGGTTAGCCAAGGTAGTAATGATGGACCGTAAACAAAGATTTTTTTTTAGATTCCTACAATTAATACAGTTCAGGATATATCCAGGATACCCATTACTATATCCGCCAGCAAATACGTAGAACGGTGGCAGCAGCCACCGCGCCGAAGGGTGCCTAGCGCTCGCATGTTACAGCATGCGCCATTCACGCGGGCTTCACATATTCTCAATGAAGCCTCAACACAAACAGATATATTCTCGTGTTCACTGAATGAATCCACACTGACAGCTATTTCAATTTCAAGTACTTAGAAATAAAAAAAAGTAATGTATAATTATTGCTGTGTTTACTTATGTACTAACACTGTCTTGCTCTATCGAATTGTTTTGAATTACCTGTAATGATAGCTGTGTATTGAAATAAATAAATACATGTTTGGTCCATAATTCACAGACAGTTGAAAGCCATTTTTCATGAAGCATAAAATTCTGACACTCGTTATATATTATGGAAACAGTAGTATTAGTGAAAATAGCCCTCACTTATTTCCTTGCCTATCAGATCACATCGAGCGCAGTTGACGTGACAACAATAAACTCTGTGCGTACAACACCAAAACTACTGATCTGGGCAAGAGGCAGGCAGTTCTTTATAATAAAATACCAAAAACATAAAATTTTAAATATATTTTTTTTAAAAGTTACTGAAATTTAGCATTTAGTATGCTTGATTATTTATAAAAACCCGATTACGAGCGAAACAAGATTGCCAACGGTGGGATTTGAACCCACAAATTGTACAAACTTAATACTAAACTTTACAGTTAGAATTGTATTAAACGATGGCACAACGCTGTTATTCAAATTACTGAAATTTAGCATTTATTATGCTTGATTATTTATAAAAATCCGATTACGAGCGAAAAATGATTGTCACAAGTGGGATTTGAACCCATACATTGTACAGACTTAATACTCAAACTTTGCAGTTAGAATTGTATTAAACGATTATTCAAATTACTGAAATTTAGCATTTAATATGCTTGATTATTTATAAAAACCTATTGGAAATCCATTCCAATCGTGCTGCCACTTACACCACTGTGAACTAGGCTTGGGTTCGAATACCACTTGTGACAATCATTTTTCGCTCGTAATCGGGTTTTTATAAAATATTTTATGTAAATAGTTAAGGAGCTTTTTAGCAATAAGACTTTTAAATGACAAGCCTATATAAATGTATCTTATTTATATTATTTTGACAATACATAATATATGACATTTCATTTTTGGTATTTTTTAATTAATATGTTACATAGACATTAGACAATCTTTTCAATTTCAAATGTGGATATAAATATTTTTAATTATTAAATAATAACTATGTAAAAATAAATAAAATAATTAACATTATGGACAATTTGTACGTTATAGCAGAACATCTTGAATCAAATTAATTATAGATCGTTTAAGAACTAATTTAACATGTTTTCAAAAATAAGAGTATCTTATATTGAGAGGGATATCAAAAACATATTAATTACATATTACATGAACATAACACAATTTGTATATCGCACAGAGTATCGTTCTGTATCCGGACCACGGCACCTGGCACAGTAGGTCGGCCTCTTAACCATTGTGCCATATGTGTAATCCCATAACGTCCATTGAAAAGTTACATTGAACCTTGCGTTTTCAAACTACGTAATTTTATTGTTGGGATGTGTGGGCGGGGTTAGTAAGGTTAGCGTAACCCCAAGTTTGAGAGGGAGAGCAACCCTTACTCCGCGGCTGCCATATTGGAATATGTCGTGCAAACAACTTTTTCGCCATATCTTTGAAACTATTAATCTGATAAAAAATTGTAACAACATAATTTGTAGCAATGATGACAATGACTTTGACTACAATATTGTTCATATTATTTTTTTTTTTCAATAAAATTACTAATATTTTATTTTTAAAAGACACCACCCTTTTTTTTTTTTTTTTTTTTTTTTTTTGGTGGACTATGGATTAGTCTCGCCCCGCCAAATCGGTCCGGGGTGACGGAGAAGGCGGCACGTGACCCCATAGACCCACCGTAAAAACTCCTCTCTCTTCGCCGTGCGAGCGGGTCACCGGGACCCGATTTTTAACTTCGGTGGCCCGCCCGGCGGTTCACCCTCGCGGGTTCCTCTCGTCGACGCCCCGACAGATTTCGCCGTCGGGGCGTCGCCCTCACGTGGTGGCCTCACGTCGGGTGACCGGACAATTCCCCGGTCCGATCACCCGAAGCCTCGGTTAGGGCGGCATCAGGCGCAGGTATTCGCGCCTGCGCCGCCCCGGCCGCTGGCGGCGGCCCGGGGCGCGGGAATCCTCCCTTGCCCGTTCCGCCGCTTCCTTCTGCGAGATGACAGCCTCGCAGAAGGCGGCGACCGCGTCCCAGTTCCTGATGCTGTCGACCATCGCCCTCGCGACGGCCGGCAGCGTCAGGTCGGCACCGATGACAGCGACGAGGTCACGGCGCTGTCGCTCCCATCCCGGACACACCTCCAACATGTGTTGCGCCGTGTCCTCGCCACTCCTGCAGTGGTGGCAGGCCGGAGTCCACTCCCTATACACGACCCTGTGCAGGTACAATCCGAAACACCCGTGCCCCGTCAATACCTGCACCAGCCGAAAGGTGAAGACTCCGTGCCGCCGCTCCATCCACTCTATCAATATGGGCCGCAGGGCCTCAACGGTCTCCACACCGTGCCTAGGCCTCTCCAGCCGCGTAGCCCAACGGGCGATGACGTCTCGGCGGGCATCCACGCGCCAGGTGGCTATCTCGCTCAACGATGGGGAGCCACCTTCCTCGCGCGCTGTGATAACCCGCCGGTAGAGGTCGGCGAGCATCTCCGCCTCTAGGTCCCACGGGGGTGTCCCGGCCAACAGGCACGCCGCCTCTGTCGACGCCGTGCGGTACCCGCGAATGGCTATGACCGCCATGGCTCTCTGTGGCCTCCACAGAACCGACCTGAGCTGGGCGTTCAGAGCCCTCGCCCACACGGGTGCGCCGTACATGGCCATCGAGCGGATGACCCCCGCATACAGCCGTCGGCCCTCGAAACTGGGTCCGCCCACGTTCGGCATGAGTCGAGAAAGGGCGGACGCCGCGCCGACAAGCCGGGGAGCAATCTGTCGGAAATGCTCCCGGAACCACCATCGCCCGTCGAGCACCAGACCCAAGTACCTCATATGGGCCTGGATGCTGATGTGGATGGAGTTTACCACTATCGAGGCGCCGATGGGTAGCCTCACACGGGGCCCATGGAAAAGTAGGGCCTCCGTCTTGTTTAGGGCCACCCTGAGCTCCAGCGCCTCGATCCGCCTGACCATCTCCTCGGTGCCGAGAGTGGCCAGGCTCGCCGCCTCTTCGAGTGTCCTGCTCCGGGCTGTGACGAGCGTGTCGTCAGCGTAGCACACCAAGCTTAGCCCGGGGGGGAGACTCCCTCTCAACGCCCAGTCGTATCCGATGTCCCACAGGGTCGGCCCCAGAACCGACCCCTGTGGAACGCCGCACGACATGGGCGTCCCCACAATGTCCCCTGCGGGACCCGCGCAGAGGATACTGCGGCCCTCCAAATAGTCTGCCACCAGCCGCCTGAGGTACAGGGGCACTCCATGGAACCGGAGCGCCTCCCTGATGCAGCCGAATGGCAGACTATTGAATGCATTGGCGATGTCCAACGACACCGCCAACAGCACTCCCTTCCCGGCGACGGCCTCCTCGGCCGCCTGCCTCAGGCGTAGTAGGGCCCCGATGGTCGAACGCCCCCTCCGAAACCCATACTGAGCGTCCGACAGATCGGGCCCCACCTCC
This sequence comes from Lymantria monacha, assembly GCA_905163515.2. NCBI lineage: Eukaryota > Metazoa > Arthropoda > Insecta > Lepidoptera > Erebidae > Lymantria > Lymantria monacha. Next base: position 26,805,512 of record LR991099.1, read on the forward strand.
TCCAGGTTTCGGACGATGCGGGCAGCGAGCACACGCTCCAGCAGCTTACCCACATCGTCGAGGAGCACGATGGGCCTGTAGGCCGACGGCAAATCCGGGGACCGTCCCGGCTTTGGCAGGAGAACCAACCTCCCTAAAAGACACCACCCTGCACTAAGGAAATAATCCTTGCATTGCAGAGGATTTTACAAACATGCTATTAACGTAGACAAATTACATCCAGACTCAGAACCACAACACTTTGCGGATCGCACAAAGTATTGTCCTGCGTGGGAATCGAGCCCACGGACCTGGTACGGAAGGTCGGTATCTTAACCACTACGCCATCTGTGCAGTGAAATAAAAAAGTTATTAACAAACATATGCGCAAATTTCTCAACAAATTCTATTTTGTTGCATAATATTTTTATTTATTATTTTACGACAAAATAAACTGAGAACAATCTTGTAGATAGTCTTATGATAAATATTTTGAATTATATTTTTTTTACGATTTCGTGTCTTTATGCAGATTTTACAGCGCTCCAAAGTTCACCGGGTTCTTGCTATTCGTAAGGATCCAGTGACAACAACACGTTTGACTTCTATTTATTTTACTTTTTAAAATTTTAAGCTTAGCTTTTTATTACTTAGTTATCTGTGTTACTACTTAGTTATTATTTGCACTTTTCCTACCATAAAATACAAAATATAAATGTATTTAACAATAATTTCGATGACGTAGTGGTTAAGATACCGACCTTCCATGCTAGTGCCGTAAGTTCGTTCCCACGCAGGACAATACTTTGAGCGACCCACGAAGTATTGTTCCGAGTCTGGGTGTAATTCATGATTCAGTTGTAAGGAAAATCTATTTACTCGAACTACGAGGCATAAAACGCAACATTATAAATAACTTATTGAGAGATCGCCGAACAGCACGATTCCGCTGGCGCATTGAATGCGACACTTGGTTCTTTAAACATATTCAAATAATTTTATAAATAATTGAAATTAAAGCAGCTATAACACGATGAAATAACCTTCCACGATGAACCTTATTCTCCGGAGAGGAGGAAAGGAGTTTTTGTAATTATACAAGCCTAATAAAATCACCTATCAAAATCTACCTAAGTAGTAGTAAATTGTACCTAACAAAATCGATTGATTGAATTTTTGTTTTAAATTCTGTCAATCCACTGCTTAATTCGTTAATCAATTAGAGTTCCCTGTACTTAACACGCCCGCGTGCCTAAAGGAGGTCCAAACTCAATTAAAGCTGAAATAGTAATGAAAACAATATTATTTTTTAATAATGTCTCCAAAATAATCATAACCAGACCAGTCACCAGACTTTTACTCTAGCATGTAGAAATGACGCACAAACCCGTGGCTCTAGACGTAAAACTGTCAACAGTGTGGTCCTGCCACTATCTAGACTTGTTTGCTTTTTACTTAGTTCCACATTAGAATAGTAAGTTTCTTGTCTATTGCGCGCATTAAGCAGTTCCTCCCAGTAATTATTGCCTTGAGAGTGACACTTTCATCCCCAAAGATATAGCTGTGTCAACTCCACGGAGCAAATACAAAGAGGAGCTGTTGTAATGAATATTTTCTATGAAACAATGCGTGTCATTTACAGGGGGTGAGGGGGTCGCTGCTAATGAAGAAAGTGAAACAAGTAATAGTACTTGTCTCACTTACTCCTTTATGTCCATCTGCCGGCTATTAGCACAACTACTAATTTCGTATATTGTATGCAGTTGAGCTATCTTGCATTAGATGTCAGTAAGTGTATAGTATAACAGGGACGTACTCAGAATTTACCTATATCAAGGAGTGCTAATTTTTTTTTATTTTGAAGATACAAACAAATCTTATTAGCTGTTTGCTCTATTCAAATACAAATGTTTATAATCAAATAATTCTGCATAGCGAATAGGTGTATGACTACTGTTTTTAACCGCAAATTTCTTTATAAGGCTTGTCAGCATTGTTAATAATTTTATGAAAAATCCATCTTTTCTTTACTGTCATTCTGATAAACTCAGAAGTTTAGAAACCTTTTTTTTCTTCATATTTGTGTCCTTTTCATACGACCAAATAATACAATTATTTGTTTGGGTTTCTAACAAATTGTCGAATGAAAGTAGTTGGACTTTTAGTAAATATGTTAGTTACACGGTATTATTTCCTTCCTTTTTGTCTTTTCCATATAAAAAAAAGAATCAAACCACTCTATTAAAATAAGGCTTCATACAATTGATAATGCAACAATGGTGTCAATGACCAAGACATGTATATGAGTATTTCAAGCGAGCAGACCAGCCCCCCCTGGTAGCAACCGTTTGATTGACGCACGGGCCATCTAAAACTTAGCCATGCCAAAGGTAACTTGAAGACCCGGTCTTCGACGCCACCACCATTTTGAATATTTTTGTGACGTGCTCAACCTCGTTAATCTTATCAAGAAATTGCATCGAGTGCAATTACATTATTAATAAATGACATTAATAAATGACACAAAGGACATTGGTGACATTGGTTCCAATAATAAAAATGAAATACTCTTTGGTATCATATATTTCTTGAGCTATACCTAGTCTTGCCCTAAATACTGTAACAAAGAAAAACCTTTTTCTATTGCAAAAAATATTTATGACTTTTACAGTGTTAGTTTAATACATAAATATAAAACAATTTAAAATATAAAAAGCTTGTTCGAAGTGGTTTCTATTGGCTGCAATACAGTCCTTTAAATCTTCATTGTTAAAATGAGAAGAACAAATCTTTGTATATTTCGTAGGAGTCCAGTTTTTCTATTAATTTTTGAAATCCATTGCTTCTAACATCGTCATTGAACGGTACTCTAAAACATACAAAATTTACAGTTTAATTATAATAGGTTCATTTAAAGTAGTGTAAAAAATATTTTTCTTTGATGAAAAATCCGAATGTTATAATTATATTCTAATTACGACCCTGGATTTTTGACACTTTTATAGTTCTTCATAGTTAACGACAGCTGGCGTATTGCTTACAAAATAATTATTAACTACATATAAAACTCATATTTTTGTTGAGGTAAACGGCTTTGGGTATAAATTTTAATACTCATGGTTATTAGTTATTACAATAATCTTAATAGTTTGAACTGTATGTGCTTTTATTGTTCTGGGTCCTATTACGAAAAGTGGTGCCATCTAGCGTTGAGTAAAATTATTTCTGAACATGATACCGTCAAAAGAACTTTCTAGAAATTATTTTGATAAATTATGAATAAAAATACTTACAAATGGAATGTGATTCTTTCCATAGCATCTGTACGTTTATTGGAGTAGTTTTTACATGATAAAACACAACACTTCATGGTTTTCTTCGTAATAACATAAAAATACACCAAAAATATAATTTTATGCACCGTACGAACACCGTCAGCGACGACAGAAGACTAATAGGCCACGCCTACTATTGATGTTAACGTGATGACGTCACGGCCTACTTGAGAATCACAGTGCACAGTTACTTAGGCCGTCTCCTCTTTGTATTTGCTCCGTGGTCAACTCGTCTCAGCCAACCGCTAAAAGTGAACCCGAGTTGAGATACATGTAGGCAGTCCGTTTCTCTTCATACTACAAGCCAATAAAAGCGAGCTGGATACAAAGTCCCGATCTATTATCTGCGGTATTTAGTGGTGGATACATTTTTTTATTTTATCAAAAAAAATCCTACGAAGCCGTACAATGTTCCTCCGAGTTATGCATTACTGTCAAAATGCGATAACGACAGGCCCAAAGACCTTATATTATAATATATCTGGCGTTAAGGAAAACTTTTAAAAAAGTACACGCATGTGCTATTTGGAATCTCCATTTTCTGCTGTTTTATTTGAATGACATTTGACATCTACGTGATAGGGAGATATGTTTACAAAAACTATGGCATTATTGTGCACATTATCGTTAGTTTTTGTTCCACTCAGTTTCTATATAAAGGAGGATACAAGGAGGTAGACTCATCAGACAACATATTCACTTCTGTGTCTGCACATCGTCGCTCTATCTACTATAAACATGAAGACTTACGCAGTAGCAGTACTATTTATTTTCGCGGTTGCTGTTGGCACCGTCGTGTCCGATGCTACAGATTCAGATTTCGAAGACGTTGAACCACTCAATGAGGCTGATAAGAATGAGGAAGTGGCCGTGCAAGCCCTGTTCTTCTGTTTGGCTGACAAATTAACCTTCAACGGGCGCAAAACTTGTCAAATCGGTTGCCGCGCAGCGTGCTTGCAACCAGGCTGTGGTGGTTTCAAGAAGTGTATTCAGATACCTAACCCTGGTGAATCGGCTACATACCTGCACAAGTACAGATGCCGGTGTAAATAATAGTAATAATAATAATCTTAATAGTTCTCGTATTACCTTTTAGATATTATTTGTACCGATTCATGTGATTGATATTAATAAAAATATTTTCTTTGAGCATTGAATATCTAGTTTGTTTTATATCTAATTTAACTACAGGATTATGTACCTATATAGAGCTTTTTTACTGGTTATGGTAGCAAACAAGTAAGGAGTACACCTGATGGTAAGTAGTATTGCTGCTCATAGACCTTTGCAATACCAAAGGTAAATGAGTGATTCTAAAGCCTCACTTGATTCGATAGTTGATAAGAATTAAACACACCCACTAGCAACACAAATAAGAAAAAAATCTGAACAAAAGCCAATCATAAATGTAAACCTATTCTGGAGTAGAGCACTTGCAAAAATAACCGGCAATGAGGGAGCGGGTAATCTAACTAAAGAAGCTATTTTACTAATGAAGATCAACCCTCATCTAATAAGTGCCCCGTTTCTTCCGTCAAGCGACAAATCTGCAAGGAAGCGCTTGGCGAATGGAACCGGAAATATAAGAAAGGAAAAACAGCTAGACTCAGATCTTTTTTTCCTGGACGTCATTAAAATATATATACCACAATTTAAAAAATATCCATAACCTAGAAACTTACTCAAACACTCACAGTGCCATATAAAATATTGCAAAGACATAGTAAAAGTAGTTGATACCAGAAATAAAAGGTAATATAACACAAATATATAAAGGACTGTAACGATAAATTAATAAAGAAAGAAAGAAAGAAAAACATTTATTTTGTTCTCGTTAAAAACTAATGAAAGTAGACAGAACTAAAGAGGAACGCCTCGGTACTCCAAGTGATTGATACGTTCGCTATTGTTCGCAGACGCTCGGACTCACTCGGTCTGCCAACAAACGTCGCACCGGTGTACGCGCTGATGTTTAGGCATCGGCGTTGCATCGGGGTGGCTGTCGCCCTGCGATCTGCTTCCGCCTATAGCTACGAGACGCGCCAGCGCCGCAGCGGCCACCGAGCGATCATCAGCAGCATCCTGCTGCCTCACGAATGCAGCTTACACCCACGCCGCCGGCGTGGGCGCCCGAATCCGAGCCTGTAGTCGGTGTCAGGCGTCTCCGCAGCCCGGGGGACAACAACAACGAGTCGGACGACGCTGTGAAGCGCGTTTGCACAGAAGACATCGACTCAGAAGCCGAAAACCCCGACGCGGACGTAGCGTCCATACCCTCTTTCACGAGCTCCGCCGCCGGGCCCGAGCGAGCGCCGCGTTCGTTCGTTACCGTTGCTGCGACGCCCGCGGCACAGCAGTCCACCGCCAGCACTTCCGCCGAGCCACAAACGACGCCTCCAACGAAGAAGATGAAATACCCTCCCCTAGTGGTTGAGAACATGCCTGATTGGCCTCGCCATCTGGGGTAGATAAAGAAGATACTGAGCTGCGCTGCGAACGTTCGGCTTTTCGGCCGAGACGTCCTTTTCCGCCCGACCGACGAAGAAGAATATCGTGTGTTGCAATGATATCTGAGCAACTTCGAGAAGACTGAAGGCCTCTCGTGGTTCTCTTACGAGCTCCCAACACTCGTCAACCTCAAGGTGGCCATCAGAGGCCTGCCTTTGGGGGCCCCCGTCGATGTACTGTCTCAAGAATTCGCCGACCGCGGGTTTGAGCCCGTATACGAGCTTGCGGCGATCGACCGGGATGTATCATCTTCGGTGAATTTGAGAAGACAACTTTATTACCATCTACAGCGTGTCGGAGCTGCTGAACGTCCCCGTCGTCATCGTGGAGGCTTGACGCGGAAAGCGACGGCCCGCCCAATGCCACCGATGCCAGCAGTTCCGGCACAGCTCACACCATTGCCATCGCACACTGGCCTGCGTGCGGTGCGGTGACGCGCACATAGCGTGCGACTGCCCACGCCCTCGTGAGACACCCGCTACATGCGCCAACTGCGGCGGACCGCACCCGGCGAATTACACCGGGTGCCCGACGCTGCGCCGCGAGGCCCGCAACCGGAGGGCCGGTACTGTGGCCTCAACTGCGGGACCAAAGCGAGGCCCTTCGACGACTCAGCATCCTTCAGAAGTCCCAGCGGACTCACGAACTGCCACCCTGATGGCAGCGGCAAACCCTGCTACACAGCGGGACGAACCGCCCCCGCCAGGGAAGAAAACCAGAAGAAAGAAAAAGAAGAAGCCATCCTCGTGGGCGGCAGTCGCCTGCCGCCCACGAGCCACCCACGCGACCACGGGATAACACCATTATCGAGCACGCAGCTACTCGACAGACACCAGCGCCCCCTACAACGGACGGCGCTACTATTAGAACTTATATTAAACAGACATCGCCTCATTTCATCCACCTTAATATGGGCGTCAAATTATGCTTAAAGTGTAGAAAATGATAACATTAATGACATTACACTAAAGTCAATATGACCACTATTCTAGAAGGCCTAATTAATGTAATTAATCCTTCGAGTTAGTGTTGAAAAGTTAAAAAAAAAATACATGTAATAAAAAAAAATTAAAAGCAAGCTATTAAAGAATTTAAAAGTTAATAATAATCTATTACTAAAATAAAATCGTATTACACTCTTAGTTTTGCAGCAGTTTAGTGTTACACCTGTACCAACCCGTCTCATTACCGTGGAGGAGACTCGAGTCCAGCTACTGCTGGACTTACATATATGAGCTGAGACAAAAAGAGTAACACGCTCAAAGAGTATTAAAATCTGTATAATGTGTAAGATCAGTTGGAAATGGGCTTTTGTTCATAAATAAAGGTAGCAAAGTACTATTATATACTTGTGAGTGCGCGAACTTGATAATTAAAAAACAGGTATAATCAATGATTTTTTTTTAAATCTCTATTAAGAATGTTATTAACTATTGTAGGTATAAAGAATTAAAAAAAATATATTATTTCTATTTTTTTTTTAATATATTTTTCATGGGTCAAAAGTACCCAAATATGAGATTTTTTGAACCTTTAAAAATTCATATCTCTAAAAATATTAACTTTATCGTGAAAATTCGTAGGACCTTTTTTATTTGTATTTTAATAAAAAATATAAAAAAGAATTGTCCGGTTGAAAAATAACAATTCCTTGCAATTGTTTAAACAATTTCGGTTTAAACAATATGGCACGGGGTTGCTCCATGGCAACATGCATTTATATCATCAGTAGGGCAATTTGAAGGGGATCGCATACAAAAATTGAGGTGGAATAGTTTTCGGTACTCATGCGCCGATTCCTCCTGGACTAATGGCCCTCTGAGGGCAGAATTCACATATCTGTTGAAACAAAGGATCGATTCAGATTTGAAGATCTTACGATGAAACGAAAAGTTTTTATAGTCTGACATATTACCGTATTTCTTCCATTTTATCTAAGCTTTTTCCTTTGATTTAAATATAAGGATGAGAGTAGGAGAGAACCACAACGGATACCGCAAGTTTTTAAGACGGTAGAGTGGTAAGTTCGTTTTAATTATATTATAAACATAGTTATAAAAAGTGTGAACCGATTGTTCAGCAGACAGGTCCAGAAGTAATCCATTCCAGTCTATTTTGAGTATTTCATTATTAATCAATTCATAATTAGAACTAACTTTTTGAATCGTTATATCTCAAAAATGGTGGCTCGTAGGAAAAAAAAATTGATACATTTTTTGTGGAAAATTTTTGATCTACAATTTTTGTCTAAAGTATTTTATGATACAACTTACCGTTTTGATGAAAACTCGCGAAAAAACATTTTTTTTTACCTTTGACCTTGAATAATTTTTTTCCATACAGGTTCCCCTGTATGGAAAAAAACACGTGAACTATAAAATTTTATTTTTAATCATATTTTAAACAATCTTACTGATTTTCAGCGTGTTGGAAATTTATAGCTTCAAATGTCTAAATTGACCGGACTACTTATATAAAATCTATAGACTTTAATAACTTTGTTATTTTTACCGACTCGGAAAGTGCTTCTAAACAGGTAGCTCGGTGTACCTCTTATTTATGAAGTACCCCGATAGTTTACGATATTATAAAATCGCTTTTAGAGCTGACATGTGCTTCGAAAGAAATTATTTTTCAACGGATTCCATCACACGTTGGGCTTACAGGTAACGAGAAAGCTGATGTATTAGCAAAACCATACCTATAAACAAAGTGCCGTGTTTCACTGATAGTCTACATTCAGTGCGACAATTCTGCTTTAATATGTGGAAAGTTCAATTTGATGAGCGATCTCTGGAGCTTTCTCCATGTATTTGGTACAAAACGTTGCAGAGTGAACCTTGGAGGACTGCATGGTTTGACGAATGTAAACTGGATAGAAATATACTGACCACAGCTTTTAGACTTCGTGCCGGCACATTCCTCTTAACAAGTTCGCTTCTATGATGAATAAAGTGTCATCCCCTCTCTGCTCTGAGTGTAGTATTTTAGAAGATGTATGATGCGTATCTTTTGCTGAGGAGTTGAGACAACTTGGAGGTTGTAATGTAATTTTAGCATACACCCTCACTGATGAGGATGTAATAGTACCTATATAAAATAGTTGATAAGTGCATGCGGCGTCATTAGTTTATATAATATACTGTATTTTAGTTTATGTATTGTTATACTGTTGTTGTTTTAACGGAGCGGTGTAGTCCATTGGGACTAAAGCTCCTTAAATAAAGAAATAAATAAACCCTATACCAACACGTCTGACCAACGTGGTAGTAGGTCAATTTTCCTCCCATTATGGATGAGGCTCGAGCCCAACAGTGGGACGTATATCAGCTGAAATAATGATGATGATGAAACAAGTTTTCATAAAAACACTCTTAATTTGTTCATAGTTTATTATTTATTTTTACTCTTTTTTTTATTTGAGACAACATTATACAGATAGCCACGGGTGAAGTCGCGGGCAACTGCTTATATTGAATAAAATTCAGCACTATTTTTTTCTATCTCTACGTCATCGCATCTATTTAAAAGTCTAATAATTGTGTGACTTACATTGGGATTATATTATAGGAAGTGCCAAAATTAACGGAAAGCATGTACATTGTACATAGTTGATGTTGAAAATTTTCTAACCTAATTTTCTTTTTTAATTATTCCAGAACTACACAGCTTGTCCTAAACTTTTACATTGCATTAATTCTAGTATTCCGCGCAGATTGCCAATTCGGACATTTCGCCCCATGAGCTGTCCTTAACTGAATAAATAAATAAATGTTGTTAGGGGAGTATGTACGTGTAATGGCATTGTTGTAGCATGTTTGCTTCAGCAAGTACCTCTAACCAGTCATGAGTAGAGAGAATATTTCGTGATGCTACTATTGTTGGTTTCAATCAGAATACGCCACAGAAAAAGCTCCACATCTGGGTACCTTAGCAGAGCAGTGTCAACAACTCGTTCTTGTACTCGGTAGTCACAGCTGCAGACCCGTCACTGCCAGCCCTCATTGGATTGTTAGACGACAGCGTCAGGAACTAGAACCTTGTCACCGCCCTATGTTCCGTTGCGGTTTATTCGAAGGAAAGGGCAAAAAAGGTTAAAGAGGAAAGATATCTGGTGGATGTTCTGATGGCTTGCTCCATTAGAAAAAAAAACGAAAAAACGACAAATACGACAGACGATGCTTTGGGCCTTATCGAAATTAAAAAAGGTGATATAAATACCACACTAGGTAATCATGTGGGCGACACATAAGAACAGAATTACAAACACATCACTGTAAAATAGGCACTCTACTTCCAATTTAGAAACAAAACAAATTGCACATTCATTGCTCACACAAAATATTTTTATTAATCTTAATTACATAAATCGGTACATATAATATCTGAAAGGCAATGCGAGAAGTGTTTACAATATTAAAATTATTTACACTGGCATTTGTACTTGTGCAGGTAGGTAGCTGATTCGCCCAGGTTGGGTATCTGACCCGCCACAAGCCAGGAGGTGATAATGGACACGGCCCATTAATGGCTGCCCAGTCCACTCACCTCCTGCAGGCCAACACCAACCACTCCGCCGGTGCGCAGGATCTCCTCCTGCAATCCATGGCGGAGTGGTCGATCGGTGCAGCCGTAGTCGCGGAACCGTACTGTGTGCCTGATCGCCCCAATTGGGTGGTCAGCCGGAACGGAACCGCGGCAATCGTCGTCTCCACGCGGCGGCACTTCCCGTCCTTATCCCTCTTGGATAGGGGCGAGGAATTTGTCGCTGCGGAATGGGGAGGGGTCACACTCTACAGCGTTTACCTCTCCCCTAACAGGAGAATGGACGATTTCGGGGCCTCCCTCACCACCTTGGAGGCTTCGATACGGCGACTGGCACCGGGCCTCGTCCTGGTCCTGGGGGACTTCAACGCCAAATCCACGGCGTGGGGGTCCCCGATGACGGACGATCGCGGGCGGGCGATCGTGGAGTGGGCGGCGTCACTGGGCCTCTGTGTCCTAAACAGAGGCTCAGTGAACACGTGTGTGCGACAGCAGGGTGGGTCGATAGTGGACTTGTCGTTCGCTAGCCCCGCTGTCGCACCACGAGTGAGGAACTGGCGTGTCCTGGAGGAGGCGGAGACCCTGTCCGATCACCGTTACATCCGGATGGAGGTCTCCCCTCTCCGGGACCCCAGCAGGGGTCACAGGGCGGACCGAGCTCCCACATTTCCGCGGTGGGCTGTGGGGCGTCTGGATAGGGACCTACTGGCGGAGGCGGCCATCGTGAATACGTGGCTGTCCTCACCACCCCCAGCGGACGGAGTGGACGTTGAGGCTGTCCGCATCCGCAGTGCGTTAACGCAGGTCTGCGATGCGGCCATGCCCAGGGTGCGGCGTCTACCTCCGAGGCAGGGGGTCTACTGGTGGTCCCCAAGACTGGCGGACCTTCGTGCAGCGTGCATTAGTGCCCGAAGGTCCTACACCCGCAGTCGGCGGCGTCGCCGCGATGTTGAGCGGGAGGGCCAGCTGTACGAGGCGTACCGCAGTGCGCGTACCGCCTTTCGGCTGGCCATCCGGTCCGCCAAGGACGCAAGTTGGCAGGAGATGCTGGACGGTCTCGACCGTGACCCCTGGGGTCGCCCCTATCGGGCGTCGCTGAACAAGCTTCGCGCGCAGGGCCCCCCTCCTCACCGAGACCCTCCAGCCCGACCTCCTTCGTAGAGTGGTCGAGGAGCTGTTCCCGCGGCAGTCGGAGCACACGCCCCCGGTCATGGCTTCGCCAGATCACGACCGGGAGGCCGTCGAGAGTGTTCCGCCCGTGACGGAGTCGGAAGTGGGGGCAGCCGTGGCGAAGATTCGTTCCGCCACCACGGCCCCCGGCCCGGACGGAGTCCCAGTCCGGGTGTTGACGTTGCTCCTCGAGCATCTTGAACCTCGCCTCAGGCGACTGTTCAACGCCTGTCTGACGTCTGGACAGTTCCCTGAGTGCTGGAAGGAAGGGAGGTTGGTTCTCCTGCCAAAGCCGGGACGGCCCCCGGATTCGCCGTCGGCCTACAGGCCCATTGTGCTTCTGGACGATGTCGGTAAGCTGCTGGAGCGTGTCCTCGCTGCCCGCATCGTCCAGCACCTGGAGGAGGTGGGGCCCGATCTGTCGGACGCTCAATTTGGGTTTCGGAGGGGGCGTTCGACCATCGGGGCCCTACTACGCCTGAGGCAGACGGCCGCGGAGGCTGTCGCCGGCAAAGGAGTGCTGTTGGCGGTGTCGTTGGACATCGCCAACGCCTTCAATAGTCTGCCATTCAGCTGCATCAGGGAGGCGCTCCGGTTCCATGGAGTGCCCCTGTACCTCAGGCGGCTGGTGGCAGACTATTTGGAGGGGCGCAGTGTCCTCTACGCGAGCCCCGCAGGGGACATTGTGCGGACGCCCATGTCGTGCGGTGTTCCGCAGGGGTCGGTTCTGGGGCCGACTCTGTGGGACATCGGTTACGACTGGGCGTTGAGAGGGAGTCTCCCCCCCGGGCTGAGCGTTATTTGCTATGCTGACGACACGCTCGTCACAGCCCGGGGCAGGACACTCGAAGAGGTGGCGAGCCTGGCCACTCTCGGCACCGAGGAGATGGTCAGGCGAATTGAGGCGCTGGGGCTCAGGGTAGCCCTAAACAAGACGGAGGCCCTACTATTCCATGGGCCCCGTGTGAGGCTGCCCATCGGCGCCTCGTTAGTCGTCAACTCCATCCACATCAGTATCCAGGCCCATATGAGGTACTTGGGTCTGGTGCTCGACGGGCGATGGTGGTTCCGGGAGCATTTTCGTCAAATTGCTCCCCGGCTGGTCGGCGCGGCGTCCGCCCTTTCTCGGTGGCGAGGTGGCGGAACGGGCCCGGGAGGATTCCCGTGACCCGGGCCGCCGCCCGCGGCCGGGGCGGCGCAGGCGCGAGTACCTGCGCCTGATGCCGCCCTAACCGAGGCTTCGGGTGATCGGACCGGGGAATTGTCCGGTCACCCGACGTGAGGCCACCGCGTGAGAACGACGCCTCGACGGCGAAAGCTGTCGGGGCGTCGACAGGAGAGGAGCCCGAGAGGGCATACCGCCGAGCGGGCCACCGAAGACAAAGATCGGGTACCGGTGGCCCGCTCGCACGGCGAAGAAGAGGTGCTTGCAGGGTGGGTCAATGGGGTTGCGCGCCGCCTCTTCTGTCACCCCGGACCGATTTGGCGGGGTGCGACGTCCATAGCCCACCGCAAAAAAAAAAAAAAAAAAAAAAAAGGTTGGGTATCTGAATACACTTCTTGAAACCACCACAGCCTGGTTGCAAGCACGCCGCGCGGCAACCGATTTGACAAGTTTTGCGCCCGTTGAAGGTTAATTTGTCAGCCAAACAGAAGAACAAGGCTTGCACGGCCACTTTCTCATTCTTATCCGCCTCATTGAGTGGTTCAACGTCTTCAAAATCTGAATCTGTAGGATCGGATACGACGGTGCCAACAGCAACCGCGAAAATGAATAGTACTGCTATTGCGTAAGTCTTCATATTTGTAGTAGGTAGAGCGACGATGTGCAGGCGCAGAGGTGAATATGTTGTCTGATGAGTCTACCTCGTTGTGGTCGGGTTTATATATAAACTGTACGAAACAAAAACTCAAGATAATGTGCATAATAATGGCATAGTTTCTGTAAACAAATCTCCCTATCACGTAGATGTCAAATGTCATTCAAATAAAAAGTATAACAGAAAATTGGAAATTCCAGATGCGAATATATTTTTATAATATTTTTCCTTTTATTTAAATATATAACAATAATTCACTTTAGTTTCGAAAAGACTACATCCTTCATGAAGGCAATAATCCAATTTAAACAAATATAATCAATTTTAATAAATAAAAACATAACATCCCCAAAAGTTATCATACAGCATAAAAGTGACACAGTACGAAGTAGACAATAAATCATTCCTTGGTCTTGAAATAGACAACAAATTAAACTAGAAACTTCATATAAAGAATCTATGTGACAAAGTAGGCAAAGCTGCCTACGCACTATACAAGTTGGCTCCCATGCTCTTACTATAAGTTGGCTCCCACAGTGAACATTGAAACGCTGCTCACTGCATATCATGGATTAGTAGCATCTATTCCTAGCTGCGGAATAACATTCTGGGGTAACTCTACGAACAAGGAAATAATATTTAAAATACAAAAGCGGCTATGTTACATAGACACCTTTCCAAGCCTTATTACACAAGATCTGAGGTTAGCCAAGGTAGTAATGATGGACCGTAAACAAAGATTTTTTTTTAGATTCCTACAATTAATACAGTTCAGGATATATCCAGGATACCCATTACTATATCCGCCAGCAAATACGTAGAACGGTGGCAGCAGCCACCGCGCCGAAGGGTGCCTAGCGCTCGCATGTTACAGCATGCGCCATTCACGCGGGCTTCACATATTCTCAATGAAGCCTCAACACAAACAGATATATTCTCGTGTTCACTGAATGAATCCACACTGACAGCTATTTCAATTTCAAGTACTTAGAAATAAAAAAAAATAATGTATAATTATTGCTGTGTTTACTTATGTACTAACACTGTCTTGCTCTATCGAATTGTTTTGGATTACCTGTAATGATAGCTGTGTATTGAAATAAATAAATACATGTTTGGTCCATAATTCACAGACAGTTGAAAGCCATTTTTCATGAAGCATAAAATTCTGACACTCGTTATATATTATGGAAACAGTAGTAGTGAAAATAGCCCTCACTTATTTCCTTGCCTATCAGATCACATCGAGCGCAGTTGACGTGACAACAATAAACTCTGTGCGTACAACATCAAAACTACTGATCTGGGCAAGAGGCAGGCAGTTCTTTATAATAAAATACCAAAAACATAAAATTTTAAATATATTTTTTTTAAAAGTTACTGAAATTTAGTGTAGTGGCAGCACGATTGGGCCGGAATCCCAATAGGCGCGGGTTCGAATCCCGCTTGCGACATCAATTTTTCATTTCGTAATCGGATTTTATAAATTAAGCATATTAAATGCTAAAATTTCAGTAAATTTAAATAACAAGGTTGTGTCATCGTTTAATACAATTCTAACTGTAAAGTTTGAAGTATTAAGCCTATAACATTGTGTAAACATTGTCGGGTAGATAGCACACCGTCACCTTAAGACGTAAATACAATACGAGATGAAAATTTGCATGTCCTACAATTGGTCGCGGTAGTGTAGTGGCAGCACGATTGGGCCGGAATCCCAATAGGCGCGGGTTCGAATCCCGCTTGCGACATCAATTTTTCATTTCGTAATCGGATTTTATAAATTAAGCATATTAAATGCTAAAATTTCAGTAAATTTAAATAACAAGGTTGTGTCATCGTTTAATACAATTCTAACTGTAAAGTTTGAAGTATTAAGCCTATAACATTGTGTAAACATTGTCGGGTAGATAGCACACCGTCACCTTAAGACGTAAATACAATACGAGATGAAAATTTGCATGTCCTACAATTGGTCGCGGTAGTGTAGTGGCAGCACGATTGGGCCGGAATCCCAATAGGCGCGGGTTCGAATCCCGCTTGCGACATCAATTTTTCATTTCGTAATCGGATTTTATAAGTTACTGAAATTTAGCATTTAGTATGCTTGATTATTTATAAAAACCCGATTACGAGCGAAACAAGATTGCCAACGGTGGGATTTGAACCCACAAATTGTACAAACTTAATACTAAACTTTACAGTTAGAATTGTATTAAACGATGGCACAACGCTGTTATTCAAATTACTGAAATTTAGCATTTATTATGCTTGATTATTTATAAAAATCCGATTACGAGCGAAAAATGATTGTCACAAGTGGGATTTGAACCCATACATTGTACAGACTTAATACTCAAACTTTGCAGTTAGAATTGTATTAAACGATTATTCTAATTACTGAAATTTAGCATTTAATATGCTTGATTATTTATAAAAACCTATTGGAAATCCATTCCAATCGTGCTGCCACTTACACCACTGTGAACTAGGCTTGGGTTCGAATACCACTTGTGACAATCATTTTTCGCTCGTAATCGGGTTTTTATAAAATATTTTATGTAAATAGTTAAGGAGCTTTTTAGCAATAAGACTTTTAAATGACAAGCCTATATAAATGTATCTTATTTATATTATTTTGACAATACATAATATATGACATTTCATTTTTGGTATTTTTTAATTAATATGTTACATAGACATTAGACAATCTTTTCAATTTCAAATGTGGATATAAATATTTTTAATTATTAAATAATAACTATGTAAAAATAAATAAAATAATTAACATTATGGACAATTTGTACGTTATAGCAGAACATCTTGAATCAAATTAATTATAGATCGTTTAAGAACTAATTTAACATGTTTTCAAAAATAAGAGTATCTTATATTGAGAGGGATATCAAAAACATATTAATTACATGTTACATGAACATAACACAATTTGTATATCGCACAGAGTATCGTTCTGTATCCGGACCACGGCACCTGGCACAGTAGGTCGGCCTCTTAACCATTGTGCCATATGTGTAATCCCATAACGTCCATTGAAAAGTTACATTGAACCTTGCGTTTTCAAACTACGTAATTTTATTGTTGGGATGTGTGGGCGGGGTTAGTAAGGTTAGCGTAACCCCAAGTTTGAGAGGGAGAGCAACCCTTACTCCGCGGCTGCCATATTGGAATATGTCGTGCAAACAACTTTTTCGCCATATCTTTGAAACTATTAATCTGATAAAAAATTGTAACAACATAATTTGTAGCAATGATGACAATGACTTTGACTACAATATTGTTTATATTATTTTTTTTTTTCAATAAAATTACTAATATTTTATTTTTAAAAGACACCACCCTTTTTTTTTTTTTTTGGTGGACTATGGATTAGTCTCGCCCCGCCAAATCGGTCCGGTGTGACGGAGAAGGCGGCACGTGACCCCATAGACCCACCGTAAAAACTCCTCTCTCTTCGCCGTGCGAGCGGGTCACCGGGACCCGATTTTTAACTTCGGTGGCCCGCCCGGCGGTTCACCCTCGCGGGTTCCTCTCGTCGACGCCCCGACAGATTTCGCCGTCGGGGCGTTGCCCTCACGTGGTGGCCTCACGTCGGGTGACCGGACAATTCCCCGGTCCGATCACCCGAAGCCTCGGTTAGGGCGGCATCAGGCGCAGGTATTCGCGCCTGCGCCGCCCCAGCCGCTGGCGGCGGCCCGGGGCGCGGGAATCCTCCCTTGCCCGTTCCGCCGCTTCCTTCTGCGAGATGACAGCCTCGCAGAAGGCGGCGACCACGTCCCAGTTCCTGATGCTGTCGACCATCGCCCTCGCGACGGCCGGCAGCGTCAGGTCGGCACCGATGACAGCGACGAGGTCACGGCGCTGCCGCTCCCATCCCGGACACACCTCCAACATGTGTTGCGCTGTGTCCTCGCCACTCCTGCAGTGGTGGCAGGCCGGAGTCCACTCCCTATACACGACCCTGTGCAGGTACAATCCGAAACACCCGTGCCCCGTCAATACCTGCACCAGCCGAAAGGTGAAGACTCCGTGCCGCCGCTCCATCCACTCTATCAATACGGGCCGCAGGGCCTCAACGGTCTCCACACCGTGCCTAGTCCTCTCCAGCCGCGTAGCCCAACGGGCGATGACGTCTCGGCGGGCATCCACGCGCCAGGTGGCTATCTCGCTCAACGATGGGGAGCCACCTTCCTCGCGCGCTGTGATAACCCGCCGGTAGAGGTCGGCGAGCATCTCCGCCTCTAGGTCCCACGGGGGTGTCCCGGCCAACAGGCACGCCGCCTCTGTCGACGCCGTGCGGTACCCGCGAATGGCTCTGACCGCCATGGCTCTCTGTGGCCTCCACAGAACCGACCTGAGCTGGGCGTTCAGAGCCCTCGCCCACACGGGTGCGCCGTACATGGCCATCGAGCGGATGACCCCCGCATACAGCCGTCGGCCCTCGAAACTGGGTCCGCCCACGTTCGGCATGAGTCGAGAAAGGGCGGACGCCGCGCCGACAAGCCGGGGAGCAATCTGTCGGAAATGCTCCCGGAACCACCATCGCCCGTCGAGCACCAGACCCAAGTACCTCATATGGGCCTGGATGCTGATGTGGATGGAGTTTACCACTATCGAGGCGCCGATGGGTAGCCTCACACGGGGCCCATGGAAAAGTAGGGCCTCCGTCTTGTTTAGGGCCACCCTGAGCCCCAGCGCCTCGATCCGCCTGACCATCTCCTCGGTGCCGAGAGTGGCCAGGCTCGCCGCCTCTTCGAGTGTCCTGCTCCGGGCTGTGACGAGCGTGTCGTCAGCGTAGCACACCAAGCTTAGCCCGGGGGGGAGACTCCCTCTCAACGCCCAGTCGTACCCGATGTCCCACAGGGTCGGCCCCAGAACCGACCCCTGTGGAACGCCGCACGACATGGGCGTCCCCACAATGTCCCCTGCGGGACCCGCGCAGAGGATACTGCGGCCCTCCAAATAGTCTGCCACCAGCCGCCTGAGGTACAGGGGCACTCCATGGAACCGGAGCGCCTCCCTGATGCAGCCGAATGGCAGACTATTGAATGCGTTGGCGATGTCCAACGACACCGCCAACAGCACTCCCTTCCCGGCGACGGCCTTCTCGGCCGCCTGCCTCAGGCGTAGTAGGGCCCCGATGGTCGAACGCCCCCTCCGAAACCCATACTGAGCGTCCGACAGATCGGGCCCCACCTCCTCCAGGTTTCGGACGATGCGGGCAGCGAGCACACGCTCCAGTAGCTTACCCACATCGTCGAGGAGCACGATGGGCCTGTAGGCCGACGGCAAATCCGGGGACCGTCCCGGCTTTGGCAGGAGAACCAACCTCCCTAAAAGACACCACCCTGCACTAAGGAAATAATCCTTGCATTGCAGAGGATTTTACAAACATGCTATTAACGTAGACAAATTACATCCAGACTCAGAACCACAACACTTTGCGGATCGCACAAAGTATTGTCCTGCGTGGGAATCGAGCCCACGGACCTGGTACGGAAGGTCGGTATCTTAACCACTACGCCATCTGTGCAGTGAAATAAAAAAGTTATTAACAAACATATGCGCAAATTTCTCAACAAATTCTATTTTGTTGCATAATATTTTTATTTATTATTTTACGACAAAATAAACTGAGAACAATCTTGTAGATAGTCTTATGATAAATATTTTGAATTATATTTTTTTTACGATTTCGTGTCTTTATGCAGATTTTACAGCGCTCCAAAGTTCACCGGGTTCTTGCTATTCGTAAGGATCCAGTGACAACAACACGTTTGACTTCTATTTATTTTACTTTTTAAAATTTTAAGCTTAGCTTTTTATTACTTAGTTATCTGTGTTACTACTTAGTTATTATTTGCACTTTTCCTACCATAAAACACAAAATATAAATGTATTTAACAATAATTTCGATGACATAGTGGTTAAGATACCGACCTTCCATGCTAGTGCCGTAAGTTCGTTCCCACGCAGGACAATACTTTGTGCGACCCACGAAGTATTGTTCTGAGTCTGGGTGTAATTCATGATTCAGTTGTAAGGAAAATCTATTTACTCGAACTACGAGGCATAAAACGCAACATTATAAATAACTTATTGAGAGATCGCCGAACAGCACGATTCCGCTGGCGCATTGAATGCGACTCTTGGTTCTTTAAACATATTCAAATAATTTTATAAATAATTGAAATTATAGCAGCTATAACATGATGAAATAACCTTCCACGATGAACCTTATTCTCCGGAGAGGAGGAAAGAAGTTTTTGTTTTTGTAATTATGCAAGCCTAATAAAATCACCTATCAAAATCTACCTAAGTAGTAGTAAATTGTACCTAATAAAATCGATTGATTGAATTTTTGTTTTAAATTCTGTCAATCCACTGCTTAATTCGTTAATCAATTAGAGTTCCCTGTACTTAACACGCCCGCGTGCCTAAAGGAGGTCCAAACTCAATTAAAGCTGAAATAGTAATGAAAACAATATTATTTTTTAATAATGTCTCCAAAATAATCATAACCAGACCAGTCACCAGACTTTTACTCTAGCATGTAGAAATGACGCACAAACCCGTGGCTCTAGACGTAAAACTGTCAACAGTGTGGCCCTGCCACTATCTAGACTTGTCTGCTTTTTACTTAGTTCCACATTAGAATAGTAAGTTTCTTGTCTATTGCGCGCATTAAGCAGTTCCTCCCAGTAATTATTGCCTTGAGAGTGACACTTTCATCCCCAAAGATATAGCTGTGTCAACTGGTCTCAGCCAACCGCTAAAAGTAAACCCGAGTTGAGATACATGTAGGCAGTCCGGTTCTGTTCATACTACAAGCCAATAAAAGCGAGCTGGATACAAAGTCCCGATCTATTATCTGCGGTATTTAGTGGTGGATACATTTTTTTATTTTATCAAAAAAAAATCCTACGAAGCCATACAATGTTCCTCCGAGTTATGCATTACTGTCAAAATGCGATAATGACAGGCCCAGAGACCTTATATTATAATATATCTGGCGTTAAGGAAAACTTTTAAAAAAGTACACGCATGTGCTATTTGGAATCTCCATTTTCTGCTGTTTTATTTGAATGACATTTGACATCTACGTGATAGGGAGATATGTTTACAAAAACTATGGCATTATTGTGCACATTATCGTTAGTTTTTGTTCCACTCAGTTTCTATATAAAGGAGGATACAAGGAGGTAGACTCATCATACAACATATTCACTTCTGTGTCTGCACATCGTCGCTCTATCTCCTATAAACATGAAGACTTACGCAGTAGCAGTACTATTTATTTTCGCGCTTGCTCTTGGCACCGTCGTGTCCGATCCTACAGATTCGGATTTCGAAGATGTTGAACCACTCAATGAGGCGGATAAGAATGAGGAAGTGGCCGTGCAAGCCTTGTTCTTCTGTTTGGCTGACAAATTAACCTTCAACGGGCGCAAAACTTGTCAAATCAGTTGCCGCGCGGCGTGCTTGCAACCAGGCTGTGGTGGTTTCAAGAAGTGTATTCAGATACCCAATCCTGGTGAATCGGCTACATACTTGCACAAGTACAGATGCCGGTGTAAATAATAGTAATAATCTTAATAGTTCTCGTATTGCCTTTCAGATATTATTTGTACCGATTCATGTGATTCACATTAATAACAATATTTTCTTTAAGCATTGAATACCTAGTTTGATTTATATCTAATTTAACTACTACTATACTAATATTATAAAGCTGAAGAATTTGTTTGTTTGTTTGTTTGAAAGCGCTAATCTCAGGAACTATTGGTCCGATTTGAAAAATTCTTTCAGTATTAGCTCATTTATCGAGGAAGGTATAAGGCTCTCTAATAATAAGGCTCTCCAATGTTACACCCATATCTCTAGATGGAATACTCATACCAGCATGCTCGAACTTTCGATACCTCGGTTCGCTTATCCAAAGCAGCGGCCACCTGGATCGTGCGGTGAAGCACAGAGTTGGTGCGGGATGGTTAAAATGGCGGCAGGTTACGGGTACAATATGTGATCCCAGAGTACCCCTTAAATTAAAGGGAAAAATTTACAAAACTTAAATAAGACCTGCTGTATTGTATGGATCAGCATGTTGGGCGATAAAAGCGACGGATGAGAGACGATTACATGTAGCGGAGATGCGAATGTTGAGATGGATGTACGGCGTGACGAGAATGGATAAGATAAGGAATGAGCATATAAGAGAATGTTTGAAAGTAGCGCCAGTGATGGATAAGTTAAGGAGTGAACGTTTGAGCTGGTATGGACATGTAATGAGACGGGATAAAAGTAATGTTGCGAGGAAAGTTTTGGGTATGAATGTTGAAGGCTCTAGGGGTAAAGGGAGACCAAAGAAAAGATTATGTGAAGAGACTATGTGAAGCATGATATGTATAAACAGGGAGTGACTACAGAGATGACGTCTAATAGGGCTGTACGGAAAAAGAGGACATATTGCGTCGAGAAAGATGCATTATGGTATTAGGACGTTGGACATAAAAAACGTTCGAAAAATTAAAACAATTAATAAATGATGCGCCCGTGTTGTCGTTATATAGTGTGAATAGGCCGGTGTTATTGTCAGTGGACGCGAGTAGTACCGCGCTGGGTGCGGTGGTCATGCAGGACGGCCGTCCTGTTGAGTACGCATTGCGCACGCTTACTGCTACACAACAACGGTACTCACAAATACAAAAAGAAATGTTAGCCATTGTGTTTGCGTGTGAAAAGTTTCACCAATATATTTATGGTAAAAATAATATTATTATTGAATCAGATCATAAGCCACTTGAAAGTATATTTAAAAACCATTAGATGCAATTCCAGCACGTTTACAACGTTAAGAATTCAAGGATATGACTTGTTGGTTGTATACAAACCCGGTAAATATATGTACATTCTAGATACGTTGTCTCGTGCGCCACTGTCAGACTTATATGACGATACCATTAGCACGGCGATACTTAGTAAAATTAAAATGGTGGTCAATAGTATACCAATGGATAGAAATATACTGACCACAGCTTTTAGACTTCGTGCTGGCACATTCCTCTTAACAAGTTCGCTTCTATGATGAATAAAGTGTCATCCCCTCTCTGCTCTGAGTGTAGTATTTTAGAAGATGTATGATGCGTATCATTTGCTGAGGAGTTGAGACAACTTGGAGGTTGTAATGTAATTTTAGCATACACCCTCACTGATGAGGATGTAATAGTACCTATATAAAATAGTTGATAAGGGCATGCGGCGTCATTAGTTTATATAATATACTGTATTTTAGTTTATGTATTGTTATACTGTTGTCGTTTTAACGGAGCGGTGTAGTCCATTGGGACTAAAGCTCCTTAAATAAAGAAATAAATAAACCCTATACCAACACGTCTGACCAACGTGGTAGTAGGTCAATTTTCCTCCCATTATGGAGGAGGCTCGAGCCCAACAGTGGGACGTATATAAGCTGAAATAATGATGATGATGAAACAAGTTTTCATAAAAACACTCTTAATTTGTTCATAGTTTATTATTTATTTTTACTCTTTTTTTTATTTGAGACAACATTATACAGATAGCCTACACGGGTGAAGTCGCGGGCAACTGCTTGTATTGAATAAAATTCTTAGCACTATTTTTTTCTATCTCTACGTCATCGCATCTATTTAAAAGTCTAATAATTGTGTGACTTACATTGGGATTATATTATAGGAAGTGCCAAAATTAACGGAAAGCATGTACATTGTACATAGTTGATGTTGAAAATTTTCTAACCTAATTTTCTTTTTTAATTATTCCAGAACTACATAGCTTGTCCTAAACTTTTACATTGCATTAATTCTAGTATTCCGCGCAGATTGCCAATTCGGACATTTCGCCCCATGAGCTGTCCTTAACTGAATAAATAAATAAATGTTGTTAGGGGAGTATGTACGTGTAATGGCATTGTTGTAGCATGTTTGCTTCAGCAAGTACCTCTAACCAGTCATGAGTAGAGAGAATATTTCGTGATGCTACTATTGTTGGTTTCAATCAGAATACGCCACAGAAAAAGCTCCACATCTGGGTACCTTAGCAGAGCAGTGTCAACAACTCGTTCTTGTACTCAGTAGTCACAGCTGCAGACCCGTCACTGCCAGCCCTCATTGGATTGTTAGACGACAGCGTCAGGAACTAGAACCTTGTCACCGCCCTATGTTCCGTTGCGGTTTATTCGAAGGAAAGGGCAAAAAAGGTCAAAGAGGAAAAGATATCTGGTGGATGTTCTGATGGCTTGCTCCATTAGAAAAAAACGACAAATACGACAGGTTATGAAATCTGCACGATGCTTTGGGCCTTATCGAAATTAAAAAAGGTGATATAAATACCACACTAGGTAATCATGTGGGCGACACATAAGAACAGAATTACAAACACATCACTATAAAATAGGCACTCTATTTCCAATTTAGAAACAAAACAAATTGCACATTCATTGCTCACACAAAATATTTTTATTAATCTTAATTACATAAATCGGTACAAATAATATCTGAAAGGCAATGTGAGAAGTGTTCACAATATTAAAATTATTTACACTGGCATTTGTACTTGTGCAGGTAGGTAGCTGATTCGCCCGGGTTGGGTATCTGAATACACTTCTTGAAACCACCACAGCCTGGTTGCAAGCACGCCGCGCGGCAACCGATTTGACAAGTTTTGCGCCCATTGAAGGTTAATTTGTCAGCCAAACAGAAGAACAAGGCTTGCACGGCCACTTCCTCATTCTTATCCGCCTCATTGAGTGGTTCAACGTCTTCAAAATCTGAATCTGTAGGATCGGATACGACGGTGCCAACAGCAACCGCGAAAATGAATAGTACTGCTATTGCGTAAGTCTTCATATTTGTAGTAGGTAGAGCGACGATGTGCAGGCGCAGAGGTGAATATGTTGTCTGATGAGTCTACCTCGTTGTGGTCGGGTTTATATACAAACTGTGCGAAACAAAAACTCAAGATAATGTGCATAATAATGGCATAGTTTCTGTAAACAAATCTCCCTATCACGTAGATGTCAAATGTCATTCAAATAAAAAGTATAACAGAAAATTGGAAATTCCAGATGCGTATATATTTTTATAATATTTTTCCTTTTATTTAAATATATAACAATAATTCACTTTAGTTTCGAAAAGACTACATCCTTCATGAAGGCAATAATCCAATTTAAACAAATATAATCAATTTTAATAAATAAAAACATAACATCCCCAAAAGTTATCATACAGTATAAAAGTGACACAGTACGAAGTAGACAATAAATCATTCCTTGGTCTTGAAATAGACAACAAATTAAACTAGAAACTTCATATAAAGAATCTATGTGACAAAGTAGGCAAAGCTGCCTACGCACTATACAAGTTGGCTCC